>OX387979.1:15493500-17893500 GCA_947578425.1 Eugnorisma glareosa
TGTGCGCTCGCCATACCGGCACGCTATTGGCTGCACCGTGCTGCATGTCATTGCAACAACGCGATCTGCGCGCCATCCATGAGCAGAACGCATAAAAAAGGACATCGAGTTCCCGCTTTCAGCTCGTTCGAACAGCATCTAATTTCTTAGCTCCGTGAGTGAAAATTGTGATCCAAGGACAATTTGTACACTACCGTGTCTTGTACAACGCGCCGGACTCTGTGATCATCTTTAAAATAAAGGAAATATCAAGCAGCGGCCGCAGCTGAGAAAAGGTGAGTCGTACTCGATTTTTTCTGAGTTGATTGTTCCTTGATTGGGCGAACGGGTAGAACTCAGTTCATACAGAACTTCCTCTTTTACCATTACACCACGTAATACAGTCCACTCCTCTATTCCACATTCTGGTCCTTCGAGCCGGATTCTAGTTATTCCAGCCCGAATTTTTCATTTAATTTTTGCTAAAACTACGCGTCCAAAATGGCGGAAGTTTTGGAAACGAAACGAAAAATATTAATAGTTAAAAAAGAATATTTATTTACGAAAATACAAAAGCTTTATGATTATTCAAAAAAGTTGGGAACAGAACCGGATAAATTACAATTGTTTACGGTATTATTGTCGGAAATGGAAAGTGTCCGTACTAAGTTTGAATCCACTATTTTTGATTTGTACGAAATAGAAATACAAATTAAACCGACTGCTAAAATGTCGATTAGTGAACTCGAAACATTTGACGAAATGTATAATGCATGTCAGTTACTCGCTAAGAAACATTCTTACACAGAAACCGAATTCTTTCCTGCGTTGGAAAAAAATGATGTATTAGTACAACCCGCGTTACCGAAGTTAACATTATTTCAATTTGACGGTGAAGTTGAAAATTGGATTACTTTTTATGACACGTTCTCATCATTAGTTCACAATAGGAATTTCTCAGATATCGATAAATACCATTATTTACTTTCATGCGTTAAAGGTTCTGCTTTAAATATTGTTAAAAATCTACCAATCACGGCCGCTAATTACAAATTAGTTTGGCAAAGCTTAGTTGACAAATATCACGACCACAGAAAGCTAGCATGTAGGTATTTCGATAAAATGTTGAACTTTTCACCGTTGACTAAAGATACTACGTCGAACTTAACTTCATTTATTGAAACCTTTGATCATTCACTTAAAGCGATTCAAGCATTAAACATAAAGAACTTAGATGATTTCTTATTGTGTCATTTGGCATTACAAAGACTTGACCCTCATACGCGTAAATTATTCGAAGAAAGCCGTGATCAAAAGTCGATACCTACATTTGCGGAACTAATTGATTTTGTAAACAAGCAAATTAAAGTTCTAGAACACACTTTTATAAACAGCTCTTCAAATAACACGTCAAAATCTAGTAATACACAAAATAAAAGCCAAATTAAATCTTCGTCTAAGTCAGTTCTCAATACGGCACGTACTTCGAACAATAATAATAACAACCGTAATAATAATAATTCGAATATTTCTTGTGTGATTTGTAAACAAAATCATATGATTTATCGATGCGATCAATTTCGTAAATTGTCGGTCGATGAAAGAATGAACACGGTTCATTCACTTAATCTGTGTCTTAATTGTCTTAAATCTGACCATCAGTCTAATGCTTGTAAAAGTTCAATGACCTGCGGGGTTTGTGCATCATCGCATCATTACTTATTGCATAAAGATAATGCGAAGGAAAGCGCGGGAATAACGTCCGTGGCGAACATTCCGACCGTGCAGCCGTCTTTTTCGCACGCGCAGCAAGCGCTTGTTTCGTCTCACTTCGTAAGTGACACGGACTGTTCCATTCAGCAAGCATTATTTAGTGACAACTACGAATACGGATACGGAGTAGTGTTAGGTACTACCCGCGCACATGTTATTGACTGTGTTGGTCAATATCAAGACTGCCGTGCAGTCATCGATTCTGGAGCTCAAAGTTCTTTCATAACTACTGATTGTGCTCAGAAATTAGGATTACAACGTAAAAAATGTCCTTTTACTATTTACGGTATAGGTGGGGGCATCGTTAAAAATCAAGGCATGGTTACTTGTACACTAAAACCAAGACATGCGAATAGTCCGACATTTAGTGTTGATTTAGTAGTTATTTCAAAGGTGTCCGCTGATATGCCTAATGTATGTTTCACAGATAATGTCATTAACGAATATGGCACTTATAGGTTAGCGGATCCATTATTTTTTAAGCGTTCGCGAATAGATATTTTGTTAGGTAACGACATAGTGCCAGATATCATTAGAGATAAACCGCTAGTAGTTAAGGATAGTATTCCGAGTGTTATTAAAACAGTTTTTGGTTATGTTATTAGCGGAAAATTATATCCACATAATAATACTAATAGTTCGCAAAATCTTAATTTATCAGTTTCATATGACGAAGAACAATCAATTGATAAATCGTTACGCGATTTTTGGGAAATTGAGGAAGTGCCGTGCACACCTTCAATAAATCCATTAGATCAGTTAGCCGAGGAAATATTTTCTAATGAACATACTCGAGAATCGAACGGGCAATACGTGGTTCCGCTGCCGTTTGCGCCCGAGCGCTCACCGCTAGGTCAAACGCGTGCTGTGGCTGAGCGTCGGTTATTGTATACGGAACGTAAACTCGCGCGTACTCCTGCTCTAAATGATAAGTACAAGGAATTTATGCGAGAATATGAAGACCTCGGTCATATGGAGCTTTATCAGGGTGATCAACCTAGCAAATACATAATTCCACATCATAGTATTTTGCGACCTAGTAGTACCTCCACTCCTTTACGTGTAGTGTTCGACGCGTCTGCGAAAAGTAGCAATAACGTGTCTCTAAATGACATTCTGTTAATCGGCCCTAAGTTGTATCCGGATATTGCGGCAATAATTTTGAAATTCAGACTATTTGAATATTGTCTAGTTAGTGACGTTTGTAAAATGTATCGTGCTATAGCCTTAAGAAAAGAAGATCGCCTATATCAACACATTTTATATCGGGAATCGCCTAACGATCCAATAAAATTATACGAATTGAAAACCGTAACATACGGACTTAGTTGTTCTCCGTTCTTAGCAATTCGGACGCTACTTCAATTAGCTAACGATGAAGGAAAACGTTTTTCTTTCGCTGCTCAGGTCCTCCGTGAGGGTGTTTACATGGATGATGTTCTATATTCTTGTAATACTTTTGAGCAAGCTTGCTTAGTACAGGATCAATTAATTGGTATTTTTGAAAGTGCCAACTTCACTTTAAAAAAGTGGATGAGTAATAGTGAGAAGTTACTACAACGCGTCCCATTTGAAAATAGGGAAAATTCAGTAACATTCGTTAAAGATGAAAACGACTGTACCATTAAGGTTTTAGGTCTTAAATGGAATCCAAAATCTGATAAATTTATATTTTCTGTTAATTTAATAGACAAAGAGTCAACAAAACGATCAGTACTAAAATTACTAGCATCGATTTATGATCCCGTGGGTTTTATCGCACCATGCACTTTTGTAGCGAAGCAGATCATGCAGGAGCTGTGGAAGCTAGGCATCGGGTGGGATGAAAAGTTGCCAGATAACATTAAAAAATCGTGGCAAACTTTTATTTCGGAACTCCCCCTGTTACAAGAGTTACGTATTGAACGTCACATGCTATTACCGAGTGAAACGGAATGTGACTTAGTTGGATTCTGTGACGCGTCGTTGTGTGGCTACGCAGCATGTGTGTATGTGATAAGTCGCGACCAGAAGGGCAATGTAAAGGTTCGTTTAGTGACCTCGAAATCTAAAGTTGCACCAATAAAACCTGTAACGATTCCTCGGTTGGAGTTAATGGGTGCTGTCTTGTTGAGCAAATTAATGAAGTTTGTAGTTGACACATTGACTCGCGTTAAAATTAATAAAATAACAGCAGCCTCAGACTCGACAGTCGTACTGTCGTGGCTTCAAACGGAACCATATAAACTGAAAACCTTTGTTAGTCATCGTGTTACTAAAATTATTGAAGTTTTACCCCCTCATTTTTGGCGGCACGTGTGTAGTGAAAATAATCTAGCTGACATTTGCTCTCGCGGAGCGTCTCCGGCGCAACTTGTCAGTTGTAATCAACGATGGTTACAGGGCGTTGAATGGATGTATCAAAATTATGTCGATTGGCCCATGACGGTGTTTGTTAATGAGAGTAATAATAAACTACCGGAATTAAAAACGTCGGTTAATTTATTGACTGAAAATAACAATGATAACTTTAATGAATCTAAAACAGAATTTTGTGAAAGAATCTTACAGCAGTTTTCTTCATTTTCCAAATTGCAAAGATCGTTTGCTTGGATCTTAAGATTTAGACCCAAAAAGAGTGATATGAACACTCACAATTCTGGAGTATTATCAACCTTCGAGTTAAACGAAGCTCGCGATAAATTGATTAAGTTAGTTCAAAATGCTTATTTTGAAGCTGAAATTAAAATGATAACAGATAAGAAAACCGTACCATCATTACGTAAGTTATCTCCATTTCTTGATTCCGATGGCTTCCTCAGGGTAGGGGGTCGCATCGGTCATTCTGAACTTCCTTATAATGCTAAACATCCGCGTCTTCTTCCAAAACATAGTTTATTTACTAAACTATTGATCAATTATTTACATAAACAATATTTACATGTAGGTCCGCGAACCTTACAAAGTATAATTAATGAGAATTTTTGGATATTGTCTGCTCGTAGCGTCATTCGATCAGTTTTATGTAAATGTAAAACGTGTTTTAAATGTAAACCGTCGTTACTACAACCCGAAATGGCACCTTTGCCACCAACTCGGTTGATACCTAATAAGGTATTTTCTAACGTCGGAGTTGACCTCGGAGGTCCATTCTTAATTAAAGAAAGCTTACGTCGTAATGCTAAAGTGACGAAAGCTTATCTAGCATTGTTTGTCTGTTTTTCAACAAAAGCAGTACATCTTGAAGTGTTATCTTCTCTCTCCGCCGACTGTTTCCTTGCGTGCTTGGACAGATTCGTAGCTCGTCGAGGTCTATGGGCTGTTCTGTATTCTGACTGCGGCACTAACTTTATTAGCGCAAGTAAACATCTGTCTGAAATCCAAAGGTTCTTGCGTGAGAGTCAAAATGACATTTCGGATGGCTGCGCTAAAAGGCAGGTCGATTGGAAATTTAATGTACCTAGCGCTCCATATATGGGTGGTCTCTGGGAAGCTGGAATAAAGTCAGCAAAATATCATTTAGTACGTAGTGTAGGGGAAAAGTCCTTAACGTTTGAGGAACTTTCCACGATATTTTGTAAGGCAGAAGCCATTTTAAATTCGCGTCCCTTGTGCCCACTACCGGCTAGTGATAATCCTAACGAATTTAATGCCTTAACCACCGGACACTTTCTCATTGGTCGAAGCTTGACCTCTATACCCGAGTATGACGTTACAGAGGTAAATGTTAACAGACTGTCACGTTGGCAGTATATACAGAAGTGTTCCCAACTTTTCTGGAAACGTTGGAGTCACGAGTATTTAAACACACTTCAGCAGAGAGCTAAGTGGTTTTCATCCTCCTCGAACCCAAAGGTTGGAGATTTAGTTATAATAAAAACTGATAATGTTCCCACCTGTAATTGGCCTCTCGGTAAGATTGAAAAATTACATCCAGGTCCCGACGGAATAGTCCGGTGTGTGACGTTGCGCACCGAAAAAAGTGTCTTACAAAGACCAACCAACAAACTCTGTTTATTACCTTATACCAATTAGATTCAAACTAAACGTTTTTGTTATTAGATATAGGTACTTAGCTTAGTGTTTATCTTAGGTCTCTTTTAATAAGTTAATGAGCTAGGTAATAGGGTAATCTTAGTTTCCTAGAAACCATCACTATGGTTTCGGTAGGGGGTATGTTCTGTATATAGCCCATGATTGGACAATTTAATTTTGAATGTTCTTGTGCGCTCGCCATACCGGCACGCTATTGGCTGCACCGTGCTGCATGTCATTGCAACAACGCGATCTGCGCGCCATCCATGAGCAGAACGCATAAAAAAAAAAGGACATCGAGTTCCCGCTTTCAGCTCGTTCGAACAGCATCTAATTTCTTAGCTCCGTGAGTGAAAATTGTGATCCAAGGACAATTTGTACACTACCGTGTCTTGTACAACGCGCCGGACTCTGTGATCATCTTTAAAATAAAGGAAATATCAAGCAGCGGCCGCAGCTGAGAAAAGGTGAGTCGTACTCGAATTTTTCTGAGTTGATTGTTCCTTGATTGGGCGAACGGGTAGAACTCAGTTCATACAGAACTTCCTCTTTTACCATTACACCACGTAATACAGTCCACTCCTCTATTCCACACCCAAGAAAGCTTTTATACAGCGTGTAACAAAAAGGGTATAATCATATGGAATACTGTGGTACGGACCATCAAACTGAACAACTTTCTCTATGGGACCACCATCGAAATCGTAAAAAAATAATCAGCTGTCCTATACAAAATTTCAATACCTACTCGACCCAAATGTATGGGACAGCTGATTATTTTTTTACGATTTCGATGGTGGTCCCATAGAGAAAGTTGTTCAGTTTGATGGTCCGTACCACAGTATTCCATATGGTTATACCCTTTCTGTTACACGCTGTATAAATCGCGACTGCTGAGCATGAGGTCCTGCGTTTGACCCCCGGGTCGGGCAAAAAATCATTGGGTTTTTCCATCAGGAATTTCTCTTTTCAGTAACAGCCACGGAGCCTGGATTTGTAACCGGTTGATGGCAATAGGCTCGCCCGAAAAGGTACATGGGACTTAAATGTAACTGGTGAGATGTGGGTGCACTATTAGGTGCACATCTCCCTCACCCTTCGACGATTACAAGCTAAGTTATGTTATATTGTTAAATAAACCCCAGCAAAATACAGAACAATAAAATATTTGAGCATCCCCATCATTTTTGTTCTTTCTAATTTTCTACACTTCATGTCGCATAATAAAAAGAATCGTTTAATCTAACGATGGGTGTTTTGTTTCCAGTTGTTTTCTAAGATATCTAACACGTGCAAAATAAAGGAATATTATCATTTGGGTCGGCTCTGGGCAGCACGTAATTCAAGCTTAATAAGACCTTGGTGTGTTGGCCAGATTTGCGGGAGCGGGCATTAAAGCGATCACGAAAAGTAAATCTGGATAAATATAAAATAATCGGATTCTCTATTGGATTTTATTTCCTCTTTCTATACTTTTTGTGGTCATCGCAGTTACTACCTTGAACATCTTGGAAAGTGTAGCCATAATTTAATTTATTTTATGAGGCCTGTTTACATGGTACACGGACTGAAAATCTGGTAGCATCATTTGATGGGTGTTACTCCCCAAAATAATGTTAAACTACAGTACGACTAACAGATGCACGCCGTCTGTTATAGGTACATCAGCTCACAGCTGCAACAAATTGCTCGTTTGACAGAAGGCATTTCTAGACAATGTTAGATTTACAGTGAAATAAATGTATGGTACTTAAAATTTAAAGAGACCACCACCACAAAACTTTGTATTCGTTTTGAAATTTTTAACAGGGATTGTAAATAGCAAATGCAGGCGCCATCTATGTTAAAAATCAATAGGTGTTGACAAGGAAAACGTCATTGAAGTTTTAACACCACGTAAGTTTTAGGTGGTTTTGATATTTTGATGCCGTTTGCTAGAGAATCAGAAGAAGCGTTGTTTCAGTCAGTCACAGAAACAAGCAGCGTCTCTATCTAATTTGAAATGAACACAAATTAGAAAATGTTACGGTGGTTATGGTGGTGGTCAAATCAAATCAAATAAATATATTTGTGTAACACAGGTAGTGAATACAGTTCTTAAATTGAAGATAGGTCGGTATGTTATGCCAAGAAGTGTACAAATATATGGTGGCATGCGATTTAAAATAAATAATCAATCTTGCGAGAGGTGAACACAAACTAATTGGTAGGTATGTCAAAATTAATGGAATGATGGAAAACTATAGATGATAAATATCAAAAATTATAAATGTCACATTATGGAGTAATTACTACAGTCAATGCTTGAATTAATCATAAATTACTATTAGTCTCATTATTCAATTACAAAAAGTGTAGACTTATTTATTTTTCAGAGCTTAGCTTATAAGTTCATTTTGCCCCTGGCTGGAGGCCTTAAAAACTAGGCATCCACAGGGATAGACCAGTTAAGCAGTAGCCAGCCTCAGAGGCTGAACGGCGAGATGCCAAGCCCTTAAAAAAAAAATATATCATTCAGAAATTCATCAGTATTATAAAAACATTTTTCAATTAATATTAGTTTTTTTTTTTTTCATGACATCTGGTAATTTATTGTGAATGCGAAAATGTAATGCATAAAATGACAGGTTTTTCTATCTGCTGTAAAGTTGCTATTTTTGACTTACGTTATGTTAGAACGACGAAAAGTATTTCTTTGTTCTGTGTTTCTATTTATACTACAAGAAACAAAGGCAAAAATCAGAAAAAAAAATACTTTTACCCGCTCAAATGTTCGCAACCTCTGTCCCCATTCAACATAACCCCACCTTAAAACTTTCACATAAAAAATCCTTCGCTACGATAAAAATTATTGCCACTTGTTTTTGCCAGAGCTTGCCTTGGAACAAAAATTTTATTACTACGTTTTTACTTTTACCCGTTGTAATTTTACTCTTACTTCATTTACCCGCTGTATTTTTACGTGAAAGCAGGCTACAATTGTGTTAGCATCGATCGAGCTTTCAATTTTATTTTTCTCTTTACAAAGTCTTTGTATTTGTTTTTTATAATGACGCGAGTAAAGTGAACACTGAAACTCACCATTTTACCCGAATGCAGGATAGGTATGTTTAGGGAGGGTAATGTTTTTATGTTATTATTATTCCCTTTATTTAACTTTTATACAAATTATTTACATTTTTAAATATTTCTTATAAAAACAATATAAAAACATTTGAAAATATAAAAGATTGTTGCCCACCGGTATCGGGAACAGGGTCCAGAGAGAGGAACCTCCTAACAATACGAGCCGTGTCCAGGAGTACCGCTTTCTGAATCAAGCCCTTGATCCAGCTGCCTAACGAGAGCCTCCTCAGGTATTCATCGAGGCTCTTGGCAATTAAGCCATGGGCTGATACGACTATCGGCACAATGATCGCTGAGTCCACATCCCACATGTCGACAACCTCGCGAGCCAAGTCAAGATACTTGATTTGCTTATCTTTCTCGGCTTTCACGAGGTTCCCATCATGCGGGACCGTTATGTCAACAATCGCGCGCCGCTCTGATCGATCCACCACCACTATATCGGGCTTATTGGCTACAATAGTCCTGTCAGTGATGGTGGATCGATCCCAGTACAATGTGATATTGCCATTTTCGAGAACTGGGTCGGGCACATACCTATAATACGGCACTTCCGATTCCACAAGGCTGTATTTTAGAGCAAGTTGCTGATGGATAATCCTGGCTACAAGGTTGTGTACGCAAGTACTCTCCGTTAGCTAGACGAGAACACCCGGAGATAATGTGACGGATTGATTCGCCTGGACGGTGGCATGCCCGACATATGTCAACCGTGCCGTCCTTCACAATAAAATATTATTACTAAATAATAAAAGCCACTAGGGTCGATCTTCAGGATAAGCCGCGCTTGCCTAGGTTGGTCCGTGGATGGATGACTGAGATTCCTCCATGTCTCGGAAAGCCGTTGGTCCCGGCTGTCATTTGTAAATCTACAACAGTGAAATGACAGCTACAGTTCCAGTCAGAAGACATAAAAACTGTTAAAGTACTGTAGTAGCCCATTCTAAAGCGTAGATCTCTATGGAGATATAGCCACGAGCTCCGAGGCAGTACGACATATTAAAAGAAAACCTTTATCAACCACGCTTACCCCGTAAAAATACCAATAACAAAATTACACATCGGCTGAAGCAATTCGGCCACACTGGTCCCAATTCACCGATAAGATCTCTTTCCGACCGTACACTATACTAAAGGATTTATTCCCGAACTACATGAGTGTTACAAGTAGTTTTATCAAGGATCGTAAACTTGTCGAATCGAGGCCCGAGGTTTGGCCTAAGTGAAAATATTAGATCTCGCGAGACAGCGAGGCTTGAAAAAAATTGCACAGAGATGCGTTGAAGTTATGGTTTGGAGGTGGCATTGGAGATAATAATAATCGACGTAAGATGGCTTTTACCAGTGGTCATCGTATAAGTAGACAGCTGCTTTAATATCATCAGAATTCAGCCGGAACATAGGATAGCAATCCCACAGAAAAGGGCCCACCTTCCATCTTGCACAGCATACCCGACATCTGCGCACTTGATGATCTATTTACTGCACCAGTGAGCGGATTTCGCGTGATTAAATATGAATTTTTGGTCATCGATACGCTTAGAAAAAGAAACCTGAATATAAAAGTTCCTCGTGGATATGGCGACGACAGGAGATACAAGAAGGCAGCTGCCAATATCGATACAACGTTCCGTTAGAGTGACAATCTTCAGTCCTTATCCCACCTTTTCAACTTCGTATCAAGTAACGGCGCCACTGGCAGCGCCGTTGGATAGAATCTCGATGCATTCCCACGTCGGCTTTTAGGAAGTATTCCCTGAGACTGCATATCTCGCGATTGGGGAGAGTCTTAGCATTCAAAAAGCGCCACATATATTATTTCATATTCCATTCCGCGGCACATACATTATTTCATATATTATTATACAGGTGGACCACCGAAAAATAAAAAGTGCCCGTGGTCCACCTAGGTGGACTGAGGTGGACCACCGGCAAGAAAAAGTGCCCGTGGTCCACCCAGGTGAACTAAGCAGGTGGACCACGACCGAATCCCGAGATCAAAAGTGTGTTATTGAAACAGGACGTTTTGTTTGTGGTTGATTGACTTTTAAAATTGGTGAACAGACTTATTTTTTAAAGTTTACCAGTTTTTTTATGACGGAAACTATCCGTCATAAGAAAACTGGTAAACTTTACATGCT
This sequence comes from Eugnorisma glareosa, assembly GCA_947578425.1. Classification (NCBI taxonomy): domain Eukaryota; kingdom Metazoa; phylum Arthropoda; class Insecta; order Lepidoptera; family Noctuidae; genus Eugnorisma; species Eugnorisma glareosa. The sequence continues at coordinate 15,504,534 of OX387979.1, forward strand.
TTTTTCTTTTCAGTAAAAAATCAGCAGGATCAGCTCTCATCATCAGCCTAGGCTTTTTTCAAGTATGTTGGGGTCCGCTTCCAGTCTAACCGGATGCAGCTGAATCTGGGGTACGGTAGTGCCCTCCGCCAAGACGAGCTAAGCGAAGCGCAAGGGCACTACCTACCTTTTTTTGAAGCGCTTCGATGCGATGATGACAATAGTAGATTTATTAAACATATAAAGTTTCAATTGCATAGCTCGTAAACTTTAGATTTTATTGATATCTAAATAAAACCCGATTTTGCCACTGACATCAACATTATTTGGGTACTTTCTGTAGTCCTAGAAAGCTGAAATATAGTATGAAAGCTAGTATTAGTAGAAAAACAACAACAAAAAATCTAAAGACTGAGGGCGGGCCTATTTTTTGGCCATACAACGTGGCAATGCTGCCAGCCTTCTGGGCACTTTTCCTGTTGACAGCAATGTGGACGAATTTTTTGACGCCCTGTAACCCTTTTGATACTTGTACATATTTGTATTACTATTATAGATTATAGATTTGTAGTTAGTATATAATGTAAATATCTTGATTGAAATAAATACTTGGAAGTTTTATTCCCCCAGCTCCTTAAACTAGGGGATGGAATTTTGATGCTAGAGGTCTGAAAATTGATTAAGGGACTCCTTTATATAAATAATAAAGTAAATATTTCAGGATTTTTAGTAAATCACCCAGTGAAGTCACACCAGAAACACTTTCTTATAAAATGTTGCCAAGACGAGACCATATGGCTCGCACTGTCAAAAAGTTATCAGATCTCATTTTTTTTAATAATTTACGCATGCCACAAATAAAACCTCATCCATTTTACCATTTTATTTCCTATATTCACGCGGTTTCTCTTACAAACTACGTATAAAATAGGACGGGTTCTGAAACCCCACAATTTTGTCGCCCCTATCTCCAGACGGAAGGGCATACTGTATTTTTATTAACCTTGATTTTTATAAGTTAGTTAAGCGCCCCAGTATTAAGTATCTTCTTTCAATACATGTTAAATAGTTTTTTACACACCAAATGGGGCTTAGAAATATAATATGGACTTAACATTATTTCTATTCAAGTGCCTCTGATAGTAAATAATTTACAATTGGCATACGAGGATTTTTGTACAATTACGACCATAATAAAGTGACGTAAACTGTTCACCGCTGTACTGGAGGATGTCTTCAAGGTTCTGGACTGGAGAGAGCTAGGCATCAACGTCAACGGCGGGTACATCACACACCTTCGGTTTGCCGACGATATAGTCGTCATGGCTGAGACTATGGAGGACATCAGTACAATGGTCTTTGACTTCAGTAGAGCTTTCACAAGAGTGGGCCTTAAAATGAACATGGACAAAACCAAGGTCATGTTTAATGCCCATGTAACACCCACTCTAATCAAGATCGGAGACTCTACACTCGAAGTTGTAGACGATTAAGTCTACCTTAGAAAAACGGTACAGATAGGTCTAACTTCGAGAAAGAGGTTAATCGTCGAATTCACCTCGGCTGGGAAGTTGCGCAGTATCCTCTCGTCCAACTTACCGCTGTGTCTCAAGACAAAAGTCTGTGACTAGTATGTATTACCAGTGATTACATACGGGACCGAAATGTGGTCGCTCATAATGGGCCTCGTCAGAAAACTTATTTTTTTTGGTTAACTTCACCCAAATGGCAATGAAGAGGGCTATGCTCGGAGTTTCCTTGCGTGATCGAATCAGAAATGAAGACTTCCGCAGGAGAACCAAGGTTACCGACGTAGTCCGAAGAATTGCCAAGCATAAGTGGCAGTGGGCAGGACACTTTGCTTGCAAAACGGATGGTAGATGGGGCCGAAAAGTTCTGGAGTGGCGATCGCGAACCAGAAGACGTTACGTTGGAAGGCCTCTCATTAGGTGGACCGATGACTTGGTGAAGGTTTCAGGGATTCGCTGAATGTGAGACGCACGAGACAGATCAATGTGGTGATACTTGGGGGAGGCTTATGTCCAGCAGTAGACGTCTTTCGGCTAAATTGATTATGATGATGATGATGAAACTTTTATCAAGGTTCATCACAATACTCTGTACCTCGCCGTTCGCATACAGTCTGACCCAGCTACTTTTGAGTCGTCACTCGCTACTCGTAGCAAGGCGTCCCGGAACACCTTATAATTTCAATCAATACCGATGACGTTTAAAGAGCTCGTGGCAAAATAATACCAACAGCTCGGGTCGATCTTCTGGGCCGCTAGGTTGGTCCGTGGATGGGTAACCACCCATTACCTACCCAGTTTCTGCCGTGCCTCGGAAAACACGTTGATCCTGGCTGTCATTTGCTACGAAACCGACCGAAAGTCTGACAACTAGTCTAACCAAGGGGTATCGTATTACCCAGTACCGACTGGGTTGTGGAGCAGCCCTCCATGTAAAATGCTGTTATTTAGCTGCATTCGGTTAGATTGAAAGCCGATGATGACTTTAATTTTTGATGTTGGTACATAATATGTACGTAACGCATAGTAATTAAACCAAAGCCCATAACTTTACATTTGTGGTACTATTTTCAAAGATCACGTGCGAAAAATGGTCGAGCAAACTGATACTAGGTTTTCCATCAGGAATTTTTCAATAGGAGCTGTAGTCTGAATTTGCCCGGTTGGTGGCAATAGGCTCGCCCCCTATTTTGTGAGACTTAACTTTCAAAATCTGGTTGTTCTACCGAGTCCACTGACGGACGCCCACTTCCAACCTTATTACTGACGTCATAAGGGTCAGACCGTCAGTTAAATCGGTAGTACCTCTGCCTAACCGTTTGGGGATTACAGGTTGAAGTTGTATTTTATGGTATACTGAAGACGGCTTCATAAACTTTGCTTATCGTTTTATACACCTTGCTATAAAATCCCAAATAAAACCACAAATTTTGATTCGGTGTCTTGATTATTTAACAGATTTGTGAACTGGAGAAAATCAGTATTAAGACGATTGTAATACTGTGTGAGTGATATCGAATGATGAAAACGTCGTGAGGAAAGCTTTGAGTATGAATGTGGATGTGTATAAGAGTAGAGGAAGACAAGACCAAAGAACCGATGGATGGACTGTGTGAAGGATGATATGACAAGAAAGGAGGTGTCTGATGAGATGACGGAGAAGAGAGAGAGAAGTATGGAAGAAGACGATATGCTGCGCCGACCCCAAATAAAAATGGTGATGATTGATTGCGATTTCAGTAGCGGTTAAATACATTTCTTCAAAATAAAGGATCACACCCGTGTAAGTGTCTTGCTCTTGACCAGACGATGGCCCATTTGTTGGAGTTTCCTAAGTGTCCTACTTGTGCACATTTAATGACGCAAACAAAAGGTGGTAGACTACTTTTATTCTTTCAAGGTCAAGAGATCAAAACGTTTAGTTTTTCTCATAAACTTTTCAAGCGTATCTTTCAAGAACATTTGCTATTAAGGCTTTGTTAGTATTCTTCGATTTTATGTGGTTTGTAAGACCTTGAGCTGACCTTAATATGGACATTAGGAGGTCGTGGCTAAATTTTGACAATAACAGTCCCACGGGTAATCTTCAAGGCAAAGCAGTACTTGACAAGGTCGGGCCGTGGATGGGTGACCATCCATTACATACTAAGTTTCTTCCGTGCCTCGGAAAGCACGAAGCCTGCTGAGGCTGTCATTTGTAGATCTTTGACAGTCGTCTCAAGTAGTCAGTGGCCTGAAAGTTTGACAACCAGTCTTACCAAGGGATATCGATATTTCCCATTACTAACTGGGTTGTAGAGGTCAGATAGACAGTCGCTCGCTGGTGTTTCAAGCCTCGTCTGGATGACTCTTTGACAAAGATGGTTCTTTGACAAAACAGAGTTATACCAAAATGAGACTTGTAGTATATGCTATACTTACACTTTATACTACACTTACAATTGTCATACCATATACCATTTATCATCCTTTTTTATTGATTTGTTTATTTATACTCAGCGAATCGATCTAAATACGTAATTCGTTTTCATTATATTTGCTGAAATAAAATATAAATTTTCATAATTTTCAATGTTGTGACATGTACGTCAGATTTGCCAAACTGTCAGTTACTTTTTCTTTCTGTCATAGAGTTTCTTACTAGCTTAGTCTATGATGAATACTTTTAGGTTTATCTAATCTAAATTATATTTTTCAATGTTTAGCTGAAATATTGTATTTTATAGATAATAATGATTGTTTACTAATAACTTAATTTTAAATTATATTTATAAATTCTTTACGCACTCATGGTTTTATGAAGTAAGTCTGCTATGTCCTGGCCGACTACACTTGTCAGATGAGATGATTATATGGCCGCAAGAAGAAAAACTGAGATTCGAAAATGGAAGGAGACTACTGTGGAAACGAGCTGACGAGGCAGTCGAGACTAGACTAGACGAGAGAGCGTTTCTTGAATGTGAGACTGAAGGAATTCTTAAAATTGGAGACAAGACAGATTCTTGAAGGTGATCCATTTAAAGATACACCTGGGACTACTACTCCCAATCTTATTATTAAAAACTGTCGTTGTGCCATCCCTGCTGATCATCTCGCGGAGCTGCCCTGGGTCTAAAAGCTGGTGATCCAACTCTAAAGATCTACCAGGACCTCAACTCCTGTTCTTACAAACGCCGCCTTCCTGTGGAGCAGACCTGATTCATCGTCCTACATCTCCACCTCTATATTTCATCGTGCTTCAACAGTGCTACTTAATCGTGTAAATATACTCAAAAACTGCTTCCAGAGTGCGGGTTTGATACGTCTTTTTTGTAAACACTTGTATTTTTTATCTCATTTGTAAAACCATCCATATCTCTATTAAATTTTTAAATGTACAAGTCTACTCTTATCCTTTAATTCTTAACAGGATCTAGTAGATTTGTTACAGACTCTTGAATTTGCAGTTTCATATTTTTCCCGGGTTACCTTCCCTCTTTTTCGTATCACTGGCACGCTGGTTTTCCATAAATCTTGTTGGCCCCAAAGTTTGCCACTTTCATCGAGTTACGTCTTCCCAATTGGGTCTGGAGGCGGTACAGAGACTTGCAGGTGGACACTAATGAATAATATCCACCATAAGTCAACCTTTGTACAATTTTTAATCGTGCATAAAATTGAAAAAAAAAATATTAAGAAAAAAACAAAATAAAGGTTTTAAGCCAGACAATCAATCCTTACAAAATAATATAACGAATAAATACGCGAAGAGGCGCGTTTGTAATATTTCAATGGGTTTTAATTTCGCCCCTTGTGCGACCCATTCACCCCTCATGACCATTGTTCTTTTCTTACTGTTTGAACCTCCGGACGGTCCAATTTCATTGCTCAGGCAGGTAAATTAAAGTTTAATTGCCTGTGACTTTTCAGTATTCTTTGAATTAAAAGTTTGTATCATTTCTGAATTAATCAAATACTTCCTTAGCTTGAATTGGAACTCTTCGTCCACGAACTCAGATAATCCGACTTGCGTCAAGAGTCACGCGCGTGTTTCAGATGTTTTCGAGCTGGATAAGACCAGCGACCAGTAGAAGTCATAGAGAGAAGCCTTTGCCCAGCTGTGGAATGATGAAGGCCAATCCCTTTAGGGTAATTTTCTGCCGTCAGTGCCCTTTATTTTTAGTTTAATAGCCTTCAAGATCAGTTACCATGAAACAAAGTATTGTACAAGCCTTAACGATTTTCTTGTCCTATCATTTATCTTTGTCTAGAAATAATCCGTCTCAATGTATGAACAAGCAAAAATAATACTTTATCCGTTTTTCTTGCAAGAAGAGCAAATGCGTGAAATTAGATTCTTTGATTTGATATTCATGTCTGAATTTATAAGATGGTAACAGTGAAATAAAATAAACTTAGTTTTGTAGTTAGTTGCCTTCATTGATGCCATATTTCTTTTTTTTTGTGGCCTTCTTTTTACCAGTAAAAAAAAAGCCTTGTTTATTCCTTAATAAAAAATTACATAATTTGATATTTTAAACCTTTTAAGAATATAAAATTAATTGAATTTAAGTTGCAATAATAATAAAAAATAACTCGAATTAAATTAATAATAAAATAAAAAAAGAAAGTTCATTATTACATGCAAAAAAAAAGAACGCTTTTATTAAAGACCTATATATTATTAAGGGCTTTTTACCAGTACCATCTGTAAAAATCTTAAGGCTGACAGACAAAGTAGGAAAACCAAGGCGAAAGTAATTATGTTTGTTACTCCTTCACGCTCAAACGGCTTAATGAATTTGGATGAAATTTGATATCAAGATAGCTTATTCCGGATTAACACATAAGCTACTTTTTATCTCGTTATTACGATCCCGTGAAACAATTACCGAGCACCATGCGAGCGGAGCCGCGGGCATAAGCTTATAACATTATAAATGCGAAGGTTTGTGAGGTTGGATGGATGTTTGTTACTCTTTAACGCAAAAACTACTGAACGGATTTGGATAAAATTTGGCACGTAGATAGTTTATAACCTGAACTAACTTTTGGAATACTTTTTATCCCGGTAGTATGATCCCGTGGGACAGTTACCAAACTTCACGCGGGCATAGCTAGTCACAAACAAAATAGAGTTTAAAATTAATAAATATAGCGTGTACCAGAAACTTGTGCTCATATTTCGGAGTATGATTTAGATCAGCAAACTAAACAAAGCTTTTCCTTTATTCGTAAAGTCTTTGTATTATGATTAAATAATCGCGAAAAAAAATCAGATGTTCCGTAAAAAACTTCAATATCTACTCGACCCAAATGTATGGAATAGCTCATTTTTTTCATGGTTAAATACATCAACTACTATTACTAACGTTTCTTCAAACTCAGTAAAAATCTAACTAAACTACAAACACTTTCCGAATAATCGAAAAGCATAAAAATCTTTTGCCTCACATAAAAAGGTAAATATCGTTTGACAGAAGACGCGAGTGCTTGCTAAAACAAACGCTTTCGAGTACACTTTGTGAAACTCGACGCGGCGTAGCTTTTCGTTAAATGTATGTAAAACGATACCAGTTTGATATTCATGGATATAAACAGACTTTCTGAAGGATCTTAACAATGTTAATATGTAGGTACTTACTACATCCCTGTAACAATAATTTTGTTCGAGTTGATTGACATTAAAAAGGAACGGTAGAATAATAGTGTGTTAGTAATATTCTAACACAAAATAATGATGATTCTGATGTCAGCTGCAACAGCAAACCATAACGACAGAGGTGTACCTAAGAGTACACCTACATTTCGCAAGTTTATTATATATAGTGGTGTACTCTCAACAAAGTAAGTAAGTAAAGTAAGTCAACAAAGGCCTCACCCCACTCTCCTTGGAGAGAACTGACGCAAACCTAGTAGTGCTTGTCACTAACGACCGCAGGGAGGTATGGCAGAGTAAGGAGTTTCACGGACGCTTTTTCCGGGCCCTGCATGGCCCCGATGTAGACCTATCAGCGTTCGTAGCCTGGGACCTCTTTGGAGAAACCGAAGAATTTGTCGTCTGTGCAATTATGGATGAAGTTATGATGACGAATAACCACCGGAGATTTACTGGGAAGGACGCCATGGTTGACGTATGTCGGGCATAACACCGGCACCGTCCAGGCGAATCAATCCGTCACATTATGTCCGGGTGTTCTCGTCTGGCTAGCGGAGAGTACTTGCATAGACACCACCCTTTAGACAGGATAATCAATTAGCAACTTGCTCTAAAATACAGCCTTATGGAATCGGAAGTGCCGTACCTACGTCGTATGTGCCCGACCCAGTTCTCAAAAAAGGCAGTATCACTTTGTATTGGGATCAATCCATCATCACTGACAGGACTATTGTAGCCAATAAGCCTGACATAGTGGTGGATCGAACAAAACGGCGCGTAATGATTGTTGACATAACGGTTTCCCATGATAAAAACCTCGTGAAAGTCGAGAAAGATAAGCAAATCAAGTATCTTGACTTGGCTCGCGAGGTGGTCAACATGTGGGTGGGATGTGGAGTCAGCGATCATTGTGCTGATAGTCGTACCAGCCCAAGACTTAATCGCTTAGAGCCTCGATCAATACCTGAGGAGGCTCTCTTTAGAGAGCTTGATCAAGGGCATGACTCAGAAAGCGGTACTCCTGGACACGGCTCGTATTGTTAGGGGTTTCCTCTCTTTCTCTCTCTCTTGGACACTGTTCACGATACTGGTGAGCCACAATTTTTTTTAATGTTTTTTATAATATTGTTTTTTTTTCTATTGAACATTTAAAAAAATGTAAATTATTTGTGTATAAATAAATAAAGGAAATAAAAGTCACATGTTATAGAACCACTCAATAACACTTTCCTCTACCTGGGAATCGCACCCATAGGACCTCATTCTCAGTAGTCGCTTGCGACCACTTAGACCAGCGAGGAATTGTTTTCAAAGAATTAAATACATAAAGGGTGTAACAAGACCCTTAACGAAGCCGAAAGGCATTTGTTCTCCCCGTCATTACGAGATTTTTTTTGTTCCAGAACATACCTGGGAAAATTCTAGTTACGGAGATATAAGGGTCAAAGCTCACCTTTTCACAAGTTCTTTTAATACACGTTTTTAATATAAGATCCTGTACCATCCAATCCATTCATCAGCACAATATTTTGAGTGCGTTGTATTGAGTCCTACCGTGAAACGTGATTTGTCACCGCAAAAAAATATGTCGTTTCCCAGTAATCATTTGTGCGTAAAGTTACTTTTTGATGCACACAATGCTTGGTTGACGGCTTCGTGGAGGGTACGTTTACGTTTACACCCTGTATAGGCAGAACTACTTATACAGTCACGCTAAATACCACTGCTCAAAAAAGCAATATTCCAGGTAAAAGCGTGAAAAGAATATCTAAGCTGCTCTTATAAAATTTCTTATTATCACAAGGGCTTCATCCTCTGAAGTATTACACCTTTTTGGTCCCATCTTTTTATGCCACACGGTAAAAATTTAAGTTTAAATTTAATCATGAACTTTAGCATTTCCTTTTAGAAAAATATTAAAAATATAATGTCAACGTGAAATTCCTTTTAATAAAATCTGTGAGAACTCTATTAAAATATGAACACTAAACACTTGGGCGACACTTTGTACTAAGTAAAGGAAATTTCCTCTTATTTTGTCATTAAGACGCTCCTTTTATTTCAATATTTTTTCCTTCTTCACTGATTGATTGAGTTTGAATTTTATAGACGCTGCATTAAAAATAATATTTTTGCTGCTGTTTTTTCAGACTAAGGAACTTGAGGAAAATTTCGTGAGGAAAGTTTTGAGTATGAATGTGGAAGTATAAGAGGTATAAGAGTAGAGGAAGACCAAAGAAATAATGGATGGTGTCTGATGAGATGACGACTAATAGAGAAGTATGGAAGAAGACCACATGCGGCGCCGATTCCGAATGAATTGCGTTAAGGGCAGGAGAATTATGATGATGGTGATATTTTCAGACTCAGGCAAAGATGGCTGGATGAGCTTGACACCTGCAAGCAGGATTGGTTCATACTAGGTCAAAAAAGAGAGGCATGGAAAAGAGAAATGCCTCTGCAGTGGGACGATATAAATAATTATTTTCAGAGTATTCCTCTTTGCCCTACCGTTTTGTCGCAACTGTGTGGATAAAGTGGACTACTTTGCCCCAACTTATTGATTTAATGTGTTATGGGTGTGTACTGTTGAATTTATGAGAATTCATAATATTCTTAATGGGGGAATAGCGAAAAAAGTGACAGTTTTTTTTTATTCGCTGCCTGATCTATAAATTCTTTTAAATCTAACATTCCGCTTTCTTGCGCTGGTGCGACAACTTGGCTTGGTGGGGCAGAGTAGAATAAACCCTATTCTCCCGTGCATAGAGATATATTTAAACTAAAATCCTAAATGACTAATAGTAGGTTTTGCTGTTTGTACCAATTTTACCAAACCAATTTTACTAATGCAATATCTGGACTGTACCTTCAAGCTTTTAAAATGGAAAATTAGTGTAGTAACATTCTTGTGATTTGAAATTTAGCCACGAAGTTTATAAAGTTCCGTAGCCAAAGGATCAAAATGGACCCTAATAACAACTCTCTTAGAACCCTTAGAACTCTCTCGTCTTGGTAGTTAGTATAGTCAACCACGTATTCCATTTTGTAAAAAAGCCCAGTAAACTTTAACTTGGAAGCGAAAATTACCATGTACAACCATCAGGGTGATAAAGCAATTACGAGGCGAAACATAAATAAATTGCAGATCTTTGACAGTCGTTACAGATAATCAATGGCCCAAAAGTCTGACAACCAGGCTTACCAATGGGTATCGTATTACCCAGTACCAGATGGGTTGTGGAGGTCAGATAGGCAGTTGCTTCATGTAAAATACTGTTATCCGGTTAGACTGAAAGCTGACCCTAACATAGTTGGGAAAAGGCTAGGCAGATGATGAATCATGTTGCTTATCAACTTAATCTCTTTGATTTTTTAATTTTCATGCAGTAACATTCCTCTCTTCAATCCAATTTTTTTCTCTCGGTTCGCTACTCACAACATCTTATTTGCCCAATGCTTTGTACAAGTGGACAAAGCAGCGAGACTCTTTGAATCCATGCCTCGATTCCTTTCCTTTGGGGTTCGGTTACAACAAGGATTTAATTCCATTTCCATTAGCTACACGGTTCCATTATGTATTTGGTCGTTTTGTAAATGGAATGATAGGTATGGTGGCATTGTGTGTCTTCTTAAAAAATGGCTGTCTTTGTAATTTATGACAATAGCATTGTAATAATGATTGATAGTGAGTTTTTTAGGGACTGGTCCTTCATTCTATGACCAGCTTCCAGCTTCTAAAAGTCAGACTCAGCACTGCAGAACGTGGGCTTGTGGACGGTGAGCTATGGGCTAGCTCGCCGTCCATCCGTCTTATGACGACAGGCCGTGTCGACGGCGCGTTCGTGTTCCACGCGCGCCTCAAAGAGAGTCAGCAAACAGGAAGGGGTCCGTAAGGACCGACGCCTGCCAGGGTTGCGGGACTGTTCGAAAGAGATACCGCGGCCCTGGAACACAAAGGGCAAAGGAAGGAACATGGATGGGTTTTAGTCAGTAAAAGTCTGACACTCCCTCCTGCTCAGCCCAGAGCGGGACGGGTTATTTGATGATTTCCCATCGGTAAAAAAAAAGCACTGCTGAACCATTGAAACTCGACAAGTCTCGGAGAAACAATTAAACCGTCTTGGATCCCGCAATGTAATTAATTAGAAAATAATAATAGAGTAGGGAATAAGCAAAACATTACGTCAACTACCCTCCAAACCAAGTAGGAGACAGAACAGAGCTCGGCCTAAAGGCAAAAACGGCTGCGCAACTGGAATTTCAAGCTGCCTAGCACCAAGTATTAAACTTATCATTAATATTGATGGGTCCTAATTAGCAGTGACTTCATAAACTAAGTAATAACATTCATATGCATTACTAATATGGTATACATTTATACATGTTGTAAAAACGTGCATTAGTGACAATTTTGGTTAACGCCCATCGTTTTTAGGGTTTCGTACTTCAAAGGGATTAACGAAACCCATAAGGTGGATGCGCAAGGGTAGCCCGCGAAATTTAATTTTTCTTACGTTTATTGCAATTTGCAGGTCAGTGTCAGGTTGTATGTTGATGAAAATATGAATCGCGCCAGTAACACGTATGGACTTACAGAATTATAATCATTCAAATCATCAATGCAGCTCTCCAAGTTCATATAATCACATTCAATAGCTATTTCATAAAAAAGTCACTTTTTGAGATAAACTTGCGCTTCCACCTTAAAGGAACACTCGCATGTCTATCTATCCGTCTGTCACAGCCAATTTACTCCGAAACTACTAGAGCGATTGAGTTGAAATTTGGTACACATATGTAAATTGGTAACCCAAAGACGGATTTGTAAACATAAATTTATTAATTTTAAACATGGAGGCCACTTTTGGGGGGTAAATTAGTTAATGAAAAAGAAAAGGTTTGGAAACTATATCGTGTTACATAACAAATAAAAGGGCTCATTGTGAGCATCTCAAATATATTCTTTTATAATTTTAAAATAAGTTTTATGTTAATTAAGAAAATAGGCGAAAATTTACCATTCCCCCATTTAACTCCGAAATAATAGGGCCGAAAATTTTGAAAAAAATAGTTGTTTGCCTATAGATTACAGGAAAAACTATATTAAATCTTTGGTATTAGATCTCAAATTTGGGTCAGATTTAAAACAATTTACGGAATTTAGACAATTAACGTACGGAAAGGGTTCCACGCGACTTGCGCTTGTCCGGTTTTTTTTTTTTTCTAGTGTCTCTTTGAACACTACCATAACTATCCATAGCCTCACCTTGCCTACTACTGGCTATGGGCCTCTCTTTGCAAGGGTCAATTACTACGCTTCTGTGTCAGCGTCCTCCAGGTTCTCGCCGCTGCGCCAGACGACCATCACTTCTTTTTTCCGTCTACCAATTTTACTGTACCAGTTTTACTCCACCTATCACCACCATGCCATACTTCAGTTCCCAATTCAATTTCGAGTTCATTTAAAATATTAACCACGACCTTTACTATTGCCGTTCATCTATTGTTCATTCAAGTTTAGCTATCAAACTTAGATAAACTTTCGTCATTGTATACACAAATCATGAACCGGTGGGGACCGGAGTACTGACTCTGCCGAAATAGGTTCGCTTTGTGGAATACTGATGCTAAATGTATTTAGTTTATAAGGCAAAAGAGTTGAGCGTTTTATTATTCGCTACTCATTAGCATCTGCCTAGCCTTTTCCCTACATTTGGATCGGCTTGAAGGCTAACTGAACGCATGTGAATGCTAGTATTTTACATAGAGCGAATACCTACCTCCATAACCCAGTCTTCTTCTATAGCGTGTGGTTAGTGCCTAACCTGGTGTCAGAGTTTTTATGCCACCCATGGGCCTCTGACTTGGCTTTACATGCCGAAAAATATCTCTCAGGCATGCTAGTTTCGTCACGATGTTTGCCTTCACCGAAACAAATAATTATTCGAAAATTAGAGGCCTTTTTTTTTATCGATGGGAAATCATCAAATAACCCCTCCCGCTCTGGGCTGAGCAGGAGGGAATGTCAGACTTTTACTGACTAAAACCCATCCATGTTCCTTCCTTTGCCCTTTGTGTTCCAGGGCCGCGGTATCTCTTTCGAACAGTCCCGCAACCCTGGCAGGCGTCGGCCCTTACGGACCCCTTCCTGTTTGCTGACTCTCTTTGAGGCGCGCGTGGAACACGAACGCGCCGTCGACACGGCCTGTCGTCATAAGACGGACGGACGGCGAGCTAGCCCATAGCTCACCGTCCACAGGCCCGCGAAATTAGAGGCCTTGGGTTCGAACTTGATTTGGTGGTCCGATGGTCACATCACTAGGCTATAACTTTTAGAACTTAGAACCACGATACCTACCGTACCCAGTTAGAACTGGTTAATACGATACCCCTTGGTAAGACTGATTGTCAGACTTTCGGATCACTGACTACCTGTACCGGCTGTCAAAGATCTGTAAATGACACCCATCCACGGACCAACTTAAGCAAGTGCGGCTTAACCTTAAGATTGATCAGAGCGGCTGTTGGTATTTAGCCTATGCCAATGCTTACTTTATGACACGTCCGAATGAAAAAAAAAAATCCTTATTGGATCTTTATGTGATCACAGTCTGTCCAGTTTTCGGAGCTTAATTGCTCCGAATCTACTGGATTGATTTTTCTGTTACATCCGCAACCATTGGCCGCCGTGGTTTTATATTCCCCCAAAATTCTTTTAAACACGTCTCGCTTAATCCATCTAACTTATCCCACACGTCAAGGCTTAGTATACACATTACGTATTTAAAGTTAAACATCAATTTCTATTCAATTCGGCTTCCATCGGTTGTTATGACTACAGATGAATATACATAAATTGGCAAACTTTAATGGATCCCTATAATGACAGGTTGATTATCATAGTTTGTGATGAAAGCTCAGGCCAAGATCTCGGATCACTAACTTTGTCATAATATGTCTCCGTATGCCTTATCTCTAATCAGAGGCGCTCGGAGCTAAATAAATTACAGCTCCTTGGGTCGATCCCTAGGTTGGTCCGTGGAAGGGTGACCACCCAATACCCCTCCTCCCGATTTCCCTCCGTGCCTCGGAAAGCACGTTAAGCCGTTGGCCCCAGCTGACATTTGAAGTTTTTTGATAGTCGTTACAGGTAGTCAGTGGCCCGAAAGTCTGACAACCAGTCTGACGAAGAGGTATCGTATTGCCTAGTACTAACTGGGTTGTGGAGGTCAGATAGGCAGTCGCTCCATGTGAAATACTGGTATTCAGCTGCATCCAGTTAGAAGCTGACCCCAACAAATTTGGGAAAAGGCTAGGCAGATGACGATACCATGTCTTTTATCAGTCTATCCAGCCAAATCTGCATATTCCTCACAACAATCTGACCAAGACAATGTCTGGAAATTAAAAAGACCTCTGAGTCTATTTCGGTATTTTTATTAGAGCAGTTGGACAAGAAACTCTGATCTCACCTAGTTCATGAAGAATGTTGAGTTGTAAAAGTGTACTTCCCTACTGTAGCAGCATGCGGACGACTGGACGACATCACGACAGCGCGCACGCCGCTACACTGAAGGATCGAGCCGGGCGCCGCCACATATATTTATAACCTCAGGCGTAAATTCGTTCGCTAGAATATTGGCAGAGGGCGCGCGCCGCGCGCACATTATTGTACCAATGTTTTAACTGTTTTCTGATTGGCTGTTAATAAATTCTAGATTATACTTACTTTCCACTACTTGTGCCTATGTGATTGTGTATGTAGATAGGCCATCAATAAATAGATTATGATTATCAGTTTGTTCCTACATCAAACACTGTTTTATTTCTACCTAACTGTTAACGTCGCTAAAGTGGTGACCCCGACCAAACCTGTCGGTATTGCAATTACGCTCAAGTTTAGCGAAGCTCAGCGATGGTAGACGCAGCAAATTTCCAACAAGAAATCGCCGGAATTGCACTTTCCATGCGTGTTCCACCGTTTTGGCGTGACAAACCACGGCTATGGTTTATCACATTCGAAGCTGCCGTCAGCGATCTCAAGAAAAGCGACGTCCAAAAAGCACAAATGGTTGTAGCTCAATTATCGAAGGAAGAGGTTGAGCAAATTTGTGACCTGCTTGAAAACCCGGCAGCGGAACGACCCTACAACGCAATCAAAGAACGGCTTATATCCGTGTATGAAGAATCAGATGAAAAACAACTGCAAAAGCTTTTATCGGATATGGAGCTGGGTGACCAAAAACCAAGCCAGTTATTACGACGCATGCGTAACTTAGCGCATAATAAAGTTCCAGACAATACACTCAGATTGATGTGGATGAACCACCTGCCCCAACAAGTTAGATCAGTACTTGTTGTCAGTGACACCATCAGCAAAGACACTGAATTGGACGAGTTAGCCAAGATGGCAGACAAGATGATGGAGCAGACGTCCGAAGTGCCCGCCGTAGCATCAGTAGACAACTCTCAGGTACAGGCTAATATGCAGTACATAGTAGAAGAAATACGCAAGTTACACCTCGAAATCGCCGAGATCAAGAAAGTCAACTACCGGTGCACACACACATCGCCGTCGTCGCGTTATCAACACAGACGCAATCATCGCCACGACCGTTCAAGAACGCCGTCTCGCTCGCACTCAAGAAACTTCAGATCTCGCTCATCTACTCCATCGCCTCATTGTTATTATCACAGAAAATTCGGCGCAAAAGCAAGACATTGCACAACACCATGCAACTTTAACAAGGATAATAATACGGAAAACTAAAGCAGGCATTAGAAGTGGCGGTACCTAATGTCGACAGCAAATCATATCGCCTTTTCATCACCGACAAGCAAACCAACACAACTTTCTTGGTCGATACCGGCGCAAACATATCCGTGATACCAAAGCGAAAAGGAACTCGATCTACCCCACTCTCGTACAAGTTATACGCCGCCAATAATTCAGAGATACCCACATATGGAGAAAGAACGTTAGACATCAACTTGGGTCTACGACGCCCCTACAAATGGAAGTTTGTTGTTGCTGCCGTAAGCAAGCCAATACTTGGAGCGGATTTCCTAGGCTACCATAATCTACTGGTCGACCTAAGGAATGAGCGTCTCATCGACAATACTACCAAACTCTCTTCAAAGGCACTGGGGCGATATTCAAGCATACCTACAATACGCAGTATTGATCTCCAACAAACGTTCCACGACATACTGGCCGAATATCCCAACGTCACTCGCTTGTCATCAATGAAACTCAACCCGAAGCACAAAGTCGAGCATTACATTGAAACAACCGGTCCGCCTATCCATGCACGGGCTCGACCTATACCACCACATCGCTACGAAAAGGTGAAAAAGGAATTTGAGAATATGATTAGCCAGGGACTCTGCCGTCCTAGCAAGAGTTCTTGGGCCAGTCCACTACATGTTGTACCGAAGAAAAATGGAGATATACGAGTATGCGGTGATTACAGGCGACTCAATGCCATTACCAAGCCTGACCGTTATCCCATTCCACGTATAAAGGACTTCACATATCAGCTCGCTGGCAAGCAAGTTTTCTCTACACTGGACCTGAACAGAGCATACTCACAACTACCAGTCCGTGATGAAGACATAGAGAAGACAGCAATAATAACCCCTTTCGGGTTATACGAGTTCCCACGTATGTGCCCAGGACTAAAGAACGCTGGCCAAACATTCCAGAGATTTATACACGAAGTACTCCGAGGCCTAGATTTTGTCTACCCATTTGTCGACGACTTGCTTGTGGCTGCAGAAGACGAAACAACAGCTCGAGAGAACCTCAGAATCGTACTACAGCGCCTGGAAGAATACGGAATCACCATCAACCCCGCCAAGTGTGTATTTGCCAAGAGAGAACTCACATTCTTGGGATATTTCGTCTCCGCCGAAGGCATAAAACCACCACAGGAAAAAGTGAAGGTTATCAGTGACTACCCTAAACCGAAGAATGTCGAAGAGTTACGACGTTTTCTCGGTATGATAAATTACTACCGAGAAAACATACCGAACGCCGCAGAAACTCAAGCACCACTGCACATGTACTTACATAATACACACTCGAAGAAGCATGATAAAACCGAAATAATCTGGAACGAAGAAACATCTAAAGCTTTTGAAGAATGCAAGGAATGCATTCAAAAAGCAACCTACTTAGCCCACCCACAACACGCAGCCCCTCTTGGCTTAATGTGTGACGCATCAGACAAGTGTGCAGGTGCAGTACTTCAACAACAAGTCGATGGCAAATGGCAGCCACTTGGATACTTCTCTAAGAAATTCACACCGGCGCAGCAAAAGTATTCAACTTACGACCGCGAACTACAAGCTATATACTTAGCAACGAAGCACTTCAGGAAATTATTTGAAGGGCGCGAGCTGATTGTGTATACAGATCACAAGCCAATCACATACGCGCTCCAGAAAATATCATCTGACTCAGAAACTCCCCGCCGCAGCCGGCAGCTATTATTTATTAGTGAATTTACTAATGACATACGTCACATCAGCGGGCGAGATAATGTTGTCGCCGACGCCTTATCACGCATCGAAGCAATCAACTGCCCCACTCCTATCGACTACGCGTCACTCGCAAGCGCACAAGAAAAGGACACCGCTATACAAGATTTACTTCGTCAATCAAATATCCAGCTGCGCAAGATAACAATGCCTGGGATGACTCACGCTATCTATTGTGAGACATCAACACAGAACATGCGACCATATTTACCTGAAGAATTCCGCATAAAGGCATTTAATGCGACCCACGGCCTCAGTCATCCTGGTATGCGAACATCAAGAAAGCTGATACAAACAAGATACTTCTGGCCATCTATGAACACTGACGTGAAGAAATGGGTGACAACATGCATTCAATGTCAGCGTGCGAAGATACACCGGCACACTACTAGCCCGGTAGCAAACTTCGAACCATCGCACCGTTTTGAACACTTGCATGTTGACATCGTTGGCCCGCTACGTACGTCGCCTCAAGGACACCGTTACGTCATCACTATGATCGACCGAGCGACGCGCTGGCCCGAGGCGCACGCCGCGCAAGACATAACAGCTGACACTGTCGCTAGGATTGTGTACGAAGGATGGATCGCACGCTTTGGATGTCCAGCTCGAATGACGACTGACCAAGGTCGACAGTTTGAAAGCAGCTTGTTCAACGCATTAACAAGACTACTTGGGATCAAGCGCATTCACACTACTCCGTACCACCCACAGAGTAACGGCATGATTGAAAGGTGGCACCGCTGCATGAAATCAGCACTAATAGCACGTCTGAGCACGAACAGCTGGATTGAGGAGCTGCCTACAGTGCTGCTAGGGCTGCGAGCCGTAACGCGAATTGACAATGGAGTTAGTGCTGCACAGCTTACCTACGGTCACGCTCTCACACTGCCAGGAGATTTTTTCGAGCCGTCCAAGCCAGATACAATGGACTACAGTTATGTTGAAAAACTGCGATCAGCAATTGGTACTTTTCGCCAAGCTGCAGCACAGTCACGCACCAAAAGCAGAAGTGCCACATTCGTACCTCACAGCTTACAATCTTGCAAGGAGGTATTCGTACGAACTGACGCAGTTAAGAAGCCACTTCAACCACCATACAACGGACCCTATCCAGTGCTCAGCCGAGGCGAAAAAACATTCACTGTTCAACTGCCGGGAAGGCAAGCAGTAATATCAGTAGACCGCCTCAAGCCTGCATTCACTCTTCCATGCACCGATGACGCATGTGACATTCCACATCAAGGCCCCAGTCCCGCAGCGAAGAACACTGTTCCTGTAAACATCACAACAGAGCGTACATCGCGCTCGGGTCGTGTCATAAAGCGACCGGTACGTTTCACTTGAAGGGGAGCACTGTAGCAGCATGCGGACGACTGGACGACATCACGACAGCGCGCACGCCGCTACACTGAAGGATCGAGCCGGGCGCCGCCACATATATTTATAACCTCAGGCGTAAATTCGTTCGCTAGAATATTGGCAGAGGGCGCGCGCCGCGCGCACATTATTGTACCAATGTTTTAACTGTTTTCTGATTGGCTGTTAATAAATTCTAGATTATACTTACTTTCCACTACTTGTGCCTATGTGATTGTGTATGTAGATAGGCCATCAATAAATAGATTATGATTATCAGTTTGTTCCTACATCAAACACTGTTTTATTTCTACCTAACTGTTAACGTCGCTAAACTACTAACAAAAGTAAAAATCTTTTCATTTAATCATTTCAGCCTTTCTAAAGAAATAATTCAGAATTTCACGACAACTCGTGTTGGTCCTTAACATACATACGTCCGGTGCATTCTGTACAGTCAACAAATTAAGTGGCAATGGCAATTAATGGTTAATTGAAATTGAATCGCTTGCGATTGAAGGGACCATTAAGGAAGGGTATTTAACTGTCGGCGAACAGTGCATCGGTAACCTATTTGTAGAACCGACTATAATATCAAGAATCGTCTGAAACCGAAGGGAGTAATTACGTATGTACACACGGCGGCACATGCTATACATTTCCAGTAAAACTTGGCCTCGCTTTGTATGATTTTTTATGCAATGAGAGATTCGCATAAACTGGTTTTTTATAGCTTGATTGGCCGTCGTACGTAACATCGATGAAGTTTAGTTAAGGATTATGAGAAACATTTGAAGGTTTTTGCCACTGAAAAAATATTTTAGTAATAGTACCTACTTTAAGAGGGCCCGTCTATCGTCAACGCGAGCATGGTCAAAAAGCTTGTTGTTTCATCCAGAGCCACAGCGGCGATTTTCTTTCAACTCCCCCGTCTTACCCCGCCCCGACCCCGCACAACTCGTCTCCCACGCACCTCATACCGCCTGACGCGATGACATTGAACGAAAAATAGTGTTCGAAAATTTCTTAAACTTGTTCCACGAAATATTTGTTTTTGAATAAGTCTTACAAGTGTGTGAAATAAATATTTGTTATTAAGAATCTGCATTACATGTGCAAAGTTTCTATCGAGATGTTCTCTTTATTTTTACAGAATATGAGTACAAACCCGTATGAACGGCCAAAGTTTAGGTAAAATTTGTGCAAAACAGCAATTTTTGGAGGCTTATACTGAATTTGTTTCTACTCGTACTGTTTTTTTTTATTTTTTGCAAACATAGAAACCTAGATATAGTGCACAAAATACCTATTAGTTCAAAAAATTCAAAGATAGATGTGTAACAACGGCATAATCACTTACGAGCGTTTGTATGAAAAGTATGACCGGTTGGCCGCTCTTAAATTGGGAAACAGGCGTATAGGAGGAAATGTAAGAAAAAAGAATGTTGCGCCGACCCTAAATAATATGAGACCAGGGCAGAAAGATGATGAATTTTGAAATAATGAAAAACAGGCCAAGTGCAAGTCGGTATCGCGCACGAAGGATCCGGTACCATTATCGAAAAAAGAACACGTTTGTTGTATGGGAGCCCCTCTTAAATATTTATTTTATTCTGTTTTTAATAGTTGTTGTTAAAGCGGCAACAAAAATACATCAGCTATCTAGCTACCACAGTTCATGAGATACAGCCTGGTGACAGAGAGTGGAGTCTTAGTAATAGAGTTGGGTGCGGAACCCGAAAAACGAAAACTGTTAAAATCCATACTTCTAAAAACCAATAATTATTCAGCCTTTAAAATCTAATCAAATCAACAAGTGTCGGCAACACGCACAAAGGCTCGATAAAGAGGATTTGTAGGACGCTTTAATCCTTCAATACTTCAGTCAAGTTTGACCGCGGGGGGAGGGGAGGGGAGACTCTCCGAACGTTAATTAAGAAAGTTTTCGACGATAACGGTCTATTTTCTAAATGGATGGTTGTCTTCTTAAATAATTATTTTACCGGTTTTTTTTTTGGGTTCGTAATTTTTCGTGGTAATATTCCGAGTGTTTTTAATGATGTTTAAATTATAGCTATTAAAATTAATTGTTTTTTAAAAGGTGGATGGTAATATCGTTGGGACTGACAGAGATTTACCAGTCACTATAACAGTATAATTAGTTCGAGATACGAATAAACGTTCGCTTTTTAGGGTTCCGTCGCCAAATCAGAGACTGTTGGACCCACATACTTGTTTACAGAGAAGGAGACTTCCATGAACCGCTACACCAAAGTGATGTGAAATTACGGATAAAAAAATAGGAGGGGTTATACAGCCTGTAACGGAAAGGGTATATACATACGAAAGGCACGGCTTCTTTGGATGATAACAAACGATAAGGCAAGGATTTTTTAAACCCATCTCTACATGTTCGGAAGTTATGATATTTTTTAATTCATTGATACCAGAAACCAATCTTTTCAAATTGAAATAAAGACATCACTAGCAATAACTCAGCTGATCGGTGTCAGCGAAATATTTGTGAGTAACAATAAACCTCTTACTCCTGGTAATTTCGAATAAAGGGTTCCGCATGTTTATTTTTTGTTTTCAAAATATTTTTGCAGACTTTTCCTAAACTTAGATTATGTCTGTGAACAAGCTACTATTAATTTGTCTAGGTATCTCTAAATTTAATGAAATATTGATACCTGCTTGCATTGTCACGGTCGTATCATTATTTGTCTTTACGTAGTTTTTCTTTTGTTGAAGATTACTTTGTAGATAATTATTATTTAGATAATATTCCACCCACCACCCCACCTTACCATCGTACCTACAACACAGTAAATACCTAATTTAATAACAATATTCCTGTAAATTTCTGAAGGTTATTAGGTCCTTTTATTTTGGTGGCCATATGGATGAACGATGTTTTGCTTTAATTTTTTTTATTGATTCACAAATGACCGATCTGTTTGATATGAGATAAACCTACCTATTCACTGTTTGTTATTGTCAGCACAATACTTTGGGCAAAGAACTAAATTATACGCCTTTTTACACATACGATCCAGGAGATTTGATTCACCTTACTATTAAATCAATTTATTAAAAAAACATTATTGTTTGCCGTTAAAAAAGGATTTAGTAACATAATTTGTCCAACTGAACCCAAAACATCATCTTTATGCAACTTATGCATCTCCTAGTACAAATAAAATCACAGTGGGTTCCGTTCATCATTTTAAATTATTCACGCTCTGTCGAAAGGTGCTGTTTGAGTGGTACATAAGTTTTATTGGTTTGAGCACGTTTAGTCTTTATCATAATCCAAATGAAGTCATTAGAAAATGTCTCAAAACTGTATCTAACTGAAGAAAGAAATTAATAAAAGTACCAGGACCGCATGAGTAACAAGAAGTGCTATTGCCGAATTGAAAATCGTTTGCTCACAGAACCCTGATTTCGTCGTTACACACACATAGTCAATCATCGTTGTGTATGTATGTAACCAGGTTTAGGTTTTAGGGTAGACGTACCAATTGCAGTCCTGTAGTTTGATTTACTCCTGGTAAATTAAACTTCTAATCAGATTTCAAAATACCTTAGGTAAGTTAATATTTTGATCAAAGATTATTATTTGTTATTTTGAAATAAAAGCTCTGGGTTCAGATTCTCACGGATAATAAACGTAGGTACAACATAATTATGATCGAATGTACCAATTTTTCAATTTTGAATTTGATTTACGTAGTTAACTCTTATTTTATTTTTGCTCCGGTCTGTTAAATTTCCTTAAATGTTTATTGGAGTTTAGTTAAAATTATTATTAAGATGTAAAACATTTTTTTTTAATAGTGGTGGACACTAATTGGGACACCTACCCTATTACCAGGATAGCAAGGAATAGGAGCTTTATTTTGCATTATTGTTAATAGTTTATTTGCTCTTCAGTCGTCGACTACTCCGCGTGTAGTGCACATCGTTTATTCGTTTCCATCCGTGTGATACGCGCATAAGTTCAGTACGGCTACTAATTAATTACTACTACCTAATTGTTGTTATTGTTTTCGTTGTGTTTGTTTCGCGCTTTCCGCAATGGATCGGGCGTGGTAGTAGAACCGTCCGCCCGTCCGTCCGGGCTGGAGTGGAGACAACGCATTGGAAAGCGCAGCGTGGGACGGCCACCAGCCAGATGGACCGACGACCTTGCTAAAGCTGCAGGGAGTCGCTGAATGCAGGTGGCATTGGACCGGACACTTTGGAAATCGATTGGGGAGGCCTATGTTCAGCAGTGGACAACAACGGGCTGAAATGATGATGAGTAGAACCGTGGCATGGCCTCCGCGGTCCCCAGACCTTACCCCGTTAGACTTTTTTTTGTGGGGGTACATTAAAACGTAGTGTACGCAGTGCCGAGTGATACAGTGGACCAAATGAAAGTGCGGTGCCAGTGACACCAGAAATGCTACGCAATGTTCAGGTATCCATGAACAAGCGATCGGCCTTGTGAATAATACCAAGGACACCACATCGAACCCCATCTTTAAAAATGTAAGTTAATTTACTAAATTAAGCAAAGCTTTAAGATTTTACTGTTTACTCTTTAATAAATAATAGGATGAAACTAGCTAACCTACCTAAACTTTGTTTCGATTTTTTTATTACGTAACTTTTAGTATCTCAGTTTTTACGTGAAATTTCTGGCTTGATATTAACGAGTAAACGGTAATTGTAAATCAATAATTAAATTACGCAATAATCATTTTTACATCACGGTAAAGTAGGCACCTACACTCGGCGGCGCACGGCTCGGCGCGCGGCCGGCGGCTTGTTTGATTTCGTCAGTTCGCGCCGACAAAGACACCGCCTGCTAGGCTACTAAACAGTATGGTACTAGGCGCACAGAATTACGGAAGAGATTTTATTTATTCATTAGACAGAGAGAGAGTGATAATGGCAAGTAACGTTGAAAGTTATTGACCCCCGTAGTGCGGTGACACGTTTTATGACATGGATTTCAGAAACTTAGTGAAACCGAAAATGTATCAATTTTTTGAGTATTTTATTTTGTGCTGAAACTTTGTATAGTGATTCTATACCAGCTGTAATCTTTAGTGGTTAAGGATAGTTATACCCTTTCCGTTACACGTTGTATATTATCAAATATGTTTGAAAAAAAAAACTACTTATATGTATAACCATGTCTATAGCTCTCAGATGAAATCGGTACGTTTGGAAAAGTCTAGGAAGATGATGATTTTGAGATATTGGACCTTAAGACCCATAGTTATCCAGTTATGGGCATACTCATAGATATAATAAATAAGGAGATATGCCCGTTATACGAAAATGTATCGCAACCTACTGTCTCCGTTTTCTCCCACCACCCGGCAACTACTACACATGCAATTCAGTAAAAGCAATAGATACGCAGTCGCGCACACACCCGCAATTCTTAAAACAAAACGTACATATTACACAATCAATTATAAACCTTATCCTATCAAACACAGCGTGTATTTACCATGCACCGTACAACTTACCCACACAAAAACATCGGTCAACACCACCACCACCGCCACCACCACTACACCACACACCACACATCACAGCCACACAGCCACAGGCAGCAGCCACAGCAGGCAGGCGGCAGGGGTGCCAGTAGCCACTTATTCAATTAAATTGTTTTTACACAGCACAACAACGATACCGACCGATGTTTTTGTGTGGGTAAGTTGTACGGTGCATGGTAAATACTCGCTGTGTTTGATAGGATAAGGTTTATAATTGACTGTGTAATAGGTACGTTCTGTTTTAAGAATTGCCCACGCTAGTGATTGACTAAATCGAAAGTTATCGAATATTTATGTGTTCAAGTAATATGTAAATCAATGAAAGTTGTTGTACTGACATAATGAAATCGATTCTTACTGAAAGTGTGTTACAAAATTACTTCGCAGGTATTAAATTTTTCTTAGAAAAGACCCTAGTTAGAAAAAAAAATGTAAATAAATGAAAACAAACTTAACAAATAAATAGCATGAATAATTGTGTTGACTTATTATAAGCAAAAGTCACTATTATATTATCTGAACCATGCCGATTACTCTAAGCTAAAATACAAAGAAAAATCATAAAAAGGAAATAGCACGAGGTTTGGGCATTCAGTTAGGTGACAGTTTAGGTGTAACTTTGCTTTGGTGAAAACGGGCTTAAGGCGTCGAGTTAGGTGTCACTTAGTGTTGGTGAAAACAGTTCAGTTAGGTGCCACTTTGTGTTGGTGAAAACAGGAAATGGGCGTTCAGTTAAGCGCCACTTACGGTTGGTGAAAACGCGCTTTAGGCATTGGGTTAGGTGACACTTAGTGTTGGCGAAAACGGGAATTGGGCATTCAGTTAGGTGACACTTAGTGTTGGTGAAAACGGGCTTTAGGCATCGAGTTAGGTGACACTTAGTGTTTGTGAAAACGGGCTTAAAGCATTGAGTTAGGTGTCACATAGTGTTGGTGAGAACGGGCATAAGGCATCGAGTTAGGTGACACTTAGTTAGTGGTGGTGAAAACAGGAGTTGGGCATTCAGTTAGGTTAGGTGTACGTTGGTGAAAACAGGAAATAGGCATTCAGTTAGGCGTCACTTACTTTTGGTGAAAACGCGCATTAGGCATTGACTTAGGTGTCGGTTAGTGTTGGTGAAAACAGGAACTAGGCGTTCAGTTAGGTGCCACTTTGTGTTGGTGAAAACAGGAATTGGGCATTCAGTTAAGCGTCACTTACTGTTGGTGAAAACGCGCTTTAGGCATTAAGTTAGGTGACACTTAGTGTTGGTGAGAACGGCCTTAAGGCATCGAGTTAGGTGACACTTAGTGGCGGTGAAAACGAGCTTAAGGCATCGAGTTAGGTGTAACTTTGTGTTGGTGAGAACGGGCATAAGGCATCGAGTTAGGTGACACTTAGTTAGTGGTGGTGAAAACAGGAGTTGGGCATTCAGTTAGGTTAGGTGTACGTTGGTGAAAACAGGAAATAGGCATTCAGTTAGGCGTCACTTACTTTTGGTGAAAACGCGCATTAGGCATTGACTTAGGTGTCGGTTAGTGTTGGTGAAAACAGGAACTAGGCGTTCAGTTAGGTGCCACTTTGTGTTGGTGAAAACAGGAATTGGGCATTCAGTTAAGCGTCACTTATTGTTGGTGAAAACGCGCTTTAGGCATTAAGTTATACAGGTACTTAATGTTGGTGAGCACGGGCTTAAGGCATTGAGTTAGGTAACACTTAGTGGTGGTGAAAACGGGCTTAAGGCATCGAGTTAGGTGCCACTTAGTGTTACTGATAACAGGAACTAGGCGTTCAGTTAGGCGCCACTTTGTGTTGGTGAAAACAGGAAATAGGCATTCAGTTAGGCGTCACTTACTGTTGGTGAAAACGCGCATTAGGCATTGACAAAGGTGACACATAGTGTTGGTGAAAACAGGAATTGGGCAGGAATTGTCATATATTATGCTATCATAATAGCAATATTTCTTTCGTTAATCTACATTGTCGATAGCCTTCACAAGCACAAGCACATCACGAGCGGAGACGGCCATTTGCCCTATGACATGCTTATCGTGCGCTCGTCGCGGCGTCACCGACACGCCTTCTTGACACTTCTCCTGTTTTCTAAATTTCTATGGGTATACCTAACACTCCGGCTGAACTTTTCAGAGGAGACAAACGTGGTGATACATTTAAAACTCAATGTAAATTCCATTACGCTATTGCACAAAACAGTACGAACGTTGACAATAGCTGCAAGTTCGGAACTGCAACATGCTGCAAAACAAAGTTAGTGGCAAAGCGTGCACAAGACACAGTTTAAATGTGTTTGTGTTTCGTCGCAGATTGGCTATTAGTCGTTTGTTTCGGAAATCGATTTTTGACATGTGAATAAGGAAATGTATTGTGGAACTTCCCTGTTAAATTCGTCACAAATGGTCACAAAGTTCAAATTTTTGAATGTTTTCAACTTTTGAATGTCAAAAACACCACACACACAACTCTTTATAGATTTTTGACCTAAGACATGTCAGTTTCTCGCGATATTTTCTTCTCGTTTTGAAAGCAGTGGAAACAATACAAAGAAAACTGAAATCAACATTTCAATAGTATAGTTTACAACCACGATGAGCTAATCTAGCAAATTTTTCTACACTTGAAACTTATTTAACAACAATTGTATAACACAGCCAGTACTGCCACATTCTCGCTATTCTGCAAGCTTTGTGTAAACCAGACTAACTATTTATTTAAAGTATGTGCTCTGCGTTGTGTTGAAGTAACTAAGTATATAGTTAGGTGACACGTCCAGTACTTAACAGGAATGATACCTACATGTACTTTGTGTAATTTAAATAATCGCAACTGCTCGATGCAGGAAACATCGTGAGAAACTTTGTCATAGAACCAATCCTTCGAAGGCATTTGACGTCCATCAACTCGCCAACTCGGCCAGCGTGGGGGATTACTGCCCGCTCATATTGAGAAGACCTGTGTCTCAGCAGTGGAAACATTAAAATAAACATACATAACATCACGCTTCTAACCCAAAACGTTAGGCAGAGGTATATTATGTCATTATCATCATCATTTCAGCAGAAAGACGTCCACTGCTGGATATAGGCCTTCACCAAGTGTCGCCACATTGACCGGTCCCGTGCGTCTCGCATCCAGAGGATCCCCGCAACCTTCACCAGGTCATCGGTCCACTACAATCAATATAATCAATCGGTATAATTATGTAGTCACATCATAGAAGAAGCGGAAGTACATATAGACAGCCACGAAATAAACAACATCTACAGAATTGGAGCGCAAACCAGCAAGAAGCGCCCAGTAGTTGTTACTTTCTCTACTATGTGGAAGAAACATCTCATATTAAAATCTAAATCAAAGTTACCAACAGGCATCTATGTCAAAGAGGACTTTCCCAAGGATGTTCTCGAAGTTCGGAAAAAACTACAGCCAAAAATTGAGGAAGAATGGAAAAAGGGGAACATAGCTTTTGTAAGAGGAGACCAACTTGTAATTAAAAAGCAGAAGGACAATCAGCGTGAAAAAAGGAAGAGAGATATAACTCTATCCCCCAACTTACCAACACTGAAGAAACCGAACACTCATAACGAGCCCGAAAACCAACCAAATAAAACAAACACCACTGAACAAAAAGAAATATTGAAACCAAACATATTACAGTACATGGGAAGAAACAGAACTACTTCCACTTCAACCTCAGAAAGTCCAAAAAACTAACAAACACACCTACACAACTTATAAAAACAAAAACAACTAGAACCGGAAAAACAAAACAAATACAGA
The DNA here is from genome assembly GCA_947578425.1 of Eugnorisma glareosa. NCBI lineage: Eukaryota > Metazoa > Arthropoda > Insecta > Lepidoptera > Noctuidae > Eugnorisma > Eugnorisma glareosa. Next base: position 15,532,922 of record OX387979.1, read on the forward strand.
AAAAACATAATCTAAAACAACATGCACTAAAAACCTTCCCAACACGGTTGGTCGCCGCGGGAAGTTCAGACCATAAACCTCCAGCTAAATATAGTAGAAAACCAAACAAAATCAACATCGCAACATTAAACACTAGAACTTTAAGAACCCAAGATACCCTTGCAGAACTGAATATTGCCATTCAAGACATAAAATGGGACATACTCGGAATCAGCGAAATGAGAAGAGAAGGCGAAGCAATTTATGAATACCAAAATTACATATTATTCAACAAAGGTGAAGAAGGAGGCCGAAGAGGAGTGGGATTCCTCATAAAGACTACTCTGAAGAAGCAAATACAAAATATCTTTGGTATTTCTGACAGGATAGCAGTACTTAATATCAACATTCCTAACTATACAAAGACTTGGACTATCATACAATCTTATGCACCAACCGAGCAAGCTGCAGAATCAGATATAGAGACATTCTACACCGAACTGGCAAAAGTCATCAGGAATTATACCAACAACTATATTATACTGATGGGTGATTTTAATGCTCAAATCGGAGAAAAACAAAACGAGGAGGAGTATGTAGTGGGCAAACATGGACACGGCAAAAGAAGCTCCAACGGTCAAAAGCTTGTGGAATTTTTGTTGGAACACAACCTACTTCTTCTCAATAGTATATTCAAAAAAGATCCAAAGAATAAATGGACCTGGATTTCACCTGATGGCAAATATAGAAACGAAATAGATTATATAATAAGCAATTTTCCCAAGGCATTTTCAAATACAAGCGTGATCTCAAAACTCAATTTTAACACAGATCATCGTATGGTCAGAAGTACAATTCTGCCAGCACCACCAAAAAGAGCAAGGAAGAACATCACCACTTATAATCCAACGCAAACCACTACGGAGAGTCTCAAAGAAATAGGCCAGTCGTTAGAAGATAATCTACAAGAACTGACGTATGAAAATGAATGTGATATCAAAGCAAATTATGGAAAATTAGAAAAACAACTTACTATCACTAACAATCCCAATAAAACCAAAAGCAAATACCCGCTCAGCGATGAAACCATCCAACTCATAAACCGCAGAAAATCTTTACTGGCCCAAGGAAAAAACAAAGAAAACATGAAAATAATTACAGAAATCAGCAAACAAATTCATAAATATATTAGAAGAGACCGCAATAACAAAAGACTAGAAGTGTTAGAGAGACAAATAATGAGAACAGGTGGTGTAAGAAAAGCACTGAAAGAACTTAAGGAAACAGGAAAAGAGTGGGTGCCTAAACTAAGGAAAAAAGAAGATACCATCACAAACAGGAAAGGCATACATGAACTGGCCACGGAATTCTACAAAGATCTATATTCAAAAAAAGACGCACGCAAGCAACCTCTTACACAATCACTGAGGAGTAAAGCAGCAGACAGCCCAACAGAGTGTGAACCTGATATTTTGATGAGTGAAGTGGAAAAGGCAATTAAAAGTCAAAAAATGGAGAAGGCACCTGGACCAGACAAAATTACAAACGAGATGTTGAGAGGGACTATTGATGAATTAGTACCAATACTTACTAAGATGTTCAACCAAATTTTGAAAAGTGGATATATACCAACACAATGGGAAACTTCATATATAATCTTACTACACAAGAAAGGCGCAAAGGACGACATCGGGAACTACCGGCCAATAAGTCTAATGTCAAATTTATACAAAATATTCGCAAAGATCATTTTGGGCAGGGTAAGCGCAAAATTAGACGAAAGTCAACCAATGGAACAAGCCGGCTTTAGACAGAACTTTTCAACGATAGACCACATCCACACACTCAAACAGATAATTGAGAAGTATAACGAATTCAACAAAACGCTTTATGTAGCTTTTATAGATTATGCGAAAGCATTCGATTGCATCAGTCATAAGGCAATATGGGAGAGCTTGGAAAGGCAAGGAATACCTGCAACATATATTAATATTATTAAAATTATATATACAAACAGCAAAGCAAAGATCCAATTAGAAGCTTTGGGCAAAGAATTCCGGATCAAGAGAGGAGTTAGACAAGGAGATCCAATGTCCCCGAAGTTGTTTTCAGCAGTTTTAGAGAACGTCTTTCACAACCTTGACTGGGAACATCTAGGCCTCAATATAGACGGAAGAAAACTAAACCATTTAAGATTTGCGGACGATCTGGTTATACTAGAAGAAAGTCCAAAGGCACTCGAGCAGATGATCCAAACTCTAAATACAGAGAGCTCTAAAGTGGGTTTAAAAATGAACATAACAAAAACGAAACTGATGACCAACTCAAAAATGGAACCCATTGAAATCCAAGGACAACAAATAGAATATGTCGATGAGTATTGCTATTTGGGCCAGATCATCTCCCCTAAAGATCAAACGACCAAGGAAATAAATAAGAGGATTGCTAACGGGTGGAAAAGATACTGGTCCCTCAAGGAAATTGTTAAATCTAAAGACCACAATATGGCAACGAAAAGAAAAGTTTTCAACTCTTGTATTCTTCCATGCATCACCTACGGCTGCGAAACATGGTCACTTACAAAATACCACAGAGACAAACTAGGAAAGTGCCAGAGAGGTATGGAACGAAGCATGACAGGAACAAGAAGGCAAGATAGAGTTAACAATTTGCAATTAAGAGCAAAAACCAAATTAACCGATATCCTGGAAAAAATAGACCTCCAAAAATGGAGATGGACCGGCCATATGTTGAGATCCAGACAAGAAAAGTGGAGCCAAATTATAACAAATTGGTATCCCAGAGATGGCAAAAGACGTCGAGGACGACAACTAATGCGCTGGGAAGATGAGCTAAAACTTACTGCGGGTCCCAAATGGAGGAGAGTAGCTCAAGACAGGAAGCAATGGAAACTACTGGAGGAGGCCTTTGCCAAAAGGCACACTGAGTTGAGAGACATCCTATAGCCAAACAAACCAAATTAAACAGCCATAAAGATCAAATCTCTCACGCAGTTTAACGGGCTAAATAAATAAATAAATAAATAAAATAATTATGTAGTACATCCATATTTCGCCATTAATGTCAAGTCCCATGTAATATGATTTCATCAAACGGGCAAGAATCTAGTTTCCGTGGCTCCAAATTATGCATTCGCGATAAACAAAATTGTGTTAAACGAAAATTCATCGACGAATTTTGATCGCCGCATAAAATGCTTGTCTGGTTCAACCCTAATTATCTCGAATGTAAATCAAATTAAATAGTTTGTCAGCATGCATGGCGTATCAAAGCGGTACAGCTGAACACAAACTGGTTGCAAACAGTTGCAAACCACGGTATATGTATCGATACTGTTTACTAAGTGGCAAGCTTTAGTATGCTTTGGTACTGATAATGACACATGGGCAGAACAGGTTTAGTTTATTTGCCTTAACTTCAAAGAAGTTAGTAATATGTGGATAATACAATATCATTCTCCTGTAACTCAATTCATTCTGGGTCGGCGCAGCACGCCTTCTTCCATCCTTCGCTATTTATTACTCGTCATCGCATCAGACACCTTCTTTCTTGCCATAATTATTATCCTTCACACAGTATATCCATCGTTTCTTTATTCTTCCTCTACTCTCATACCCATCAACATTCATACTCAAAACCTTCCTCACGACATTTTCCTCATTCCTCGGCATCACATGCCCATACCATGACAACCGATTACCACACAACTTTTCAGTCACCGGCGCCACTTTCAGACTTACTCTTATGTACTTATTCCTTTCCTACAAAATCCCTAGATGATTGTTAAGTTCCAAAATAAAGCTGTTAGTGTTTGTTTTTTTACGCATTGTGGAGAAACGTTCGAACTAAAGAAAGATCCTAAGCATTTCGCGTACTGGAGGGGAACAAGAACCTTACAGGTGAGGCGTGCTGATTGCAACCAATACTCCAAATCCTATTCTGTAGTTTAATTTCATTTGTGAACCGAATATATTAATATTTGACGACAGAGCGAAGGCGAAGCTATTACAGCCCTCTTAGCCTAAAAGTGTGACCTTTGCACTGCCACCGATGACGCGGTGGTAGTAGCGAAGTTCTGAGCTAACTAAATTCAAAATTTGTCGTGCCAGCGACACGAAGAAGAAGGAATGTTTATTTCTTCTTTGAGAAAAATGTTCATTCTACTGCTTGGCGTCGAGCTACACTCCAAGCGACACGTGTGATGCTTTAATGACTGTGAGGAAAAAAAAAACGTTTTTGCAGAAAATAAAACCGTAAAACACAAAAAAAAAAAAAAACTTTAACTTCAGAAGTCGGTGGCTTTTGTTTGATTGATTCAGTGTTTTTGTCACCGACTTCTTCTATTTTTAGTTGTAATATCCTTTATTAACATTTGCTATGCATTTATTTTACATTGTTAACAATACATTTCATGGTAATTAGCTTATCCTGGCTTGTCCTCAATAAAATGTAACTTAACATACCTAACTGTCGAAATCTGGGTGTACTTACACATCTGTGTATACACCCTCAGAGCTTACAGGGTTATGTTATGATATTGTATAAACAATAAACATCCAAGCGATTGCAGCAATCACAACTGTCTATTATTTAAGAGTTCCATTGTTAATGTCCGAAGATCAGAAACAGATCTTCAGCAAATTTAAACAGAATTACCGCGGAATAACATACTGCAAACAAAAAAAAAAAACATTAAAATTGTTTCGCAAATGGCGAAGCTATCACTGAAAATAAATATAAAAAAAACAGACGAATTGATAAACTCCTCCTTTTGAAAGTCGGTTAACAAATGAAAGAAATTGCTTAGTCAAGTATACGCTACGCATTACCGTGATGTCACTTACACAGAGGATCGTCTCCATAGAAGAGGTTGAACGAATCGATAATAAGAGTTTTCTTAACATTTTTATCGATTTTCTCACTCCTTCATTCATTGAGAAGAGAACCTTCCTAAGCTAAACATATAACCCCAAAATCCCTTGATTTATAATACGACCAGCGAATACTGGTGAGACACTTTATGTGCTATTAAAAGGACAAAAGAGCCACATTCATTATTTATAGGGCGTTTATATGCCTTTGTTTCTATAAAGATTTGGTAATGGGTGGAAAACAGGAAGACTAAAACTAAAGTGTCAACAGACGCGACTGCATTATTCAGATGCTATGTTATGTTATAACAACATGACATCACGCCTGTAGTTTCCGAAGGGTTAGCCAGACGTGTAGCTAGTACATAGTAGTACATCCACATTTCGCCAGTTATGTTAAAGTCCCATGTAATAGCAAACCTATTGCCATCAACCGGGCGCAAATCCAGACTCCGTAGCCGCTACTGAGTAATTCCTGATGGCAAAACCCAATGACACTTTGACCGACCTGGGAATCGAACCTAGGACCTCATGCTCAGCAGTGGTGCTTGCGACCACTAGACCAACGAGTCAGTCTTATAATAATATCGTCTTGGAAAAATATGCTTTTTATTTTTCTTTAGATTAAATGACATTTTTGTGTCAAATATTGAATTAATTTTCGACATGATGATTCCTTATTATATTTTGCATGGATACCGATACTTTACTGTATTATTTTTGGCGTATTTGTTATTTTTCATGGCAAATCGTGGGCATAAGATTAGTCCTTATTCCCAGTGCTTGTGTACCTAATCCCCGATTGCTAATGAGGACCAACAAGACCAGAAGGCCTTGACAACTAACAGATAATTACATGGTAAAAATCTCGTTTCTAGTGTTAATGATAATTATTTTCAGTCAGTCGCATACATTTTTGATTTTTAAACATTCATGTAATGTTTAAAAGTCAAAAATGCATTACGTCTAAACCGACTAAAACTAAAACTGACACTTTTTGTAGGCCCGCAAGTTATAGTCAACAAGAAACTAGGTCTTAAAAACATAATATTCCTTCCTTTATTCCATGTTACGTGGGGGTCACTTTACTAAACTAGGTCACAAAATCATCATCTTCCTTCCCTTGTCTAATGTTACTTGGGGGTCACAAATTAACTAAACTAGAGCACACTACCATACTCTTCCTTTCTTTGTCTCATGTTACTTGGGGATCACAAAACATCTAAACTAGATTACAAAATCACTATCTTCCTTCTTTTGGCCCATGTTACTTGGGGGTCACAAAACATCTAAACTAGATCACGAAATCACTATCTTCCTTCTTTTGTCCCATGTTACTTGGGGGTCACAAAATTACAACTAGGACGCAAGATCATCATCTTCCTTCCTTTTCCCATGTTACTTGGGGGTCACAAATTAACTAAACTAGATAACATAATCATCATCTTTCTTTCCTTGTCCTATGTTACTTGGGGGTCACAAAATAATTAGAGTAAATCCCAAAATCATCATCTTCCTCCCATTGGCCCATGTTCCTTGAGGGTCACAAAATAATTTAACTAGATCACAAAATCACTATTTTCCTTCCTAAGATCCCATGTTACTTGGGGGGTCACAAAATAACACTGAGAAAACCGTAATGGTAAGAGGCACCTGTCATAAAAATAAAAATACGCTTTTTATTCCGTTCGGTACTTTAGCTACGTGAGTGAACCCTTGTGGAAGAGCTTCTACATTGTAAGTATTTAAATATCAATTTTATTGAAATATTGAATCCACTGTTCCTTTGTCAGACATATTCAATATGTCGTCAGACAAAAGGTCAATATGTATAATATTAACGACACTTTCACAATTGCAATATTTTATGAACACGAAAGTGGAATGTTGAAATTGAACTTATTTGTGTTGAAGTGACAAGCAAATTGTATTTTAATATTATTGAATACTTTTTATTGATCGCGAATTTGTAGTCGTTACGGGTAGTCACAAAACCGATAGTCTGACATCGAGTCTTACCATTATCATCATCTTTCTGACTTTTTCCCATGTTATTTAGGGTCGGCGCACACGTCACGCTATGATAAATTATCGACATCGAGTCTGACTAAGAGGTATTATTAATACACCCTTTTGTTATAGCAGTATAGTAGAAATGTAGGGTTTGTCTCTGGGTTAGAAGCGTTATGACTACCTCTCGATAAGACTAAATAGCAGATATGACTAGTTCGCTTTAGGACTTAATCTCGATATGATTAGATCGCTGTAAAACTAATTAGCTGTTTGACTACATTATGCATAAGTCCTGTTATCAAAATGACTCATTATCGATATGACGTACAATCGTATCTAAAAGTGGCATTAGTAAAGGAACTTCATGGCGTACCTACTTAGCTTTACTAAAGTGTGAATACACTATGAAGTTCCACTTTATCTAAGATTCCACTATTAAAAATAAATTGAAACAATAGTTGTCATTGTCACTTCGCGTTTTTATCTTGCATGGTATATTTTATTGTTATTTAAAATGCAGGATAATGAACACCGATCATGTTATTAGATTGAGTTTGCCATGTATCACGGCGAGTTTTATCTTCTGATACCTTGATCCGTTTCCTTCAAAATTAATTAATGTTTTTACCCACTGATAACAATATCTGTGGCTACAAGAAAAAAAAAATGTATTCGAAACTGGTAGCGGTATGTTTAAAAATTCTAAAACTAGTCAACAGCGAATTTGCACAATAAGGTTCCGTAGCCCTATAACATTTGTAATATGACAGCATAGACAGTTCTTCCCAGCCAATCTTTAAAAGTATTGTTTTTCTAAAGAAACTTCCTGAAGCTGTCATGAACTTTGCTAGAATCTTCCCTGCCTCGTTCACATGCTGATCACGTAGTTAGGAAAGCGTCGGTGACGGCACAGAATTCAGGCTTAAAAGAGGTATTCTTAATGCTATTGCGGGACAAGTTTTTTGAAGCTGCAAGCCAGGCTATGGAAAATGTTTCACACATGCTCTAACCCACCTTTTCAAACTAAAAAAACATTGTAGTTGCTTTTTCAAATCTCATATGTATTTTCTTATTTACACTATGGAAAAGAGGCGTAAGCCATGAGTAGTAGTATACAAGGTAGAAGGGTCACTGACGCACCAACAACGTTTATCAGTATATCATTCCGGACATTTTTTTTTTGTTTTTAATTGGTATTTGTTTTACCTGCCATTCCGTATATTTCAGCCGTGTAGGTATTACATATTTGTAGGAATCAATTAATTTTCTCTTCGTAAGAAATTTGTAACATTAATTGTAACAAATTTGTAACATTAAATATATAAGTGGACTGTAATCTTTTCACTCAAAGGTCTTTTTCATAAGTCAAAGGGAAGTTTGAAAAGCAATGCAATTAAATCATATTCTTTGCCATTTCTGAGTTGGTACAGAATCGGTAATTTAAAAAAAATCTGCTTTTCGATGCATTTTGACTGTGCATTTAGGCATTGCACTTTTGTAGGAAACAACAGATTTGTTAAAATTAACTATGAATAATTTATATGTGGTTCAGAATAATCTACTGAATACGTGTACTTCCACCCTGTATGCATGCGTCCCCGCCACATGATTCAAAAGATTATTGGGTATAAGCAATGATTATCGTCTGTTCATTCGTAAATTTTTCTTTGTTATACTATCTCTCAACTTTCAGCGTGTCTAAATGAACCCTTATGGCAATAAAACCCAGATCTGCTCATTAACGCTAACCTTGCTTTATATTTCACACGAATATTAGTCATATATGAATAACAGAATGACTTACAATAAACGAAACATTATATGAGGGTTGATAATAAATTCTTAAATACAGAACGAATTCGCCATGTTTTGTGAGCACTGTCGCGTTATTTACGCGTTTTAATTTATACATCACAACCTAAACTACCTGGAGACACGAATTCATTATGAAACTAACTTGAAACAAAACCTACAAAATTTTCTTTTAAATTCCATTGCTGGGTTTCGTCGACAACTTCACAGCGGTACTTCAATTCTGACGTACAAACTTTGCAATGGATATCGAACATAGAGAAATTGTCGTTTTATATTTCCTTTAAATTCTGAAATTCGGTGGCTCTGGACCAGACAGTGTCGTGTTACATAGTCGTTTGGCAAACATTAAATTGTTTTATTCTCTGCATATTGCTGTGTTGAGACTATTATAGATTATGGTTACCTTTCTGTCTACTGTTCTATAAATAACATCATTATATCCCTGGGAATTACAGAAGGCAGAGCAAGAGCAGACAGAGCAAGGCAGAGCAAGCAAGGGTTAGGTAGTTTTTTTTCCAAGTTGCTGTCATCCGAAAACTTTACTTACTATTTAAATAAATTGTATGGTTGAAATTGAAGTTGAAAAAAAAAATAGTACTTGTTTCAAGTACTATTTTTTTTTTATGGTTTGTAATTTACATTACATTTACACAGCGCACCGCCAGCGCAAGCGCCTCTGTTTTCTTTTTTTTTTAATGTAAGTAGGTATTTGCAAAAGTATAAAGTATGGACATATAATTTTTTGCAAATGTATAAAGTATGGGCATATAATTTTGTGGAGCTCGTCGCTAAATAATAACAGCCGCTCGAAACAATGTTCAGGTTAAGCCGCGCTTGCCTAGGTTAGTCTATGGATGGGTGACCACCCATTACATACCCAGTTTACTCCATGCCTCCGAAAGCACGTTATGCCGTTGTTCCCGGCTTTCATTTGTAGATCTTTGACAGTCGTTACAGGTAGTCAGTGGCCCGAAGTCTGACAACCAGTCTTAGGGTATCGTACCCAAAACTGACTGGGTTGTGGACGTCAGATAGGCAGTCGTTCCATGTAAAATACTGTTATTCAGCTGCATCCGATTAGACTGGAAGCCGACCGATGAGGACTGGGTATAGAATTGTAAGACTTTAACCCTCCTATTAATAAACACAGAATAAAGTTATTCCATGTTTAAATCTTTGAAAATGTATGGTTATTCCTTTGTAATTCCTGGTATAATTTTATTACGTGTTTATTAATAAGAGGGCAAAGGTTTATCCAGATTCATTTGAAGTCGCACCCACCCTGTTACACGTTACAAAAAAAAAAACAGTTGAAACATCAAAAAATCTTGCGAATCCTTTTAGCTTTACCTGAGATTATCTCGAACAAAAAAAGGTAAAGTTTTCTCTACACACGCGAGTACGTACGTACAAGATTTACGGCATGAATATTTTCCAGAGCACAAAGATAAGCCCCACATATTCGGAGGCAAAAAAAATACTTCTCTACTTAACAATTCAGGCGCAGATATTTTGGAACTTTATCTTGGAACATTTGGGATGTACGAATCAGTTGAAATTGTGGTCAAATAGATTTGCGTAAGGAATAAAAGCCACTAGTTTTAAAGTGTTCACTTTTTTTATATTTTTTTCTTATTTTATACATTTTTAAACATAGTACACATACATTTTATTAGTATTAGTTGGTGCCAAAATTTCAACGAGTGATTTACGTAGAAATTTAGGTCAACCCAAAAAGTGATGATTTATTTATTTAAATAGAACTGCCGAAGCCAATTACACTATTTAAACATATAATTAATTTAACACAGTCAAGCATTCTTCTCACAAAAATTCAAACAATCTGACAGTATCACCTTCCATTCATTCGCAAACATCTGAAGATCTGTGTTTGAGTTCAGGAGAGGCTAATGTCCGGGGAATAGATGACTTTTTTTTTTTTTTTTACCGGTGGGATATCATCAAATAACCCCTCCCGCTCTAGGCTGAGCAGGAGGGAGTGTCAGACTTTTACTGACTAAAACCCATCCATGTTCCTTCCTTTGCCCTTTGTGTTCCAGGACCGCGGTATCTCTTTCGAACAGTCCCGCAACCCGGAAGGGAATAGATGACTTGGAGTGTGCAACAGTAATCATGATGACATACACTGAAATAACCTACAAGCAAGCAACTATTTCTTAAGGCGCGGACTGATTTTAATCGCTACTAGACCGCGTATACTATTTACCACTATGGAGTGTGAATAAGGTTCAAAATTGAAAATAATATGTATTTGAGTTGACATGTGACTAAGCTGCGAATTGAATTTATTTTACAGGTTTTCTTTAGATTATTTAAAATATAGACATTAGATTAAATAATTGTTTGGTTAAAGTTTTAAACAAATACTAATTCTATTAAATTCTTTATAAAAAAAAAACGTTTTTGTCGCTGGAAAAACAGAGATCTTCGACGCCCAAGTTTATTTTTAGTCGCAACTTCCCAATTTTTTATTGGAAATATTAAACTATTATTTATTATTCTGTTCGGCTTCAGTTTTTCTTTAAACCTTTCTCTATTCACTGTATTCTTCCGTTTGATATTTTCATTGCATTACGTCATACTCGACTATCTAAGAAACCAATTTTTAGAAATATTGAGGTAACACGGCGCCTTAATACAGGGTGTAACAGGAACCTTCACGAAGCCGTCAAACAAGCATTATGTACATCAAACTAAGTAACTTTACGAAAAAATAATTGCTGGGAAACGACTTTTTTTAGGGGGTGAAAAATCATGTTTTACCGGAAAACTCAATGTAACGCACTCAAAACACCGTACTTGTAGATGCATTGAATAGTACGAGGGTCATGGAGGTTTTTAAAGTAAAAATCTTACATTAAAAACATTTATTTAAAAAAAATTCGAAACTTTGACACCCAATATCTCCGTAAATAGAAGGTTCCCAGGTATGGTCTAGAAAAAAATATTATCACAATGACGGGGAAAACCAGTGTCTTTCGGCTTCGTTAAGGGTCTTGTTACACCCTGTATAATTGCCTTCATTAGATAACATAAAGAAGCAGCTGCCAACAAAGTTACCAAGTTCCTATCAGGTCCCGCTTTGTACGACTGAACAACAATCCCTTGTCATAAGACAAAGGGCTTACACGAAACTTTTGTACGTGAAAGCAATGTAATAGGTTTATACGGAAAATTTATTTTAGGAGTAAAGGAATGTGTCCGTCAAATTGTAGCAGAATTGGAACGTTGGAAAGATACAATGAAAGTTATATTTTTATAACATTACATCAAGCTTGAATCCCCGAAGGGTTAGGTAGAGGTGTACCTAATAGAACACCCATATTTCGCCAGTAATGTTTTATGTCCCATGTAATAGGGGGTGAGCCTATTGCCATCAACCGCGCTTAATTCCAGTCTCCGTGGCTGTTACTGAGTAATGCCTGGTCGAAAAACCCAATAAAACTTTGCCCAAACCTGGAATCAAACCCAGGACCTCATTCTCAGCAGTCGCGCTAACGACCACTCGATGAACGACGCCGTCAACAAGGCAATTTGTGCCTAGACGTATGAATACGAAAAAATAATCCCAACTCCATTACACGCTACCACAACAATATGAAAGTAGAAATAAAAGATACATAATATTCAAACTCAAGACTACAGCAGTATTCAACAAAACTAACACACAGAGATCTTCAATAGCAGATGTATTCACCAAACTTTTGTTTTGTTGATCACTCGTCACGATGGATTTGAATTTTTATTCATCCAAAGCGTATTTATAATAATAATAAAATTTATTTCAGACCAATTCCATATTTAAAACCATCTTATTTTAAACCAGCGACCCGCCCCGGTTTGCACGGGTGCGATGTCATACAAATAGACCTTCCTCTTGAATCACTCTATCTATTAAAAAAAACTGCATCAAAATCCGTTGCGTAGTTTTATAGATCTAAGCATACATAGGGACAGACAGCGGGAAGCGACTTTGTTTTTGTAGTGATATTTAAATGACGCACGATGAGTGGTCATCCGCTATCGCACACTCGCCACATCAGGGATGCTATTTGTGTCCGCATTAGAGCGTAAAAATCAGGCACACCATACTCCGCGAACATCCCCGATGCACTGCAAAAGCGCGGTAGTCCCAACATAACCCTGAAAGCGTTATTATATTTAAAGTAGGGTGGGGTGTGGTGTTTGACTATGACAACGCATTAAAACGCTTAACAAAACATTTATAGGAACTTAGCGGGCAGTGGCTATTAATCTAGTATTAAGTTGTCACCAGTACGGTTTTAATTCGAATAAAAAGACTTTGGTAAATGGAGGCAGGGTTTTTTAGGATTAACGAACTTGACGCTGCCCGCTGTTTAAAATAGATTTTCTCATTAGTACAGGAGTTCTTAAACGGCCCCTTTAGCAGAATCATAATTCGAATTACGTTACAATTCTTAAAATGGTCACAAAGTGTCAGTTCATTTATTGGCTGCGTCTGTTACCATTTTACGAATTGTAACGTAATTCATACTACTATCCTATTAAATGATTCTGCTAAAGCGGACATTTTAGACGCCCTGGAGAATCTTTGGTTTAGTGGTCGCAAGCGCGACTGCTAACCATGAGGTCCTGGGTTGGATTCCCAGGTCGAGCAAAGTGTTATTGGGTTTTACCGTCAGGAATTTTTAGAAGACCACGGATTCTGGTTTTGTATCTGGTTGGTGGCAATAGACACTTCTTTGCAGAAGGTAATCGGGTATCGGGCCACAGCAGATGATATGGGGTATATCTGTGGGTGATTATAGGCTTTTACTTAGGACTAAAATATAACTGGTGAATTGTAGAACTAATATGTACACTTCTGTCAAACCTTCAAGGATTGCAGACTTAAGGACACAGCACACTTATCCAATTTGATAAGTGTGCTGTGTAAAGGCATCGGCACCGTATCAAATCGAGCCTTTCAGTATTCTTTGTATCAAACTCCCTACTGCAACGCACACTAATCGAAATCGTAACGTTATCGCCTCGCCTCGGGACAAGCTCACGAACCGCGTTGCGGTGCGTGGTCAACTCGCTTACGGCTCGTCGTCCCCGCGGTTCCGTCTCTCCGTAGTCGCGCTTACGTCTATCCGTAGCCGCGCTTACGCCTATCCGTACTCGAGCTTACGCCTCTTCGTCCACCCTTACGCACACTACTGTTGACACTCGTGCTGTCATGCACAGGGCAATTTCCAATCGTGCGCGGCGTCGGCGAGCCGTAAGCGCGGTGTCCCCTAGCCGTAACTGCGGCGTCGCCAGCCGTAGCCGAGGTGACGTATTGGAGCTGCTGATCCGCTTGCTTACGTTAAGTTGACGCTTGTTTGACGGCGAGGCGAAAGGCGATACGGTGCCGATCCCTTTCCGATTTGATATGTGTGCTGTGTCCTTTAATGTTAATATGTTATGTTACAACACCTTTTAACTTTACTTAGTTATTTGAATTATACAACAATGTTTCTTAGCTGCCAACAAAGTATCGTACTACCGAGTTCACTGACGAGACCACTTGTCAACCTTATTACTCAGGACATAAGGTTGAAAACTGGAAAACCGTCATTGAACTTGGTAATACAAACGCTGCTTTAGAGTAAACACCTTAAAAGCCACATTGACATGCGAAATTCTAATGCCAGTCAAGTCTAGATACATTGGAGCGAAACCACTTGAACAAACAACGACAAAATTTGGTTAACGGCAGCCTCGCGGTAGTAGTGTGTGGCTGGATATCTTGTGTTTGTGTATTTGTGTGTGGAAATACAAGGCGGGGAAGATTAGGCGTGATCGCGGCGATTAGTATCAATTTTTGTATTCAAAACAAAATAACACGCTTGTAATCCACGAAGGGTGTAGCAGATATGTACTTACCTAATAGTTTACCCGCATTATGTTAGTTGAAGTCCGATTTAATAGCAGGTGAGCAAATGGCCATCAACCGGACACTAAAAGATGATTGCCACCAAACGGCTCGCATCGCATCGGATCGGAACGGATTTAACCATCTATAAACGATATTAAATCGTAAACACAGTATATTTGAAGTCTATAAAACCAAACCGCACACAGAAGCTTGACTTCAGGCGTCTTCGTAACACGCGATCGTTGAAATTAAACTGCGACGCGCGATCGGCTCCGTTTACCTATCGTCGTATCCAACACAAAATCATCCTTAATTCAGACTCCGTGACATACGTTACCCTCTTTAGGAATTTCTCCTGTATCGTGGGTGCGTTTACAAACATTTAAACTCACATGCTCAAACGGCCAGACCCAGAACAACTATCTGTAGGTCATACAAATATTTTTTCCGTGCGGGGATTGAATCTGCGACTCGCAGCGCAGCAGCCTGTCTAGCCTGCATGTTTCTGCCTATCACCTCCATGTGACAATGGCGTGAGTTTAGACGTGTATGTAATAATAGTACGTAGGTATATAGAAAACAAATCATGTCGAACCTTTATTGCCAAACTAGCTGTTGCCCGCGGATTCACTCGCGTTTTGGTCGGAAATTATCCCACGGGCACGTTGTAAATATAGCCTATGGCACTCGGAGATAATGTAGCTTATTATTGTATTTATTATTGAAGGAATTTTCAAAATCGGTTCTGTAGATCTAAAGAATACCCCCTACAACCTCACAAAGTTTACCTCTTTCTAATATTAGTATAGATTACAGATGACTGATCTCGTTGGTGGAATGGTAGCATGCGTGACTGCTAAGCACGGGGTCCTCGGGTCGTTTCTCGGGCAAAGTGTTTTTGGGTTTTTCCAACAGGAATTTCTCAATAGCAGCCACGGAGTCTGGAATTGTGCCCGGTTGATGCCAATAGGGTCGCCCCCTATTAAATGGGACTTAAAACATAACTGGTTAATTGTGGGTGTACTAAAAAAACTTAGCGTGTTGTTTCCATCCTCAAGTTACCAATGTTTTCATAGTTTTAAACAGAGATAATTTGCATCCTAACGCTTCAACAATCTCATTTTGGTACGAATAATTCGAATAAAACTGACATTCCATTACCGCTCCCACTTTTCACGAATAAAAATGTAAATAGAAAATGTACGGAACCTACCGACCGGTTTGCCTTATGAATTATTAAAGCCACAGAATAAAATTAAGGTTTTACTTGGGTACCGTGAATTTACACTTTATTTTAAGCCAACCAGTACCTGGTCTAATCATATTTATAAGCTGTTTATATGGATTGAATTTGGGAGAGTTTTATTGGAAAATCTTCCTTAAATTAAGCGTTAAATAAGAAAGAAAGTTGTCTGTAACAGCTGTCTGTCTCGGAAGACAGAAAAAGGGAATTAATTTGTAAAGCAAAATCTGCTTACAAACGCTTACTGTGCCATTTTTGCTGTGTAACCTAGTTTGCTTTGCATGAAAAGAATGAAATAACGTTTCTCATCAAAAGGAAGTTTATTTTATTACGAAAACTGTTAGTTGTATATTCTCTGCTCGTTGCATATTGGCTCTAGGCTGCATTGGCTGATTGTGCCCGACTGGCTGCGGTTGGTCGGGCTTCCTCTCCCATCCCAGAGCATGTCTTTCCTCACAAAATCGTGCCCCCTGGTGTATCCGGCTTGTCCGGGTCAGGCTTGCTCCTGGCTGGTGTGGTGCTCAATCATCATCAATCATCAAAACTGTTAGCGACTCTGCTCGTTACTTGTGTCCAAAAGATTATTTTAGTTTGATCCACATTAATTCATATTCTTCCAACATTAGAGCAGCGGTGGCCCGGTTACGGCGACCCCGACTTACGCACAGTAAATCGTGGGTTCGAACCCAGATAGGCGCATTAGTTTGTGTAATTTATTTCATCACCACTGCTCTCAAAACGGTGAAGGAAAACATCGTGAGGAAACCGGCATGTCTTAGAATCAAAAATTCGAAGACAGGTGACATCTACCAACCCGCACTGGGCCCGCGTTGTGGATTATAGCCCATTTCCTCTTTTCCCAGCAGTGGAAACATATAGGCTGATTATGCTATGATGCTTATGCTTCCCACATTTATTTCCCCAAATATTTATCCTGAATGTCTACTGACGAATGTTATATTTTATTTATATTTTTTCCATTTCTGGCCATTTGTGTCCCACTGCAGGGCAAAGGCCTTCCTTCCTACCTTCTAGTTATCTATATCCACGTCCAGTCCGTCCCGCCATCGCCATCTCGTTCTGGGCCTGCCGCGTTACCGTTTACTGCTGTATGGAAGCCACTGTGTGGTTACTTTGGTTTATGGCCCTCCGGCAAGCGACAGATGTAGCCAGACCAGTTCAATCAAAAGCCAGTGATCAGTGATTTGAGTATTGGAATGCAATATCGAGTTCTTTATGCGTTCAGTGCATTTAACGCGTAAGATACTGCGCTCTATTGCTCGCTGACAGGCCTCGAGTACTGACATTTGACGCTTGGTTAGTGACTATGTCTGCGCTCCATAAGTGAGGGTGGGAAGAGTACATTCTTCCCATGAGTTTTCTATTTAGTGAGAGAGAGATAAATATCCCTTCGTTATTTGTTTCATCTTCTAGAGATTATGGGTGCGCCGAGCAACTTCTTTATCCTATGTCTCCTGGAATTATTACCTATTTGACCGATATGTACTCATGGAAATATTAAATCCTCACACACACCCAATTCCTATGTTGCGCATGGTGCTGTTGGTCTTCGCCATATGAGCGCCTTGGGACTGGCGCTGTTCAGTTGGTCGATCATTAGGCATAATTCGGCTGCCAAGGAGGAGGAAAATTGTCTGCGAAGTGGAGATTGGTTAGTCTTCTCTCGCCTTAGACAATCCCCTTATTCCTCCAAATGTTATTTTTTTATAATGTATGAAGACAGAAAGTTTGACAACTAATCTTAACCAGAGGTATACAATCTGTTTTTTTTATATCCCATAACTCTAGGGTTATATTCTGTAGGTAAAAATAATACTAAAGCTCCTAGAATAGGTGGTCCAAAAATGCATCGTTTCGGAGATATCGTCAATCATAATTAAATTAGGTCAAAAATTGTCACCAGTATGACGAATCTTTACTTTTGCGAGGTTGCCAAACTTCGCAGTAGTGTAGTAAAATAAATAGTAAAATAAAATATGTAGGTAAGTAATTCATTTTTATTCAAACCAATCATTCATATTTAAAGCTAAGAAAATGCGACGTTGTCATATTTCACGTAAGGGTGTTTTACATTAATAATCGTGACTTTGCCGAATTATTTTGTATGAAAAATGAAAAAAAAAAATAACGAAGGATTGGAACATAACTCATATGCCAGTTGATTCTTTGATATGGCCTCAATCATACCCTAGAGTTATGGGATATCAAAAAAACACGTTGTATACAGGATGAATTTCTCAAGTGGGCATGGATGACCAAATCCAAAACTATGAGAAATAGCGAAAAATACTCAAAGAAGTCTTGAGCCCGTTTTTGATGAAAACAAAACTGCATCATCGGATTTATGAAAAATCAATACTTGCCAGAAAGCGAACCCATTAGTTTTGAAAAAAAAAATACACGCCCACTCGATAATGGCGCTCTAATAGGGATAATATTCTGGGAAGTAATGATATGCGGCAAAGTAAAGGAAAGAGTTAATTTTTAGGGTGCCGTACCCAAGTGGTAACAACAGAACCCTTTTGCTAAGACTCCACTGTCCGTCCGTCTTTCTGGCTGTCACCAGGCTGTATCTCATAAACCGTATTAGCTAGACAGTTCAAAATATCACAGATGGTGTATTTCTGTTGCCACTATAACAACAAAAATACTAAAAACAGAATAAAATAAAAATTTAAAGGTTGCTACCATACAAAAAACGTGCTTTTTTTTATTTTTAAATTATCGTACGATACCCTTCGTGCGCGAGTCCAACTCGCACATGGCCGATTTTTGATAAAAATGCGTAACAGTGTGAAACCGACCCTAACACAATTAGGAAAGAGATGATGGCAGCAAACGCGCGAATTTGACTGCGCTATTGAAGGACCAGAGAGTCAGTCTATATGCATTGTGCATGCCTTTGACCTAGAAAGGATGGTAACCCCTGAATATATTCAACGGCGGATTTAAAATTGAACCGGGTAGGAGCGGGGTTTGAAAGCTAATGATACGCATACTGCTCTACCAGAATATTTTTTGATTTTTACTTTTAATGTTGCAGGCGAAAACAGCATTGAAACTTACGGAGATATGAAAGACAAAGGAAAAGGTCTTGGAAAATAATTTATTACTGTAAAGACTTGAAAAAAATGCCTAAGGCTACTAAAGCCTAAGCTTTACTTTTAGGTCTACTTTAGTAACGTTTTAACTTATGTAAAAACATTAAATTACATGCAATTGGTCGGATTTTAGTAAATTGTGGTACCTATATAAAAAAAAAAAACACTTTATTTCAGACCTTGATCCATAATATGATATTAGTAATACACACTACTTAGATAAGTTAGTAACAAACATAATAAAAGATTTTAATTCATATATCTGCTGCAGATTATGATGATCTGCTGCATTCACCTGACGCACCGTTATGCCCAATGCACCATAATGATGCAGCACCGCTTTTCACTAATAACCTTCGGAATGTCGTTGACGCTCCCACACACTGCGCATCATAGAAGCAACCTATCTATTCTATTTATCTATGACAGATTCATTACAATTTGACATAATTCTACTTTCACTTTGACCTCAATTTGACTTTTTCTAAAGTGGAGCATCTTTCAAGCCGTTACAACTAGGTATAGCTCTATATATTTGCGGCAATAGACGCTATGGCCGCGAGCTTTACAGATTCACGGAGAATATTGCTGGCACAGATAAAATATACACGTAATTAAAAAAAAAAACTGGTAATTATTCTGCGGCACGACATCGTCTGTGCCATCCATCATGTACGGGAAAAAAGATAGTGGAGCAGTATTTTGTACGAATTTATTTTATACGTGAGCGTAAAATATTATCGTCGTATACCTGAGTTATTTCAGTAACGTGTAAGGTTAATAATTATTATCTCACTTCGTAATTAACTTATGTAAGTTTCACGAATTCTACAAAAAATATAAAATATTATTATAAGCAAAACGCGAGACTAACGCGTACGAAGTCGCGGGTAACAACTAGTATAAAATATTTTGTTGAATTTGATTTTTTTTATTTGTTGTTTTAACACGCTTTAACAGAAGAGATTGAAATAGTACACAAATACAATATACACAATCGCCCTATAATGTTCCAACTGCTAGGACTAAGGTTTCCTCTTGATGAAAAGAAACAGGTAGGTATACTCAACGCTGACCAAGTTCGGTTGGTCAAAATGTTCATTCTAGAACATACTAGTTTCCTCATTATGTTTTCATTCACCGTTTTGAGAGCAGTCGGGACAAAATAAATTACAAAAAGGGAAATATCTAGTTGGGTTCCAACCCACGGCCCCACCACCTCATCATCATCATTCTCCGGCCCTTATCCCAATTAATTGGGCAGCATGACTTCTTCTTCTATAATACTTCTCTATTACTCGTCATCGCATCAACGACCATGGCGACTACAACCTCACAGATTAAAGTTATTTTACTGAAAATCATCTACCTACAATTTGTATTCTCCCCAAATTTCGCAACTAACATACAACATAGTATATGATAACTCCTTTAAATATCACTAGATATTGCTCGCGGCTTTCGCCCTCGCCCTTAACTTCTCTTTTTGAATCGGATTTACCAATTTCAAGGGTTTATTTTTTTCTGCACGGAACCCTAATTCTTATTTTAAAATAAAAGTAGCCTAAGGTACTCCTTGTAACATCAGCTATCTGCCAGTAAGAGTTGTCAAAATCGGTTCAGCCATTTTGGAGATTAGTCGCTTGAATCGGATTTTGTAAAAAAATTCAAAGGTTTTAATTTTTTTGTACAGAACCCTAATTATTTTTCTAAAATAAAAGTAGCCTATAGTAGACCTTAATATATAACATCAGTTATCTACCAGTAAAACCGTCAAAATTGGCAGCCGTTTCGGAGATTAGCCGGAACAAACCGACGGAAAGACAAACAGACAAAAATGTGTTTTTGTTATAAGTGCCGTCTACGCATGCAGTAAATAGCTGTTATTTTGATATTACAAAAAGACAATATTTTTTTCTTTAACTGTATAGATAGATACCTTTACGGCATACTTCATGTCCTTATTATGGGTTCAGTTGAAGGTAACATCTTTCTTTATAGTGCCCGTGACCGGGAACTCATAGTAACTATAGTTACTTTTGGTTATGTTTATGAGAATGTGTATTGGGGAGTTATTGGACCCCGTTTTCCTTATGAAGCGAGAATATATTCGTAGGAGTTATTCTCTCCAGGGTTGTGGAACTGTTCGAAAGAGATACCGCGGCCCTGGAACACAAAGGGCAAAAGAAGGAACATGGATGGGTTTTAGTCAGTAAAAGTCTGGCACTCCCTCCTGCTCCGCACAGAGTGGGAGAAGTTATTTGATGATTTTTCACCAGAAAAAAAGGTGTTATTCTCTCACCTTCGTTTTTTTCTTCACTGCTTCCTGTCTGTTTATTTATTTTATTTTAGAATTGTACGACCTGATGATGTCCAGCCAGGGTCTGCACAGGGCTCCGGATGGAACCAGGGAGACTTGAATAAAACACACACATCAACCCTGTTCCAACAGTATATTTGCAGAAAGAGAACATTTTCTAAGTCCATCGGGTTCTTATATACTAATCGACAGAGAATCTTAACACCGCGATCTAAAAAGTAGGGTCAACGCCATCTATCGAGGCATCGCGAACTAATTTACGAAACAGTGTGCCCAGGGTATTCTTAACTTAGTCGACACAATGCGAACAAGGTTATACAAGAATCTCAAACAAAAGATATACACGAATGTTACTAGATAATGGACTGCATAAAGTATTATGTAGGTGTATGCGGCAGACCACGAAGGAGATGGCGGGACAAGCTGGATGTCCTTGAGAATTGGAAAGTAGCACCACAAAATCGTGACCATTGGAAGGAATGGAGGAACACCCTTGCCCAGTAGTGGGACATTATGGGCTAGCTATAATAATAATAAGAAAGGTGTCCTTCACTTACAAAGTTCCAAATTTTTCAAAAGGTTTTTTTTTTAAATACATATTTTTAATGTAAGAACTTTAAACACCTCCACGACCCCCGTACTGTTCAATCCATCCATCAGCACAATTTTTTTGAATGAGTTACTTTGAGTCCTACCGTAAAACGTGATTTGGCACCTCCAAAAAAAAGTCTTTTCCCAGCAATAAATTTGCGTAATGGTACTTAGTTTGATGTACATAATGCCTGCATATTGGTGACTTGGTGGCTTCGTGAACGGTCCATTTACACCCTGTATAAAAAACATATTTTTTTTTCAAAACTATGGATTGATTTTGTCATCTATACCACCTTTTCAAATTCCTTTACGTATCGAGCCTTACCTACCTACCTCGTACCTATTTGACAGGGATGATAGCCGTGAGCGAGCTTCACACGGCTCCATAAGATCACATCAAATATTGGAAAAACCAGGAGTGTTTCACTACTCTATGCGATAGGAGAACATGACTTCTATTTCAAATATTTGAAGGATATCCACACACGTTTTGAATATCCTATCTTTTGTTCACATGACATAATATCACGCCTGTCATCCTAGAGGGGTTTGGCTGAGGTATACTTAATATTAGTACCTACATTTGGCCAGTAATATTTAAGCTCTATGTAATAGGGAGTGAGCCATCAACCGAACACAAATCCAGACGGGTCCGAGCCCATTCGTCCCCTAAGATTCGCACCCTGTGCCCACTCGGCCCCTGGAACTTTTGAGGGGCCCATTCGTCCCCTGAAGAATATTTATTTTTATTCATTCTTCTAATATAAGTACATGTATATGTGTATACTGCAGCTTGGTAGTCCTGGTACAGTCGCGCAGAAAAGGCTAAAATAAAAAATATAGTAATTCGGTAGATATCATGTTTATTTCAAATAAGATTAACACATACAAAATCACAATGTCCTAGAAACTAACAAAATACAACTCTTTTACAAAAATCAGCCTTGATTGACCATCGTATAAATCAACATTAAATATAAAATATGCAAAAAAAAATAGAACACATATCAACAGTAAATAATCACTTCTTATTTTTTTGTATATTTACCAACTACATACATGCAAAATCATAATAACTTAAATCTAAAAAATTATAACAGTACAAAAAAAAATACTATAATCACAGTAATTATTGAAGACTAGATAAATCAACATATATTTTTTTGTATATTAACCAACTACATGCAAAATCGTAATAACTTAAATCTAATAAATTGTAACTAGAAGTACCTACATAAAAATTGGCTAAAATCACCGTATTTTTTGTATATTTACCAACTACATGCAAAATCATAATAACTTAAATCTAACAAACTATAACTACAATAACAAAAAATGACTAAAATCACAATAATTATTCTGTCTTTAATAATTATTGAAGATTAAACAAATCAACATTATTTTAGTATAAAACTAATCTTATATTTGTTTTTTAATTTTAAATTAATAATATATGCATAGCTTTTCCATGCAGTGGCCTAGTGAAATCTGATTTTCAAAAAATTGGCTAATTATGCGATTTATTCTCGCTTCATTTTCAATCGATTCAGGAGTCCGATTATTTGTTTGGACACCCCTTTGCACCTGATCCATTTTATTTTTTGATAAATTCGCTTCTCTATGTAGAGTGTCTAAACATTGCAAAATATTTGGTTTATTTCTACCATTAATTTTATTTTCGTAGTGAGACAATTTAACATCGTAAGCCACAGGTTATATTATTATCATGACGGACTATCATTCATCATAGCTCTTTTTTCAATGATCTGTTATGATTTATTAAATTAATTCCGTTAATAAACTGTTCACAAGTGTACTATGTTAAACGTTTCTTATGTAAAATATAGCTAATTTTATCTCAAGGGACCAATAGGCACCTGAAGAGGTGCCGAATCTTTAACTTATATTGTATATATATTAGAGGGGACGAATGGGTACCTTAAAAATAATATTTTTTATTAAAATATTGATTGGTCCCCTACCAGGAGACCAATGGGCACCTATATAGGGGCCGAATCTACAACTTTTATGCTGGGGGACGAATTTTAGGGGACGAATGGGCTCTGACCCATCCAGACCCCATGACTGCTATTGAGTAATTCCTAATTATAAAACCAAAAAACTAACTCCGCCCAGTACCTGGACAGCCCTTGGCTGAGGTCTACTTGATAAAAGGTCAGCTAAAGCGGTGTGGGACTGTGGGCATAATAATAACTATACTGACTGTACCATCACTTTATATCTATGAAGCCTGTATTTTTGTAAAAAACAATATACATCTATACAGACCTGTCGAAAGTCAGTACTTGCTATACACAAAAACCAAATTTCACCATAAAAGCATATATGTAATGGCTCCAAAACGATACAATAAATTAGCAGATGAAGTTATTTTGGCCAACAACTTAAATAATTTTAAACGTCAGCGTTAAATTATTGAATGACAAGGCATATTACTCTGAAAATTAAATTAAATTTAATTTTGTCAATTTTTAATGTTGGTGACATTGTTATTGATTTGGTATGGTTATAATTAATTTTATTTTGATCATTTTAATTTTGTTGATATTGCATTTCTTTTTTTCATGACATTTTGACCTACTTAGATTTTAAGTGATTTAATTTTGACATAATATTGCTGACATTGTATTTGAGATTTTGTAGTTTTATAATTAACTTAATTTTGAATTTACCAGTGACACTATTTTGTATGCCTTTCGGCGGAACATAGGATGGACTAAACATTTTATACAACATCACTGTACCCTGTGTTCACAAAATTAACAAATAAATGAAATGAAAACAATAAAAAGATTTATTTATCCGAAATAAAACACACAGAAACAGTTCAAAATCAAGGTGGCAAAAGTACAAAAAGCATAATAATATAGTATTTTGTGCACAGAGGATTTGAGTCTACAAAAAGAAGAAGAAAATGTCTCTAGAATGCACGAAAAAATACTGGCGAAGCTCATCTTCTATTCTGAACTCCACGAAGAAAAACGGCAACGTGGTGGTCAGTTTTTACGCTACAAGGATGTTCAGAATAGACACTTCATCACCAGCGTCATCATCGTCATCACCTGGACAGCTCTGTAGTTAACTACAGAGCTCTAAATTATAAGCAGTAATAGCCTAGTGGTGTGACCGTCGGACTGCCAAGTCATAGGTCTCGAGTTCGAATCCAAGACACGCACCTTTGATTTTTCGTATTCATGTGCGTATAGTATAATTATCACTTGCTTCGGTGAAGGAAAACATCGTGAGGAAACCAGCATGCCTGACAGATATTTCTCGACGGCATGTAAAGCCAAGTCAGAGGCCCATGGGCGGCATAAAAACTTTGACACCACTTTGGTTAGGCACTAACCACACGATAAAGAAGAATAATATATCATTTCAAATCTTCGGATATTTGCGTTTTCTACGTATACAGCCTTTCTTACAACCTTTTTAAGTGGTCTGTCATGCAGATACTGGCTGCCGTAAGTGCAGCTGTACTAAAGAGTTTTGTTATAGCCAGTAGTCCTAGCCCCATCGTCAGTATCATCCACAGCCCGCTTTCACTCACTGCTAGCCATAGGCCTCTTTTTTGTGACAATCCCTATGCTCTAGCTCAATCCTCAAAAGACTGCCTCATGAAAATACCAATCTATAACCTTATTTTAATGTAGATTGCATCATGTACCTGACTTCGTCCACCGCTAATCATGGGCCTCTCTTCGTTACCCAATGAAAATCATCCTTAAGAGAATGCAATAAGGTCGTCCGTAAGTGCCGGGTATTTCGAGGACTACCTTAGAACATTTACCCTTAAAGATTATTGAGAGCAGATGTACCTGTAATTAAACAGTTTATCCGGTGCCATTTATCACGGAGGTACTTACTCCTAAACTCACGTAGTCACGTCTCACGGTAACCTTCCTTTATCTATGTCAACGTACAACATATACCCAGTATAACTCGACACTTAATTCGGGCACTGCTGGTAAATGAAAATGTCACTTGTAAGCGGGATTCGGTACGTTTAAGCTTAGTTCCATATTTGGCCACGGATCAAGATAAACTGGGCTCTATCACATGTTTGTACTTTGTTAATAAGTACGTGTTTGTAACTCATCCGATTACGAAGTAATATTTGGTATTAGTTTTGCGTTTCGTAGACAAGTCGTGTTTGCTTCAGGCCTTAGCTGTAGGTAAAAGTTTCAGATAGTCCAAAATTCGTGGGTTCTTGGAGATTCGTAATCCAGCATTGTGACTTTAATACTCCTACTGTTTAACATTTAGCCTAAATTAATGCCTCAATTTCTACTCTCGGCGCTAAGTCGAACGTTTAAAATTGAACAAAGAGCTTTTATCAGCTAGTCATCATCTGCCTAGCCTTTTCCCAACTACGTTATGGTCGGCTTCCACTTTAACCAGATGCAACTGAATACCAGTATTATACATGGAGCGATTGCCTATCTAACCTCCAGAACCCAGTTAGTACTGGGTGGGCGATAACCGGACCCGAGAGTTAGAAAGGCTGGTTGTCAGAACTTTGGTCTACTGATTACCTGCCATGTAACGACTGTTAAAGATCTACAAATGACAGCCGGGACCAGCGGCTTAACGTGTTTTCCGAGGCATTTATCGAAGCTTATATTTCCTCCAGGCAACATGAAAAATGCCCACCAAAATACTTTATCGATAAACCGCACAACTTTTGATTAACCTACTACCAAATACATCTGACATGCTGTCCTGCCATTGTCAGTTTACTTCGGAATTTGCAGAACAGTGACCTTTATTCTTGTAGCCTTAGGGTTCAGGTCATAGCTAAAATAACTCAGAAAGGATTGTACCTAATATAACAACTCCAAAATAACGAAGATCCCTAATAAAAAGTCACGGAAAACTTTTCCTTGGGGAGTTGACGCTATAAATCAAGCTTTTGTTTATATGACCCTCTTTTGTTTTCCACGAACTACTATTGTGTTGGAAGATAAAAATTGTGTAGTGTAGAGACATACTTATATATCACGTCCACGTCACGTCCTCAGGTGATGCAATTTCCGTCATGCGACACTAGCTTGCGTCACTTGTTAGTTTGCAACGCTATTTTATAAAAGTTGAAACTTTTTCTGATTATGTATTTTACTATAGGTAAGAACAATGTCATATTATGGAAAGTCAGCCGTAGTGGCTTTGGTATGGGGGATTTACACGGGCCGAATTTCGCCGTGCGGCTAATCGCTTCACAAATCGCCCCAGAAAGCTGCATCGCTAGCCCATTTACATAGTTGACTAAATCGCAAGCGACTAGGCCATTTTCTATGAAAATGATGTACGCAAAACACACCTCGTGCAGTGGGCGATCGCTTGCAACTGACCACTTACACGGTCGATTTTAGTCACCCGCCGCATGCGGTTAGTCGCTAGTCGTCTAGTCGCTGCACGGCAAAATTCGGATGGCACCAAACTTTCGGGCTTGCAATTTTAGTCACTTGCGGCCTAGTCGCATTTCATTTAGACGATCGATTAGCGCCGTTCGGCCTAGCCGTGCGGAGAAAATTAGCCCGTGTAAACCTCCTAGTATGTATCAGGTAACAAAGGTGTGCTGAATAGCTGGTAAGTGACATCATACTATAAGCGTCATTTTATGTTACATAAAGACTAGTAACATGATTCACCCCCGCCACTGCCAGACACTTTGTGCGGTGGAAAACCACCGCCAGACTCCTTTAAAGTATGATAAATTGTAATTGAGCTTCCATAATTTTTATTAAATCCGAATTTTATATGTGGGCTTGGGCAATTATTTGAAGCTTCTACAGAAAAAGTATTAGCTTTTGTAAAACGACGTAGGTCTGGTGGTCATGGGATCTCCCTCTATTCATGTAAGTACCGTCGTGTCGCTAGCCTTTGCGGTGACTTGTTGTGCTGCATGCTATAACTGAACAACTTCTTTTTCTTCTTACCTACAGTCTTTGTTGTAACACGAGTGTCGCTTGGACGTGTAATCGTGGCCACACGGTTAGGTCTCGTCTTGAGTGTAACGCAGGTGGTAGCGGATACAATGACGGGCGCGGTTAGGTGGTTGCAGTGCATTGTAGGTTGTAACTAGCAATAAAGGGTAAACCTGTAAACAATAGACAATTATTATACACACAAACAGCGGTTTTTAATGTGTAATACTTCGCGCTCGTCTAATGGCTTAGCCATGAGGTATACACTCAAGGTCTTGCAACGTTGAAGCAAAGAAAATAAGAACATATTATGAGTCACCGAGACGAAACTTGTGAATTGACGGCGGAAGTAATGGTAATGAGTCACCGAGACGCCACTTGTTCGTCGCGTACGTGCTGCTTGAAGAAATTCGCATCACCTGAGTCCATGGACGGGGTCTAAGCATCCGCGCAAGCTTCTCTAGGTATAGTCATAGGTAGGTAGGGTGCTCCTAGGATTTGTGTAAAGTAATTTCTACTTGGAGACTAAGTTGCAGTTTCCGTTAAAGAAAGCTAAGGAGAAACTTGGAGTGACAAGGAAACACTATATCTGAGCCTTCCTAAGCTTAAATGGTTGCAGAGTTTTTTATTTTTATTTTATTTGTTAGGGACAAAAAACAGTTACATGCAAAGCTTAACTAAATATTCTTACATTAGCACAATACTCAGAAAAACATTTACACACAATCCATTCCATATTTATGTTACTATACATGTAACCCACAACATTGTCCACGAATTCACCAAAAGAAAATGTTAAAAGAAAACAGACAAAATAGTGTGCATCGTAAAAGCCTAATAAGAAGAAAAAAAAATGGAAAAAGAATATTTATACTCATGAGTTTAGTAACTCTATTGCTCCTGCCTTAAAACGATTCTTGGAAAGAGTAAATATGTCAAGCTCCGTGAATTGAGCATTGTAGGCATCAACAAGGCGACGAAGAGGCACGCGCTCCCCAGCGTTAGTTCTGCACTGACTCGTGTGGAACAGTCCAGGCACACGTACCCCACGAAGCTTGACAGGTTTTGACAGGAATAGGAAGGAATTTGAAGAAAATCACGTGAATTTAGAGGCCAGTAAATAATAAAGCTACTATAAAAACCAGAAATAGTTATGATTATGAGCGATGCCACTTTTGGCACCACTTTTCCGAAAAAGCTTTCATTTTGTCTATTTTGTGTTTGTAAGGTGAATATTATTAGTACATTACTGCAGCGGCCAGCAACAGAGGCATTGATGGAGGAACATGTAAATGTGGGCCGAGTCGAAGCCGAGGCACACATACGTAAGTCCATCAATGCCTAGTCATAATATAAATATGGAACAGTACGGAAACTACGTACTAACGGTCGAATCGGCACACTCACACAAACGCGCGCATCTACGAGACCCCGAAGCGGACATCAAAGTGCGCTCAGTCGTGACTGTCGCGTCAAGACGAGTAGTCGCGAAGTAAGTTTTTCTCCGGTTTTTTTTTTTAATGCCGCGTACGTATTGCGTAGCCTATGGGTGTTTAAACACTGCTTTATCAAAACCGGAGCTTTCGTTTTTTAAACTCCCTGCTGATTTAGAACGGTAAGAATGATTTATTGTTTTATTCGTTATCGAATTAAAAGTCAGTGTGATCGATCATTATAAATTCGCGAATTTATTTGTAAATCCAACATGGCGGCTGCTACAAATTTATCATCATGGGTATTGTTTTCGTGGTTTTCGAGGGTGTTGAAGCCGATAGTGCTGTCAAAATGTCAATCCAATATGGCGGCTGCAAAAAATGTCAAGTTTTTGTCATGGGTGTCGTTTTCATGGTTTTCGAGGGTGTTGAAGCCGTTAGTGCTGTCAAAATGTAAATCCAAGATGGCGGCTGCAAAAAATAACAAGTTTTTCGTCATGAGTGTCGTTTTCATGGTTTTCGAGGGTGTTGAAGCCGATAGCGCTGTCAAAATGTAAATCCAAGGTGGCGGCTGCAAAAAATGACAAGTTTTTTTTACTGGGTGTCGTTTTCGTGATTTTCGAGGGTATTGAAGCCGATAGTGCTGTCAAAATGTCAATCCAAGATGGCGGCTTATTATTAATACAGCAAAGATACTAACCGAAGCTTATTAGTTGTACCACCAGATGATTTTGTTCAATATGTCGAAAAAATGGATGAAATTTTTCGTTACTGCTTTAAAAGAAAACACATTAACTGCAAAATATCTGCATTAATTTACGAAAAATTAGAAAATATAGGTTTTATAGTACCCTGTCCTTGTTTCCCAATTGTTTATTTAAATAAACTCTTTAATAGAATGAGAATTTATTACACCATAAAATATATTAATAAAGCTTTTCAAACGTGTCGTAGCAGAGGTAAGTATTTTTCAGTTACTAATTTGTAAGTATGGAGAATGAAGGTATTATTTTTAATGTTATGGTTTTTTAATTACTGTCACATGCATTTTCGGGTTGTAACGCGTTACGGTGTGCAGCCGCTGCGCGCCGGTTGGCATCGGCGCCGCACATGTGCCCTGTTATGCCATTCTCTAAGTCGTCGTCGACGAGGTACAGTTTGACTTTTAATATATTTTCAACTTTATACCCTAGAGCATAAAGTTGAAAATCTATTAAAGATCAACTGTAGTTTCAACGGAGGAGCGCACGAAACGTTTTCGCCTTTCCGCGGCTCACGCGGTCACGCCAAAACATGTAAAAGGTTACGCCATATTGACAAAGCCAAGTGTAATTTATATACTTCTACAAGTTATTGTGTATTAATAATAAACAGTTCCGTGTTATAAACTACTTCAACTCGATTGTTTGATCAATACACTACACAATATTTTCATAAATAAACTTCAATTTCAAAAACATTATGAGTGACAACCCTAATGCTCCAATGGAGCGTAGGTAATTATTTTAACAACTAGGCCTAGTTTCCGTACTGTTCCATATTTATACTGTGGCCTAGTTGTGGCCAAGGTTTATATAGTACTTTTCTCAAATAATGCGAGGAAATTAAAACTAAGTAAACTGCTTTCTATTTGCAAGCTAATTCGAAATTTAAATAAAACCTTTGATAAGTTACCTCCTTTGATGCCATGTTTCAGAGTAAAAGATCGTTCCATTTTTAAATAACACGACAAATATGAGTTTACTATGTAATTTATTTGGCCGCTAAAGACGGTAGATATGGATTTTCATACAACTTTTACCGGCCGTTGGCCGCATGTATCTGGCCAGTACAGCAATTGCGATTTATCTCGAAGAAGGTTGTCAAAGTAATGCTCATATTTCCAAGCACGTTTGAGAAAAAGACTGTTGTTGGCTGCCTCATTATTCGATTGGTCGCAAGCCCAGTAGGCTTGTCAGTAGTAGCTGAGCATAGGTTCTGGGTTCAATACCCGGGTCGGGCGAAGCGTTATTGGGTATTTTCATCAGGAATTTATCAGCAGCAGCCACGGAGTCTGGATTTGTGCCTGGATGAAGGCAAATATTCGCCCCATGTTACATGGGACTTTAACATAACAGGCGAAATGTGGATGTACTTCAGTGGCGAAGGTTCCACAACAACAACAACACTCGATACCTCCCCGATCCCTTAGAAAAATGGCACAGTCAGTACTTAATAGTCAAAAAATAAAATCACATTAAAGATGTTATGTACTCCGGCTTACCTCTTACAAAACTTGACCCTTCGCTACTGGTATACTATTAGGTAATATCTGCCTTACCCTTCGGATTACAGGCGTGATGTTATGATATGTCTAAAATTGTAAAAAAGGAACCCAAGAAATAGGGTCAAAACACTTTAGGGTCAAAATAACTTGAAAGTCTTATACGATATCCAAAGTGATGGCAATGGAATGTTCAATTTATTAGCCAGGTACAATTTCTTGGAAAGGAAAGGCAAAACTATCTAGAAAGCGAAACAACATACAATGATATTCGATACAAAACTAGCAATGTATTACAGTTTCAATACCTAGGTACATTGACAAATGCCGCAATATATTGTAGCTGTCGTCGTCGCATTCACATTTTGTATTATCGCTTGAATTTCCTCAATTTGTTGAATAGCTTCTTACTAAGAATTCTCGTCATTTATTGTGTTTCCTGAAGATGAAAGGGTAAATATATTGGACTTTAGCTGGGTTAATTACGTCCCAAAAAAATAAAAATACCGGCCAAGAGTGAGTCGGACTCACGCATGAAGGGTTTCGTACTATCGTAGTTCGGGAGCCCCCTTCAATTTATTAGTATTCAGTTTCGTTTTAGCGGGAACTGCACTACACATTCTGTGAAAATGTTAACTGTTCACCTATTACGGATCATGGGATACAGCCCGCTGAAAGACAGACGGACGGATGGACGGACCGATATTAGTAATGGTCCCGTTAGTTACCCATATAGTTAGTAATGCAGGTTAGAGATTACATTTCCCGCCTGCAGGCGACAACAACTCCTTACATTTATGTGCCAAAAAAGGATGAAATCGGAATATTATTCTTGTACTTTCGTTTACAAATATGCTAAATTTTGTTTTTTATTGCTGATTCCATCGTAAAAATATTCAAAAGTTTAAAATTATTTAGAAGACCATCAGCTGTACCAAGTCATTACAATTCTTATTCGTATAATTGTCTTGGCTATCAGATTCAATCTCGGATAGAAGGCACAAACCCATAACTATTTCCATTTAAAAAAGGCAATACAGCCAGCTGGTGCATCTTTACATAAAAAGGGGATATACTAATCTCTTGGATCTGGAGTTCTATAGCCTTGTAGTAATCGCATCTTAAGGCTGTTTACATTCGTTCGTTTAAAAATCCTTGATGTTCTGTTTTGAAGTTAACCTGATTTTTCTGGCTGACCAAGATGGACAGTGAGTTTTGTTTATAGCTGAAGGTCTGGCCAGCAACCGCCGCGGTAGACGCCGTGGGCATCGGGGGCCACGTGGTGGCTCCAGGCCAAAAAAAAACTTTTATGACAATCCTTTTGGGAAATTACTGACAGTCGTTGCAGAATAACAAAAGGTTTTGAAAGCGACACGTCTACAAGAAAATCATAAGAATAAGAATGAAAAAAAAGAATAAGAATGTCTCTTCAAATTATTCTGTACCAAGTACCTCCATTAATAACAGACGCTTTGGTCGATTTTCAAGTTAAGCAGCGCTTGCCTATTATATACGAGATTCCTCCGTGTCTCGGA
This sequence comes from Eugnorisma glareosa, assembly GCA_947578425.1. Taxonomy (NCBI): domain Eukaryota; kingdom Metazoa; phylum Arthropoda; class Insecta; order Lepidoptera; family Noctuidae; genus Eugnorisma; species Eugnorisma glareosa. Next base: position 15,565,984 of record OX387979.1, read on the forward strand.
AAGCCGTCGGTCTCGGTTGCCATTTGTAACCTTTGACAGTCGCAGGTAGTCAGTGACCCGAAAATCTGACAACCAGTCTTACCAAAGGGTATCGTAATACCCTGTACTAATTGGGTTGTGGAGGTCAGATTTTTCAAGGACGATTTGTGCCTATAATAATGTCAAACCTTAGACAGTTTGAAAACGGAACGAAACGCGTAAGGCAGTCGCTCCACGTAAAATACTGGTATTCAGCTGCATCCGGTTAGACTGGAAGCCGACCCCAACATAGGTAGAAAAAGGCTAGGCAGATGATAGACAGATCTTAGTCCACACAGATGAAACGGGCATACCTATTTACTTAATGAAATACTATTTACCGTTGCGGTTTTAATCCAAAACGCAACAGAACGTGCTTCTCATAGAAACATGAGATTTAAGTATTCACAACGCTTTCGATCCTATTTACTTTGTAACGGAACACATGGGAGGTCGCATAGGATCAACGTAAACTATGCATCAGAATATCAGCGTGTTGTATGAAAATCTTCAAGCTTGCATCATGTTTAAAACAAATACATACCAAATTGGATGGCGCCGAGGGATTGTATAGGAATTTGTGCAAGACACCTCTCCTATGTGTAATGTATGAAGTTGATACAATTTCATAGTAAATTAGATGGATATGGCCCTTTGGCGCTTCCTTCAGAGAATTAAGGATACGGCTAGGATTTTGTTTTGTATTTTCTGGTTTTTTGCGTGGGCTTGTAGTGTTTCTTGAGAGGGATTGTCGAGGACGAATGTTACGTGAAATAATATTAGCATAAATTGGAGGCGTCTACTGTTTAGCATAAGCATAATCAGCCTATTTTTCCCACTGCTGGAACACATGGTCTCCTCTCTATGAGAGGGAATGGGCTATAATCCACCACGGTTTTTGGTTCTAAGACATGCCCGTTTCCTCACGATTTTGTCTTTCACTGTTTTGAGAGCAGTGGTGATAAAATAAATTACACAAAGTACTGCACCTGCCTGAATTCGAACCCACGACTTACTGTTCGTAAGTCGGGACCGCCACTACTGGGCCACCACCACTCCTACTGTTTAGACTGTACGTTTATTTGAGTGATATTTAGAGAGAACAGGTACATACAAAATCAATGAACATTTAGTACATTTTTACTCGACCTGCCAAGTAAATGATTTTATGCTGTAATTTTAACGGCTTAACGTGCTTTCCGAGGCACGGAGGAAGCTCAGTATGTAATGAGTGGTCACCCATCCATAGACCAACCTAGACAAGCACGGCTTAACCTAAAAGTGACACAAGCGGCGGTTATTATGCAGCCACGAGCTCGATACGTATGGATTAAAATAAAAACGCAGCGGTTCAACCGCAAGTATGCATGATCCATAGCTATCCGAAGTGTATTTAGACGAAACAGAAACTCGGTAAATCCCCCTACAACTGCAATGAAATGCAAATAATAATATTGCACCGAGAAAGTTGTTTCAGACTTGGTTTTCTTCATAAAAAACTATTTGACTGTCTTTTTATTAGTTCTCTTTTTACAAGCGTTTGATTTAAAAAGTTTTCTTAGGAGTTTTCTTTCGCATGAAATTGGTAATTTTAATGTAATAAACTGTCGTCAACTTTGGGCCTATACAGCTTGTAACAAGGGTATAGTCATATGGAAGACTGTGGTACGGACCATCAAACTGAACAACTTTCTATATGGGACCTCCATCGTAATCACGAAAAAATAATTAACTGCCACATACAAAATTTCAATACCTACCGACCCAAATGTATGGGACAACTGATTATTTTTTTACGATTACGATGGTGGTCCCATAGAGAAAGTTGTTCAGTTTGATGGTCCGTACCGCAGTCTTTCATATGACTATACCCTTTCTGTTACACGCTATAACATGACATCACGCCGGTAATTTTCGAAGGGTTCAACAGACGTGTACCTAATATAGTACACCAACATTTCGACAGTTATGTTAAAGTCCCATATAATAGGGGGCGAACATATTGCCATCAACTGGGCACAGATTCAGACTCCGTAGCTGAGAAATTCTATTAAAAAATTTAGGCACAAATTAGAATACGAGTGCACTTCAAAATACAGGAATAGCCCCTCTTACATGTGTGTGTAAAATACTTAAGATACAAAATGTACACCTAAATGTACACTACAGTACAGATACGCTCATATTACAAACTCCCTCTCCCAAAATGTAATGAGTATAATGATACTTACACACCTACCTGTGTAAAGGTATTTTACTTATCACATTTTCGCCTCCCCCTAACCTTCGTTATAGGCTTTCCTGAAACGATTTTCCACGCTAACCGCACTCGAGACCAATGTTAGGTAATGCATGCAAAGCCATGGTTTAACAAGCGTCTTTGTGTATGTATTAAGCTTTTAAATAATGAAAATGAATAACAAGATAGTACAGTGAAGATGTTTTTTTCTAGTTTTACATTCTTTCAGTATGACCTTAGAATTAAAAAAACGAGCCAAGTGCGAGTAGGACTCGTGTACGAAGGATTCCGCACTATTATCTAAAAAAAAATATATCTTAATTGGCGTCAGCTACACCCTTTAATTTTTAACTCTTTTTTTTTATAATTTGGAATTTTTCCTTTATTATGTGCAGTAAAGACTTGCTTTTTGCCAAATTTCATGATTCTAGGTCAAAGGGAAGTACCCTATTATAGGTTTTGATTCCCTTGTGAAATCGCATAACATGCGACATAAACAGTCTTAACTTTTGATCGCGTTGACTTACAAGTTTGATTTTTTCATTGCTCCAAGGGGTTGCAGACCTAAGTATTTGGTATTAATTTTATCTTGATATCGCCACGCATTCCTGAGCAAAAGGGTCTTGACAGACAGACGGACAACAAAGTGATCCTATAAGGGTTCCGTTTTGCCGATGGAGGCCTAAAAATAGTCAAATGAGAACTATCTTCAGCATTATCATCTACCTAGCTTTTCTCAACTATATTAGGGTCGGCTTCCAGTCATACCGAATCCCCAAAATTTTAGGCTGGAGAAGACCTTATTATGTAGTACACCCACCAGAATACTGACAACATAATTCTTGAAATAACGAATTGACGACTTCATCAGTCAGCAATTTTTCCCAAATATTTTTTCATTGAATGCAGGTGAATCCCAATATTTTACACTGTCTATGTACTTAAACAGGCTTATGCCCGACTCGTCACTATTCCGACTGGTCACCAATTCTTTTTCCATAAGTACAAGAAGTCCCGATTCATCGAAAACAAATGAATTTTAAACACAATTCAGTTACCTACTAGATAACTCTTATAACATAACATATTATTTATTTATTCTCAGGCAACTTTAGCCCTATACTTTGGCTTTGTAACTTAAAGACTAACATACATATAATGACGATCATTTGATCAACTACTATTTGTGTTTGTAAATAGAACCTTAAAACTATGTAAGTAAAATTTCGTTTTGTGCACTATGTCAACTGTGTTTTGTTAGTAGGTACGGACTCCAGAGTGCACTGGACGTACTTAGGTGCCGTCTCTTCTGATGGCTCTTTCAGTGCAGTAGAATTTGGTAATGGATTCTGCTACACACAGTGGGGTAGGTAGGGACGTACTTAATTAGACATTTGCTTCAGCACCTCTTTACTTTGGAGTAGGTATGTTGTGCTATAGCATGACGTGTGGTATCAGTTATAAACGATAGCTAAGATGAGGTTTCAATCGATGCGAAAGTCTCCAAAGAATTTTTTCTCCAGGTTTCTACGGTTTTTCACTGCATATATTGACAGGAATAGTAAATCGGAGTCAATTTTGTCAATTTGAGGAAGTATTTTTTAATAATTTTGTGGAGGGTGAATCTGCCGTATGCATAGTACAGAGGGTTTAGAAAATTGGTACTCTATCAGTGTTAACTGTGATGGAAAAGTTTTGGAAAACAACCGTTGGGTAGTAGCTCATCACACAGCAATCGCTCGGTCAGAGAATCCTTCTTTACGAGTATCTGGGTAGGATGAGAAACATACCTACATTTCATACCTCTAAACCACAGTCCTTCTCGCTTTCCACTCGTCACTCGGTCCACAACCCTTCGCCTAACAGTCCAAGCACATGCTGGTGGTCAACCAACATTCTCTTTGTCGTAACTTCACAGAAATTGGGGCAGTTTACTACTGTGTGGCTACAAAATGGTCTGCGATGCCTCATCACTTGCTCGGTGTTGTGGAATGGAAGATATGCACAAGAAGCTGATAGCTCAATATTTTTAGGACCCCATTAAAGGTAATATGTCTCTGGTAAAGTTGAAGGCAAAAAACGATACACTGTTCAGAGAAAATCCAAACCTCACGTGGTCTTCCAGGACGGAAGATTCATTCTGGTGAGTTACGGCGCGCTACACCGCATTTCTTTTGCTTGCTTCGGTGAAGGAAAACATTGTGAGGAAACCAAACCAGCATGTCTAAGAAATATTTCTCGACGGCATGTAAAGCCAAGTCAGAGGCCCATGGGCGACATAAAAACTCTGACACCAGGTTAGGCACTTTCCAGTTACCACACGATAAAGAAATATATCTTACCTCTTTCGAAGTAATCAGTAGTTAACCTTAAACCATTCTAATTAAAACTTTATAATAACTTAAAGTAACTAACTTATTAATAAAATTAAAAAATGGCGTCAAAACACTCCTCCTCAACGCAGTCAACTGGTAATGTACCCAAGAGACTGGCGGCGTTGCCACGTTGTATGGCAATGCTAAGCCTTTGGCCAAGGTAAAAGCCAGCCCTTGGGTCACGGGAAGTGTGAACTAAGCGTTTGGAAATGTCCTTGAAAAAGCTGTGAGCACTTGGACCCCACGGACCTAGAGTTAAAACTAAGTCATAAATAATTCACATAACTGTCAAATTTGTCTTAAGAGGACATTTAACTTAATTTGTAACTTAACAATATTAACATATTACCCTGTTGACACCCTAAAAGCAACGTAAAGGTAACTAATATCAGTAAGAACGCGTAATTAAAGCGAGCGGTGACACAGAAAATTAATTCTGAAGACGCTTTCCTCTCGCTCGGAGGGAAGCAAGCGACCAACCATGAGGAAGGAATGGAAATGTGAGTAATTTTGAAATGAGCTTTTGGGCTACTGAAAATTATTTTGGAAATGTATCCTGTCCTATTTTTAAACCACTTGAAAAAAGGAAGAGGTTTTGCATTATTCATTTCGGACGTCTGTGGAACATAATTTTGGTTGTGTAGTTTTTTTTAAGTAGCTTCATTAGTAGGTTTAACTTTGCCTTTTTGACGATGTTCTCATGAAATATTTTATTCGGATAACGATTTTATCGACTAGTCAATTCAGGTATAAAATTGTATGAATATGATGCGGAGGAATGTGGAAAATTTCATGAGGGAACTGATGACTATAAGACTGGAGGAAGACCAAAGAAATGAAAGATGGATTGTGTAAAGGATTATATGGTTTGAAAGGAGGCGAGAAATAGAAAAGTATGGAAGAAGAAGACATTCTGCATCGACCCTAAATAAATTAGCATTAGGGCTAGAGAGAACTGTAGGTAGAAACTACTGACAAAGTTACTAGTAAGTACCTATATACGGTGTAACAGGACCCTTAACGAAGCCGTCAATCAAGATTCATGTCCATCAAACTAAGTAACTTTACGCAAAAAAAATGCTGGGAAACTACTTTTTTTTTGGGGTGAAATATCACGTTTTACGATAGGACTCAATGTAACGCACTCAAAACATTGTGCTGATGGATGGATTGAATAGTAGGTACGGAAGTCGTGGAGGTGTTTAAAGTAAACATTAAAACATGTATTTGAAAAAATACTTGTGAAAAAGTTGGAACTTTGACTTCCAATATCTCCGTAACTAGAAGGTTCCCAGGTAGAACAAAAAAATGATCGCAATGATGGGTGCTTTTCGGCTTCGTTAAGTGTCTTGTTACACTCTTTATACCAAAGTACGTAGACCTTGACTCCTAGAGAAAATACCTAGGTTAGTACTTAAAATTTAAGGTTAATGTATATAGCTCAGGCTATTTGGTCTAAGTGGTGAGGTTAGCTAATTGTAGGCAGGTAAGTACATTAATCTAGAGAAAGGGAGGCTTCCTTTCTAAATTGCTAGGTTTAAAAGGTTGCGAGCATTAATTCTACTTTATTTACCTAGCTTAATAAATTCTTGTATATTTCTGAATTTCGACGAAGGTGGTGTGACTATCTGATCTTGTTTGCGGGGCGAACATGACCAGACAGAGAGAGAGGTTCGGAATTAGAAAGGCCTTTACCCAGCAGTGGGACGCTCAATAGGCTAACAAAGAAAAAAAGGAAATGAATGGGTGTAAAATTACCTTTACACAGACACTGAAAGGTGCCATTGCCAAGGTGTTCTGCCCATCATTGCGATCATTTATTTGTTCTAAACCATACCTGAGAATATTCTAGTTACGGAGTTATTGGGGGTCAAAGTATCAACTTTTTCACAAGTTTTTTTTAATACAGTTTTGAATGTGTACTTTAAACACCTCCACGACTTCTGTAATATTCAATTCATCCATCAGCACAATGTTTTGAGTATGTTACATTGAGTCCTACCGTAAAACATGATTTTTAAATACCTACTAGCTTCTGCCCGCGGCTTTGTTTGCGTTTACGAAACATTTCCTATTTGCCTCATTAATAGTGTCTTTCCGTTAGAAAATATTTTTTTAAATCGGATGAGTAGTTTCAGCGATTATCTCTTAGAAACCTTACCTTTGTATAATTCTAGCTTTTATCCGCGTCTTCGCACGCGTTACGGGCCGAATTACATGATTAATGTTTTAAATCAAATATAATGTAGCCTCCCATTTGGGGTTGCGCCTCCAAAAGTTCGTACCATAGCCAGCCGCACCGAAAGGACGGACGAAGCTACAAGCTGACTCACGCCACCCAATGCACAATTACGGGCATTACGGCTAAGTGCTCCAGAGGCTGAAAATTCGTAGAAGCTATTTGGGTGCTTTGGCACAGCTAGTCCAGCTAATAGCAATGCCTCCACAGCCAGATGTGATCACTGACGGGAGCTGCGGGGGCTCGATGAAGCCCCCTGACGGCTTCATCGAGCCATCTGAAAGCCTTCCTGGGCCGGGCATGCTTTGCCGTGACTTGGAAATCTCTAAATAGACTCCGAACCCAAGTGGGCCTTTAGCAAAGGCATTCTCTTCAGACGGGGGTTCATAGACGGCTAAGATCTCAAGTGTGTATGCGGCGGCAATGGCCCACCTTCCATCTAGCGGAATCGGATCAGTAGATCCAAAGATTACCCCTTACATCCATACTTTCAATCATAAAGTCATACAATATTACTATAGATTATTATAAATAGGTAAAAACAGTGCCAAATACCACCAAAAAAGAAAAAAATACACCAAATCTAAGATTAAAATTACATCGCGCCTGTAATATATTTCATAGCAATAACACTCACGGATGCGCGCTAACCGCCGCTCAAGGCGCTTTCTAACAACCATTTACGTTATAATTTATGGTATATTTTAATTTTAATTAACAGGATCCCCGTTCTGACACCAAAACGACCAGTTACTGACGGCTTTCTACTATAATCGTTCTTAGCACAAATTATTACGTGAATTTTGTAATTTATTTAAGGCTTTACCTACGTTATTTGAGAGTCTTAGGCGCTGTTCGTCAGCTTCACTGTTCGTCTGTCCGTCCGTCTGCCCGTCCATCTATCTGTCAGTGGTTTGTATCTTATGATCCGTAATAGATAGACAGTTGAAATTTACACATAATTACGTGTATTAAGTTGCCGCTTTAGCAAAAAATAAATAAATTAGAGGCCCCTTTACGTTGGTACGGAACTCTTCATGCGCAAGTCTGATTCGCACTTGCCCGTTTTTTTTTTCTGTTGTTTCTTTTAAGCGGAGAACACTCTTTTGTGACGTCTGGGATGAATATTTTTTACATTAATTTAAAAGATTTTTAACAAATTGCTGCAAGCAAAGTATAAGACACAATATTCACTGAGATCTTTCTCATCTGTTTCGTTAAACACAACTCATTAGCGAACATCAAGTAAGTAAGTATAAAGAACTCTTAGGAAACGCCTGAAAAAATTATTCTATAGCACAGGATTTCTTTCGTTGTTAGATTTATTTATAAACAAAATAAAAGTGTTAAAAAAAGTACTAAGGTACGGATGTTTTAGGTTTTGGCCAAACCGGTATGGACAAGTAAAAGACCGACTGCAGACGCTCTAATAGATATTTAAAAAAAAAACATTAACAGTCAGAGACGGGCACAATGTGCAAGCCTGTAAACAGAACAAAGATTTAATACTTATTTACAGGCTACCTCGATCACAGATCTGTTCTTCAACAAGATTCTCCACAGATTACTCATCAATTTGGCACTTAAATGTACTCACCCGCATAACGCCTGTTGTGTTTCTAATATATTATAATGACGGCGTTCACGTGTAGCCATTATTTATCACCATTTCTGTGGAACTTTGCGAGATTACAATATTATTATTAGAGTTGTAATGTATTTTACTCTTTGGATTGATGGAATTAGTTTGTATTTACTTTGAGACCTTCGATGTGCAAGAGACTTCACATCCGAAAAAAAAAGTTGGTGCTCATACCACTGCTGGGCCACCACTGCTCCCACAATAAACTAAGACAAAGTTAAATGACAACACGAAAAACATAAAGTGTCAAAGTCAAGCGCTAACATATTAAAATCAATCGCACGAATTATCCCTTGCTCATTACTAATGTTCCTGTTCTGATTTTACCCCAATTTATTTGGTGTCGGAGCAGCATGTCTTCTTCTTCCATACTTCTCTATTACTTGTCATCTCAGCAATCTCCTCCCTTCTAGCCATATCATCGAACAAACAACACATCATCATCTGCCTAGCCTTTTCCCAACTGCGTATGTCGAGGTCGGCTTCCAGTTTAATCGGATGCAGCTAAATACCAGTATTTTACAAGGAGCGACTGTCTATCTGATCTTCACAACCCAGTTAGTACTGGGTAATCGAACAAACAACATATAAGACACGAAATTCCTCGAACACATACCAAGCTCAAGAAGAAGAACAAGAACAAAATTTCAATATACATTACAACATAATAAGTTGATATACTTATCTTCTAAACAACAGTATATGAGTACAAAGCTAACAAACAAACTCCTAAGTTAATCACGGAGACGTGAGAACTTCCAATGTCGTTTGTTAACGTCTTGTTAACTAGAATTAAGTCACTGAAGAACTTGTACAACTGTTTGTGCTCCCTTTGACAGAATCAAAAACGGCCAATTAGGTAAAATTAACAAGAACTTTGTTTGCTGGGTAAAGCAATTAGCGTTTAAGAAAGGGTTTTTAAACAACTGTGGTAAGATGGACTGTGGAAAAGAAAGTTTGGTAGGTAAAGATGAGTTTCCTATTGTGAAGTCTTAGTTTAGGACGTTAGTAGACATGCTGTTTCTAAATCCAGCATCTTCGAATGCGGCATGCGTTCAGTTGCGACAGGAAAATCTCACATTTCAGCAATTGATTTTATGCTGCATTGCTTTCTGTCGACTGGGTATATGTTGAGCATTTTATCAGCTTATAATGTTCCTACTCCTGCGAAACAGATCTCCAAGGGGATATCCTTTGGCACCAGTGCAGTTTGGTGACGGTCTTCGATTTTTTGGTTCTAGGATATACCACTTTTTTCACGACGTTTTACTTCACCGTTTTATCGAAATTGCATGTTTTCTATTTACCGCTTTTCGTTCAGTCAGATGCTGTATGGGTTTCTTAAAAGATACCAAATTGCTGACTACCGATGCTAAAAGTAACTGTACCAAAGTATCTATATCTTACAGCTCAGTACCTGAATAAAGCTTTAAAAAATCATCAGAGTAACTGAACACCAATGTTAGAAGCAGACCGTCAGCTGAAGCCCTAAGGTGATAATGGAATAGACTAAACAAATGAAGCTCAAGAGAAAAGTTCACGCCACTACACTGCAAATGAAAAGTACTCGTACAAACTTTAAAACAAATGAGGTTTGTGTAAATGCGAGTTCTATCCCGTCTTGCTCTTTAGTTGTGGTTTGCACAATTTGGGAAAGTTGTGAAGAATTGATGTACTTTATGCAATTCTTGTTAGCTTAACTGGCTGGTTTTAAGGACCAGCGAAAGGAGGTTGGTACTGTAAACTGGATTTAGTTTACAGTGTATTTTTATGTCATTCTTCTTGTTTTTGTGTGGTTAGTGCCTAATCTGGTGTCAGAGATTTTAAGTCATTTTAAACGGCTTCTAAAAAAGAGGAGGTCATTCTTCCCTTTTTTATTTTCATGTATGTTCACCGATTTCTCCGTGATTAGGTACTGGTCCGATTTAAACGATTCTTTTTTCATTTTGTAGAATTAGCTTGCGCGGTGATCCCATTTACATTTTCTGAACTTTTTCTTCTTCGTCTATGTGGGCGATGTGATGAACTTCTACATTTGACAAATATTTGTGTGAGTTACCACAACTTAAAAGGATAAAATAAAACTTTTTTGCAAATAAGTTTTTTATTGAACTTGGCTGGTGCATTAAAGTTTTTATGAGTTTTAATGGATCTTAGTTCTTCTACGTTGGTTCTTTCCTAAAAATACCTTATCAGACACGAATCTACTTGACCCTCATATTTTATGACTTCCAATTCCAATTCTGTCTGGGCTTGAAAAGAGACTGTCCTCGGAGTTTCTTCTCAGAGTAGTAATACCACTACGTATAGAGAACACCGAATTTATCCTGATGAGGAATTTTCAACATTGTATTTTTTTTAAACCATCTTACAGCAACATTCTTTATCATTAATTTACGGACCAGCTACTGAAATTATTCGTTTTTTATATTGTATCTTTTGTGTAGTCTATGTTGAAATGATACCAACAATAATCATTGACACAACTTCTGATATATGGCTGAACTGAATTAGATAAAAAACTAACAAAAAAATATTTTGCATTATCATAAATAATTATCTTGTCTTCAAAACTTACGACTTGACACTGTAGCACAGATTAACAAATAGTTCCTTAGGGACTGTAGTCTTACATTTTAATATTTTAAAACACGCAGACATTTCAATTTAAATAACTTTCATCTAAAAAGAAATGTAATTTGAAAAAAGGGCTTAAATATTTTCTTTCATACTTAAGTAGTTCAGAAGAGTGTGATGGACATCTCGTTTATAATGTAGTCTAGATAAAAAATTCAGAAGAATTAAAGAAAGTCGGTTTGGCGTCGCACTTGAAAACATCAAGATATTTAATACAAAATGGTTTTTACCTAAAATACTTATCAGGAATCAGCTAGACAAGATGGCAATCTCAATAATAATAATCTCAAAGCTTGGACCCTGATCCCGATACCGGTGGGCAACAATTTTTTTTATATTTTTAAATGTTTTTATATTGTTTTTATAAGAAATATTTAAAAATGTAAATAATTTGTATAAAAGTTAAATAAAGGAAATAATCTCAATATAACTCTTTAAACGTTTTTCGAAAAGCCATTATCTAACACACAATATTCAAACATTCCATTTTATTCTATCCTTATAAGTAGATAAAAAAACCGGCCAAGTGCGAGTCGTACTCACACGCACACAGGGTTCCGTAGCACCAAACAATATAATAAAAATATTTTGAGGGCTCATTCATATTATGTTGTATTGTTTTACATTCAACGACAAAACTAAATTTATTTTATGCTAATTAAATACAAAGTTGTTGCTGCAGTTTGATGAAAAATGCCATACCTCAAAAAATAAACATTAAATCTTATTCAAACCAATTTTGGTTGAAAGTTTTTTTACGTTCTATAATCCTATCTTTTTTTTTTAATTTTCCTCTTCTTACTTTAGAAGTTATAGAGGGGGTCAGACAAAGTGGTAAAATGTGCCCCGGACACACATTTTACGAGTACCACTTTGGAAGCGTCTATCTTTCAAACGATTGACTTTGAGAGAAAATGGTTTTAAGAACCCCAATGTCATTTTTAAAGACCTAGGTATCCATAAACACCCCGTACGTTTAGGTCTGATAAAAAAAAATATTTTTTAGTTTCAGTTCCATGTGGGGAGGCCCCCCTTAGTCTCATAATTGTTTTTTAATTTTTTGTATAAAAACCGTAAAGAGGTTGACAGAATACATCTACCTACTAAGTTTCAACTGTGTAGTCCTAATAGTTTCGGAATAAAGTAGTTGTGACATACACGGACAGACAGGCAGACAGACAGACGGACAGACATACCGACAGACAGACATGGCGAATCTATAAGGGTTCCGATTTTTGCCATTCGGCTACGGAACCTTAAAAAGTGTGTTTGGATAAAAATACATACATAAACATAACACCGGGCCTCTGATCCCCTATGGGTTAGGTAGAGGTGTATCTTATAATACACACATAACAGAAAGCGAGCTTATTGCCATCAACCGGGCACAATTCCAGACTCCGTGGCTGTTACTGAGAAATTCCTGACGGAAAAATACAATAACACTTTGCCCGACTCGGGAATCGAACCCAAGACCTCATACTCAGCAGTTGCGCTTCCGACCAGGGGCCTTAGTCTGCTATTGCAATAGTGTCAGAATGGTCTATCATTGATTTAATAAGGCCCCGCGCAGACGAATTACCCTTTGTACGCACGTCAAACGAGTTTCGAACGCGCTTCAATACGCCGTGGGCTAGGGGCCTTATTAAATCAATTATAGACCATTCTGATACTATTGCAATAGCAGACTAAGGCCCCAGTGGACTAACGAGGCAGTAGGACAAAATTATAATACCCGAATCCCTCATTCTCTGAATACTCTATTCACTGACACAGTCACATAGATCATCATTTAAACTTGCGGCAGCGCACGTGCCATTTTTGAACTTTTAATAAACAAAAGCATTATTTTTAAAATGCTTTTTTTGAAAACATACAACAGCATTTTTATCCAATATAATGCTGCACCTAATGAATTCCCTAGATAGCTCTTTCATGACCACCATTTTTAGAGCTTAAATAGAAACATTATACCAAAGCGACTGTTCCAAATACACGCTCCAAGCATTAATTGTTCTCAGCATTCATTAACGCTACCATTTGTACAGCTGCCTTGAATAAGCAATCTAGTAAATAGACTAATCCGTTAGAGGGCGCTACGTGTTGTCACTTCATCAAACTGACAATAATGCAATTGTATTCACTGTAGATAAGAGAAGCTTGTAGCTTGCTTGGGGAACTCCCCTGATTGGCACAACGGAGATGTGTTAGTATGACAAACATGGGTCTTACTACGAGTATTGAATACGAAGTCAAGGTTTTGTCGTTTATAGTTTTATTTGTCGATTATATTGTGGGAATGTAAGAGTATACGCAAAACATGGTAGTAATTTTATTAAAATGCTAGTTTTTACGTGGTTATTATAAATCTTGATTTATTTATTTAAGGAAAAACAAACAGTAGCACAATAACAATTAGTCATAATATCTTAAATATAACATTTTAAAACAATTATGCTACCCACTACGTTCTCCACAGATTACAATTTAAAGTATTTAAAACTAGCTAGTAACAACACAAATACAATACATAAACAAGGGTCATTATGATCCTGGTACTAATATCTGGACTTATTATAAATATTGTATAAACTTAAAAGAAAAAGAAAAAAACAATAAGAAAAAAATTGTGTGCGTATTCAACGTTACATTATTATAATATTATACATTAATTTGACGGTCCTTTAGGGTTGCTTGGATTTGCTTCTTAAACGAATTTTTACTTAAAAAAAGAATATCGATTGAATGGAATTCGTTGTTGTATGTCTCAACCATGATGAGCCTAATGTTGATGGATGGAGAGGGAGAGGTAGACCAAGGAAACAATGACAGGATGATGATGATGAATCTAATGAAATTTTTAGATGTGAATAATTTGAATGAAAGTGAGCTTGAATCGTAATAAGCCTATAATGTTCCCACTGATGGCTATAATGCACCACGCGGGCCTAGTGCGGGTATGTGAACTTAAAGCTGATTCTGAAAAAAATGTTTTGGCTGTGAAATAATAATAATAACAAATACGACAGGTTATTGTCATTTATCGAAACAAGATTTCGATACATGACAATAATCCTGTCGTATTTGTGACGACTTTATCTACCTGCATTGTACCAGCCTATAGTCTCATTTTTGGTGCTGTAGCTTGTGGCTATACTCTTGATATTATTTTGATAGTTAAATAAGTAAAAAAAGCTTGTTGTTTAATATTATTATTTTAATTGTTTAATAATGAATTGAGGACCTTGTCGTGGCTATATAATAATACCCAGTAATAATACTATATATAATTATAATAACACCCGCTCGGATCTATAGTTTTAGGTTGGTCCTTGGATGAGTGACCACCCATTACATGCTGAGTTTTTTCAGTGGCTCGGAAAGCACGTTAAGCCATTGGTCCCCTGTCATTTGCAGATCTGTGACAGTCGGTACAGGTATGCAATGGCCTGAAAGTCTGACAGCCAGTCTTACCAAAGGATATCGTATTACTCAGTACTAACTGGATTATTAAGATCAGATAGGCAGTTGCTCCATGTAAAATACTGGTATTCAGCTGCATTCGGTTAAACTGTCAAATCGTAAACCAAATCATAGCATGTTGAGTCTGAACAGCGGGTCCGCAAGAAAACGTTAAAATAATTTCCATTCTGATTTTAGCCACCAGGCATTAAGACGACCGTTTAAAATAATAACAACTGACTAAATTCTTCAGTTTTTTCAGCCTTCAGTTTGTAAAGTAAAACATCTGTCTAGATAGATTACAGTTTTTAAAAGTACCGTTTTATGAAATTCTATATTTTAGGCTAATGCTAATGGTCCAATTTTTTAAAAGCTTTTTTTTTTAACTTGCAATGTTTGTATTCCCAATCGATTGAGCTGCAATTTTGTATACTCGTTTAGTTTGAACAACAATGTATGGTTATCAAAGTAATGCCATTCTAAATCCAATATGGTGGACTCCCAAAGATGGTGGACTAGTTATTTTCTCTAGATTTTCCTTTTAATGAAAATAAATTATTTTTTATCAAGGAGAAACCAAGAGGAACATAATTTTACTACCTACAATATCTCGTAAAGAAAGCAGTGTATAGCCTTGAGCAAAATGCTGGTCTTATTCCCCTTTTATAGCATAATTTCTCCAGAGTGGTGTGCAGTTATAAAAACAAATGTAGTACTTACAGAATGGAGAAAGAAAAACATATTTCTTTATGGGTACTTTGTACTGTCTTTTGACGTCAATGAAAAATATGGAAGAACTATTGCAATACTGGTGACGTCATCAATGTTCTCATTTAATGCGGCCTCCATCATCATCTGTATAGTCTTATCTTTTCCAACTGACACCGAAAACAGGTACCACGTATTCAGTATAACATTCTGAGCTCCCCCCACCACCCACACAGAAAATTTTCAATTATTTTTTTTCTTATGTTTCCGCGGTTAAAATGTATGGAACAGTTGATTTTTGTCCCCTCTATCCCGTATTGGGCTTCTAGTTTAACCAGGTGTACCTGAACACCAGTATTTAACATGGAGAGATTGCCTATCTAAAGCCAGAGTAGAATATGAATAGAATAATTTTTATTTGTGTAAAAACATGGTACATTATGGTCTTATAAATAATAGGGTTGTGAACTTACATGTTTCGCCATAGAATGGTATACAAATATTAGTACATGTAAGACATAGAATTTTAATACGAAACATCAATTTGTTTAAATATTACTTTAGAAATATGTCTAGGTAATAAGAACACCACTTAACAATTTAGTATTCGTATCTATTCGAAATCTTAACATTAATAGATGCTTAAATTTAAAGAAAAAAATTAAAATAATGTCATTTTGAAACACTTTGTAAGGTCAGGCTTTTCAGACAAAGGTGTACAAATGATAGCCAGGACACGGAAGAATATTGGTATGTAATGGATGGTCACCCATCCACGAACCGACTTTGGCAAGCGTTACTTATCTTTGAAGATCGCCCCGTGCGTCTATCTTTTAATAAAAAATATATAATTCCTTGTTCACTTCTTTTCACATTATAATAGGATCTAAAATTGTGCTGATTTCAAATGAAAAAGTTAAAGATCACCAGACTTACTTTTTAATCCGAAGAGTCGTTTTATATTTCACTCCGTATTCATTAGACCGAAAACATGACACGGAAACTTTCGAGTTATGCAAACCGGTGGTAGACAACATTTAGAAATGTGCCTCTCCCAGCTAAAGTAAACGTTTATTTTACCTACAGCTTTGTGTCAGAGACATATAAATGAAATGTAAATTGCTTGAACAAGGATCTGGCGTATGATTTCCCATGTTGGAGTTCAGATTTAGAGGAAACACTATGTTTTGTCCAAAGGAGATTGTACTCTGAGCGAAACAGATTTAGGTACGCTTTTAAGAATCTTTATTCTGATTCACAATTAATGTTTATTTTTTACAGGCCTTTATTAGCTTCACCTGTAACTGGGTTGAGGAGATCAGATAATTTCGTAGCACGATGCCTACTTTCGCACTATGACTAGTTTTTTGTACTTTCAAGTAATCGGTAGCCCGATGCCAACATTTTGAAACCACCATTCACGGCACACACGATGCCTATTTTTCCCCCAGTTACATCGCAGTTTGCAAAACAGTCGTTCCATGTAATACACCAGTATGTCACTGCTGACTACCAAGTCAGCTGCATGCTGACTTTCGTATCCTAATCTCATCTTTTCTCATCTCCAATATCAACATGTATATTCAGTATCAGCGTCACTCTCTTACTCGCATGCGTTTCAATTGAATAAAATAAGTTAAAACAGTTAAAAGTAGTCTTACCAAAGATGCACGACCTACTGAGCTACTTCTGATTGTGATATGTGTTTACATTTATGCCAATTACCATCTCTCGCGTAAATCCACCACACGTTTGGATTTTTGGCAATCTATTCTTCGTATTCCCGGATATCTGTTGCCCGCGGCTTCGCTTGCGTTTTGGTCGGAAATTTTTGCACGGGCACGTTGTAAATATAGCTGGCCGGGATAATGTAGCTTCCCATTAGTAAAAGAATTTTCGGAAAATCGGTTTCGTAGATCCAGAGATTACCCCCTACAAGCTCAAAAACTCACAAATTTTACCTCTTTATAATATTATGAGTATAAGTATAGATAAATTACAATTAAAATGAGATGTAGTACTAATTACTTACTACCAAAGGCACGGTAATTTACTTCGTCTGCGGTTTGGCAAATATCCCGACAATTATGTATAATACACATAATATATCTTTATTTAGCCGCTCTTTTATCTTCTGTCCATTTTAGCCTGCGTTTCGACAGGAGATGTGTGAGATAGTTAAGCTATGCACGAAGAATCCACCAGTACCTACTGTTATTCCATTTACTTAACCTTCCTTCTAAAAAGGACTTCAAAAAGGCGGAGCTAACTATTTGGTCGTAAAAACTTTTTTGCAAAAAAAAAAAACGAAATTCAAACGACTTTAAAAAAAAACTCAAAATATTTCGGTTATTATTATGCAAAAAGTTTTTTAATATTTCAGCCTTTTTAGTTGTTTTATGATGGTATCTGTCACAAATTCTCGAGTATTCATTTTCAATTGTGAAAAAAAAAACAGCTGAATTTAGAACCTTTTTTGAAGTTGGTTAAAAAGCGAGTGTGGGATTGCAATAGAAGACTATGAAGTGTGTGCAAAATGGTGACTTGAGCTTAGAAGAGGTCTACGTATCCTCGCACCGCTCAGGTACACACCGCTTCACAGTTTCACTACATACATATTATCTCCGCATCGCCTACCTAGCTTACACATCTTTGGTAGAAAGACAGCCCTAACTACAGAAAAATTGGCGGTCAGAGAAAAAAAACGGCGGCCATGACAGATTACCGTTTTCCTCTCGAAGAGAATGAAGCCGTGTGCCTAATGCCTCAGTCATTTGTTTGGCCAAAGTTCTATTTGTATACTGGGGTCACTGACCGAGATACTCGTATATGTATGGAATGTATTTGTCTTACTGTAGGTTTTCGTCTGTTGTTACGAAACAAAATACAGAAATCGCGACACAATAATAATTATCACCATTATCATTATCCACAACCTCACTTCACCCACTACTGGGTATAGGTCTCTCTTTGCTTGTGCCTAGCTCCACGTTCTTGTGCCAGCCTCATCCTGGATATTCCTGCGATGGCCATAATTTTGTTTGTCCATCTCGCCGCTGACAGAATAATATAGTTTATAATAATTACAACACAATGAACACAAACATGAACAATTACATTTTAATATTACATTTTCAATTCATTTCTTTCGCTAAATATATGTTTTTGATGATGGTGTTTTTTCTTTTTGTTTATAGATGTCAAATCTCAACCGAACAATACAGGGTGTAACAGGACCCTTCACGAAGCCGTCAAGCAAGCATTATGTACATCAAACTAAGTAACTTTACGCAAAAATTATTGCTGGGAAACGACTTTTTTTTTTGGGATGAAATAACTCACACACTCAACACTCAAAACATTGTGCTGATTGATGGACTGGAAAAATTACTTGTGAAAAAGTTGGAACTTTGACCCCCAATATCTCCGTAACTAGAAGGTTCCCAGGTATGGTCTAGAACAAAGAAAATGATCGCAATGACTCATCATTGCGATCATTTTCTTTGTGATCATTTTCAGGAAGCTGAAAGTCACTTTTAATCCTCAGATTACAAGTGACTTTCAGCTTCCTGAAGGGTTTACCCTTTATGGGTTACACCCTTTATGTAGTACATGCTTCCAGTTTTACAATTTGCTCAACGTAGTATGTTTGTCAGCGGAATCACTTAACTTGTGACACGAATGAATGAACTTATTAATAAGATAAAACTAATTTACTTTGATTTTAATTTGATTATCTTGATTTTTAATTGAAAAATATGTTACAACACTAATTTAGTAACTTTCAATTAACTTCCAAAGTACTTTACTTAAAGTTATTATAATTATCTTATTTCAAACTGTTACCATGTTGTAGCAAATATTTAATGAACTATACTAATGAGTTTCAAGTTTCAAAATTGTTTTGAAAACTTCAAGTGTGTGGGTTCTATTAGAGCATCTACACATATGTTCGGGTCGGTATGTTTTTGCAATGCCGAGCGGCAAAATTGAATATCAAGAGTGGTAAAGGGAGAGGCTCAGAGGGTTTTCAGTTGCTGAAAACCCTCTTAGCTGTCATGATGTAACATCAAGTCTGTAATCCTCGATAGTTTAGGCTGAGGTGTATCTAAAATAGTACACCCACATTTCGCCAGTTATTTTCAAGTCCCATGTAATAGGGGGCAGGCCTATTGCCATCCGCCAAGCGCAAATCCAGACTCCGCGGCTGCTACTGAGAAATTCCTAATGGAAAAACACAAAAACACTTTGCCCGACTCGGAAATCGAATACTGTACCCTTGCTCAGCAGTCGCACTTGCGACCACTCGACGCAAGGGGCAGTTAGCATATTGAGCACGAAAAATTGATAGCTGAGTAGTTCTTCATCTTTAACATTAATACTAGAAAGGATATTTACCGTGTTTACTGTTCATTCTGAGTTCCCGATATTTCAAAACATGATAAAACAAAAAAAAAAAAATGAACAGGAAACATGGTAAATATTCCTTTTCTGGTATTCTTCTTCCTAAAGTCTGAAACCTCTTGGCTCCTCTTACATTGTAAACCTCCTTAACTCCAAATGTGTCAAGACGACTGACTGAAATACGATTTAGCGATGGTGGATGACGAATCTGATTAGCACGAGCCAAATGATACCCGAATGACTTGCTGCCTGCCTCTATCGCTATATAGAGGCAGATGGGAAAGTAGTGCCATCGTCCCCTGAATAACCGTTTATAGGGGAGGATAGCATTCATCTAGCTCCACACTGCCGTATTAAATGCACCGCCCGGCAGCCCGGCGGCGCCCCGAACAATGTGAAACACTCCTTACTACAATGTAAGGGCAGACTTATTGCTTAGGTAATAAGGTAGATAATTGATACATTAAGTCGAAACTAATGACTGAATTTGCTTTGAAAGCTTTTACAGTGTAAGTATTATAGAATCATAATTATTTTGGTTAAACTCGTTTTTATTATATTATTATAAATGTTTTGAACAAAGAAAAACACTTTGTTTTGGATAAATTGTTTTGTGTTATTTCATCTGGTTGATAGATTGTGGTGTTTATACTTTTTATCCCGGTGTACGATCTCGTGGAACAATTACCGAAATCCACGAGGGCGAAGCCGCGGGCATGAGCTAGTGAAGTTATATTCTGATATAAATAGTAGGTAGCAGCATAAAAAAATACCTTTCATGACCGTCAGTCAGTGAGACTACTTAGACCTTTCTAGGTGCACAATGGATTTTGATGCGTTGACTATCACCACAGCTCTCAATGGGTAATCTATATTGTTAGTCACTATCATGTCCGTTAAGTTGATAGATAACTTCACTGATCGGAATGCTGGGCAGTGAAGAAGACGGATGAGAAAAGACTGCTTGCCGCAGAACATCGGCTAGAGGTACTTTTAAGCTAAAGGACTTTTAATTGAGATGATCAAGAAATAAAAAGTCACGGGACGGGGGCCTCAAGGATCGGGGTACTCAGGGAATAACCCGAATTGAGAATGTTGATATGGATGTGAGGAACTAATATGGATAAAGTAAGAAATGAGCATTTAAGAGGAAGTTTGAAAGTGACACCAGTTACAGAAAAGTTGAAAGGGAATCGTCTGTCTTGGTACGGACATGCGATGAAGAGGGAAGGAATACATGTGACTAAAAGAGTGATGAATATAAATGTTGATGGATGGTGAGGGAGGGAAAGACCAAAGAAACGTTGGATGGATTGTGTGAGGAATAATATGATGGAAAAGATAGTAAACGATAGCGTGACGATTGACAGAGGAGAACGGAAAAACACAGGACAAGTGCAGTGAGATAATGATGGCCGTTTAAGAAACTTGCTTCTATTAAGGGAACAAACAACTAAATTTTCGAAAGGAACCAAAACTAAAAAAAAATGCAGTAGTTTCTCGTAATATTCACGTTAAACTAACTAAATAATGATTCTGAATATGATTATTGAAAATTGAGTTAAAGCTAAGCATATTTTTAGTCCATTGAACAACAATGCCTAGCAAATCCGATCATATAAAAAAAATCTTAAAACGTAGCTCAAGTCGGTATGAAAAAATACATTTCCATCGCAAGAAATCTGCTAGCCGCAGACCAAAAATGATGTAAAAAAATGCCAAAGTCGACGAAGCGAACGCAATCTTCAGTGGAAATCAAAATGTAATTTATTCAACAAATACGACTCAATTGGATACAAAGAGATTTTTTTTAGGAAATGAACCGAATTGAATATTTTAATAATAACAGTCTTTTGCTTTTGATGGATACAGCTTAAAGAGGATTTTTGTGTCCACGGTGGGATGGGATAAATTAGATGATAAGATCTTACTTTGGTCTTTATTTTCTATCGTATTTCATCTTTCTAGATGCTTACTACCACCGTGTCCGCCATCGTGAAAACATCTCTTCTATCGCACATCGAGTGAACTTTGATTAAGTTATTATATTCACCGTAACACCATCATTATTCTCCTGCCCTTAACCGAATTCATTTGGAGTCGGCGCAGCATGTTTTCTTCTTCCATACTTCTCTATTACTCGTCATCTCATCAGACACCTCCTTTCGTGCCATATCGTTTTGTTTCGTTTCGTGCTTCACGAAGTCTATCCATCATTTAGGGCGAATTTCACCAATTAAAACAAAGACAAGTGAATGCGATTATCCCATCTCAATATCAATGTCAAGACTGACTGAATTTTGACAATGACAGCTCTTTGGCTTCTTTTTTATTCCAAACTTTTATGATTTTTCATGTTTAAAAATCAATAATGGAATGATAAAAAGTGTTCAATTAACTGCATTGAAATAGTATTTTTATCATTGTTCGTATTAATGTTAAACACCGCACCGTAGTAAGTTATATTTATTTCTCCCCACTCACCCTATGTATTCACCCCGACCCCAACTCGCAGTTTCGTTCCAAATTTGTAACTAGATGGCGTTGTAACATTCGGCTAGTTTTCTGAATCGCGGTGTTAAGATTTTCCGCCGTCAAAAGATCCTCGTAGGGGCAGGGTAAGTCTACAGGCAAGAAGCGGAACTACCACATAATTTCAAGGCTTATTTTTGGAAATGAACAGCGGACGCGTTGTCCTTTTTGTTATCATCTAATTTCTAAAGCAATTCAATATGCGCCTTCTTTCGAACGTGAGACGCAGGCGTAGCAAAAACTGAGATTAGGATAAAATTTAGCACAAACTTAGTTTAAAACCTGGATCAACGCATAGGATACTTTTTATCCGGATATTACTATCCCGTGGGACCATTACCGAACTCCACGCAGGCGAAAGTGCGGGCATACGCTAGTAATTCCTAGTTTTACGACAAAGTGAATTGGCCTTTCTGAGCCTTTTTGATACGAAATAAAATATTATAACATTATTTTATTTCGTTTTGTAAGCAGAGATAGCCTAGATGTGTGAACGTCGGACTGCCAAGTCAAAGGTCTCGAGTTCGAACCCAAGACACGCACCTCTGATTTTTCGGATTCATGTGCGTATTGTATAATTATCACTTGTTTCGGTAAAGGAAAACGTCTTGAGGAAACCAGCATGCCTGAGAGATATTTCTCGACGGCATATAAAGCCAAGTCAGAGGTCCTTGAGCGGCATAAAAACTCTGACACCAAGTTAGGCAGTAACCAGACGATAAAGAAAGAAGGAAGATTTCGTTTGGTTATTTTTGATCACTAATTTGGTCATCGCAATATGTGCTGGAACTTTATCCACTATAATAAAATAGTTGGATATTATAATTATCCACAATAACTAATTATTTAAATGACAAAGTAAGTTTGTTACCTTTTCAAGCATAAACCAATGAAGATGAAGAATGAACCGATGAAGTTGTCAGTTGTACAGAAACGGACACATCCTACCTTTCGTCCCGAAAAAAAGTACTGTTTCCGAGGAAAACAACAATAACGTTCTTAAAATAATAGATGGCGCCACGTGTCATTTGAATCACAATTGAATTATATTATTATGTACAAGCAGAGTACAACCCGAATTGAATGTCAAATTCTAAATTAACGCGAGCGAACCCGCGGGCAAAAGCCATTAGGTAATAAGTACAGGATGTAAATGGGCCCTTCACGAAGCCGTCAACCAAACACTCTGTACATCAAACTAAGTAACTTGACGCAAAAATTATTGCTAGGAAACGACTTTTTTTTGGGGTGAAAAATTACGTTTTAGTGTAGTACTCAATTTACCGGACTCAAAACATTACGCTGATGAATAGATTGAATGAATGAATAAAAATGAATTTTGCTCTATTCGTTTCATGACATCACATTTTTGTCTTGACACTTCCAATTTTCCAGTTCCTTTATGATAAAGTATTCTAGAAAATATATCTCAAATTGAAACAATTTGAGATAAATGAACAATGACTTACGCCCATTTTGACCATTACTTTTTCCTCCCATGACCAGACAAATCTTCTCAATAAATCATAAATTTTATCTTCGCTGGACAGTCCCCAAAAATCGATCCTTTCGAACGAACTGTTATTTCACAAAATCAAGTTATTACCAAATTATATTTGCGTCTACTCAGGTCCTTATTTCTTTGCAATAAAAGCTAATGTTATGTTTACAGAGCTGAATTTTTATTGATGCTTTTGATAGACTTGCTGGCTTTAAGCCAATGGACGTGTCAATCATTTATTAGCTCTTCCCATTGGATGGGTGTTAATAAAACCATGTACGAGTTTCCAAAAACAGTATATTTTTTTATTGTTTGTGTAGGTACTATTTCTACTTGGTGTGTTGTTAATTTAATATAATAGTAAACTTACTATTTCTACTTGGTGTGTTGTTAATTTAATATAATAGTAAACTTATATTTTTTTAAGTCGCAAAAATGATGATGATTTTTTAATAATTTGTGTAGATAATTTTTGATAAATATTAAATAATGCTTTCTAGACTGCACATATTAATATAAGTTAAAAAAATAATAACAATAACTAGGAGTAGGTATGTAGGGATCGTAGCAGGTGGCGATCGGTAGTTTATGCGCAAAAGGCGTGAGTCTATATAATATTTGTAAAAATACCCATAACGAAGCCGAAAGGCACATGTTCTTCTCCGTATTTTTTTTTTGTCGTGGCACATCAGGTATGTGTCACATAGTTAAGAGGGCCCTTCCCGATGAGGCTATCGTCAACGCGAGCATGGTCGAAAAGCTTGTTGTTTCATCCAGAGCCACAGTGGCAATTTTCTTTCAATTCCCCCGTCTTACCCCGTCCCAAACCCCCACATCTCGTCTCCCGCGCACCTCTTACCGCCTAACGCGATGACATTGAACGAAAAATAGTGTTCGAAAATTTCTTAAACTTGTTCCAGGAAATACGTGTTTTTTAATAAGTCTTACAAGTGTGTGAAATAAATATTTGTCATTAAGAATTTCCATTACATGTGCAAGGTTTCTATCGAGATGTTTCCTTTACTTTTACAGTTTATGTGTACATTATGAACGGCCAAAGTTCAGTTAAAATTTGTGCAAAACAGCAATTTTTGGAGGCTTATACTGAATTTGTTTCTAAATTATTATTTTTTTGCTACCATAGAAACCTAGATATAGTGCACAAAATACCTATTAGTTCAAAAAAATCAAAGATAGATGTGTAACAACTGCATAATCACGTACGAGCGTTTGTATGAAAAGTATATCGGGTTGGCCGCTCTTAACGTAACCATCTAGTTACGGAGATATTGGGGATTAAAGTTCCGACTTTCACAAGTTTTGAATCATCATCTGCCTAGCCTTTTCCCAACTCCGTTGGAGTAGGCTTCCAGTCTAACCGGATGCAGCTGAATACCAGTATTTTACATGGAGCGACTGCCTATGTGACGTCCGCAACCCAGTTAGTACTGGATAATATGATACCCCTTGGTAAGACTGGTTGTCAGACTTTTTTTCCACTGACTACCTTTAACGACTGTCAAAGATCTGACCAGTCAGTCTTTTTACAAGTTTTGAATGTTATAACTTTACTTTAAATACCTCCACGACCCCCGTACTATTCAATGCTTCCATTAATTCTCGCTTAATGGATTGAGTGCGTTACATTGAGCCTTACCGTAAAACGTGATGTAATGTTTGCGAAAAGTTACATAATTTGATGTACAGAATGCTTGGTGAAGGGTCAATTTGATGTACAGAATGCTTGGTGAAGGGTCCATTTGATGTACAGAATGCTTGGTGAAGGGTCCATTTGATGTACAGAATGCTTGGTGAAGGGTCCATTTGATGTACAGAATGCTTGGTGAAGGGTCCATTTGATGTACAGAATGCTTGGTGAAGGGTCCATTTACACCTTGTATGTAATGAAACTGTGAGTGCGCAAGCCCGTCTCAAACATACTCAATTTAAAAAAATACGTGTTATACAAGACGTCTAACAAACTCATAATTCTACTTTAATACGCTACTTTGGACGGTTTAACTGCTCTCTTAGTCGGCATTTAACATTACCTTAATTGCCACTTAGTTTAGGCTTACATATTGTTATTGTCCCGTTTAAAGTGCAGTTATGGCAGTAACAACGCAGATAGTGTAGAGTGAGGGTAGTTTGTAATAATCTGTGAGGCGGTTAGGTGGCTTGGGTTTGTGTGCAAGGAGAGCTTGGTACACTTTTAAGAGGAAATGGTGCCTCCATGTGCGGATAGTAACCACCGGGGTGGTGTTAGTGAGGTAGGAATCCTACATTCCCCGGTCTTATTCCCAAAGACCGGTCACCTTTTGAAGGTTTGTCACCGTGAACAAAAAAATAATAGGAACACTTGTAGTGGTATTGCAGCAAGCAGTAAAATATGAGAAAAGAGAGATGTATTTAGGCCTAAATATAACATAACATCAACTGTAATTGCTGAAGGTTTAGGCAGTTGTGTACCTAACCCGCATTTCGCCAGTTATGTTAAGTCCCCTGTAATAGGGGCGAGCTTATTGCCAGCAAGCAGGCACCAATTCAGATTCCTTGACTGCTACGGAGAAATTCCTAATGGAAAATTCCAGTAACATGTTTCTCGACCCGGGAATCGAACCCAGGACCTCATGCTCACCAGTCGCGATTGCGACCACTTGACCAACGAGGCGGCCCAAATATTACCGACGCTTTTAACCTTCATTTTACTGTCTACGGTTTTTTATATCAAGAATCTCAAGAATCAAAATAACTTACCGTCGATATCGCAACTACTGTAATAACCTAATAAAAAAGTTAAAAAGAAAATTCGAAAGAGACCTACTAGCTAATTCTGTAACAAATAATAAATTACTGTGGCAAAACATTAAAACCTTAACTTACACAAATAATACAAAAAGTCATAACACTGAATTATTACAATTGAGATCAAATTCAACTGAGTCTGTTAATTTAATTAATAACTACTTTGCAAATATTGGCAAAGAGCTAGCCCAAAAAGTTCAACCTTCAGCACACAACATAAATTCTTTTAATTCTGAAAACTTTTAATTCCTCACAGATAAACTCGTTTGTTCTTTTGGATACGGATACCGAAGAAGTCGATGGGGTCTTGATGAGCCTAAATTCTGACAGTGCACCCGGCTGGGACAACGTGTCCACAAGATTTTTAAAACATATTAGACAAGATATTGTTCCCATAATAACCCACTTGGCCAATCTTTGCTTTGCAAAGGGCAGCTTCCCTGCACCACTTAAGCAATCTATAATCACTCCTGTTCACAAGGGTGGGGACAGAGACGATGTCAACAATTACAGACCTATATCCATCTTGCCAGCCATATCGAAAATTATTGAAAAGCTTATAAACAAGAGGCTCTTAAAATTTCTACACAAATTTAACATCCTAAGCAGCTCGCAATTTGGATTCAGGCCGGGATTATCAACCGAGGATGCAGTTACTGCTCTTAGCTCCCTAGTGACTGGTAATCTGGATAGTGGTAACAAATGTCTGACGGTTTTTCTGGACCTAAAAAAAGCGTTTGACACCGTCTCTGTTCCTGTCCTCTTGAACAAATTAGAAGCGTCAGGTATAAGAGGAATTCCACTAAAAATGTTTACCGACTACCTCTCGAACCGGAAACAAAGAGTTAAGGTAGGGGAATACGTTAGTAACGATGCAAAAGTCACTTTCGGTGTGCCTCAGGGAAGTGTGCTTGGCCCTACATTATTCCTCCTTTATATTAATGACCTCTGCAACCTTAAAATAAATAACGCTAGAGTTTTTTCCTACGCTGACGATACTGCAGTAGTGTTTTCTGGGAAGTCTTGGGACGATGTTGCTAGAAGTGCTGAAGCTGGTATGACTCAAATTGCTAAATGGCTCTCAAATAACTTACTTACACTTAACACAGCTAAAACAAATTACATATGTTTTAACATATCACACAGGACACAACCAAACCCCGACTTTATTATAAAGGTACACGAGTGTGAAAATCCAATTAACTGCCTATGTCCAACATTAGTCAAAGTTTCTCAAACCAAATATCTTGGTATTGTTGTTGACCAAAGATTATCTTGGTACTCCCAGCTGGAACAAGTTACCAACAGAATTAGAAAACTGAGTTGGATTTTCAAAAATTTAAGGCATATCGTGCCAAATAAATTAACCACTAACACAAATAAACCCAGAAATCTACTCAATGAAATATACATAGCTATAGTCCAGTCTGTCTTAGTATATTGCATCCCCATTTGGGGTGGGGCGGCTAAGACTAAATTCATAGACCTGGAGCGGGGACAACGGGCTCTAATAAAATTAATGTACTTCAAAAACCTAAGGTACCCTACACAAAGTCTTTATCAAATAAGTAATTTACACTCTGTTCGCAAACTATATATAATTAAAACTATTCTCAGGAAACATAAAACTCTTAAATTTGATCCCAACTTAACCTTGAAAAGAAGAAAGGATATAATAGCTGAAGTTCCTAAAACTAAAACCAAGCTTGCCCGTATTCAATACGACAAACGATCAGCTCAGCTTTACAATCGAGTTAACAAAGAGATCTACATATACAATAAACAATTAACTGACAGTAAAAAAATAGTAACTAACTGGATAAAACCACTTACTTATGATGACACGGAGAAGCTACTGGAATAAAATAAAACCTGACACTTAAGGCCCTCATCTTTCGTACTTGTCGTATACAGTCTGATTCATTCATTGCCACTTACGCTCACTCTGTATTTTACATTAAATTTAACAAACCCTCACACTATCACTTAACTTTCATACACACCGATGCTCACATTCAACATTCAAATTCACATTTACACACCTTTATACACACAGTAACACTCCTTAGTATTCACTAGTACTCACACACCCCCATTTTCACATTTACACACCTTCATAGTCATAGACACATTCACACACCCTCAAACTCACATTCACACACCCCTACTCTCACTCACACATCTGCATGCTTCTTGTCTAGTTTTAATTTTCTCTTTTTATTTTAAATCGCCTGTTTTTAAAACACTTAAAACAAGTAACTTTATGTTAATATTTTAAGTTTTGGAAGAGCGGAGTCTCCTAACACAGGCTTTTTTGCTTAAAAGGAGACTCCAATCACTAGTTGTTAAATTTTACTTGTATAATTAATAAAACATTTTTCATTTTCATTTTCATTTTCAATCTAATGAATAATCCTAGGGTCTACATCAGTTTGCACCAAGACATTTAATTTACAAAAACGCAAATAGGTGGCTTATGTTTAAAGTCAGCTTAGAGCCATTAATAACCGTGTAGACAGGAGGGACCATAATGTCCTTAAAATAAATTCCTTGGTCTCCATTCACGCATATCTTATTGAGATTTTCGGATATTAGGTAAATCGGAAACCCGTCTGCGCGTAAAATTGAACTGTCTTCGGTATATCTAACGTTACCAGCACATTTTACAGTAGAAACAGTTTTATGTATTTTGTGGACTTTAACCTGTGATGTTGAAAAGCGTTTGTACAGAATTTGAAAAAATAAAAAAATGTTACCTGCTAACAAGTCGTAATACACTAACAACTGACTGTTTTCTGTTCCTTTCTTCTTTTCTGTATTAAGTGTGTACATAAATAAAAAAATAAAAAAAAATATTATGCCAAATATTCGAATTCTGAATCAAAAGAAATTATTAAAAAAAATAGAGGATGGACTTATTCATTAGCTTCTTCATTAGCTTCTTTCTACTACCAACAATATGTATTAAAACAACCTCTTAAAAAAACCTAGATTAAAAACACGTTACCCATCTTTTACTGCACGTTTTACAAACTTTACTTTACCTCAAACACAGGATTTTTCCTGCTTGATTTAAAACGAGCTCGCAGGTAAGCTACATAAAGTTTTTCTTTAATTTCCCGGCTATGGAAAAATAAAAAACGAACTAGAAAAACTAAAATCCTCTGAAGCTCCATATTTACGTAGTTAGGGTCTGTTTACACATAACTTAATCTAAATCATTATAATAAATGATTTAATTTCACGAAAATGATTCTTTATCTGGTATTGATCATTACCCGATTAATCGAATATTTTATAATTATTAATTTTTGGTCACACCGGGTTCCGAACAACAGTTATTGGCGACGCGGCAGGCCTAGACAGAGATGGCGTGATGAACTGGACTGGGATAACATTGATGGTAAATTTGTTTAGTTCATCTTTGCATTCTATAGACTCAACCTCTTAGTATTGTATAGCACATAATTTTATGTGTATTATCATTGATTAAAGGCCCAAGTAAGTTATTGCATAATTATTCTCACCACAATCTCCAAGTTTTTCACTTAAAAATTTAAGCCACAAAAACCGTTAACCAAACAGTATAAAAGTTATATTGCAACGTATTTATTTTTTGATACTGAAAGTTATAAAAATGTAAATGTATCTTACTAGAACTTCTAGAAATGAATGGAGACATGCCTACTCGCCTAGTGTGGCCATTAGAATTGCGTTGACAAGTCCAAAAACCGAGGAAATCATAAATACTACATAGACAAGGGTGAACACAAACTCTGAGGGATCGTATCCGAAACGAGGTGATCAGACAGAGAACCAGAATTGTCGACATAGCTCACAGAATAATTACGTTGAAGTGGCAATGGGCCGGTCATATTAGCCGTAGAACCTATGACCGTTGGAGTAGACGTGTTTTTGAGTGGAGACCGCGAATCGGCAAACGTAAGGTGGACGACCTTTGCAGGGTTGCTGGTAGCAGCTGGATGAGAGATGCCGAGAATCGAGTTGAATGGCATGTGATTGAGGAGGACTTTGTCTAGCAGTGGACTGCTGTAAGCTGATGATGCTGATGATGAGCACAAACGCAACCATTTTTACATAGAATGTAACATTCACGAAACCGATACTTCGATACACGAGCTTCTTGCTCAATGTTTAGTTAGATAATCAGTCTTACAAAGAGGTATCTTCATGTATTCAGCTGCATCAGTTTAGAGTTGTAGCCGACCTCAACACTTGGGAAAAGGCTACGCAGTTGATGATGTTTGGTTAAAGAAACAGTAGTTTTTGTACTATAATAAATATGTCGCAGTGTATAAGATCCTTTCGATACATTGTTACCGCTTCTACATTTTAGGATGGTAATGTTGTAAGTGCAGTAATAGTAGTTAAAGGTCTTTGAGTTTAATTCTAACTTAAATAAAATAGCCTTTGCAGTGATGTATTTGCTTAAGTAATTAGAATAGAGTGTCAAGCTTATCTGGTGCAGAGGCTTCATATGGAACTAATGAATTTACTATGAAAAGACTTTAGTTTATTAGTTTACCAACAGCGCTGCCAACGCTAGTGGGACAGATGAGCTTGCTACACTTTGGATGTATTATCTTTCTTTATTTACTCCCGTTGTTTTTGGGGCGATCATCATTCTTCATACATCTCTATTTGTATTTGTGGTTTGTGTTAGTAAAGTCTAGTAGAAATATTTATTTATTTATTGGTAATTAAAATTCTTTATCACCAATTACATGGAAACAGAAAAGAAAAACAAAACTAAAACGTCAAGTTTACAACATTCTACTATAATACGTAACAGTGGACACTTTTGCATTCTTTCTCACACCAGGAGAGAGATGTTTCAAATGTAATCAAATGTACGAGTAAGTTTTATTATATTAACAAAGTCGCGTATCTCATGGCTCAACGAAATCGACACGGTTCACTAACAAGAAAAAGTACTTTCGAAATTGGGTATCAAAAGTTTTCTTGCTCTGCCTTTGATGTGTTCGCTGTTAACATTTTGCTTTCCTACAGAAATTTTATTGATGCAATCCTTTTCTAGGAATAGAACTTCAATTCTAAAGTATACACTTTAGAAGTTTTTGAAAAGGAAACTCTCTAAAGTCAGTGGGACTTTTCAATGGACCCCGTCCTATACAGTTCAAACTGAATTCAAAGTTGATATTTTTGTAGATTTGAGACATGAAAATCTTGTAGCTGTTGCCAAAATATAATTTAAACTTCTAAATAGCCTCAAAGACACCGTACATGCCTGAATATTCGTGGAAATTTGTCCCTTATCTAGATTGAAGTTATTAACTCTTATAAACGTCAGGCCGTAAGTCGTAGGTATCTTGTTCTACTCGTAAAATTTATGTCCTAACTTTGCGTTGGTAGCGCTTTGATTCATTGACCGGGGGCGGGTTATTCGAGTATTAAAACTTGCTTGGGAATTTTACTTTGGATATGCATTGTGGCTTTCATCAGATTGAAATGATTGTTGATTTTTTGTTCAAAATTCATTCATCAATCAAAATTAGGGCATTATTTAGTGATAAAAGTGAAATGTTGATGTAATAATTATATACGTAACAATTGTGTAAATTGAATGAAAATAATTGAGTAGTATACAATTTTGCGATACCTACGCATATTTTGATGACATACTTTTTTTGATCTGGACTTACGAAATGAATGATACGGTACGTAATTATGTTCAAAAACGGAATAATTTTTTCATGTTAACCAATATATGAAGTGATGGAATAGTATGAAGCAACTTCAAAATTTACTTAACATTAAAAATTAAAATAATTTTAATGTATTTGAAAAATAATAATTTCTAATTGTTTGTTGGACCTAGTCCTGCAGTTCCGATTTCATATCTAAAACTACAGAAGGCCTGAAATGGCTGCTTTATCAGAATCATAATAATTATGAATCAAGTTAAAAATTTAAAATTATTAAAATGGTCTTTATGGATATGACCACAAAGTCAATTTTAAGAGTTTTTAAATTTTTAACGTGATTTTTATTATGATTTTGATAAAGCAGCCATTTTAGGCCCCCAGTTCGCTATAAGGTGCTAGTGCTTCAATCTACAATTCACTAAAATTCCTTCGGTGACATACGACAAGGTGGATGTCCGTAACCTGTCTATTAATTCCAACCTTTTCATTTGATAACAAGACACCGTTTTTTAAACGTGTTATCGGTCTTGATTATTTAAAAAAATAATGTGGCAGCGTTTCTAGATTATTATAAACTAGCGGTCCGTCCCGGTTTCGCACTGGTGTACATAAGATTTTTTTAAATATTTTTTATAGCCTATGTTACTCAAGGTGAATGTAGCTTTCTAATGGTGAAAGAATTTGAATTTGAAATCGGCGTAGTAGTTTTTGAGTTTATTCATTATAAACATACACACACACACACACAAAACAAATCTTTCCTCTTATAATATTAGTGTAGAAGACTGCATAACAATAAATAAAACCGCTGGTATAAGGGGCATCTACCCTTTACTCATAATAAGGTTTGTTTCTAGCTGATTGTGGCCATGATAGATTGTGATTTATGGTCCTCTCACGTCCTTTAAGCGATGACCAGAACTTACTCTAATAACTCACTTTAAATTAGTAGTGGGTATAATTATAATTATATTTTTCCTTATATTTATTATTGTACACCTTTTTTAAATTAAATTTGTCAGTTCTACTAAAGTGATGCATGAAGTAAAAAAAATGCGTCAACAAATTTAATAAAACAAAATATTTTTGTGTTATCTCGTACTCTATACAGTTTATTATAAAGTGTTTTCAACTTTTATTTGGGTAGCTCAAACCTCTATTGTGAATGATTCTTTAGCCGCTTTTTCTTTAAACATAGTATGTTATACTTTTCTAAGTCGTAAAATCGTCAGTACTAAATTTCGCTGACATCTTACTTACAAATTGCATAATCAAAATAGAAGATAAATTCATGAGACTGCAACTAACAATTCTCAAGAGAATGCGACAAAAGACTTCCCAGTATTTAAAGCATACATCATTAAATTTTCTGCACTCAAACATTTCGTGTGCTCAAAACTTAGTTCACCCCTGAGAGTAATAATAACCAGTACTGAAGATTTAGCAATGAGTTACACAATAATTATTAATTAAGAGCTTAAAGTAGGTTGGGGAGCGTTTAATTTCGCCTGCTGTCATGCATTGTCATGTAAGGGAAATTGGATTAAGGCCAAGAACAGTGTGCCAAGAAAGATAATGGGAAAAGATATGGGGAAAGTATTCATGTTTGGAGTGTTATTCATTTGTTGAATTTTGCGTGGGATGTAGATCTAGATAAATTCGTTTGTTGCCCGTGATACTACCAGTAGTAACACGGGCTACAAAAACTAAAAAGGGCCGAAAAGTAACCCATAGATCTACCATAAGTTTATAACAGATCTCAATAAAATGTTATTATTTAGTTAATTAATATTAGGGACATGTTATAAAATTGTATTAATTTAGTATTAATTTTATTTCACATATATTTTTTTTTACTTTTTACTGTGCCCTACACGGTCCATAATTGTACCTTAGCTTTAAGACCATTGTAAGATCTTCGCACATTATGGAATGCAAATAAAGATATGAATATGAATATGAATATGAATACCAAGCGATCCAGTAGTACCACGGGAAGTTTTATTTTACCCGTGTTACACTCGGCTTGGTACATTATTTTAACAATCAAATCAAATCAAATTCTTTATTGACATAATAGAGGTTACAGAAACTTATTTGAAGCCTCTGACTCCTGAACTAAGTGTACCTGTATGTCAGGAGTCAGCGCCCAGTCCCATATAATTTGGCTTAGAAACTAATGTCAACATAGGAATAGACAAAACATTATGCTACAAAAAAAAATCAATTTTAGAAGAAGAAACAACAAAGTAATAGTACATTATGATATAAGTGCGGTAAGTTGAAAATTACAGCCGAGGCGATATTGCTAGCCCGAGCCGCAGGCGAGGGCTACAAGAAAACGCTACAAGAAAATAAAACTGCCTCTGAGACATATGGCGGTGTCGAATTAATAAATTCATCATTACTTGACGACATTTTCAAATAAAAACAATACAGCGAAAAGAAAAAGCGCGCGGAATAATTTTTAGTTGTTCACAAATTAGCGATGCGCGCGCATCAGAGTTTTTTTTTAAGGCACAAAAAACAGGCAGTATTACTAATAAATTAAAATTTATATTTTTGTGTTTTTGTTACAGATAAATAGTTGTAATCATTATCAAAATTAATTAAATTAAAGAATTCAATGTTTATTTATTATATTTTATCTCCCAAAGTTAATTTTATTCATAAAATGTTGACCACTTTTCTGAAATAAAAACTCTTTGCTAAGATAAAAAAGTACCGTTCGTTTTAGACGGAGCATCTTGATAAACCGTGCGTTTTACATTACATTACCGCACAAGTACGTAATGAGATACAATACAATATTGAAATTGGTGAAATAAGAGACCTTTGACGAGCAAAAGTGTTAATAAAATAAAATACAATGACAGAAATGAAAAGTGCAAAAAATATGAAAAAAATAAAAAATAATATATATATTTATAAGTTAATTTAATTTAATTTATTGCACTGGGTGTGTGTGGGAGGTGTGTACGTGTGCGTGTGGGTGGTTTCCAGTTCCCGTTCATAATCACAACATTGAAAATCTCAACACCATAATCTCAACGATTCAAAAACTTAACACATTTTTATAACAAACGTTTATTGACCAGTCAGGAATTCAAAAGTCTGACAACTAGTTTTCTTGTTCTTAGCGTGTCGGTGGCAACCTAAATGGATTCAACCCAAAATTCTGCGACGAGTTTGGCATTTCCAGTAGCCTCCATCAGCCTCCGTAATGTAGAAGTAACAGGACAGGCACTACACGATGTTAAGTGTCCCATCGTTTGTGAAACCACACCACATTAGTCTAATCAAGGGATATTTAATTGTGTTACTCTGTGAATGGGTTGAGAAGATTAAGGGGGAAGCACCAGGGTAGCCCGGAAAATTCAGATTTTACGTTACGTTTTTAGGGTTCCGTAGCCGAATGGCAAAAAACGGAACCACGTGCACGTACCATGACGTTGTAATATGTGGAACTTTATAGAGACATGGCACACCGCTTGCGTGACGTACACGTGCGCGTAGACTACATGCGTATCGCTACGCATTGCAGCTCCCATGAGACAAACTTGCTGCGTACCAATGACATTCCTTCAGTATTGGACGTCACGCCGAACAAGTTTGAACACGCACGTATCTTTGCTGCGCGTGACTATGCGTGTGACTTACGCATTCAGTTGTATTTGTTTTCAAATTTTACCGATAGCAAGTGATGTTTTGTTTCGGTTTTAACCCGGTTGCGTAACCCGGTGTGTCAGGGGTTCACGCGCGTCACCACGCGCGTGTACACGTGTACGTCACGCCACGCATCTGGTCTGACCAGGCCTTTAATCGGATGTTCCAGTGGCAGAGCATTTTATATGAAGCTATTTACACTTGTCGGAAACCGATTTTGTGTCGGCGCCGACAAGAAATGTCGGGTGTTTTCCCAGCCTTCCACGTCCGGCAAAAAAATCGTGTTGAATCTCGCTCGCCTATGAGTAACTAAGGCGCTGTTCACATTTATCGGAAGTCGGGGCCGACAACCCTCTCCCCGCTACAACTTGTTCCGCCCGTGGACGTGACGGTCAAAAATGCTTCCAGTTTTGATCGGGTCAGACAACCGATTAGTGTGAACAGAGGCGCCGACCTCCGATTAAAATATGGCGCCTGACACACGACAAGTGGGGGACAAGCTGTAACACGTATATGTTTAAAGAATTATAATCATTAAAATCATCAATACGACCCTATAAGTTCATTGAATGAGTATTTCATGACAAAGTAATTCAATGGGATTTAATAATGGTTTCCAGCTACATTCAATTAGACTGAAAGCTACCGGGCTGACATAGTTTGGGAGAGACTGGACATTATGACGACGTTGTAGGTAGATAATGCAATTTTTTCTCAAGTTTTCAGCTTCCATAATTAATATTTTCTCTTCAAATAACTTTACTAAGTTGACTCAGCGATCATAATGCCTATAGTCGTATCAGCCAATGGCTTAATTTCCAAGATACTCCATCACTACCTGATGTGACTCTCGTTAGGCAGCTGGATGAAGGGCTTGATTCAGAAAGCGGTACTCCTGGACATGCCTAGTATTGTTAGGAGGTTCCTCTTTCTGGAGCCCTGGCTGCGGCGTAGCTTGGACCCTGTTCTCGATACTGTACATCAGTGGGTTATTATTTTTAATATTTTTTTAATGTTTTTTAGGGTCCGTACCATATGGGATCTGTATGTCTGTCCGTCTGTCACAGCTAATTTACTCCGAAACTACGGGACCAATTGAGTTGAAATTTGGTACACATATGTTAATTGGTAACCCAAAGATGGATGTGTAACGTAAAGTAATGAATTTTAAACATGGGAGCCACTTTAGGGGGGTAAATTAAAAAAATAAAATAATTGTGTTCAAAAACTATATCATGTTACATATCAAATGGAAGGGCTTATTGTGTACACTTCAAATATAATTTACTTATAATTTTAAAATAAAAAGTTTTGAAGTCATTTAAGAAAATAGGCCGAAATTGACCATTCTTCCCCCCTTAACTCCAAAATTAAGGGGAAAATTAAAAAAAAAATTACAAAACATAATCTTTTGCCTGTAGATTAGAGGAAAACTTATAAGAAATCTATAAACGTACGGAACCCTCTTCACGTGAGTTGAACTCGCACTTGTCCGTTTTTTTTTTTAATATCTTTGTGTGAAAATGTCATTAATGTGTACAAAAATAAATAAAAGATAATGATCATTACTTTCCTAAAAGGACAAATCAAAGCCACAAGAGATAAAAAGATTTACCCTTGGGTTGTCGCAAAGGTTAACCGTATTACACTCCCCTTAACCGTGGAACTTACGTTCTGAGATTAGTTTTCCTAAAAGGGATAATTTACACTAACATGTCGCTGTTACGGGCCGGGGGGTACTGACAATATATTATGGAATTAACCTTCGTGCATGTTCCTTCACTTTATGTTATATTTATAGCTCAAGAGTTGGATTTTCTTATGAATTTGCATGTAATTGTAGAAAGGAGTTTTGTTTATGGAGGGTTTTACTGTGTTTTACCTTGATCAAAGATTTTTCTGCGCTTCTAGGCTACGGCTATTTCTATGGCATGGAAGAAATACTGGATTCCTATCGAGATAATGAAAAATAAACAAGTAAAAATACATACAAAGAAGAAGCTTTACGAAATAACAATTCTTACATGCTTGACGTACGGCTGTCAGACCTGTTCCTTGAAAAAAGAAGATGAGAATAGATTAGCAATATACCGACGGAAAATGGAAAGAAGTATGCTAGAAGTAAAACAAAAAGATAGAATGAACAATAAAACTATCAGACAAGAAACAAAAGTTGTGGATATTGTTAAAAGAATAAGGTTACTTAAATGGAACTGGGCTGGCCATATTTGCAGAATGAAAAACAACCGTTGGACCAAGAAAGCTGCTGAATGGAAACGCAAAGCGAAACCAGAAATAAAGGTCGGCCAAAAAAAAAGGTGCGAAGACATTTTCAAAGAGAAAGTTGGACCAAACTGGATGACCCAAGCCCGGGGCGGAAATGCGTGGAAGGTAATGGGGAAGGCCTACGCCGAGGAGGCGACTACTACTTAAAACTAAAATTTATGTAATAGGGCAAAAAACTGATCGTATAAGGGTTTCCTTTTCGCCGACTGAGGTACAGAACTCTAAAAAACGGCTTTCCTAAACAAAACCTTGCGTTAGATTAGTTGATATATATGTACCTACGTGTGTATTACAAATAGTTAATTTAAACCTTTTTTTTTTTTTACCGACGGGAAATCATCAAATAAACCCTCCCACTCTGGGCTGAGCAGGAGGGAGTGTCAGACTTTTACTGACTAAAACCCATCCATGTTCCTTCCTTTGCCCTTTGTGTTCCAGGGCCGTGGTATCTCTTTCGAACAGTCCCGCAACCCTGGCAGGCATCGGTCCTTTCGGACCCCTTCCTGTTTGCTGACTCTCTTTGAGGCGCGCGTGGAACACGAACGCGCCGTCGACACGGCCTGTCGTCATAAAATGGACGGACGGCGAGCTAGCCCGTAGCTCACCGTCCACAGGCCCGAGTTAATTTAAACCTGTTCTTAAGATTTGCATTTTATTATGTAAGTTAGAAATAATAGTAGTAGTGGGTAGTAGAAAAAAGGCTTTTTATTTTATTTATTTATATCTAGGCTACGAAAAGGTGGTTCTCATCATCAATCGAAGAATTTTGCGAAGAATTAGATGTTAGATCCATCATGTCTGCCCTAATTCAATTTGACCACACACACACTCGACTGACTGCCTCGTTGGTCTAGTGGTCGCAAGCGCGACTGCTGAGCATGAGGTCCTGGGTTCGATTCCCAGGTCGGGCAAAGTGTTATTGGGTTTTTTCTTCTATCATTTCTCAGTATCAGCCACGAAGGCTGGATTTATGCCCGGTTGATGGTAATAGGGCACCTAACACATGGGACTTAAACATAACTGGTGATTTGTGGAAGGACTAATAAGGTACACTTCTGCCAAACCGTTTGAGGATTACAGGCGTGATTTTATGTTATGTTTATAAAAGACAGAAAAAAACAGTTACATTTTAATCGTTGTAAATTACTATATTCATTTAGTACTTGTATTTTTTTTTTATCTTCATTTTTTTATACACAATTACATTTTTAAATATTTCACTCTAAAGTACGTAAAAAAAAAACATTTAAAAATAAAAAAAAATGTATCCCACCGGTATCGGGAACAGGATCCAAGCTACAGGCAGTCAGGGCTCCAGAGAGAGGAACCTCCTAACAATACGAGCCGTATCCATGAGAACCGCTTTCTGAATCAAGCCCTTGGTCCAGCTGCCTAACGAGAGCCTCCTCAGGTATTAGTCGAGGCCCTTGGCAATTAAGCCATTGGCTGAAACGACGGCACAAAGATGGTTGAGCTCACATCCCACATGTCAACAACCTCGCGAGCCAAGTCAAGATACTTGATATCGGCGGTGGCGACCTCTCGCGTCCGGCCCTGGTTCAATCCATGGTCCGGAGCGAGAGGGAATGGGACGCCGTCACCTCCTTCTGCGAAGCGGTCATGCTAGCGAAGGAGGTGGCGGAACGTGAGAGGGAGAGAGCCTCATGTCTCAGCCGCCGCGGGAGACGCACCGGGCGTCGGGGGCCACGTGGTGGCCCCCGGCCGCCGTAGGCGCGTGCCTGTGGACGGTGAGCTATGGGCTAGCTCGCCGTCCGTCCGTCTTTTGACGACAGGCCGTGTCGACGGCGCGTTCGTGTTCCACGCGCGCCTCAAAGAGAGTCAGCAAACAGGAAGTGGTCCGTAAGGACCGATGCCTGCCAGGGTTGCGGGACTGTTCGAAAGAGATACCGCGGCCCTGGAACACAAAGGGCAAAAGAAGGAACATGGATGGGTTTTAGTCAGTAAAAGTCTGACACTCCGTCCTGCTCAGCCCAGAGCGGGAGGGGTTACTTGATGATTTCCCATAGGTTAAAAAAAAAAAAAAGATGCTTGATATATATAAAAAAAAAATTGTTTCGTCGATGCAATCTTACGACGAAATAACGTAATCAAGATATGGGCCACTCAGTAGTAGCATATTTATCACTCGTAAGTCTACCCATTTCTTTTTGTAGCTGTCACAGCTGGCTAAAGTAAGATGGATGAGAATGCATCTACTTTTACTAAAAACGCTCGTGTGTGAGTCTAATTACTTAGCATTATTGAAAATGCGACTTAAGACTTGAGGAGCTTGTGGCTAAATAACAACAGCCACTCGGATTGATCTTTAGGTTAAGCCGCGCTTGCCTAGTTTGGTCTGTGGATGGGTGACCACCCGTTACATACCGAGTTTCTTCCGTGCCTCGGAAAGCACGTTAAGCCGTTGGTCCTGGCTGTCATTTGTAGATCTTTGACAGTCGTTACAGGTAGTCAGTGTATCGGAACAACCAGTCTTACCAAGGGGTATCGTATTACCTAGTAATAACTGGATAATGAAGGTCACATAGGTAGTCGCTCCATGTAAAATACTGAAAAAAAAAATTAGTTTTGCTGTTGAATGTAAAACAATACAACATATGAGTGAGCCTTTAAAACATTTTTATTATATTTTTGAACCCTGTGTGCGTGTGAGTACGACACGCGCTTGACGGTTTTTTTTTGCCTGTAAGCAGAATCAGATGATGATGAAGAATCAGATTGAAAGTGCAACTAACAATAATATAAAAATGGTAACAAAAGCAATACATCACAAAGTTCCAGATGTAACCTTAATACACTTAACAGCTAGCGTGGGTTTGACAAAATTCGCCAAATTCAATTTCAGCTTACTCTTCAAAAGCCATACAAGTACGTACGCCCTTAGCGTTAAGAGCGTTAACATTATACTTACGGCATTTCATAAAAACTTTCAAAAAAGTAACTTTAATGAAACTTCATACGCATAAGCAAAATAAAATATTCTCTGTCAACTTTTTAGAGCTATGTATTGTTTAGCTAACTCATGTTTTGAAGGACTTAGACAAAACGAAACGTGGATTTCTTAAATTCTTCATATTCACCAACAAAATTCTTACATTTTGTACGTCAATACAACTGGGTAAGGCGCTGCTGATATAGCTGGTTTTCGCATGGTGAACGCACATAAAATGAAGTCATTCATAAGGTCCTGGGTTCGATTCCCGGGTCGGGCAATTTGTTATTGGGTTTTCTCATCAGGAATTTCTCAGTAGCAGCCATGGAGTTTGAATTTGTGCCCATTTGATGGCAATAGGCTCGCCCCCTATTACATGGGACTTAATTATAACTGGCGAAATGTTGGTGTACTATTAGGTACACCTCTGCCTGACTCTTCGGGGATTACAGGCGTGATAATTTTCATGTTATTTTACGATCCTGTTATTTATAAAGTGTTCAACGTCTTTCGGCTGAAATGATGATGATGATTGAATGAAAATGACAAACTAATAACAATAAAATAATGGCTTATGCCCGACTCGTCACTGTTCCGATTAGTCACCAATTTTTTTTCCATCAAGAAGTACCGATTCGTCATCATATGAAAACAAATGTTATTTTGTTTCGAATTACTACAAACTACAAATACGAGTATTCAAGGATTGAATTCGGCACTGACTACAAAGATCTATGAGCACATATATGTTGGCAGCGCTAGTCCTAAGGGTCATATTGTCAAGTAAGTTATGATTACGTCGACGTCACACGCGCCTAGATTTAATTGGGGCCCATATCAACGTCACCCCGTGCCGGATGCGTGTTCAAAATATATTTGACTCCTCGAAAAAGGTTTTCTACCTTATGTCACTTCAGGATATGTTTTGATTTCTGATGGAAAGGTCGTGGCACTAATATTTTGTTTCCTTATTTGATATTAGAGACTATCTTTGGAGGCTGTTTCTTATTTATTTATTCTACGTCCTATACACGTTCGTTTATTGTACGTCCTGTATATTTTGTATCCGCTATATTTTGTCTAAATATATTTATATCTATACAGTGTGTAACAAGACCCTTGACGAAGCCGTCAACCAAGCATTCTGTACCTACATCAAACTAAGTAACTTTACGCAAAAATGCTTACTGGGAAACACGTTGTGCTGATGGATGGATTGAATAGTTTGGGGGTATGGAGGTGTTTAAAGTAAAAATCTTACATTAAAAACACGTATTAAAAAAAACCTGGGAAAAAGTTGGCACTTTGACCCCTAATATCTCCGTCACTAGAAGGTTCCCAGGTATGGTTTAGAACAAAAAAATGATCACAATGACGGGGAGAACAAGTGCCTTTCGGCTTCGTGAAGGGTCTTGTTACACCCTTTATAATACAAGGTGTTTGGCAGAACGTTGAACATACGAAAATGGTGGATAGGTGGGGTCATCTGCTACTTACTCAGCCCTGATTTATTTGGCCCTGGCCCCCTGGATATATATTTTTTTTTGTTTTCTTTTAGTTTCACCACTTACCAATCTTGCAGTATTAAATTTCGCAAAACATTTCACTTTCCGTAAAGGTTAACAGTTTCATCGAAAATTTTCTACTTGATAAAATTATGAAATAACTCTTAAAGTTTTTTTTTTATAAAAGCAAATTACATACCATTAGAAAGGTCACACAGAAGGGATGTTTTGCTAGAATTGGAACTCCTCAATCATTTTTTTTTTTTTTAATGCAATTTGAAATTACGATTTAAGTATTTTTACATCTTTCTGTAAGTTTGAGGATTCATAACTTTTTTCTAGCTAACATCTGAATAAAGCAATAATTTTATAAGAATCTGCCAACATTAAAGTAAAAAAAAAATATTGCCTGTTTTACCCATTTTTAATAAAAATAACACTTTAAAGTTAAGAAAGTGGTGAAACTAGAAAAAAAGCAAAAAAAAATTGTTTTAAAATATCCAGGGGGCCGGGGCAAAATAAATCAGGGCTGAGTAAGTAGCAGATGACCCCACCTATCCACCATTTTCATATGTTCAACGTTCTGCCAAACACCCTGTATAATATAATATAAGAATTCATATCTATATTTTCTTTAGTGGAGAATAAGAGCTAGCCCTGCAAAATCAGTTCATGTAACATTTGCATTAAAGAGAGGGGACCTGTGGACCTGTGACACTTGATGACGCTGCCCTGCCGCAAAAATCAACAGTCAGATACCTGGGTATGCATCTGGACAGAAGGCTCACTTGGCGAGAGCACATAAAGCCCAAAAGGGATCAGGCAAACAAAAAGTTTTGTGAGTTGTATTGGCTAATAGGTAGACGTCACTAAGTCTCGAAAATAAGCTTCTCGTATACAAAAGCATTATAAAACCAGTGTGGACATACGGCATACAACTCTGGGGATCAGCAAGTCACTCAAATATAGAAATACTCCAACGCTTCCAAAATAAAGTATTGAAAACCCTGAGCAATGCGCCATGGTTTATACGGAACACGGAAATACATGAGTACTTAGAAACTCCAACAGTCAAAGAAGAAATAGAAAAGTCCTGTGAGGCATGTAAACAAAGACTTAGACAACACAGAAATCATCTGGCCACAACACTGCTGAACACCAACAACTGCATTTTCCGATTGAAAAGGACAAGATTAGCCTCAATCTGATGATTGTTTGAAAATCGGAGATGACACATCACTGGATGTGCAAAACGAAAAGAGAACA
Source organism: Eugnorisma glareosa (assembly GCA_947578425.1). NCBI lineage: Eukaryota > Metazoa > Arthropoda > Insecta > Lepidoptera > Noctuidae > Eugnorisma > Eugnorisma glareosa. The sequence continues at coordinate 15,609,906 of OX387979.1, forward strand.
TATATCAACAAATCTGATTAAAGCTCTAGGGCTGATGGCAGATATTGACAAAAAAAAAAAAAACTATTTTCTCTAGACTAAAAAGTCAAGAGTAGCTTCCGTTCGTCTATTTTTGATTACTCATAAAGATATTTGGTTAGTTAAAACTGGCCCAAATGTTATATCTTTAAAATTTTTACGACTCATATGAATTTTTAATACAATACAACTCGTCTCTATTGAATTGTCTGGTATGAGGTACCATAATAAAAGCTACTCAAATGCTCAAACCTTTTTCCAATGGATACATTGGGATCAGCATAGTCCCCAGCTTTTCATAAAGATTTCAGAGTATGTCGTGAAATTGCCAGATACCCAATTACACCACATACTCTGCGGCTAGAGTGGATATGACTATTGAAATGATGGATTAAGTATGACATGTATAGAAAAAGAAGAAGACATTTAAGCCTGTTCCCAACTATATTGGGGTCGGCTTACAGTCTAATCGGATACAGCTGGATACCAGTGTTTTACATGGAGCGACTGTCTATCTGATCTCCACAATACAGTTACTGGGTACTACGAAAACCCTTGGCAAAACTAGTTAGCATAATCAGCCTATAATGTTCCCACTGCTGGAACACACGCCCTCCTCTCTATGAGAGGGATTTGGCTATAATCCACCACGCGGGCCCAGTGCGGGTTGGTAGATGTTATGACATCTACCAACCGGCATGTCCTAGAACCAAACATTCGAAGACATATGTGTCTTCGAATGTTTGGTTCTAGGACATGCCGGTTTCTTCACGATGTTTTCCTTATCCGTTTTGAGAGCAGTGGTGATGAAATAAATTACACAAAGTAATGCGCCTGCCTGTTCGAACCCACAACTTACTGTTCGTAAGTCGGGGCCGCCACCACTGGGCCACCGCTGCTCTCAAAACTAGTTGAAAAAGACATATTCAATTATGAGTATGTAGCATCTTTCATCCATTCGATTGTGGTGTTAAGCTCCTGCATTGTTGATTAAACTAACAGTATTGTACTCACAGCAATAAAACGACTTTGGTCTATAATGTTGAGGCATTGGACATAATCCAAATACATTACAGTTTCCACTAGCCACTGTATTTTAATATAGATATAAATACTCTATCATGAAGTCTATATATTCTGTGGCTAGACACGATGCGTGGTTTTACTTGACGTAATAATTATTTCTGTAGAACTCATTATAAGTGAAGGACAGACGGATAATTAATGGTTTAATATTTTTATTTTGAATTTTATTGCTGAATAAATAAAGATGATGGGCCCATATTACTTGAATTTCAGAGGACGTCGTGGCAAAATAATAACAGCTGCTCGGGTTGATCTTCAGGTTAAGCCGCGCTTGCCTAGGTTGGACCGTGGATGGGTGGGCTGGAAAGGCACGTAACTTTTTGGAGAAAACAGGCTAAATATTATATTTACTAATACTAAGACTAGAATAAACAAGTTTCCCTTGAGATGTTTCACGTGAACGTAATTTTATCTCTCAATTCAGTACTAAAACTAAACTTCCTATTGAATTACTGTTTACAAACAGAAATACAAGAAAACAAAATTGGCTATTTATATATTGATGACGTCATTGCCTTATTTACGTGACCGGGGCGCTTCGTCTACTTTGATTTTGTTAATGGACGGATATTCAGTCCAGAATGTACTTTGCTAATGCTATTGGGAGTATTATCGGTACATTATAGTTTTCGTAACTGTGTCTATTAGTTATTGGTGTTTCCTGGTTGGATGTTTAAGGCGTCGTCGTCCTAATAGAATGCGAATGCGCGATCATCGCGCGAATAAACGATGCGAGCGACAGCGCAGCCCGCTTCGCAGTTTACATAGCATCGGTGGACGCGACGAGATCTTCATCAGGCGAGATCGAACCTCAATTAGGACACCTATTCGACATCAATATGTTTGATCGTGCGTTCGTACGAATTCAATTCACGCGAATAAATTTTCAAACATGTTAGTCGCGTGATCGCATCTCGCGAACGTCAATTAGGACACCTATTCGACATCAATATGTTTGATCGTGCGTTCGTACGAACTAAGTTCGCGCGAGCTTGCGATGATCGCGCATTCGCGTTCTATTAGGACGAAGCCTAAAGCAAAGTTCGGTTTATTTTCAGTTTAGGTATGCATGGTGCTTAGTCAGTGGTTCACATTGGCCCTGGATTGAAAGATTTGGAGGTCATGTGGGAAGACCTTTGCCTAGCAGTGGGACGACACAGGCTAACAGTAGGTATTAATGAGCAAAGCAACTGCCTCGTTGGTCGAGTGGTCGCTAGTGTGACTGCTAAGTATGAGCTCTTAGTTCGATTCCTCGGTCGGGCAAAATGTTATTGGGCTTTCCCATCTGGCACTTCTCAGAAGCAGCCACGGAGTCTGGTTAATAGTTGTGTCTAATTTATGACAATAGGCTCGCCCTCATTACATGGGACTTGAGACGTAACTGGCGAAATGTGGGTGTACTATTATGTACACATCTGCCTAACCCTTCGGGGATTACAAGCGTGGTGTTAAGAGCAAAGCAATTTAATTTTAACTAGCGACCCGCCCCGGCTTCGCACGAGTGCAATGTCATACATATAAACCTTCCTCTTGAATCACTCTATCTATTTAAAAAAAAACCGTTTTAAAATCCGTTGCGTAGTTTTAAAGATCTAAGCATACATAGGGACAGACAGCGGGAAGCGACTTTGTTCTATACTATGTAATGATGTCACCGCTCCCAACACAGATAGATAGAAAATACTTTATAATACACCAAAATTGTAACAGGGGGCCTAAAATGGCTGCTTTGTCAGAATCATAATATGAATCAAGTTAAAAATTTAAAATTCTTAAAATGGTCTTTATGGTTATGACCACAAATTCCATTTTAAGAGTTTTAAATTTATAACGTGATTCATATTATGATTCTGATAAAGAAGATATTTTAAGCCCTCAGAACTCTTTTAGAATATTGCTAATTCTATGGTAACAATGGCTGTCTCATCATAATACGGTTGCTCCACTGATTCTATTGCCAAATGTCTTTTAAAAGTTATGAATTTTACAGAATTCTTTAAAAGGTCAGTCCATACAGATTAAAACATATATTTTTTGGTTTTGAAGCAAATCAGAAGATGTTGGTAAATATCTTTATAATCGTATTCCTGTGTCATTTTCGTCTGTATTAAAACTTTTCATTTGCTGACTTCAGAAAATAATATAATCTAACTCAAGCATTAAACATAAATATACATGAAAACAGCAATCTCTTCTTTGATTTTCATTCTGAAATCTGTCAGTTGTTTAAAGAAAATCTGTGACAAAATTACTTTCACATTATACTTGTATATTGCATTAAAAAACCAATCGAACTTTGACAAGTGATAAATGTCTAAAAGAAGGGAAAACCTCCTAAATTTTTTGGATAAAAATTTGCAATTTCAATATTCCATTCTAGCCTTTAATGCTTTTATTATAAGGTCCATATCTGCTCCCGAATATAGGCAAGACAGTGTTAAAGATTTATGGTTTTCTGTAATTTATGCCGAAGGAATGGACAATTCTTTTTGTATTGCTATCTACATAGCAATAGCGAGTGATTTATTTAGAATTTTAAGTAGAACGTTACAATTTGGAAAGAAAAAGTGTAACAAAAATTATGTACCTACACACAAAATATTTAACAGGACATTATATACAAATGAATTAATTTAATATTAATGTTTTCGTCCCTATTATTCCTGCTCTTTATTATTCAAGTAGCAGATGTTGGAGAAAAACAGCCAAACTGAAGTGGGAGTGGGCTGACCACGTAGCACGTATGCGCCCGGAGAGATGGGCAACGATCGTCACTCACTGGACGCCGTAGGAAACCGCGACCGAGGTAGACCGCGGTGAAAGCGGTGTGACGATCTCTCCAGAAATAGTACAGGACAGAGAGGTTTGTAAGGAAAATGGGGAGGCCTTTGCCCCCCAGCCGTGGGACACTCAATAGGCAAACAAAAAAGGTTTTCCTCTAGTGATGATTACTCTAGACTAGATAAAGTCTCTCCATGTAAAATATGTATTCAGATGTATCCAGTAAAACTGAAAGGTCAGCCTAATAAATCTGAAAAAAACACCATGCAGATGATAATGATAATTTTGACATAACAATTTTTTTCAGTTTTTGTAGAGAAAGCAAGAGCGTGAGTAGACCCAGTAAGGCAAACTATTAGTCATGCTAGCGAAGGAGGTGGCGGGACGTGAGAGGGAGAGCCTCACGTCCCAACCGCCGCGGGAGACGCTCGGGGGGTACGGGGGCCACCGTAGGAGCGGGCCTGTGGATGGTGAGTTATGGGCTAGCTCGCCGTCCGTTCGTCTTATGACGACAGGCCGTGTCGACGATGTGTTCGTGTTCCACGCGCGCCTCAAAGAGATGTCAGCAAACGGGAGGGGGTCCGAAAGGGCCGATGCCTGCCAGGGCTGCGGGACTGTTGACTGTGCAGGAACATGGATGGGTTTTAGTCAGTAGAAGCCAGACACTCCCTTCCTCTCCGCCCAGAGGGGGAATCATATGACGATATCCTATACGAAAAAAAAAGGCAAACTATTATTTAAAAAGAATAAATACTTTATAATAATCTGAATCTGGTGGTGGCTAATCTGGTGGTTGGGCCTAAAAATCTAGGGCCGTCCAAAAGCGCGTTGGGTTGACAGTATCGTCAAAGTCGCGGGAAACACCTGGATAAGGGACGCACAGAACTGGGAAGTGTGGCAGAAAACAGATGAGGTCTATACCCAGTAGTGGGTGATACCGGCCTGATAATAATATGATGATGACGTGCAAAGTTAAATCATTTTTGGTAGAAGGACGGTTCTTACCAAACTTTGATACCATGTTTTTTATAGGTCGTTGAACACATAGAAAAACGTCTGTAATAAAAAATGGACAATATTTCTGTAGAAAACGGACCACAAGGAGACAATCTACCTGCCAGGGTTGCGGGACTGTTCGAAAGAGATACCGCGGCCCTGGAACATAAAGGGCAAAGGAAGGAACATGGATGGGTTTTAGTCAGTAGAAGTCTGACACTCCCTCCTGCTCAGCCCAGAGCGGGAGGGGTTATTTGATGATTTCCCATCGGTAAAAAAAAAAAAAAAAAAAAAAGGAGACAATGTAGGTCCCATCCCTTGATCCATTTGAATTTATCCATTAAAAAAAAAACCGGCGATGTCCGAGTCGGACCCGCGCACGAGTCTTAAAAAAAACACGTTTGTTGAATGGGAGATTAAATATTTATATTATTCTGTTTTTTGTATTTGTTGCTATTGCGGCAACAGAAATACATCATCTGTGAAAATTTCAAGTGTCTAGCTATCACGGTTAAGATAAGATAAGATAATATTATTTTATTTGCTTAAACATGTGTCATACATACAAGAAAATACATGCATGCTAGATGGTAACAAGAACAACGTTATTAGGTACAGGCATGTTTGCCACGTGATGTGACGTGCAAATGTCCAGAAATATTACTAAATAAAACATTCTCATAAAACAACAATAAGTTAAATAATTAAAGAATAATAAATTTAAAATAACAAAAATGAAACAGAACATTAAAAACAAAAATAAGTTATTAAGACATGACATGGACAGACATGGTTCATGAGATACCAGCCTGGTGACCGAAGACAGATGGTCGGACAGTGGAGTCTTAGTGATAGGGTTCCGTTTTTACCTCTACGGAACCCTAAAAAGTTTCGTCGCCGACACAAAAATCTCTATTTGGATACCACTCACGTCCCCATATAGATATTTTTTTCACATATTGTTCATTCGCCAACCCTTTTGAAATATAAATGGGGCTTATAATATTTTAAGTGGGGTTTTAAGTGCGGTATTGTGTACTTATTTAACACATTTAAAAATTTTGTTGCGGGCATTTATTTTTAAACGAAGTTTCAAGGTTTGATGGTCGTCTATTGTTTTAATAGGTAGACAAATACTCTTTTTGGCAGAATGGGAGATTGAACGACTGGCAACATTGTTAGAATGAAGACTATTAGCATGGTACCAGTGAGGTCTGCCAAGTCATACGTCTGGAACCCAAGACACGCTTCTCTGGTTATTGTATAACTTACCACCTACTTCGATGAAGGAGAACATCGTGAGGAAACCAAACCAGCATGCCTGAAAGATATTTCTTGAAAAGCCAAGTCAGAGGCGCATGGGCGGCATAAAAACTCTGACCTCAGTTTATAGGCATTAACCAAACGAAAAAAAACATGAAAATACCGGGTGGGAGTGACAGAGTGGCCAAGCATGACGACAAGACTTAGAAGTAAGAAAAGACGAAGTAAGGTCTTCTAGCTAAATGACCTCACTGAAGAAAGGGATCACAGTTTTCCTATGACATTTCTTCTGAAACCGTCTCTACATACATAAGCTCTTGACTTCTTCAGATGGAAGCAGGCAGAAACTTCAGAACGCCACGTGCTATGATGTATAGGATCTACCTCCTCCTTTCACCTCTTCCACGTTCATACATCTGATATTCCCACACGCACCTCAAAAATATGGTCAATGGTACCGTCCTTATCCTCGTCCTTATCTCTATGATTGCAAGTAAACATGAATATCTATTATGCAACAATATAACTGTAGTAGAATCGTTTTAAACTGGCAAAACAATTGATTTTGAACATAAAATAATATAGGACCTGTGTATTATGATCCGCCCTCGTTATGATGGATAGCGACAGTTACTATGGAAAGCGATAGCTATCGTTTAAAATAGCGAGTTTCTGGTACAAGTTCACATTCAATGGTCTAGTTAAAGAGATTGGACTGCAGTTTTATGGTTGGGTACTGTTTATTATTTTCTGTCCGTCTAGTATCTTCATCAGCACAGCACTACGTTCAATTCATGCAGTGGTATCGTTTAACTTTAAAACACTTACCGTACCACCATGGGTACGGCCGGTCTGCAGTGGGTGAATTTACAACCAATTGTAGACTTCTATTATACTAATATTATAAAGAGATAAAATTCGTTTGTGTTTGTACGTAGGGGGAATCTCTGGATCTACTGAACCGATTTTGAAAATTATTTCACTGACAAGAAGCTACATTAACCCCGAATGCTATAGGCTATATTTAATACAAACGTGCCAGTGGTATAATTTCCGACAAAACGTGAGCGAAGCCTCGGGCTACAACTAGTCAATTATAATTCGCAACTAATAATTTCCTCAACCAAAGGTTGACAATAATCTAAAATCGCCATTTGTGATTCGCAAACGGCATTACTGTCCATAATGCGGTTACATGTGTTAATGCATTGTTGAGTTTATAACTGTTCCATATTAAATGTGGTTTCATTATTATGTTCAGTGTATGCTACGTTTTGTTGTAACAGCTTGATTCGTCGACTACGATGTGACTGAAGCGTTCGGGAGTAATTATCAAGATGGATTCTTTCCAGAAATTGTAAAATACAAGTGATTGCTCTTGAACAGAAAATAATGATAAAAATGATTTACTTAAAGTGAAAATTAAAGATTATCCGAAGAAATGTCATGGAAAAAATGTGATTCCATTGGTCTCAGTGACGCTTTGAAGCAAAAAAAGAAGGTTCTCTGTTTTTACAAACCACAATAGAACTTGAAAAGAGGAGCTCATTTCTAAATAATAACAGCCGCTTGAGTCAATCTTTATGTTAAGCCGTGCTGGCATAGATTGGTCCGTGGATGGGTGACCACCCATTACATACCGAGTTTCCTCCATGCCATGGAAAGCACATCAAGCCGTTGGTCCCGGCTGTCATTTGTAGATCTTTGGCAGTCGTTACAGGTAGTGGCCCGAAAGTCTGACAACCAGTCTTATCAAGGGTATCGTATTACCCAGTACTAACTGGGTTGTAGAGGTCAGATAAGCAGTCGTTCCATGTAAAATACTGGTATTCCACTGCATCCGGTTAGACTAGAATTCGACCCTAAGCTAGTTGGAAAAAGGCTAGGCTAATGATGACTAAAACTAGTCGAGTCTATGTTCTGGGTCTACGCGAGTCTCAACCAGATCCACATATGTTTTGTCTATTCCTATGTTGACATTAGTTTCTAAGGAAAATTGTATGGGAGTGGGTGCTGACTCCTGACATACAGGATACGCCTAGTTCAGGAGTCAGAGGCTTCAAATAAGTTTCTGTAACCTATTATGTCAATAAACAATTTGATTTGATTTAAATGACTTACGGCCGCTTTCAATAACTTACTAACAGTTAACGGTACGTTGCTATCTCAGATAAACAGTTAAAGTAACATCAACTGTCAACCCTCCGAGAGACAGATAAGTGACGTGGATAGGATATTCCAGTCAATTAATTGCTAACTTTTTTTATAGAAACACCGATAGCTACTAGAGTAATGCATATTAACTAACCGTTATACGTAAGTAAGTTATAGAAAACGGCCGTTAACCATTATAAAGAACATAGCTCATGTTATTTCTAGAGCAAACTCTCAAAACAGAACTTCCTTAACTATCAAATCCAAAACTGCAAATCTAAGTTGAAACTTCAGAAACAGCCGCACGGTTCAAAGCTAATGTCAAAACAGATAAAACAATCTTGGACATGACCTAACCAGCTATAAACAACACAATAGGTAGGGACAGAATGGTTGTTCCATATAATAATACCAAAGATTCTTCTTCGTCTTGTCGATGATTCCCCCTTTTGCTAAAAAAATTGTTTTATAACTCTGCCACCTCGACGGCGTTGGTGGTGACCTCAGACAGGTCCTTCAAAGAGCAGGTGTAACCGTATATAGTGCAGGGCAGGAGGTGAGCTATGATTTTAATTGAGGCAATACCCCCACCGGACCAAGTTGTATCCGCAGCGGCCCACCAGGCATCGCAGTCAGTTTAGGGTTATCCAAGGAAGCCGTGGTAGCAGATGTCCCGCTGGAAACTTTTCTGCAACTTCGACATAATGTGTCGAAGGGGGATGTCTGAGGAGTCACAACTTTTTTGATAGCAAAGATTTAAATCACTAAATTGTGCCCTAGATTCCCTCACCATTGCATTTGGTGCGAAAAAATATCCACACTGAGAAGACCCCCACTTCGGCTGTCATTTTTAAGTCATTGACAGTCGTTATAAGTAGTTACAACCTGAAAGTCCGACAACCATTGATAACATGGGATATAATTACTGGGCTGTGGAGATTAGGTAGGCAGTCACTCCATGTAAAATACTGGTATTCAGCTGCATCTGATAAGACTGGAAGCCGATCCCAATATACGTTTATTGAGAAACTACTCGGCAGATGATAACCGAGAAGCGCATGGAACAATAGATTTGATTTTCAGTGTAAATAAGCAAAAAATACTATACAAATATTCTAATTGTTAACGAAGCATACACGTGACCAGGCTTACCATGTAATCTTAAAGCAGTATTGTTTTCATGTCACTCCAGTGTGGGAAAGAGACGGAGCTATAGAGGACCTCTAGTGCCATGCCTTTCCCACTCCAGAATAAGATTAAAACAATACTGGTTTAGGATGTCATGGTAGGCCACTAGCTGCTGGCGACTTTAATCTTCCGAGAAAACACACGCACACAATTGCGCAGTTTGTTAGGAGCAAGAACGAAGGGGAATCATTGATTGGAGAATTTAAACTAAACATTCTAGACGTTAAGGCTAATTAAAATCATTTTAGCAAACCCTACATCAGCTATTGCAAAGAAGTTGTGTGAACATGTCTAGCTAGTCAATGACTCTCCTTCTAACATAGTAAGTAAATATTCCACATTTGTAAATAGTTAATAAGGTACGATGAGATTGGCATATCCGTATGGATAAGAACCCCGTTTTTGTTAACAGAGAATAAAAAATAAATAAATTGGGGCAGTTCAAGTACAGAAAGTGCATTTGCACTTGCAATAGGCATTTGTTTGATATAACCGTGTACAGTGTACACTCCCTTCACAGTTATTTTACTTCCACCCTTGCATCGTTGTAAAAATTAACTGTGACCTTCATGCACTTAGCAGTAAGGTGCTATCACTGACACGTTCTTTCACGCTTAAAAAGCCGTAAAACCTTCGAAACACATACGATTTCCTCAGAAGACTGTGCGTCAGATGAAAGATGTGAATTGTAGAGAAACCAACCTCTTCTCACTTCATCAATCCAGCAGAACAACTTCCTTCTGGACACAAACTGCAGTGGCCATTTGGAAATCTCTTAACCGTTTACGGGCTTAGGTTGGCTGCTGCAGAAATATTCTCGCCAACTGGGGTATCATCGACCCGTCCCAGATACACTGCCAGTGCGGAGCTCCCTCCGCAGGATATGCCCCACCTCTTTTCTTGCCCATCCTGCACAGCCAGCTGCACCGTTCAAGATTTAGACGAAGCCAACGAAAGAGCTGTTTAAGTGGCTAATTACTATGGTGGGTATTATTTTAGCCCATCGATACGCAAAGAAGAAGAAGGACAGGTCTGTCAAAATTATAGTGAACTTTAGTTCCGTGAGAATAAGGTTGGTGTTGGACTGAAGCTACGGCACAGTTCACCTACATCGAGCTCGTGTATACGTACTTGCCTGTTTTCACTCGTTGCACAGTGCCGGCTTTCTGTACCTGCCTAGTTTGTATATGAATTTAACTGCTCAAGTTTTGAAGGTTAGGCTCAAAGTTAGGTCTTAAATTCAGATTATCCGGGTAAGTTTCTCTACTTTGGTGAATTTAATTAGGCTTTGGAGGTAAGTTTGAAGATGTATAGGCAGGAGATCTATGAATTATGGTTAGTTAGGACTTTATGAGGTAATACACGGGATTGCAGGCTCTGAACTTGTTAAATCGTGCATCACCTTGCGCCATCTAAAATCTAAGCAATGATAGTCTCATTTTGATAATATTGTCTTGAATCGCCTCGATGCCTTGATTTGAGTGACACTTACTAAATACTTACGTAGTCTTAAAACCTAATTCTGGGTGAAGCTCGCCTTTCATCATGCGCCTAGCCAACTATGTTGGGGTCGGCTTCCAGTCTAACCGGATGCAGCTGAATACCAATATTTTACACGGAGCGACTGCTTATCTGATTTCCACAACCCAGTTAGTAATAGGTAATACGATACCCCTCAGTAAGACTGGTTGTCAGACTTTCGGGCCACTGACTACCTGTAACGACTGTCAAAAATCTACAAATGACAGCCCGGACCAACAGCTTAACGTGCTTTCCTCGGAAAGCACGTTAAGCTGTTGGTCCGGGCCACCCATCCATGGATCTCCCAAGGCAAGCACGGCTTAACCTGAAGATTGATCCGAGTTACTGTTATTATTTAACCACGAGCTCTTAGATCACCACCCTGTATACTTAAATAACGCATTTGTTTTTAAGTGTATCCTTTCAAGAAGCCAGTTAAACTGCTTTGTGCAGTATATTTCTAACTTTCTATTGTAGTTCAAAGTTAAATGTGGGGCCAACAAATGGGTGGACCACACTTCTTCAAAAGGTTTATACGAACTAATGACTTTCCGATCGGAAGTCGACGTTGCGGCAAATGGGTTTATTTGTTGAAGCTTTCGATACCTACTGTTATTTCGTTGGGTTTATACTACTATTTTTCTTTGTAATGAATCTTTTTGCCCAAAACAAAACTACCCACACGGGTGCGATTGAAGCTAGCTGAAGTCGGTGCGTGGATGACCATTCGTCACGACAAATCAACATAATATTTCTATGCCTCGGAAAGCGTTTGTACCAGCTGTCACAATACCTAGCAACTGGGCTGAGGAGATCAAATAAGCGCTCAATGTAAATTACTGCTTTTTAGTCTAGACAAAATAGACGAAAAAAGAAACTCAAGAAGCTTCTAATATATCAATAGATGTGAGTACTTTGAGGGTCATCTTTTCGTGGCCTACCTTCCGCGGGGAACCACTGCGCGCCACTGAATGCAGGGAAAAAAGTATTGAAACCTTTTTTGTAGAAAACTTTACGATCTACAAATTTTCTTTTATTCATTTTTCCGGCAGCTCTCACCGTTCCAGATATCGCATGAAAAACAGCGCACAAGCGGGTTCGATGGGGGCGTTTGACATACATTTGCATTGACATTCTTATGACCTATACAAAAATCCAGCTTGTTGGGAGTTATTACAAACTGGAATGTCTATTTTGTCTGCACTATTAGTTGCATGCAGTAAGACTGGAAGCCGACTCAAACATATTTAAGTAAAAAAAAAAAATTTGTTCTCACAAAATTTAAAATGATGAACTGTTCTTGTGATACTGTAGCAGTAATAAAATGTAATTAAAGGGATGTAGCCAAAATAAAAACGACAGAATATTATATACGAAACAATTTTCGTTTATTTTTGCAAAAAGCATTTGATTACACGCACATATTAGGTAAATACCTAAAGGTTAAAGTCGCACCACGCATCATTATTTTTTAAATAATTTAAATAATTTTATAATAGCAATAATAATACATTAATTAATTTAATTATACTTTTTTTTCTATATATTATCACGTATGGCAATAAACAGAATATTTACAACTTTACATAAAATAAATTAATAATATGATTTTAGTAAAATCTCAATAAAACTAGATTAAACGAATATCAAAATAATAGGATTTGTGATGTAACATTTATTAAAAATCACGAACAATGATATACTATCACAGTATCATAGGATACAACAGACAAATCATTAAAACGAGTTTAAAACTTCAATATTTTTTTAAATCAGAAAAAACTTAAAAAAGAATATTTTGCTAACACGCCACCATTTGCAATCTATTAAATTATATTGATGAGATGCAAAGGTATTTGAAGAAACTATTCTAAACACAGAGCTACTTAAGATTATACGTTACGGTTTCTTTAAATTACATAATATTGCTGTTTTTTTTTTTTATCTAGTTCACTGTAACTTCTAGTGGATTCCATCTATTTTGTAAAATAAAAACTATTTACTTCTTTAATATCTACACTTTTAAAACTGACAAACATTGAAGTTTATGTACATATTCTCAGAAATTCCACATTGATATTCGTCTACAAATCTCTAACACGTATTATTTTCGAAAATCACAACAAGCTAATAGGCTTTAACTAGTGGAACACAGATTACAACGAAACAAAATAAATGGACGGATCTCAAAAGAAAAGTAGATGTAGAAAACTGGAAACTTAATAGACATGAAAAGGTTCTAAGATTAGGTTTTAATCGTTGGCTTCACCAAAATATGTACAATAGAAAGTGTAGTTTCAAAAAAGCACTGGGATTTTGTTTTTGAAAAATAACTTTTTTTTCAGATATGATTAATAATGTTAGAAAGTTAGTGGTAATATCTATAGAAGTCACAACCATTTATTATTACTTTTTTTTTACAATTACAGCCCGTATGTGCTCTTTTACACTTTAACACATACTATACACACTAAAATTGGGTATAATAATGTTATAATATAAGGTTTACTAAAAATTTTACACATTAATTTTCATCTAGTATTTTTACATATACTTTGAGCCTATGTTACTTATTCAAAAGGAAGACACATTGAATTTACAATAGCAAATACTGAAATTGTTGCTGGAACAAAATAAGTCTTCCATGAAATGTTACTCTAGTCTTCTTCGTAAGTAATTTACATTAAGGTATACTCTTATTTTTGGCAGTGTGAAAATAAAATCCAGCTAATTTAAAAACGTTAAAATGTTTTTTACAGATGTAATCAATCATTTTTTTTTAATGTTCAATGTAATTTTTTATATACTTTCATTCATCTTTATTCCCTCGAATTAAAGCTCTTTTTTATTCAAACAACAATTTCTAGACCATTTATGAGAACGCGGAAATACAAGCTAATATGGTTATTATGGACATTGACACGACAGAAATGAATATTAGATATCCTTGGACGCAAGAGGAAATAAAAGTGCCCAGTACAGACTTTATCGAAGCTTTTAGTAGGATTTTTAGAGTAAGAAAAATCTTTTTTTGCTTTTTTTGCTCGAGTCAAAATAAAAATAGGTTTAGTCTTTTTTACTTTATTCTTTTTCACTTTTTTTTCTGAAATCAAAACAAAGTATATTTTGTTTTTGAGATATTCGCTTCTAGAGCCGTAAAATGGTGTCCTCACCTCAATTTTTTAAAAGCAAGAAGAAAATTCTTGAAAAAAACTTTGTGTGCGAGTCCAACTCGTGCTAGTCTTCTTTCTCACATTTATATTCGTTTGATAATACGAGTATAACGATTAAAAAAACAAACAGCTATTTCTTCCTTTGTAACCAAAGTCTTCGATAAATTCTAAAGTACTGGCAAGCGGACAGTGCGATTAGTCAAGTAATTAGTAATTCCATACAACTATAAATATTTTAAAACGATGAGTTTGACACAACACTGACACATCAAATCTAACAGGTTTGTTATTTACCGTAGCACATCAATAATAATTATTATAAAATCCTTTTTTTTTTTCTCTATTGAAGCGTTATTTGTCCCCATTATAGTATCTTCCTATTTTAATTTAAATAAAATCGTAATTATTAATACTAAGTGACTGATATACCTATTTTAAGACTAAACTATCTACAAGACTGACTATTCTTTAAATTCTATTTACAAAAAAAGTCTAGTTGCAGTTTTATTATAAAATTAAATTACGTATTCTAATTAAATTCTTTAAAATAAAACTTATTTTTTACGATTTTTACGTATTAAGAATCAAATTATAATGTTACTTAATGAAAAATGAAAATAAACACCTTGTTATTGACTTTGTAATAATCTTTATCTATTCTTAAATTAATTAGTGTGATATAAACTCATTTATTAAAAAATGAGATTACCTATTATTTTTACAAAATGAAATTACGCTATTATGTACGATTTACAGTGTACTTTTATCAAAGTCATTAATTAGACGTTTAATTGTAATATATATATATAACTATTATTAATATTTTTATAGTTATTTTATTTATACTAACTAGTGACTACTTTTTAAAACTATCAATAATTTAATTTATTTTATACTATTTGCTACATATTTACAACACTTTGGCCTCATTTAAATAGTAAAATCTTATACTTAGGCCCGTTATTATACAACAGCCTACGTTATGCAATTTATCAGAAAATGACTTTTAAAATGTTCTGGTATGGAATGATTCTATTATACAATATTTTTGGATAAAGTATGAGAAAAATAAGGTGAGAAAAAAGATTTATGAAAAACAAATGGTCAAAAAATAAATTACTTGCTAGCTTGGAAAATAAATAATTTAAATGAAATTCAGTGATACTACGTAAAATATAAAAACTTTTTTAGTTGTTTAGGTGTTTTTACTTTATGAGTTTAATAAATATTTACAACTTCATCCTATCGATATTTTATATGAAGAACTATTCGCAATAAGTTTCGTTTTATGACAAAATTTCAGATAAAGTAAAGCTACAGACATTAAAATTTCATCTATAAGGGATAGTATTTAGTACTTTTATTGCCTTTATACATTGCTGATTTATTTTCAAACTCGTACATACCTTGAAAACATAAAATCTACACACTTTGCAATAGTTAATGAATTATGATTAAAATATTAATTCATGCTTTCAATTAAAATGATTTCAAGGAAATTTATCCGTTTGTGCTAGATAACAACAGCTCCTAAACCATAGACATTTTCAAAAGTAGAAAAATAAACTTCTTTGGTTTAGAGTTGATAATTATAATAATTATCAAAATTATTAATAATAATTACAATGTCTACCTATGTCATTTATGCAAAAACGAATCTAAAAACTGTTTCTGATGTGTATAATTCTATAACCCTAAAGTACTGGCAATTTTAGATTCGATTTTGCAAAAATAAAAAATATAATTTATTTCTAGACATGTACGTTTTTTTTTTTCTATACAAATTATTTGTAACACGACAATTCTATATAAATCACATCAACTTTGGAAATAAGTACACGTATGTCCTTAAATATTTCGTTGAGACATTAGTAGGCCTCTTAAACCGCCGTCACTTCGCACTTTGGTGATATTCAAAGCGATGCTAAGTCTGAAGTTCTTCTGGAAGCAACTGGTACCCTCAGTTGAGCCGAACTTCGTCTATCTAACCGCTCAAGTGCATCAAGATCTGAAGCACTTCTCCTACAGAAACTACAGAACGCACACGCAAGAGTGTTCTTGAACGCGTTACGAAAGTCTCGATTAAAATATGCGTAAATGATCGGGTTTAACGCTGAATTGAAATAACCAGTCCAGAACATGATGACTGTCACAACTTCGGGGCACTTACACGAGTCACACAATGACGTAGACACGTAGAAGAGGAAGAATGGGAGCCAGCAGAGAATGAAGGCACCCATAATGATGCCGAGAGTTCTTGCTGCTTTGTGCTCCCTCTTCATTTTGAGGATATTCCTATCCTTCGTTGGAGTCGTCGCGTTTATATGCAGGGCGCCATTTTTATCGCCCACTTCTCGAGAATGCCTGTGCATGAGCATGGCATTGCCAGCTCGTGCATGAAGATTCTTCTCTTGTCGATTCGCTTCTCTGAATATAGCGTAGTACGTGAACAACATTATGGTACAAGGTATCCAGAATGAGATGGAACTAGATATGACTGCGTATGGCTTGTTGACTATGAACTCGCACTCGGTTTCTTTCACCACTTTCAAGTGGTCACTGGTTGTGTACCAGCCCAAGAATATCGGTACGTATGATATTGTGATTGGACTTAACCATGTTGCTGCTAACATGACGAATGCCATCTGAAAATAAGAAAATAATTATTACATCGTAACATAAACCTTAACATTATTTTATGAAAAGTTCTGAGTATAATCTGTGACAACAGTTTTTTAGTCCATATTGTCCTATACTGCTTGGCAAAGGCTTTACCCGCCTTCCACCTTTCCCCGACCAGAGCTACCAAGAACCAGTATTTATTAAAGGAGTCTTGGGCATCCCATCATCTCAATTTTGGCCCTTCGTAATGTCTCGTTTCGTTAAACTGGACACACTGGTTCGAGAGTGAGACAATAGTTAGAAGCTCGTAATTTTCTAAATACTGCATTTGAAGAGACTGATTCCAAAGTGATAAGTAGATCAAGATCTATTTAATAGTTTTGATCCACTGATATTCACGGTCTTTATAATAAAATCAACAAATGAATCAAGATAGATTTTAATCGAGCGCCGAGCCCTTGATTGATAGCTTAACATGGTCCCGATGCGATGTCTTTTTTCAATCGTTATTAATATTATCGATAAGCACTGCCCCGTTAAATGAAGAGCTCATTAATATTTAATTAACATTAACTACAAAATCATATTTGCTGGCTGATTGTTCATTAAAATATGAGGTGTTAAATATTGAACATGTAAATTATTTACAATTTATTGCTCCGTTCAATGAATCATTTAGTTGGAACATCGTGACTGATTCACTGTCCTCTTCATTTTTATTGTTTCTAAGTAGTGTCGCAAAAATGATTGCAGTAATAATGAGGTTAATTAAGAGATGATCCAAATGGAATTGCAGATAAGGCGCTATATTTAGGAAATTCTGGGATATAAGAAGCTAGACATGAATTAGATACACAAGAACGAAGATGGGTGTGAAAGAAGGCCGCTGTTTGCCGCAAAGAAATGATTGGCATGTATTGAGACTTCCCCAGAAACGTGACTCTAACAATCTCGACAGTTAGTTCGGTGGGGTTAATGAAAATAACTTAGAGCTTATGGTGCGGTATCCAGGATCATATCTTGAGAAACGCATTAATTGACAGCGTGTTTTTTGCTGACACCAAAAATCTTTGTGTGCGTCAATCTTAAAGCAAACAAATGGAAATTAAAACCAACCTTCTTCGTCATCTTAATAGGATACTTCAGCGGCTTCACAATAGCATAATATCTGTCAACTGATATGCAACAAAGATGTAAAATCGACGTTGAAGTAAAGTAGACATCAGAGGAGTTCCAGAGGTCACAGATCACAGGTCCAAAGACCCACCGGTTGTAGAACTGGACGCTGAAGTTGAACGGCATGACCACCATAGCGACGAGGATATCGGCGAACGCGAGGGAGACTACGAAGTAGTTGGTTATGACTCGAAGTTTCCTGGGGATGAGAAAGATTAAGTTATTTTGCGAAAAGAAAAAATTGCTGCATCGTCACTAATATACAAGGTGTAAAGGATATTAAAAGCGTAACAGCAGATTTTTTATTAATGCGTCGACTATTTTTTTTTTTTCTTTGCATGCCGAAGTCCATCTTTCTATGCATACGTAAAAGAAGTGTCAATATCTTTTTAATACCAATAGCAGCTAGATTACCATCAAGTACCACTAGTTCGGACGTATGGAGGACAGAGTTTCTAGTTACCTTAGCTCCAAAACTGGCGACCTTTAGGTGATACGTCAGACTGATGCGGCCATACCGAAATTTGAACGAAGATAAGACATTTTAACACAGAAATAATTTGCAAATTAATATCGCTGGACATT
This sequence comes from Eugnorisma glareosa, assembly GCA_947578425.1. Taxonomy (NCBI): domain Eukaryota; kingdom Metazoa; phylum Arthropoda; class Insecta; order Lepidoptera; family Noctuidae; genus Eugnorisma; species Eugnorisma glareosa. The sequence goes on from OX387979.1 coordinate 15,628,469, forward strand.
ACACACAGCGCCATCTAGGTGCCACACTAAGCAACGAGGCTTGTGTCGTGGACACCAGATAGTTGATAATACTACATAGATACTTTTTGTTTGTAAATACATACTTATTATACATATAAACATCCATGACTCGGAAACAAATGTCCATGCTCATCACACAAACATTTGCTCCTACCGGGATTCGAACCCGGGACCCTAAGAACGTAAGGCAGCCTCACTACCGCTGCGCCATTCGGGTCGTCAATTCTATGAGAATCAGATAGGAACTCATGTGTAATATGAGTTTATAGTAAGAAACTTTAAATGCTAAAATTGTGCCTGCTCTTCATCACTCCCACGCGAAAAGTTGGAATGACCGTCCCATCTTCACCCATGAGGGTCATACGAAGCAAACAAAGGGGATTGCCTACTCACAAGCTTAATCCCTCTTTATAAGACCCATGAGACGATACATGGTAACCCATTCTTTGTTTTGACACACACACATAAGACGTAAACTTTGGAACACAAAAAAAAAATATATACACACGAACATATAACCTTCTCCTTTTTCGAAGTTGGCTAAAAACGCAAACATTGTTAGGCCAAAGATTTTTAGGTTAGACGAGATTTAAATAAAAAATATAACGAATATTCGAAAAGATATCTTAAGATATTTCTCAAGCGTCCGGGTCAAATGTCCGAGCATAATAAAGTCGTTTGTTCAACCGTTTCGGCGACTAGTACTTTATCAGAATAAACTGATGTCGAGGAAAAAAAGGCAAGATAACTTTTGATTGCCTGGGCGAAAGTTCTAACAGGCGGCCCTCACACTAGCGACGCGGGTTTTATTGAAACTAGCTCCTGAAAGTATAAAGATATAATATTTTATGATGGCCGAGTCGGAAATTTTGACAGCCTATTTTGTTTTATTCCTGCGTTAGAAAAAAAAACCGTACTCGCGCACAGAGGGTTCCGCACCATTATCTAAAAAAAACTGGTTTGAAGTATGGGACCCCCCCATTAATATTATTTTATGTTATTCTGTTTTTAGTATTTGTTGTTATAGCGGCAACAGAAATACATCATCTGTGTAAATGTCAACTGTCTAGCCATCACGGTTCATGAGATAGCTTGGTGACAGACAGCCAAACAGACAGACGGACGGACAGTGGAGTCTTAGTAACCCTAATCTTTAGCCCTAGTCTTTGAACCCTAAAAATCACGTCTTATCGGCGTTGTATATAACTGCTGCATCGCAGCGGCAAGCCCATAAGGAGATGGGGGAACGAGCTGGACTTGTTCTTAAAGAATTGGCCAAAAATCGCACCAGATCGCAAAAAATTAAAAAAGGGAAGGGCGGCCTTTTTACTGCAGTGAGACAAAAGAGGTTCATAATAATAATATCTGTTCTTCGAAGAGTAGAGAAAAATTATGGTACCATGTTACTAGTTTAGTATTCTTACTACTAAAGTTTTGTCTCACTCTTACATCATCTTTCTCTCTCTTCCGTTCGTGTCTCTAAGCAGTACGCTTACCAGCACATTGTTTTATTCTATATAAATGGCGAAACCTAGTCTATAAGTCTATAAAACAGTGTAATAAACATAAGTGCTCAGTTGAATAATATAGTGTTCGTGTAACAGTTCGTGATTTCATTAAAATACCAAACATTACTCACTCATGTGGCATATATTCTCTAATTATGACGACTCCAATCAATACTTTTCAAATACGGATTGATTCAAAACATAAAATTTCATTCTGTCTTCAAGCTCTTTAAAATCTCAAAGATCAAGTGGAATTGCTTTTGGAAATTCATCAAAAAGTAGTTCCATCTCTCAAAGTTTCAATTCAACTGAACTTTAAAAAACTAATAACAGTTTTCTCAAACTGACACCAACGGCAACGTCGCAAGTTCTACCATCGTTTAGTAACATAGATTCAGTAGACAGACACCTTGCTATTCTGTGTTCGCAAAACTGAGTAGGTACCTAACTAGTGTTTTTTTGCATGCATTTATCTACGGGTTAACAGTCGTTAATGACTGGTTTTCGAATCATCTTTAACATGTTCCTTTGACTGCCCCCTTGGTCTCGAGGTCACTAGCGCGACTACTGAGCGTCGGGTCTTGGGTTCGATTATCGGGTCGGGCAAAAATTTCTATTGGGTTTTGAAATTAGAAATTTCTCAGTAGTAGCCCGGAGTTTGGAACTTGGCGGTATGCTACCCCCGTGCCTCGGAATCTACCCAGTTAGTATTGAGTAATACGGTAGCCCTTAGTCGGTGTTAGACTTTCGGGCCACTGACTATCTGTAACGACTTGTACCAGCTAACCTACAAGGAATCATCGACGACCTCACGCGGTGCGTGCGCCTCTAGCACTCCCGCTGGCTGTGCGCTTACTTACGTGTGTACAACACCCGCCTGAGCACATAGGACAGAGGACTCGCGCACCGGCTCGCTCGTGATTGGTCCATTTATATTCTTGCTAGGTGGAATGTCAACTACCCCAACGATGACATTGTATGTATAGGTTAGGCTGTTTCGATAATAAACATTCTAAAATCTTACTCGTGTTTTACTTACCATATTCCTTGGTAAAGTGGTAACCTCGACGAACGTTCTTGTGCAAATCGAAAATGGCATCAAAAGAAATCGCAACTATCTCAGTCAAAGCCCGAATTCTTACGTTTTGGCGCAACAAACCGGTGCTATGGTTTGGGCAATTCGAAACTGTTGTCAACCAGCAGAAACCAACGAAGAAGCCAAATTCAGTCTGATGGTAGCGCACCTGGAAATAATCGGAGACAACATATGTCCACAACCCGCACTGGAAGATACGAGGAGGCGAAGAAACTCTACCGAGAAACGAGAAAAACGAGATGAACAAGATGGAACTTGGCGATCAAAAGCCTTCACAACTGCTCAGACGCATGAGAGAACTGGCTCACGAGAAGATACTCGACTCAACTCTTCAGATGTCGTAGATGCAGTGCCTACCGATGTCAACACGAGCAGTACTGGCAGTCTGGCAGTAGTAGCTAGCCAAAGTGCTACAAAAATGACAGCCGGGATCAACGGCATAACAATCTATCCGAGGCACAGAGGAAACTCAGTATGTAATGGATGGTCACCTATACCAAAGGCCTACTACTTATACAAAAAAAATGGTTATAACAAGAATAACAATGGTTTTTTGTTTTTGAAATAAAAATCAATGCATTGATTACTGAAACTCATACTAGGACTCCATGTGTCGCGAGTTCCAGGCGTCTTCATTTCAAAATAATATATCCAAATAACAACTTTATAATTTTATTCGTCAAAATGTATCTGAATCATCTTCAAGTTTCAGGCACATCGTCAGTGTTAAATGACCCCACTTTGGTGAAGACTTGATCAGAAACTTGATAATACTTTGGAGGTACAATTATAAAGCCTAACGGGCAGTTATTTTCAAATTAGACTTGATAACTTAATTTGTTAAACTTTCGTTTAATAAAGGAATGTTCAAAGATTCTTTGAATTAATGATGGTATTAAGCTGAATGTCTTATATTTTTAGGTCAATGGGTAGGAATAATTTGGGAAACCCGGAGTGCGATTCCGAGTTTCTTTTTATCGCTATGGAAAAGAGAAAATAACATTATATCAGCTAAAACATCCTTTTTTTTTCGGATTTGAGACTTGTACTGACTAAAACCCATCCATGTTCCTTCTTTTGCCCTGTATGTTCCAGGGCCGCGGTATCTCTTTCGAACAGTCCCGCAGCCCTGGCAGGCATCTGCCCTTTCGAACCCAGCTAAAACAGCCTTCCAGTCTAACCATATCCAGCTGAATACCAGTATTTTACATGGAGCAACTGCCTATAAGACCTCCACAACCCAGTTAGTACTGGGTAATACAACACCCCTACAATACCCCTTGGTAAGAAGCTGGTTTTCAGACTTTTGGGCCGCTGACTAGCTGTAACGGCTGTCAAAGATCTACAAGCAGCTGACAGCCGGGACCAACGGTTAACGTGCTTTCCGAGGCACGGAGGAAACTCGCTATGTAATGGTTCACCCATCCACGGATCAACCTAGGCAAGCGCGGCTTAAGCTAAAGATCGGCCCGAGTGGCTGTTATGTATTATTTAGCTACAAGTATTATTTTCTCCCATCAACATATTCATTAACATTATTCTATCAGCTTTACGAGCAGACAAATCGGTCTACACTCTTTCTTGTTCGTTTTTTACACTCAGTACCGCTACCACGGTCACTCACAACTCGATTCTGTTCCCGACACTCGAAACTCACTATGTCCGCTCGCGAACTTCTTTCAGCACTTTTCAAAACTAACACTAAACATGGTACTCGTAAATATCCCGTTTCTAGTGTTAATGATTATGTTTGCGGAACGATGATCAAAATGTATGGGATTGATAAGCACTACCGACATGGTGGTTAAACAACATACCACTGGTTTATCTTATCTATATACTAGCGACTCACCCCGGCTTCACACGGGTGCAATGTCATGCATATAAACCTTCCTTTTGAATCACACTATCTATTTAAAAAAAACGCTTCAAAATCCGTTGCGCAGTTTTAAAGATCTAAGCATACATAGGGACAGACAGCGGGAAGTGACTTTGTTTTATACTATGTAGTGATTATCGTTATGGCTCATAGAATTTAACCCTGTCTAGGCCGTCTGGAGTGACAAATTTTTAAGTGAATTTTATTTTCGCAAAGCACGTTATTTCCCTAAGCCATTTTAAAATGAAGTATTTAGATAATAAAATGTTAATTAAAATAGAACCTATTTCTAATTATAACATCGCTTGTGTATTTTAATTAATTTTGAAAAGGTTTTCGATAAAGTGCCTCAGACACATAAATAAGAAATATTTTGTTATAATAAAATAAGGGTTTGCTAAAATTGAAATCAAAACCCACGCATTAATTATATATATAGATATATTAAAACTGTGAGCCTAGCCCAAACGCGCTGAGTACACGTAACGTAAATAGAACGAATTTAAAACATTCGTTTCGCATAAAATACACCGTGATTTTTTAGACGTCTTACAACGGTTGCCCACTTCATGTATCCAATGACTACTAAACATTCATAAAAATAAAATAGTAGGTATTTATGAGATTTGAATAATTTAAAAATTAAAATATTGTTCACTATTATGACACATGACGTAGTTGAAACACCCTGTTGCGATTTATGTCGGAAACATTGAGTGGACCTCCTTTGTAAGACGACCTAAGAGTCACGGTGTATACAGCATATAAAAGGACCCCCGTCACAAATCCGTCAACCAAGGATTCTGTACATCAAACTTAGAACTGCGCTAAAATAATCTCTGGAAAATGACTTTTTTTAGCAAAAAGTCGTTATAATTTATCGTTTTCGTCGTACATTCATGTTAGGGCCACTGTTTTCTTTTACTCTGTTATCAACAATATTTTACGTTAATATTAAAGTTTTGTTCCATAAAGACTATTGGTAGCTTGTAAATATTTTCCTTCATCAATCGTAAAGTGAATTTTAAGTGCCGCTGTTGTCAAAGTTAAAGCTCATGAAATATCTTTTATGTTATGCTTGTCTGGATCAATCTTTATTCCTTTTGTTGACTCGTGTTAAAACAATCAAATGTTAGTTATGTTTTCTTTTATAGCACCAAAAGTAACTTTAGCACCTAGTGTACAATGTAAGACTTTTTTAATTTCAAGTTTTTTTTGTAGGCTTAGATCATAAAACCGTTATAGGAACATTTCTATGCTCTGTCTGACTGCCTCATTGGTCGAGATTGGTCGAGTGGTTGCAAGTGTGACAGTTAAGCATGAGGTCCTGGGTTTGATTCCTAGGGCGGGCAAAGTGTTATCGGGTGTTTCCATCAGGATTTTTTTAGTAGCCGCCACGGATTTTGCCCCCTATTACATGTGAACGTACCCGGCAAAATGTGGATGTACTATTAGGTACTCCTCTCTTAACCCTTCGGGTATAAGAAGCGTGATGTTATGTTATTTATGCTCTGTTTCAGATCATCATCTTTGGTCCTGCGCAACTGTGCAGTTTTCAGTCGTACTACTCCACGCTTCTCACGTACAACGCTCTTGCGTTCACAAAACCAACGAGGCATTGAAATGATTAAACAAACAAATGACATACCTGTGCCTCATAACACTGACGATGACAAGCATATTGCCAAGCACCGCCATTATCACGATGAGCAGCAACACCGACATCCTCAGTTTGAAGAATATGCTCTGCGTCAGGTCATCATCTTCGGCCCCCGCGACTGTGCTGTTGCCAGTCGCGTTGACCGTCGCGTTCAGTGCCGCGTGGTGGGTTAAATTTTCGCGATCCATATGGGGTGGCCTGAGGAGCAGAAATACTTTATTAATTTTATATAGATGGCACTGACTGATCGAATAATAAACACTACAACGGCGGGAATCAGTTGGCATCGCGTGGGCATTTGATGCGGAGGAATGAGCAGAGTTTATTTATTTTATTTTGTTTATTGGGGAAAACAAACAGTGACACATTACATTAATATAAAAAAAAAACAATAAAACAAGTATGAGCAACCACATTTTCAGTGTTACCAACAACATTTTCCACGGAATACATACAAAACATACAAGCTTTAAAAACCTTGCAAGTTTAGACCTACAAACTACAATAATTTATAAAATATTGGTGTTATTTTTATTACATATAATTTAGTTTATAATATACAATGTGTAACAGAATAAACGCACAACCTCTTAAGGGGTCATTGTACTCATCATTATGAACAACTTTTACTATGGGACCAATCCCGAAATCGTGAAAAATAACAGCTGTTCAGTACATTTTGTCGAATTATGCGCACAGAAATGTATAGGGCAGTCGACTTTTTTTTCGCGATTTAAGTGTTGGTCCCATAGTGAAAGTTATTCATAATTATGAGTACAATGACCCCGTAAGAGGTTGTGCGTTTATTCTGTTACACATTGTAGAGTTGCAGTCTTTAAATGTGGATCCATTAAGATAATAGGACTACCAGAGAAACGGTGGATGGGCCAAATACTTTTTTTTCGCGGTTTAAATTGTCACTTAGGATTTTCAATTATTCTAAGCTGATGTTTCCATACTGTTGCAAGCGCCATGATCAAGGGATGACTAAAAATGACAAATGAATCAAATAGCGGGAGCTCAGAAAATTACTAAAGATATCCCGTAAGTGAAAGTGTAAGTTTTGATGGATAGACTGTGTGAACGATGATATGGCTAGAAAGAGCCAATAAGACTGACTCATGAGATGACGAGTAATACAGAAGCATGAAAGAAGAAGACAATACTGCCCCGACCCCAAATCAATTGTGATAAAGGGCAGGATTAATGATGATGAATAAGAAACATCAAAGCTAACTCACTAGCAAGCAAGCAAAGCACTGTCCATCGCAAAACTAGAGCACTGAGTCAGATGGGCTCGCCGACAGACCAGGGAGGACGAACCAAAAAATTTAAGTGAAATAAGAAAAGAACTGATCGTATTCGAAACACAATACTGCGCTCCAAAAAAAATTTTGCTGACGTGGCTCAAAAGGCTGCCCAAGTCAAATAGGGGCAATACTGGGCAGGTCATGTCTGCCGCATTCCGGACAAAATGTGGCCCAAAATATGGGGTCGCGGCGGGCCACGAAGGAGATGGCGGGACGAACTGGACAAGTTCTGTCCGAACTGGAAGGAGGACGCGCGGGTTCACGAGAAGTGTAAGGGGTGGAGGGAGGCCCAGGAGTGGGACAGAGCAGGAGTGCAGTATGACTGCATTGTTGGTCGACTGGTCGCAGACACGACTGGTGAGCATGAGGTCCTGGGCTTATTATGCTCGCCCCCCTATTAAAAGGGACTTAAAACAAAACTGGGGAAAAGTCGGTGTCCTATGTGGTACATCTGTGCCTAATTCTTCGTTGATTAGCAGCGTGATGCTGTTATGTTACGGTATCTATACCTATTTCATAATTGACATCTTTTCATTACAAAATAAAAATAACAATCCCATTATTATATTATTGATAAAGCGATCAGATTTGCCTTTATTAAACTGTTTACCGAAATAACTTTGTTGATTGTGCAAGTTATAAAACATTGTTAAATTCTTTTCAGCAACGTTTGAATCAGTTGGATGTTGTAAAGAATTTATTCAATGAAACTTGAATTGTAAACGGTAACGGCTTTTTGTGATTAAATGTTGAGTTTTACATTGTTAAATTGTAATTATTGTTCGATGGTAAATACAGCCCGCATTTTGGCAATTTCAATGCATACATACAACATGTGAAATGCACAGAACATATTTATATAAACTTTAACTTTGGAACTAAAATAACAAATATTATAAGTAGAGGCAAAGATGTAAGAGGAAGTCCAAGACGAAAGTAAAGCAAATGACATGAATAAGCACCGTATTATCCATCTAGTACGAATTATTTTAGGGGTGCCCACCAGTGTCTAGGTTGAAGGAGATATCGGGAGGAAACTGGCATATCCAATTACCAAAAATTCGAAGATATTAATTTGTCTGCCTCGTTGGCCGAGTGGTTGTAAGCGTGACTTCTGAGGTTGAGGTTCTGGGTTTGATACCGGGGTCGGGCAAAGTGTTTTTGGGTTTTTCCAATAGGAATTTCTCAGTAGCAGCTACGGAATGTGGACTTGTGTCCGGTTGATTGTAATAGGCTCATTGGGTGTAATATTAGATCCACCTCTGCCTAAACCTTCAGGGTTTTTACTACATGTAAAGAGGAGGCTTATAAAGGGCTTAAACAGACCCATCAGAAAGCCGTCAACCAAGCATTCTGTACATCAAACTAAGTAACTTTACACAATGTTTTTTGCTGGGAAACGACTCCGTAACTAGAAGGTAGGTTTGGTCAGAACAAACAAAAATATCACATGGACGGAGAGAACAAACGGGGGGACTTTGACTTTCGGCTTCATTAAGGGTCTTGTTGCACCCTTTAGAGTACCATAAACAATAGAGACTATTTATTGTTCTTATGTTTTTGGTTAACTAATGAAAACAATCAACAATCAAATCATAAAATTCATCAAGAAAATCAACTTTATGAATAACGTAAATCTATTTACAAAAGGCATATTCAGATTTACGTACACCTTTACACTTCACCTACGTAAAAGGTATTATCAAACAAATTGAAATATTCTTTCCTACCCAAAATATATTCTATTGTAAACTTGCTCCTACGTTTCGCAGCTAAGACATACTTTGATCTCACAATTTATGACTGTAGGCAGACTCATAAATTCTAGGATCGATATGCGAGCTGAATTATTTCAGTCTAGTTTTTGTAAAACGTTAAGAGAACCTTCTAGTTTATGCCCATGAAAAAAAGGTCCCTCGTCCATCACGTACTCTTGTAATAATGGTACTTTGGGATTCATAATGGGTTTTCTTAGAAAATCTATGAAAAATCTATTGGTGATTAACCAACACCTCAATTTTGTCACACGTTTTTCGCAATTCTAAGGACTTGAAGGAAATTGCTTCATAAATTTGAAAAAAACAGGACTCGCGCAAGAAGGGCTTCGTATCATTACTATTATTATAAGAACGTTATCGTTGTTTTTCTCGGAAACAGTACTTTTATTCGGGATGCAAGCTTCCTTATGTCCGTTTCTGTACACCTGACAACGTATATGCTAAATTTCAGGATAATCGATTCAGTGGTTTAGGCGTGAAAAAGGAACAAACAAACAAACTTACTTTCGCTTAGCCAACCGTGGAAGAAAGCAACAAAAATATTAAAAAAGCTATTTGCTCAATAGCAAATTAGGTATGAATTAAAAAGCATGGAGGCATACTGTATTATTTACATTTAATACGCCAAATCCCGTTCCTTTTAAAGCAGAAAGGCACAAGAAAAGATAAGTAAGCCAAATACTAAGAAACCGAAAAATTAAAAATGACGACGAAATAAAAAGTGAATATTTGCGTGGCTGCTCATAATTTCCTCCTAAAATCTTGCTTCTTTTAGACAAAACTGGGGAATTATGAGATTTTCTTTGGTCAAAAAGCGAAAGGCTATCGCTTTTTGACCAAAGAAAATCTCATAATTCCCCAGTTTTGTCTAAAAGAAGCAAGATTATAAATGAGAGAAACCGGTGGCTTCTGAAATTTATGATTCAACGATATTTTGTCAAGTTTTTATGATTCGCCCAGTTTAACTTTTATTTGTATATTCTTTTTAGGTTCTAGTTTTTGAACATTTTAATTCAAACCTGGTGGAAAGGTATTTGTGAGGATGTGACGATACGAAATAAAATAACTTTTAGGCTTATTGCTATGATCTAGTGTCTAGTCATCGGTCGCATGTAAAAGCGTTGAGTGTTCAGAAAAGAGTGACTTCACATATCCCGTTAACAACGACACATATAATTCGCAATAATACTGAGCGAGACAATACTAAGTGAATACGTGTAGTATCTCTATCTCGCTGTTGTCAATAAAATGGAATCGTAATCATTTTTTGACGCAATAAGACGTATCTACTGAGAAATTCCTGGCAAATCTTTTTATGAAACCTTAAGAATGGCTCAGAACCTACACCAAAATAGCTAAACTTACACTATCACATACGGAATATCTTCCGTGATTTTCAACTATAGTGAGCTCCCGATAATTCTACGGTGTTACAAGCGCACTGGTCGCGGGATGACTGACAGATGGCATCGTATGTGTAATCATAAGTGACAGTGTATGTTTAGTTATAACCCGTGAAAGCTTAAAACAGTGATCAACAAGATGGGTCACGAGGATGGATGGTTCACGATTCTCAGCACTGAGGGTTCTAGTAGGTATAAGAAGAAGGGCAGATCTAATGATTCAAATCTTTTTTTGAATGAAATCTGTCTTATCAGGGCCACTACCACCACCTAGCAGTATTATTATAATGTCACTTCGATTTGAGAAAGAGACGGAGCTATACAGAACGAATAGCATCTCTTTCCCACACTGAAGTTAAATTAAAACAATACTGATTAATGAAATAATAGAAAGAGCAGCGGTGACCCAGTGGTAGCGGCCCTAATTTACGAGCAGTAAGTCATGGGTTCAAACTCAAGCAGGCGCACTTCTTTTTATAATTTATTTCATCAGCACTGCTCGCAAAACGGTGAAGGAAAACATCGTGAGGAAACCGGCATGTCTTAGAACCAAAAATTCGAAGACATATGACATTTACCAATCTGCTCTGGGTCCACGAGGTGGATTAAAGCCTAGTCCCTCTCGTAGAGAGGAGGCGTATGTCCCAGCAGAGGGAACATTATGGGCTATAAGAAATCGTGGGAGGCTATCAGGACACCATTTGTCATCCTTACCTTTATCTCGCTCGTTTAATCTCCGTTTCACTGTCAACCCGGCCGCGTACCTTACACGCGGTGAATTCCACAGCTTCTTTATCATCACACATTATTACAACTCCTTTATAAACTTGCTAAACACATTTCAGTGAAGAAACGTTCTCGTTCATTTTCTTCTTCACCGCCTCGCCTTTGAACTTTTGAAGCGAGATTTCATTGCGCATCTTCGATTGTTTTCACTTCTTCATTTTCTGAAAGGGTTTCGTTCAGGTCATCGTGGGTCTGAAACAATACAGAAAGGTTTTTAATAAAATTAAATGTTCAGTTGCAATGGAATTAAGCTTGCCCTTTAAAAAAATCTGTTTCTATACAAATATTGTAAGAAGGTCAAGTTAGCAGATTTTTATTTAGGGGGTACCTATGTATATTGTCACTTAGATAAGTTTATTTATAACTATTTATGTACAGTATTTACAAACTAGGTAGGTAGTAATAGATTCAAATAGATTTAAAAAATAAATGTATAAGTTTAGTATCAAAATATTTAAAAATTACAGGGCGTGAATAAGTTCGTCCACATCGCTGTCAACAGGAAACGTGCCCAGAAGGCTGGCAGCATTGCCACGTTGGATGGCAATGCTGACTCTTAGGCCACTTAGAAAGTTATAGGCAAAATTAAACATGTCTCAGTGATGCTTCGAAATGCTGAGAAAGTCGTATTTTTCAAGTAATTTAAAAAAGTGAGTTTAATACCTACATATTAAATTTGGACATAAGTACTTAATAAGTTTATACTCCATTTAACAACTAAAACATTGTTTTAAATAATTTAAATAAAATTAAAAATATTTGTAACACTTTAGGCATTTTGTCTATTTGTTGTTTGTGTGTATTTTTTTTTTCACATTTTATTCTGTTTGTAATTCTTTGACGTATAGTTATATTTTTCCTAATACCATTTTTATCGGATTAATTGTTAAATTGCGTACTTTTAAGAGTTATAGACCGTACTGGTATTACCTCTTAAGTGTGGTAAAAAACCTGTTTCAATGTGCCGTCGGTTTCACTACTTCAAGTAGGTATATTTTTGTCATAGACTGTATTTTGAGAATGCTGCAGCTTTTTTCACACTATAGTTTGCAATTGCATCATACATAATCGGTTCAGACGTTTCCAAGAAAAAAAAAAAAATGTTAGTACGCAAATATCACTTTTCACGAATTCGTCCATACAAATCGGCAATTTCATACTCTAACCCCAGTATTACGAAAATAATTCATTGGGATGAAAAAAAAAAATGTTTATCTGATACTATACACGTTCCTTCCATCCAATCCTAAAATTTCATTGATACATTAATTTATAAAGTAGGCATCACTTACTCGAAAAGGTCAGAAAATTAGCGGCTCATGATTTGAGGATGGGTCATTGAAAATACGTCTTAAATCATAGGTCAAAAGGCGCAGACTTCTTAAATATCGTGAACAGAAAACCTATATGAGATTTTCAACAAAACACGTGCCACATCGATACCTATAAATAGTGGGAAACAAAGTCGTTTTCGCGGCCCCTGGCTGGAGGCCTTAGATTCATATTTAAGGCATCCACAGGATTTGCCCGGTTAAGTAGTAGCCAGCCTCAGAGGCTGAACTGCGAGATGCCAACTCCAAAAAAAAAATCGTTTTCGCGTCTGTTTGTGTGATTGCGTTGTTCTTCTAAACGATAGAATGGAATTCCATGGGGTTTTTCCTGCTTCGTTGGTTGAGTGGTCGCAATCGCGACTGCTGAGCATGAAGTCATGTGCTCGTTTCCCGGGTCGTTCATCGTTCATCAGGAATTTCTCAGTAGCAGCCACGGAGACTGGATTTGTGCCCGGTTGTTGACAATCTCGCTTTCTTTTACATGGGACTTAACATAACTGGTGAAATGTGGGTGCACCTAAGTACATCTCTGCTTAACTCTTCCAAGCATTCCAAACGTGTGTTATTTTATATAATAAATATCGATGGTTTGTCCAGTAATTAAAACCGTGTGAAGCAGGGCCGAGTCACTGCGACACTAGTATCATAACTACTAGAAGCAACAACATTTCCAAAATATCCTACTCTCGTATAATATTCTGCACCAAATGTTTCGTAGTGCCCATTAATTTCATATTTTACAAACAACACCCCCGCTTCCTACGAGTATAGGGGCTCAAACGAAACTATATTACCCGTTTAGGGCAGCGCAGTGTTATCAAATTGTGTAGAATACGGCCAACTTCTGGAGCAGCTGGCGTTCAAATTTTGCATGCAAGAAGATGAAACATTATCGGTGTGAAATATAATATTGCTTGAAAAGGGATGATTCATGAGATGGTGGCTAACATAGTGATGGTGGTGAAGCATGGAAGGAGAAGAGACGATGCGCTGACCCCAAATCAATTGGGATAGATTCTTGTTTACCGATTGTTTGTGAATGTGTAAACATTGTAGGCTTTGTAGATTCCCAGATGGTTGTTAACTTTATATCTTGTTTTACATTTTTTGTGTAGTAAGCAACGCCTTATTGTCGGGCCTACACTACGTCCCCCCGTACTTAAGTACTAATGCTGAATATTGTAACACTATAAATCAGATCCAGCCTGTCCCCTTGCTGCCCTCCCCAGCGACGCCCTAAGGCGAGGATCGTACCCCACAGGGGGTGCCCTTAGCGAGTGGTCGCTTAGCTTATAAGTTCATTTTGCTCCTGGCTGGATGCCTTAAATTCTAGGCATCCACAGGATTAGACCGGTTAAGCAGTAGCCAACCTCATAGGCTGAACTGTGAGATTCCATTATCAAACAAAACAAAATATTGTAACACCAAATGATTTAAAAAGAATAATTATGGAGTTTCTTGCCGGTTCTTCTGCATAGGAAACGACCAACCCGAACCGTGCATATTTTTGTCGCCGATTTATAAGTGCCCATCCAGGCTTATGTGAAACGAAAATATTTTGATTTTGATATAAGGCAGGAGAATGATGATGACGAGAATGAAAAGACTTTTTGGCTTTTCTGATGATTTCTTTTTGTATAGAATTAAATGTTATGGCTCGCGCTAGTGCGGTCGTTCAGGAGTGAACCACGCTTCGGTGCATGGCTAGCTAATTTTTATTGTTTCTCCTGCATGTGTATATTTTTGCGGGCGGGAGAGCGGTGTTGCATCTTGCATTCAGGCCTGAATCTTTTTCGCAGAATTAAAACTTTATATTTTGCATAAAGAAAGAAAAATTATTTATTAGAATCACACAGGACAATACAAAAATGGTTGATAACATTAAAGGCCGAAACACACCGGATCCGTACACGTAGACGTGCACGTGCACGTGCAAGTACCATGACGTTGTAATATATGGAACTTTATAGAGACATGGCACACCGCTTGCGTGACGTACACGTGCGCGTAGACTACATGCGTAACGCTACGCATTGCAGCTGCCATGTGTCAAACTTGCTGCGTACCTACGCAGAGCGGAACAGCAACGTCACATTGATGCGTGCAGTAATGACGTTGTAGTCAATGGCATTCCGTATTGGACGTCACACCGAACAAGTTTGAACACGCACGTATCTTTGCTGCGCGTGACTACGCGCGTGACTTACGCATTCAGTTGTATTTGTTTTCAAGTTTTACCGATAGTAAGTGATGTTTTGTTTCGGTTTTAATGATGAATAATTAAATTAAAGAAAAACTAATTGTTTGTACAACACAAAAAAAACAAAGAGTAAAAAATATGTCATTATAAAACTTGAACCCATTGTTTTTGGCACACTCAGGAATATTCTGTCACAATAACAGTAATATTGCTTCTGCTTCATCAGATGAACTACTTGGTCCATTTACCCAATCTTCTTCAGACATCGTGCACAAGAATTGCTGGGTACGCAAAGGACTGGTGCGTTGCGTGCGTACCACGTATGCGTAAGCGTAAGCGTACACGTATGCGTAACCCGGTGTGTCAGGGGTTCACGCGCGTCACCACGCGCGTGTACACGTGTACGTCACGCCACGCATCTGGTCTGACCAGGCCTTAAAACAAAATTATACAAAAAGTAAACATTTTACAATAAAAAACAAGTGAAATAGGACCTGTGCGAGGCCAAAAGGCATAATACGAGTATCTCAGCATGGTGCTGTAACTTTAAAAAAAAAGTCACAGCGCAACAAACAACAACATAACATAACAACGGCACAACAACGCCAACGGCAACGGCATAACATTTTAGTGCCATAGATTTTCGCTAATTATCGCCCGATTCTATACCTTATTATAGTATTGTTTTTTCTTGATCATTAATCTTGCTTTCTTCATCCTTTTGATATTGAACCACTGCTCATTAGAGGCTCTTTACTAATCCTCTGTAATTAACTGTAGATTTTTGTCAGGTTTCTTTGCGATTATTAATTGGGTGACAACGAACCCAATAATTCCCAAGCGTTGTAATTGTCTTAGGAATTTCGTGTCACATATTTTTCTTTAGATAAAGAACTTATTTGATTCTAGATTGTAGTATTTATCAAAATAATGTACTTATATCGGTTTTTCTTTCTCGTGTGGTTAGTGCATTACCTGGTGTCAAAGTTTTATGCCACCCATTGGCTTCTGCTGCTTTCATTTATATCGATGTGGAAAGTGGGTCTTTGATAGGTACTTGATTTCTAGCTTACAAAAATGTTATTTACTTTCATTCTCCTGCCCTCATCCCAACTTATTTGTAGCCGGCGCAGCATGTCTTCTTCTTCCATACTTCTCTATTACTTGTCAACTCAGCAGTAACCTACTTTCTGGCCATGTCATCCTTCACACAGTCCATCAATTGTTTCTTTGGTCTTCCTCTACTCTTATACTCAACATTTTCCTCACTATATTTTCCTCATTCCTCCGCATCACATGTCCATACCACGATAACCGATTACCACACAACTTTTCAGTCACCGGCGCCACTTTCAGACTTCCTCTTATATACCTACTCATTGCTTATTTTGTCCATTCGTGTTACACCACACATCCCCTTAGCATACTCATCTCAGCCACATGCCTTTCATTCATTCCTTTTGTGGCCCAACATTCTGATCCATACAAGACAGCAGGTCTAACCATGGTTTTATAAATCTTCCCCTTGAGTTTTTTTTGGGAATAAGGGAGTCGCATATTGTTCAAAAATGTAACTTATCAATCAAATAAAAAGTCAGGCCTGACAAAACTAAAGGTTATAAAACTAACTATTATCATGGTAATCTGACCTTTTCCAGGCTACCAGTCTAACCGGATGCAGCTAAATACCAGTATTTTATATGGATCGACTGCCTATCTGACCTCCACAACCAAATATACAATACCGTCAAACAAAACATAAAATCTAAGTAGTTAGCTTATCTAAACCGATCCATTAAGCCAAGTGATTTATAACCTAATCTCCTGATGGTACAAGATACTGTTCTAGACGTTTGTACTTTATTGCCTAATTTTGCTGAAAAAAAACTTGAATAAAACCGTTTAATAGGGAACGATAAATTGCTAAGGTTAAGACGTTTATTTGATGAAATTGTCGTAGAGAACATTTATTATTATGGTTTTGGATTGTAGATTTTTTACCGCAAAAAGGCGCCTACATATATTTTTAGTGTTTTTTTCTTGCCATTTGCCAACAGAACCCTAAAAATGTATGAAGACGATTTAAAAAGGAAAATGTCCAAAAAAAATGTCAGTCCCTGATCAAAATAACTAGAGCGATATTAATTGACAGTCTTTAATTTGAAATAGGTGCCAGATTCAGTACGACAACTTATTATATTAAATATCAAAGAAGATTAATAAAAAACCAATTTCCTTTGTAAACGTCAAACACAGTCACAGGCTGTTCTCATTTCGAATATATTTTTTTTTGTTGTAAGGAGGTTGGTATACTATCATTAAAATATTTGATTTATTTAAGATCTGGTTGTTTACATTATTTACACAAATCTATAAAAGTAATAAAAATTACAAGTATCAAAAGGGTTACAGGGCATCAAAAAATTCGTCCACATCGCTGTCTACAGGAAATTGCCCAGAAGGCGAAATATTGGATAAAGTATTATTATATACAGGGTTAGTTTCCAAAGACCATCCAAATTCACAGATAAAATGCAGTACATCTTTCTGAGCCACATAGAATTTTTTCTTAGGTTATTAAAAAAAAAATCAGCTGTTTCATACAAAAGTGCAATACCTACATGGTCAAAATGTATGGAACAGCTGTTTTTTTTTTTAATAACCGATGAAAAATTTCTATGTGGGAGGGCTCAGAATGTCGTACTGCATCGTATCTGAGAATTTGGCTGATCTTTGGAAACTAACCCTGAATATTGGATTCCTTTATCACTTTTAGTGTCCCGGACAGCATGTTAAGCCGTTGGTCCCGGCTGTCGACTCTAGATCATTGACAGTCGTTACGGGTAGTCAGTGGCCCAAAAAGTCCGACAACCAGTCTTACCAAGGGGTATCGTATTGCCGAGTACTAACTGGGTTGTAGAGGTCAGAGAGGCAGCCGCTCCATGTAAAATTCATTCATTCATTAAATTCTGGTATTCAGCTGCACCCGGTTAGACTGAAGCCGACCCTAACTTAGTTGGGAAAAGGCTAGGCAGATGATGATACATAATTATCTATTTATTTATCCTTAGGTAAAGTCGAACGAAAGTCAGTTTTAATGACTTTGTCCTAGAGCTGGCCTTGGGTAGTACAGTGTTACAATAGAATAAGAGATCTGGCTAGATATGTACTGGATTTTAATGACTGTCCTAGAGCCGGCCTTGGGTACTACAGTGTTACAATAGTATACGAGATCTGGCTAGATATCTACTAGATTTTAATGACATTGTCCTAGAGCTGGCCTTGGGTAGTACAGTGTTACAATAGAATAAGAGGTCTGGCTAGATATGTACTGGATTTTAATGACATTTTGCTAGAGCTGGCCTTGGGTAGTACAGTGTTACAATAGAATAAGAGATCTGGCTAGATATCTACTGGATTTTAATGACATTGTCCTAGAGCTGGCCTTGGGTAGTACAGTGTTACAATAGAATAAGAGATCTGGCTAGATATGTGCTGGATTTTAATGACATTTTGCTAGAGCTGGCCTTGGGTAGTACAGTGTTACAATAGAATAAGAGATCTGGCTAGATACCTACTGGATTTTAATGACATTTTGCTAGAGCTGGCCTTGGGTAGTACAGTGTTACAATAGAATAAGAGGTCTGGCTAGATATGTACTGGATTTTAATGACATTTTGCTAGAGCTGGCCTTGGGTAGTACAGTGTTACAATAGAATAAGAGATCTGGCTAGATATGTACTGGATTTTAATGACATTTTGCTAGAGCTGCCCTTGGGTAGTACAGTGTTACAATAGAATAAGAGATCTGGCTAGATACCTACTGGATTTTAATGACATTTTGCTAGAGCTGGCCTTGGGTAGTACAGTGTTACAATAGAATAAGAGGTCTAGCTAGATATGTACTGGATTTTAATGACATTTTGCTAGAGCTGGCCTTGGGTAGTACAGTGTTACAATAGAATAAGAGATCTGGCTAGATATCTACTGGATTTTAATGACATTGTCCTAGAGCTGGCCTTGGGTACTACAGTGTTACAATAGAATAAGAGATCTGGCTAGATACCTACTGGATTTGGTACCACTAAAGGATTTTTTGTACTAATCAACGTAATATAACATCACGCTTGTTATCACTCAAGTGTAAGGCAGAGTTGTAGCTAATAGAACACCCACATTGGGCCAATTATGTTTAAGGTGAAAGTGCTCAGGTAACCCGCAAAATTCTAACGTTCTTACGTTTTTTGCAATTCGCAGGTCAGTGTGAGGTTGTATGTTGATGAAAATATGATTCGTGCAAGTAACACGTATGTAGACATGTACAGAATAATAATCATTAAAATTCTGAATTCAAGCCTCTAACTTCATTTAACCCTATTGAAATAGATTTTCATCAAATAGTTATTTAATGGGGTTTTGTAAATTTATTTAAATTCTTCTTTTATTTTAATTCTGTAACGGCAGAAACCTGGGAAAAAAAGTTGGGAAACCCAATTACACTTTCGAATCTGATACCTCAATAAAAGACAAAAGAGGCTAAATAGTAATCAAGAGCGTTGAAAACATTAGCATAATATCTACTAAATATGCAAGTAATAAGACAAACAAAAAGCCACATCAACGAAACTCGACAACAATATAACAGCAATTTATTAAACGACAGTCCACTACAGAAACAAGAAAACAAACTTCTGTAATAATCTACAGGGAATAATTGAACTTCAGAACAACAACTTTCAGGGCGAAATTTCATAACTTGTGTTGAACTATTAAAGAGCAAATTCCCGTGAAAAGGTTATACTTATATGCCATTTTAGGGAACCACTCCCTAGGGTACCGTAATAGGTTGTCTGCTCAACGTCTATTTTAGTACAAGGACGGGCCAATTATTATGGAACATAAACATGCATCCCTCTTTCACAGATTGATTTTAGGGTGTATTTTTAAAGCTTTTAGCTTCGGGTTGACAAACGTTAAGGAACGTTAACACATTATACTAGTTCTTGATAGTTGAATAAGTCAGTCGATGTTTTCTTGTACCTAATTGACTACGAAAACCTAACCAATTAGCTGTTATTTGCTGATGATTACTATGGTTGAGATGACTAAAGTCTAGTCGTAGTCAGTTTATGAAATATCTTTTATATTGGTCGAATATTGGAGGAGGAGTCGCGAGCCAAACCTCGAATTATGAATTTTTACTTGTCAGATCTGTAGTTGTCTATATCGCACCAATGTCGAAAAAGCGTTCTTTAAGCAACAGCGATAGTTTCTTCGAATATCTACCGCATTTCCACTTTACGACCGACTGACCTATAAAACGCCCAAACCATACCAATACATAATAAGATCAATAACAAGAATCAATTTAAAAAAATCAACAACGCACACAAAAAATCCAAAAGAAGACATTTCTAGGCTAACAAGCCAAGTAGTAAATAAGCGGTAGCAACATGTTGATAGTACACGACATATAGGACCAATGGGCACTAAATGTCAACAGATCAGAATGTTACGGATTGAGCTGGTTTCTGCGAAAACAATATTGCCGATAGGTGAAAAGTTGGTGGTATTTTATTAAGAGGGAACAGGGCCTGCGAGGAATTTGAGAAATAGGTATTTTATAACACTTTTGAAGAAACTATTGCCGTCAAGCCTGGCCCCGTAGAGTGCGATAAGCACAGCTGCAGCCTCGATCCAATTATATCACATTAATTTTGACGAGATCGACGATTCGTATTCCCCTATTTTCTCCTCAAAAACTGAACTGATTCAATTATTTTTGACATTCAAATTTTAAGAAAGAGCATGTCTAGGTTCTTATTTTTTTTAAATGTTAAAACCTTTTCCAATTTGTCTGGTAGTTCCTCTCATCACGGCTGTAAAAATGGGGCATTATTTGTCAGTTTGGATGGGTCATAATTATCTTCTGTACTTACGCAAAACACCGGAGAGCTGGAAAGGAATGGAGGGGTTGCCCAGCAGTGGGACAGAATAGGTTAATTTAAAAAAAAATAGTAGGTAGCCGAAAAAAAGGAAATGACAAGGATGTGTGTACAGCAGACTTACATATTATAAAAAAATACTTCCCTAGGGGATTCAGGAAGAAAAAAGGAGAATACATTTGTATGGCGAATCGCAGCCCCTGTTCCCTCTTAAATATGCAAGCAGTTTTCATAATATTTGATAGATTTTAAACGAATGTTATAGGTATCATTTCACGTTCCAGGTTGATAAAAAAAACACAATAGCATGAGCAAAGCAGGAACAGCGAGTTTAAAATAAACCTCATCAGATTGACACAAATAACGAATTTAAAAAAAAAAAAAATCAACACGATCATTCAAAATAGACCGTATCTAAATGCATGCTAAGTACATTCTTGTGTACCCAAACTTATATGACAAAGATTTTCCTATCATGAACGGTTTTATAGGACACCTAAGAAGTTAGCAGTCAAGTTTTAATTTGAGCTAGTAGCCAGATTTAAAAGACGCCAAAGATAGAACCCGAGAAGAAAAACAACAGTTTGATCTAAAAATAATACTTTTCACCAAGAAAACAGTAATTTCCAATCATCTTACAAAAGTGAGAGCAGCGGTGGCCCAGTGGTGGCGGTCCCGACTGTTCGAATCCAGGCAGGCGCATTACTTTGTGTAATTTATTTCATCACTACTGCTCTCAAAAACAGTGAAGGAAAACATCGTGAGGAAACCGGCATGTCCTAGAACCAAAAATTCGAAGACATGTGACATCTACCAATGCGCACTGGACTCGTGTGGTGGATAATAGCACATTCCCTCTCATAAAGAGGAGGCCGTGTGTCCCAACAGTGGGAACATTGTAGGCTGATTATGCTAACAAAAGTACCACGTAAAGACACACTAAAATGCATTTAGCTCAGACAATAGACCACGCGTTACGTGGGTGCCAACTAGTATAGGAACTGTACAATATAGAACAAAACATTACTGACAGGAAAAGCCTATTTAAACTTGGCCGGCAGGTCACCAGCTGCTCCAAGATATACCTTCGTAATGTAGGTTACTACTGGAAGTGACGCCATTGTTTTGCTGTAGATTTTGGTACCACTATTGTTTCAGCTTGCTCAAAATGGTTGTAAACTTCGTTTCAATTCACCTACCTATGGCCGGGTTCTCTTGTTTGAAGGTTTCTTGCATTGATGTTCTCTTTGGTTCAAGTGTATTGTTGGAGGATGTTTTGATAGTACAGACGGTGACATATCGAGCTACACATTTCCAGTATAACATGGCCTCGTTTTGTATAATATTTTCCGTACAAGGACAGATGTGATTGTACTGGGTTTCATAACTTGAGTAATCATCGTGTGTGCCTATTTGATTTCCATCTACACAAATATAAGTGAGTACAGTTTGTAAGTTTAGATGTAATGGTAATCTTCAGGTACTGATCCCATTCTGAAAATTCTTTCACGTAAAAGTACAATTGTAATTTCATTTTCTGCCCTTACATTGCTGGAAAGCTGGTCAACTACTGGGCTCAAACAATACTAAACTACCTTAGGCACGAAAACAAAAAGCTGCCACAAATTAAAAAAAAAATCAGAAGAAATATGAAAAAAAAATCCCGATGGTTAAATAATTTAAACAAAACGAATAGCCACATCTAGTAATATTAGTTCCGTCGCAATGCCCGCGCGCCGGACACGGGCGTAATATTTAATTTCCTCTGATATTTTGACCAATCGAAACTTATTGTTAAATGGCGGGAAAACCATAAAAATGGCCGCCATTTGGAGTGGCATGTGTGTTATTATAATGATTTATGGTGACCGTAAAATATTGTGGCTTGATAAATGACCTAGATTAAAGGCTATTAATATTGTGTCGTCAAAATATAAGCGCCTTTGAAGTTAAATTGGGAGTTATTTTAATAGTTACCTGTTTTAATATGGTTCCGGACTAGAAATCTAGATAATATAATTGCGATTTGGGTTCAAAATAACGATTGATATTTGAATCTCAGTGTTGCGAACATTCAATTTTTAATCTTTCTACAGACAGAGATAAGAGTTGATGAGTTTAGTTAGATAGGTCATACAAAGCGGTACAATGAGCCGCTTTGATCACTTACGAGACATCTTCCGTGGTCACCCCGCGATCATGGCGCTTGCAACAGCGTTGAAATATTGGAAGCTCACAATAATTGAAAATCACGGAAGATATCCAACGGCATATCTCATTTATTCTATATCACTCATTCACATCTTCATTCATATCTTCATTCTTACTCTTCCTGGTTCAAGAACCTAACCCTGTTGCAGTTCTGGCGAGGTTCTGTCTCTTTACGAGGTTAGAGTTAGGACATCTTCACATTTTGGTTCTGAGACGGTTTAGAGATTTCTTAGTGGATCATCAGAAAGATACTTGCTTGATGGTAGATTATAAATGGGTGTGTAATGGATACTATACAGCATGTAACAGAAAGGGTATAATCATATGGAATACTGTGGTACGGACCATCAAACTGAACAACTTTCTCTATGGGACAACCATCGAAATCGTAAGAAAATAATCAGCTGTCCTATACAAAATTTCAATACCTACTCGACCCAAATGTATGGGACAGCTGATTATTTTTTTACGATTTCGATGGTGGTCCCATAGAGAAAGTTGTTTAGTTTGATGGTCCGCACCACAGTATTCCATATGATTATACCCTTTCTGTTAAACGCTGTATACTGACATCGAAAACAAAAAAATATATGATCTTTTCTGCTTTATCGTATGGTTAGTGCCTAACCTGTCAGAGTTTTCAGGCCGCCCATGGGCCTCGTCAAGAAATATCTCTCAGGCATGCTGGTTTCCTCACGATGTTTCCCTTCATCGGAGCAAGTGATAATTATACAATACGCACATGAATCCAAAAAGTCAGAGGTGCGTGTCTTGGGTTCGAACTCGAGACTTGGCAGTCCGACAGTCACACCACTAAGCTATCACTGCTTCATATACTGCTATATATGATAAAACAACAAATCACTAAAAATGTTTAATTTTCGCATCAAAAACTAAATCCATCAATTCCAGGGTCCGTATTGAATCTAAGTAGACCGTTAAACTTGGAGTTTTTCAATTCTCCTTTACAATATACGAGTACATGTTGGACACTTAGTTTCAAACTGAGCGCATACAACATTTAAACAGCATTGAAAAATAATTTCACTCGCGCTACAAACTGTATTTGCACTTTGTAGAGAATTCAGCTTTTCGTTTTTGTATGTAGTGGTACAGGTCTGTCTCTCATGAGTGTTGTTATAAAACTGGTAAAGGAATATTCGTAAAAAGTTACTCTATGTACTTTTGGAAATTAACGTTGTTTATAAAAAGGCTATCCAGTACTAGGGAGAAAATAGGCAGTCGCTCCTCCTAAAATATCAATATTCAGCTGCATCAAGTTAGACTGGAAGCCGACCACAAAATAGTTGGAAAAGGCTAGGCAGATGATGATAATAATAAGTCTATATAGTAGCACTGTTCTTTGATATTTTGTTTTCTTTGGCAATAGGAATAAGGTCTATAATATAGGTTCTGCTTCGAATTTAGTCAGATACAGCTGAATACCAGTATTTTACGATGATTCCGCATGTCCACTAGCTGCTTGTCCACTACTGGTGATCAGCGACACGGTTGTATTAAATAATTTCCACTATCAACCACGTTGCGGACAGAAAAACAACATTTTTAAATTATTCCCCTTAGGTACCAGTTGTGGACAGTGTCGAAACAAAAACAACAATAAAATGAAGCTTCAATACCAGTCACAAGGCTGAAAGGGGGGAGGGAACTATGAAAGTACTGCAGTTGCCCTCTCCACAGCGAAGATGTCCCAAAAGAAACTCCCAAGCAGGAAACTGACCAGCAGGTGGTGGACATCGGGAATCATCGGTATTTTAAATGGAGCGATTGCCTATCGAACCTTTGAAAAAAACCATTTACTGAGTAAAGCGATTGTACTGTATGGAATGTTTTTTCTTCTAAAGCATTAGACAAACACAAAAAAAAACAGCAACCGAAAAATATACCATTGCTTATACATTTTTACTGTGTCACAACAATACTGTTCATTTCAGAAGTCTATATGAAGAGGAACATGTCCAAACGACATGTACAGCTGCCTACCAAATACAATAACGATGATGTATCGGCTTTGCCCTCTATCCTAGACAGGTCCCTAATATAAAACGACAGACCATAGTAAATTAATCCATAAGGCCATTCGTCACTTGAACCTTTCTACAAAAAATTTGTCAAAGGGTCAAACGAATAAGGGTCAAAACTGTATAAATTTGTTAAACCAAACGTTGATAATGTAAGCCGCGAGTTTTTTGATAAGGCTTGCGATTTTACCCGACTTCAAAGAAAAGGAGAAGTTTCTCATATTTTTTTTTAAATGTTTTTTTACGTTATTCTTAAGTCATAACTCCGTCATTTATGACCCGATATAATTTTTTTTTAATGTGAAAGTAAATACTTTCTGATTGGTCTCATCGAAATTTAATTAAAATCGGTTTAGTATTTTGTTTTTTTTTTTTCTTCTTGGCCTGTTGACATGATGACACTCAATAATTTCTAGTTACATTGTAAAATTTCATCCATCACAAGAATTTGTGTGGCATACACAAGTAAATTACCCTTCTTAGTGTTGTAGTAATATAAATTATTATTTATTACATAAAGTAAGTCTAAAATAACTTTACTTTCAAAATTCGCTAGACGGTGACAAAAAAAGTCAATGAAACAAACAAAGTCACCGACTTCCGAAAGTAACGTTTTTTATGTAATTATTTGTCGACTTAGGCACAAACGAGAGGTATACACAAAGAAGAACATAAATGTTCATATATAACAGTCTAACCGGTTCCAGCTGTAGACTAGTATTTTACATGGCTCCTGCCGATCTTCACAACCTAGCTTCTGTTACCCTTCGGTATTACCAGTCAACTTTCGAGCGTCCGACTTTCGAGCTGCGGATTACCCATAACGACTATCAAAGATCTACAAATAACAGCTGGAACTGCTTCACGTGCTTTTCAAAGCACAGAGGAATCTCGGTGTGTAATGGATGGTCACATATCGATGGCCGACCTTGGCAAACATTGAAGATCGACCTGTGAGGTGGTTATTATTTACCCACGAGACTTTCTAGCTCCACATTTTTACGAGAAGCGATCAAGAAATTACGAGGTCAACCATACGAGGATTAATATAATACATATCAGCGATAGCTTAGTGGTGTAACCGCTAGACTTCCAAGTCATAGGTCTCGCGTTCGAACCCAAGGCACGCACCTCTGATTTTTCGGATTCATGATCGTATAATTATCACTTGCTCCGGTGAAGGGAAACATCGTGAGGAAACAGACGACGAAAGAAAAAAAATGACTAGATACTCGCAGAAAAGATCTTCCTACTAAACTGCAGGCAAAGCTTAATGTTGTCAAACACTCGACACGCGTGCAATCTGTCAATTTCTTTAACAAATTACCAGCAAAATTAAGAATATTCAGAATGTGAACATGTTTAAAAATAAACTCAAGGCTTTGTTAATCAAGAAAGCCTATTACTGCATTGACGAATTTTGTAATGACAAAAACCTTAAAAATAGTATATAAATATCTTGGACTTGTTATAAATTTTGCTTTTTATTCTTAGTATTTCGACATTTAATGTATTTGTGTAGTATTTTTTCTAGGGACTTTTATTTTGTATCAATACGACTATGTTTGTTACGTTAGTTTTAATTTGGATAGACGTTCTAACTTCAGATGTGTGAGGAACGAGGTTACTTATTATAATAATTGTTTATATTGCTTCAAATATTGCGACACAAATGTATTTTTATTATGAAATAAACAACTTGAACTTGAACTTGGAAACCAGCATGCCTGAGAGATATTTTTTGACGGCATGTAAAGCCAAGTCAGAGGCCCATGGGCGGCATAAAAACTCTGACACTAGGTTAGGCACTAACCACATGATAAAGAAGAAGAATATAATACATTACGAAATTCCTTTTTTAAATTAGCATCTCTATAAAAATAATATTACAAATTACAGTGTCAACGCATAATAGTGGGCCAGTACCATAGTGGCGACGCAACAAATTGGCTGAATTATGAAATATTGCCAGTTTATTATATTGAACATTATTGTTTTAATTAAAACGTTACACAATACTGGTGCTACGTGGCTTGTATAGTAAACAGTAATTAATGTTAATGAATTCTATGATACGGTAGTGTTTTGTTTCATTTATTGTTTACAGAGATCGTGCTTCGTTTTTTAATTGTTCGCAGTTTTTAAATTGGTAAAGGGTATGAATGAACACAGTTTTTGTTAGCCTTCGTGGTACTCTTACATAATAAAGTAATAATAATAATAAATCAATTTATTGGCACACACAAGTTAGGATCAAACAAACAGAAACAATGATAATTAACAGAGTGCATAAGTAGAAGTAACCGTGGGCCCCAAACTAGGCACAGCCTATATCTTGGTGGCCCAATATAGACAGAAAATGCACAATGAATTAATGACCGTTTAGCGTGACACAGCACATCAAGACACAAGTGACAATTAATTATGAAAATAGGAATTAAAATAAAATAATTCAGAAATAAAAAATAATACAATCAATCAATAAAATAAATATAAAAACCAAACCAAAATAAAAACATGGCATCATTAATTGGAAGAGTGGAAGAGTATTGTGTGTGCGAGATTGAGCGTGTGTGCGTGTGTGTGTGTTTGTGTTAGAAAGTTTAAGACAGGGGTACCTACTAAAATACCTCCACAACCATCATACCAACTATCAGTCCATCCATCAGCACAATGTTTTGAGTGCGTTACTTTGAGTACTAAAGTAAACAATATTTTGATTGAAAAGAGTGTCCATGGAGTTTCTTGCCCATTCTTCTCCATAGAGATCTACGCTTTGGAATGGGCAACTACAGTACTTTCACAAGTTATTATGCCTTGTGTCTGTGACTGTAGCTTCGTCTTTGTTTTTCTGACTTTCAAAAGTGCCTGCGAAGGTCTAATTGAAATAAACGCTTTGAGTTTGAGTTTGAGTTTGAAACCGTGATTATTACCCAAAAAGAAGTCATTTTCCAGCAATATTTTTTGCGTAAAGTTAGTTCATTTGATGTACAGAATGCTATGTTGACGGCTTCGTGAAGGGACTGCTCACACCTTGTATATTATTTGAGAAGAGCTTATGATGACATCATAAATTATAGATTCATCATAGATTTCATAGATCTCTTATGCTCATCATAGATTTTTAAACAGTAAGTAAATGCACTCCAAAACAAATATAGCTGACGTGGCTCAAAAGGCTGCCCAACTATTTGAGCTGGGCAGGACATGACATGTCTGCCACATGCTGGACAAACTGTGGGTCAAAATAGCAGAAAGCAGGCACCCTGACACAGTGAGGCGGGGTCGGTGCAGGCCATGAAAGAGATGGCGGGACGAACTAGACAGGTTCCGTCAGAACTGGAGATATGGAAGGAGTGGAGAAGAACGAAAAGAAGAAGAAAAGAGGAGAAGAAGAAAAGTGGAGAAGAAGAAATGAAGGGAGGCCTTTGCCCAAGAGTGGGACAGAAGATACTAGGAAAAAAAAAATGCCCTAGCATTTGCTACTTTAACAATCTTCGAAAATATATGCCAAAACAAACTCCAAGGTAACAAAATAATCAAAAATCTGCTAACAAACCATAATTCTACACAATAACACGTAACAGCCGTAAAAGTTTATCTAATTAAAATGATTAGTACATTTTGAAGGTTTATACAGTAACTCTGGGTAAATGGATATAACGTGTGAAATCCCAGCCATTTTATATGTGAAATTTCGCTCTAGGGTTTTGGGTACAAGTTACGGTCCGTGATAATTCTCGAAACAGGGGAAATAGCTGTTTGAAACAGCCCTTATATTATGTACTAGCAGTTGCCCGTGACCTTCGTTCGCGTGAAATTATTAATTTAAAAAAATATTACTTACTTTCTTTTTCTAATTTTTGTTACCAATTTCTAGGATTATTTTTTTGCACGGATATCATGCCTTGTGACATCAGATATCTGCCAGTAAATTCCCGCCAAAACCGGTCCAGCTTTTTCGGAGATTAGCCCTTTGAAACAGCTTTTGATAAAATTTCAAGGGTTTAATTTTTTTTGCACGGAGCCTTAATATTTGACGACCCGAAAGGCGCAGCAGTAGTGAGGCTGCCTAACGTTCTTAGGGTCCCGGGTTCGAGTCCCGGTAGGAGCAAATGTTTGTGTGATGAGCATAGACATTTGTTTCCGAGTCATGGATGTTTATATGTATAATAAGTATGTATTTACAAACAAAAAGTATCTATGTAGTATTATCAACTATCGGGTGTCCACGACACAAGCCTCGTAGCTTAGTGTGGTCCCTAGATGGCGTTGTGTGTAATGTCCAGCGATATTTATATTTTATTTTTTTCTAAAATAAGAGTAGCCTATGTTAGACCTTTTATCTGCCAGTAAAAGTCCGGTGAAATCGGTTCAGTCTTTTCGGAAATCAGCCGGAACAAACAGACTGACAGACTGACAAAAATTGAAATAAAAGTGATAAGTATGTATGTATTATGGAATTACAAATAGACACTTCAATTTTTTATTTATTTGTATGTATAGAGTATAAATACAGAATAAGGTAAATTAACACTTTTCTCTCTTGCCGCTGGGCCGTAATACTCCTATGTGAGAGTGACTGAGAAAAAAACAAATGAAAAAAAAAATAGCTTGGAGAATGCCACTAGTTTTTGCGATACGACTGGCGATGCAACTGTATTGCGACAAAATCCTTGTTTGCGACATTAAGTCGAGAAATAAGAATTAAATATAATAGTTTAAAAACAATATCATTCAATGGCATTTTTTTTTACATTTAAACTTTTTTCAAGATATGTAAGGTTTATTTGAAGTATTTCGTTAACTTAATTTAATAATTACTTTCTTTAATTTTATATTCAACTACAAACAACATCCAAACATCTAAATTTTTGAGTTATATGTCATCCTTGTCGCAAACGAGCGTCGTTTGATGCAATTTGCATCTCCTGAGGCGTTAAAATGTGTTTTCAAGGTCAATATTAAATTATCACCCAACATTTTTAAAACACATGAATTTTCGTTTTATGAACTCGAAAACTCATTATGCCTATAATATTCATATCATAATATCACGCCATTTCACCCACTAAAGAACAGACAACGAATACAAAAGATTCATACAAACAAAACCCAAGAGAACTATCATTTCGACCTTAATAAAAATATACGAAGTGGTCCATTTAAGCCGACCTTCCCCTCAAGGGTGGAATGTTCCTATTGTTATGTGGGGAGTACTGGGGATTTATGAGATATGCCAACGGCCTGGAAGGGTAGAATGGGGACACTACGGGAGGCAGGATTGATTGCTGACCCGCTTTTGAAAGATTACAAATGTTTTTTGTCACCAAAACATGAATAAATCTCTGCTTGAGTCCGTTTTGGTGTTCCGTTCCGGAATTGCGGAGACGGAAAACTGTCTGCGATAACCCTGGTGGCCTACCATGACGTCTTAAAGCAGGAGTTATTTCAGTGTGGGAAAGAGATGGCGCTAGACGACCCGTATAGCTCTGTCTCTTTCCCACACTGGAATTACTCTTACTGACGTCAAAGTAAGCCCCCCTAGTTAGACTTTCCTTGAAGACTTTCAAGGTAAGATTGACATAGTTTTCATATCGATTCAAGAGTTGCTTTGCTGAAAGTTATAAATATAGGTAATACCGAGTTCACTGACGGTTGACTTTCAACCTTATAACTTAAAACATAAGGGTGTCAATGAACAGCATAGACTTGACCCGGTACATTTGTTACCGAACGAACACATGCTGTAATAAAGGAGGTGCAAAAGGTCTATACTTAAAAACTTGTTGTGCGTTTTCACTAACCCTACATTGATCCATTGCATTTTCAACTCTCGTCGGGAAGCCTATACCGCATAAAATCCAACAGTGAATTTACGCTAAACATTTAGATGAAGCATAGTTTAAGTACTGAAAACAAACAATGTTTTGTTATTTGAAAGTTATTAGATAATTGGTTTGCCCCGTTGGGTTAGCAGACGTTTGTGTTCCGGACCATCACATCGCACCGCCCATGTGATCGCGTCTTAGAATTCTAAGTCGTCGATAAGCCCTCGACCATACCGTAGGAAAACTCGCTTGCCGTCACTCACCGTGCTCTTCGGCCATTTTTAATCGTAATCATTCATTATTGTACAGTCTTCATATTGAAAAGCAGTTTCATTTAGTCGAGACCACCAGCATCACAATCGAAGCTTGACACTCAAACTTTAGTTTTCATTTGTGCCCGTTTGACGGGAATAGGCTCGTCTCCTATTATATGGAACTGAAGCATACCTAGCGAAATGTGAATATTATTGTATTGTGTGTGTGTGATATTAGGTACACCTCTGCCTAACACTTCGGTGATGACATATATGATGTTATATTAGACAAGTTAGTAGTCGAGTTTAGGTATTACTCGATTCAAACTATGATTGAATTCATTTAGATTTTTTTAAATAGACTGCTTTTTTAGAGATAGCCCCAGGTCTAAC
The DNA here is from genome assembly GCA_947578425.1 of Eugnorisma glareosa. Lineage (NCBI taxonomy): Eukaryota > Metazoa > Arthropoda > Insecta > Lepidoptera > Noctuidae > Eugnorisma > Eugnorisma glareosa. Next base: position 15,660,117 of record OX387979.1, read on the forward strand.
CTAGAATAGTTAGCTCGACCTGGATAGCTTTTAAATAACATTTTATGCATAAAATATTATAATTAACATCATGCGTGTAATCCTCGAAGATTTATACAGAGGTGTACCTAATATAGTAAACCCAGCCAGCAGTATTTCGCCACTTATATTTGAGTCCCTTGTAATAGGGGGCGAGCCTATTGCCATCAACCGGTTACAAATCTGTGGCTGATACTGGAAAATTCCTGATGAAAAAACTCATTAATACTTTGCCCTACCCGAGAATCGAACCCAGGAACTCATGCTCAGCAGTCGCGCTTGAATCAACTAGACAAACGGGGCATTGAATTCATTTCTGATGAAAATAGAATGCTTTCTTAGAGATATCACCAGCTCTATTCTAGAATAGTAAGCTCGACACGAATAGATTTTATATAACATTTTATGAGAGCTGGGTAATATACTCGTAGATACCCTCGAACTCAAATGTGTCTGCGAAGTTTAACAAGGAGCACCTTATGTGGGTTTGATTTAGGTTCCAAAGGAAAACTCAACTTCGAGAGGCTTTTCGACAACATAACGTGACACCTGTAATACCCGAAGTGTTAAGCAGAGGTGAAAGCACCTATTACGACCCGAATGACGCAGCGGTAGTGAGGCTGCCTTACGTTCTAAAGGGTCCCGGGTTCGAATCCCGGTAGGAGCAAATGTTTGTGTGATGAGCATGGTCATTTGTTTCCGAGTCATGGATGTTTATATGTATAATAAGTATGTATTTACAAACAAAAAAGTATCTATGTAGTATTATCAACTATCTGGTGTCCACGACACAAGCCTCGTAGCTTAGTGTGGCATCTAGATGGCGCTGTGTGTAATGTCGAGCGATATTTATTATTATTATTTATTATTAGTACACCCATATTTCGCACGTTATGTATAAGTCCCATGTAATAGGGAGCGAGCCTATTGCCATCAACCGGTTACAAATCCAGACTCCGCGGCTGCTACTGAGAAATTCCTGATGGAAAAATCCAATAACACTTTGCCTGACCCAGGAATCGATCCCAGAACCGCATGCTCAACATTCACGCATTTTATGAGCACTGTAAGGGTAAGATTGCTACACTTGAACTCAAACGTGTCTGAGAAGTTTAACGAGGTGGACCTAATGTGGGTTTGATTTAAGATCCAATAGAAAATTCGAGGGTCGAAGAGGCTTTTCGACAACTTTGGTTTAATAACTATAAAACGGCTTTGTTTTACTTACATTATTTCTCAAAATATCTTGATTTTTAATGAAATGTGAAACATAAAGACAAACATAAGACAAAACGGGACAAGTACAGGTAAATAATGTCCGTAAGGATTGAGGAGCCACTTTTCGTATCTTAATGAAATTAACTTACTTATTTAGTAGTAAGTTTAAACATTTTGGTCAAATTTTTAATGGTCAAGCAGAGAATAGTTTCTCGCTACTTCTGTGGGAAAATGGCCTGAGTTTGTATTTATACAGGTAAAAATATATGAAATGGAAATGAATGCGTTGGTACGATGACACTTTTGGACTGAAAATGGCGATAAGTATTTATTTTCATAAAATATGTAAACTGACTAAAGTACCTATGTAACACGTTGGTCTAGTGAATGCAAGTATCCACTACTGTTGAGCTTGAAGTCAATAAGTTTCGATTCCCAGGTTAAACAAAGTATTGTTGGGTTGTTTCGTTAGGAAAATGGCTCGGTATAAGCCATCGAGTTTGGATTTGCACGTTGATAGCAACACGCTCGCCTCCATTATATGGATTTTAAAACACATAACTGGTGAAATGTTGGTAAACTATGACGTACACTTCTGCTTTACCCTTCGGGATTACAGGCGTGATGGTATGTATAAAACTAAAATATCTCTAGTTGAGTATAGACAAAGTGACTTTTTTAACCGACTTCAAAAAATGAGGAGGTTATATGTTCGGGTGTATGTTTTTTTTTGTTTTTTATGTATGTTACCTGATATCTCCCCCATTTGTGGACCGATTCTCAAACTTCTTCTTTTATTTAAAAGATTATACTTCTGAGGTGGTCCCATTTAAATTTGGTGAAGATCTGATGCTGATCTTCGGAGATATACTATTTCCATAAAAAGAAAATCAATCAAACAAAGGTTGACAAACCGACTTCGAAGCTTGATCTTTGTTTGATCGATATGGTGTTTTTGTCACCGGCTTCTGAAGCTAAAGTTATTTTTCACTTTTTTTTGTGTTTTGGTTTGTTATTTTTGTTTTTCTTTTTTTTTATTGTTTTTTTTTTTGAAGTCAGTTTTATTTTTTGCATAAAACTTTTTTTATAGTACACAATGTATTCACACAGACCTACAAAGGTGGTGATACATTTATGATAATAACTAGCTTATGGCCGTGGCTTCGCCGGCGCAGAGTTTGGTTATTGTCTCACGAGATCGTACTCATCATCGTCATCATCATCATTTCAGCCGAAAGACGTCCACTGCTGGACATAAGCCTCCCCCAAGTGTCGCCACATTGACCAGTCTCGTGCGACTCGCATCCAGCGGATCCCCGCAACCTTCACCAGGTCATCTGACCATCTAGTGGGAGGAGCTCTTCCAACGCAACGTCTTCCTGTTCACCGTCGCCACTCCAGAACTTTTCAGCCCCATCAGCCATCCATTTTGCGGGCAATGTGCCCTGAACACTGCCACTTAAGTTTGGCAATTCTTCGGGCTACGTCGGTAGCCTTGGTTCTCTTGCGGATGTCTTCGTTCGAGATCGTACTACCGGGATATAAAGTATGTCATGTGTTAATTCGGGTTATAACCTATCTGTGTACCAAATTTCATCCAAATCCGTTTAGTAGTTTTGGCGTGAAAGAATAACAAACAAACATCTATCCATCCATCCATGCTTCCTAACAAACCTTCCCATTTATAATATTAGTAGGATGATTCAATGCTCACACACTCTACTCCAAATAAACAATGTACCTACCATTCTAAATCCTATTAATAACAGTGAAATGGTTGTACAAACATTAATAGATTTTCACCAAGCGTACTAATATAACAATTAATTGTAACAAGTTAATTAAGTAAGGGCTGCTACCAATTACGTTGCAGACGTATCGAGTCGTAAAATATCTAAGTTGTACACGTGGGTAGGTTTGATATTTCCAGAGAGAAGTAGTTGGGCCGAGAAGAATTGGTTCTCTTTGAATAGTTGTTAGTAAAGATAAGAAAAATATAAGTACGTAATTATAAAATAAATAATTTAATACCATAAAAATTTAGAATAATATTTACTTTTATGTTAATTAATCTATTTGATATTTTGTCACTGAAGGTCTAAGACCACGTAAGTCATTTTAGGTTGTTTTGACATTTTAGTGTTTGATGCCGTTTACTAAAGAATCGGAAGATCACGTTGTTTCGGCCAATCACAGAAACAAGTAACGTTTCTATCTAATTTGAAGTAAACACAAATTATAAAATGGTATTTTACCAAAACATGGTATAATTATGGAGTTTTTTCAATCTCCTGTAAAGTATATTAATAGTCATATTTGACTTACGTGGTGTTAGCTCAACGATGATGTTCTATGTTAAGGGTTTGGTTTCCGCACTTAGTCCTTAAAGTGGACCATTGTACGTGAGCCATGGTGGCCCTCAACGATGATTTAATTACTTAATACTTTTTTTAGTAACTTAATACTTAATACTTAATACTAACTTAACACTTTTTTTAGTTAATAGATTTGTTTTACATAAATTGAATTCAATATTGCTGCGTATAAGGTGGAAATTCGCTTGCATGTCACAAAACAAATTGATGATCCATCAGCGTTGACTATGATCATCATCTGCGTCCTCCTTTTCCAAACTATGTTGGGGGTAGGCTTCCAGTCTTAACCGGATACAGCTGGATACTAGTGTTTTACATCGAACGGCTGCCTATCTGACCTCCACAACCCAGTTAGTACTGAGTAATACGATACACATTGGTAAGACTGGTTGTTAGAATTTCGGGCCACTGAATACCTGTAACAACTGTCAAAGATCTACAAATGACAGCCGGGACCAACGGTTTACGGAAACGGCTCTTTAAAACATCATTAGTTCAGAAGTTTTACTAGATACCATATTCCATTGTTATCTTTGTTTCGACAGTTCAAAAGTGCCTGTAACTGGCCTACTTGAAATAAATGCTTTGATTTTGATTTTGATTTTGATTGATGACTTGTTCATTAAAAATATTTTTATGCCAAAAGTTTGCAGTTTTTTCTTTAATAAACTTACGTTAGAAAATAATTTGCGGGACTTATTTTTCAAATAAAACCGGCCATGTTATAATAGAAAGGAAGTCTTAAGAGGGCCCTTCCCGGCGCGTCTATCGTCAACGCGAGCATGGTCGAAAAGCTTGTTGTTTCATCCAGAGCCACAGCGGCGATTTTCTTTCAACTCCCCTGTCTTACCCCGCCCCGACCCCGCACAGCTCTTCTCCCGCGCACCTCATACCGCCTATCGCGATGACATTGAACGAAAAATAGTGTTCGAAAATTTCTTAAACTTGATCCAGGAAATACGTGTTTTTGAATAAGTCTCACAGGTGTGTGAAATAAAAATGTATCATTAAGAATCTCCATTACATGTGCAAGGTTTCTATCGTGATGATTTCTTTACTTTTAGAGTTTATGAGTACATTATGAACGGCCAAAGTTCACGTTAAATTTGTGCAAAACTGCCATTTTTGGAGGGTTATACTGAATCTGTTTCTATTTATTTTTATTTTTTGCTCCCATAGAAATCTAGATATAGTGCACAAAATACCTATTAGTTCAAAAAAACCATAGATAGATGTATAACAACTGCATAATCACGTACGAGCGTTTGTATGAAAAGTATCACGGGTTGGCCGCTCTTAAGCTATTAAAATCGTATGAGTAAAGAATTGTTTTAAGAAACTCTTAAAGATATACAGGGTGATTTCCAAGTGGGCGTGGATGGCCAAATCCGAAACTATGAGGAATAGCGAAAAATGCTCAGAGAAGTCTCGAGCCCGATTTTGATGAAAACTAAAACTGCATCATTGGGTTTTTGAAAAACGATATTCCTGGCCAGGACTCGAACCTGCTGGTTTTTATTAGGTTTGCCGTATGCCATTATTTATCAGAATTTGATCCTCATTAGCGATACTATCGAATGGTGTAATAATACAGTGTGTGTTTTTTTTTCAAAACCGATAGGTTCGATTCCTGTCTAAGAATATTGATTTTTCAAAAATCGAATGACACGGTTTTAGTTTTCATCAAAATCGAGCTTGAGACTCCTTTGAGCATTTTTCGATATTCCTCATAGTTACGGATTTGGCCATCCACGCCCACTTGAAAAATTCACTCTGTATAGATAGCTAGATAAACCATTTATTCAGTGCACATAAAATACATAGCACAACCTGCACAACATACAAATAACATGAATATCTACCTTATGAAAACAAAGTGCCAATATACAAAAATAAAAACATATTTAAGAAAGAAGTATAGTAACACTATGAGTATATTTTCAAATAAAAAACGAAAACAAGGTGCGGTGTGCACCAAATGGGAGTCCAGCTCAGCATGTGTCAGGCATGCACCTGACGATATTCTGCTGGATCCCTGTAGTGACATACGGACGTCGAGCAGACGAGATAATTTGGTGTTGTGACAAAGTGTTATACATGCGCGGAGTGAAATTTTCTAATTATACCTTCAACTGTCATGTGCCTAATATGGCTCTTCAACACGGAAATCTCAAACTTAATACAGAAAATCCCGCAAAGCTTATAAAATAAGAAAAAAAGGAAATCAGTCTAAATGAAAACTCTCTGAGGTAATAAACGGGGGTAGGCAGGGAAGTATTGGATGAAATGAACAATAATAAAGGAAAGACGGACGACAAAATTGTGCGGAATTCCACTTGCCAACGGAATTTTGAGGAGTTTTACCTTTTTAATCCATTAGGAACGCTTGGGAGGCGAAAATATTCTAAATTAGGACATTAGGCCTGATAAGTGAGTTTTCAGTGAAAAATATATCGTTTGGAAAACGTTGGCTCTTGCTTTTAAGGGGTATCTCTGCTGCTTTAGATTAGTGGGACCTTTTTCATGGAAAATGGAGGCGAACAATTCTAAAGCATCGTCGTTTTTTTTTCTTTGTACTAAAATTATGAGAATTAACCTGTATAGCTCTCTTAAACTGTCACTTACGCGATATCTTGCATGATTGTTCATTATTTCCACAAAACCTGGTGATACTGTGAATGTGTTTTGCTGTGGCTTAGTGTCGAGTTCCAGTAGTACGTGTAGCAAAAGACAAAGAAAGAGGGCTCTCAACAATTTATTTTCCATCCACCCGCATTCTGCAAACAGCCCGCGATCATGGCGCTTGCAACAGCGTAGAAATATAGGGAGCTCAAAATAATGAACAATCACGGAAGATATCCTCACGTGACAGTATAAGTGTAGTTGTAAACCTTGAAAGCATAAAACAGTGTTTTATAGCTTTGGACCAGTTTTATTTCGTGGTGATCTTCAAATAATTATTATGACACGAGTAGTATTTCCCTTTCTGTGTTTATACACCGCATTTTAGAAAATAAAAATGAATATTTTTTTTTTTTAAGAACTGCAACACCCTTTCTGACACATGACAGGAAACTTCACTTTTCTTTTTCGCGCGTTAACGACACCGCAAGAAAAAAGTTTTATCGTCAAATTATTAATTTAAAACTAAGTTTAAATTACATTTTACCAAAAAACAAAATGTCGAGTGACACGAAGTGTCTTAAGTGCATCGTTAGTGAAAATCGTAAACCCGAGACGCAGAAATCTGAGCTAGTACTACGCTCGTCGCCGACCACGATAGTGAATATGCACCAACCAGAGGCATTAGGCGAAGCAGGAGTGTAAACGCGTGTTCCTGATCACAACTTGGATGGAACGTATGAGAATGCCTGGCTTTTAATTGATCTCCGGATACGAGATATCACGGTAGTCATTAACACTGTAAATTACATGTGTGCTGTAAGCTTGTTAAAGCTCTTTTCCTCCAGTGGGTGCGCGACACCCCAGTAACATCACATGTTACTAGCTGGATGGTAAACTATCAGTGCGTGACACGAGATGTCCTTAGCAAAGTCATTGAACAATGCTAACACTGAAAACCTAATTGGCATGGCAGGTGAGTCCTACATTCATGACCTCCTATCAGTGCGCGACACGAGATGTCCTTAGCAAAGTCATTGAACAATGCTAACACTGAAAATCTAATTGGCATGGCAGGTGAGTCCCATTTTCATGACCTCGGTCAGGTAAATGTAATAATATGTTTTTTCATCCATGAGATGAAGGTCGCGAGACGACCTTGCGTTACCTTGCATACCCCATGTGGGTTATAATCTTGCTATTGTATTATACTCTCCCAGTGAGTGCGGGATCATACTTTGATACCTGGATTCCCATCAGCGAGTAAAGTTGCCAGTTGTCATACATTTGTCATGATTACACATGCCTAAGTACGAGATACTCGCAGCATGTTATGTCCATATAATGTGATTTAGCTTAGCATCAAATATGATATCGAGGCAACCTTGATTATAAACTAATGTTACACTTATGTATATCTAATGCAAACACCAGGCCGATAAAATGGTTTTAAGCTATTTTGATCGTGGTTATGCCACAACTTGCCATCTTAGTGTTACAACTTTACATGCGTAAATACGAGATATTTACAGCATGGTATGTCCACACTGTGTGGTTTAGCTTCTGCATCAAGTATGATATTATCGAAGCATTCAATGCTATGGATAGCAACTAACCAATTATGAGTGTAATTGTATTACTATTGACATACATACACAAATTGTACACCCCATGGGTGTTACAGTGATACAATAATGCTAATTGTAAAATCTGTCTCATCACCTGTGGCTATGCCACAAACTTGTAATTTTAATCTTTCAGCTACCAATTACTTGTTATTCATAACACATTGAAACATTAAACTTGAATTCAAATAATAGAACAAGATTCTTTGTTAACATTATTCTATGGGAGAACAGCTGATAAGAAATGTTTCAGACACTCATGACAGTCTTAACAGATATAACTGGAATAGATCAAACTGGTCATATAAATGACTGGGTACTCCTGTTCCACTACTAAATCTAAGGTGAACCTGCCCAACCAAGGGATTGAGATGTTTTCATGAGAAAAGCAATGACCAGTCTCATACTGAAAGAAAGAAGACGTGTATCAACTATTGAATGACACTGTATAACAGTCTGCCAACGTTCACCACCACCGTGCCGAACCCAGGATTAAATTATTTATACAAGAATTTTCTGAAAAATAATATTTTCTTTATATTATAGTAGAGAAAACCACACCAGACCTGGATAAGATAATCTTATTCCTAGTGTGTTGAGTGTTGTATTTTTAAATAACTAATAGATGTAGCCAAAGAGGTTTTTGCCTCCAACAACACCAGAGAAGTGGCAGTTTTTGGGTCAAATATATTGTCATGTCAATGACAAGAAGAAGATCAATAAGGCTGTTTGCGCCTAGCAATTAAAACATCCAACAAGTAGCCATTAGGCATCTTTCAACACTGAACACAATGATAGATTCTAGATTGTTAAGTCAGTAGCTCCTAAAGAGCAACGCACCAAGAGTGATACTGGAATAAATCAACCAAATGCTAAAAATTTGGTTATATACTAATGATTTGAGTACAAGGGTTCAAGAAACCATTTGTCATCACATCTAATGCACTGCAATGTCCTAATACTAAAAAACTATTAGTATTGAGAGGGAAAAAGGTTCATGAGACTTACAAAGTTTGGAGGTCTTAACAGTCTGTCAGTGTCCAAATGACTTTAACATTAACAACTAAACCTGCTTTAGTTCCAAATCAAATTGCAAATTTAATTCCACTCTGAAACCCCTCTCTCTCGTCCCCCAAGTCTTAGAACAAAGATAATATTCTTATAATCACAATGTATAGGTCAAATCTAAAATAAGATCTTTAATAGTAACTCATTGCTTTATATAGCAACCCGTGGGTACAATATTTAATTATGGGTATATTAATCATGTTATAATTTTTTGGGAGGTATTCCAATTACCAGAAAAATTATTTTTGCACTATATTGCATTTCAAAATCACTTAAATCTAATAAATAACCCCATAATAATAACTAACTAAAATTAACTCCATCATTATTAATTACCTTTCTTTATCATAATAATGCCGACATAAACCTAAAAATTATTAGGGAGGGAAACTTATGGTAACAATGTTTCCTTTACTTGACATGTTTAAAATTATCAAGACTGTATTATAACATAACTTAAAGGCTACTTTAAGTTATGTTATAATACACTACACTACACGGACTTGAAAATAACCATGATGAGAACAATTAACAGATAATTTGTTATGTCTGATTAATTCATCATTGACACTCAAAACATTTATGTGCATTGAATCATACCATAAAATCACAACTGTAATACCCGAGGAGATAGGCAGACACATTGTGTGATTTATACAAACTCTTAAAGAGAAAATTTCATTAATTTCCCCTACCAATCTGAGTATTAGTAGTTTTCTATGAAAGTAAGCACTAAAGTGAAACGATTTAAGAAACAAAACGGGGGGGGGGGGTGCATGGGAGTGCAGAGGTAAATGGATTGTAATTAGAACATTAATAGATCAAAGGCCATACATTTCATGTAGACTTAATATAAATAAGATCCCACTACGATTCATAGCAGTTGGTAGTACATTACAACAATGTAGCCAATTCCATAATGTTGCCTGAATATGAACAACATAGATATCCGTTAATTGCATTATACATTTAGACAGATATACAGATTAGAACACCAGAAGCACTCAATTCAGTTAACTCTAAGCTTGTCAAGCAATGACTAGAGTTTTTTGACAGCAGAGGTCCTTGAAACGCATTGCCAGGTAGACACTGCTGTTTTTTGTGATACACATAATAATATATGAAAATAGTTTGGGGAAATTATACTGACAAGTCAAGATGATTGCGTCAGTTCTGCCTAAATCTACTGCATTAAAGCAAATATTTTATCATCGAGAAAAGATCTCGAAGTACTATATTTTTTCTTCTAAGAAAAGACAAAAGCTTGTTGCTGGTGACATGGTGCCTGGGAAAACATAATAATAAAGTACAAAGTGTACCAGATTAAAAGTATTAGTCGAAAAATTGGTTTCTAAAAACTGAAATAAATAAACAGTTTTGGGAAATAGCCCAGTTGTCTTTTTCGAATTAATTTCTTACAACTCAAATTCTGCTCGACCAGAAAGGAGTGAATACTTTAATATCCATAATATTTAGTCATAAGGCTCTACTAACTAGACACTTAGCAATTTTCCTTTTGAGCTTTATTGACAGTAGGTACTACCTACTAGGTACTAATGAATAAAGTCAGCTTAATCCCTACAACACGAGATTTCTATTTTTCTGATTAATTGAATCTAATACTAGGTAGAAACAAGGTTTCGAATAGACTCTAATATTGAACAATAATTATAATAATATCTACTATTGAACAATAGTTGGATGGCCAACTATCTATCATATATCTCAGATATCTTCAAGTATAAAAGTCCTACATTATACTCTCATAGCTATGCAATCACCTTTAGAGACGACAAATCTATGGAACTCTATAACATACCTTGGTTGCAAGAATTCTAACAAAAGGTCCCGTAAGTGAATAAACATAATACCAGCTGCAGTCTTTGAAAGTACTCTCAAACAATTCAACATTAATTAACTGAGTTGATGAGCTTTTTGCAAACTCATTCATTGAATACTTACACTGCAACTGGATTACAAATTATAAAATTACTCACTGAGAGATTTGAGGCTATTATTGCCTCAACCATAGAACCTATCAAAAGTATTTAATCTCATTATAGTTTGATAAAATAGAGCAATCTTCAGAAAACAAAGACATCTATTGTTGTTTGCTCTAATTTTAACCCATCGGAGTAATAAAACAGTTATTGGGAAAATCAAGCCCTAATATATTTTTAGTTTGTTACTTACATTTCAAGTGAAAGTGATATTTAAACTTCATAATGAACCTCTCACAGTACCTACAACACAAACAGCAGCTTAAATCAGTGCTGGCTTCAACTAAGTCAGACACAATGCTGATTACAGAGTTATCAATTCAACATGCACAATATTCTTAAAGTTATAATATTAAAGCTATAATACCTATTCTTAAAGTAGGAAGTATTTGTATTTTTATCACATAATTAATTAATTATGTGATAAGTTAAGTATTTTTATCAAATTATTAATTAATTATTGCAGCCAACTCTAAACATCTACTCGTGTCATAATAATTATTTGAAGATCACCACGAAATAAAATTGGGAATCAAACGAGCTTACCTGTTAAGCGAAGTCTTGATTCTAATTTTATGAGTGGTGATCTGAAAAATAATTACCCACCCGCCACTATATAGCTAACAGTCCCAAAGCTGCAATAATTAGCCTACCTAATTCAATGTTAACCTTTCAGGAAAACATAGTAAATGTAGGTATTTGGAACTACTCTATAGAGAGAACAGAGCTGTGGATCAGAGGTTGTTCCCAATGGTAAGATCTCTAAAATAAGTGAAGTTTCCTGTCATGTGTCAGAAAGGGTGTTGCAGTTCTTAAAAAAAAAAAATATTCATTTTTATTTTCTAAAATGCGGTGTATAAACACAGAAAGGGAAATACTACTCGTGTCATAATAATTATTTTTCAGATCACCACTCATAAAATTAGAATCAAGACTTCGCTTAACAGGTAAGCTCGTTTGATTCCCAATTTTTTGTCTTAATAAGATCAACAAAATAAGTCTGCGATTTAACTATGCAGGAGTTGGATACTTCGTTAAGTGCAATCACCTGATTTTACAAGCATTAACAACAGAGAACAGATCATCAATAAACTGATAAAAAATTATAAAATAATATTTTGTGTGTACCTTCCAGACCGCGTTAGGAACCCTGCGTTCCATAACTCAAGTTGCAGATGTCGGAGAAAAAACAGCCAGGTTAAAGTGGTAGTTGTCTGGCTACGAAGCCCGAATGCCCACGTGCACGTACCCAGAGAGGTGGGCAAAGATCGTCACTCACTAGACGCCTGACGGAGGAAATCGCCGTCGAGGTAGACCGCGGTGAAGGCAGAACCGCATTTGACATGGAGCAACTGCCTATTTGACCTCCATAACCCATTTAATACTGGGTAATAGCCCCTTGGTAAGACTGGTTGTCAGACTTTCGGGCCACTAACAACCTGTAACGACTGTCAAAGATCTACAAATGACAGTCGAGACCAACGGCTTAGCGTGCTTTCCGAAGCACGGAGAGAACTCGGTATTTAACGGGCGTTCACCCATCCACAGACCAACCTAGACAAGCACGAAGATTGATCCAAGCGGATTTGGATTTTATTATTTAACCGGAGCTTATGTTATGTAGTAACAACATTATTTTCATTTTATGATCACATAACTCAAAACAAATCAATCACGACTTCTACCTTGTTTCCTTGATACAAATGCATACAGAGAACAGAACAGTAAACTTGGAAGCCGTTAACGCTGCCATAAAACAGCATTCAAGTGCCAAGATCTGACACCGCAAGTTAGCTTCGACCGACAGTTTGGTCGCCAAGCGCTCAATATAGTAGTTTATGAGCTAAGAGTAATAGTGGTATTACAAACGCGAAGGCAGCTTATTTTAGGTTTGCATGGTAACGAGAAAGTATCTGTGTTGCTTGGTGGGAGGATTATTTCACTTTTATCCGTAGCATGACAACCGTAGAAACGGGTTTTGTCGACGGAAGAATCGACAAAATGGCGGATCAACAAAAGAAATCTGTTACTTTGGCGATTCTTCCATCGACAAAACCGGTCATTTTTCTTTTGCCATTATTATCTATTTCAATTCTAGAATCTCCTGATTCCATTGACCTGGTTACGATAAGAAGATCCTGGTAATGAGATATTCAATTCGAATCTCTTTAAATATCCGAATCAATTTGTTGATGAACAACTCGGCGTAAGAAGTGATTTCCCGATGAGATATTTCCCAAGCCGTGGAGTGTAACCACTGGATTGAGTTAAAAGTATTACGGATTTTAAGATAATGGAGTTCGTGGTGAATTGGAACCAGGGCATGATAAAATGAAAGTACGAAAATATTTTTTTTTGACTGCTATGTCAGTCGCGTCGAATTACTGTTATGTTAACGTGCTTTCCGAGGCATGGCTAGGTTTCGACTCTCTTTATATGATGGTCACCCATCCAAGAATCGACCTCGACAAACGTTGCTTAACCTTGAAGATCGGCTCTTGTGGCTGTTATTATTTAGTCTCGATGAAAGATTTGCCTCTCGCCAATACAACTTTATCTTCATAAGGAATATTGAGGTCATAAAGGTTTTCTTACCTAAGAAACAATATTGAAAGAAGGTACCTACATGAAAGGACCTGTTTACGTAATATTTATTCAGGAAGGGTTCAATAAATAAGGAATGTTTCATCTAACATGAAACAGTCATTACAAATATACAAATAAAGTTGGACCAGTAAAACTCTTTCACGCAAGGGAACACTAGAGATGGGACAGGCAAAGCAAGATTATGATGTCAATATTTATTCCTTTTATGTTGTTTATTTTATTCCGTATTCATGTAAACAAAACATATTTTTAGATCGTATATTCATAATTTGAGTTTTTACAATAGCCCTTTCTTGAAAATACATAAGTAGCCTAGAAGTAGTCTATCTTTTGCAATACATAATCATTATCTGCCCATATCTATGTATGCCTATGTATTAGGGGTCTGCATAGCACGACTTATTCTTCCTTACATCTCTATTGGCCATCATCTCAGGTTTCACCCCCTATCTAGCCAGACTATTTGACACACAGTCCATTTATCTGATCTTTGGTCTTTTGCACATTTAAAAACTTTCAATTTTTAAAATCAGTATTTTTGAACTAGCCATAGCACTGTTTTCATCAGTAACATGGTGTAATCCGAAAACATCAGCATTTTATTGATATTCCACATCTGTCTACCATCTTTGCCATGCTGTCCCATAACCGTTATAGACTTTTTTTATAATGTTACAGCACCATGCTGAGATAAGCCTCGTACAGAACCAATTTTGTTTTTTTATTTTTACTTTTTTTTTACATATAATTTCGTTTTGTTAACTAGCTACCCGCCCCGGCTTCGCACGGGTGAAATGTTTTACATAATATAAGCCTTCCTCTTGAATCACTCTATCAATTAAAAAAACCGCATCAAAATCCGTTGCGTAGTTTTAAAGATTTAAGCATACATAGGGACAGACCGCGGGAAGCGACTTTGTTTTATACTATGTACTGATTTAACTTTTTTTTTAATCCTGTCTAAGAATAATAAACAATTATTATTTCTTTATAAATCCTTCTCCATTGATACTTCTATTAAAGAATCGAAACCATTCGAGAAACCTTTCCTCTAATATTTTATAGGCAATCTGATCCTCCATTTTTTCCAAAGAAATCGTCGGATCCATCCATTATCTACGCCACTGTCCCTCCAACCCTTTCGATAAGGAAATCCTGGTAAAATCTCTTCGAAACGAATAAACATAAGATTTATCAAAGTGTAAAGGGGTACTTTAGAGTCAAAGCTTTGTTATTTTTAGAAACAGCGCAGATAAAATAGATCCGAAGCTTTCCATGAAGAATGAAAATCAATCCGAACGGCCAGTAATAATATTAGAAAAATACATAGTAAAATAAGTACTAGACCCAAAAGTATAAAACGAATTGATATACCATTGTACCGTCGAAACGCAATGAGCAACAAGTTAGTAAAATAGTTACAGTCTTAGCTTTATTTCACGAACATTAGTGAACTCTAAAATAGCAGAATCATAATAATATGAATCACGTTAAAATTCTTAAAATAGTCATAGACGCAATTAATATTTAGACTTGTCACTTTGTGACCATTTTACGAATTCAAACGTAATTCATATTACTATCCCATTAAATTCTGCTAAAGTGGCTTTTTAAACTGAACTAAATAATAGAACTCATTCAATCAAGAGCAGGAAAATTTTACGTTAGATAAGCTCTTCAACAAAAATATCGAAGAATAAGGAAAAATTGCCCAAACCAATAATCACAACCAAGTCGGCGTTATTAAACGTATTAAATACAAATCACTATATCAACCCAACAATAACACCAGTACGATTATTGAATACCATTTGAACCATAAAAACGTTAAATAACAGAATAGAACGCAACAGAAGGCGCACATGGAAAAGGCGTACGGCAATCTCAATAGGGTTTTTTGCAGGAAACTTTGTCGTGAGAGGGAGCTGAAAGTTTGTCACATAACAAATTCATGTTTAATTATCTTACCAATCGACGACAATACAAAAAACTTAGCATCATCACGCGGCAAAGTTTTTAGCAAGAAACTCCATGCATGACAGCTGTTTGAAAGTCTTTCTCTTCTGTGTGTTAACTCTGTTCACTCTATACTTTATTACTCCCAAAGTTTTGTCGCAAAAGTTATCATCGCGGCCATCATGCTCAGATTAGTTATCTTACAATTTTCTTCCCAATGAATGCAAATCGTGAGCACGCTTGCAATCGGTGTGCGTGAAGCGTGTCTACATGTGCGTGCGTTTTCGCTCGCGGTCTGAAACACTTGTACCACTACCTCTTAAAGCAGTATTAGTTAAATTTTAGTTCAGTGTGGGAAATAGATTAATATTATTTATTTATTTTATAAATTACAAGTTCCTTACACTTAAACAAAGCACACAATTAGACCTGTGGGTCTATCTTAGCATGCCATGGCCTGAGATTTGATCAAAGCGCTATGTAATAACAGTTAAGTAATCGAGTCAAAAATCGAAATCAAAAAACCAAAGCATTTATTTCAAGTAGGCCAGTTACAGGCACTTATGAATTGTCAAAAAAGTCGAGTTAATGTAATGTTCTTTTAACTTACGCTTTATGTTTTTATTTTACTATTCATTGAGTCTCTAATGACGATGTCATACAGGAAGTCTAGTTCCATCTCTTTTCCACACAATCATGGTAGACCACCTGGCCTTCTGTAGGCGTTCTATTCCGTGGTTACATTGTGGTAGCGTGCGATGCAAATGTTTCCAGTCACGCATGTAATGATGGGTTTTCATCCACTTTTACTCCGCAGCAAATTAGGTTCGTGATTAATTTTAGGATAATGTTTTGTGTGCGCTACTATGAACGATATGGTGTATTAATATAATGAGACTGGGATTATGTGGCAATAGTAGTTATTTTTGTTTTAGAAAATGTCGTGAGGAAAGTTTTGAGCATGAATGTGGATAAGAGGAAGACCAAAGAAACGATGGATGAAGAATGATATTGCAAGAAAGTAGGTGTCTGATAAGATGACGAGTAATAGAGAAGTATGGAAGAAGAAGACATGCTGCGCCCACCCTAAATAATGGCGGGAGAATGATGAGTAGGTAATGTTATTATCATCGAGGGGTCGTTTGATGATTTCCAATCCGTAAAAAAAAGCACTGCACCGAAACAGATCCCAATTCAAAATTACGGACGATTAGAAATGTGGGATGTAACATGGAGTTTCATACAAAAGATCCTTAACTACTAACACGGTATGAGATCAGCATCCCGTGCCGTGTTAGTAACTGCGCATGGACCGTTAAGGGTCGCATGATAGATTTACGTGTTACAGCAATAATTTATTATTTATAGACACTTAACAGATCATTATTGCAACATGCAACGGCTATAGTGCATTGAAACGAACTATGGATGCTTACCTATGGTGCTAACCTAATTTAGACCTTATAAACAGTTCCAGTAGAGCACGTGGCTAATGTTTGTAACGCAGATTCTTTCCATGTGTTTTAAAGTGGTCAAGGTTTTGAAGGGCAACTGTTTTCTTCGGACCGACACTTCGGAGTTCGATGACCTATTTTGTATCAATATGCTTATATTGATACAGCCCCCACCTTAAGATATATGTTTACCGCCACTGGTAGGTTTTTGCCATGCCAGAGCCATCGCAGAGACAAAACTACTTTATGTTCTTGAAGCAACGTGGTTACCCATTTTATTCAAAATGGGACATGGCAATTCTGCTTGACAGCAGAAATAGGGATGGTGGTAGTTCTTTTTTTGAGGACCTAGACAAGTGACAATCTTTCTTCAAGGTGAAGCTCCAGGGTAGCCCGCGAAATTCAAATTTGCCACCTTGTATTATATATAGCGGGGTGGTATCCGCAACTCCATATTATCCAAGCGTATAATTTGCCACCTTAAATCGTTTCATAATATTTTCGTCGTTCAGCGGGATTCACATAAGTTTATGTCATCTATGTTATATTCCTTATTGTTTCATTCATCGTCGTTATCGCTAATAGAATATTATGAGCCCTCTGATAGAAACGAGATTTTACTTAAAACCTCCTTTCAATTTCAAAGGAGGTCGGAAATACATTTGGCACAATGGAATATGACTTTCGGAAACCAAATCTATAGTAGTTGATTTGTTTTAGACGCAGATCAATCGCGTTCAGTAGCATCTGGCAAAGTTAATAGCAGCATTCATCATGTACTAGGAAACACTAATAGCTAAAGCCGTTAGAGCACAAACTTTGCTAGTTGCAGTATTGCTGTGACCGTCGTCGTTTTAGCCAAGTTTAACGGTTAAGAGAAACAATAGTAGCTAGTAGCAGCCATTAATTAAATACCGACCAAGTGCGGGCAGGACTCACTTACCTACTACGGTATCACCAAAATGTATACCGGGTGGAAGAGACATCGACGCTAAAAAATCAGCTGTTCCATATGTTTGTGTGAGTCATTTGAGTATTTTTGACCGTGTAGGTATTGCAATTTTGTAGAAAACAGCTGTTTTTGCGTCGGTGTCCTTTACACCCTGTATAGTTGACCTTTTTTGTATTATTTTCCAGTAAAGAGGCTGCATAGTATAAGGCAATTTTCAAAAGAAACCGCTCGTCTGCGCGGTCGGGCGGTGAAGCGGATATCACGTCGTATTAGCTTGTGTTAAATCCGTTGATGCCTAACACACGTAAGCCGCCCCACTGCGCGGACGAGTGGGCATACCGCCACTCCGAGTGGCGCTCGTCGCCTCTCCACGCGGTATACTGCCATACAAATCTTCGCCGCCTCTGCACGTCTGTGCGGAAGAGCGGTGTCGTATGACAATCGGCTAACATACAATACGAAAATCTTGATTTGACCTTTAAAATTATACAACCCAGTGGGATAGACGGACAGGCACAAGGAAATATGGAATTTCTGGGAACAGCTTGTTAACTAGAACCCTAAAAAGCGACACTAACTTGTTTTCAGTTCCTTTTTTATATATTCCACGATTTCTGGATTGATAAATGCCGCCAAATTTTCAGTGAGGGCATGACTGGTTTTATGTCTGTCTCAAATGAGCCTTTTTGATTTAGTTACCACCTGGGCAGAAGCAAGAATGCAATGGAGCCTTTTTTTCCTTTACAGATAGACAAACAACGTAGACTTCGCACTAGGGCTTTGGGTTTGGAACATAAAATTGAACCATTCAATTAAATTAAAAAACACGTTGTGTACCATTACAAAATTATTTAGTCAAGTTAATTCTGTTTTATTGAGTGAGTTTGCATTACTAAAAGAAAAATAAATAAAAGAGAGAGCAAAGAGTCAAATAACATTCTTCATCGGTAATGCGAAACAATTGCAGTTTGTTCAAGACTTTTAGAGGATACTGAATAAAACATGAGACTGATTGAATTCAGCGAAAGTCTTTTATCTGAAAAAAAAATAATGGAACGATAAAGTTTAACTAATTCGATTGGTTTGTTCCGTTTAAAATGCACAAAGTTGAATTTACAGCACAACAAAAAAGAATGCAGAATATCAGCTTTAGCGTTTCTTTGCTTCACAATATTGTTCGCAGTTTTTCAGCATTATTTTAACTCAGACAGTAGAATTCGGATTTTTGATATTATTTGTTCATGTATTGCATCTATGGTGCACAGACTTGGTCTTTGACTAACATCCAGAAGTCCAAACTGTGGAAAACTGGAGCGCAGTGTACTTTAGTGTTATATTAACAGATCGTGTTCGATACACAATGCTGCGCTCCAAAACAAATAAAGCTGATGTGGCTTAATAGGCTGACGAACTCAAAATGGGACCGGGCAGGTCATGTCTGCCGCATGCTGGACAAACTGTAGGCCAAAATAGCAAGAAACTGGTGCCTTGACACAGTGAGGCGGAGTCGCGGCAGGCCACGAAGGAGATGGCGGGACGAACTGGACAAGCTCCGTCAGAATTGGAAGGAGGACGCGCGGATTCGCAAGAAATGGTAGGAGTGGAGGGAGGCCTTCACACAAGAGTGGGACACAGAAGGCTAGGAAAAAAATGGTTATGAATTTAGTTACTATTTTCCCTATTAAATTCAAACTTATACCATTTTGTCCTTTCACACTTTTTTTCTCCTCTGTCAAATCCTATTGCTACAATTTCTATTCGTGTTGCAATAAAATTCCCGTTTATAGATGTAAATAACTGTCAACAGGACTTCAGACATCCGCACATAATACGCGCTTGGACGTAGAGTTGCGGACACCAGCCCGATATACAATACAATACAGCTGTTAACAGACGATAATCCTCTTCCAGAGTAAAAAATACATTGATTGGTTGAAGTCCCCCAGACCCGAACAAAACGCTTTTCTTCCACATTTATTGTGCGAACCGCCAGTCTGTGGAATTCACTGCCGACTTCTCTGTTTCCCGATTATTACAATTTGGATCTTTTCAAAGTTCGAGTGAATTGGTTTTTACTAGGCAAGCGTGCTTCACCCTAAGCCGCATCGGCGCTTCATATCAGGCGAGTTGCGGCCAGACACACGACTATATGACAGTAAAAAAAAATACATATTAGAACTCCCAAAAATAAAAACATTCTTGACTCCACATACAAACTAGTTTTTTTTATCTAGTTTGGGTTTCAGAGTCTTCACATGATTTTGTTACCCCATTTATTATGTCAAACAAATTTTATTTTATTTATACTAAAAAGACGTACAGAATACCAACTCAACTTTTAATTAAACCTTTTCATCTGACAAAAACAAACGCTTTAATTAAATCTCATAATGTATGAACTCGCTAATCAACAACCCTCTACATAAGCATTTTGTGGGAAAAAGATTAGATTTATTATGGGACCGTACAAAATTTTATAAGTGAATCGCTCAACCCGGTATGATAAATGAGATATTGAGTGGGTCATATCAATCATATGGGGACGGACGGGTAGATTCGAAAACAATTTTGCTTGTAATCCCATTTGACCCTGTTCCACTGAGGCAGACGTAAATTTTAATTGAATATTTTAGCGCGATGTTGTATTAGTTAGAGGATTTTTAGATATGCTATTGGAAAACGATCAGACCAGCGTAAACAATTTAATACTTTGTCACATCTGGATTAAGTTAGTTAACGTAAAGTCAATTCCTTGGTTATGAAACGGGAAGTTGTAGTTAAGCAAACCCAATATTTTCAATTAATTAATGAACCAACCCGCACTGGGCCCGCGTGGTGGATTATAGCCCATTCCCTCTCATAGAGAGGAGGCCGTGTGTCCCAGCAGTGGGAACATTATAGGCTGACTATGATATGCTATGCAATTAATTAGTAATATTAATCGTCATCATCAACTTCCAGCATTCCACAGCTGGACATGGTCATCTTCAATCGCACGCCATTCAACTAATTCTCGGCAACTATCATGCAGTTGCTACCAACCACCGCCTGCTAAGATCATTGTTCCACCGAGCCTGAAGGCGTCCCACCTTACGCTTGCCGATTCACGGGCTCCACTCTAGAACACGGCTACCCCTACTCTATAGCTAATATGGCTGGCCCATAGCACTTGTAGTAGATACATCTTGTAATAGAAACAATAATGTAGTAGATTTAAGGTTAGTTGTTTACTAGATTATTTGTGTAACATTTGTATGTAAATACAAGCACCTCTCGCCCTCAAACTAAGAAGGTTGGCTAGTAAATTACAGATCAAAAAAACCTCTATGTTTGTGATAAAAAATAAATAAATAAAACTTCACCTTACTCTGTGAGCTATGTTGACAACTCTGGTTCTCGGTCGGATAACATAACGGAAGCGGAATTGAATTTACATCAAGACGAAATATCTTCCTAACCTTTTACCAAACTATGTTGAGGTCGGCTTCACGTCTTACCGGATACAGCTGAATACCAGTATTTTACATGGAGCGATTGCCTATCTTACCTCCACAGCCCAGTTACTAAGTAATACGATACATCAAGACGAAGCACTCACATAAAAATCTCGTAACATAAAATCACACCTAATTCCCGTAGGGTTAGGCAGAGGTGTACCCACACCGACATTAATACGCCCACATTTTTCCAGATATGTTCAGTCTCATGTAATAGTGGATGAGCCTATTGCCATCAACCGGGCACAAATCCAGACTCTGTAGCTGCTACTGAGAAATTGCTGATGGCAAACTCCAGTCACACTTTGTCCTCATGCTAGGCAGTCGCGCTTGCGACTTTTAGACCATCGAGGCAGTCCCATGAAAATCTAATTTCTATAAAATTAAGATTTAATATAATGTCAATGAAAATTACGAAACGAACATTCTATATCAATAGCACGTTACTTTATACGCGTTTCATTATGAAATCATCTAAAAGTCATTTAATAAATGATGAGATATTTTTATCCAATAAAAATATTGAAATTGCTGTGAGTATGGGATATTACCAAGTGCTCGTTGTTTATCATCTTATTTGGCATATGAATTATTAACTTATAACAATCTTAAATAAGACCTTTTGTTAGATTTTTGGATCACAATTTTTCATTATTTATAAAAAAAAGTCGGATTGGAATTGCAATGACTAGTTCCATATTTGCATATTTAGATGATTGCTTTCTATTATGTATTATAGTTTGTGGGGATGGATGGATAGCTGTAATGATTGTATAATACTCTTTCACGCGAAAACTACATAACGGATTATTTTGTATGTTTGGCACTTATACAGTTTATAACCTGGATTAACATATAGGATACGTTTTATCACGGTAGTATGATTCCTGTGGGACGGTTACTGAACTTCAATCCATAAAGAAGAACAGATATGAAATTTAAGAGCGACAAATACCTTTAAAAATCTTTTGTCATTTTATTCGTTTTCTGATTCTATGGTCTTACTTAGTCTTCCGAATTCTTCTCACTTGTTCGCCTAATACATTGTTAAAGAAAAACAGCACTAATTACAGCTATCTGCACCTCGGTCGTACTTAATTAATTACTAACTACACAACAGCGAACTTCCTTCAGTGGAGACTTCTAACTAAAGCAGGATAAAAACCTGTAATTTTCTGGAATCAACACTACGGTTTTTTATTACATTCTCTAATTAGCAGGGTTGTTTTTGCTTTATTTTTTTCTCGCTTATCTGTATTTTAATTTTCTTGTGCATTCATTTACACTTTAAGCTTTGTTAGTCTGCTAAATAGACACAGGAATAGTCTTACTTATTTAATTATGTAAAGATATGAAAATATCCCAAATCATCATCATCTCCCGAGTCTTTTCCCAACTATGTTGGCTTTTAGTTTAACTGGATCCAGCTGAATACCAGTATTTTACATGGAACTACTTTCTACTTAACATCAACAACAAAGTGACTGGGCAATAATACCCTTTGGCAAGAGTGGTTGTCAGATTTTTGGGTCACTGACTACTCTACAAATTTTAATGACAGCCGGGACCAATGGCTTAATGAGAAACAAAAATATCACAAATAAAGCTCCAAAAGGCAAAAATAAAGCAACGTTGCCTCAACTATTCAAGCAAATCTAAAGTCAAATACCACATTCAACAGGAGCAAAGTCTTTTCATACAATCTTGAGTTACAATAAAACTTTTAAAAGGCCATTCGTTGTCTGTGGCGAGTTGAAAGCCTTTTCAGAAAATACTTTTCCATAAATACAGCTGTCTTTTTTCGCTAAGCCTTTGACTTTAAAACATACAAAAAAAATATTTTGTTTTTTTTGAATTTTCTTTTAACCATTTGAGCGCCGATCCGTACGCGAAAATGCGTGCGCTAAATGAATAGACATTTATATTTATCTTAAGGACTTTTTGATTTTTGGGTAGGCCTTCGGAAAAACGAAGAATTCGTCTATGTAAAGCTATTAACACGTTATATATTATACCTTCCTGGCTTCGTCGCAGATGTATTTTATTTCCGTTCTTTTTTTGCGGCCATCGGTCGGAATAATCACCTTTCTTAAGACAATAACTACAGTGGCTCTGCATTTTAAAAAGAAAATAAATTTAAATCTAATATTATTAAAAAAAAAAAACATAACTGTAATCTTATTCTTATTTATTGAATAATGTAAATTATGAAATTGTTTTTGATCAGATTTGGTTTTGTATTATTATTATATTTTTTTAATAGCTCTCTTCACAGTAACTAATTTATGTGTTTCAGAACGTTTGTCAATTTTGGTAATGCCGATCTAGTGGCAACTTTAAATATATTTAAATATGTCTTATCTACGGATAATGCACTGGACTGCAACATTACTACTTAGTTTTGTTAATATGTTACTAACCCTCAATAAATAAAATAAAATTTTCAAACGTAAATTTCAAAAAAAGCCATGGATTGCACCGGCCTCTCCTTCATTGAAAATAGAAGACTTCCAGTTAATTAGCATTACAAGCGACTGCTATGTTAACTAGGCCATTGCTATAGGGCAAGTGGAGAAGAATAAGAGCGACATTAAATCGTCAGATCTATATGTAAAAATCATTAATTTCATCATATTTCGATTATCCCGCCACATCTGTGAGTTTCGCTAGGTAATTCAATTTAACCCCAAACGCATTGCGCAAAAAATTATGATATTATGTCCGAATAGTTTGACTGCCTCTTTGGCCCAGTGGTCGCAGTCGCAACTGCTGAGCATGAAGACTTGGGTTTGATTCCCGGGTCAGGCAAATTGTTATTGGGTTTTTCCATCAGGTTTTTTTCAGTATCACCCACGGAGTCTGGATCTGTTGATGGCAAGAGGCTCGCCTCCTATTACATAGTACTTAAACATAGCTGGCGAAATGTGGATGTACTATTAGGTACACCTCTGCCTACCCCTTCGGGGACTTGGCGTGATGTTATGTTATGTTATGTAAATGTTACACACTTTACAGTTGACAAGGTTACATTATTCTTGAGACTGGCTGAAGAGGCTATAGTTTAACTGTCGCCATGCACTTGCATAAGCAAATTAAAAAACTATAGATGCCACCAGCTACCTATTCATTCAAAGCTGGAGGTTTACAGAGGCTTGTAGTTAATTAGCATCACAAGCGACTGCGGTGATATCTAGGCCATCTGCGCTATCTTCACTTTATAGGGCAAGTTTTTCGAGTGGAACAAGAATGGAGTTTATTATTGTTAGTCTTCATAGCTCCAATTGACATTTTATTTTTGTTGTTAAAGTTCGGGGTAGATGTAGTTTTATCAGATGATAAACAGCATCATTTTTTTTTAGTAAGAGTATCGTCTAGACTTAATAATGGCCAGCAATAATAAACACGAAACGAATGCTTGTTTATTTTTCTAAAGCTATTTTATAGGTGTCGTAATTGCACACAGTTCGATATTTCATAATTTCGTTGAGTATTGACAACATAAAACCAAAACACCGTTATAATTGACAGTTATTTGCGACGTTGCCAACTTTTACAAGTCACATTTCTTTTTTAAATTACATGCCGATAAAATAGGCTAAAGACAATTTGAAGAAACTAAAAATAAGTATGACTTATTCATCCAGTAGTGAATGCTTCTTAGAAAATTTGTGGAGATAAAATAAAGAATCGAAAAATAAAGGTATTGTCTTTTATAGCGGAAAGCGTGGTTTTCATTTCCGCACAAGCAACAATATTTGCTCCGATTGTGGGCGTCTGTGTCAATAAATGTTGTCATGCAAAGAATGTTGGAAAAATCTTGCTTGTGCTGTTGGTTTTGTTGGTTTTGAATTTGCTAAAACATACAAAATCGTTTCGCTTAGGCCTAAATCGAGGACAAAATGTTACTATATTGCTTGTTACCTAATTGGTAACTATATTCACTTAAAACATCGTTTTTAAAATGGTCAAACACCAAACCTACAGGTACTGGTAACTTATACTGTCACTCACGGGATCTCTTCTGTGATGGGTTTGTCAACTACAAATCATTAAATTTATTCATCGTATTTAAAATAGTGTTTTATTTCTGTCAGTCACAGAATTATATTTTAAAGCGCATAACGTTACTAGTGGAGTAAGCAGGACCTTTAGGCCGAGACATTTTATCTTTAAAGTGTTTTTGTCTCCTAAGTATACTTACCTTATGTAGGCATAACTATACAAGGTGGAAACAGACCCATCACGAAGTCATCAAACAATTATTCAGTACATCGAACTAAGTAGCTCTACGCTTTTTTGGGGTGAAAAATCACGTTTTACGGTAGGACTCAATGTAACGCACTCAAAACATTGTGTTCATGGATCCATTGAATAGTACGGGGGTCGTGGAGGTATAAACCTGTATTTAAAAAAAAAAAACTTGTTAAAAGTTAGAACTTTGACCCCCAATATCTTCGTAACTAGAAGGTGGTCTAGAACAGCCTTGTTTTTTGCCAAATTTCATGATTCTAGGTCAAAGGGAAGTACCCTACAGGTTTTGATTCCCTTGTGAAATCGCATAATATGCGACATAAACAGTCGTATCTTTTGATCGCGTTGACTTACTGGTACGGAACCCTCCGTACGCGAGTCCGCCTCACACTTATTTAAAACTGAATGTGCTTGCTTTTAGCCGCAACTCGCCTGATGTAAAGCAATGATGCGGCCTAGGCCAGAGCACGCTTGCCTAGAATAAACCGAAGGGCCACCCATAATTTATTAACGTTGTATAATTTAGTATAAATGTACTGAAACTCCTAACTTGTACATTCACGAGCACCACTAAGTAAACAACTTTTAAATCCACCATGTTACCATGTTGTATTCTGGAACGTATATTTTTATTTGAAAAAGAACCTATTTCCAAGTTACAATCGTTATTTCTCGCAAATATATCTATTAAATTTAGGAAAGTGTATACATATTGATGCTTGTGGCTGTATACTGAAGCATTTAGTCTAGACACCACGATATAAATGCTTTTAGTCGTCTAAGGTTATATTGCTCATAATTCATTTACAAGCTTATCTCTTGTAGCATGATTTATTATGGACTAGCTGTTGTCTGTGACCTTCGTTTGCGAGAAATTATTATAAAAAAATATTACTTCCTTTTTCTTAACCAGATTTTAATAACAATTTTGATGGTTTTAATTTTTTGGCATGGAATCTTAATTATTTTTCAAAAATAAAAGTAGCTAAGTTAGACCTTATAACATCAGCTATGTGCCAGTAAAAGTCCCGTCAATATCAGTTCAGCCGTTTTGGAAATTAGCCGGAACAAACAGACAGACAGCCAGACAAAAAAAAAGTGTTTTTGTTATAAGTGCCGTATATATTTTCATAAATGCATTTAGTAAAAAACTATCATTTTATATTATATGCTAACACTTACATTTTATTTATTTGTAAGAATGCATAGAATAGATGTATAGATATGGATGGGTGGACAATGACAAATCATCTGCTGAACTTGTCCGAACTATGTTAGGGTCGGCTTCCAGTTTAGCCCGGTGCAGCTGATTACCAGTATTTTACATGTCGTGATTACCCACAGGAGGACTAAATACTGCTTAATTTTAGTTCCTGTATTTTATAAGAGTTTCCTTCAACTTAATAAGTGTTAATTTGAACCCCAGATACTAATTCATATAGTCAGAATGATTAATCGTTTAAGAAAAATACGATGATGCTGGTACAATTAACCGTTTAGTAGTTCATAAAGAGAGCATTAAATAAATTACTGGATTAATAATTTATGGAAGTTTATGAAAGAAGGGAGACATGCAACTGTTAGTGGAGTTGATTAAATCCTACTGATATTATAAATGCGAAAGTTTGCGAGGATGGATGGATGGATGGATGGATTTTGTTACTCTTTCACGCAAAAACTACTAAACGGATTTGGATGAAATTTAGCATACAAAACAAATTTCTGAAGGAAAAAGTTGCGCTTGCGACCCCTAGACCAACAGGCAGTTAGTACAAGATGTTTCAGAAAAAAGCTATTTTGTTAAAAACAACGCTATTTTACAAAATGGACGTGAACAAACTTCTATGTGGTAATATTCTGTCAGCGAAGTAAACAGCAATTAGTTACTTGAAATAAATAATGCGCAAACGGTACCGAGCAGACTTTAATTTGACTCCCGAAATTAATAACTCAAAGTCTTTTACAAGCTTTTTAATTTTATTAACGTTTTACCCGAAAATTATACAGGGTGTAACAGGACACTTCACGAAGCCGTCAACCAAGCATTATGTACATCAAACTAAGTAACTTTACGTAAAAATTATTGCTGGGAAACGACTATTTTTTTGGGGTCAAAAATCACGTTTTACGGTAGGACTCAATGTAACGCACTCAAAACATTGTGCTGATGGATGGATTGAATAGTAGGACCCTCCTACCCTGGAGGTGTTTAAAGTAAAAATCTTAAACTAAAAACATGTAATTAAAAAAAAACTTGTGAAAAAGTTGGAACTTTGACCCCCAATATCTCCGTAACTAGAGGGTTCCCAGGTATGGTCTAGAACAAAAAAAATATCGCAATGACGGGGAAAACAAGTGCCTTTCGGCTTCGTTAAGGGTCTTGTTACATCACCCTTTATAAATGAGTCACACAACGTTGGACTTGGCCGTTTACGTAATTTCAATTTTTCATGATCTAGAAATGTTTTTAAGTTATTTGTTTGTTTTTCGAGTATTGTTTCCAGTGCATTGTTTTTGTTTTAATGTTATGATAAACTATTAATTTATGATCAACATCACCATTCTCCTTTCAATTTATTTGGGATCGGTGCAGCACGTCTTCGTTTTTAATATCACTGTTTATGATATTTGAAAGTAAGGTGCAAATATTTATTTTATTTTATTTATCAACTTACATCTACCATAACAACTAACCAAAGCGGTAAATGCACCTTAACCTAACTTAGTAGCTCAACTTAATCCTTAACTTAAATTAATTGTAACTTCGAACAATCTTAGAATCTAGTTTTATTGTTCTCTTACCGTTAACTTGTCATGTATTCAATAAATTAATCCGACTAATTGCCCTGACACCCACAGACTTACGAAGAATAAACAAGGAACGTATTATCGAAAAAAATAAGAGAAAAGTGTATGAGAGAGCTTTTGCTTATCTCCGTTGAACGGAGACTTGTCTACCTTTGTATTTGATGTTTTGAGCCCGTGTATCAAGCGAACGTTGAGTTGTTTGTATTTTTTTTATCTACCCGCAAAATAATTATTGTACAATTGTCTAGACAAAACTAGACAATTGTACACTAATTATTTACAAAATTCACTTACATAAGAATATTAAAACTATAACATAGGTCGATATTGTTGAGACAATATCATACTATGATATAGGTACTTATAAATATAAGAGAATTTTGTATTCATATGAGAATAAAGATAGCTCAAACCACAAGATGATTTTTAAATCCACATTTAAATTAAATTTAGTAACACTAAAAAGATATGCTTGCTAAAAAATTTGTATTTTTTTCTATTAAGTGATTAATGAACAACCAACTGATAACACCTGTTTTTCACTTTGATTATAAAATGTCTAGATGCAGCGTCGCCCTACAATCAAAACTAAAAAAACGAGGCAACAATTTCAAACCATTTGTGCGTGCGGCTGCGTGCGACCGGTGTACACTGTGCGTCTGCCTCTGTGCGAATTTATTCGCCAAAAGTTGGCTGATATTTTTGACACGTTTGCGCACATTTGATGCTCTATCTAGACTTTATATAATCAAAGGTTTTTCAGGCCACTTTTAAATCATCCTGCATAAACCGTCTTTGCACCTCTAAATTTTGAAACCCCTCCTCTAAATTCTCCTCACGCCAGCGCCACACAAAAGAAAACCCTTTTCCTTTACAATTTCTTGAGTACTCGTAAACAAGGGACATCGCTGCTTCATTTAGGATGAAGCAGTAAACTTTAGCACTAGACATTATTTATAGAAGAGTTAGCAGGTCGTAATTTTCATAGATGTCTAGGCTCGTTTTACGGAGTAATCTTTGTTGTATGTGTTTTACTGGGATATTAATAAGTAATACGATTTTTATGCCTCCTATTATTTATTTATTTAAACTTCATGTTCAATAGTGGTACATACGCGGACTTAATGCCATAAGGCATTCTTTACCAGTCAAGCTTTGGGTTAAATAAGAAAACACTGAGGTAGGGTACAAAATAAATATCTAAAAAAATAACTTTCTCTTAACCTGCCCTCTTAGCCCAAAAATATGCAGACGTAGTGATATTTGCACTACCACCGACGACGCGATGGAAGTGGCGAAGTTCTGGGCTAACAACATTGAAAAATTGTTGTGCCTGCGAGACGAAGAATAAGAATGCCGTATTATTCATGTACTGGGTGACGGAGGTCAGATCAGAAGTCGCTCCATGTAAAATAGTGGTATTCAGCTGCATTCGGTTAGAACTGAAGCCAATAAAAGCCTTGGCTGCTGATGATAATTATACTTATGTCGAATTTACGGAGCTTTGTGTTGAAAAATGGTGGCACAATATTGTTATATTTTGTCCGAGAGCTAACCACCTAAGACGAAAATTTAATGGAAATAGTGACGGAGGAAACATAACTTAATGTCATGCCAGAAATCCTCTAAGAGCAAACGCATAGGTGTATTTTTAGAACACACACATTTCGAAAGTAATGTTTAAGTTCCATGTAATAGGGGCGAACCTATTGCCATCAACGGGCACAGACCCAGATTCTGCTGAGTACTGAGAAATTTATAATGACTTTCCTCAAAACACTTTCCCGTAGCCTTACCTGGAAATCGATCTCAAGTTCTTGTTACGAAAAATCAAACCCTTCATTCTAATTAAACTCAAACTCAAAGCATTTATTTAAATTAGACCATAACAGGCACTTTTGAATGTCAGAAAAACAAAGGCAAAGCTACAGCCACAGACACAAGGCATAATAATTTGTAAAAGTACTGTTAAGTGCCCATTCCAAAGCGTAGATCTCTATGGGGAAGAATGGGCGAGATTATTTAAAAAAATAGAATTTTTTGTAATGCCCCTATTAATAAATCAAACTAAAACAATAAAACACACTTTACCTAACACCAAGACAAACTTCAACAAAAAATATCTCCAAAAATCAAAAGACTCACTCAGACATAAGAGTCTTTATTAACTTATAAAGTACGTGACAAAATACTGATAGAAATTTCGTCGTCCTAACAAACAGGAAAAGAAAATGAACAAAATACTTTGAAGGGGACAAGTGGCAGGCCTTTATGAGCGTTCAAATCCGAAGCCAGAATTTTTGTAAAGGCAAGTTAGCCTAAGGGCTAAGCTATAAAGAAAGCGAATCGAGGCCGGTGGGATATCACGCCCACTGTAGTGTGTACCCTTTGCATGAATAAATGATTTGGCCCCAAGCAATAGAAACGCTAGCTTTAGTAAAACTTGAAACTATATCTACGTTAGAAAAAGGTGTGCTGCAAATTTCATGCATTTTGAAACATATATACTGAAATATATGGCATCACATGAATATGGCAATGATGTGGGGAGAAAGAGTTCATATCTGTGAATAAAAGCTGAGAGCCTCGATATTAGACAGACAGTTATTTTGGAAAGGTACAAAACGATTTGAAAATAAGTAAGAAAGAAGGAAAATGTATTTATTTGTCGCAGAGACATCACAAGCATACAAAATGCCAAAAAAATAAAAAAGGACGGAAAAAAAAATGTTGGCAGCCCCCACGTCGTGACTGCGATATACAGGTTACCACTCAGCATGATACTGTGCTATGGGCGGCCCACAGGACAGCGCTGGTTTTCAGTGGTCACCTGATAAAAAAATTGGTTAGTAAAGTACCCTCAGCAGGTTTGACATAAATTCTTCCGTAGGTTATGCCAATCCAATATAATTTAGACTTTTCCGTCTTTGTTTTCACTGATAGAATTATGCAAATTGACGTGCCTTCGTCTAGGCCCTCATTATCCAGGTTCAGTTAAAAACCAGCGTCGGGCACTAGTTGTAATTTTTGCTGATCTGATCACACCATGTTATATTTTTTGTTTAGATCTAAGTTATCTTTTAACTTTTATTATTTTTGTTTTATATGCGAGCGTTTGTGGTATGTGCCAAATGAATGTATTTTCTATCTTTCTACTTTAGGACAACACATTAATATTCTAACACTCTTTTAAGCTTTCACGGTTTAAAATTAAATTAACTTAGTTTAACATATTCTAGGTCTTGTAAGAATGGAGCGCTATGTTGGACTCCGGCGAACTACGGCAACGGTTTTTTCTACGACGCAGGTCAATAGCCATCTATCCTGTGAAATTATTATCTAGGCTACAAAGTTGCTTTGTGCGCGCTCCTGGTCCGCCCCGGTTTCTGTGTAGCAGAGCTTTCATTTGCACGAGCAAAGTAAACTTTTCTCACACAAACATGGTCCATGAAAACTCGGTAAAATAGTAATGGCGTTTCCAAATAAGTTCATGTAAAAAAAAAAGAAACGGTAAGAATGCAGGATTGTCGGCCTTAAAACCGATAGTTTTGATTTTAAATTGCATTTTTTTTCTATTTTAAGCTCCTGTAGCAGAACAGGCCATGGTGTTCGAGGCTGTCAACGCAGTGACACCGACACTGTACTAACACTACCCGATCCCATACTTTGATTTTATTTTTATTCGATTATATTTCTTCACGCTTGTACTCAAATTTGAAATTCGATCACATATTTTTTTAACTTTAACAGCGGGTCCAATCTACCAAAGGAAATAAAATAAAAATCTTAATTTAGTAAACTCATCCCGCGGGTCCCAAATGAGCGGGATCAGTTGACTAAAGAGCCCAAAGTGTGCCTAAGCGTAGACTACTAGCGAGCCGGAACGATGCGTCATCCATCTTAGTGCCAATGGTAGATGATGGAAGTGCCTAAAACTAAAAGCCCTATTCCCAATCCCCCACGGCTAGCAGACGAGAACGTTCCATATTAAAGTAGTTCATAATCTTTTCGTATCCGTTTTTATTCGCTTCTTTATTATTAAAGTTTAATACGTGTATCATCTTCTCTCAATTCTTATTCTTTTCTGAAAACACAATATTTTTTCCAATGCCTGTGGCCACGCGTAATACCTATTAAAAACATGCATTTAAAAAATTACTTGTGAAATATAAATTCATAATCAGCCTTTAATGTTCCCACTGCTGGGACACTCGGCCTCCTCTCCATGAGAGGGAATGGGCTATATAATCCACCACGCGGTCCCAGTGTGGGTTGGTAGATGTCACATGTCTTCGAATTTTTGGTTCTAGGACATACCGGTTTCCTCACGATGTTTTCCTTCACCGTTTTTGAAAGCAGTGGTGATGAAATAAATTACACAAAGTAATGCGTCTGCCTGGGTTCGAACCCACGACGTACTGTTCGTAAGTCGGGGCCGCAACCACTGGGCCACCGCTGTTCTCCAATATGCTCTCCAAATCTGAAATATACATTAAAATAACCTAAAGTAACTAACTTAAGAATAAGCTTAAAAAATGGCGTCCAAAAACTCGTCCTCAGCGCTGTCAACTGGTAATGTACCCAAGAGACTGGTGGCGTTGCCACGTTGTATGGCAATGCCTTTGGCCAAGGTAAAAGCCAGCTTTTGGGTCACGAGAAGTGTCAACTAAGCGCAATTTAAATATTTTAAAACAAAGAAAACTTCACGAATATCTTGCTATCGATCGGCCAGCCATTGATTCCTTTCACAGGGCCTATGTGTTGAAAGCCAGACATGCAGCAGAAAATTCTCATCACAAAAGGAAGAATTTTGAAAGACAGACAGAATCCTTACCACCACTCATACCTATCCAATTAATTTATTAGTTAGCTAAGAATAATACAATTTCTGATCCACCAAAATCATCAATCATAACCATCCGTCTTCGAATCCTCATGAATATGTAAGAACACACACAAAAATAACGAAAACATTTGACTACAAGACCGAATGGATCTTATGTAATAATAATCTTACGACTGAATTTCGGTCACACGGTCACTGGTACGTAGGAGATTATGATAATGCACAAGTGCGTGCGTAAACCAGACTATGCAATTTCTCTTCACTCACTCTCATAGTCTGATGGGACAGCAATACGACACCATTGGGGAAGATCTGGAGTAGAACCAACAGCTTTATCTGTTCTCCAAGACAATGGGGTCTTGATAATGCTAAGAGAACGGTCACCCATCCATGAACTGACCTCGACAAGGGTAGCTTTACATCACAGACCTATCAATCCACGCGTACTTGCTCTCCGAGATACGAAGGGGGTTTCGATATGTTTAAATAACGGTGACCCATCCAGGACTGATCTTAGCAAATGCAACTTAACCTCGCAGATCCATCCATTCGCACAGCTTGCCATGTACTTTTCAACGACCCCCTCAAAACGGATCCAATATACAGTATGTCAATACCTTCGTTCCTACTAAATAGACAGTGGGATATGTTGGAGCGAAACTTTTTTAATTTGGACCTCTGCCAATGCTTTCGGTGTTCTATGTTGGATGACACGTAGATGAGTTTGGATATTCGGTCGAGATTAACTGGTTGAATCATTTATGAGGGACAAGTTGCTTTGTAGTTTGGTGAAGAGCCTGAATTTGTAGACGGTTGGATAGAATACTCTTTATTGCACTCGAAATGGAGGGAAAATTAATAAACTCTTCGAAAAAAAAGATGCGAGTTTAAGTTGCATAAAAGGTGTAAAAGAACCCGCCTCGAAGCCTGCGACCAAGCATTCTGTACATCAAACTAAGTTAATCTACGCAAAAACGTATATGTGTCTAAATGTATTAACAAGTCAAGTGATTACTTGAGTAAAAGTAATCAGTTGAGATACGAATTTTATTCTGTAGTTTATTAATTGTTTGAAGTTAGAACTGTCAAAAGTTAGAATTCTTACTTTGCTTTCTTTAACGGTCTTTATACTTCGTTTAAATTCTTATTTATTGCATAAAAATATTTGCATAGGTAATTACTTCAACTGTATTTATTTATTTATAGTTAATTAAAACGGTTAAACACCAATTACAATAATTAACATAGAAACAGAGAGAGTAAAACGTCCAGTTGACAACATTCATTAAATTAAATTAAAACTAACAAGGAACAGTGGACACTCTTGCATAATTTCTCTCACAGAACACCAGACATATACGCATTAGCTTACTCCATTCATCCGTAAACACATCACACTCAGGGTTGGCAGTCAGAAGGGCGTTGAAGGTCTTAAGAGTACGACAAACCCGAGATATTTTTTTTTTCGGTTGGGAAATCATCAAATCCTCCTCCCTCCTCTCCTCCCGCTCTGGGCGGAGCAGGAGGGAGTGTCAGACTTTTACTGACTAAAACCCATCCATGTTCCTTCATCGCCCTTTGTGTTCCGGGGCCACGGTATCTCTTTCGAACAGTCCCGCAGCCCCGGCAGGCATCAGCCCTTGCGGACCCCTTCCTATTGCTGACATCACTTTGAGGCTTGCGTGGAACACGAACGTGCCGTCGACACGGCCTGTCGTCATAAGACGGACGGACGGTGAGCTAGCCCATAGCTCGCCGTCCACAGGCCCGCGCCTACGGTGGCCGGGGGCCACCACGTGGCCCCCGACGCCCGGTGCGTCTCCCGCGGCGGCTGGGATGTGAGGTTCTCTCCCTCTCACGTTCCGCCACCTTCTTCGCTAGCGTGACTGCTTCGCAGAAGGAGGTGACGGCGTCCCATTCCGTCTCGCTCCGGACCATGGGTTGAACCAAGGCCGGACGCGAGAGGTCGCCGCCACCGATCGCCGCCTGTTGTATGCCTTGATTACATATTATCAGCAATTTTTTCGCTGCTTCATTGGCCTAGTAGTCGTAAGCAGGACTGCTGAGCAGCTGTCCTGGGTTCAATTCCCGGGTCGGCCCGAGTGTTATTAGGTTTTGCGTTAGAAATTTCTCAGTAGCAGCTACGAAGTCTGGATTTGTGCCCAGTTCATGGCAATAAGCTCGCCCATTATTACATGGGACTTCAACAAAAATTTGGGTGTACTATTAGGTACACCTCTGCCTATTAGTTTTATTAGAATAATCAACACTGGCCTACAAGAAATTCTTAGAATAAACAAAGCGCGTGAAAGGTTACCCTACCATAATTTTATGATTGCCAGCTCGTCAATACCCAATGAAGCTTTGACTCAGTTCTTCTTAGGTTGAATAAACGATGCTTCGAGCCATGATATTTAGACTTGGCTGCAGAAGGTTGCAACACGCAAATAGACCAATTAATCGATCAGCTTCTGTTCTGATTCCCACGCTCAGTAGATATTCTCAAGGTTCTATTTAGCTTTTATAGTTAGCAAGTTGTGGGCTATTTTCTCCCATCAATATCACGTCTGTAATCCCCGAAGGGAACGGCAGTGGGGTACCTTATAGCACTCACACATTTCACCAGCTATCTTTAAGATTCATGTAATGGGGGGCGATCCTATTGCCATCAACCGTGCACAAATCCAGACTCCGTGGCTGCTACTGAAAAATTTCTGATGGAAAAACCCAGTAACAATTTGCCCGGCCCCGAAATCGAACTCTGGACGACATGCTCAATAGCTCAGCTCAGTCGCGATTGCGCCCAACTAAGCAGTCATTTTCCATTTTCTTTCATTATAATAAGTTGATTTCAGTAGAAAAAGGCTAGTTAATTCGTGTCCATCTAATAATAGCATGGATCTATTCCTGAACGGTACCAAGATATGTGGGAATTTATCTAGTTTCAGACCTTCTTCTTCTTCTTCTTCTTCAACTGAATACGTACAAAATAGGCAGTCCCTTTGGTAAGCTTCATTTAAAATTACCCGACTTTTTAGCGTTCTTCTTTTTAGCGTTCTTCTTTTTAGCGTATATTATGAGTGTTTGTTTATTTGTGAGTTAATTATTTAGGTACATCTATTCCACCATAACTTTTAAACGCTTAAACCGATTTCGATGTGTGTGAAATCATTAAAATCTTTGCGTTATCCCGAGTAACAGAGAATAAAAAAACATAGAGTAGCTCATATTGCTCATAAATAAAAACCAACACGATTTCTTTTTATTCCCAGAGTGTGAAGCAGAAAGGTCTTGGTAATGGAAGGTAATTGTTAACCTTCACGGACTACACGCTTTGCACATAATTATGATTTATTTCAGAACAATCCATAATTATAATGATTATTTATATAAATAACAGTTATTCTAAATCTAAAACAAAACCAAAAACAGTCATTAAACATAACTTAACCGTAATGCCATTCGTGACAAATTGTCAGAAAAGTTTGGTTCAACTTTAACTACGGTGCGATTAAAATGTGATCAGAGCTCACGAATTTAACCTAATGTATATTTTTTAAGTTGATTTTAATTAATGGATTTTAAGGTTTAATGTATAAAAGTATTGGTAGTGTTTTGTCATTTGGCCAGACATTTTTAATTGGTCGAGTTATTTTTACTTTCTGTTGTTGATTTCTACAATTTTATCTGCCTAGCCTTTTCCCAACTACCTATGAGTTGGTCTCCAGTATATCCTGATGCAGTTTTTTACTTGGTGATTATCCTATCTGACAACCCAATTATTACTGGGTAATACGATACCCCTTGGTAAGACTGGTTGTCCGACTTTGGAGCCACTGACTACGTTATTGACAAGAAAACGGAACCCATAAAGATTCGTCATATCTGTCTGTCTGTCAGTGTATGTCAAGCCACTTTACTCCGAAACTATTAGGATTACACAGTTGAAACTTAGTAGGTAGATGTATTCTGTGAACCACTTTACGATTGTTATACAAAAAAAATAGAAGCTCCCCATACATGGAATTGGTTGGATTGTAGAACGTAAATAAAACTTTCAACCAAAATTGGTTTTAATAAGATTTGATGTTTACTTTTGAGATATGGGACTTTTTCATCAAACTGAAGCAGTAACTTTGTTTTTTATTAACATACTATGAAAAACAAATTTAATTTTGCTGTTGAATGTAAAACAATACAACATATGAATGAGCCTTCAAAATATTTTTATTATATTGTTTCTTGCTACAGAACCCTGTGTGCGTGTGAGTACGACTCGCGCTTGGCCAGTTTTTGAAACGAAGCCAACTAAATACATAGTCTAACTAATCCATTATTAACATCGTTTTAAGCCAGTAAAATAAGGGGGAATTTCAGTAATGAAGAAACGCAATTAGCATAATTTAACCATTTTCACTATCAATGCCATAATTATCGTGGAATATTGTCGATGAAAGCTTTTCAAGGTTATTGGCCCCGAACTAAGCGCACAAGAGTTGATTGTAGATTGATTTGTTATTTGAAGACCACACAGTCTTGAGACTGCCTCGTTGGTCTCGTGATCGCAATCGCGACTGCTGAGCATGAGGTCCTGGGTTCTATTCCCGGGTCGGGCAAACTGTTATTGGGTGTTTCCTTCAGGAATTTCTTAGTAGCAGCTACTGGATTTGATTCCTACAGTAAATAGATACTACTAATAGATCTACTAACGTAGATCAGGAAAAAAAGAGATATATTTATATTTTCGTATGAAAAGGACAGTTTTCGCTATTCAATTCAATTAATTTATTTAGTCAGACAAAAATGTCCATAATTTCAAATACAAAAATATATATTAGCTATATATATAGTTAGTATATTATTATATTTTTCAGCTCACATTTTGGTTCAGAAATAGCCTAACCAGATTATCAATTAGTTGGCAACCACAACTTACGTTTGATATTTGGTGGGTTACTCTGTTGCTGATGAAACCACATAAACCACCGCCCAATAACTTCCTAGTATTTACCTAAGTAATTAGGTAATATAGTTTGGATACATGTTTTTATGAAAACCAACGTAAACATGTACACACGGATCTTTCAGAGCATTTCCAAAATTGAAAGAAAGAAAGAAAGAAAATGTATTTATTAGCCCGCACAGGACGAAATAAAACAAAACTATGGTTACATTTACATGAAGTACAACAAAATTATAAAAGTAAATAAAACTATAATTAAAAAAAAAACAACGAAATTAGTCCTGTACGAAGCCAAAGGGCAGCATGGTGCTGTAACATTTAGAAAACGTCACAGCGCTGGTATTCTGATAGGGCCCAAAGTGATGCCACGGTCAGATACGAATACGAATTTAAAATATATAGATATATATAATGTGTACAACAAATAAACAAATATAAATATGTGAAGTACAATAAATACGAATTTATGAAAATAATACATACATCTACACCCCACGTAACCACACTGTTTGTCAGTCTGTGCCATGAGTATCACTGGCAACACTGACGAAGAGGACGCGGGCGCAGACATATTTGTTTCTTTTTATCATTATGTCAGCGAAGGAGAATCAAAACAACAATCAATACTGTTAACATATTCATATCATAACAGTTAGTGTGCAGAGATAG
The DNA here is from genome assembly GCA_947578425.1 of Eugnorisma glareosa. Taxonomy (NCBI): domain Eukaryota; kingdom Metazoa; phylum Arthropoda; class Insecta; order Lepidoptera; family Noctuidae; genus Eugnorisma; species Eugnorisma glareosa. The sequence goes on from OX387979.1 coordinate 15,699,046, forward strand.
TGTAAAACAATGATGTGTTGGTGAATGTGTGAAATATTAATTAAACTGGGGCTGTCAAAGAGTTAAACAAGCAACAAACATTATTACCTACGTACGAAGGAAAAAAAACGCGACCCAAGACAACGGCAAAACAAGTGCATCTTGGTGTCGAGGATTCCTTACCAGCCGCTAGAATATTAAGTATGATCTTACTAACTTATAAAATAAGGGTGGCCAGACGCTCCGGCCACCATTGCAAGCTGCGTGCAGAACATTAAGTAAGTTATTCGGTTGTATCTTTTTGCTGTTGGAGTAAGTATCGTTTGTATTTACTTCTAAAAGTACATTAATTGGAACTAGAACGTCGCTATTTTATTTTTTCACGACATTCGTCGTCGCCCTGTCAACGTCAATCGAGTTTCAAAAAAATCCTCCCCGATATTTGATGCAACTACAGGGTGTAAAGGGAGCGAAGACAAAGCCGTCAACCAAGCATTTTGTACATCAAACTAAATAACTTGACGCAAAAATTATTGCTGGGTAACGATTTTTTTTTCGAGTCAAAAATCATGTTTTACGGTAGGACTCAATGTAACGCACTCAAAAAATTGTGCTGATGGATGGATTGAATAGTACGGGGGTCGAGTAAAAATCTTGCAATAAAAATATATTTGAAAATAAAACTTGTGAATAAGTTGGAACTTTGAACCCCAATATCTCCGTAACTAGGTTTCCAGGTCTAGAACCAAAAAATGATCGCAATGACGGAGAGAAAAGTACCTTTCGGCTTCGTTAAGGGTCTTGTTACACTCTTTATAGTACTATAGGACGATCTCATTTAAAAACTGGATAGCTATGACACAAAACCGGCAAAAGTGGAGAGATTTGGAAGAGACCTACACTCAGCATTGGACGTCCAAAAGTTGAAGAAGAAGAATAGGTACCTACTATAAGATCAAGAAAGAAAACTGAAAAGTCTTCTGGCCTTATAATTCAATATGAACAGGAACTAAAACACTGTTTGTCGAAAATACGAGAAGAAAGTATGTACCTACACCATGAACTACCTAAAATGTGCATAATAGTTATTCAAGCCCTTAGGGTGACTATTCTCAATGATATTATAGGCTGTAATTACTAATCACCCATCGATATCACTGCAGCCGCATGATTGCCGCTATTATCATATAAACCTCATTTATACCGAAGCGAATGTAACATGACATCACGCCTATAATCTCCAACACGTTAGTTGTAATAAGGGGCGAGCCTATCAGCCATCAACTGAGCACAAATCCTGCGTCTGGGATGCTACTGAGAGATCTTGATGGAAAAATCCAATAACACTTTGTACAACCAAGGCATCGGACCCAGGACCTCAAATCAAAATCAAATCAAATCATTTATTTCTTTGAAAACATGGGTAAAAGATACATAGATGTTGTGTGTGTGTTGTTGTGTGTTGTGATGTTGTGTTGTGATGTTGTTGTGTGTTGTGTTGTTGTTGTTGTTGTTGTTGTGACACAGCCTCTTTGGTACTGACCATGAGGTCAGTACCAAAGAGGCTGTGTGCACGAAGCAAAAGTTTTCGATAAAATACTCCGATATCTTTCGATACAAACCATACATTTAACCTTTCGTATGCCGAGTATTTAGACACAATTAAAAACCTATTGTGTCTCGCGTATATTAACGTTCCGGCACACGAAGGGCAGTATCCATGCAGTCTCAGGTCACAACTCTATAAAATTGTTAAAGTGAAAAATTGTTATTTTTTTTTACACAATCTTGTAAGAAAAGTTCTTTGAGTTTAATTAATGCAACTTTCTTTCCATCTTCAGCAATAATTTATAGACTCTTACGTATTTCAATGATTTGATAAATTTTCTTTCAAGCAAGTTTTAATTAAAACTGGTGAGAAAGTTTTTAATATCTCGTTTGTGATTTTTATAATTTTTAAGTCTTGAAAATAGACTGAAACATTTAAACAGGCTGTAAGGGACTACAAAGCGACATTTGTCAACCACCACATTTTTGTAGTTGAACAGAGTTGAATAGCCTATGATGTTCCCACTGCTGGGACACTCGGTCTCCTCTGTATGAGAGGGAACGGGCTATAATCCACCACGCAGCCCAGTGCGGTTTTGTAGACGACACACGCTCCCGTTGAACTTATTTGCATAAAATTCAAGGATTTAAGTAACATTTACCAAAAATCTTGGGAACATCTTCAAAAAATCTGTAGGATAACCTGTTCCCTGCTACTTCACGGTGTAAAAGTTACTACAGCCATTCACACGATACAGGCGATAGCCCATAAACTTAATGGCCCCAGAGTCATAAACATTACGAATTGGATAAATTGACGGCCCGACCATTCGTAATTGGACAATTATAAGGCCCAGCTATGCTAAAAGCTATGAATTTTATACCGACTAGTAATCATTTTGATTGACAATTTACGCGGTGTTACAAACGGATTTGTGCGAGTAAATTGTTGTGCACAGGGCGCGGTGTTACCTCAATTGATCAAAAATTGGTTTCTTAGATAGTCGAGTATGACGTAATGCAATGAAAATATCTAAAGAAAAAAATACACTGGACAAAACAGGGCTTAAAGAAAAAATTTAACCGCAAAGAAATATAAATAATAGTTAGTGTTGTAGATTGTAAACTAAAAGGGCAATGTTTCAATGCTTTGTATGTGGCATAGAGAATACGTGTACTGACAGATCTACTTGTCTTTGCTTTTTCTTTTAGAACGTGTGTCTACTATAAATTATATCCTATCAAATCTTACATTAAACTATTATTTTCCATACAATAATCCAATAGTTAGATATTCCCAATAAAAAATTGGAAAGTTGCATCACAAAAATAAACTTTGACGTCGAAGACAATGATTGATTTTTAAAGAATTGAATAGAATTAGCATATTTTTAAAACTTTAACCAAACAATGATTTAATTTAATGTCTATATTTTGAATAATCTAAAGAAAATCTGTAAAATAAATGCCCATTCGCAGCTTAGTCCCATGTCAACACACCGACATTATTTTCAATTTTCAACCTTATTCACGATCTATAGTGGAACAATAGTTTACGCGGTCTAGTAGCGATTAAAATCGTAGCCAGTCCGCGCCATAATCTTTCATAGTCAATTTGGTCTACAGCATGAATCAGAAAGATCAACAATATCTTCCAGCCCTTGCCCCATTCTACTTGTGATCGCCGCACCACGTTTTCTTCTTCCATTCTCCCCTGTCAGACGTCACGGCATCATTTACTCCTTTCTCTTTCGATGAACGATTATGTGAATAACAACTAAGTAAAGTACCTATTCTTTTGTTTGCCTGTTGTGTGCCTTTTTTTTTCGGATGGGATATCGTCAAATAACTCCTCGCGCTCTGGGCTGAGCAGGAGGGAGTGTCAGATTTTTACTGACTAAAACCCATCCATGTTCCTTCTTTTGCCTTTTCTGTTCATGGGCCGCGGTATCTCTTTCGAACAGTCCTGCAACCCTGGCAGGCATCGGTCCTTTCGGACTCTTTCCTGGTTGCTGACATCTCTTTGAGGCGCGCGTGGAACACGAACGCGCCGTCGACACAGCCTGTCGTCATAAGACGGACGGACGGCGAGCTAGCCCATAGCTCGCCGTCCACAGGCCCGCGCCTACGGTGGCCGGGGGCCACCACGTGGCCCCTTCTTCGCTAGCATGACTGCTTTGCAGAAGGAGGTGACGGCGTCCCATTCCGTCTCGCTCCGGACCATGGATGGAACCAAGGCCGGACGCGAGAGGTCGCCGCCGCCGATCGCCGCCTGTTGTGTGCCTTGATTACATATTATTAGCAATTTTGTCGCTGCTTCGTTGGCTCAGTAGTCGTAAGCAGGACTGCTGAGCAGCTGTTATTAATTGATTTAAATCAAAACATTTAGAAATCTGTGTTTCAATATGTATTACATAAACAGTTTGATGTAAATCATAACACAAACTGATTAGCTAAGACAATCTTGTGTTTATAATTATAATTAATCTATTTTGATATTACTCTTGTAATACTACTAAATGTTTAAAACGTTGTTTGCTGACACGAAGAAATCAAAAATATTAACTGACTTTTTCAAAAGATTGTGTACAACTGATGATACAGAACCCACCAAGGAAGGATGAACAGAGTCATACAATATTGGTTCTGCAAAACCAGTACGGACTAATTGCTGACACGACCGTACAAATACTTACGGAAGTATCGTCTGTGTCCAATGAAACTAGACCGCAATTCATCCATAACAGTTTGACTTATTAATTTAAAACAATGTAAGTACACAATACAGACTGATAAGTAAGTAAATAACTATAAAAGAGGTCAAATATGGACTCAATAGAAGATATTTTACTTAAGAAAAGAAATTGGAGAACCTAAACACAATTTATTATAATGATTTCCTATACACGACCTTGAGTTCATGGCAAAACAAAAGTATAGTCAATCGATTCATAGCAAGGTTGTAGGCAGCTGATTTTCATGACCTACATAAACAGCCGTCTGTCTGTATGCTTCGAAAAACATTTATTAACACCGGGTTTGTTTAACATCAGTTATGGTTTTTGTACAAAAATCTGTACAGATTGTCAGAATACGAATGTCATAATTTAAACGTCGATTTTTCAAATGTAGTTTTGACATCAGGGGGTTTAAAATTGCCGCTATAGTAGAATCATAATAAATGCAGTATAGTAATAAAAATTACTTTTCAATTCATAAAACGGTCACAAAGTGACAATTCATAATATGGTCAATTGGTCATAGACATAATGTAGCTTTTTTTTCGGTTTTCCGATACTCGACCTTACGATAGACGTAATTAATATTATGAATTGTTTTAAAGAGATTCTTATTCTTTTCCTATTAATTATGATTCTGCTAAAGCGGCCATTTTATACCCCTAGATGACAGTTGAAATGTAGCCCGAAAAAAATCCAAATTAAGAGGCAGTGGGCAGGGCACATTGCTCGCAGAATAGATGGCCGATAAGTTCTGAAGTAGCGACCGCGAACCGGAAGACGTTGCGTTGGAAGGTCATCTACTAGACTAGGTGTACCGATGACCTGGTGAAGGTGGAGGTGATCCACTGAATGCGAGTCGCGGTCTCGTGCGACTAAATGTGGCGACACTTTGAAGAGGCCTATGTCCAGCAGTGGACGACTTTCGGCTGATATGATGATGATGATGAGACAGTCATACTATAAGAAGGTTGGTTGGTTCAATAATTTTGAAACGTTAACACTTCAAACATTGACACTAATATTATATACTCGCAGACTGGCTCATGCAAAAAATACGGGAATGCTCGTAAAAAAAAGAGGCTTGCTCTATGCATATCTTGCTTATGCCTAAAAAAATTAAGTTTATTTTGGCTAGAAGAAAAAAAAAAACTTCAACATAAAAAACAAAAGGCCAACCCAGTAAAAGATTGAGTAAGAATACTTCTACGAAAGCGATTACCGTGAACGTTCTTGAAACTGTTGCAATTGGATACAAATAATTCTGTAAGTACCCCTACATGGGTTTTAGTCAGTAAAAGTCTGACACTCCCTCCTGCTCAGCCCAGAGCGGGAGGGGTTATTTGATGATATCACAAAAGAAAAAAAAAAGCTACTTACTACAGACGTAATCACATCAAGCTATCCGAAACTGTAAAATTTTCCCAATCAACCTTAAACCCAATGCTTCAGCGATAAAGTTGAAAATCCATTAGAGAAATTTGCCAGATTGTAGTAGCTTGAAGTGGCGTCTGTACCTTTTAAAAACAGATATGTATCAATCAATCAATATCAATATCTACCACAGTCCATTACTGTGCTTGTTTGTAGAGGAGTTCGTGTAGGTTTAAAGATATTTTATTCCCAAAAAAGACAGAAAGTCACTTACATGAGAACAATAATAATAAATTTTTTATATTTTTAAATGTTTTTTTTAATATTAATTTGTTTAGAAATATTTAAAAATGTAATTTATATGTATATAATTATATTTTTTTTTTAATATTTTTAAATGTTTTTATATTGTTTTTTTATAAGAAATATTTAAAAATGTAAATAATTTGTATAAAAGTCAAATAAAGGAAATAATAATAATAATAAATGTTTATTTTTCTTCCACAAATAATACTTATAAACTAACACGTAAATTGATTGAAAAAGATCACTATGTTTATTTGTGGGAGACTGGTGCCTAAACTAAGCCTAAACTTGTATTTCAGGACACCAGGGACTCCCCCCTACAGGCAAAAATTACATTCTTCATTGGTTATTAAAATAGCTAGGTATAATGGTGTCTAGTTATTGTAATTATAGGTATACAGATATGGATATTTGATGGAAAGAACAAAACATTGTAATTTAATAGCTAAATAATAATAGAACAATGCTTAAAATTAGTTGTATTTAAAGTTCGTCACAGACGTCACGGTAGTAATTACTATATAATGATATTATGATACACCCATCCAATGAACTCAGATTTTAGAAAGGGTGTTATTTATGATTAAGTATTCGTGTATAAATAATAACAGACACTCGGGTCGATCATTATGTTAAGCCGTGCTTGCCTAGGTTGGTCCGTGGATTTTCGATCATTACATACCTATAGTTCCTCCGTGCCTCGGAAAGTACGTTAAGCCGTTAGTCCCGGCTGTCATTTGTAGATCTTTGACGGTCGTTACAGCCAGTGGCCAGGTGGCTATTGGGCAGTGGCTTAGTAAGTCTGATAACCAGTCTTACCAAGGGGTATCGTATTACCCAGTACTAACTGGGGTCTAGAGGTCAGATAGGCAGTCTCTCTATGTATAATACTGGTATTCAGCTGCATCCGGTTAGACTGGAAGCCAATCCCAACATAGTTAGGATTAGCTTCCAGTCATGATGAGTTCATTACCGTGCTTAAGCACAATACTTCGTTCTTGGTCTTCTACATAATATATTATCTAGTGCATTCCAACTGCTTTATTAAGTTTATTGATACCTATACAACGTGTAACAGACTAAACGCAAAACCTCTTAAGGGTCATTGTACTCATCATTATGAACAACTTACACTATGGGACCAAAACAGAAATCGCAAAAAAAAAAATCGACTACCCCATTTCTGTGCGCAAAACTCGACAAAATGAGTGCAATGACCACTTTTTTTTTACGGATGGGAAATGACAATGCTGACATCCCTCTGAGGCGCGCGTGGAACACGAAAGCGTCGATACGGCCTGTCGTCATAAGATGGACGGCGAGCTAGTCCATAGCTCACCGTCTACAAGCCCGCTCCTACGGTGGCATACCCCATGTATCGAAAAATATATCCGATGGTCGGGGCCACCACGTGGCCGTGGCGACGCCCGGTGAGGTTCTCTCCCTCTCACGTTCCGCCACCTCCTTCGCTAGCATGACTGCTTCGCAGAAAGAGGTGACGGCGTCCCATTCCATCTCGCTCCGAACCATGGATTGAACCAAGGCCGGACGCGAGAGGTCGCCGCCACCGATCGCCGCTACGAGGACACGGTGGTGCTCCGCCCATGCGGGGCAGACCTCCACCGTGTGCTCCACCGTATAGTACAATGACCCCTCAAGAGGTATTGTGTTTATTCTGTTACACGTTTTAGATAGAGTTTGTTCACACTGCATTTGTCCAGGTCTTCTCCGTTATCGGACCTTGGACAAATATGGCCAACCTAATGTCTCTTCAGCTTACTAACTAGTTAAATCGGATACTGCAAACCGCGTGCAGAACGACCCATTTTGTGTCTTCTTTAAGGAGGGATTTTTTAAATCTTTCTGCAATATTTCGTTTTAGGCTTTCGCTTTTTCTTTTTTTTGGGGTGGCCGCGTGGAGTTTTTTTTTTCTAGATTATTATTCATTCTGTTTTAAATCCTAAATACAGCGAAAATGTCAGTTTCGCTAGGCTGCGCTAGACGTTTATTTGTTGCTTTAACGCTAAACTCCTTTGCCAACCGTACTAGTAGTAAATCTACAAACCTCGACGTCTCCCACGACTTTCCGGTAGTAAAAGTGTAGTAAATTCAGTTCCTAGTTCAGGGCTACGCGGATAGTTAAAGCCATTCACAGCCACGCGCGATGCAACTAACGTCAAGCGAAACGCGCGCGTTACATATGTCACGAGTGTACGCACAAACCAGTATACGCTGATCTCTCATTGTTCGGGAACCTCGTTTAAAAGGTGGTTAGGTTATACTGCATATGTATAGCTTGATGTGTCGCCGTGTGTATCGTTGTCGCGTGGCGGTGATTCGTAGCATGCGCGTTGCGTGAGCGTGTAGTTTGTGGCCGAGCAGTTCAGGCGAATGTATACCAAACATTTTCTATAAATAATTTTATGGGCCGTTAAACATGCTATTATCATGTGAGGATGGATTTAGTGGTTCCATAAAGATGTTTTAGGAATTCATTAATGATGTATTTGGAATGGACCACCATTGTTCTAATTACACACACACACACATAACGCACACAATATTCAAATCCTACTACATAACGTGTTGCCTGTATTCCCCGGAGAGGTAGGCAAAAAAGTACTACGTATAATTTTATGCAAAATATTTAGTTTTAATTCCGAGAAAGAGATCCAGGTCTGGATGCAGGATGCAGCACCACCCTCGGGACCCCGCAAAACTATGCATATGCAGGAAAAACAATTATTATTATAATTAGCATGCCATGCACCGAGACCTTCACTCGACACGAGTTTCACCCCTTCACGGGGCATCCTTAGGTGGTGTGTGGACTCGAAAGCTTACACTTTTAACTAAAGAAAAAATAAATTAATGCTAAATAGCCTCACTTTTTGCATTCTTTTTGATGTGAAGCCAATCCTATTACAAATATTTTAAGCCGAGGGCATAGAATCAAAGTTGGCGTAGTGTTTATATTTTAGAACACTTGTGGGTAAATATCGCCAATAAGATGAGGTGAGTTACGATGAAAATGACTAACTGTAGTTTTCGGTAAAACGCAATTAAGCTGGTGGAAAAATATTACGTCAGCAAATGCTGTATTGATTTTCGGAATTTTCAGTATTTTTATCGGTAGTTACTTTATTCACATATAAGCTTTCGGAAAATTTGTTTATAAAGCAGTAAATTTCACATTTTGATCTTTTATTACTACTCATAAAAATCTTTCTTTTTTCTTTTCTCAGCTTAAATGGTTACCTATCCGTCCCAGGAGGTCCCTCAGATCTCTCTGCATGCTCTTCACGATTATGAACAATCGATGCGCTCTCGATTATCTAAAAAAATACTTCAAAGTGTTGGGCAGCTCTCACAGTCGTAACCTTCGAGCTTCCAAGAATCTACTTCTCCAAATTCCTTCACACCGCACCGGTTTTAAGTCAAATTCTTACGCTATCTCTACTATAAAGCTCTGGAACGCGCTACCTTTTGGCATTAAGAAAGCTGAAAGCAAATTCACTTTTAAAAGAAAAGTTCGTAACCACTCCGAATAAATAACTCTCAATTTGAAGTCTAGTCACGGTAATTATTATTAAGTTTTTCGTTTTTTATATTGGTATTTGTTAAAATATTTATTAGTTTATTTTATATGTATTATGTGTATTAGTATTTTATTTTGTACCCTACCACATCGTTTTATTTTTTAACTCAAAGGTTGACTGGTAGAGAATGCCTTATTGCATTAAGTCCGCTTATGTATCACTATTGTACATGAAGTTTAAATAAATAAATAAACTTTGCAAAGAAGTGAAAATAGCGAGAAGATGAATACAGTGTGGATCCCTTCCACGAACTTAGTACGTCGCCGTCGTTCTGAACACTTCAATTTAAAAAAAAAACATCGGTAATTTAAAAACAGAATCTGCTGTTTCTTACAGAAGTAGTAATATTAGTAATACCTTCACAATCAAAATGTATGGAACAGCTGATTTTTCAGCAGATTTTCTGAACCACCAGTAAAGCACAGCCCAAATTGCAGGAACCTAATAAAAGCACCATCGAAATCAATCGCAAATGCATCGTATCGTTCATGTACAAAGGACAAACAATGGACACACCAAGAGTACACGACACAATACATCTTTAACAGAAACATCCTAGTTCCTGCCGTTTCTGTATCGACTGCGCTTTTGAATAGATGGACAGAAACCTTCACAACGCTCGACTGCTTTGTTCGCCTCTCGTCCTCACTCTGTGAATATTTCTGAAAGACATTTCTGATCCTTTGTTCTCACAAAACGCAGATCATATGCAAACATTGGCTTTGAAAATAGATTTAACGGATGTGAGTCGCACGGGACCGGTCAATATGGCGGCATATATACACTTTTTACGTAAGATTTTTATTGTAAACACCTCCTCGACCCCCGTACTATTAAATCCATCCATCGGCACAATGTTTTCATTACGTCCTAAGGAGTCCTACGGTAAAACGTGATTTTTCACCTCCAAAAACAAAGTCGTTTCCCAGTAATCATTTTTGCGTAAAGTTACTTAGTTTGATTTCATAATGCTTTGTTGACGGCTTCGTTAAGGGTTTTGTTTACACCCTGTTTATCTACCTATTCGAGCAAACAGTGCTTTTAGCACCCTCTGGGTTCGAAATCCTGAAAAGCGAGCTACCTTAGCCAAGACTCAACTGCGTTAGTAGGTACACGCGCACTAAGGAACTGCAATGTTTACTTGCAGAAAGCACTAAATCCTGTACCGGGTGTAGGGAAAAGCTAAGTACCCGTCATTAACAAGAAAACCGTTTTCTCTTTGCGTTTAATGAGCTGACTTCTAGTGTGCATAGTGGTTTTAGGAAATTCTAGAAGCTTTTAGAACGAAGTTGAAGATTTACGTTTTTAACTTCTCTGACCATTTCCACGTGAAACATCTTTATAAAGAACGCCTTGTCATCTTGATAAAATCGTAAAAAAACCTGTATAAGTGTACGTAAAAGTCTGTTACCATCAGCTAATATTATTGTTTTTAATTTTTGGAACGTACCTCGACGAACTACTTACGGGGAAGAAGTAAGTTTAATTGAGATTCATATTCCACCCGAATTTTAGTCACTGCAGGATATATTCTAGTATGTAAACTAAGACCATAAAAGCTATCTAGACTCTAAGATCTTGATACCACACTCAGGAACCGCAGCCTGCGGTCATCGTCACTGCAACCAACATGTGGCCAGGTCCTATGTGGTACATATCGTCGGTTTGTTTCACATGGGTACAGTCTATGTGAAGATCACAAAGGATTATTTACTAGGGAGGTTGTAATTTTCACTGGGGTAAACTACACCATACTCCGCACTCGTGATTCTTGATAGCAAGAGGAACATTGAGGTATTTGAGTCCCTTTATTGTCAACAAAAAAATGCCATACAAAAATTTGGAAATCAGGTTTGGTTCCGTACAGGGTTTTGCCTTTAAATGTACGAGGACGGCCAACACTAATCTGTTTTCTTAATTTCTTCTAGACCATTGTACAGCAGGTCATAAAATACACCTTCCTTGCGGATATATTGCCAATAGTCTCTGTGCGACACAGATTCGGACAAACAGACAGATAGAACGACAAGACGATATTGTAATTTGACTGCAAAACTCTAAAGATTAGGTACATCTTTAGAATTTTATTTCTACTGAATAGAAAGATATATGAACGTCTTATCATAATTATAAATGGCAAAACAGTATGCAAACAATATTATTTTTCAGTTCAGGGAAGGTTGAAGTTTGACTGCATATACAGAAAAATCAAACTTGTAAATCGATGCGGTCAAAAGATATGACCGTGTATGTCGCAAATTTTGTGATTTCACAAGGGAATCAAAACCTTTAACTATGGAGTTACAGGTTTTGAGGTTTTTTTCCACAGCTTGGTAGGGTAGCAGACCTAAGTTCCTATGAGGGTTCCGTTATTGCCAACTGAGGTACGAAACCCTAAAAAATACTTTATGATGCAAATAAAACCATGGGTAATATCAAGATATAGAATCTATTAAAATAAATCTACCACAAAAACCCAGAAAGCATTCCTTGAAATAAAATAAGTATGTTCGCGAAAACCAGGTAGTTTCTGAACAATTCTCACGCGTTAAGCCCAAAAGTTATTGGTAACAGCGCCTAGCTTAGAGGTACTCGTGCGTGTTGAGAATTTTTCTTACCTCTAAGTAGCCGAAAGATATAATATGAAAGGAGTATATACGAGTATTTTCGCCATAAACAGAGGGGCCGTTGATAGAACGTGTTGTGGAGAATAATTCCCTAGTCGGAACCAGTGCTGGACCGCACTGGCAGGACCCAATGGGCTGCGTCCGGCAATACCAACGACGCAGCTTTATGTATCCCGGCTACATCACACCACGAAGGTTGAGATCGTGGAGTATGTCCGATCGAAGACCAGCTGGACCTTGCGGGTTGAGAAGTTCGAGTCGCGCCACAACACGAAGTTCAAGTCGTTCGTGGTGCGAGTTCCGCCTCATCATATTGAGACCTTCCTCAAGGAAGAGTTTTGGCCGAAGGGTGTCATGTATCGACGTTTCCGCGGAAGGCTACGCGACACCCCGCAGCGCAACACGACGCCGTCACTTCGTGTACAATAGTTATATTTTCTGTTTTTTATAAATGTGTATGATAGTCTTTAAGGTATTTATGTTATGGGTCTTTATAACCTGAAATAAATGATATATTATTATAATTAATAAGGAAAATGAGAGAATAGTATGAAAAATAAAGAAATCTCTGTAATCCCCGAAGGGTGAGGCAGAGGTGTATCTAATAGTACACCCACATTTTGCCAGTTATATTTAAGTCCTATTAAATACCAGGCGCAGATCTAGACTCAGTGGCTGTTACTGAGAAATTTCTGATGGAAAAACCCAATAACACTTTGCCCGACCCGGGAATCGAACCCAAGACCTCATGCTTAGCAGTCTTGCTTGCTACCACTACACCAAATAGCCAGTACACATTATGAAAGAAAATGAATCAGCTCCTAACAGTTTTGATCCGGGATAATCTGCATCATTTTGAGGAAATGAGTTAGCCAATCGATCTTCGTTCTATCTGATGGAAGTAAGCTGGCTTAGGAATTATTGTACCATTAGCAAAAAAGTGAGATTTTTTCAATTTTTTCCAAATATTTTTTTTTTAAACTAACGTTGAATCTTTTATATATATATTATTATTATATTAATATATATTTTATTATCATGTGTTATTTGACATGCTTATGTAATTATATGTTTGTTGTTTTGTTTCACATGTAATATGGACTGGTTCTGAAATAAATGATTTTAATTATTTAAAAAAAAACATATTGACTAAATTAAAAATATAATAAATATACTTATTTTATTATTATATTGTTGTGATATATTTTATGTATCTTTCAAAGTCTAGATGTTACTTAAATATATAAACGCCAAGTAAAGGCAATCGTTTTTTTTTTAAAGAAAACTTCCTTTAGTACCTCATCAGGTCATCAGACCACCATGTGTGTCCTATCTACCGATGAGTTTTTTTTTGAATCACCAAGTTTATTTGATTTCTTGGAAAATTTAGGAACCGAAAATGCTAATAAATATTTCACAATCCACAGTAATTTTTAGAAAATAGCTGTAATTATAATTTAATTATTATTATTTCCAAGTGCCTATTAACGTCATTGTAAGCGGAAAATTTAGAGTTAGTTAATTAGCAAATGACTAATAAATTAAATTATAAACTCACCTTTCGCGCATCACTACCAAAATCTGAAACAATGGGTAATTTCATTAATATTATGGCTACATGTTATTAGATGCAACATTGTGTTTAAGGGGTGACTATTTTACGAAAGTTTGTTTTTACCCGACTTCGGCGAAGCCAAAAGGAAGGGTTATGAATCCGTGGCTGCTACTGAGCAATTCCTGATGGAAAAAGCAAATAACACTTTGCCCGACTCGGGAACCGTACCCAGGACCTACCGTACCCAGCAGTCGTGTTTACGACCGGAGTGTATGGGCAATTATTACGGAAAATCTATTCAATTTAATATTACAGAACCAAGGCATTCAAGATGGCTGACATTGGACAGTGAGATTGGTGAGAATTGTTATAAACTACTAACTATCCATAACAAGCAGCGAGGTCTTCTATAATTTGTCGTATACGACTAGAGCTTATGCCTGTTTACACACCAGATCAAATCATCATCACAAACATCTGTAGTTGGTTCTACGCAAACAATATCTACGCCAAACACTCAAATAAAAACACATTTACTAATTAAATATTTTCTTAAAAACAACCTCCATCTCATTTACCTAAAGACTCGTGTAAACAATTTTGTAAATTAATTAGTCGTGGCGAATATAAAACAAAGGGAAACAACAAAGTGAAATTAGACAACCCTACGCTCTGTACGTCGAAGAATCGATTTAAAATTAAACAGCATGATTGTGTTTGTGTGTGTATAATGAGTAACTACATATATGCAGAAGGTTTAACATGAAAGTCATAACAAAGTAAATGTGCAGATACTTAAGACAATTGAAAGAAAGAAAGAAAAAGTATTGGATTGGTCTCGCATAGGACGAAACAAAAAGATTAAAATGTACAATTACAAGTATTTGTGTAGTACCTACCACTAAAAACCAAACTACTGAAAAATCACGCTCTAATTAAAATCAGGGTTTTTTTTCGGTTTGTAACCTATGTTACCGGGAGCCACAATAAGGAATCGATTGACACTTTATTCATAAAAAAATAGGATGAATAGTTTAGGCGCCACGGAGGAACATACGTTAATACAAACATATCTAGACTGCTAAAATCACAGCCCTTCCTTTTTGCTTCGCCGTAGTTGGATAAAAAAGTAATCATAAGAAAATCTTAAATAAGACATACATTAAACCAAAATTGGGGCTAAAATGGGCCAAAAAGGCTTCTATCTCAGCACGGTGCTGTAACATTTAAAACAAATGTCACAGCGCTGGTATTTTAGTAGCGCCCAAAGTGATGCCACGGTCAGATGCGAATAAAAAGAAACAAAGCTTGCTTATGCAAAGTCTGTGAAGTAAGGAAAACTAAAGTTACCCGCTAATAACAATATAAATTTTCCTGTTATTTACATAATAAAAACAATTCTGCAACCTAGTAGAAAATTGGCCATAATTCAACACTAAACCACACACCTACAACCTATTTTTAAATACTATTAAAAAACTTGGATTAGTGCCGTTTTTCAGATAGTACACTAAATAGATAACACAAAACTAGAAGTAAATCTATATATTTGTTTAAATAAAAATATATAACCCGTCCCACCCCAACACCACCCCACCTATGGCTAAAGCATTACTTTAGCTTTCCTAAATAAATGTGCCAGTCGTTAGAATTAAAACTTCTGCTAATTCTTACATTGTACTATACATAAACACCTATTTATATTCTTTTTTTCATTCAATTCTAATTAGTTAAGAGGTCAATGAAACCTACTGGATTGGACACAATAACGTCCCAGTCACTGGGAAAGGACGATTTTGAAATTAAGCCTTCAAAAGTCGAAGGGCTGCCCCGTTTGTCTAAAGTCCGTTTTTTAATCTCAGAGACTCAACTGACATTACGTGGGTTGCCAGTTTTTTGCAATTTTTAAATAGTGATTTGCCACTACCGTAAATTATCGTTAATAAAATCAGTAGTATCGTTTTTTTAGGGAAATAAAACGGCGTCCAGTGTTGTTTCTGTTAAATTTAGGGTTGGCGTATTCAAAATCACACACTAACTGCCATATAATTATTTTTAAAATTGTAATTGTTTGTATGGTATCAAGTTTCAATAATTGCCGTAATTTTTAAAAGTTCGAGAAGAGAAAAGGGTTTATATATCCGTTTTACTGTGTACTAACAACACTGATGGCATCTGTCATTTTTTTTCTAATCGTTTATTAAATATAAAAAGTTACGATTCAACAAACCGGTATCGTAGGTACAACACTACACAAAAGAGCTGGCATCATTATTTGTAAGTTTGACATTTGCTTGTGTCAATTAGTCTCTGAGATTAAAAAAACAGACTATAGTGGTCGCAAGATCGGCAGCTGAGCGTCAGGGTATAAGTGTTTTGGGATGTTTCCATTAACATTTTTTTTTGTAGTAGCGATGAGTTTGGGCTTTGTGCCCGGTTGAAGGCAATAAATAGACTCGCTCTATAATACAATGGGACTTAAACATACTGGTGAAATGTGGAAGTACTTACAGGTATACATAATAAACCTTATTGGATTACATGTGTGATATTATGCATGCATGGACAAATGAAGTGCCATTCCCGAATTTTAATTTTGGAATGAGTGAATCCAAATTTGAATCTAATTTTTCATTCAGTATTCTAGAGTTAATGTGATTTCGTCCGTGGGGTTAATATATGAATAAGTATGTCGGTCTGGACTTACTTACCTGGAATAATGATGTCATCTAATAAAAATAGCGTTTTAAAGAGTAACTTACATAGGTACAATGTTACGAGGGATTTTTGGCGCTCAAAAGACTTTAACTGGAGAGCCCTTTTGGTAATCATAACAGATTGTGAAATGATTAAAAAAAAAAAAATGGCGTTCATTCCAGCTATACTAACTTACTACATGAAGGTAATATTATCAAATGGGAAAAGAATTAAAATGCGTCAAAAAAAACTTCCACATCGTTGTCAATAGGAAAAGTGCCCAGTAGGCTGGTAGTATGAAGGCTGGTAGTATTGCCACGTTGGATGGCAATGCTGATTCTATGGCCGAAAAAAATCCAGATCTCTGGTCGCGTAAAGAGTCGACCAACCGTTTGGCCCCATCTCGAAATACAAGGTGAGCAGGGCCATACCAGTGTTCAACCCCAAACGGCTCAAACACATAACTATCAATTAAATTATAATATTTGCACGGTTTGAGGTTTTCAGCACCTTCAGCAAAATTTAGTTTTAAAACAAAAAAGTGGATGGCTTCTCCTACTTGGTTTTATTACATGATAAATCGATCGCTAATTGCAAAACCATACGACACCAACGTAAATTCGATATGGCTGGCTAAGTTATAAAAAATAAGGAAAAAATCGAAAGGCCAATAATCAGTTTCCTCCTATAAAGAGCAAAATGTACTTACAAGCTCATTAATTCCTTGCTCTTTTCATTCATTATTTTCCTGAGTATCCACAAATAAAAAAAAATATTCGCCAAAATAAAAACGTAATCTCTTTTGTACAGGGTGCGTGAAAATTAAAAATATTCTCTGGTTTCCCTGTAAACCGCTTTGCGAGCTTAAAAGCCTGCCAATATGTTTTTTAAAGGTGACAATATATAATAACGTTTTGTTGTAGCGCTTGCAAAGTTACTGATTATTTTATCGAGGGCTGAAAATACAGAAATGTATTATCCCTTACTTATAGGCACATAAGTATATGACTTTATGATGTTTTGAGAGGTCAGCCTAGAGATTTAAAAATTGCTAAAAATACAATTTTAGACTTCGTTTGCGTAGCTCGAATCATTAAATACTTTTAGTGTTATTAAACGTATTTTAAATGTATCAAATAATATTGAATAATTTTAATGCAATATGTGTGTATTAATGTGCGTGTGTATGCGTAATATTAATGTGTGTGTTATTCTGCATATTATTATATCCTAAATAGAAAGGTGTTTTCATTTTACTTTAGCACAAACTGCATTGTGTGACTTAACTTACAAATGGCCCTAAAAATGTATTGAATTTTTCGTGTTTTAAGTTATTAAGAATTTAGTTTGGTCTTTTTCCTCTAGCACTTGATAATAGCATCGACTAATTCTGTCGATCGAATCGATTAATTTTGTGTTTTATTTGCGACTACCAACTTGCTAGAATCTTCTTACTTGTGTGTAGGAAGAATAATATCAACCAATATTCTTTCTATGTCAGGTAAAAGTCAGATCGAAAAGTATTTCCTACCTCTCGTGTAGGTAATACGTCCATATGGCTGAAATGTCCTACATTCTTGAATAAAATATTGAAGTCTTGAGCGACAGAATTTTATTCGTGCACCGAAAGATATTTGATTGAATCTTCGAACATGCGAGGTGCAGCCACTTTTCAAGACAATTTTGTATTTCAAAATTGAAGTAAAATTTTAGATAAATTGAAAAATGTTCATGACTTCGCTACAACATTAACGGTATTAAAATCCAAATTACCAAGCGGAGTCGCGTGCAAAAGCTAGTAATAGATAATTCCTGTCAATATTCGAAACAAGAAACAAGCGCCCCCATAATTCCCGCCCCCAAAACCAAACAAACTTGGGAACAAAGTAAATAAATTTGATATCTGCCGACCCCCATTTCCTCGCATTCATCAAACCGCACGCAAACGATTGCGTGTCATTTCCCTTAGCCCGCAGTTTAATGACATACTAATAAATATTGCTATTGTTTCCCAAATTGAGGGTTCCGTCACAGAATTGTGTGAAATGCTCAGTTCATGCAACGAGCGAAAACGCACGCATACATACATATACGTAAGCGTACGACAGTCAGCGGTCGAATGTCAGTCGCGACTAGTCGCGAGTTCGCTTGCCCTCGCTGTACGTGGAGCATGTTTATGTGTGTGTGCGTTTTTACTCGCTGTATGCGGTAAACCTTCTGAAGGTACTCTATTTTGTGGTTCCATTCTAAAGAGTTCTAAAATCAATGTTTTGATTCGGGATCCCGGGCTTTCATTTGTTTAATGAACTGCGAATTTGAGGGGATGGCTTTAGCCTGAAAGCCGAGATTAACTGTTAAAATGCTGGCTTAAGGAAGATTGAAGTTTGTAAAAAAATACTGTTGTTGTAAGTTGGGTTTTTTATTTCCTAAAATACCTCGTTAGCCTTTAAGGAAATAAACTATAGAAATATAAAATGAAAAAATAAAACAATACACCTTAAGGAAAGGACCAAAAAGTAACTTAACTTGAAGAATACAAAACAAATAAAAACACGATTACACGATAAGACCGATATTGTATCTACAGGGTGTAACAGGACCCTTCACGAAGCCGTCAACCAAGCATTATGTACATCAAACTAAGGAACTTTACGCAAAAATTATTGTCGGGGGTCGTGGGTCGTGGACGTGTCTATAGTAAAATTCTTACATTAAAAACACGAATATAAAAAAAAACAGCTGTGAAAAAGTTGGAACTTTGACCCCCCAAAATCTCCGTAACTAGAACGTTCCCAGGTATGGCCTAGAACAAAAAAATATCGCAATGATGGGGAGAACAAGTGCCTTTCGGCTTCGTGAAGGGTACACACCCACCCACACCCACACCCCCACCCCACCCTACAACCTTTATAGAATTAGCAATACTGTAAAGAGTTGTGTCATAATTTTGGCGTGCAATAAGGAATGTTAGATGTATAAAAGACAGTTTTAATAAAATAATCTTAGATATAAAACAAGAAAAATGAGCTCCTAATGTTGATCAATTAAATTGACAAACAACATTAAATAAATAACTAAAAATGATATCAACGAGATGCATTTACAAAAGAACAAACACTTCAGTAAACATTATTAGAAATATTAGAATACAGGCCAAAGAATAACCACATTTAAGCCCCGAAAGACAATAAGCACCTGAACCGAAAATACCTCCTACGCCCTCCTTAAATAACAATGAAATAAATAACAATACAGTGTGTGATAAACAAAAAGGAAAACACATAATCAAAATTTATTTGGTTAATAACGTCGTCCAAAACAAAGCTGGTGTTATAAATTTTGACACCCCTGCCTAGAAGTTTGGCACAATTTATGAGGTAACGTGGTGTAATTAGCAAATGAGACAACGAGTGATGAGAAATTTCATGTATAAAACGGCAGAAAATAGTATACAGGGTGTAACAAGACCCCTAACGAAGCCGTCAACCAAGCGTTATGTGTACATCAAGCTAAGTAACTTTACGCAAAAATTTTTGCTGGGAAACGACTTTTTCTTAGGGGTGAAAAATCATATTTTATGGTAGGACTCAATCTGACGCACTCAGAACATTGTGCTGATGGATGGATTCAAGCGTACGGGGGTCGTGTAGGTATTTACAGTAAAAATCTTACGTCAAAAACAAGTATTTAAAAAAAAAGTCGGAACTTTGACCCCGATTTTGATATATCCGTAACTGGAAGGTTCCCAGGTATGGTCTAGAAGAAAAAAATCGCAATGACGGGAAGAACAAGTGCCTTTCGGCCTCGTTAAGGGTCTTGTTACACCCTTTAGATACACGTGCGAATATTTTAACACAAAAACCTCTCCATTTTATATAAAAGGGACAAGACCCTTAACGAAGCCGAAAGCCGCTTGTTCTCCCCGTCATTGTGATCATTTTTTTGTTCTAGACCATACCTGGGAACCTTCTAGTTACGGAAATATTGGGGGTTAAAGTTCCAACATTTCTACGAGTTTTTTTTTTAATACATCTTTTTAATGTTAGATTTTTACTTTAAACACTTCCACGACCCCCGTACTATTCAATCCATCCATCAGCACAATGTTTTGAGAGCGTAACATTGAGTCCTACCGTAAAACGTAATTTTTGTATACTGAATAACCTATACTAAGTTACCCTGTGTTTATATGTGTAGTGGGTAATCTTCGGAACTACTGATTCGATTCCGATAATTCTTTTATTAATGGCAACCTAGGTACATTATCCCTTAGTGTCATAGTCTACATTAAAAATCAAAACAAACAAGACGAATCCAGTTGGATAATCTCCAACCATCATGCTATCAAAGACAGGGTCAAAGGCTAATAAAGTAATTTGTAACGCGTCTACTTACATTACACTTGGTGTCAGCAATTTTGATGGATTGAATGGTTCTGGGGATATGACAGCCAATGAAGTAAAGTAACCGAAAAGTTAAAGATAACGGTAAATAAATGATGAGATGAGATACGATGAATTATGATGAGAACATTTTAGTGGTTAATTAGGACAGATTATTGAATTGGGGAAACAGTTTTTTGTTTTTTTTTTTTAATTACCGATGAAAGATTCCTATGTGGGGGGAGTTTTACTCGGTAATTCATCATTTGTTCGTCCATTCACCATTTGTGCGTCGGTATCCCTTATACACTGTAGTTTGTATTCCATTATATTGCATTTTTTTTTCGCGGAATTCGCGCTAAATATTTTGCATAACACTTTAATTGAAATTTCATTCAACAGAACACGAATTACATCGTCTACTGAATACACCAGAAGGCAGATATCCATGACCATCAATTCGTCATTACGATGATATAACAGTACTTCATAATGTATGCAAATCACTCGAGTGATTCCTAGCAATAAGGTTAAGCGTAGCATTCATGATTACTTGAAACTGCAGTGTTAGTGCAATTTGTGGGAGCAAATATAACGATAGATAAATTGGTTCTAACCTTCTGGCCACAGCCAATCGCGGCGCGGATTGCGGCGCGGCGAGCGGCGCGGCAAGCGGTGAGCGGCGAAAACAAATGGTAGACAATGTATGAAGTAAGCCACAGCTACCGGCGGCGCGAATTGCGGCGCGACCTGCGGCGCGGTGAGCGCCGCGCGGCACGCGGCGGCGACGGGCTGCGCGGTGTGCGATTGAAACAAATGTACTAGCGAGTATCGAG
Organism: Eugnorisma glareosa; assembly: GCA_947578425.1. Classification (NCBI taxonomy): domain Eukaryota; kingdom Metazoa; phylum Arthropoda; class Insecta; order Lepidoptera; family Noctuidae; genus Eugnorisma; species Eugnorisma glareosa. The sequence continues at coordinate 15,720,687 of OX387979.1, forward strand.
GAGGCCACAGCTCAGAGCGGCGCGCGCGGCGGCAGCGGTGGACGTATTCAACATCGCACGATCGAAACAAATAAATTTGTTTTTATCGGGCGTTGAGCTTATATAAATAATGGATACTGAACAATTTATTAGTGAAATATTGAGTAGATCAGGGGGCCTAAAATGGAAGCTTTAGCAGAATCATAATATGTATCACGTTAAAAGTTTTAAATTCTTAAAATGGTCTTTATGGTTATGAGCACAAAGTCCATTTTAAGAGTTTTAAATTTTTAACGTGATTCCTATTATGATTCTGATAAAGTGGTCATTTTAGGCCCCCAGTAATATAGATATCAAAACATGTTATAAAACATTGTAGGACGAAATAAAACAACAATTTAAATACCGTGCCACTTTTGATAAGGCCATTTTAATAGTTAGCCGTTCTCTAAATACGTCCACCGCTGACGCCGCCGCGGTCGCAGCTAGTCGAGCTGTGGCTTACCACCGCAAGTCGCGCCGCCCGCCGCGCCGCCCGCCGCACCGCGCACCGCGCCGCCAGTAGCTGTGGCCAGGACGTAAGAATTTGAAGCACTGTATTGAAATATGTACTGAGAATCGGAATTTTGATGGGAATGATAATCACTGATTCAATACAATACATGCAAGGATACTTTTTTAGAACATCAAATTGTGTATGATCTAGCTCATTTCTGAAATACTAAGTGACTTGAAAGATAAAACAATGGTGATGAAAAAGTAAACAGAAAATTGAGACGAATCTAGACAATTTGTAAACAAAAAAACAAAACAACGCTATATTTGAGGACAACGATACTGCCCTACCCTTAGCTGCTAGACCCAATAGCAAAACAAATTGTGTAAAAGTAGATAAACTGTGCATAAAACAAGAGACAAAGCTCGAATCTTTTTTCTGCGCCAATCTAACATAATAACGATCGCATCATTCCACCAAACATCCACTATTATCCACAACTATAAAAATATAGCAGCACTAGCGTTCGCCCGCAGCTTCACCCGCTTAAATTCAGGTTTTTTTTTTACAATATTTTATAAATTATACCTAGCTTATATGTTATTCTAATGTTTACTTTGAAAATTCATCATAGTCCGTTCAGTGATTTTTGCGTGAAAGTGTAAAAATATTCATCCTTCTTAACTTTCACGATTATAATACACTTAATTGCTGCTGTCTGCGTCTTCATCTGCGTAGACCGGGATAAGAATATTATTTGCTAATCCAGGCCTTAAACTATCCCGCGTCTACGGTGGCCGGAGGCCACGTGGTGGCCCCCGGCCACCGTAGACGCGGGCCTGTGGACGGTGAGCTATGGGCTAGCTCGCCGTCCGTCCGTCTTATGACGACAGGCCGTGTCGACGGCGCGTTCGTGTTCCACGCGCGCCTCAAAGAGAGTCAGCAAACAGGAAGGGGTCCGTAAGGACCGACGCCTGCCAGGGTTGCGGGACTGTTCGAAAGAGATACCGCGGCCCTGGAACACAAAGGGCAAAGGAAGGAACATGGATGGGTTTTAGTCAGTAAAAGTCTGACACTCCCTCCTGCTCAGCCCAGAGCGGGAGGGGTTATTTGATGATTTCCCATCGGTAAAAAAAAAAAGGCCTTAAACTATCTGAGTGTAAAAGCATCCAAATCCATTCAGTCATTATTCTATAATTGAGTAACAAGCATCGACTCATACACACTTTTAAATCCATACTATTAATATTATTAACGCGATAGTACCTAAGTCTGCTTGTTTGTTACCTTTTCACGACTAAACAGCTGATCGAATCGTAATGAAATTTTGACAAGAAGGTAGATTATATCCTGAGGAAGGATATACACATCAAAATTGACAGGCGAACGAAGTCGCGGGCAACAGCTTGTTTATAATATTCGTAAAATAGCTGCATAAAAGCAAGCGCCCGGTAATGGCAGGGTAGCATCACATTTCCTTGATAAATATTCCCCTGGCGCCCGCTAAAGTTGCTCGTTTGTACCATAATAACACAACATCAGCCAGGCTTGTCCCCTGGGAGGTATTCACGATGAAAAACAATAAACGTTAACCTATCCCCTGACACTTTTCGTTTTCGTACGTGGTTTGTGTGATCAATTGTTTTTGCTTGAATTTAAATTGCCTTTGTTTCGTGGACGTTGTAATTTGTCATGATGTGTCTGGATGTGTTAGGTGTTTGTTTTAGCTGAATAACTTATGAACATGAAGCCAGGGGCCTTAGTCTGCTATTGCAATAGTGTCAGAATGGTCTATCATTGATTTAATAAGGCCCCTAGCCCACGGCGTATTGAAGCGCGTTCGAAACTCGTTTGACGTGCGTACAAAGGGTAATTCGTCTGCGCGGGGCCTTATTAAATCAATGATAGACCATTCTGACACTGTTGCAATAGCAGACTAAGGCCCCTGTATTGTAGTGTGCTTAAAAAAATGGGAATCTGGTTAACATGGGAATACGAGACGTTTGCACGATGAGGATGTTCATCGGCTTAAATAACGAACTTCAATAAATCCCCAATGGTTAAAGTAATGCGTTTTCAAAAAGCCTTCCTTAGTTCACCTTTGTCATTAAAGGTCCTCTTGTGAATCATCATTCTTCTGCCCTTATCCCAGTTTATTTGGGGTTGGTCCAGCATGTCTTCTTCTTCCATACTTCTCTATTACTCGTCATGTCAGCAGTCACCTCCTTTCTTGCCATATCATCCTTCACACAGACCATCCATCGTTTCTTCGGTCTTCTAAACGATCCTCTTGTGCATAATAGCATAATTCTAGACCCAGCAGTTTAGGCTGTATGTTTTCTGCCAGTGAATTTAATATTTTTAATAGATAAGAATAAAGAATGAGAGTTTTTATTTTTTATTTTGTCGTTTTTATTAATTCATTTTAATCTCACAAAGTCTGGCAGGCATACATAAAATATGACTTAACTAGATGCAAGCCGTCATTTCATATATCAAGGTTTTCTTATAAAAGTAAACACGTATCTCGGAACCCTTATAAACGTTTAATTTAACTTCATTTGCTTGTAAATTAGATGTCTTCAAATTCAATTTAGTTCAACGTGATTTATGGCATCGTAAGGATTCCTGTTACAATTTCATTTTGATTAAAATTTGTATATGTATCTTCGTGTTTACCTTTACGGGATGAACTAGTGATGTTCAATGCGATCCAATACTTAACAGTATCGATACAGCTTGATGCGATACTCCAATATTTTGATTCGATACAAACGAATTCGATACAATATTTGGATCGATATAAAAGTACCAGACTACCAAAAGACGACCAAGTAGAAGACCAGTCAAAATGAATGGATCGTATCGTTTCAAATTGTCATAAATTGCATAATCAGTCAATTTGAAACATTGTACACACGGCGACACATCAAGCTATACGATTCCAATATAACATGGCCTCGCCTTGAATATATTTCCCGTACAATGAGACATCCGAATAATTTGGCGTTTTGGCTTGACTGGTCGCCGTGCGTACTTGTTTATTATGTTCTTAATATGACAGTTTGATACTATTTCATTTGATACTATTCCCTGGATCAATACGAAATTGTATCGACACAATTGCCAGTATGGTGTCTCTCTTAGGACGATACGATGCGTTCCGATATCTGGAGAATCGATACAAAAGCATTCAATACGATCATCGTAATGTTACGATCCGAATCGATCCCAGTATCGATACAAATGCAAATATCTTGCATCTCTATGATGATGATCCAAATTCCAAAGCTTCTAAGCTTTGGAATTTGGATCATCATAGCTATTTTATCTTTGGAAGAAATTCACGATTCCCGTAAATATTTACTTATCAACTTAAAATGTATGAATGGAATTCCAAAACAAAAGAAAGCCCATTCCGTATTTTTAACAACAAATAAAATATTTTGCCTTCTTTTTGTCGTACATTTGTAAGGCTCCCTTCGCGTCGACAGCTTCAAACATGTTGTTACTTTTTTACGACAAACGTTTTTGATTTCTGGGTTTTCCTAGACATTATCGTTTAAGCGCTCTTTGAAGAAATTCATGTTAAGTTTTAAGCGAAATTGTGTCTTAATATAGTCATAGCTGTATAAGTTCTGCTTGCTTTCCACCATCTTAGTATTTAATGAGAGACATGCCTTTGACCTATTTTGGTAGCTCTTATGATAAGATTGACATCATGATCATTCATGCTCACCTCCTTTCCTGCCTTATGTGCGGTTCCACCTTCACTTTGAGGGACCTGTCGGAGGCCACCACCAACGCCGTCGAGGTGACAGACTTCTGGTCAAAACTTATTTAATGAATCATCGACATGACGAAGAAGATCATTCACGCCCTTATTTAGGGTCAGTTATCAGTAGCCATTTCATCATTCTTCACGTAGTCCATCCAATGCTTCATCATTAAAACTACAGCTTAAATCTTCATTTCTTTTAATAGTGTCAATAATTCTCAAAACTAACATAACTACTTCATTTTCAGAGCACTTAAAAATCCCAACAGATTTATCACAACCCTTTAATTAAAACATACCTTCATGCTAACCAAAGTAATGGTAATACCGTGTATTTTAAGTAAACGAAAGCCATTTTACAACTTTAATTGCTACACAGAAAAATGTGCCCGTTCTCCACCATTTTGTCGACCTTTATTTTTCTGTTTATTTCGGCGCGCAAAAGTATTTGTGTATTCAGCCAATTTTCGGGGAGAGGTCTCTGCGAGATGTATTAGGATAGGTTCATTGCCTTTTTTTTATCGCCTCACGTTGCAAAAGCAATGTGTATTTATTTTTTGTGGCAACTGACGGCATTTTAAAGTGAAGGTTTTTCACTTTTGTAATGTTATCTATTGTTAGGTTTCGGAATTTTACTAGTCAATTTCCTATGTTTTCAGAAAGAATTTTATTTAAATGTATTAATTTAATAGCTTTATTCATGTGAACACATCTTAAATGCTTTATATTTTATTATGTAGACTGGTAACATTAATTCCGTAAGAATGGCAATACTTCTATAATTTGATTGGTAAAATGTTTGGCGCGAGAATAAGGCGGTTCTCTGATTGGATCACGAGACTGACGTGGCGTGAAGTCGTGAGCCAATCAGGGAGCTGGATTTTCCCTCCAGAACGGCGGGCTTCTTGGTCAGGGGTTGATGCCCGAGCGAGCATTCTGTGGCTGAACGTCAAAAACGACTGATAATTATTAAGATAGTGGCCGATCCGTTATGGCTGTAATAGTGTGTACTGTGTAATGTAACAAAATTGTTAATAAACCTATTTAAAGTCGTTGGAGTTTTCCTTCAAGTGCTGCTGCCTTTTGGACTACTATACTATATACTTTAATAAAATTGTAACAGGCCGATGTGTGTTTTTTTTCATTGAAGATATTGAAAAGAAAAACAAATTGTGGTCTTTATTAGGGCAACAGAAGCCAAAACAACAGTTTTCAGAATTTTTGTCTGTCTGTCTGTCTTTCTGTCCGTATATTTGTTCGCACACCACACAAAAACTGCTGCATGGATTTGAACGCAGTTTTCACCGCTCTGCTGCTAGATGCTTAACTTAAAATATAGGCTACATTAGATTTAGTTTTGGACACAATAGGTAGCGCTGTACGAAGCAAGGGCGGGTCGCTAGTTTCGATATATTTTTACAGGTTTTGGTTTTTCGGACGTATCAGTTAGTATAGTAATAATTAGTAAATTCGGTAGGTAAAACGTGGAGCTACCTGAAAGGAAATAAAGCAACGTTTAAAAGTTTTGTAAGCGGGCTTTAATGCCAACACCAGGCCAAAGTTTATGGTGCTACATAAATACGACACAGGCTCCCATTAATTTACGTCTGTAAGGATTGAGGAACCACTTTTCGTATCTTAATGAAATTAATATACTTACTTATGTAGTAGTAAGTTTAAAAATTTTGTAGGATTGATTTTGTAGTTTACCTCAAAAGTGATATGAACTTAAAAGTGGCACCTCAATCTAAATGTTTGGATTGAAGAGCAACGTCCGATTTTTTTTTTTTATTGTTACACCCGGTAGAAATATCTATAGTAGGCTGTAAGTCAGTGATAACAAAACCAGTATAAGATAGCCTCTTACTATTTAAAAACTCTGCTCTACGCTAGGTTGCTGGACTGTTTGTATTTCTGAAATATTCACTGTCGTATCACACAGACTGTGATACGACATTGTCTTTTTCTCAATCACAATTAAGTACTCTTATTTTTTATTGGCCTTTACTGCCAACCTGATTTCATTCAGAACATGAATGTGAATGGAAAACTTTAAAACGAATCGTTGACATAAACTTTATACAATATCTCTTTGTCACAAAAATAATAAAAATAAAATACCTCGTCGTTTCGCCACTTTTAAAACAGGATGACGATGTAAAAACGATGAAAACACCTAATTATAGCTTAAATTATTCTTTTTTTATTTGAAAGCGACAATATTGGATGATAAACGGCTTGGGAATGAACAAACGAACTAAAATAAATCTTACAATTTGTTTCTGAGAACATTTTCATATCTAAAAACAAAGCATATAATTCTGAAATAAAGCAGACTCTTGCTAGACTCTCTGGATTTTTTTTTTCGCATGGGAAATCATCAAATAACCTATACCCATATGCTCTGGGCTGAGCAGGAGGGAATGTCAGACTTTTACTGACTAAAACGTATCCATGTTCCTTCCTTTGCCCTTTGTGTTCCAGGGCCGCGGTATCTCTTTCGAACAGTCCCGCAACCCTGGCAGACATCGGTCCTTTCGGACCCCTTCCTGTTTGCTGACATCTCTTTGAGGCGCGCGTGGAACACAAACGCGCCGTCGACACGGCTTGTCGTCATAAGACGGACGGACGGCGAGCTAGCCCAGAGCTCACCGTCCACAGGCCCGGGCCTACGGTGGCCGGGGGCCACCACGTGGCCCCCGACGCCCGGTGCGTCTACCGCGGCGGCTGACACATGAGGCTCTCTCCCTCTCACGTCCCGCCACCTCCTTCGCTAGCATGACTGCTTCGCAGAAGGAGGTGACGGCGTTCCATTCCCTCTCGCTCCGGACCATGGATTGAATCAGGGCCGGACGCGAGAGGTCGCCGCCGAGCACTGTGACTGTCTGGCTATGGATTATGATCTGGAGATATCATTATTTGATTTACGAATTGGTTTGTACTGTCTGAAACCTTTTAGTAAGTACCATTGCCGTTGCCGGGAACCTATTACTAAGACTCCACTGTCCGTCTGTTTAGCTGTCTGTCACCAGGCTGTATCTCATGAACCGTGATAGCTAGACAGTGGAAATTTTCACAGATGATGTATTTCTGTTTTCGCTATAACAACAAATATTAAAAACAGAATAAATTAAATATTGAAGGGGGCTCCCATACAACAAACGTTTTATTTTTAGATAATTGTACGGAACACTTCGTGCACGAGTCCGACTCGCAGTTGGCCGATTTTTAGCCTATTCTGTCCCATTACTAAGCTAAAGACACCTCCAAGTCGTTCCAGGAGTGTTTATCCTGCGACACCTTGAACAGATATCGTGAAACGTATGCAAGATGTATATATAAATAGCACCAACTTTGTTCTGGATCTGTCTGACGACCAATTTTACCAAGGGTATTGTATTACCCAGTACTAACTGCAGTTGAGGAAGTCAGATAGGCAGTCGCTCCATGAACTGGCTGCAGCACAGCTGTCTCCGGGTAACTTCGTCATAAATATCAAAAGAAAACGTTTTGTAATTTCTGGTTATAAATGAGCCTTACTATTTCATTCCGTGTTTTGAAAACTTGTTGGCAATGTAATTACGGAAAAGCGGAAAAATATCTAATTCCATGTTTTCATCCGTCTCCATAGTAATACGGTAAATAAATCTAATCTCTCCATTGAATTCTATAAATTCTCAAACATCTTAGATCTTTTCATAAAAAAACCTTGACGATTTTATTAAGAACATCCATATTTATAGACGAAGCCCTATTCTATTCGGGAATAATAAAACAGAAATCCCGAAATTCGGGATTACTTTAATGAAAAACCGGACTAGCATATTGAAGGTTTTCTATGGGAGTCCCATTGGCATATTTCTCTCCATTTTGTTCATTGACAGTCGGGCGGACGGATGCCTCAAATATACTCGCTGTTAGGGTGTGCCCTGTGTGTTAATGAGAAGCGATTAGAAGATAAAAGATATTTATACAACTTTAAGTATAACGCGTGATCAGCTTAAAGTATTCCCACTGCTATGACACACGCATTCTTTCTCTGAGAGGGGTAGAGAGTGGGTCACACATAATCCATAATTATAGATTATATGAAGAATAGGCTGTAAAGTTCTTCATTAAGTTGTTTTTCATAAGCGAGGATCCTCCGACCAGCAGGGCTATTGCGTATCTCTGTTGACAGTTCATAGTAATCATCACTTGGCGAGTTTTGATATACAATGACGGTTCTTGTTGGTTTCAACTGACGCTACCCGTACAAAACAGTCATTGTATATAAAAACTAGCCAAGTGATGATCACTATGAGCTGTCACCAGAGATACACAATAGCCCTGCATGCTGGGTATCCTGCTGCTGGGTATTGTGTCTGGTGAGCGGGCAGTAGCCCGACAGTGTTGCGGATAATATCGCAATTTAGAATTTTGATGTTTGTACTTCATTTGTGTCTTAGATGGCGCTGTATTACTTTTTGTAGTACCGCTACACCACCATTCCAGCCCAGTACGGGTTCTTATATGTAACATCTCCCCTTCTGGTTCTAGGACATGCCGATTTACTCATGTTTTCTTTTACCGTTTGGAGAACAGTGGTGATGAAAAAATTTGCCTGTGAGGTTTCGAACCCATGAACAGCGACACTAGTCAAGAGTATTGAGCCACCGATGCTGTTATATTTTTTATTGCCTTATGAACCTTTGAGGTCTACGATGGAACAAGCGAGCTCAGAAGGCCCTCCCTTGCGTTGAAGACTGACACAAGCCACACACACACACAGTCTCTTGTGTGGCTGTTGATGCATTGTACGAGGAAGATAACACACGCTAGCATCGAAATAGGTACAATGTCATATCAACTGTCAAATTCTTCTTATCAGTTCCGCTGCTCGCTAACACCATTAACATACCCTGAAGCGGATTATTAAAGAAAGCCACGCACACCAGCCGAATAAAAATGTACCTATCGCGAATACGAACGAAATTTCAGTAATATATGAAGAAAAATTGGTTTTTACGCTCTTGCTTTCATGACATCTGCCTTGAGATTATATTGCGCTAGCTTTTGCACGTGGCTTCATCTGTGTGGATTGGTAACTTAGAAACGGGAATTTACTACTGGGACAAAAAAGTATTAAGTAATGTTAAGTAAGTAAGTAGTGTTAAGTAGTAAGTATTAAGTATCAATAAATATCCTATGATGTATCATATATAATAAATATCATAGGATATTTATTATCCTTTTTTTTTTCTAATGGGAAGTCATCAAATAACCCCTCCCGCTCTGGGCTGAGCATGAGGGAGTGTCAGACTTTTACTACTGACTAAAACCCATCCATGTTCCTTCCTTGGCCCTTTGTGTTCCAGGGCCGCGGTATCTCTTTCGAACAGTCCCGCAACCCTGGCAGGCATCGGTCCTTTCGGACCCCTTCCTATTTGCTGACTCTCTTTGAGGCGCGCGTGGAACACGAACGCGCCGTCGACACGGCCTGTCGTCATAAGACGGACGGACGGCGAGCTAGCCCATAGCTCACCGGCCACAGGCCCATATTTATTATCCTAGGTTTTGCTTTATTGATTTAGTGGTCGCAAGCAGTACTGCTCAACATGAGATCCCCATATCCAATCCCCAGGTCGGACAAAGTGGTATTTATTGGGTATTTACATCAGGCAATTCTCAGTAGCCATAGAGTCTGAATTTGCACCATGTTGACCGCCACTGGCCCCTATTACATAGGCCTTAAACATAACTGGCGAAATGTTATGCATTTCAGGCGTAATGATATGATAATTATATAATATCAGAGGGAAATACAAATAGAGAAAACGATTTTTCTTCAAAAATACGGTGGGGTCAACGGAAAAAAAAAAAAAAAAATATTTTAATCAATTCCCACTCACCCCACCAGGAGGGCCACAGGCGGTGGGGCCAACGGGAATACACCTACAACTTTCATTGAAATCGTTGAAGCCGTTTTCGAGAACGTGATTACAATTATTGTTCATTTAATAGTTTAAGATTAACCCTGGTCGTGGTGCACCATGGTAGAGCGAGGGCGGCTGGTAGCAACTGGATGAGAGTTGCTGAGAATCGAGTCGAGAGGCATGCGATTGAAGAGGCCTATGTTCAGCAGTGGAGTGCTTTAAACTGTTGATGAAGTGGTCCACCAATGTGCCAAATTCCATCGAGATACACAGAACAGACAGAAAGACCAACAGCCAGACGAGTTACTTTTACATTTATTATATTAGTATGGTTACGTTACTTTGGGGATAATCTTGACTTGGAGGATTTTTACGGCCTGTGTTATGTCATCTGCAAATCTTGTTAGATGTTACAAGGCTTTTTAATCAAAAATGTAGATGAGATATTTGGAATACGAAGAAATATATTTTTGTGTCATGTGGTGACTTGTATTTTTTTGATATACGTGCATTACGTAACAGCTGGTTGATGGTTATAACGTTAAGAGGAAATATGCGGGTGGTCTTTTCTCCATACAAACGCTCTCGCCTGTTTTCTTTCTTGTTTATTACTTTAAAGCTATGATTTTTTTACAGTTAAATAAATATCAACCTTTTCTATGTCTCCATGTTCTTTTTTGACGATACATAATCTGTATCAGCACTAGAACATTTAAAAATGCCCAAAATAGCCTATTTGGACCGCTGTGAACAGAGGCCTAGTTCTAGTGTACAAATTTGACAACTAATAATGAAAAAAGAAAAACATAGGGACACAGTTTATATACTTGTTATTCAGTTTATGTTTTTTTTTTTTAATTTGGTCCAATATTGGAGGAGGAAATAGTCAAGAGCCAAATCTCGAATTATGACTTTTTACTTGTCGGATCTGTAGTTGTCCTTATCGCACCAATGTCAAAATCGCGCTCGTACAGCGACAGCAATAGTTTATTTAAATACATACCTACCTTATCTTGATTGACTGGGTAACACCCACAAACTGGTTTGTGGAGATCATATAAGATGACGACATTGAGTGAATTTTTCATGAAATAGTTATTGAATGAGGTTAAATGAACTTTGAGGGTTGTATTCATGATTTCAATTATTATAATTCTGTAACTACATACGTGTTACTTGCGCGACTCATTTTTCATCAACATACAACCTGACACTGACCTGCGAATTGCAAAAAACGTAAGAAAATTTGAATTTCGCGGGCTACCCTGGCGCTTCCACCATAACTAGAACTGATTGAGTTTAACTGGAAGCAAAAACATTTCTATTTAGATATAGATTTTCAATGGCAACTTTAAATTACTCGATAGGATAACGTATATTATTATTATTGGTTATTCTTTGAGAACAAAAGATTTTCAAGCTTGGCAAATACTTAAACGATTCATTCATTCATACTTAGATAATCAAATCACTCGTTTCCTCTTACATCATCTAAACGAAAACGTCACCGCCCTAATTCTTTACCGATTATCATTTTATTGAATAAACAACTTAATTCCGTTACAATTAACATTCAAATCACGATTCAATATTAAGTTTCATTAAAACAATTTATGAGCCATACCAACTATATTTGGACGTCATAATCCGAATAAACTGTCGCACTACACACGGTTATACCGGCGATCGAACTTGTGTCGGAGCCAAATAACGAGCTCCTGACATGACGCCCGAATTTTGTATTATTTTTGTATTCCCTGGCTTCGCTCGCGTTATGGTCGGAAATTATCCCATGGATAATGTAGCATCCCATTAATCCTAGAGCGTGCTTTGAGCATTAGCTGCCTCACCAAAACACGTTAATATTTTGTAAAAATATTGCCCCACTCTGGGCGAAGCGGAAGGGAGTGTCAGACTTGTACTGACTAAAACCCATCCATGATCTCTTTCGAACAGTCCCGCAGCCCTGGCAGGCCTTAGTGCTTTCGGACCCCTTACATCCAAACGTACAAACTTTATCTCTTTAGAAAATTTGCATTCTTTATAGGGTGATTGGTAATTAGTGACCGATTTCCCAAAGATTACTTTTTTTTAATATTCATTCACTCTTATCAGAATACTACACCGATAACGGCACGTGGTGGCCGAACTGTAGCGCAGGCGCCCCTTACGGAGTGGGCTTGCGAGCCGCGCGGGTGCTCTGCCTACCCACTTGCACGGTACTATAGTAATGATATAGAACGGCGTCTCGCGGCTTGTAACAGCTGTTAGGTCACAGGCGCGCGCGTGAATTTCATACGGCTGTTGTATTATTGTGATAAAATTGAATGAGAATTAACAAAAAACTGTTTCTTTGGGAAATTTGTTTGTTATCATGAGTGGAATAACGTGTATAAGTATCAAAAAAAAAAAAAATCGGTACCAAACATTTCACAATAATTACCAGTCACCCTGTATTATAAAGTGGCCATCCACTATCCGACCTAGCTCAAAATACATTATGTACTTTGTAAACAAAATGGCGATAATAATAGCATTCTGTTTTTTAAATGTTTCTTTTTTTTAATGCTGTATTTGTCAGTTTTATAGCGGTCAAAAATTTGTGATATGTGTTTATTTAATATTGGACAGTGTGATAAATGGGAGACAAAGAGTTCTTGAAATAGGTCTGGATTTATTGTTGGTGATGATTATATCCAATGATATTAAAATATTTTTACATTCTAAATTTAGCTTTTATACTATTCATTTCTCTCAAAAAATATTTTATCATTTGCTGTTATGTTTCATTAACTTGTTAATCACTTATTCAGTGTTGGCTGTCCTTTAATATAATTTTCCGTAAAACACAATTTCACATCACGCCAGAAATCCCCAAAGGGTTAGGCAGTACTGTATCCAATAGTACACCCACATATCGCCATATTTTTTTGTTCTGCGCTGCCCCGCTATTGCCCGTGGCTTCACTGGCGTTATGGTCGTAAAATTTCCCACGGGCACGTTGTAAATATAGCCTATAACACTCAGGGATAACGTAGCTTCCTATTATTGAAAGAATTTTCAAAATCGGTGCAGAAGATCCAGAGATTACCCCCTACAACCTCACACACTCACAAATGACAAACTTTACCTCTTTATAATATTAGTATAAATTAGATATGGTCTTACTCGTACTTGTTTAATACTGAGATAGTCTCAATAACTTTTACCAGTCTTCCATGCTTATTTCTAAGCACAAGTTGTTAGAGTACAATAAATGTTGGCTACGTACAACCACAGTATGTACAATCCTCGGGCGTGTTCACACGCAACAATAGAGTGGCGGTCATTATGCGGTGATATCCGCTCCGCTGTCCGCCACACCAAACATATTAAGCGGACTAACAAGTGAGTTCATTATTATATTCACAGGTTTTTTATCTAACCTTTGAAGGATTACAGGCGTGGTGTTATATTATTGGTAGGAGGTCTGTAATATTATGTTGCGTGTTTATTCTTACGCCATTTTGTTCAATTCCTGACGCTATCTAAAGCAGACTTATTTTGAAACACGTCATAAATCTAGTCAGTGGCGGTACTTTATCGCTTACTAATCTTCATGAGATGAGAATAGATGAACAGTCTGCATGCCTTATGGGCTTGCAGTATTGTTGGTCCTTATTATTGTTGGTCTTTATTGTTGCACAGTAGGTGCCAAAAAAAATGCGTCGTCACCGAGCGAGGCTTATAAAGCGCTGGCGTGACAATTATCAGCGTTTCTGGGATATTGGCCGAAGAAAACCACACGTAAGGAAGCGTGGAAGGCTATGGGGGAGAATTTTTGATGAAATGCTGACAAAAAGTGTGTTGTATAGCTAATGTGGGTTACCTATACCCACAGTATGTGCAATGCTCTGATGTGTTCACTCGCAACAATGGAGTACCGGTCATTACGCGGTGATATCCGCTCCGCGCTCACCGCACTGAACACTATGCGGGCAAACAAGGGATACAGGTAGGTAATGTTGTGAATTTCTTTTCTTTTGGATTTCTAACTCTTGAAGTACATGGAAAAAAGATTGCTTCAGAGGAGATGAAAATGTTGAGGTGGATGTGTGGTGTGGTCACCGTCGACTTGTCTTTGACCTTTTGCAAGATGGTGGTGATTCTGAGACCACAGGCTTGATGTTATGACATGTGATCTATTTGAGAATTCGCAAAGTCCAAGGCCCGGTTATAAAATTAATGTATTACAACTACACACAGATCTGTCAGTCATCCTTCGTCCACACAATGGGAACCGGCGGTCATTACGCGCATATATCCGGTAGAGAGACCGCACTAACCGTGTGTTGTTGTGAATAACTAATTGTATATTGTTTCTGCTGTGGACTGAGTGTAATTGTGTTATGTATGAGTGAGTCATAATAACGGTGCTGTAGTAGTAGTGTTGTATTTTTTTATGCAAAATATTTAGTTTTAATTCGGTAAAACAGTATACAGGGTGTAACAAGACCCTTCATGAAGCCGTCAACCAAGCATTCTGTATATGCAACTAAGTAACTCTACGCAAAAATTACTGCTGGGAATTGTTTTTTTTTTTGGGGTGAAAAATCACGTTTTACGGTAGGACTCAATGTAACGCACTCAAAACATTGTCCTGATAGATGGATTCAATAGCATGGGGGTCGCAGGCTTAAAGTAAAAATCTTACATTAAAAACAAGCATTTGAAAAAATTACTTGTGAAAAAGTTGGAACTTTGACCCTCAATATCTCCGTAACTAGAAGGTTCCCAGGTATGGTCTAGAACAAAAAAAATGATCGCATTGACGGGGAATACAAGTACCTTTCAGCTTTGTTAAGGGTCTTGTTACATCCTTTATTCAGGGTTGGATGCAGAAATACAATCTACATGGATTTGCAATCCATACAGATGGTACGATAATCATAATTATTGCAACATGTAACCCAAAACTTTCCTCAATATCATTATCATGGATTCCTGCAAAGTACCTAACACAATGTACTTTTTGTATAACACATAACTTAATCAAATAACACCTTTAATCCCCAAAGGGTTTCTCAGATGTGTACCATAGTACACCCATATTCCGCTAGTTTTATTTAAGTCCCACGTAATAGGGGCGAGCCTATTGCCATCAACCGGGCACAGATATAGACTCTGTGACTGCTACGAGAAATTCCTGATGGAAAAACCCAATAACAATTTGCCCGACCCGGGAATCGAACCCAGAACCTCATGTTTGGCAATCGTACTTGCGACCACTAGACTAACTAGGCAGTTTTTGAATAGATAAGATAAACGAGCGTTTGTCGCTTCGACGCTTGAAATATACACCGTTGAAATCTTTAAGGAATTATCCATCTTTGATTTTGGTATTACGGCAGCAGCCGCAGACGACGTTGCGTAACCGTTTTAAGAGAAAAAAAAAACATTCTTATTCGGTATATCGCACAGATATATATTAAGTATAAAATTTTAAAATTATAATTAGAGGTGAATTTTGTGCGTTAGCATGACATGTGCGGAGGGAGATCTTCCTAATCACTACTACTTACTACAACTAAAAACGGTAAACTAAAATTATTATAGACTTCTTTAGTGTCTTTTTGGAATTCGTTTTTTTTTTTCGTGGTAACTTTTTTGTTGAGGACACTCTTCATTTATTTCTAGAAGCTGTCCATGTCGTATCTCTGCTTAAAAACAAGAGGAAGCCCATTCAGATTCCACAAATACGTGGTAGAAATAATCATGTAGAACCAGTTGTCATTTAAACACATGCCTCTCTGAACAAAATAACTACACGCCCCAATATTTTTCCAGCCAGGTGTTGTAAACAAACCCGTTCAATATTAATAAAATGGATGCAACACAGCAAACTCATTTGTAATTCTCTCAATGTGCAGGACAAATTAATTACACCAGCCATTCTCGTGTATGTGCGGAACCAACATGGGTTTAATTTTAATATGAAAGTGGTCGAAGTAATCGTTAGGGTTATTTGCTTGGTGGAGTAAGCAGGAATGTTTCGCAGAAGTTTGCATGTATTGCGACGGTAGACTACTTTCTTGGAATTTGGTTTGCATCAAAGGCAAAGTATGTGTACTCATTTGCAAGCAAAGAGTAAGTAAAATGAATTTGTTAATATGTTTTTGGTTGCAGGGCCAACTTCTTTGACTGCCCACTGTTCCAAAAAAAAAGAGAAATAAACTTAAAATATTTTAAGTTTATTTCTCTTTTTTTTTGGGACAATCCTGTCACATTATTATCAAACCACTGCAATTTCTGAAAGCCAGAATCAATAGTGACGACCGCCAGAATAGCTCCGAGACATTGAAGTCCCAGAGAAACAATTGAACTGTCTTGGATACCGCAGCGAAATTAATCAGAAAAGAATAGCGGAGGAGTAGGATAAAATATGATTTACCTATATCAAGCAGGAGACTAAGCCAAGCAAGTTGGTCGTAATTATAAATTTAATCGAATTTAATTATACTTAAATTACGACGTAATTATAAATTTAATTGAAAAATCGTTTATATTTAAGTATATTATGAGAAAAGGTGTATGAAAATTAACATTAATGAGAGAATTGTATGAGACTTCTCTATAACTATATAACCAAATAATTAGTATTCATGTATAATCTAGAAATAGTTAAATTATTGTAATAAATCATGATTCCACGATTTTAATTTTTTTCATAGTTAGTACAAAATGTAATTTAAATTATAATCAGATTTTTATGCAGATAAGACATATATTCTTAATATGGCACTATTTTGTGTGAAAAATCTGAATGAATGAAAACATAATTATGACTGTACGTTGGTTTTACAATTCATTCAAATTGGTTGAAGACGAGAATAACCACTTTACAATTTGACTGGCGAGCGTTAGCATCATGGCGACGATAAAATTTCAATTTGTAACTTCAATGATTTAAATGTGAATGACCTGGTGGTAACAGATATTTCAATTTTTTTATATTAAATGCGTTTTATATTGTATTTTTAAGCTGTAATGCACTGAAATTTGGGCTGCATTAAAATGAGTTATTTACGGCGGTAAATCTTTTATTCTGACATTGTTTGCTTATGCGTAAGACGTGCAATGCTCGATGTTCAAACTTTAAACGACGATGACCTGAATGGCGCATGGCGCAGCGGTAGTGAGGCTAGGAGCAAATGTTTGTGTGATGAGCATGGACATTTGTTTCCAAGTCATGGATGTTTATATGTATAATAAGTATGTATTTACAAACAAAAAGTATCTATGTAGTAATATCAACTATCTGGTGTCCACGACACAAGCCTCGTTGCATAGTGTGGCACCTAGATGGCGCTGTGTGTAATGTCTAGCGATATTTATTTATTTATTAAAAGTGGCTAAAAACTTTGTTGATGACTACAATCGCTACATGTACGTACCATTCTAGAAAGTATTTATGTACTTGCAAAAGCAAAATAAATTTAATATAAAAAATCTAGACATTCTATACAATCATTTTCCACCTTCGTTCGACAGTAGGTAGGTACCTAATTAAAAATGGCTATTATTTATTTTATTTTTATTTTATACATAAAAACAATAAACGGATCTATGGTAAAGAAAAAATAAATGAATAAAATAAGGTAATCTTTCAGTCATCATTTGCCTAGCCTTTTCCCAACTATGTTAGGGTCGGCTTCCAGTCTTACCGGATTCAGCTGAATAACAGTATTTTACTTGGAGCGACTGCCTATCTGATCTTCACAACCCAGTTAGTACTGGGTAATACGATACCCCTTGGTAAGACTGGTTGTCAGAATTTCGAGCTACTTGACTACCTGTAACGACTGTCAAAGATCTATAAATGACAACGGCTTAATGTGCTGTCGATGCACGGAGGAAACTCCGTATGTAATGGGCGGTCACCCATCCATAGACCAACATATGCAAGCGCGGCTTAACCTGAAGATCGATCCGAGCGTTGTTACTTAGTCACGAACTCCTCATAAGATACTCTTTTCAGAATGGCTGCTGCGCTGCGTGTCGCGGGTTCGATCACCGCACGGAATAAATATTTATATGATTTACAGGTAGATGTTTCGGGTCTGGCTGTTTGCGTATGTGAGTTTAAATGTTTATAAACGCACCCACTATACAGAAGAAATTCCTAGTGGATCTAGCTACTACTTAAAAAAAAACAAAAAATCTTCTTTTTCAATTTACCTTGAAGAACTTCCACGTTCAGTATAATTTTGTAATGCATTACGTGGGCGTATTTCTGGATCATTTAATTTGATATGTAACCGCCTTCGTGGGCTGCTAACGTTTATGAAGCAAAATATATTATGGTTTATAAATAAAACGGCGACCCGCCCCTGCTTCACTCGTTTTTTTTATGACTTGCCAAAACATGGAGATTACTTTTTAATTTTTATACATAAGATAAAATATTTAATAAACATACACGTCGCAGCTAAATGTCGGTTGAGACTGCATCAAATTCCGTTGCTTAGTTTTGAAGAACGAATGACAACTCTAGTATGTGTATAGGAGTGTAGAGGATTATTTTAAATGGGGTACAGAATTATGTACTGAATATGTGGCAACCGTTTGTATGTCCCTCAATTAAAAAACAAAATTGTGTTTATGAATTAGTAGTGTGTTTATTAGGTAATAATGACTGACTGATGACTGACTCACTGATGTTAATAGGTAGAATTAAGTATCTGTAAAGTAGGAACCACTAATTCTTGTATATTGGATTTAAGTATTTGATTTGATTTGTTTAATTGAAATAACCGTTTCTTCTTTAATTATGTCAGCTGCAAAAGTAAAGCTTTTGTAACAGGATGAAAACCGAGAGTTTTAAGATTCTATTCAATGTTTTTTTTGTTGGATTTGTAAAATTAGCCGCATCAATTCTTGTTTGGAAAAACATGCTTTTTGAAGGAACATTATCGAAAGTAACCAAGACCGAGAGAGATTGACAGGCATTTCCACCACAGGCTATTTTCAAAACAGATTATGTCAGAACGCATTTACAAATAGCCTACAACCACGAAGATACCTTGACGACAACTACTAGAGACGGCATTTTCAACACTTTCCATACATAAAAATATTATTTAAAATAAAATGTTATGTAATAAAAAAGTTTAATATTCTTATTGAAAATGAAATAAAACAAATTGAATTTTATGCTATAACAATTAAAATTAATAACTTTTTTTAAATTATTATCTCATCTTTAGGATCTTGTAAATTCCAAGTTTGTCATCATCTTGCACTACGACTCAAAAGACGTATGTATGTCGGTAACTATCAGAAGCGCGTCCGGAGTCCAGTTCGCTCGCATTGACTGCACCTTCAATGAAGGTGCAGTCAATGCGAGCGAACTGGACTCCGGACGTCACTGCGGACACCGGACCAACATCTCTTTGACATAAATCATCATCTGCCTAGCCTTTTCCCAACTATATATATATATTTTTATTTATTAATCTCTTACAAAAACAAGTTATTTATTAAAGTCTTTTTACTCGCCAAACTTTACAGTTTGATGGCGAGAAGCGCTCGTTTATCATACATCTTAACTTAAAATTATAAACTTAACCTAAAATCGATTAAACGAAACTTACTGCTACATCTGCTTATTGAATTTATTTCTCGACAACGGCAGAGCGACACCAACATTTATCAGACAATGAATTCCAAACCAGAGTGACCAGCCGGAGCTGGCCACTCCGGTCCAGAACTCACCGCCTATCACAGTCCGACGACGTGTCCACGTTCTCCAGAAATAAATTCTTTAGTTTTGATTTTAACACATTTTATGTTGGGGTCACCTTCCAGTCTAGCTGGATGCAGCTGAATACCAGTATTTTACATGGAGCGACTGCCCATCTGACCTCCACAACCAAGTTACTACTGGGTAATACAATACCCACGGTAAGACTGGTTGTCAGACTTTCGGGCTACCTGTCGACTGTCAAAGATATACAAATGACAGCCGGGACTAACGGCTTAACGTTATTTCCGTGGCATGGAAGAAGCTCGGTATGTAATGGGTGGTCATCCATCCACAGACCAACCTAGGCAAGTGCAGCTTAACCTGAGGATTGATCCGAACGGCTGTTATTATTTTGCCACGGGCTCCTCGGACTTTGACATAAATAACAAACTGAAATATCTGTCAAATTCTTTTGTCCGATGCCAATCCGCTGTCCGATTCGTTTATTTTGTCAGCGCCTTGACAGAAATTGTCCACTACAACATGTTTTTGGCGCCACGAATTTTATACGTACCTACTGCTGGATCTAAGCTCTCAATGAACTTAAATATTACTGGCATAACTGCTGGAAGGTGGCCGCTGTAACGCTGATTCATAAGAAGGGTGAAAAAGACTGTCCTGGCAACTACAGGCCTATCTCTCTGCTCTGTGTTCTATCTAAGATCTTAGAAAAGCTGGTTAATAACCGTCTCATCCGCTTACTTGAAAAAGACAGCCTATTGTCTAGACGCAAGTACGGCTTGAGGCGCGGAAAGTCCAAAGTGCAAGCCGTAATGTGGGTGTGCTGTACAAGGTGTAAAAGCACCCAACAGGAAGCCGTCAACAAAGAATTTATTCTGTTTATCAAATTATGCCATTTTTTTTTTTTTTTTTTTTTTATCGATGGGAAATCATCAAATGACCCCTCCCGCTCTGGGCTGAGCAGGAGGGAGTGTCAGACTTGTACTGACTAAAACCCATCCATGTTCCTTCCTTTGCCCTTTGTGTTCCAGGGCCACGGAAATTACGCCATTTTGTTCAATTCCAGAGGCTATCTAAAGCGGACTTATTTCGAAACCCATCATACACCTAGTCAGTGGCGGTACTTTATAACCTACTACCCTTCATGATGTTAGGGTTTCTGAATAGTTTGCATGCCTTGGGCTTGCCGTATTGTTGGCCACTATTATTGTTGTTTTTTTTGGAGCGAGGCTTATAAAACGCTGGCGTGACGATTATCAGCGTTTGTGGGATATTGGCCAAAGAAAACGAAAGGAACAGTGGAAGGCTTCAGGGGAGAATTTTGGATGAAATGCTGACAAAAAGTGTGTTTTACAGCTAATCTTGGCTACCTTTACCCACAGTATGTGCAATCCCCTGATCTGTTCACACGCAACAATAGAGTAGCGGTCACTACGCGGTGATATCCGCTCCGCGGTCACCGCACTGAACACTATGTGGGCAAACAAGGGATACATTCTATTTACATTTACACAGTAACTTATCGCAAAAATTATTGCTGGAAAACGATGTTTTAGAAGGATTCAAAGTAACGCACTCCAAACATTGTGCTGATGGAAGCATTGAATAGTAAGGGGGTCTTGGAGATATTTAAAGTCAAGTTTTAACATTAATTTGTATTAAAAAATTAAAATGTGAAAAATTTAATCATTGACCCCCAATATCTCCATAACTAGTCTTACCAAGGGGTATCGTATTACAGTACTAACTGGGTTGTGGAGGTCAGATAGGCAGTCGCTCCATGTAAAATATTGGTATTCAGCTGCATCCGGTTAGACTGGAAGCCGACCCCAACATATTTGGGAAAAGGCTAGGCAGATAGAACTAGAAGTTTCTGGGTATGAACTATAAAGGGTGTTACAAAACCCTTAACGAAGCCAAAAGGCACTTGTTCTCCCGTCATTGCGATATTTTTTTTTTATTCTAGACCATACCTGGGAACCTTCTAGTTATGGAGATATTTGGTATCAAAGTTCCAACTCTTCCACAAGTTTTTTAAATACATGTTTTTAGTGTAAGATTTTTACTTTAAAAACCTCCATGATCCTCATATTAGTCAATCCATCCATCAACATAATGTTTTGAGTGCGTTACATTGAGTCCTGTCGTAAAACGTGATGCTTCATCCCAAAAAAAAAGTCGTTTCCCAGAAATAATTTTTGCGTTAAGTTACTAAGTTTGATGTACATACATAATGCTTAGTTACGGCTTCGTGAAGGGTCCTGTTACACCCTGTATAGCAAAAAAATATCGCAATGACGGGGAGAAAAAGTTAGGTAGAAGTCTTAGGAACCCTTTGGTGATGAGAGGCATGATGTTTTGCTACGTTAATACCTTCTCAAGAAGCTCAGTACATCGTTTCTATACTCTGTGACTACAACCAACGAATTTCTTATTGCTGTTTTATTTGAAAGGCAAAAGAAAAGTGATCCAATGACACATGACGTGTACGAAAAAATAAAGAATTCCTATGATTCGTACTCGTGGGTGTAATGTTGGCGCCACACGCATTTACCAAAACTATTTAGATTTTAGTGTTCGTCTCTTATGTTTATTTTTGTTAGTGATTATTTTTTAAAACATTAGCTAATTATTGTTTGTTCATTTTTAAGGAGAAGCTTAGAGATTGCGTCGTTGGTATAGTGGTCCTAATCGTGACTGCTGAGCATAAGGTCCTGGGTTCGATTCACGGGTTGGGTATTTTTTTATTATATTATAGTAACAGCCACGGATTCAATTTTTGTTTTTCTGTTTGCATTTAATTATGACCCCCACTCCTACTCCCACTCCCGCTCTGGGCTGAGCAGGAGGGAGTGTCAGGCTTTTACTGACTAAAACCCATCCATGTTCCTTCTTTTGCTATTTGTGTTCAGGGCCGCGGTATCTCTTTCGAACAGTTCCGCAGCCCTGGCAGGCATCAGTCCTTTCGGACCCCTTCCCGTTTGCTGACATCTCTATGAGGCGCGCGTGGAACACGAACGCGCCATCGACACGGCCTGTCATAATAACACGGACGGGCGACGAGCTAGCCCATAACTTACCGTCCACAGGCCGAACGACGGAGTCTGGATTTGTGCCTGGTTGTTGGAAATAGGCTGGCGCAAGTCATGTGACATACACCAATTCGCACCGTGTCAGTATGCTGGATGAAGTCTCACTAGAGGGGCACATAACAAAAACAGAAAGATGGCCCAATTCCCAGCTGTGGGAACCTTATAAGCTGACTACGTGTAGATAGATCCAACAAACAGATTTCGAATATATTTCTTTCTCTTCAAAGGTGCCATCAGATTGCGGTCGATCGATGACATGACGTCGACCGTTCAGTAGGCCAATTCATGTAATTGCATCGCGCCGATCAAGTTGCGGTGCAATTGCACTAAAGGTTTAAGTTATCATAGACCAGCTGTTTCGATCGAAGATTATCCAAAGGGAATGTTTAACGAAAATGCATATGACACTCAAGAATTATGTTAGCTACGTTATTCTTGAGTGTCATAGGAATTTTTGTGAAAGTATTTTCGGGATCGGTTCAACAGTTCCGAAGATTACCCCCTATCCAAACTTATACGTATCAAGACCCTTCTGAACCCTGGCAGAGCATGATAAGCCGGCAGTTAAAACCAGAATTTGTAGATAATTTAAAATACGAAATAAAGAAAACATGTTTATTTGGCACATGCCACAAGTGCTCCAAACTATAAATTGAACGAGGTACCAGACTCCATACATTTATTGGCATTATCCTTTGTAATTTTTTGGTGTATTGTACTCAACCATATTCTTAATTAGAAATTATTAGTTACGGTTAAACCTAGACAGAAGCCTAACTGACAATCAGTTTTACCTAGTTTTATGACTGAATTTTTTAAAGTCTGATAAGCATTCGCTCCTGGGAAATCAGGCAGCAGGCAGCGAGACTACGATAATCGATTAAGTACTTCTTATACTAATGACGATTCATTAGTATAGGCTGTAAGTCACTGGTTACTATACCAGGTAAAGCGGGCCGCTTATCCTACTAAAAATCCGTGCTACCTGCGGTCTAGTGAGAGTATTAGAGTCGCTTCACAACCAGAGCATTTGCTTGTAAAGTAACAATCCAAGATTTGATTTTGAGCATTTTAGCCATCGGCACGGGAGATATTATAGTGCACAAGTGTGTGCGCAGACATAGTGGTGCACTCTCTGTTCCTGTACTCTCATAGTCCGATAGGACGACAATTACACACGACCGCAGATCCAACAGCATAACGTTTTTACCGAGGCACGGCGGAAACTCGATATGTATTGGGTGGTCACCCATCCATGGACAAACCCAGGCAAGCGCAAATTAACCTGAAAATTTACCCGAGCAGATGTTATTTTTTAACCACGAGCCCCTCATTCAACCCAGCAATCATTATGACTGATATTTTAAGAATCAAACGAAATAGACGATCAAAATGACAATCGTTTTGCGGGTCGGTAATTCATAAATGGCTTTCCGATGTACTTGACTTAAATAAATAAAAGTGAGTAGGGGTACCCCCCTACTATATTCACTACTTTCACTCATAAATATTTTACCGAAACTCTTCAAGTTTCTGAATACATAATCCAGAATGTCTTAAGGCTTTGGATGATGCCAAACTTCAAACTATCGAGATAAGGCTCCCTCTGAAATCTTAACCTAAGCTTTGTTGTCGAAGTACCTAAGTTCTTGATAATTAGTTACCCAAAGTGTTTAGTTACGAAAATTTAAGCATGTATTAAATACTTTGTGTTTTCTTGTCTGTCGTTTAAAAGCTAAAATGTTTAAAACACTTTGTGGTACAACTTTTATCGTTTGAATATGAGTGAAAATATTGTGCAATTTTCTTTCACCACTTAAAGGGTGATGCTTATTTTAGTACTTCAAGCTATTGAACAAGGTACCAGACTCCATACATATTTTGACATCATCCTTTGTAATTTTGTGGTGTGAAATTTTTTTAGAACTTACTTAATATTTCCGTTACTTGGTCCCTTACCTGTAAAATGCAAAAGAATGATTAAAATGTGAAAGTAACATTCACTAAATACGTTGAATACAAATTTAAGAAGACTGTTGAATCGTTGAACTGAAGCGTAAGCGCGATAAGACGACTCTGTAGAAATCTGTACTTATAAAAAACTGTATTTTTTTACGAAAAAGCTTCATTTGCAATTTTGGTTTAACCAAGCCTAAGAGTAGGCCTAGGACTCGTCTTACTTTTAAAGTACGTAAAATATAAAATATTCGTGCCCGTAAAATACTCACATTTAATTTGGAAAGCTCAACGATGTAAGATTTCTTCTCAAATCCGTCCAAAACAAAGAAGTTCAGATCAAAAACGCTTGATTAAATGTTGATATTACAATAAAGTGAAGGGTTGAGTGGATAAATGCTCATACAAAGTATATTCAAGGACAGAACTAACAATACCTTTACAATACACCCGAGATGATTACAGTAGGACGTGTATTGTATTAAATTCCCTTTTCATTTTCACAAAAACGTACGTAAATACAATAGATTTCGCAACACTTTCATATTCAACCTTCATCTTTTAATAGAATAACAGTGTAAATAACCCATACCATGAATAACCCTGAACGTGAATAACCCCTTCCATAGCAAGTTTAACATGAATACTGAGTTTCGTCCGGTTTAAATATTCCGGAGAGGTTTTATATTTACGGATATTGGGATCAATGGCGCTTTGGAAATGGTGCGTTGAGCCGTAAAATGATGCAGAGGCGTTTCACACCTTCCTACGCATCAGAGGAGGCGAATTTACTTTCTTTTGAGCATTAGAGGGATAGTATGTGCTTATTGGATACAAATATTGAGCATGCGAGTCGAAGATTAGGTAAAGGGTAGACGCGAGTGATTTTTTTGGATCGTTGAGGCTGACTTTTTGAGTACTCCGGAACGATTTGTTTGATTTAACTCAGCTGTGAAGTGTGATTCAGAAAACGACTGTTTTTGCTTTAACGCGGAATATTACGTAGATCCTTCAGTGTCTAAAAATCCGCCTTTTCAACCAATGTACCCTGCCACCAAAAACCTACGGTGCCGAGACATGGACGATCACAGAGGAGACAGTCCACAGAGTACGAGTAGCATAAAGAACCATGGTTTAATGTATTTATTTATTCAAGAAACATCCGTTCAAAGTATATAGGAAACAACAAATTCGTTAGTAACCATTTGACTCGACACGACACTTTTAAAACTGAGTGATGTGGCACAGATGCGAAAGTTTGTGGCCATGTTTACTAAGGGGTATCGTATTATCCAGTACCAACTGGGTTGTGGAGGTCAGATAGGCAGTTTCTTCATGTAAAATACTGGTATTCAGCTGCATCCAGTTTGCCAACATACTTAGGAAAACGCTAGGCAAATGGTACGTAGAGTTGATTGGTTGACACACTGTTAAAGTCTTTTCATAACGTTATAGCAATAATTTAATATTTTTACAAATATCAATAAATTGAAGCAAACCAGCAGCTGACACATTTACATCATAACCTCATGAAAAATATGTGAAAAAAAAACACCACCTACCCAACACACTGTAACACTCTTTAATATTTCCTGTGTCCTCAATCACATTGATAAATTATACGTTCAATATCAAAGAAATATTTACGTTACGCCGCAGTGGACGTCGACGCTAACAGTACCCAACAATTTACTATATTTATAATACTGCCATGACATACGACACAGGACTGTTGTAATTTCCTGGAATGTATCCAAAATACGAATCTGAAATAGACTGGATACTGCATAGATTTGATGAAAAAAATTGGGAATAAATGTGAAACGCCCCGTTCACGACCTCCGGCATCGAGCGACACACGCGCGTATCTCTTGTTTCTTTCACGCAAGTACCGTGGTGGAGGGGTATCTCGTGGCATAGCATAATAATTGGCGTATAGTACTTCTTCATAAGTGGGCTGTTATCCTCCACGCGGGCCCAGTGAGTGTTTTCAGTGAGTCAGTGGCCCGAAAATCTGATAACCAGTCTTACCAAGGGGCATCTTATTACCTAGTACTAACTGAGATGTGGAGGACAGATAGGCAGTCGTTCAATGTAACTAATATAATAATAATAAACCATTTATTTCGGACAGAATCCATATATAAGTGTTAGTAACAATTTTCTTATGATCTATGTTAGTAGGTACATAATATAAAAGTCACAGTCTTCCCATAACTATTCCCACCCAGAGAGCCTATATGGGACAGTCGTGGCGGGATGCAATCATTTGCAAAATGCTATTGGTGCTACCACTTTCTGACGCACTTTAGCGTGGAAACTGTCAACGCGCGCGTTTGCGAACATTTGTGACGCACTACAATGGCGCGGCAACCCCAGCAGCATTTTGAAGACATTATTATACTAAATTGGTAGGACGTTGTAGTCTCATTGCGTATACCGAACCCACAGGCCGCTCGAGTAAAAGGATTGGCCGTAAAGAGTGTTATTTTAACTTCCTTAGTACATCGAGCGAACCTACGGCCCAGCGTATTGCTCCTTACCGCCAACGCCCTACGTTCCCTTTCTCTATCTGGGTCATCCTTGAAGTCCTCCGTGACCAGTTGACCCAGGTATTTAAAAAACTGGTAAAATCCTGGTATTCAGCTGCATCTAGTTAGACTGGACGCCAACCCCAACATAGCTGGGAAAAGGCTAGGCAGATGATGGTGATGATGTTTTCTAGTCAGTCACTGTCGCAATACGCTTGCCGCTTGAGCGCGTAGCTTGTGGGTAAACGGTAAGTTCGAAGGAATCTAACTACATAGTATAAAACAAAGTCGCTTCCCGCTGTCTGTCCCTATGTATGCTTAGATCTTTAAAACTACGCAACGGATTTTGATGCGGCTTTTTTTAATAGATAGAGTGATTCAAGAGGAAGGTTTAATGTAAAACATTGCATCCGTGCAAAGCCGTGGCGGGTCGCTAGTGAGAAATAATCGGTAAACGATGTGTTTCTTATAGTTATTTACTTAGTGTCACGAATTCGTGTGAAATTGATGATGTGACCTGTCTAATGGTTTAGCAGTCTTAATGTGAAATTAAATGCTCGTCTATTAGTTAATGTCTTTTAGGGTTCCCAAGGGGTAAAAACGGGCCCTTTTACCTTGTCTGTCTGTCACCAGGCTGTATCTCATGAACCGTAATTGCTAGACCGTTGAAATCTTCACAGATGATGTATTTCTGTTGCCGCTAAAAGAACAAATACTAAAAACAGTATAATATAAATATTTAAGGGGGGCTTCCATACATAACCCTTCGCGCGCTAGTCTGACTCGCACTTGGCCGTCAGTTTTTTTTCTTTAATATTTTATGTACCCGTCTGCTGCAATAGCTGGGCCATGGTTGTTGTGTAATGTTTAAGTAATTATTGGAGTGGATTAAAATAGCTTCCATATATGATTTTTTTTCAATTATATCTCACGTGTAGTCAGCTCCACTATAATCTTGTTGAGCTGTTGAAATTTTTATTGTTAAGAAACGGAGGTACTTTTTGTCTTAAGAATGATTAATCTGTTTTTAGTATTATAAATGATCATATTTAATATACAAGGTGTATAAGATAACAATAGTGTCGTGCACTATTAAGCACAACGGACTGGTAATATTATATGCAAAATAATTAGAGCAAAAATATCATAATAATATATTATTTATATAGATACAAACAAACGTAAATCAAAGGTTTTTATTAAGAATAACAAACTAAACCGTACACCATAGCATAATCAGCCTTTAATGTTCCCACTGCTGGGACACTCGGCCTCCTCTATATGAGAGGGAATGGGCTATAATCCACCACGCGGGCCCAGTGCGGGTTGGTAGATGTCACATGTCTTCGAATTTTTGGTTCTAGGACATGCCGGTTTCCTCACGATGTTTTCCTTCACCGTTTTTGAGAGCAGTGGTGATGAAATGAATTACACAAAGTAATGTGCCTGCCTGGGTTCGAACCCACGACTTACTAATGAAGTTTCTATTTAAAGCAGATACAATTAATACAACTATTCTATTATGGGCAGATAGAGGTAAGTGACATAACATAACATGACATGAATGGCCGCGACTGTCGCGGACGTTTGAACTGTCGTAGAAAATTGTAGGAATTTAATATTTTTTTAAGCGACAAGCAGTAGTTGAACTTAACTTTTAATTATTTTCATGGGTTGATGATACTGTATTTTATTGATTTAAGTGAAGAAAAAATGACATGAATTTTTTCTATTGTTACGCAATTTAGCTACAGATATTATCTATATCTATACTAATATTATAAAGGGGTAAAATTTGTTTGTAAGTTTGTATGTAGGGGTAGTAATTCTAATACTGGCAGAAAGATACATTATTTGTGGGTGCTTTAAGCTATAAATTATAATTATTTATATTATGTATATTAGCCGAGCTATCATATTTGAGCTTATATAGGATATTTTGCTCTCTAGCTAGCCAATTATTTTACAAATTATTACGTAACTAAAATACGTCTGTCTACATATCACTTTACGTCCATAACTACGACTGGCAACTATAATATGCTAATTATTCTTCACAAAAAATATTTCAAAAAGATAACATTATGTCAAAAAATATGACAGATTTCAGCTTCAGCGGTTTTCTGTACAATAGGCGTAAGTATCAGTGTCAGCTTCAGGTGTCACGCATGAGTGTCGTGTGTCATAGCTGTCAGCGAGAGCGTTAGTCATTGGATAATGTAACGTGTGAAAAATTTGTGGTATCATTTTGGAGTTCCTTTTATTCTACGTAAAAACCCTAACGAGCCGCATAGGTTTTAACGTTTTTGTTTTTTTTTGTGTAAAATACAAACAGTGCACTCAAACTGAATTTTAATGAACTTGCATTAAAATTCAGTTTGAGTGCACAGTGTTTATTGTATTTCTGTGATGTTGTCCTAAATATTTAAATGACTTTGGAATAAATCAATTTTAATAGAAATGTAAACAAATGGGTCACTAACTGGATCGTAAAAACCCAAATATGAATTCAATATGAATATTAATATGTATGTATAAATATTTAGGACAACATCACAGAAATACAATAAACACTGTGCACTCAAACTGAATTTTAATGCAAGTTCATTAAAATTCAGTTTGAGTGCACAGTGTTTATTGTATTTCTGTGATGTTGTCCTAAATATTTAAATGACTTTGGAATAAATCAATTTTAATAGAAATGTAAACAAATGGGTCACTAACTGGATCGTAAAAACCCAAATATGAATTCAATATGAATATTAATATGTATGTATGCTAATTACAAATCACTTATAGATTCTCTCATCAAAAAATTAAGGTTATTAATAATCTAACTAAAACATCATTTAATAACATTCCTATTAAAATTAATTGAAACAGACTTCACAGTCCACTGAACATTAAAACAATTGAAACCACACGCTAAATTAGAATGGACACAAAATGAGATGAAACCAACAAACATTTGAATTGCACCAGACATTATTGCACTTGTACAGATAGAACCGCCTCATGGGACTTGTTTAATTTAATGAAGATCAGCGTGGTTGTAGGCTTAAAAGAAAACAATTGTGTATTTGTTTAAGGTTTTTTGTTCTTCAAATAGGTAATTTTTAAGGTAAAAAAAAACACATATTCAATTTTTCTTACGTTTATTCTAATTAATTTCTAATACGTTTTGCTAGGTTATTTACTTTAGGTTATTTTAATTAATATTTAATTAATTAATAAATGTAAAATTAAAATTAGTTCCAAAGTAAAGTTGTAAGAAATATTTATACAAGTATTAAAATTATCAAAATTTGCAGGTCAATGTGAGGTTATATAATATTAAATGGTAATAATTATAAAATGGTGTTGTAGGTACCATGACCTAGGTACATGCAATGCAATTTTTTCACCCTCCTGTAAAGTTGTTATTTTTGACATACGTGGTGTTAGAACTTCAACGTCAATTTGTGACTTCCAGAAATAAACTACAGTCAAACTGTATGAGACGCTCACACTGGGTGACACTAAATGTCATTCGCCAAAAAGGTACAAATGTAAAATATACCACAATATCATTTAAAAAATCTAAATACCGTTATTAACGCAGCTATTATTTCTCTGAAAATAAATTACAAATAGTGTTCAAATATTTTAAAACACAATACGAGGGAAACGTCTCCGGAAATAGGCCATTAGTAGTTGTGCGAGAATTCAAAATGCTGCAATGATGGAAAGATGTTATTTTGAGAGAAAGAAAACTACAATAAAAATGAGTAATGTAAGAAAAATCTTGAACCGGATAACATGATGACGTGACTAAGTGACGAATGTGTACCTAATGGTCTTTGACATATGTAGCTTTTATCTAGTTAGGGCTCGTTTACGGACACGCGGCGTGTTGCGCGGCGCGTTGAGCGGCGCGGCTCGTTTTAAATTCAAACATATGGAGACGTATGAAAGCGTTTATGGAGATGCGATTTTACGCGCATTTGCTTGAAATGCAGCGTTGCCCACAGATGCCACCTCCGCGTCGCACGCTGCGTTCAACGCGGCGGTGCCTACGGCGGTGCACGCGGCGTCACACGCGCTAATTCGAAATATGGTAGCGCCGGCTGCTACGCAAAAATAGAACTTGATAGTATGATTGATTGTTCGATTTGAATCGAACTAAAGATCGATTTTTAAATAAATCGAAAAGCCTTTCGTATAAGTTCCGCAAAACGTATTCCTTCCCTCCTCCTGCAACGCGGCGGCCACCGCTGCTCCTCACGCACCGCACCACGCGCCGCGTCTCCGTAAACAACATCGTACACTGCCATATGTTTGTGTTTGGGCGTGCGGTACCACGGGCCGCTGCTCGCTCCTCCTTTCCGTAAACGGACCTAGGCGCATGAAAGGGCTTTGATTATCTGGCCAGCCTAACTTTCGCCATTTTATATAAAGAGAAGATTTTTGTCTCATACAATACGTCATGTTTGTATTGATGCTTTTCTATATAGTTTTTATGAGTGGCTAATAAAATCAATAATGATTCTGATGACGAAGATTGTATCTTTGAGTGCTTATATCTCAGAAACGTGACGCTAAACACTCTACTCATACAAACTTTTTTGTATTGATGCCAGCTATTGACGCATACAGGTTCAATGCATGGTTAATAATATCATCGTGTACTGATGGCTTAGATTGTAACTTTGATGGTTTAATGTCGGAAACGTGACGCTTTAGAAGATGTTGTCTCATACAACACTTGTTTGTATTGATACCAGTTATTGATTAATACAGATTTTTGCGTGGCAGCTGTTTAAAAAATCTAAATATATAAAAGCGAAAGGTCACTCACCTATCAACGCACAGCCCAAACCGCTGGGTCTGCAGATTCCAAATTTGGCAAGTAGGTTTTTTATGCAGTCTAGGGGGTGCACTAAGAAAGGATTTTTCAAAATTCACCCCCTAAGGGGGTTAAACGGGGATCCAAAGTTTGTTTGGGGAAACAAGATTAGTAAGACTATTTTATTCGAAACTTCACAGGAGTGCTTCTATTGATAAATGAGTAGAAACGGGCTTCAGGTTTTTTTCAGAATTCGACCCATAAGAGGGGTAAATGGGGTGACAAAGACTGAAAAAAATAAGTGAAAAAGTCGGGTTTATTACAAAAACAACGATTATATGGCATTTATTTGAA
Organism: Eugnorisma glareosa; assembly: GCA_947578425.1. Lineage (NCBI taxonomy): Eukaryota > Metazoa > Arthropoda > Insecta > Lepidoptera > Noctuidae > Eugnorisma > Eugnorisma glareosa. The sequence continues at coordinate 15,753,358 of OX387979.1, forward strand.
CGATTATATGGCATTTATTTTGAGATCCAGAAGATTGCGTATTCGTCTTCTATACAGGGTTATTGTTGATTTATTGTGATAATTGTGATAACGATGATGATGATTGTGATAGTGACTGTGATAGTGATGGTGATGGTGATGGTTTTAGCGATAGTTATGTGACAGTGATAATAATGGTGATTATGGCAGTGATGGTGATTGTGATAATGATGGTAATGGTGATGGTGACAATGGTTGTTAATTGTGATAAAGATGGTGATTATGATAGTTATGGTGATTGTGACAGTGATGGTAATTGTGATAATGATGTAGATTCTCGTTATTATGAGATCCAGAAGATGGCGGATTCTACTTCTATTCAGGGTAAAGGGAAAATACTGTTCAGTAAATCACGAGAAACAGCTTGACCCCTCTTTTATATGCAGCTTCCTAGAACGCAGGGGTCTTGATATGCTGGACATCAGTTTTACTTAATTCATCAACGACCAGATCACTCCCCAGGGGGTGATGACAATAGATTTTGCTATTGTGTCTGCTATCTGTTCGTTGAAGGGTTAATGATAGGTTATTTTGGTGAATGTAGGCACATGACTTAACATGTTAATTATGATTGGAATTGTATTGTATCTCGTGTCACATTGTTTGTTATCGAAGTCCTCCGAAACGCTTTGACCGATTTAACCTGGATTAACATATAGGATACTATTCAGCCCTTTAGTATGATCCCGTGGGACAGTTACCGAACTTCACGCGGGGGAAGCCGCGAGAAACAGCTAGTAAAATAATATGGCGGATGTTAGGTAGGCCATTCTTTATACAAGAATTTGATTTTCTATTGTTCAATTTTCAATATTTTTTTTATTTTTTCCCGGGGTTAAATAATGCCTGAATTTTTTTATTGAAGTTCATCTTTTTCTGATGCGAAATACCACAAACGCACGGCTTGTATTTAATAATGCCGAAAAATAACCGCTGTTAACCGTTATCTAAAATCATTAGGCTACAGGAACAATGTGTTTCCTCAGATACAATAAACCTTCCTACCTACTTATTGAACCAGATCCATTAAGCCTTGAAAACTTCGCACAAACTTTACCGGGTCTAAACTTCTGAGGGAGGTAAATTCTGTTCGACGTACTTAACGAGTTTTCAATTAATGGCGTCAATAATTTAAGGTACAGGTGATTAAGTTTCTTTGATGACGTAAGTACTTTTTAGGCATATTATTATTCCTTTAATCATCTTATCTCAAACATTTTTAAATATTTCATTTTTTTAAACCAATTTAAATAAAAAAGTGGTACGCCGGTGTCGGGAGCAGGATCCAAGCTACCAGTAGTTAGGGCTCCAGAGATCAACCGTATCGAAGAGCACTGCATTTTGAATCAGGCCCTTGATCCAACCGCCTAAGGAGAGCCTCGAAAGGTAATTGTCGAGGCCCTTGGTCATAAGGCCATTGGCCGTTACGACAATCAACACAATGATAGCCGAGTTCACATTGAGGCATATTATTAAAGCCACTACAAACAGGAACGCTACAGTTCCACTGCTGGGCAAAAAATGACTTATCTACTCTGTTTTCACTTTTCTCTATTTAATGCTTTTAAGGACCAGTTCTTGTAAAAGAAGTCCAACTCATCCCGCGATCAGACGGAGACGTCTCGTCTGATACTGCCACAACGACGCTTGAAATTCTGGAAGATCCATTGCGTCATGAGTTTAGCCCATTGGTCGTGTGATAGCTATAAATCGTGGATTGTTATAAACCCTGACTTTCTGCTGTATATACTCCGCATAGCCTACACCACTTTCTGCAATTATCTGTTCTACTTTTTTTTTATAAAATTATTAATTAACACCATCAACATTCTCAAGCTTTCAAAATTTATTTTTGTCTGTCATTTAACACTTCATAAAGTACTTTTTACCAGTCAACCTTTGTGTGATGCAGAGTCAGACAGTGGTAGGTGTTTATCCGAGAATAATTTTAATTTGAAACTAAGATAACCCATAAGGACATATAAAATACTATAAATATATGTCGGAGACGGTCATTGGTACGGGCTTAAAATGAATCACAAGTACACGGTGGTGACATCACGCAATCTACTTACAAGGCTACCCACACCACAGTGTCACTTGTCACAGAGTCAAGATGGTAAACTCTGAGCCTTTTGGAACTGTACCCGATTCATTGTGCCCCGTGTTATTGTGCTAAGTTGTAATCTCAAGTAGTTCGTTAGTTTTGCTAGAAACAGTCTATCGCTCAGTGTATTTTCATAGCACGAAACCCATCGTCTGCCCACATAATGCAGAAGCCTAGCGGAGTAAATGCTGACACCCCGACATATACATACTCGTATACCGATAAACTTAATGTACAAATAAATGTTTCGAATTTCGTGTAAAAATAGTCAGAATATCAAAGAAAATCCTCAAGATTTATGTGAAAATAAACATACGGAAACTAGATTCTAATTCACACAAACACACACTATATCACCTCATATACAAACATAAACATCTTTAGATTAACCAATTTATTGCTTGAGACACAATTTATTTAAAGAAACACACTTTTTCGACTTCATAATTCACATACATTAAATTTAAACAAGTATCTATCAGCTTTTGCCGCAACTTCGCCCGCGTAAATGTCGGAAATTATCCCACAGGATCGTACTACTGGGATAAAATGTATCCTTTATCCTAACCCATGTCATAGTCTATTTCTGTGCGAAGTTACATCCAAATCCGTTTTGCCGTTAAGGCGCTAATACGTGACCAACTAATTAACTCACTTTCACATCTGCATTGTAGTTAGGACTCACACATTCACCTTTGTAGTTGTTGAATACAACTCAATGAGTGTATTCAAAGAAAAATAAAGCAAAAGTTGATTGTCACTAGACTCAAAGAAACTGTTGAACAAACAGTGACTGTTTTTCTCAAAACTTTAGTGTTTTAATGAAATAACGTGCCGGTTAAAAGAAACCGGCCAAATGCAAGTCAGACCCACGCACAAAGGAAAGGATTCCGTACCATTATCAAAAGAAAAACACGTTTGTTGAATGGGAGCCCCTTAAATATTGATTTTATTCTGATTTTGGTATTGCTTCTTATAAAGGCAACAGAAATACATCATTTGCGAAAATTTCAACTGTCTAGCTATCACGGTTCATGAGATACAGCCTGGTGACAAACAGCTAGACAGACAGACGGACAGTGGAGTCTTGGTATTAGGGCCCCGTTTTTACCCCTTGGGTATGGAACCCTAACAATGGACTGTAATAAACTAACTGTTGGAGTCTGCCCTGCATCATACATAAAAAAAAATCTTTATTGTATCTCAAACATTTACATTTACAAATGTGAATGAAACAGTCCCAGTAAGTTATTAATTATACTTGAGTTGGTGTTCTCTTACTCCTTCCCTTATTTGATGTTTACAATATTGAGATTTTATAAAATTAAATTTAAGAACAAAGAGAAACAAAGTAATTAGCAGCTCTGTGTAGGTTGTAATTGTATGTGTTTGTGTGACTATAGTAGAGTGTGATGGTGAGTTTGTGTGTGTGTATGTGTGTTAGTGTGTGTTTGTGTGTGTGTGTTTACGTATTTGCTGATAGTGCCATTATAGTCGAAATTGATACAGAAGGTAAGTGTAAGTGTGTCTAAGATATTCTCTGTTTCTTCATAAGTTAGAGTTTTTAACCACTTGTTTATCGCTTTTTCGCACTGATGCGAGAGATACATTAGTTTCGATAATTCAGTAGGGCGACAAGGAAAATTCCAAAGTTCTGGAATTCTCGCATGAATTATTATTATCTCCCAATACCGGTATTAAATACGACATTGTATAGTAAAATTTAAAACAACGGTTTCTTAGTATTTAACTTCTACTTTTGATTGAGTATTCAAAAACGAACGCTGTAATTATTACGTCAAGATATCAAACAAAAAGTAATGTAAAGATTCTGGTTCAGGATATGGCGAGTTGACGCTTCGGATAAGTTCTGCAGTGGACGGCAAAAATAACGACTCGAAAACGGCAATGTTGATAAAAATGATTAGAAAACATTATGTGTAGTTTCAGCCTAGCCGCACCCAAAAAATGGGTGATTTCATATTAACGTCAGCGTTAACGTCGTACGGCATTTCATACCAACTTTCAAGTCATTTTTTTTTTCGAAATTACTGCACCGATTTTAATGAAACTTCATACGCATAAGCAGGATACATATTATGTCGAAAAATTAGAGAGAGGAATATTCGAAATTTCTTTAAAAAAAAGATGATTGGAAATTTCTGTTTTTAGGGAAAATCAAAAATCCAAATATCTTGTTTTTTAAGTCATTTTTTATTAAAAAACAATCAATCAACAAACCAATCAATCAATCAATTTACGTTAAAGCTCATAACATAAATTGATAATCTGAATGACAACAACATTTTGAGAACTTTAAAGAAATTCAAAGAAATAAAATAGAACTCAGATCGAGTTCTATTTTATTTTCTGTTAATTTTGTTTGTGTTCAATAATATAATATTTATGTTTCTAAAGACTTCAAAATTACTTCGGAATAACTTCATGGAAATAATTTGGAGCATTTAGATAATTACTTACAGAAATATGTCAAGCAGATGTTAGTGAATGAATTGTTACTACAACTTAATCATTTTAAATGGGTAAATAATTTTAAAAGCGTTTTAACGTTATTTATTTTTAAGTACTTCGTTAATTATAATGGTTATTATAATATTATTATCGTATATAATTATAATACACATAGCATAATCATGAGAAGCTAGTGGCTAATTAATAACAGCCGCTCGGGTCGATCTTTAGGTTAAGCCGCGCTTGCCTAGGTTGGTTCGTGGATGGGTGACCACCCATTATGTACCGAGTTTCCTTCGTGCCGGTGGTTTCGGCTGTCATTTTTAGATTTGTAACACTCGTTACAGATAGTCACTGGCCCGAAAATCTGACAACCAGTCTTACCAAAGGGTATCCTTTTAAACAGTTGGTACTAACTGGGCGTTGGAGGTCAGATAAGTATCTTATAAATCGTTAGAATATACTTAAATATTATGATATATGTAACCATACGTAAACATATAAATAAAAAACATGCAATGTGACACCTGTTATTGACATAACTCATTTACGGAAATTTTTAGATCGCGACGGTTAAAGTATTTGCTGCACGTCAACAATCACAGATATAAAAAAGAAAGTAAAATAAAAACACGTAATAAGCATAAAAACACAATCTTTACGACTCAAAGTACGGAAACTTGAAATAATAACGATAACAATAAATATTTATTGTGTTTCGATGCCGTTTCTAGCAGCAATGCTTACTGTTATTAGACTTGTTAATTTGTTTTTATTGCTTTATTACAGTAACGGTTTATTTTATCAGGAAAATACGCGAGTTTTTTTTCGTATTTTAACGTCGTTCTTGAAAAGGGAAAGGAAAAAATGAAAAAACGGCTTGTCCAAAAACAAAATGAAGACATTATGGTACCCACCAAGCTGCACTGGGCCAACGTGGATTCTAGTTCACTGGTTCTCTGTTCCAAAATTCGGAACTATATGAAAATAATAAAAATTGTTACAAAATGTTGCCAAAGCCATCCGGCTCGAAGGACCAAAATGCATGTAATCATAGACTGCCTCGCTGGTTTAGTGGTCGGAATCGCGACTACTGAGCATGAGGTCCTGGGTTCGATTCCCGGATCGGGCAAATTGTTATTGAGTTTTTTTATCAGGAATTTTTCAGTACCACGGAGTCTCGATTTGTGTCAGGTTTTTGGCTATAGGCTCGCCCCCTAGTACAAGGGACTGGAACATTTTTTTTCTTCCTAGCATGCTCTGTCCCACTCTTGGGCGTCCCTGCACACCTTTAACTTCTCGCGAACCCACGCGTCTTCCTTCCAGTTCTGACGGAACTTGTCCAGTTCGTCCCACCATCTCCTCCTCGTGGCCTACCGCGACCTCACCTCACTGTGTTAGGGCACCAATTTCCTGCTATTTTGGTCCACTGTTTGTCCAGCATGCGGAAGACATGGCCTACCCAGTCCCATTTGAATTTGGAAGCCTTTTGAACTACGTCAGCTATTTTTGTTTTGGAGAGCAGTATTGTGTTTCGAACGGTATTCTGCTATGGGGACGGGCTGCAGATATTGACTCAATATTTATTTTGCTAAAGAGGCTAGTAAGAGCCATCTATAACCTGCGTAGATGCGAATCTCTAAGAGAATTGAAAAACATTATGTATGTTCGGAAAAACATACATATTTTTAGTAAAATTAGCGACAGGCATAAGCATAACACCAGAAATAAGGACGAATTAGATCAGCCACGTTTAAGATTGTCAAAAGTACGCACTTCTTTTATGGGGTACTGTGTAAAATGTTACCACTTGACATTCAACAAATTAATGAGAAGAAGTTTAAAACATGCATAAAACGCACACTATGTAAGCGAGCATATTATAAGTGGGAAGACTATATTGTAGATAAAAATGCTTGCGTCAATGCTGGTCCTGCTCCACAGCCACTGGGGCTCACGAACTAAGATTTTAATGTTTGGAAAAGATGCTCCCCCTCTAGTTTTTTTATTGTATTTTTTTTTCGTTTGGAAACTTAGTTACTTTTATTACTATTGTTTTATATAAATTACAAACATTATTTAAGTATTTGTAAATGTGAGTACCATGTAGACTTTCTATTGCGGTTAGTAGGGCTTATCGTAATCTTTAAGGTTTAAATTGTTTTTTTTTTCTTTTCTATCTGTACATTGTGCTCATATATAGAAGCAACAATATTGTATCCCAAGACTATTGTAATATCTAACTTGATTTGGAAAGAGTGTCCATGGAGTTTCTTGCCCATTCATCTCCATGAGATCTACTATTTTCGACTGGGCAACTACAGTCTATTCACAGTAATTATGTAGGTAGCTTATTTTTGACAATGCAAACGTGCCTGTCACGGGTCTATTTGAAATAAATGCTTTGAGTTTGAACACGATCCTTGCTCTTTGGCAAACCTTGAGTTTACTCACTGAAATATAATTGGCAAAATGTGGGTGCACTATTAGGTACACATCTGACATACCCTTTCGCGATAACAGCCGTGATGTTATATTTTTATGTTAAACCGGTACATCCCAAACAATTACCTTATACCGATTCGAATGGATGACCTTGTGGCTAACCTTGGTCGGCTGAACCCGTCGTGTACCAAAATGTTCCCAAAATAGTTCTGTCCCCACTCGTAATGAGTGAAGATGGCCGATTGCCAATATAATAGTATTATCAGTTCGATAGCGGTGCAAACGCGGATGGGCGACGGAAAATAAAATTGGATGTTTTTTTCTGAATTTACGAGAGAAATGAATGGATTGTATTTACAAATTCCATACGTAATGATTGATGTAATAATGCTCTTTACCTAATCCCGATGTTTCCATTTTCTAGATAAGTGCCATGCTTATATATATATTCTACTGAGTTACTTTTTTATAAGTATGATAAAGAAACAAAATTTATTTAAGATCTGGTTATTTACATTATTTACAAATCTGTAATCTATAATAGTAATAAAAATATGTACAAGAATCAAAAGGGTTACAGGGCGTCAAAAAATTCGTCCACATCGCTGTCAACAGGAAAAGTGCCCAGAAGGCTGGCAGCTTTACCACGTTATATGGCAATGCTAATTCTTTGGCCGAAAAATAGGCCCGCCCTCTGGTCACGTGAAGAGTCGACTAACCGCTTGGCGATTTCCCGAAATACTAGGTGGGCACTCGGACACCCGACCCTAAAAAAAAAACAAAAATAATAAATAGACGCTCAAACAATCATCCTCTGCCGAGCCTTTTCCCAACAATCCGACCTAATCGGACGCAGCTGAATACCAGTATTTTACATGGAGCGACTGCTTATCTGACCTCCACAATCCAGTTAGTACTGGGCAATACGATACCCCTTGGTAAGAGTGGTTGTCAGACTTTTTGGGCGATACCGGATTGGACACAAAATTAACAAATTAGAAGCAACACAAAAATGCTATTTTTTTTTAAGTTTTCGGCGTTAATCTTAAATTTTACATGTAAAAGCAAATATTGAGTTATATGAGTTAACTTGCCACCAGTCTGTGGAATTGACTGCCGGCTCCTCCGTTGCCTGATCATTATAATCTGGATCTATTCTAAGTTCGAATGAATCGGTTACTTCTAGGCAAGCATGCTCCACCGTAGGCCGCTGTTGTGACATCACTATTTAGTACGTTATCATCGCTTCACATCGCGAGTTGTCGCCAAGGACAAGATAAATTAAAAAAAAAAATAAGCGCCATTTTATTATTAAATCATAGAAAAAATTGTAACTTTGTAAGTAACATCAGACTTGTTTTGACCTAATTAACGTGACCTGACAAAACTGTCTCATTGGACAGATGGTAATTATAAACAGAAATGATTACGAATATAACCTACTTGGACTAAAAATCGTATAATTTAGATTAATGAACAGCTCTAATTTGGTAAATGATAAATATAAAATGCGTTATTCAAAAGATGATCACAACATTATTCTGTCTGCTTCTAAATTACGTCACCAAGAATATTTAGTAAGAGTTCCAATAGTTTGTCTTGCTTTTTCAGTCGAAGACATAGACAATTTTCTCGTCCGTCCGGTAAGAAATAAACAATATATATTTATTGAAACTAAGAATGGTAAGTACGCTGTGGATGATAACCCTTTTTTTTAGGATGGGAAATAGGCGGAGCGGAAGGGAGTGTCAGATTTGTACTGACTAAAACCCATCCATGTTCCTTCTTTGCCCTTTTAGTTCCAGGGCCGCGGTATCTCTTTCCAACAGTCCCGCAGCCCCGGCAGGCATCAGCCTTTGCGGACCCCTTGCTGGTTGCTGACATCTCTTTGAAGTACGCGTGGAACACGAACACACCGTTGACACGGCCTGTCGCCATAAGACGGCCGGATTGCGAGCTAGCCCATTACTCACCATCCACAAGCCCGCGCCTGCGATGGCCCCAACCGCGACGCCCGAAAAGTCTCACGCGGCGGCTGGGACGTGAGATTCTTTCCCTGCTCACGTTCCGCCACCTCCTTCGCTAGCATGAATGCTTCGCAGAAGGAGCCCATTCCCTCTCGCTCCGGATCATGGATTGAACCAGGGCTGGATTAGAGAGGTCACCGCCGCCAATCGCCGCTAAGGCTAATCACCCTGGCGTTATATTTCTTCTTTAGTGCCAGTAAGAAAACTGCTTTAAAGCATTATTGAGTCCTCTATAATAGTAACACATTAATGATGTCGTCATATAATGTGGACCCATTCTGACAATATAGGTCAAACTAGCACCTGTTTCTTCTAGTGACAAATGAATTTGTCATTCTGTGTTGTTAATAATGCACCAATATTATTATTTCAACTATAAAGTAAGTGTCAACCTACTACGGAGATATAACTTTTTAAAGAAAGAAAAAATTAGTATTACTAGCTGTTGCCCGCGGGTTCGCTCGCATTTTGGTCGGAAATTATCCCATGGGCACGTTGTAAATATACCCTATGACATAGGAATAATGTAGCTTCCTATTAGTGAAAGAATTTTCAAAATCGGTTTAGTAGATCCAGAGATTAACCCCCACAACCTCACAAACTTTACCTCTTTAATATTAGTAGTATATTCGTAAATTAAACTGTTGTTGATCATAGATTGGATCACTTAGCTAAACGGATGGGTAAATTAATATTACATACATACGTGTGACATTCACTGCCGGCTTTTCTGTTCCCTGCCATGATCATTATAATCTGGATCTATTCAAAGTTCGAGTGAATCGGTTGCTTCTACGGAAGCGTGCTCCATCCTAAGCCGCAGCTTCGCTTCACATCAGGTGAGTTGCAGACAGACTATTTAGTATTAAAAAAAATATATATATAATCTAATGGCAGTTACATAGAACCTACTTGAAATATTTTGACACTACAATCTGCTCTAAAAAACACAAAGCTCACGTTTGACTTTTGCATAGATTAATCTTCAATTCTTCATTCCACATGCCTCTTAATACAAGTCCCGAGTTGATAAATTCTTGGTGGTCGCATTTTTGGTGACTAAAAATATTTTGTTACTTCTTCCGTATGTTTAGGACTAATGATCTCGATTGCTTCACCTTAACATTCTACAGGCATATTAATTATATACTTACCAGTCAAGTCTATAAGACAGTATGTGCAGTAATTTGTTATATTTATATTATTTGTGAGCATGATGATATTGTTGGTTATACATAATGCACTGCAAAATATGCGAGGCAACATGACCATGATAAAATTACTGAGAATTAATTGTGATAACATTTTAATTTTTCTTAAACTGGATAGAATTTTAACAACGTTTTTCTTAATTCTATTACTTTTGGTAGAATATTCACATCGCATTCATCCATAATTGCACCAATAACCATATTTACATCACAAAAATGACATGACAGCATTCCATTCTTCTCTTCAAAATATTTTTATTAAAAATTACATAAACTTGCATGTTCAAACGACGAAGGCGCCAGTAAAATTATAATTGGAACACATAAACGTTCAGTATGTACGTTACAGGAGTGACATCCGTATTATATGCGGAACTGTCGTATTTAATGTTTGAATCTGAGCCAAGTTTGTGACAAAATATAAGACATGACTGTTCTTTTGTAAGCATGTTGTGTATTTCACTGTTGATCTTGATTTCAATGTGAATGCATCAGCTGTTTTCGTGTCGCGATATTTTCGAATTGAGCCGAATTTTGGCAATATCCTTTATTTGTTTGTTTTTTAAAAGCTACCAGTTTTTTTTCGCGTGTTCTATTGTACTACAGAAAGCTCTTTAAGGCGTTCGTCCCCTATAGTCTGATATCTGCTACGTTCATGATGATGTAAAATTATTGGTTGCGTTAAGTATTCAGTCATCCTGTCCAGAGGATACTGGATTGCCATATCTTAAGCATCCATCTATCATGGGTTTCGCATTTTAGGCGACTAAAAGATAAAACAAAGGTCTACATTTTATTGAGTTTTATGTAATGAATTTCCTAGTAGCCCAAAAAGTAGAGAGCAGCCACCTCTAGGTGGCTCAGTGGTGGCGGCCCCAACTTACGAATAGTAAAGTCTTGCGCCCAGGCAGGCGCATTACTTTGTGTAATTTATTTCATCACCCTGCCCTCAAAATCGTGAAATAAAACATCGTGAGGAAACCGGTAATATGTCCTAAAACCAAAAAATTCGAAGACATGTGACATCTACCAACCCGCAATGGGCCTGCGTGGTGGTTTATAGCCCATTCCCTCTCATAGTGAGAAAGCGGTGTGTCCCAGCAGTGGGAACATTATAGGCTGATTATGCTTATGCTAATGCTCATCACAAGCTGTTCCCACAATCAAAGTTCATTAAAAACATTACTACTAAGGTCACTGATTCACCGTACTGCACCTTGATAATGGTCTAGGTCAGTTTTAGTGCCACGTGTATGTTTCAAGTGCCAAGCGAGAACTCTTAATTATCTGCCCACTGTAGTATGGACACTATATAGCTAGATGCATGTGTTTTAAGATGCGTTTAGAAGCCGGAAGACTAGTACGTTCGTGCAAATTTTGCAATCCCAGTTTACTATCATCAGATAGCAAAACATCGATGGTGGAAACAAAATTGTCTTAAATTTTTTTCCACCGTCATCAATGTTCTGTACCATACTATTAATTTCAATTCGGAACGATATGCTCCGATAGAAGACAGAAATAGCGATTGGCAGGTTGGTAACACCGTTAGGGTAGAATCACTAAGAGTAAAAGTTGGGACATATTCTGGGCTAGGTGGAATGTCTATCTTCGTAGAAGCTGAAGAAGAATTGAGATAAATTGGGGATGTGACTGTTCCTTTCCAAATGGTCCAATATTGTTTTACAATTCAAAGGAAGAAATAACGTTTCGTTACTACACACGGTAACTTGTCAAGCTGTAAAGCCATAAAATGGACATCGTAAGTGCTCAGATACCGTGTAATGATTTTGGAACAAGAATCAAGAATAAGACATTTGTTTAATAATTAGGAGTACATGTATATGACAGACAGTCACAGGGAGGACTATTCAGCAGTGGGCTGATAAATATTGATTTGTCATCAGAAATACAGGATAATGCATTTGGTGTTGGTGAAATACAGGATTATGCATTTAGGTGTTGGTGAAATACAGGATTATGCATTAAGTGTTGGTGAAAATTAGTCTATCTCCAAAACCGTAATTGTAAGGAATCATAACAAAATTCCAAGAGAAATACTCTAAAATGAAACTGCAACATTGTCTTCCTACTTCAACTGGCCGCAAACGGTGCCAAAGCCCCTGGCATTGACACTCATACATCTTGCGTACTACTAGTTAATTAGTACGCACAGTTCTGCTATGTTTCCACGTTTCCAGTAGATTGCCCTGCGAGTGGGCGTAGTTGATTGTAACTGTCAGCGGCATCTGATTGTGCATTAAAATGTACATTGTCATAATATGCCGTTTGTTTGTAAGAGTTGTGTGTATTTATGAGGTTAGGACTGCTAGAAGTAAAGTTGAAGAATAATTGAGTCACCCAAATAATACGAAGTCATCATATTCGGCCAATGCCGATCGACAAAATCCGTTCGGTACGTACATCAATGAATGAATCATGATCTACCCGGGTCGACTCGGCACAATTCGAACGAAACTGAGCGGCTCTTTCCCATACTATCACCATAAACTACATTTGATTTCGATTCTGACTCTGTTCTAATTACAGAAATCTTTCTATTTCGTGTGGTTACTGCCTAGCCTGGTTTCAGAGTTTTCATGCCACCCATGGGCCTCTGAATTGGCCTTACACGCCGTCGAGAAATATCTCTCAGGCATGCTGGTTCTTCACGATGTTTTCCTTCACCGAAGCAAGTGATAATTATGCAATAAGAAAAATTAGAGGTGCGTGTCTTAGGTCCACTAGACTATCACTAGTCACAGAAGTACAAAAGTTATTTTCAATTATTACAAGTCACTCGTTCTAAAACAAAACCGTGACTGTGCAACAAGTACCTTTTCAGACAGCCAAGATGTATGATGCTCATGCAGCTGCCCGTGCAGTCGTAAAGACTATTCGAATATCTCCTGGGAGACTATTTTGCGGTGCACATTACAGATATCGACGCTATGAGGTACCTAGCAATGAACTGTTCCATGAAATACGGATATAGAATGGAATTTTATATTTTTCACCAGCTGTTGCATGGAACTTTGTGGTCCGCGTGAAATTATTATAAGAATATTACTTCCGTAATTGAATCTGATGACGTGTTATCAATTTCTTGGGTTTTTTTTTTTCATTTACTGCCCCCAGGGTTGACTATATCGTGAGTTGACTTATACTGTTGGACTAACTATTTGTGCAAATGTGCATCAAATTCTTACCCACAGTTACAGACTAATTCAACGATATTTAATACTGCAACGACACACTATTGCTTGCATCTGTTTTTTGTGTATCTATTTCTATTCATGAAAAATAATATTGTTTTATAAATTCACTAAATAATTAGATGAATAATTAATTTAAAAGAACGATATAGTTACTTAAAAACCGTTTATTTTCAAACAATGTTTTTTAAATGTTTTTTCTGCGATAGCCATTCTGGACATATACATATTTAAAGTGCATATTAAAATTAATTTTCATCGATTACAATATTTTCTAAATCCCACATAAAATGCAAATGTCCCATGCTATAGGGGGCGACTCTATTGCCAACTACTGGGTACAAATCCAGACTCCGTGGCTGGTACTGAGAAATTCCTGATGGAAAAACCCAATAACACTTTTCCTGACCTGGGAATCGAACCCAGGACCTTAAATGCTCAGCAAAAATAAACAAAAAAAAAATCAAAATCATTTATTTGCTTATATAAGGTACAGAAGGTTGGTAAAAAATTACAGAAATGTTCTCTAATTCTGCCTTTTATTTCGGCGTGAAAATATTAAATTAAATTAACTTTATTAAATTAATTATTAGCAGTCGCGCTGCGACCACTAGACCAACGAGGCAGTCAATATCAAATATGCTAATATTATGTCGAGGGAGTCTGTATCTAATAATTATTATCTTCTTGTATACTGCGCATTACTGCGCAAGCATTTAGAATGCTCTACACCAATTTAAATATCCACATAAATAAGATCATTGAGCTGTTAAGTGACACTCACAATAAATATTATGTATCAACACGTATAAATAAATGAGTAACGAACTATAGTGCGTTCATTTCCACGTACTATATACCGTGACTTTTTGTTGTCTGATGGTGTATCCACACCGATGCCGGCGTCTTGACCACAAGCAAAGCCGTCGGCAAGTGCGGCAGTGAATCGATATTCTCAGTTATCTTGTGAGTTTGATTTGATGACACTGCCCCCGCTGCCGCGTGGCCTCGCCGGCAAAATAGCCGGAGGCTTTGTTGCGATGCCAGGCCCCGGCCGCCAGCGCATGCCGTTGGGCTATGTGGAACCACCATTACAAAGGTGGTCCACTCAATGTGTCCGACATAAAATACCTCTAGGCGCGATTTTTTTAGCATTAGTAAAGAATATGTACAAAAAATCAAAATGCTATAGAATTATCAAACATCCTGTTAATAATGTTTACGTGTCAAACGGTAGAACATACCTACCCAGCGCTCGAGTCGAGTAGATCATTGCACGCAACAGGGTGTTTCAAACTACGTCATGCATCATAACAATGAATAATATTTTTATTTTTAAATGATTAAAATCTCATTATTACTTATTTTTATTTTATGAATGTTTAGTAGTCATTGGATACATGAAGTGGATTGCCGTTGTTAGACGACTAAAAAGTCATGGTGTATATGTTAACGGAAAAATATGTAATCTGTCAATGCATACAATTCCTAAAATATGTGTACAATTCCTAAAATAGATAGAAAATGTATGATATATTTTGTAATATGCATTTTCCTAGGAAATCTATACATTTCCCAATTGGCGATTGGAAATGTATTATATTCTTGATGTTCTTAAGTACAGCGGGAATAGCAGTGCGAGGGGCGACTACTCACAGTCGAGAGCGTCCATCGTACTCCTATTTTATGTTAACCTAATACACTACACACCACACCCAAAGTAAACTTAGGATGCAAGAGCGAGCGAAGTGAGCTCGGAACTTGGGGCACCCCGACCACAGATCCAACTCCGGACTGGCTTACTTTAAACCCTGTAGGCATAAAAAGAAGCCTCGCTACGTTGACTACGCCTTATTACATCCATCAATCTCTTAGTTTAATTGACCCCATAGGTTTCCCTATCCATTTCCATAAAATTTTAAGACCTAATATAACTTGGCTTACTTTTGTTTATCCTAATTGTTTTCGCATAACATTATTAATGCATAACAGCTTACGCATTTTTTTAAAGCATAATTTCTCTAATCATAGTAACGATTAAGCATAACATTCTAAAGCATAAATTTATTTACGCATAATGATATTAAAACATATTTTTATAGGCATAACAAAATAAAATGTTAGACGCTAACACACATTTTTATGGAGTAGAACCATCATATCGCAGAAAGTTCACAGGCAGAAACGTCTTGTGGCATACATTTCATATCGATAGTCATTAAACGGCAGAAAATCAATCTATCAAAACATCAATCATTATAAAACAGTTAATTGTGAAACGTATGTGGTTTTTATTTCCCTGTAAGAAGCATGCAAATAACCATACAACATGCATGCAGCAAGCAAGCAAGCATGCAGCATGCAAGCAAGCAAGCAGCATGCAAGCAAACATGCAGCATTTAAGCGAGCATGAAACATGCTGTAGGCATGGTTTCTGTCACGGCTCCGGCGCTGCGGGTCTCCGGTGCGACTTAAATTACACTCTAGGGGTAGGGCAGACCAGACTACGTGGAGTCGGTTTTGCAGCGATTCGTTTCTGTAGGACAATAATTTTAATTCCATGAAAATTCAAAATAAGTACGTAAAACTAACTCAAATTCGTTTCCGTTAATCCTAATAATTTTATGCCTTAACAATATTATGCTAATATTAATTATGCCTAGTAACATTTTGCGAATTCAATTTATGACAAAACAAATTAGCCTACAAGATAAATTATACCAACATAAACTGTATGCCAAAAAAAAATATGGAAAAGTATTATTATGCTTAAGAAATATACCAAAATAGTTTTGCCAAAGTATATTAGAAAAAAAAAAACATTATGCGAAAAGAAGGGACCTTGCCGTTGATTTTCATCATCATAATGATTCTCATTGTCTGATGACTGTGGTCTGTTGAGCCATTGTTCCAGGCGGTCATTTATAAATATTTGGCAGCCGTTACAGGTAGTCTATGGCCTGACTGTCTGACAACCAGTCTTACCATAACACAGCTGTTTTCCAGATTTGTATGAATAAGCAGGTTTTTGTTTTATTTTAGAGTTTTTCCTGCCCTTGTTCTATGTTATTTGGGGTCGGAGCAACATGTTTTTTTTTTGTTCCATTCTCAACTATCAGTCTTCAGAAGGAGTAAATGATAGCCATCATTTACTCCTTTTTCCTTCATATGAAAAAACAGTTTATTTTAGAGTTTGTCTCTAATAAACAAAAAAACATAAATCTTATAGTATAAAATAAGGTTTAATTTATAAGAGACCCATCCTTCATAAATATCCTTTATTTTACCCGTCATGCTGAATAGCTTATTTAAGAGTGTATATGTGTGCGTGTGTTTTCATCCGTCGAATGGAGTGGTCTTAATACCTACAACTTTTTTATTTTGCGTATAATATTGTGTATTTAAAGGTTACCCTTAAATAGCCCGTATTGATTGCTATTCAAAACCCATTATAGCCTATCTATGGACTTATTGGAGGGTTAATAACAGCCCACTTTAAATTTAAGGAGAGATTTGTTTTTGATGAAGTTCAATAGACAATGAGGGTTCTTCAGAATCAATGGCCGGGGTTCAAGTTTGTTATTAAACCTTTTTGGACCTTTGAGTTGTTATGAATTTTTAATTGGTTATGAGAGGTTTTGATTTTCGGTGTTTATTCGTAAGATTTTATTTGTTTCTGTGTTATGGAGGCCAAACAGGCTTCATGTAAAATACTGGTATCCAGCTGCATCCAGTTAGTTTGGAAGTCGACCCCAAGATAGTGGGTTGCAGATGATGATGACTCCTGAGTTTTTTGTTTTTAAGGTACCGTACCTCAATAGGAAAAAACCGGAACCCCTTATAGCATCACTCGCGTGTCTGTCTGTTTGTACGTCTGCCACAGCCAATTTACTCCGAAACTACTGGACCGATTGAGTTGAAATTTGGTACACATATGTAAGTCAGTGACCCAAAGACGGATGTGAAACGTAAATTACTGAATTTTACACATGGGGGCCACATTTGGGGGAGCCAATTTACTCCGAAACTACTGGACCGATTGAGTTGAAATTTGGTACACAATATGTAAGTCAGTGACCCAAAGACGGATGTATAACGTAAATTACTGAATTTTACACATGGGACATGGGTGCCACATTTGGGGGGTAAATTAGAAAATGAAAAAAAGTTTTGCGAACTATTTCTTGTTACATATGAAAGGCTCAGTGTAAGCATTTCAATTTTTTTGTATTCTTATAATTTAAATCGTTTTCGAGTTATTTAAGAAAATAGGCGAAAATTGATCATTCCAAATTTTCGGCCCTGTAGTTTCGGAGTTTTAAAGGGTTTTAATATTGACAAAAATACAAAAAAAAACAGTTCTTTGCCTATAGATTACAGGAAAACCTATAAGAAATCTATAGTAACAGGCCAGATTTAAAACAACTTACGGAATTTACACAATAAACGTACGGAAACCTCTCCACACGAGTCGAACTCGCACTTGTCCGGTTTCTTTTTAATTGTCCATGGAAAGCTTTAAGGTGGAAGCGCAAGGGCAGCCCGCGAAATTTAAATTTTCTCAAGTTTATTTCAATTTGCAGGTCAGTATCAGGTTGTATGTTGATGAAAATATGAATCGCGCCAGTAACACGTATGAAGTTACAGAATTATAACTATTTAAATCATCAAACCCTCCAAGTTCATATAATCCCATTCAATAGCTATTTCATGAAAAAGTCACTCTTTGTGATTATATGAACTTGGAGGGTTGTATTGATGATTTGAATGATTATAATTCTCTAACTCCATACGTGTTACTGGCGCGATTTATATTTTCATCAACATATAACCTGACACTGGCCTGCAAATTGCAATAAACGTAAGAAAATTTAAATTTCGCAGGCTACCCTTGCGCATCCACCTTAATGTGGCGCAGTTCAGAATGATGTACTAAATACGTGGTACCTAACCGTTTATGCGTCGATGTCTCAGTCCCTTGTCATAGTGGACGAGCCTATTGCCATCAACCGGGCACGATTCCAAACTCCGTCGCTGCTAACAAGAAATTCCAGATGGAAAAACCTAATAACACTTGCGACCACAACACCAACGAGGCAGCTTCGTCACTGAAAAACAAAAGATGTACCGATAAACTACATTTCAATAACGCAATTTTGCTACTCCTAGAATTAGAAGACATCTCGCGTATTATTTATCACTATGTAGTTTCCAACACACTTGGTTTATTAGTTTACTCATCGAACGACAAACAAAAGAAAAGGACCGAAAAAGACTTACTCAATTACTTAGCTTCGCCACTGCTTTGTTTTAGAACTATTTTCCGCGACTTTTTGGAGCAGGTGGTTGTAATGTACTTTTGGTAATGTTTCTTGATTTATTCACTATGTCTCTTTTCCACCATCTTAACTAAATGGAGAAGTATTTGCATATTTACATATTATAGTATCAACTACCATTTTTGTTCTCCTTTGAGCATGAACTGTTTACAAGCCTGACCTGATTGATTCTTTTAAAAAAGGCAAAGGGGTCTCTTTCGGAAGACTTATTCTTCTTCTTTTCATATAATCAGCCTATAATTTTCCCACTGCTGGGACACACGGCCTCCTCTCTATGAGAGGGAATGGGCTATAATCCACCACGCGGGCCCAGTGCGGGTTGGTAGATGTCACATGTCTTCGAATTTTTGGTTTTAGGACATGCCGGTTTCCTCACGATGTTTTCCTTCACCGTTTTTGAGAGCTGTGGTGATGAAATAAATTAAACAAAGTAATGCGCCTGCCTGGATTCGAACCCACGACTTATTGTTCGTAAGTCGGAGCCGCCACCACTGGGCCACCGCTGCGCTATAAGAGTGCATAAATTCAAAATTATACTGTTCGAACCCAATTAGAAAGAAAAGAAAGAAAAGAAAGAAAAGAAAGAAAAGAAAGAAAAGAAAGAAAAGAAAGAAAAGAAAGAAACGAAAGAAAACAAAGAAAAGAAAGAAAATTGTGTATATTCGGCATAAGATAAGTGATAAGCGTAATTCGATTTTTTTTTAATTTATATACAGGACACACATTTGTATACAGCATATATTTTGATTTTTCCAAGTGGGCGTGGATGACCAAATCTGAAACTATGAGGAATAGATTACTATGATTTAAATTTGTATTAGTGTAAGTAGACCATTATTTTGTATGGTAGGTGTCTTTTATTTTAGTGTAACATAATAAATAAATATTTTTAATTGTTTGTGTGTTCTATTCCTAATGTTATTTTTTATTGTAAGTGGTATTGTCTCTGTAGATAAGAACAAAAGCCGCTGTATCACATTAGGTATAAACCTGTCATGATAGTTGTAAAGGAGATTTTTATAAATAAATAAATCTTCACAGAAACTATGAAGGACGTTATTCATTTCGTTTTCTGTGACCCAATGGCGACATAAATATGTTTTAGGAATGTAATGTGATTTATTTCAAGAGTTAGGTAACAAAGTTGCTTTGTCAGTTTCAGTCTTGGTTAGCAATGTAAAGTAGTCGTTTGTGTCCTTTGTGTAGCATTATGTCCTTCTCAGTGCTTTGAGACAGCACTTATGATGGAAAGTACACTAAATTTGGTAAAGGCAAATTAAATAACATACGGATTAGTATTAGGTATATTTTGAGTTAAGTGGGTACCAAGTTTGTGTGTCGTTTTGATGATCAGTCTGCCAGTTAGTATTTAAAGCGCGAACATCTTATGACCGTAACTCAATGTCAAGTAGGTATTTATATTAGTTACTTTTAAGATTAAATTGAAATTTAATTCAACATATTTGAAATATAGGTAATACTAGTTGTTAATATAAAAATACTACTGGTAAGTAATATTTTTTTGTTGGGTTTTAATTTTTTTAACCCTAATCTTTTTTTTCAAAATAAAAGAAGCTTTCTTTTTTCTTTCTGTTGTCTCTTCAAAATGTATGTATTATAATAGGTACTTATTATATTTTTTTAGTTGAATTTGTAACAATTGCTTCCCCTAAACTTTAATTGTTAACTTTTCTAACTACTTAATAATTGTTAAAGTTTTAATTTGATAATATTTGCATGCTGAATGTTAGTAAGCGGAATATGTACAACCTATTTATCTTTAACGCCTCAATGTACCATATGTCACGCAAATAAAGATTATTATTATGTCCATGCGTTTTTTTTTGCTCGGCTAGCCGGGTAGCCGGAAAGTACTGATAGCACGGGCCTAAGCCAAGTGATTATCAGCTGGGTTAGGAGTTAAAGAGGTAATAATAGGTACAATACGGTCTTGCGTTGTAGCTTGAAAGAGAGATGAGGGTATGTTTAAGTGGATATGTTGGTGCGGGTTGTCTGATTCACATTGCAGGAACTTCCTCACCAGTCTGCACGTGTTCAGTATCACTGCCTTCTGCAGCAGGTGGCAGGTGTTAGAGGGCAGGTTCAGAGAAGTAAGGGACTGGTGGAGTTGTTTTGGTATTACTCCTGTTGTGGACAATACTATGGGGACTATTGTTACTTTTTGCAGATGCCAGAGGATGCCAGATTATTTCTTCTTTTAATTCAGTATACTTAGATATTTTTTCTGCAATAGTAGTTTGTAAGTTGTGTGTATTTGGTACAGCTATGTCTATGAGGTATCCAGTTTTGTTTGTTTTATTTATTAATGTGATGTCTGGTCTATTGAAGTGGATGGTTCGGTCAGTAAAAATCCCTCGGTCAAAATATAATTTAGTTGAAGTGTTTTCTAGCACAGTTTCGGGATTGTATTTGTAGTAAGGTACTATGGAGTCTATTAGTTTGTATTGGTGTGCTAGTTTCTGATGTATGACTTTAGCAACTTAGTCGTGTCTATGCTTGTAGTCGCTCTGGGCTATTGATTTACACGCTCCTGTAATATGTTGGATGGTTTCTGGTGAACTGTTGCATTTTCTACATGTGTTATTGCTCAAGCTTTTTATGATATATTTCGTATAGTTATTAGTCTCGATAACTTGGTCCTGTATTGCCAGCATGAAGCCTTCAGTCTCAGGGAAGAGCTCGCCTCGTTTAAGCCATGCGTTCGACGCTTCTTTGTCGACATTTTTTTGGCTTAAATCTTGGTAATGTTTTTATTTTGGTTACTCCTTATAACATCAAATATCTGCCAGTAAAAGTCCCGTCAAAATCAATGCATTTAAAACAAAATAAAAAAGCAATGTATTTTGGTTATAAAAGTACCGTATCTATATAGTTTCAAATACATTCAGTAAAAAGCTGTTAATTATTTTACAGAAAAAGAAAATATTTGGTTCTTTTGTAGGGAAAATCGACGCCTATTTCGGCTGAAAAAAAAATGTAATTCTTATCCCTTTTTGAGTATTCGGTCTAAAAAATACTCTTATGCGGTTAACCAAAAGAAAACCTTTTCACACTTTGCTGTAGGAGTAAGTAGAAAATACAGGAAAACCTTTATTTTTTTCCTACGCCCTATTCATGTATATCTTGGGTTTAAATTGCACTAATATTTTACAAACTTTATATTGTATCCTCCTTTCTAAATTCTTTCTGGTTGCATTTTGTGAGTTATCTTAACTTTTCTTACCGATTGCAGCACATAGGATCTGAAACGAAACAAAAAATAAACATTATTACTTACATAACATAACGCCTACGTAATACTTGAAGGGTTAGGCAGAGTTACACCTAATACGTACTACACCCACATTTCGACAGTTATGTTTAAGTCCCCCTGTAATAGGGGGCGAGTTGTCATAATATAATTACTAGATAATTAATTTATTGTTCAAAAGAAAATAAATGATTTGTTCATGTGGAGAGGATGAGTGAAGGCGACTAACAAATGGTATTTACAAGGCAACGCCGGAAGGACTTATTGGTGAGGTTCTTCAGAAAAGTCAGGAGCAGTACTCGCAATCGGCGTGCGTGTGTGAGATGTATGAACGTGGACGAGGCAAAAGGAATATAAAAAGATCATAGTAGGTGGTTTTCTGTGGTTTCTATCTAGTCCCAAAAATGAGAAATACTCGTGAGTTTCTGTATGTTTGCATATAAATGATGTAGGTATTCATTTACATGTTAAGTCAATTCGAAATTCATAATCTGCCAAGAATTTTCCCAACTGTGTTGTGGTCGGCTTTCAATCTAACCAGTACATCTAAAAGCCAGACCTTACTTCACAAGAAGCGATGACTTATCTATCCATATTTTTATAATAAAAGATATGTTTCATTTTTGGCCATAAGATGTACATTTATTGAAAAAGAGGAAAAAGTACCACGAAGTTAGGAAAAATATTCATTCGAGAATTTATGCCTGATTTTTTGTGCATGAAAAGTAATAGTTTATCAATTATTGCCATATTCTATTCAACATGGCGTCTTGCTGTTTGCATAGTCTGCTTTCGTTCTGAAATCATGTCACTTAAAAACATAATGAATATCACGATATTAAAAATGAAATGTATGTGTTCTTGTAATAAAATAATAATTATTATACTCGTAGACCATTTTCGCCCATTTTCGACTAATTATAAACAAGAGTGATGATCTCGTTGTTAAAAAATATAATAGGTACTACTTTTCTGTAGTGTACTTCTGAACAAAAAATTCAAAATGACATTTTGTTTTGACAAAACCGATCAGTGTCTGTCTGTCGAGTCTCGTTCGTCTCGACTTGGTTTCGATTTTCGTGGCTTCGGTGTTATTTTACGTTCTCTCATTTATGTTTTGTTCCTACGACTTTTGCTTTGTACAATTATTATCAAATAACAATTTCTAGGTTATGTAAACGTCATCTCTACAACCTGTCATAGCTGTCATAACATACGACAAACGTCAAACATTTTTAATGTGTGCATAAAAACCATATATTATTATGTAAAAATGTTACTTTATTCTATTCGGGGTTTGTTTCCCAGCTTTTCTAACATGTTATGTACAATGTACATGTTAGAAAAGCAGGTAAATGTTATGGCCGGAGTCCCATATAAAAATGAAACGTCTCCTTTATATTCGTATCTGACAGTGGCATCACTTTGGGCCCTATCCAGAACAGTGCTGTGACTTTTTTTTAAATGCACCACGCTGAGATCCTTTTGGCTTCGCACGGGACCAATTTCATTTGTTTTATTTTTTTCTTATGTTTACTTATTATTAATTCAACAGTTTTATTGTTAATTCAACAGTTTAAGGCAACGATGAATCTTGGTATAGTTGGGGCCTTTTATTCAAAAATGTTAGGCCTTTTTATTGAACACGCACCACATGCCTAAACAAATATTAGCTTTAATACTGGCCAACATTAGACCTGAATATTTTAAGCATACCAAAGAATACCCATAGCTTTCATAAAATAAACGTAGCACAAAGGAAAAGGAATTTGCTATGAAAGGAATTTCTCTGCTTGACCAAATAAGAACATTTTTGGGCTATATAGGCATTATCCCTTAGTTATCTTATAAGTCCAAAATACGAAATAAAATATCGCCTTATAACCAAGAATATGAAGAGATCGTGGGTGTGGTGATGGTGGATGCCAGCCCCTCTCACCGGAGGGCCATGCGATTCAGTTCAGTGTATAAGTTCTATTTAATTTATTCTCAATCAACTAGGTACTATCAGTATCAATGTAGATGCTTAAGAGGAAATAGCATTAGCATTAAGGCTAAATAGAATACTGATAAGCATGACATTCAGAAGTATGGCCCAGAGGAAATTGCCAAATGTCGTGATGGCCCACAGGTTAAGGCCTCGCCTCTCATTTATGAGGTTGTGGGTTCAAATCCGGGCAAGCACCAATGTGACTTTTTCAATTCATATGTACTTTCTAAGTTTATCTTGGACATCACAGACATCGGTGAAGGAAAACATCGTGAGAAAAATGGACTTATAAAAAAAAAAGTCTGAAATCGCCAACCCGTCTTGAGCAAGCGTGGTGATCAATGCTCGTGCCTTCTCTGTTGAGAAGAGGCCTTTGCCCAGCAGTGGGACAGTAATAGGCTGGTAGAGTAGAGTAGAGTAGAGTAGGGACTCCATTTTCCGCACTTAGACTCTAATATGGTCCGTTGTGCGTGGGTGTCCGGCTAAGTTAGCCAGCCTAGCTCCGCCCAGAAACACAGAAGTTTCCTGGGAGCTTCACAGGCTTCGCGGAGCGACCTCACCGTTCCGAGGATTTGTTTGCGTTGGGTAGCCACGGCCTCGCATTCCAGGATGACGTGGGCGGCTGATTCTTCGGCGTCAAAGCAGCCCCTGCAGAGTGGGCTGTCCGTGGCGCCTATGTTAAAGAGATGTTTATTTAGGGGGCAATGGCCCGTTATTGTCCCTATTATTATTCTGAGGTTATTTCTACTTAGGCTGAGCAGTCGTTTTGTTAGTCGCGGATGTAGACTTGGCATCGCCATTTTGGACTGCCTGCAGTCCGTAGACCGTGACCATTTGTTGTTGTGAAGTTCAGTTGATCTCTGGCGAACCCATGTACGGAATTGTGAGAAAGGTAAGGGAAGGAGTAATAGGCTGGTATTATTATTCAGAAGTACGCGAACGTTGGCCCGCCTGTCATTTGTAGATCTTTGATAGTCGTTACAGGTAGTCAGTGACCCGAAAGGCAGATAACCAGTCTTACAATGGGGTATCGTTTTACCCGGTACTAACAGTACTAACTGGGTGGTGGAGGTCAGATAGGCAGTCGCTCCATGTAAAATACTGGTGTTCTGCTGCAGCCGGTAAGACTGGAGGCCGACCCCAATGTATGAAAACTAGATGATGATTCTGAAGATCGCGAGTAACACGTGGTTGAGGCTTGCGCAGACCAGGAAGAATAGCACAGAACGTAAGAGGAGGGGAGGAACGAGGAGGATATTAACATTAGTTCGATGGTTGATAATACTCTTGACTTCTGAGTAGTGTTCATTTCAACCTTTTAACCCCCGACCAAAAACAAGAGGTGTTTAAAGTTTGAAGTGTGTATTTGTTATCATAGCTCCTGAACGGATGAACCAATTTTGATTCAGTTTTTATTCGTTTGAAAGGTGTCTTAATTTGTCTTAATGTTGAAATCCAAGCCAAAACAATCCTTGGAATGTGAAAATGATGAAAACTGTCGAAAAATTCCTTCACAAAATTCCTTTTTATATTCCACAAAAACATTATTATTCGTATTTTCTTTTAAGAAATTAGAAGATGCTTTTAATGCCAGATTTTTATTATTACTCTCATTAATATTCTGCTTCACTCGTTAATCGAAGTAATTATCTTGCAGTCCACTCCTCTTATTAGTAACAAGGATGTTGTTGATGATGATTACTGGTGCACTCAACTTTGCACACCCTCGCGCACCAAGGGTTTCGTACCATTATCTTAAAAAACAAAAAACACGTTTGTTGTACGAGAGCCCCCCTTAAATATTTATTATATTATATTAGACGACCCGAATAGCGCGCAGCGGTAGCGTGCAGCGGTAGTGAGGCTGCCTTACGTTCTTAGGGTCCCGGGTTCGAATCCCGGTAGGAGCAAATGTTTGTGTGATGAGCATGGACATTTGTTTCCGAGTCATGGATGTTTATATGTATAATAAGTATGTATTTACAAACAAAAAGTATCTATGTAGTAATATCAACTATCTGGTGTCCACGACACAAGCCTCGTTGCTTAGTGTGGCACCTAGATGGCGCTGTGTGTAATGTCTAGCGATATTTATTTATATTCTATTTTTAGTTATTTGTTTTTATAGCAGCAACAGAAATACATCATCAGTGAAAATTTCAACTGTCTAGGTATCACGGTTCATGAGATACAGCCTGGTGACAGACAGCCAGACAGACGGACAGTGGAGTCTTATAGTAACTGGGTTTCGTTTTTACCCCTTGGATACGGAACCCTAAAAACTTGCACACACGCACCATGGCATAATAAATCAAAATGATTTTAATAAACCCTCCCTCTCTATGCGGGAATTCCTACCCCCCGAGCTGAAACGAGGGCAAGAGCCCATATTTCTTTCAGCAAGAAATACCTACGCTATAACCAGTGAAGTGGGTAGGTACTATGTTACGGCCTAGAAAACCATTTACTTTGAGGCGAGCTTTTCTAAAAGACATTTTTATTCTTGCACTGAATATGCGGTTTTTCTTCGTGAAAAATGCGGTGGCGGGAAATTTAAAATTTTAATTTTAGACTCGGAATTAAAAATGTGGACGGGGCTGGCTGTGTAGTTTCTGAATGAAACAAGGACACTAGAAGATGTACTCGTTTGAGGATGTGGTGGCAAGTCTCACAATATTTTTTTGTTTTGGAAAGTATTGTATGGGATAAGACCTCTTGGAAAGAATTGAGGTAAGTCTTTGCCCAGTAGTGGAATAGAATGGGCTAGCCAAAAAAAATTGGCGCTAGAGGAAAAGTCGAGCAAGTGAGGTTGAAAGTAAAGAATGAAGTCCGGTTTTAGTCCAAAATTTTTAGTAGTCATTTCGGGAAACTGCTTTAAATAATGCACACCAATTCTCACCAAATTATTTGCACAAGAAAAAACATACTACATTAGTTACTTCTTGTCTAGTATAGCCAGCCTAGTAGGCAAACAGGCTTTAATATACAGGGTGAATTATTCAAGTGGGCGTGAATGGCAAAATTCGAAAAAAAAAAAACCTGTATAAAAACATCACATTATGTACTGTATATGTAGTAAAGTCACCTTTGTTACCACCTAGAAAATCATTTACTATGAAACAAAAGATGTAAAAGAACCCATTTTTATTCTAGCCAGAAGCGAATGCAATTTTTTTCACGCAAATTCACGTTTAACCACATTGTAAAAGGAGTTGGTTTTTTTTTTGTTTAAAGTACATTTTGTCGCATATTATTTACAAAGTAGGACAAGTGAGTTCATACTCAAAACTTTCTCCACGACATTTTCCTCATTCCTCCTCATCACATGCCCATACCACGACAACCGATTACCACACAACTTTTCAGTCACCGGCACCACTTTCAGTTACGTTTAGCCCAAAATTTGGCTATGCGAAGTCCGCTCACAGTTTCTGATTTTCAGCTGCAATCCAAGGCTGACATGCGTAAAAAGTTTTGTGAGAACATCCAAGAAAGATGTAAGTTTGTAACAGCACACCTGCCATTGGTAACGCACGTCATACGCAATTATGTGGGCAGTTACAACATCTGAGAGCAATTTGAGAAAGTCATGACGAATCTGAAATAAGCATGGCCTTCATAAAATGCGGGAAGAGAAAATAATCTCAATGATGACCTCAAGAAAAACATTGAGGAAGACTGAGATTATCTATCGTCTCCGTCGAGTATATTTTATTTTTTCTGACTAATGATCTGGTCATTAAAATTATTTATATTTGTACCAACCGAAGGAAACATTTCTATAAAGCAATTTATTCCGTCAGTTACATTTTCAAATCTGATTTGAAGACTCCCCAAGTTGTAACAGTCAATAAAGGTATGCAAATATGGGATTCTTTGCGCTTTCCTTAACATTATACAATGAAAAAGCATATATTTTCAACAAAATATAGTTGATTTCGGTATCAACAGGGATTAGTAATTACTAATGGTAAATACTTCTGTGGTTTCTTTGAAAGATATTAAATATGGTAAAAATTACGCCGATTCCCACAGTCGGAAAGCTTAAGAAGTTGATGATTATTTTAGTCACATTTTCAAATTGCTAACCTTTCTCAAAAGTGTCTCAAGTGACGCTACCAGGGCATTATAATTCCATCTCATTCCAATCCTTAACATCATTGGCGTTGATAAAATCTAAATTAAACATTTAATTTTGTAACAACGGCACGCAATATCAGTTGCGACAAAGATTCCTAAGAAATTATAATTAATTAAATCCATTTTCTCGTAACGAACCTTGTTACGTTACAAGGATAGTCAGAAGTTTAATTTTGTCTAATAAAATATTACAAAGAGGAAAGATTGTTTTGTCTGTTTGTGCCGGATAAGCTCCAAAACTACTAGACCGATTTTAACCATTTTTTCACCAATAGAAAGCCAAATTATCAGGAAGTAACATAGGTTTTAAATTATGTTCGACAATTTTGTTGACGCAATTTAATTTTTACCTGCTTTAAACATGTACATGTATGTGTTGAAGGAAGATAAAATAAGCTTATTTTGTAACCAGAATCAAGTTTTTCCTTCGAAATACTTGATTCTGTTTTGTATTGTATTGTTGGTGTAGTGGTCGCAAGCGTGACTGTTGAGCATGAGGCCCTGGGTTCGATTTCCGGGTTGGGTAACATTTTATTGGGTTTTTTCATCAGGCATTTCTCAGTAGCAGTGACGGAGTCTGGATTTGTGCCCGGTTGATGGCAATAGGCTGATCATTATCATCATATCAGCCCGGAATCACCCACTGCTGGATATAGGCCTCACCTTTTTTCTGCCACACTTCCCTGTTTTGTACAATAGGCTCGCCCCCTATTATATACAGGGTGCAATTTAAGTCATAGGCAATATTTTAATCTACGGCTCTACTCACGATACTGATTGCATTAGGGCGGCCGGCCGCTAACTATTTATTATTATTATTTGATGTTTGTTTATTTTTCGGTACGCGATGTACTGCAGTTTAAAATGTTGATACTTCAAGGCGTAGGGGTTTAAGAAGTATTTTTTTAATTACGTGTTTATTTGCAACAATAAGCCTTTGCAATGTGATTACTACATTTTTAAAGTTTTCCATACTTGCATTAATTATATTTTTGATTTGCGAATTATTAGCCCTAATGCAATCAGTATCGTGAGTAGAGCCTTAGATTAAAATATTGCCTATGACTTAAATTACACCCTGTATACTATAGAAACGTGGGTGTACTATTTAGGTACACCTCTACCTAGCCCATCGGATTATAGGCGTAATGTAATGTTACGTAAATTCGAAGCATTAGGTATTAGGTATAAAAATTATAAACTAAACAAGATACCCAGGGCTCACGGCCCACTCCCTGAAAGGCTTGAAAATAAAGCCTATGTGCCCAATTATCAATTGGAGAAAGGAGATTGCAATTTACACGTATTTGTTTGTGCAAATTGCAATCTTCTTATCTAAACAGTTCTTAGTTCGTAATTAAAAACGACGACGAAGATGTTAATTAGGTACTAACATAAGTAATCGGATGGACCTTTAAGTAAAAGTGTTATAACACATACTCATCACTATAAGAGTGTATGAGCAGTAAAAAAATAATTAAGTGTTATTGAGACCACATTAAAAAAAAAAATGGTATTTCTCTCTGTCGTTAATTTTCAAAACACCACGAGGCATAGAGACGAGGCTTCTAAGATCCATCCAATTATGTCCCTGATCAGAACAGCTAAGTAATTATTCATCGTCCCCTAATATCTTGAGCCTTCGAAGTTTATTTGCGATAAATTGCTGCAAGGCGCGCCATTTTATATCGGACGATATGGGTACGATACGACGCGTAAAGTATTTCGGTTAATCCCTTGGCCTCGACCCACACGCTCGAGCGACACGGGTCTTGCGACAGCGACTGCGGAAAATAAATAAAAGAAGTTGTTAACAGCATGTCATGATTCACTGAGACGTGACTTGCAGAGGGATGGTACTCACGCCAAAGGAACAAGAAGATCGCGTGGCGCTTGAAGGCAGGCACATCGTCCGAGGTTGTGAACGGGGTTTAACAGTAATAAAACGGCACCGTAAAAAGTTTTGGAGCTGGATCTAAAGCAAAAAAGGATATTTTTTTTGGACGTTTTAATTTAATGATTTTCGTGGGTTTAACTGAATTGAACTTCTTAAGATTTAGCAAATTAACTTCTGCAATGCCGTAAATTAAAGTTCTTGAAATATTTACAGAATCGAGAACTCATAAATTCAATGACCTTATTTTACCACAGTGTTTAAGATATATCTTAAATAAATATGGTTAACAAGTCAATACGTTATTAAAACAAATAAACAGGCGCTCCGTAAAGTTTAAACGGTTTGTTTTTGCAAACAATAAATACAATATTATCGTATCTTTTAAATTCAGGAAGGAATATTAACTAGCTTATATTGAAACCAGAAACAAGTATTTTCACGAGTAAATTAAAATCATTGTATTATATTAAAAGTATTGACTTCCTTGTTGATCTAGTGGTCGCAAGCGCAACTGCTGAGTGTGAGGTCCTGGGTTCGATTCCCCGGGTCGGGCAAAGTGTTATTGGGTTTTTCCATGAGGAATATCCCAGCAACAGCCACGGAGTCTGGATTTGTGCCCAATTCATGGCCATAGGCTCGCCCCCTATTACATGGGACTTAAACATAACTAGAACTGGAATCTGGGTGTACTATTAGGTACAGCAGGAAATCCGTTCTCCTGAATGAGTCATGCAAAACAAATAAGCATTGAATAATAGAAAGGGCAGCAAAATTATCCAGAATTAATAACAATATTAGTTGCTGCGATCTCCATCATCATTCTCTTGCCCTTATCCCAGTTTATTTGGGGTCGGCGTAGCATGTCTTCTTCTTCCATACTTCTCTATTACTAGTCATCTCAGCAGACACCTCCTTTCTAGCCATACCATCCTTCACACAGTCCATTAAT
Organism: Eugnorisma glareosa; assembly: GCA_947578425.1. Classification (NCBI taxonomy): domain Eukaryota; kingdom Metazoa; phylum Arthropoda; class Insecta; order Lepidoptera; family Noctuidae; genus Eugnorisma; species Eugnorisma glareosa. The sequence goes on from OX387979.1 coordinate 15,784,460, forward strand.
CGTTTCTTTGGTCTTCCTCTACTCTTATAGTCATCTGCAATCATACTCAACCACGGTCCTGCGACTATCAATGTTTTATAATTATCATAACTGTCGCTCAGTGGACAGACTTTCGGCATGATCTCATGGCGACATGGAGAGAGCGACTGTCGTAACCCCGTGCAGTGCACGCCACAATAGTGGCGGCAAGTCCCCTCTTTGAGGAGTGGCTAGAGAGACGCCACGGCGCCCTCACCTTCCGCCTGACGCAGGTCCTCACCGGACATGGTTGTTTCGGAAGGTTCCTGCACCTAATCGGGCGGGAGGAAACACCCGGGTGACACCACTGCGAGGATCGACCGGAGGACACGGTGGAGCACACTGTGCAGGTCTGCTCCGCTTGGGCGGAGCACCGCCGTGTCCTCGTAGCGGCAATCGGCGGCGGTGACCTCTCGCGTCCGGCCCTGGTTTAATCCATGGTCCGGAGCGAGAGGGACTGAGTGAGGTGAGTAATGAGCTTACTCGCCGTCCATCCGTCTTATGACGACAGGCCGTGTCGACGGCGCGTTCGTGTTCCACGCGCGCCTCAAAGAGATGTCAGCAAACAGGAAGGGGTCCGAAAGGACCGATGCCTGCCAGGGTTGCGGGACTGTTCGAAAGAGATACCGCGGCCCTGGAACACAAAGGGCAAAAGAAAGAACATAGATGGGTTTTAGTCAGTAAAAGTCTGACACTCCCTCCTGCTCAGCCCAGAGCGGGAGGAGTTATTTGATGAAAATCCCAGCCGAAAAAAAAAATAAAAAAAATGATATAAAACTTAAAAACCTAAGCGACTACGCTAAGGACACCCCTTTCTTTTTTTTTTTTACCGATGGGAAATTATCAAATAACCCCTCCCGCTCTGGGCTGAGCAGGAGGGAGTGTCAGACTTTTACTAACTACATTTCTCGTTTCCCTAAGCTAGGAAACAGCAACAGAGAGAAAAGGAGCTTGCAATTGTTACGGCCAACGGAGCCGAGAAGAGGCGTGTGCGGCATGCGGTGAGATATGTACTCTCATCTCCGCTTTACACATTTCCGCTGGTCTTCACTTTGGTGGAGTCCGAGCCTCAAAATCGGCTCATCTAGCGTAGACGCAGCTTCATAGATATGTATATTTACATCAACACTATAAAATTATTCCTACACTCCAATCGAAATGAAAACAACAAATTTGAATTTCATGTTTTAATTGAATGTTTTTAGCATAATTTTATTCAATGGCCCTTGAGAAACATCAGGTGTTTGCTGTCACAAACTGATTTACAAGTCTTTTTCGAATTCGAGTTTCGTTTCACAGTTTGGGATGTTTCAAGTTCCTCTACATTAGCTATTCGAGGACACGTTTGTTAATCGAATGTTGAAGTGGGAAACAGATCTTTATTTCATTTTAAAGGTGATTTTATGTATTGGCTTTGTCCTGGAGATTGTGTTGATTATCTCATCGGCACGATGTCTGTATTAGCTTTACAAAAAATCGGCCGACTGCGAGTTGGACTCGCGCATGAAGGGTTCGTACGATCGTAGTAAGGGTTTTTAATTTATGATTTGTTGTTAAAGCGGCAACAGAAATACACATTCTGTGAAAATTTCAAAAGTCTACCTAATACGGATCAAGAGATACAGCCCACTGACAAACAGACAGACGTACAGCGGAGGCTAATAATAAGGTTCCGCTGGTTAATATAGGTATCTACAAATAGGTACATTTCATTTATACAAACCACCACAAAGTAATAAATTGGCAAGCGAAGTCGGTGTCGATATTACTAGCAAGCAGGCCACGTTGCCTACGTTTTGCTAAAATCCCACCAAAGCATTTATTTACCGCAGTTAGCTACAAACACAATAAAAAATGGCTAGAAAGGAGGTGACTGCTGAGATGACGAGTAATAGAGAAGTATGGAAGAAGAAGACATGCTACGCCGACCCCAAATAAATTGGGATAATGGCAGAAGAATGATGCTGAATGATGAGCTACAATCACAAGATATAGAGAAAAAGTTTATTTATGAAAACATGAACTTTTAAGTTAGGCTGTTGAAAGTCATTGGTGAAATATGAAAATCTTTAGATCCTCGCTAAACACCGCACCTTACGATGCACACATAATATAATAAAGAGTGTCATCCTGAATTTCGACAGTTAAACCTGGCACAGGACCCGCGTGATGAGTATATCATCGTCGCATTGCACGGACCTCATGAGTGATGGCGATGTCATAGGTGAGCCCGGATATCGCCAAAGAGATTTAGTGCCCGTAGGTGGGTTGCGCTGGATGGGTCGCGAACGTCATGCGTAGCAGTTCTCGCGGCTGATCCGCCAAGGTGACAGTAACCTCACGGCGGTGTTTTTTAGTGGATACAAGCCCCAAAAAACCAAGCCGTCTCCGCGAACGGTACGGTATGCATCAGGCATAGTTCACCGCCTAATAAAAAATAAAAAAGGCCCGCGTGGCGGCGAGGTGGCCTTTGTCACAGCAGTGCCAATGTGAAAGGCTGTTTAAGTTATATCCTGAGCCCAAACAAAACAGCAAATTACAATCACAAAGAAAGTAGACCGTGAATAACCATTCCACATAATTTAAATACAATTTTGTTATTCCAGAATAATGATGTACAATTATTGGGTATTCGGTCCATTGAACGAGGTCGGTTTTGAAGTATTATTCGACATTATTGCCTTATTTATGCTATTTCGAGCATGGTGCTCGTATTTCCCAGGTCACATTTACTTAAATAATTGACGAAGTAAATCGTGGCTGAAGAATTACAGCGGCACACGTTGGTCTTCAATGTGGAGCTTGCCGAGCTCGATCCGTGGATAGATGGTGAGATTCAATACATTTCGAGACCCCTCCTTGCTTCTGAATGCATATTGAGCCGTAGGCATTAGATGTTTCCAGGGTTGCGGGACTCCAGGGTTGCGGGACTGTTCGAAAGAGATACCGCGGCCCTGGAACACAAAGGGCAAAGGAAGGAACATGGATGGGTTTTAGTCAGTAAAAGTCTGACACTCCTTCCTGCTTAGCCCAGAGCGGGAGGGGTTATTTGATGATTTCCCATCCGAAAAAAAAAAAGGCATTAGATGTTTGACCACCGTTGCGGCTGGTAGGGTACCTAGTACCTAGGGTATAAAGTAACCGAGTTGTTGCTAAATTCGTAATTATATTGCTTAGAAGAAACACTTATATTCATGCCAGCATGTTTTCTTTGTTAACCAACCTTTCAAGATTTTAACAATAATAATGTCAATGTTTTTATGTCAACTAACTTTCCAGTTCATTTCTTAGAGTTCCGTACCTCAAAAGGTCAAATCGAATGCCCTTATAGGATCACTCGCTTGTCTGTCCGTCTGTTACAGCCAATTTACTACGAAACCGACCGACCGACCGACTTGAAATTTGATACAAATATGGAAGTTGGTGACACAAAGAAAAACGTGTTAGGTAAATTAATGAATTTTAAACATGGGGGTCACTTTTGGACCTAAGAAAAGAACTATTTTGAAAATACAAAAAATAGTTCTTTGCCTATAGATTACAGGAAAACCCATAAGAAATCTATAAACGTACGGAACCCTCTCCCCGCGAGTCGAACTCGGACTTGTTCGGTTTTTTTTTCTCACAATAAAAATCAAAGCATTTATTTCAAGTAGGCCAGTTCAGGCACTTTTGAATTATCAAAACAAAGATAACAATGAAATGTAGCTACAATCCCAGTCACAAGGCATAAAAACTGTGTAAGTACTGTAGTTGACCATTCGGCATTCCCTAGCTTACATCTCTACGGAGAAGAACGGGCAAGAAACTCCATGGACACTCTTTTAAATCAGCATATTGTTACAAAACCTTGGTTACATCATTCATGTTTAGATGGTACACTATGTGAGAACGATGTAGCAAGATGTGCAAATTAAAAGTGTCCATAGTAAAAAAAAGACAATTAAAAAATATAAAAAGAATTCATTCAAATAAGCCGTGGCAACTAAGACATGACTAGTCACACCGACAGCCCCCTTCACGAACATGACGCATGGATCAGCACTATTCAACTCAACCATTTTGAAGGGAACTAAATGATCCGACACACGGCACCTTCAGCAAGACATTTGAGTGAGCATGACATACTTTCAACCGCCTTCACATTCAAATCAAGAAAGGACGTAGGTTTCTAGTAAATGATAGCTTTCTAGTACATAGTGCTCACACAATATGTGCTTTTTTTGCTAAAGAGATTGAATCTATACAATGCAAAGATAGTTGTACAATCTTCAGCAGCTCCAACAATACTATTTAATGTTATCACTTTGTGCGTCCCTGTCCTTGTGGAGCAGGACCGGCATTGAGCCAAGCATTTTTATCAGCGATATAATTGTCCAACGTGTAATATGCTTGCTTACAAAGTGTGCGTTTAATGCATGTTTTAAATTTCGTCTCATTGAGTTCAAGAATACTTTGCGGAATTTTATTATAGCATCTCAAACAGTACTCCTTGAAAGATGAGTCTACTTTAGCGAGTCTGAAGCCTGGCTGGACTATTTCTAGTACTGTAATGTGTCTGTCACCTCTTTTATTAAAAAGATGCTGATTTATTCTTGCGTACATTATGTTTTCGTAGATGTATTGACAATGTACCGTCATGATGTTAATGTCCTTAAACACTTCCCTTGGAGAATCGCACCTACGAAGATTATATGTGGATGTGATGGCTCTTTTTTGCAGAATAAATATAGACTGAATGTCTGCAGCCCGTTCCCTTATCAAAATGCTATAAGACAGTACACTCTGAAAGTAACTAAAATAGGCCAGTCTAGCGGTATCTATATCAGTAAATTGACAGATTTTTATAATAGCATATGCTGCTGCGCAAGAGAATTTAAATGAGAACTCCATTGTAGCCTTGAATCAAGCGTAATCCCCAGGAAAACGGTTTTATTTACGAATTCAAGTTTCTCTTTATTGAATATTATATCACAATCACTACTTTTAACATTCAGTAAAGCGAATCTTATGCATTTAATAATTCTAAATTGTATGCTGTGAACCAACTATGGACCTGAAGTAGCATTATTCACGTCATCTAGATTTTGGGCCCGTCTATTTATCTAAAAAATTAAGGAAGTGTCATCAGCAAATAACACCATATTTTTAGGTTGGTTTTTCAATAAATAGGGTAGATACTAGAAAGAGAAAAGGACCCAATATTGAGCCTTGTGGAACCCCCATTTTTACTTTTAAACCCTGTGAATTGACACCATTTATTTGAACATAATTATTGTTGTACTCAAATAAGATTTTACCAGACTAAGTGCAAGTTTACCTAGTCCGTAATGCTCAATTTTCAAAAGTAATGTGTCTTGATTTACGCAATCAAATGTTTTGGAGAGATCACAAAATATTCCTATGGCGTCTCGGGACTGTTCCCACGCAGTAAATATGTGCTTTAATAAGGTTACACCGGCGTCAGTCGTACAACGTCCCTTGGTGAAACCATGTTGAGCGTGTAGGACTATGTTGGTGTTATCTAAAGAATTTACCCAGTATACATTAGATATTTCCTACACCAAATAAAGCTTTTTAAATTAATTAAAAGCTAACTTCTATTCAAAACCATTTAAAGTGTATTTCTACACAACGCCCCAATACTATTCAAGCAAATAGTTCAGATTCCCATTCAATTGCATACATAAGCGCGCACTTTTTCCAGAGAGTTCACAAGAGCAGTAAATACTGCAGGGATATCGAACCTCCTTCGGTTAGTGGAATGAAAACTTCAACGGTCTAGGAATGAATTCCAGGCTCTCTTAAATGAAAACGGATAAAGATATATCAATTAAGGGAATTGGATTCAGCTATTTATACGGCTATTGAGTTTGGCTCGTCTAGTAACAACAATATAATTTCCCAAACCCATGGCAGACATACTAAGATGGCTTATTATTATGATTTGTTAAACCTTTTGTATAAGTATCTAACAATCCATACCCTGACTTTTCTACGAATTTGTCTTACCTACAGACATACATACATATAAAATACTCTCCCTATACTCATATAATGTATAACCGAACCTTAATCACCAATAAGTCAATATCTCTATTTACAAAAGCTCTAAAGTAGAGCTTAATAAAAGCTTTCGTTCAGAAGAGAGATTATCGGCCTAATCTCTACGAACAACGGAAAAGGTAGAGACGGCTAAGATGGAAATTAATTAACGTTTTGTAACCCATTGACCTAGAAACGGATTAGCCAATAATCATTTGTACGCTTCACTTACTTTGTTTTTGGCACATATAGGGTGTAACAAGACCCTTAACGAAGCCGTCAACCAAGCATTATGCACATCAATTAAGTAACTTTACTCAAAAATTATTGCGGGGAAACGACTTTCTTTTTGGGGTGAAAAATCACGTTTTACGGTAGGAATGTAATGTAAATTACTCAAAACATTGTGCTGATGGATGGATTGAATAGTACGGGGGCCGTGGAGGTGTTTCAATTAAAATCTTACATTAAACATAGTTTAAAAAAAAAACTTGTGAAAAAGTTGGAACTTTGACCCCCAATATTTCCGTAACTAGAATCCCGAGAACCTTCTAGTTAGGTATGGTATAAAACAAAAATATGATCGCAATAAAGGGGAATACAGGTGCCTTTCGGTTTCGTTAAGGCTCTTGTTACATCCTATATATAAGGTCCCATTAAAATATATGGACAAATTTTAACACAGCGTTCAGTACGTCTAACCAAAGATATCCAAACAAAAATAAAGTGATTTTATTTTGACCTCAAATAACAAATTGCCGGCGGCACTCTAGAATAAACACATCCATTAGGTCAAAATAAAATCACTTTAATCATTGTTTGTTTTGCTTGGATATCTTTGGTTAGACGTACTGAACGATGTTTTAAAAATGTTCCATCTATTTTAATGGGATCTAATATACATACTTCACGTTCAAAGTGAAAGCTTGAAATTAAGTTTTTGTAGTTTTTCTTGTGTATCTCTCACTAGCTTTTGCCCGCGGCTTCACCCGCGTGGATGTTGAAAAATATCCAACGGGAACGTAATACCGGATTTTTGGATTTATCCATCTGAATTGAACGCGTATACAAAATGTTGTGTCCGTGCTACTAACCGTTAAAGAGTTCTCTCTTGAGGGGACGATCCTGGTTGCAGGATAAAGGAATATCTCTCATAAAATTTTGTGTCACCAGACCTAAAGGTGTGTGCAAAATTTCTGCTTAATCAGATGAAGATATCTGCTGCTAGCTGCCACCCAAACAAACATAGCTAAACGGGGGATGGCGGTATGTACCTTCGTCCCCCTTTTTAACCCTTCGGGAGTAAAATTATAAATAAGGCTGAGACACGTATAAATTAGTTTTCAATCGTCAGCATAAACACAAAATTTGAAAATCCTAACTTCAAAACTGACGGACTTTCATATAAACTTCCATCCCCTATTTTAACCCTTTAGGGGTGAAATTCCCAAAAATCCTTTCTTAATGGATACTTACTCTTCACAAAAAATACACCCTCCAAGTTTCATGTCTCTAGGACCAGTGGTTTTCACTTTGTGTTGATGTACCACCCAGTCAGTCAGTCAGTTTACCATTTTATAAATTTAGATAGAAGTAATCTTGATATATTTTGCTGTACGAGTATGTATATCTTTTTTTATTTTGGGGGCAACTCCTGAAAGCCAGAATCAACAGTGGCGACCACCATAAAAGCGCGGAGACAATGAAGCTCGACGAAGTCCAATTTAACTGTCTTGGATCCCGCAACGAAATTAATCAGAAAAGATTAGCGGAGGAATAAAAACATAATTTCCACTTCCCTCCATATAAGCAGGAGACCGAACAAAACAAGGCCAATAGGCACAAAGGGACGTCTACAACTGGGAAAAGCCCAGTTGCCTAGCACCACGGATAAAATATATTTGTATTAATTCTTTTATTTAAGTTATAATTTTTTTCTAGTTTGTTTTCTTTTATTGCATCAACTGTGTATTGTCTCTGCATCGCCCTAAGGCACACTGGTATAAAAATCCAAGGCGTTAAGACCGCAATTGTACGGTTATTACTTGTGCATAAAGTCACAATATAAATATGGATAAAGTTTTAATTTAAAAAAAATTGTGGAAATCGGCAGTCTAGGTATTGGTGGTTGGACAGTTTTGATTTTTTTATGAATCTGAATGATTCAAAGATTAAGAAACGACGGAAGAAACGATGGTTTAGCTGTGTGGATCTGTGTGTGGTGGCTAGAACGGTGTCTACTGAGATAACAACACTAGGAAGACGAAGACCATTCACCTGATTCGCCGACCCCAGAAGAATAAGAAAGAAAGTAAGAAAAAGTATTTATTAGCCCGCACAGGAAAAAACACACAAAAACTTGTTACATAAAATAACCATAAATACGAATCTATGAAGAAGAAAATAATAATTACAGCTATTACACCCCACGTAACTACATACGCGCATATTTGTTTATATGGAACATTATGTCAGCGAAGAAAAATCAAAACAATAATCAATACTGTTAACATTATCATAACAAATAGTATGCAGTGATCGTGTAACATATTATACTGGGACTGTCAACAAAGCTAAACAAGAAACAAACATGATTACTTATTAAGTAATACGTGAGTTACCGAAGGAAAAAGTGCATCAATAAGGGCAATACAAGAGCCTCTTGGTGTCGAAGATTCAATATCAGACGCTAGACTGTTATGTATCATCTTACTAACTTATAAAAAAAAGGACGGCCAGACGCTCCGGCCACCATTGCAAGCTGCGTGCAGAATTGGGATAAGCACAAGAAAATTATGATTTAAAGGGTGTAACATTACAAGACCCTTAACGAAGCCGAAAGGCATTTGTTCTCCCTATCATTGCGATCATTTTATATATTCTAGACCATACCTGGGAACCTTCTAGTTACGGAGATATTGGGGGTCAAAGTTCTTTAATCTAGGATGCGTGCGTTACATTGAGTTCTACCGTAAAACGTGATATCTTATCCAACAAAAAAGTCGTTTCCCAGCAATAATTTTTGCGTTATGTTGCTCAGTTTAAAGTACATAATGCTTGGTTAACGGCTTCATTAAGGGTCTGGTTACACCCTGTATTTACCTATGCTTATGATATTCTCGAGGGAATAGACAAAGAAAAACACTTTCTAACAAAGAAGGTATAGTCAAAAATATATTGGATTGACATACGCTATCGAAAAGGTCGGAACCTTCAGGTTCAATCCAGCTGAAAGTCATTGTAAAAATGCCAAACGTGATTAACAGTTATCTGAAGATCTTTGATGCTAATAGAACATCTACTATGCTTTATTTGACCGTACAATAAAAAATAACATTTAAAGTTGTTCATTTTACTCTGGCTAGCGGCTAGCCGATCGGCGATAAAAAAAGAACAATCGACTTTGTCAGCAGATTGCTATCCCAGCTACTCGTTAAACTTAATTAAACGAAATCCCTCAGTTAGCACTTAGGCCCCGTTCACGACCCCGGGCCTGGCGACTCGTGACACGATTTGGGTCAACTTGATTTGCAGGACGCGCGCGCGTCTTCATGCCTTGCCAAAATTCGTTAGTAGCGTCTTGTCCGACAGAGCTCGCAGGTCGTATCTGATTTGAAGTTAGCCACCACACTGTTAGCTGATAAATTTAATTTCCTCGCGTGGCAAATCGGAAATCAGACCGTCAAGACGCGAGTCGTATAAGCGTATAGATCGTGGCCAAAGAGTAACGGTTCGAATTATTGTGTAGTATGCATATTTATTATCTTGTTGGCCTCATCTCTTCGAAAATTGTTTTTAAACACAAAGACTTAAATAAAATAAGATTGAATGTGTGAAAAACATCATTGAACTTGATAAACACGTATGTAATAAAATCAATCAATACCTATCTACCATGATTTAAAACAAAGCCAGTTCTCTCGCTGGTTAATGGGAAACTAGTAATTATATACCAAAACCTTGCCCATAAAACAAAATTTAACATAATCCAATGTTTAAATAAAAACTTCGTTATATCACAGATGGCTATTAAATTCTCTAGTGCGGTATGCCAACAATGAGTCTCTCAATTGGTGCATCGGAATGAATGCACAATCGTTCGAATGTGGGTCGCCATCACAATGATGGTTCGAAGTCAAGAAAACGAATTGTTTGGATGTGGTAAGGCTGGATTGATTTTCTTTTTAGAACTTTCTAGGAGTATTGAGAAATTCTGTCATGCATTATTGAAGTCTTTGTTATGCTTACGTGAGTTACTGCTACCCCTATACATAATACGATGTTTAAGGGACATAACGCGTAAGTCACGACGGTTTGGACACACCGCAGTAATCCGGCTCGAAGGACCATATTTATAAATAGCGTGTAACAGAAAGGGTGTCATATGGAAGACTGAGGTACGGACCATCAAACTGAAAAACTTTCTCTAAGGGACCACCATCGTAATCGTAAACAAATAATCAGCTGTCCCATACATTTGGGTCGAGTAGGTATTTAAATTTTGTAAGGGACCTGGTGGTGGTTTTCCTGGTAATTTATATATAAAATCAATGTTCATTTTGAATGCGTAAAATAATGAAGAAAGTCCTGTCAATCCAAGCACATGTGTTATTCAAACAGTGTTTTCAAACAGTGGTTGGCAACACATTAAGAAGACCTTGGTTTTGTAGGTGTTCATTTTGGCCAAACTAGGTAGATGTGAGATTTTGAGGTGAATGTAAGAATGTTTTGGTTGTGAAGTGGATGCTACCGTCAAAAAGTCTAATAACATACGCACTAAAAGAGGTGTATTCTCGGGACTATTTTTGTGAATGTTTCAGTTATTTCTAGTATAAATCCGTGACATTATTTTTCCTTCATTTTACAGCCTTGACAAACTATATCTATATATTGTGTATGTGTATTGTGGTCATCGTGCTGTCTTAAATTAGTCGAGAAATAAACGTTATAATTGCAGGCAACAGCTAGTAGTTCATATTTTTAGTATGAATAAACAAGACACATTAAAAATCACTGTCAAACTGTCACAATGAAGCAGAAATGTGACGGATATATCTAACGTCTCTAATTTTTGCTCAAAAGTGGTACACCGGTTATGTAGTCAAAAATACAGTACTACTCAATAAGCACAGTAATAGTAGCATCATGGGATCCCTTCGTACGCGATGTATCTTGTGTTATTGTTGTATTGACATTTACAGTATTGATCTATCACAGCACCTCGAGGGATTTCATTCTTGATATTACAGAATCATTGATTCCCAATGCGCTTCGGTCTACATATAGGCTCCGACGCTTCGGTTTAATCTAGGTCGTTTGTTTCAGTAAATATAGACACAGTACACTGGGTCATTGATAACACCAGGACAGTAATTTAAGGAGATGTAGTATGTGTGCAGTAATTTGAGAAGTACTCATGAAAATGATTAATTTACTGTTTAGGGAAATGAAATCGCGGAACAATACCAGCTGCTCAAAACACTTGTCATTTTGTTTTAAAACTTGATGAACACCTTTTACTATGAAACCGACTCTCTTGGTAAACATTGTTCATAATGATGTTTACATTGACCTCTTAGGCTTAGAAGGCTTTCCGTTATTCTATTATACCAAAAAGGTGTAACAAGACCCTTAACGAAACCAAAAGGCGCTTGTTCTCCCCATCATTGCGATATTTTTTTTTGTTCTAGACCTTACCTGGGAACCTTCTAGTTACGGAGATTTTGGGGGTAAAAATTCCATTTTTAACCGACTTTCTTCAAAAAGGAGGAGGTTCTCAATTCGTTTGTTTTTTTTATGTTTGTTACCTCAGAACTCCATCATTTGTAAACCGATTTGAAAAATTCTTTTTTCATCTGAAAGGATACCTATGCTTTCCGATTGGTCCCATAGAAATTTCATCAAAATCGGTTTAGGAATTTGGTTGTTTTCTTCACGTTAATTGTCACATCACCGGACGTCGCGTGATACTTGCTAGTTAAAATTGACACACTTCCCGATTTCTAATTGAGCTGAAATTTTGCACGCATGTGTAGGTATATCGCGAAACAATGCAATATTATGATGACATGGAGCTGATCTGATGATGGAGCTGGAAGGTGGCCATACGAATTCTGTAATAAAACGACGCAACGCCGTCGAGTTTGGACTCGTTTGATTTGTCTTGACAAGTACTGTAGTCCTAAATGGTAACCAGGGTCTGATGATGGAGCTGGAAGGTGGCCATAGGAACTCCATTAAAACGAAATAACCCCATCGAGTTTGGGTTCGTATAATTCATCTTGTCAAGTACTTTGTCTCTAGATGGTACCCAGGGTCTGTTGATGGAGCTGGAAGATGGTCACAGGTAGTCAGTAGTATTAGTAGTAAAAACAAATTCATGACAAGAATTTGTGTGGTATACTACAACTATAAAGGGTAAAATAAAAAAAACTTTCTGCGAAAACAAAAGCGACTTCTAAAAAAAACACTAAAAAAGTCTAAAATAACTTTACTTTCGAAAGACACCGAGTTTCTCAAGTTTTTTTTATAAATACATGTTTTTAACGTATTTTTTTGCTGTAAACACCTCTACACCCGTACTATACAATTTATCCATCACCACAATTGAGTGCGTTACATTGAGTCCTACCGTAAAACGTGATTTTTCACCCCAAAAAAAATGTCGTTTCCCAGCAATAATTTTTGCGTAAGGTTACTTGGTTTGATTTACACACGGCAAGCACATCAAGCTATACATTTCCAGTATAAGCTGACCTCGCATTGTACGGAAATCCTATACAATGCGAGATCAGCATAAACTGGAAAGATATAGTATCTATGTAGTATTATCAACTATCTGGTGTCCACGACACAAGCCTCGTTGCTTAGTGTGGCACCTAGATGGCGCTGTGTGTAATGTCCAGCGATATTTATTTATTTATTTATTTATTTATATAGCTTGATTTGTAGCCGTGTGTACAGAATGCTTGGTTGACGGCTTCATTAAGGGTCTTGTTACACCCTGTATAGTACTATATAAATTTTTCTTGATATTAAACTGTCAAGAAAGGGGACTATGGGATAGGGCTAATACCGAAGAAAACTCTGTAATATGTAGGATTGTAGGACAAAGAAACGTGATGTGCCGACTCAAGTAAATTGAGATTAACAGGTTGAATTGCCTTGCTGGTCAAGTGGTCGTAAGAGCAACCGCTAAACGCGCGGAACGAGGTTAAAAATTCACGATTTTGTAAAGTGTATCAACTTTTTTTTTTACCAAACTTCTGAAAACAAAAGAAGGTTTTGTTTTCGGCCGGCAACTTTTTTTTTTATGTGTTTTCATCTATTACTCCGTGATTACTATGTCGATTTACGTGATTCATTTGATAGAGGCAGCCCACAAGGTGGCCCCAAATAAATCTTTTTGACAATGCGGAGTAGTTTATCAGTTACCTCCATTTTTTTTTTGTTAGCCTTGATGGTCCCACTCCTGGGCAAAGTTCTGGCCATTCCACTTTCTCACTCTCACTTCCCTCTCGATGCTGCGCCTTTTCTCGCCAATTAACGGAAAATCCATCTAAGGCGTCCCGCCATCTTCTCCTCGGTCTGACGCGACCCCGTTTAGCTGTATCAGAGCTCCAGCTTTGCGGTGTATCAGGTTCCATCATGACAGGCGCGTTATGGAACGAATTTGAGTGCAGTTTGCAAACGGATATGTCCCCACAGCTTTTTTATGTATTTTTTTCTTCGTGGCCTATTTTGGTGAATTATCCGTTCACACCTTGTGTACGTCTAATATATTATTCCTACTTTCATCGAACGACTTTTTGTGCAGTTTGCAAACGGTAATGGTCAGGAATTGTCTTTCTTTTTTTCTGTGTGCAGGATGATATGGCAAGAAAGGAGGTGTCTGATGAGATAACGAGTAATAGAGAAGTATGGAAGAAGAAGACATGCGCCCCGGCCCCACGAACTTTATAAGAGCTGCCTGCGCGGCTGCGCAGCGATTCCGTGATCTGTAATGATTATGCTTGAATGCCGTAACAGGAATATCCTCTCTTTAATCAATTCCACTATGAGGAACACGGTATAACAAAGTTCCGATATTTTTATACAAAATCATTGCGTGTTTTCGGATCGCCCGCTAGAATGATAGAGGTCGTAAATTCATTGTCGTATTTCACATAGTTGATTTTATTGAAAAATAACACCCAACACATACACACATAAAAAGCAACCTGTCGCTATTTAGTATACCTATTTTACGGTGGCAGGAAATCACTTATGTATTTAATCGAAACCGAAATAATTATTTGTTTGTTGTCCTAAAAATACTAAATAGCCAAGTAACTGCGACCAAGTTTGGTTGACCAAGTTGGCGCTGCTGCGGCCTTGCTCGTTTCGCTCGCTCGGCTTGCGCTTACTTTGTTATTGCGACCAACTTACAGAAAAGGCCGGAAAGTGAAAACGAGGCACATTTATAAAAAAAAAAAGTGATGTTAAAGAGGAGCAAGATTAACTTATTTATCAATGTCGCTAGAACGTTTTTTCTCTTTTAAGAGCACTGTTTTTTACGAACCTTATGCTACCACTAGGTACTACTAAAAAACAAAATATCTTCAAACTCATTCTAAATTTGAAAAAGGGTTTTGAGGTTATACATTACAATAACAGTTCTGACTGTGACATACACTACTTGGCAAGACTACATGAATGAATGGGCAATTACAATTAATTACTGCCAACTAAACTACCGTGTCCTATACTATTTATTGTTAATGTATAGTGTGCGCAGATTGCCAATTACATGTCTTCCGTTCGTATAGTTCAATCTTTTCATTTAGTTTCTGTTTTAGGTAGGGTCACAATTGTCATGATTGATGAACTATTGGTCGTCCAGATATGGCAGTAGTATTATTGTGCGACCCAATGAATGTTAAATAAATGGAATAAATATTATATGATTGTCTTAATGTTGAATTTAAATGAGGGCTATCGTTTTTGAGCTCACCAGATGGCATCACTGTCGAGTAAGGTCATGTAAATAATTCTATTTTATATTTAAAGTAAAAATAACTTCATAAAAAGTTTATTTTACACAGAGTAAACTTCAGATATATATTTACAATATTCTCCCTAAAATTAACAAGTATGAAACATTTAAAAAATCATGCTACCACAATAAGATCCTGAGCTGCTACTTAAAATCTCCAAGTCATAATAAATCAGGAATGGCTCAATCTAGACCACAACCGTGAATATTAGTAAACATATGCGATAAAAAAACACGCAACGCGCAAACATTCTATGACATATGACATTTCGGTGACCTCGCGTTACACTAGCGCCTCTAGCGGCGAATTCATACGCGATAGCCCCCATTTTGTGTGAATAAATGAATTGGCATCATGTATGGCTCTGCCTAACGTTGTAGTATATGCTATACTTACACTTAATACTATACTTACAATTGTCATACCATATACCATTTATCATGCTTTTTTATTGATTTGTTTGTTTATACTCAGCGAATCGATCTAAATACGATTCGCTTTCATAGTATTTGCTAAATAAAATATTAATTTTCATAATTTTCAATGTTGTGACATGTACGTCAGATTTGCCAAACTGACGTACATTCTTTCTGTCATAGAGTTTCTTACTAGCTTAGTCTATGATGAATACTTTTTGGTTTATCTATTCTAAATTATATTTTTCAATGTTTTGCTGAAATATTGTATTTTATAGATAATAATGATTGTTTAGTAATAACTTAATTTTAAATTATATTTATAAATTCTTTACGCACTCATGGTTTTATGAAGTAAGTCTGCTATGTTCTGGCCGACTACACTTGTCAGATGAGATTATTATATGGCCGCAAGAAGAAAATCTGAGATTCCAAAATGGAAGGAGACTACTGTGGAAACGAGCTGACGAGGAGTCGAGACTAGACTAGACGAGAGAGCGTTTCTTGAATGTGAGACTGAAGGAATTCTTAAAATTGGAGACAAGACAGATTCTTGAAGGCATTTAAAGATACACCTGGGACTACTACTCCCAATCTTATTATTAAAAACTGTCGTTGTGCCATCCCTGCTGATCATCTCGCGGAGCTGCCCTGGGTCTAAAAGCTGGTGATCCAACTCTAAAGATCTACCAGGACCTCAACTCCTGTTCTTACAAACGCCGCCTTCCTGTGGAGCAGACCTGATTCATCGTCCTACATCTCCACCTCTACATTTCATCGTGCTTCAACAGTGCTACTTAATCGTGTAAATATACTCAAAAACTGCTTCCAGAGTGCGGGTTTGATACGTCTTTTTTGTAAACACTTGTATTTTTTATCTCATTTGTAAAACCATCCATATCTCTATTAAATTTTTAAATGTACAAGTCTACTCTTATCCTTTAATTCTTAACAGGATCTAGTAGATTTGTTACAACGTTTTGGAGTACTACTACCTACTTAATGTACTTATAACATTAAGCAGGACTGCTCGGCAGTCGCGCTTGCGACCACGAGGTCAACAAGTATCCATTTTCCACCAGTTTGTTCACGTATCATGTGATAGGGGCGCGAGCCCATTGTCATCAATGGGACATAAAACCAGGCTCTTTAAGACGTCATGGTACGGACCACTTATTTTCATTTTATTTACCATCTACCTATCACAAAATTGCGGAGTTGAACTGTAGTACTGAGTTTACGCAGCAACGCATCGCATTGCGTATCAATAATTTGGCAGTTGTTGTTACGTTTTTAGTAAGATTTATTTAAAAAAAATACATTCTAAATTTAAAATTTGAAAGACTGAACTCAGAGATGGCAGCGTCACTAAAACGTTATGATAAATTAAATTAAATGATAGGATTATATTAAGTTGTCGTCTAGGAATTTTGGATAAACATGAGTAGTTTTCTGTGTTAAAACAGTCGTAACGGCTTTTCATACATACCTTAGCCCGAAAGACGGACTATCAGTCTCATCAAAGGTCAACTCGTTGTCCAGCAACTGGGTTGTTTAGATTAGTTAAAAAGTGGTTCTATATATAAAATCTGGTATTCAGCTGTATTCAATTAGATTGTATGTTTAATGTAGTCTAAGGAAAAGTCTAATTGATGATTCACTGTTATAAGCTTTCACGGTTTACAAATAAACTTATACCTACTGTCACTTATGGGAAAAAAGAAAACACGAAAATTTCAATCGAGAGGATGGCTTCAAACTGTGCAGTACGTGGAATCCAGTTTTGAGTATGCTCAAAAGTAGCAGCCAGCGTCGTAATAAGGATTCCAAAAATCCTTGTGGTTCTGTGAGTGTGTTTTGCCATGATTTAGTGACGAGTTCCAGTAGTGCGCGTAGCAAAAGACAAAGAAAGAGGGTAATCAGATTTGTCTGCTCTTAACAATTTACTTGACGCCCACCCGCATTCTTCAGTCACCCCGCGACCATGGCGCTTGCAACAGCGTCGAAATATCGGGAGCTCAAAATAATAAACAATCACGGAAGATATCCTGAAGTGACAGTATAAGTTTAATAGATGCTTATTTAATTTTGTTGTTCTAAGCAACAAGCTGGTTATCATTAACAAAATTATGTTACGACAAAAGGGGGGTTGCGCGTTCGTGGTTCACGCGCGCCTCAAAGAGATGTAACGGGAAGGGGTTCAAAAGGACCGATGCCTGCCAGGGCTGCGGGACTGTTCGAAAGAGATACTGCGGCCCTGGAACACGAAGGAACAGGGATGGGTTTTAGTCAATACAAATCTGACACTCCCTTCAGCTCCGCCCAGAGTGGGAGGGGTCATTTGATGATTTCCCAGCCGGAAATAAGGGGGGGTGTGCTATGAATAGGCACCCACCTAATTGCTTCCTGGATGACGTCTTTAAGGCCAGAACCTTCACGAAGGAACCTTTCCATACTCACCCAGTTCACCTTACCAGTTACCTTCTCATTCGGTCCGGCTGGAATCTAGGAATTTCGCGACGAGCACCCAGTTCATATGCACACTCACGACTAGACGGGAAGGCTGGCGTTATTGGCACAACTTTAAGGTGAGTTGAAGTTTAAAAGAAAAAGTTTTGTGCGCCCACGCACTGCACAAACGAGAAACGAAAGGTAAGTATAAAAAAAGTGTTGCCATACCCCAAAAATAGGATTCAGGGTTGCCATTACAAGGCTCTTAAAATATAATTAATTACTAAAGTGAACACTTTAAGCATGGTAAATGTACCGTTTTTAGTGTTCATGATAAATGTCACACCATGACATTGTGACCATGACAGTTTAAAAACTGATAACAAGCGGATTGAAGATTGAATGAAGTACTTCATTATCATGATCTCATTAAAACTTATCACGAAGTTCATTATCTTCTTAATGAACTGATCTTTACTTCGTCTTACGTCCACGAACAGATATAAGTATAATTATGTATGTTTGAATATATTTATCTTCTTAGGACAAGAAAGAAAAAATTCTTGTTCATATTGATTTTTATGTTCAGCTCAGACGATATTAATGATTAAATACTAGCTGTTGCCTGTAGTTTCAACCACCTGAGAGAGGATAAAAAACTTTCTGCAAAAAAAAAAACCGACTTACAAAAGGACACAAAAAAATGTAAAATACTTACGGACTTAAATACTTACTTATACTTTCGGAAGTCGGTGACTTTGTTTCATTGAATTTTTGCAAGTTTAAAGTTAAAATTAAGTTTTTTAAAGTTATTTTTGACTTTTTTTGTGTCTTTTTGGATTTCGGTTTTTTTTCGCAGATTTTTTTTATTTTACCTTTTTTCGTCGTTATCACACAAATTCTTGTCACAAAACAATTTTTTACATTGTAACTAGCAGTTACTAAGGAACCATCATGTCATCTACAAAGCCCGAGAAGAAAGAAATACATATTCAAGGAAAAATATACAAATTATATCAATATTTATATGAACTGATTTTGATGAAATTTCTATGGGACCAATCGAGAAGTATATCCATTCCCATAAAAAAAAAATCGGTTCATAAAGGAAACAAAACTTTTAAAAAAACATTACAGCCGATTTGAGAATCTCCTCCTTTTTGAAGAAAGTCGGTTAAAAAGTTAAAAACTATCCCACAGGAGTGTCCTTTTTTTAAGGAATTATTTTAATTTGCCTTGTTAGTTAGTGTTATAATATGTATCGGTCAAATCTTGCCACTGGATTTCAAACCAGTTCCCCCCAACCAATTGAGTTGACATTTTCCGCACACATCTTTGGTTCTAGTGACAACACATTTTTACGACAAGCATAATTATGTTGATTGTGCTGCCAGAATTGTCTCTTTACGATAGAACTGTTCAATGGTTAATATCACCGACGCGAAAGTTTTTTTAGTTCAATTTGGATAGCTAAACTTATTTTTCTTCTTTTCTTTTTAATGAAAGATTGTTTTTTATCATTTAATGTATTCCTTTTCCAGGTTTAACTGCGTGCCCATCAAGTCCTGATTAAACCATACTATGCCACAGCACCCTATTCTGCGCTTTCCGTTCCACGATCTCTATTCCAGGACTTGTTTGCTCCATCGGCTATCGGTTCATCGAGAAGCATAGCCAGCCCACGATGTGTGTATGATGTGCTATCGCCTGTGTCTACCCGTGCGAAAAAGACATACGTGAAAACTAATCACTTATTACTATCCTAATCAAGATCATTTTAGTATCAAGATCTTATTAATGCTAATCACGTAGTTTTCTTTTATGATCGCTAGAATCTCTTTTGTGTCACACTCTATAGTCGTCGAAATTGACTCTAGAAACAGAAACAACAAATTTTGTGAAACTACATCAATGAGAGCTATTTTCTGTTTTCTTTTTATTCTTGGCATAAGCGGTAAGGATATACTTTTGAATTGAATTTGTTAAATTTATGTTATTTTTGTTTAAAACAATGCTCAATTGTGTGACCGACGTAACGTTGAGCACCTCAGAAGATATTGCTTAAAAGCATAATTTTTATAAAATGCCCATTTACACAGAGGGACCTGTGTAAATGGGCCGTTTCTAAAAACCGGTTTTATAGCCTCTCGGAATACTTTGAGTTTGACACACAATATGATGCCGGTTTACCCTTAAATTCTGAATCGAAGTCATTTCAGCCTGCGAAAAAAAAAACCTTGTACATTCATTCTTTTTTTATACTATACTAGCTGTTGCCCGCAGCTTCGCCCATGTGATATTTGGTAACTGTCCCACGGGATCATACTAAAGGATAAATAGTATCATGCACATGCAGGATACTATTTATCCCTTTAGTATGATCCCGGTTTGACCGATTTAACCTGAACATTAATTCAGGTTAAATCGGTCAAACCGTTTTGGAGGACTTCGATAACAAACAATGTGACACGAGATACAATACAATTCCAATCATACTTAACATGTTAAATCATGTGCCTACGTTCACCAAAATAACCTATCATTATCCCTTCAACGAACAGACAGCAGACACAATAGCAAAATCTATTGTAATCACCCCCGGCGGGGTGATCTTATCGTTGATGAATTAAGTAAAGCTACTATCCAGCCTATCAAGATCCCTGCGTTCTAGGAAGCTGCATATAAAAGAGTGGCCATGCTGTTTCTCGGGATTTACTGAACCTTTTTTTCCCTTTACCCAGTATTGAACTTTGAAAAGAGTAACCATGGAGTTTCTTGCCGGTTCTTCTCCATAGGAAACGACCAACCCGAACCGTGCACCTTTTTATCGACGTTTTATATGTGCCCATCTAGGCCTATGTGAAATAAAAATATTTTGATTTTGATTTTGATTAAAGTCGAATCTGCCATCTTCTGGATCTCAAAATAAAGAGAATCACTATCACAATCACCATCACAATCGCAATCACCATCATTATCACTATCACAATCACCATCACAATCGCAATCACCATCATTATCACAATTACCATCACTGTCACAATAACCATCTCTATCACCGACATTATCACTATCACAATCACTATTACAACCACTATCACAATAACTATCGCTTTCAACATCACTATCACAATCACTATCACAATCACAATCACTATCACAATCACTATCACTATCACAATCACTATCACAATCACTATTACAATCACTATCACTATAACTCTATCACAATCACCATCATCGTTATCACAATCATAATCATCGTAATCATAATTATTATTATCACAATCATCATCATCGTAATCAAAATAACAATCATCATTATCACAATCACCATCATCGTAATCAAAATCACAATCATCATTATCACAATCACCATCATCGTAATCACAATCATAATCATCGTAATCACAATCATCATTATCACAATCATCATCATCGTTATCACAATATTCACAATAAATCAACAATAATCCTGTATAGAAGTCGAATCCGCCATCTTCTGGATCTCGAATTATATGCCAAATTCGTAATGACCCCTGATAATCTCAAAATGGACACCCGCCGACAGTCCGCCACATTAAATCTTAAAATCGTTGTTTTTTGGAATACCCCCTCAGGGGATGAATTTTGAAAAATCCTTTCTTAGTGCATCCCTAGACCACACAAACAACCTACTTGCCAAATTTGGAATCTGTAGACCCAGCGGTTTGTGCTGTGCGTTGATAGGTGAGTCAGTCAGTCAGTTTCTTCTTTTATATAATTATTTAGATTTGAACTGCAATGCTTGCAAGCAAATATGTCCGTAACATATCAGACATGTTGGTGGTTGTGGATAACGTTCCATAAGTTTAAAAGTCTTTGCCACATTCCTTCACTAAAATGTGCGAAAACTGTTTAGCATAGCCCCTTTTTAAGAATCTTGTTTCAGTGGTATATCTGTCACATGATGTAGAGGGAACGCCAAAAGAGCCTCAGCAGAAACTGGTCGCACAAAATACGGAACCCTTCGAGGATTATGACGACCCTAGAGGCAGTGATTACTGCAGCATGGAACATCAGCGCTGCGAACTGGACTTGTATGATTTTAATATATCTATATTGTCCGTCAAAATAAGTTATTGTTCCATTGTTCTCGAGCCCCGTCTTACAAATTATAGATCGTGGCTTCATGGGTATGAACCTAAGAAAGGGTACGTATTTGAATTTCGAACATTAAAATACGTACGGGTAAAATGTAAACGTTCAAAACATTGAAAATTTAAGGGTGCGTCTCATTTCATATAAAGTTAATTGGTATATTTTCATTTCAATAGCGTTCACAAGATATAATAAACGTGAGTTATACCAACTGCTGATATAATTTCTTTAGATATAACATTTATACCCTCTAAAACTTATTTCGTATAACGTTATTGGATATAACGTTTATTTAATCGAAATTCATTAGGACTATCGTTTAAAATATAATTATATTGATACCATGTTTATGGTTAATACCCCGATTCAAAGCAAACCGACTCGGATGGGTTAGGTTAGAAGGTTATTAAGCTGCGGTGGTGAGCGTGAAACAGATCTGCGACGATAAGCTCGCGTGGGACCGCCCCGGAGCCCTGCAGCGTGACAGAAACAATGCCTGCTTGCATGTTGCATGCTTGCTTGCATGCTGCATGCATGATGTATGCTTGTTGGCATGATTCTTACAGGGAAATAAAAACCACATGTGTTCAGAATCAACTGTTTTATAACGGTTCATGCTTTAATTGATTGATTTTCTGCTTTTATTAACTATTTATCTGTGCTGACTGTGAAATAAAAAATAAAATAAAATATACAATTAGTTATTGTTTTATCATATTTAGACTAAATAGGTTTTATGTCTTTTGAGTGGTATATCAAACGATTTTATATTCAATGTATGCTTATAAAAAATAGTTATTTTAAAAATTATATCAATCGTTTATTATATTAACTGATCATTATATCAAATAAAATTATAGATTCAGTTGTTATATCTTGTAAATATTAGAGATTTTGTACCCAAAATTTAAATATCGAACGACCATAAAAACGAAAATTAAAATAACGTAAGTTTATATTGTCGAATGGTTAGATCACCTACGTCTAATATAAAATATCTAAAATCTAGTTATCGACAAACGTGACATCGAAAGGCTTAAATATCGAAGTACAGAGTATATTTTAATGACCTAAATATCGAAGTACAGAGTAGCGAATGTCATAGATATTATGACATTCGATACTCGATATTTATTTTTCAATACACTTTCTCGAAAACTGGTTCTTATCGCACTACGATTAGGTTCAACATGCAATGTATTTCACACGCGTGGATTTTTTAATATTTTTTCGCACACGTGCGGAAATAAAAATTTCCACAGATAAGTCTAAATGGGTTCAATGACTATAGCTATAGTCGGCGGTGGTTGTTTTTTTTTTAATCTCGGCAAAGAGATATGCGTCTTTAAGGCATAAATATTTTTTGAGTATTTAAATTGTGTTTATAAATAGAATATCATAGATAAACATGATTATTCAAAACAAATATTTACATGTAAGACGATATTAACATTTATTTGTGTTCTAAATTAAGAAATATTTGAATTTTCTTTTTTTCATATTAGGCTGAATAGCTTATCATACCTTTGCTTCTTCTACAACCTGGCGAAAGCAAAGCGCGGTAAAATAGCAAATTAATCATAGTTTCCTAATAATTCCTGACAAAAATACTTTCCGTTCTAATATTTTATTTCTTCGAAAGTGTATTGAAAAACGTCGTTTGATACAGTTCTCGGCTCCATAACACCCTCGCCTATAGCTCGGGTGTTAATTCCGCGCTCGAATGCAATAACAAAGTTTCCCCACTTACATCAAAATGTACTATATATGTTGTGCTACAAAAGTTGGTGACAGAAAGAAATCGCTGCAAAACCGACTCCACGTGGTCTTGTCTGCCGTAACCCTAGAGTGTCATTTATGCCCGCGAAGGTGCGAAGGGGCGGAAGCGGGCCGAAGCCCCTTTTTTTTTACCGATGGGAAATCATCAAATAACCCCTCCCGCTCTGGACTGAGCAGGAGGGAGTGTCAGACTTTTACTGACTAAAACCCATCCATGTTCCTTCCTTTGCCCTTTGTGTTCCAGGGCCGCGGTATCTGGGCCGAAGCCCCCCGAAGCTGAAGCTGCGGTGGTGAGCGTCCGCAGCGCCGGAGCCCTGACAGAAGCCATGCCTGCTGCTGCATCCATACCTACATTTTTATCTATATAAAAACTTTCGTTCGATATTTTAACTAGTAGGTATTTTTAACGAAAATATAATGAACTAAAGTGTATTAGAGATAAACATTTTGAACATGTTATTTGATGATTTCCCAACGGTAAAAAAAAAAAATGTAAAATGACTGTCGATATTTTTAATCATTCAATATTTTTATCACTTGGCATTTCAATGTTAGACATTTTATGCTTATGTATAACAATTTTCGATACTACGATACATTCGATATTTAAATTTTCGATGTTTTGAACGTTGGCATTTTACCCGTAGGTATTTTAATGGTCGACATCCAAATATGTACCCCTAAAAAAGCTGTTTACAAATGGATTTCCTACATATTGCGGGTGAAGAAAACCATTACCCATCCACACCCATACCTCGACCATTTGCTGAGTTAACATTTCTCCACACGTTTTTGTGGTTTTCTTTTTCAGAAATTATTATCCAAAACCAATATGCGTTTATACAAAGGAACTCGGGCTGACCAACTTTTATGGGTTGTGCACTGTAAATTTGCAATTATGCTTAAAATCACACGAAAAGAAATTACAAGATGGTTCTGCTTCTCTGGTTGGTACGTATTTGTTTGTATGTTGAATACAGACAATAATGGAAATCTACTGGAAATGGCTCATAGAATTTGGAGAAGTTTGCTTCTAACGTCTGTTCGTCTGTCTGTCAATGCATTGACGCTGTATAAGGGGTGCGTAAACGTAATTGTAAAGAAATCTAAACTAAAGTTATCTTGAAGCAACATGGTACAGTCATACGTTTGATCCGAAATATACCTTATTCAGTTTTAAAACAGAGCACGGAATTGCTAGCAGCAGCAGAAAATACAGTAGGTACTTATAAAATTCGTAGCTTCAAAAGTGCAATAAGCAAATGTGCGACAGGCTTCAAAGCCGTCAGTTTCACTATGCCATTTGGGTTGGTTTCTATGTAAAGTGTTGACAATCTCATTTCTAGCAGCGAACGCTGAGGTGTCTCTGTGGCCTGTGAGTTTATGGAATGTGAAAAAATTTGGATGTGGAAAATAAGTTGTGTCTTATCAAATAATGGTGTGTTAATCAGTAATTGGGGGGTTTCCTTCTATCTGGCAGAATCTTGATGCTCCGAAATTTATTTGGCATAACACACTTGGCATTATTTTCTTTAAACGAATATTAATATGGCATAAAAAATATTGAATATAATTATTTTTTGGCCGAATGTGTAAATTTACAATAGCATACTTTTAAGTTGGCAGAATTTTATTTGGCATAATTACCTTTGTCAAAGTTAAAATTTCGCATAATTTCGTTTGGCAGACCGTTTATTTAGAGCGACGATTATGTGGTAGAATTTCATTTGGAATAATTTTATTAAGCATATTCTCATTTCTATAAAAAGCACTTTTAACCTAAAATGAAAATAAAATATGTCTTTAAAAGTCAATAATTCAATATGTTGTGACAGAAAAGTTAATGACGACCTCCACGTGGGGTTGTTGGCCGTAGGGCCAACTTACACTCAAATTACACTCTAGGAGTAGCCCTAGAGTGTAATTTAAGCCCGCGTAGGACCTCCGAAGCCCCGCAGCGCTGGAGCCGTAACAGAAACCATGCCTGCTGCATGTTGCATGCTCACTTGCATGTTTCAAGGTTGGTTGCATGTTGCATGCTTGCTTGTATGCTGCATGCTTGCTTGCATGCATAGTATATTTATTTGCATGCATGGTGTATGTTTGTTTGCATGCAGGGTGTATGTTTCTTTGCACGTAGGGTGTTTGCTTGTTTGCATGCTTCTTATAAGTAAGAAATACAAAATTATTACAACCATGAATTTTCTGTAATGTGATAGATGAGTCTTTCAATTATTATGGATATGAAATGTATGCCAAAAGATGATTCTAACTATAAACTTTCTTAGATATGATAGTTCGGCCTAATGAATATCGATATGAAATGTATGCCAAAAGACGATTCTGACTGTGAACTTTCTGCGATGTGATGGTTCTACTTTTTAATTCTTATGGATACGAAATTTATGCCTATAGATGATTCTGACTTACAAAATTATGAGTTTGAATGTATGATAAATGAGTGTCTGCCAAACGATTTTCTGCGAAATGAAGTTTATGCTATCCGTTGTTATGCAAAATAATATTATGACATAAAAAGTTCTGCTATAAAGGGTAGACCTGTAATTGGGTGGTGGAGGTCAAATAGGGAGTCGCTCCATGCAGAATACTGGCATTCAGCTGTATCCGGTTAAAATGTAAGGTGACCCCAACATAGTTGGAAAAAAGTTAAGCAGGTGATGATGGGGTGTATAAAATATATATTTTTCATTTTCAGGCGAAGTGTACCACAACGGCAATCATTTCGACTGTCAATATTACGGAGAACATGTCAAGTCTAAAAGACAAGCGATAATATGGTATTTTAAACTTGGCGGGCTCAATGCAGAAACCGAAGAAATAACGCAACCGTTTGAAAATATAGTTTAAATTATTTCTAAGCTTTCTGTTCTTAAAAAAAAAAAAAACAAATTAAAAACTTTTTGTCCACTTTACAACGTTTTTTTTTTGTCAAAAGTGTTTTTGTGTTTTGTCCTATTTAACCCAAAGATTGACTGATATAATCATCAATACAATTCTAAGTGTGTGATTGCCTCAAATGATATAATTTCATGAAATAACCATTCTTTATGGTTATTACTATTATAATGCTACACTCTCGCCGAGCGGTGCGGTGCCTCGGTCGCAGTCGACCGGCGCCTTCTAACATCAAAAACATGGTCAGCTGCAACTCATCGTATTTGGTATTTTATTTTATTTTATTGTGTTTGGGTGGCTTACAGCTAACAATACAAAAATGTATAGTGAGGCAATCAACGACAAGCCAATTACAAGCCTCCACAGTTAGCAATAAACTATTGTTGCACAAACTAATAACTAAGTACAGAATCAATATCTAAGCATAATATGAATAACTAAGCCTAATGTAATAAAAAAGAATATATACTAAATATAATACTAAATTAAATACCTGCACAAGCAGGCATGCATACTTAACCACTATTATTATTTTAACCATTAACCATTGTATCATTTACAATGTAATTTACAGTAATTATGTTTTTTTCTGTGCTGTTTTTTTTTTGTTTTGACAGAGTACAAAGTACAAAACAAAGTACACCTAACTAAGCAGGAGCAAATCAATATTATGTTGGAGGAGAATGAGTAATATTATTAAAAGCTTGAAATAAAACTTTCCTGCAACTAGATTATTTTGTTAAACATCATGGTGGTCCCCAGGTTATATTGAATAATAAATAAATAAAATATTCAAAATCAAATCGTCTCATCATCTTTCTTTCTTTGCCCTCGTCCCATGTTTCTTGGTGTCAGCGAAACACGTTTTTACCCGATTGCGGCGAAGCCAAAAAGGAGGGTTATATGTATGACCTGTAAGCATGTGTGTATGTATATTATGGCCGTTTCATTGTTCCCTTGTTACTCCTAAAAGGATGAACTAATTTCGATAAATTATAAGCTTTTATTTGATTGATTCGTCTCGGTTGCGCGTTTGCCAGTGGTCATTAAATTTAAAAATAACCGGCCAAGTGCGAGTCGTCAACGTCGAGTCTCACGCACACAGGGTTCCGTAGCAAACAATATAATTAAAATATTTAGAAGGTTCATTCATAGTTGTATTGTTTTACATTCAACAATAAAACAAAATTTGTTTATACTACACCTACTTGGAAAGTACCTTGATACTTTATCAAATTTACGGTAGAAAGTACGTCATTGCATATCGAACAAATATGCGGGGAGAAAACGCATCTGAGCGGGAGAGAAAAGTGTATGAAAATCCATTTCTTACGTGGTTTTTCTTTTTTAATTTTGGGTAAGACTATGCGCCGGTAACCTAAATATCAAAAGACAAAAAGTTTTTACAGTGAGTTTTTATATCCAAGTTCGCAAAATGACACTGGCCACTAGCTGTGTGTTGGATGGTGTCAGGCTGGCAGTGCGACCCTGCGGCGGCAGGATAAACAATTTGAAAAAAGAACATGTGAAAATTGCAGACGCCATTGGCGCCATTTTCAATTTGTGTGTTGTTTGAGGATTCAGTTTTCGTTTTTTATTTTCCTCGTAGGTGTAGTATAAAGCACTATGTATCACTCGAGAGAAAGTGCGATTCCCGTAATGGGTCACTTTCTCCTCTCGGTGAACAATGTACTATTTTCATAGTATGTTAATTGTTACTGTTGCATTTTGTTTAAAAAGTCCTTTAACTCAAAAACTAAACATCAAATCTTATTCAATCAATTCTGGTTGAAAGTTTTATTTACGTTCTACATCGTACATTTTTTCAGAATTTTCCTCCTCTTACTTTAGAAATTAGAGGGGGGGATACATTTTACCACTTTGTCAATAGTTTGAAATATAGACACTTCTATTATTTCAAACTATTGACTTTGAGAAAAAATGGTTTTAGGGACCTCAACGTCATTTTAAAAGACCTATCTATAGACACATAAAGGAAGAGTCATTTGATGATTTCCCATCCGAAAAAAAAAGAGGAGGGACTCCTCGCACATGGAACTGGAAGAAAAAAATATTCCGTACAATATTCAGTTCCGTGTATGGGGAGCACCCCATTTTTTTTTCGAATTTGATCTCTTCAAATGACTCCTCCTGTAATCTTATATCACACTAATATTATATCGGCGAAAGTTTGTATGTATGTATGTACGCTCAAACGGCTAAACGGATTTGGATGAAATTGGCAAGATAGTTTATATTCTGGATTAACACATAGGGGGGTAATGGGGGAGAACGGATAAACCATCTTTCCGGCCCCAACCGTCAACCTCACCTGCACGCGCGGACAATACATCATCCGCGGCGGTATTCCTGTACCGTGGTCCCCCTGCTAGATAACAGACGAGGCAATGGCGACCGAGCAGTGGCGGTATAACCACATTCCTGACCAGAGGTCAGAAGAGGCTACAGGGTCCTTGGGGTATAAATAACCCCTAAATTATCTGGTGCAGAAGGCAACGGGAAACCACTGCAACTAACCTCCCGAGAAAATCGTAATGAAAGTAGACACAGAAGGATCACGATTGCCATGCGAACCGCCTAGCGAGCGGCGCCGCGCCGCGTCCGGGGCGAGCGGTGGAAAATGGACTACCGGCCATGATGGAGTAGGAGACCAGGCTCCGCATGGAAATAATGATACTGGAAATTCTCTCAAGTTGCGGAAAATCCAGAAGATAGGCACGTGGAATGTTCGTGGCTTGCTAAAACCCGGTAAATTCTACATCGTAGAGAAGGAAGTTACCAGATGTGGTTTATGCATCTGTGGACTAGCCGAAACCCACTGGAGAAACAACGGGCATTTCTTTACCGACACCCATGCAGTCTACTTTTCCGGCAACGATGACAACAGCCAAAACGGAGTAGCAATTCTTATTCCCAAGCATGAAAATAACAGTGTGATGGGGTATGAAGCAGTTAGCGACCGCATTATGTCAATGAAACTCAAAGCGTCACCTGTAAACCTAAACCTAATTCAGGCATATGCCCCCACCAGTGAAGCTCTACCCTCCGTTATGGAGAGTTTCTACAAAGAATTACAGGCAACAATCGAAAAAATCCCCAACAGAGAGATACTTATAATCATGGGTGATTTTAATTCGAAAATCGGCGCAAACGCTGCTCAGTACAGCAAATGTGTGGGAAATTTCGGTCTTGGGCTGCGGAATGAAAGAGGTGAAAGATTTATGCAGTTCGCAGACGAGAATAACATGGTGGTAGCAAACAGTCTATTCCAGCACCATCCTCGTAGACTGTTCACCTGGACGTCACCTGGAGGCCGAGCTAAAAACCAGATCGACTACATACTGATAAGATCACGATGGCGCACCTCCGTTCTCAATGCCCACATACTTCCGGGGGCTGATTGTGGTTCCGACCATGAACTCGTTATCGTAAAGATGCGGTTGAAACTCAAAGCTGCCCGATCCTCCAAGAAAATAAGACGGATTGAAGTTGTAGATAACGAAAAGTTCAATACAGCCATAGAGCGGAATTTTAAAGAATGGACCGATTTGAACCACAATGAAGCTACACCGGACATGCTATGGAATAAGGCTAAACATCTCATCCAAAACGCAGTGGCGGAGTCTAATACAAGATCAGAAACGCGCAAACGTCAACATTGGATGACAAATAGTACTCTTGCTCTAATAGAAGAGAGGCGGCATAAGAAAGCCGCGGGAACAGACACAAGAGAGCTGAATAAGTTGTCTGCTAACATCCAAGCCTGTTGCAGGCGAGACCATAATTCCCACCTCCGTAGCATTTGTGAAGATGTCGAAAAACACGCTATGAAGCATGAGTCTAGAGACCTTTATCACAAAATTCGTCTCATTACTAAATCTCTACCTGCTAAATCCTGGACTATTGAGAACGACAAAAATGAAGTGGTAACAGAACTCGAACAAATCTCAGAAACGTGGAAGAGCTACTGTCAGTCATTATTCCTGGACCCACAGTCGCAACAGTTTGAAAGTACAGACCCAGAAATAGAGAATTTGGAACCAGACATCCTTCTGTCCGAAGTAAGAGCTGCCATAAAACACCTGAAAAGCAAAAAAGCAACTGGTAAAGATGCAATTCCTATAGAGACAATAAAAGCCTTAGGAGAACGTGGCGACCAGATGTTTCATCTTATCTGCAACAAGGTATGGGAGACAGGAGTTTGGCCTTCGGAGTGGACACATACCGTATTCACACCTCTGCACAAGAAAGGTTCGACGAAGAAATGTAACAACTACCGCCTCATTGCTCTGATATCACACGCTAGCAAAATAATGTTACATATTCTCAACGAGCGATTGAAAACCTACCTGTCTAAGGAGATCGCTCCGGAACAAGCCGGTTTTGTAAAAGGGAAGGGCACTCGAGAACAAATTCTCATCGTACGCCAGATAATCGAGAAGTCAAGAGAATTCAATAAGCCCATATTCCTTTGCTTTGTTGATTTCTCCAAAGCATTCGACTCGGTGAAATGGCCGGTATTGTGGAAGACCTTGCTAGACATGGGCACACCAAAACATCTTGTACACCTTTTGAGACGTCTATATGAAGAGGGCACAGCCTCAGTTCGCACAGATGATGTCCTGTCAAGTGACTTCCATCCTAGTGCCGGAGTACGCCAGGGGTGCATTATATCACCGCTCTTATTCAATGCGTACACAGAGCTAATAATGCGTATCACTTTGGAAGACTGGACGGATGGTGTAACAATTGGTGGATACAAGATTGCAAACTTGCGTTACGCAGATGACACCACCTTATTTGCAACCAGTTCGCAACACTTGGAAGAGCTACTGTCAAAGATGGAACGAGTGAGCCATGAGTTTGGACTAAAAATTAATCGCAGCAAGACCCAGGTGATGATTGTTGACCGTGCCAGGAATAATTCGCCTGAAGTGACCCAAATCGCGAATTGGTCCATTCATATATTTATCTTGGGGCTCTAATTTCAAATAATGGCGGCTGCATCGATGAGATCAAACGACGTATGGGCATCACAAGAACAGCGATGGACAAGATGCGGAAAATATGGAGGAATAGAAACATAACTAAAGCCACGAAGACCAGGCTCGTGAGGACGCTTATATTCCCCATATTTCTTTACGCAGCTGAAACATGGACCTTGCGAGATGTGGAAAGGAAGAGAATAGATGCTCTGGAAATGTGGTGCTGGAGAAGAATGCTTGGGGTTTCGTGGACCGAGTTTCGCACGAACGTCTCGATACTTCAAGAACTCGGTATCAGGCAGCGTCTGTTCTCGATAGTACAATCTCGCATCCTGACATTTTTCGGACATGTTTCCCGGCGTGACAATCAGTCCATAGAACGCCTTGTCGTCCAAGGAAAAGTAGAAGGCACTAGACCGCGCGGAAGGTCACCCACGCGTTGGACTGACCAGATCAAGTCTGCCATTAGAGGTTCAGTTAACGAATGCAGCAGGATGACCTCTAGCAGGCAGCGGTGGCGAAATATCGTGAAGTGTATCACATCTGCCCCTTCCAATACTGCTACGAATACTTAACGATCACGACCGCTCTGTCAAGAGCGTACCGGATAAGAAGAACACATAGAACACATTGGATCCCAGAAAAATGCGGTGTTCCCGTGGGATAATCAAATAACTCAAATATGGTTTTAACTCAATTACGCTCAAGCGGCTTAACAGATCTGAATAACAGTTGGTATCAGGATACCTTATATTCTGGCCATTAACACGGAAAAGTATAGGTAGTGTTCGCGAAGGATTTAAATATTATTAATCATATTTAGTATGTGGTTAGATTTAATGCACAAATATTGTGCGTAACTTAGAGAAGGTTTTCATTGTAATCGGTGCTCTCTATCAAAACATTTATGAATTTTTGGAAACATACAATACACAACATATAATACATAACATACAATAATGTAACTATATGAAAACAAATGGAACAATAGCTTATGTTGAAGGACAATATAGTTATATTAAAATCATACAAGTCCAGTTCGCAGCGCTGATGTTCCATGCTACAGTAATCACTGCCTCTAGGGTCGTCATAATCCTCGAAGGGTTCCGTATTTTGTGCGACCAGTTTCTGCTGAGACTCTTTTGGCGTTTCCTCTACATCATGTGACAGATATACCACTGAAACAAGAGTCTTAAAAAGGGGCTATGATAAATGATAATGATAAATGATAAATGATGTTTATTTTGCAAATAGGTTTTTTAAAAACACTTTTACACGTCTCTTTTTTAAACTAGATGGGGCCGGTGTTTCGTACCTGACTACTCTGAGAAGAAACAGCCGAAACAAACTCAGAGGTCATAGTCTCTTTTAAAGTCCAGACATAATCTTGGTTAACTTACATGAGGACTATGCAGATTAGTGTCTGAGATGGTCTCTTGAAGAAAGAACCACACAGATTTGAGTGGACCTGTCCAGTCAGTGCAAGCATTTGTCAGTTATCGTGTAGCTCGACTTATAACTCAAGGAGCTCAACGACACGACGAACAATACCAAAGAAAGGACATTTGGGTAGGTCGCTTATAGTACTCAAACTGCCAGACAATAGTGGAAAAAGATACACATGGTCCTCACATTCACACACAATAATCAAATAAAATTAATACAAAATACTCTACAAAATAAATGTCATTAAATGTGACCATTAACAATAAAAAATAAAAATAAAAGTAAAATACTTAGCAAAGTAAGTATTCATGTCAAATCATTAAATATAACAATAAGAACAATATAAAACAAAATAATAATAATAATAAAATACTAAAAGTATTCATGTCAAATAAATTAAATGTCACAGTGTATATGGCAAAGGAATCAATAATAAACAAGCGAAGTCCGAAATTTCGACATTCACAGAGTAAATTTAATTGGAGCAGCTTAATCCCAAGCCTTTTTATCTTCGAGAACATGCTAAACAGTTTTCGCACATTATAGTGAAGGAATGTGGCAAAGACTTTTAAACTTATGGAACGTTATCCACAACCACCAACATGTCTGATATGTTACGGACATATTTGCTTGCAAGCATTGCAGTTAAAATCTAAATAATTATATAAAAGAAGAAACTGACTGACTGACTCACCTATCAACGCACAGCACAAACCGCTGGGTCTACAGATTCCAAATTTGGCAAGTAATATTTCAGTTATTTGATTATCCCACGGGAACACCGCATTTTTCCGGGATCCAATGTAGCCTATGTGTAAATCCAGAATATAAGCTATTTTGGGACCCAATTTCATCCAAATCCGTTAAGCTGTTATAGCTTGAAGGAGTAACAAACATACACACATACATACATACAAACTTTCACCTTTATAATATTAGTGTGACTAGCTGCGCCCGCGCAACTTCGTCAGCTTGCGTGCGTACATAAAAGAAAGAGAGGGTTCGAGAGAGTGTGCGTCAACCTTAAAAGATAGACATATGCTATTGCGGTCATTTTTAAAGCTATATAAGAGAAACAATTCCGACATGCATGATTATTGCGTAACTTTAACCGTTCACGCAGCGCACACAACGGAAGCTCTCTAAAGGAATAAACCCCTGTTTTTGAAACATTTTTCATTGATGCTCCGCGCTACTACTGGTTGTAGCGTGATGTTATATAACCGCCTTGCTCGATAAATGGGCTATCCAACATTAAAATATTTTTTCAATTCGATCCAGTAGTTCCTGAACTACTGGATCGAATTGAAAAAATATTTTAATTGTTGTAACGCGCTAATTTCAGAAAATTAGCGCGTTCATTGTTCAACCAACCAAACAATTTCTTCAGATTCAAGTAGGTAAATTTAATGTCTCGGAAATATTTGCATTAATCGCTAAAATATTCTACTTATGTTATTTCCCAGTAAGGGCTTCTCTCGACAGCCTTACGTCTCCATCCTTAGACACTCGATGACAGTTATACACCAGCTAGGTCTAAAGTTCTCAACAAGGTGCATGAAATGAGCCGACACACGATAAAACTGCTGTACACTGTTGCGGATCTCTTGCAACTGCCTTCCGTCTCCATCGTCAGACATTCAATGAAAGTCATACTCCATGCAGATCTTAAATTCCCATCAAGATGCATGAAATGAGCGCAAACACGATAAAGATGCTGTAAACTCTAGAGAACCTCTTGCAACTACCTTCCGCCTCCATCGTCAGACCTTCGATGACAGTCATACTCCAGCTAGGTATAAAATTCTCATCAAGGTGCATGAAAAAATCCCAAACGCGATATAGCTGCTGTAAACTCTTGAGGACCTGTTGCAACTGCTTTCCTTCTCCATCGTCAGACCTTTGATGACAGTCATACTCCAGGCAGGTCTTAAGTTCCAAGGTGCATGAAATGAGCCCAATGACAGTATAGCTGCTGCAAACTGTTTAGGACCTCTTTCAACTGCCATTTGCCTCCATCGTTTGACTGTCAATGACAGTCTTAATTCAGCAAGATCTAAAGTTCTTATCGAGGTGCATGAAATAGGCCAAATACGTTATTTGATGCTGTAAACTCTTGAGGACCTCTTGCAACTACATTCCGTCTCCATCGTCAGACCTTCGATAACGTCATACTCCGGCTAGGTCTAAAGTTCTCATCAAGGTGGTGCATGAATTAATGAACCCAAACACGCGTTCTGAATTTGAAATGGGACCAAACTTGAGAGTCTTGTATATGCTTTTCACAAAAAAAAAGAATCACGCATATCGGACTTCTCTGTAAAAAGTTATGCGTGGTCATACATGAAAATAAAAAATATAGACGCGTCGATTTGGGAACCTACTTTTCTGTTTCGTCGGTTAAAAATCCAAGCTTCAGACATTTGACACGGGCGAGGGTCATTCTTTCACGTACCTAATATCTTAACACCACATTCAGAAAATGGAGTGAAATAATAATAATAATAATAAAAAAAAAAAAACATTAGCCAAATTAAATGAAACTACCGGAATATACCAAAAATATCTGAAAATATCTGAAGGAAAACCATAAAACGTCATAATATTAAGATGCTGACCAGAAGCCGAGCCAAACAACAGGCACACCCACCATCTCCGGGCTCGTCGCTCAGCTCCGCCTCGCAGCCGCCGGGACGCGCCACATCCGTGAGCATCGTGTCGCCGGTCGCTGCAGTTGCGTCGAGCTCGAGCGACGAGTTTTTCTCCCCGCCGTCGACACCACCACCACCATCGCCTCGACGACGAGCAAGAGGACGGCCACCAGCGGGCTTGGGACCTCGTGGCCAACCGGCCCCGAACAGGGTCCCCGCTGCCGGTGGAAATGTGTCGCGCATGCGATGGACTCATTCCATAAACGAGAATGTCATGCGCGCATATTATGGGGCTACAGAGGGAGGAAACAACCTGACCGCGTACCGTGTTCGGATGCTCTCTCTGTTTCAGGTGCTTGAGCCAGCTGTCAACGTGTCGGCGCAACGACTGTCGGATCAGGTGCGAGTCATCCAGCGTAATCGTATGTTGGATGACACCGTACTTGATCGCTTGCGGACTGAAATGCAGAGTAGCCATGTCATTGCCACGCCGTCGCAGGCTGTGGTTCCACCACAGTCTAGCATAATACCAAATCGCAATAACGACGTAAGTGATGACATGGTTACTAATGTAAGTACCCAGTGCAATGAGGAAATGAGGAGTGCTTTGGAAGGTGCGATTCGGGAATATCGGTTCATGTCAGCCGACCTTAGGCCACGCATACCTCGTTTGCCCATGCATAACAAAAATAGGGCGCTGGTGGCTGTTCTGGATTCGCAGTTGTCAAACTATTTTGATAACTGCGAAGACCTCATCGATGCTCATTCAATCCTGTATTGTGCAGCTGTAGCGGCATGTCGTGTAGCTTACGTCAAATTTTCTGATGACAGAGCTACACGACCTAAGCCAGCCATACCAGCATGGCAGTACAGGATTGAACGACGTTTTGGTGGGGCCAGAGCACTCATCGGCAAACTGATCTGCTTCAGGGAGGGCAATACACGCCCTAGAGTGATGCGTTTTGTGAGGCGGGCGTTCTCGGGGACTGATATCAGTCCTCGAGACTACATGTCCCGTGTCACAGAGCGCATCGACTTCCTGAAGCAGAAAGTGTATGCATGGGCAAACCGTATTCGTAGGTATAAACGGCGGGTCGACCGATACACTCAGAATCGCACATTCCAAAGAGATGAAAGGTGGGTTTATAGGGCTTGGGAGCGACCAGACCAAGGTGTGGCTGACACGCGCCTGCCGGATGATGATGCCATGTGTTCGTTCTGGCGCAGCATCTGGTCGGTGCCTGTTAGCCATACCGAGGATGAATGGACCCGGGAGGTCGAGCGAGCGTGCGATCCAGTACAAGAAATGGGGGCAATCACCATCTGCCCCCAAGACGTAGTTCGTGCAGTCCGTCCGTTGCCTAACTGGAAATCTCCAGGGCCGGATGGGCTGCACAACTTCTGGATCAAATGGTTCACAAGGTCGCACGCTCGCCTGGCAACCCTGTTCCAGTCAGCCTTAGAGTCAGGGTCGCTGCCCGAGTTCCTGACAACAGGTATAACCCACCTGCTCCATAAATCGGGTAGTACTGCGGAGCCTAAAAATTATAGACCGATTACCTGTCTTCCGACAGTCTATAAAGTTCTTACATCCATTTTGAGAGCTA
Organism: Eugnorisma glareosa; assembly: GCA_947578425.1. Classification (NCBI taxonomy): domain Eukaryota; kingdom Metazoa; phylum Arthropoda; class Insecta; order Lepidoptera; family Noctuidae; genus Eugnorisma; species Eugnorisma glareosa. The sequence continues at coordinate 15,821,970 of OX387979.1, forward strand.
AAATTAACAAACACATTGATGATAATTCTATCATGTCCGCTTCTCAAAATGGATGTAGGAACGGGTCCCGCGGTACTAAGGAGCTACTCCTCATTGATATGGCCATTAGCCAACAGGTTCGCCGTTCCCGAAGGGATCTGTCGACATGTTGGATAGATTATAAGAAGGCCTATGACTCCGTGCCACATACATGGCTCATGAGGGTGCTAGAGTTGTATAAAGTAGATGCAACTCTGCGCACCTTCCTGATGTCGTGTATGGGACAATGGAGGACAGTCCTTCGCTATCCAGGATGTCGGCAAATCCAGAGGAATAGCGAGCCGATAAGGATAGAGCGAGGTATATTTCAGGGCGACAGTTTGAGTCCACTTTGGTTCTGCTTAGCCTTGAATCCTCTTAGCACGCTGCTGGAGGATTCAGGTCTAGGCTATCGGTTGAGGAGAGGTGGTCAAGTTGTATCTCACCTCCTTTACATGGATGACCTGAAACTCTTTGCCCCCAACGATTTGCAACTGATGGAGCTACTGAAGGTAACTGAAACTTTCAGTAGCGCCATCAGGATGGAATTTGGTGTGGACAAATGTGCGGTCATGCATGTAAAACGAGGGGAGATTGTGGAATCTGTGGGAACCCAGCTCTCGGATTCCATAAATCTTAGATCCCTCTCAGCAACCGAAACCTATAAGTATTTGGGTATGTCGGAAGCGCTGGGCATCAATGTTGCTGACATGAAGCAATCGTTGAAGGAACGCTTCTTTGGCCGCCTGAAAAAAGTATTTAATAGTCTTTTAGCAGGCGGAAATAAGGTGCGCGCCTTCAACGGTTGGGTCATGCCGGTTTTGATGTACTCTTTCGGCATACTGAAATGGACTCAAACAGAACTAGACGCCCTGGATAGGAAGGTCCGTACATTGTTGACGGCATATCGAATGCATCACCCACGTTCTTCGGTTATGAGACTGTATATCCCGCGGAAGTGTGGGGGTCGAGGCTTTTTAAACGCTAAGACTCTCCACAATCGCGAGATATGCAGTCTCAGGGAATATTTCCTAGAAGCCGACGTGGGGATGCATCGAGATGTGGTCGCGGTGGACAAGGGCCTCACCCCGCTCTCCTTGGCTAAAGAGAACTGGCGCAAACCTGTAGTGCTTGACACTAACGACCGCAGGGAGGTATGGCAGAGTAAGGAGCTTCACGGACGCTTTTTCCGGGCCCTGCACGGGCCCGATGTAGACCTGTCAGCGTCCGTAGCCTGGCTACGTTCTGGGGACCTCTTCGGAGAAACCGAAGGTTTTGTCTGTGCAATTATGGATGAAGTTATGATGACGAATAACTACCGGAGATTTATTGTGAAGGACGGCACGGTTGACATATGTCGGGCATGCCACCGTCCAGGTGAATCAATCCGTCACATTATCTCTGGGTGTTCTCGTTTGGCCAACGGAGAGTACTTGCATAGACACAACCTTGTAGCCAGGATTATCCATCAGCAACTTGCTCTAAAATACAGACTTGTGGAATCGGAAGTGCCGTACTATAGGTATGTGCCCGACCCAGTTCTCGAAAATGGCAATATCACATTGTACTGGGATCAATCCATCATCACTGACAGGACTATTTTAGCCAATAAGCCTGATATAGTGGTGGTGGATCGATCAGAGCGGCGCGCAATGATTGTTGACATAACGGTCCCGCATGATGAGAACCTCGTGAAAGCCGAGAAAGATAAGCAAATAAAATATCTTGACTTGGCTCGCGAGGTTGTCGACATGTGGGATGTGGACTCAGCGATCATTGTGCCGATAGTCGTATCAGCCCATGGCTTAATTGCTAAGAGCCTCGATGAATACCTGACGAGGCTCTCGTTAGGCAGCTGGATCAAGGGCTTGATACAGAAAGCAGTACTCCTGGACACGGCTCGTATTGTTAGGAGGTTTCTCTCTCTGGAGCCCTGACCACCGGTAGCTTGGACCCTGTTCCCGATACCGGCGGGCAACAATTTTTTATATTTTTAAATGTTTTTATATTTTTTTTTTTATAAGAAATATTTAAAAATGTAAATAATTTGTTTAAAAGTTAAATAAAGGAATAATAATAATAATAATATAATCTGTGGCCCGGGTGTCAAAGTGACGCAATCTTTTTTCTGCAATTCAATAATTTTGTATATTTTTCGACAAATTTAATTGTTTTATATATGTTTTGGACAATCAAAATACAAGAAAAAAAAAACTAAAATGGAATTAAATAATTTGGAACGAGTACCTACGAAATTCGAACATAAATAATAATGCAGGAATATTGAAGCGTCAAATACCCAGGAATGTTGACTAGAAGCCGGGCAAAGCAACAGGCACACCCACCATCTCCGGGCTCGTCGCTCAGCTCCGCCTCGCAGCCGCCGGGACGCGCCACATCCGTGAGCATCGTGTCACCGGTCGCTCCAGTTGCGTCGAGCTCGAGCGACGAGTTTTTCTCCCCGCCGTCGACACCACCACCTCCACCACGACGACAAGGAAGAGGACGGCCACCAGCGGGCTTGGGACCTCGAGGCCAACCGGCCCCGAACAGGGTCCCCGCTGCCGGTGGAAATGTGTCGCGCATGCGATGGACTCTGTCCATTAATGAGAACGTCATGCGCGCATATTATGGGGCTACTGAGGGGGGAAGCAACTTGACTGCATACCGTGGTCGGATGCTCTCTCTGTTTCAGGTGCTTGAGCCAGCTATCAGCGTGTCAGCACAACGACTGTCGGATCAGGTGCGGGTCATCCAGCGTAACCATATGTTAGATGACACCGTACTTGATCGACTACGCCTCGATTCACGGAGTGACCCAGTTCCGCCTGCTTCGCCAATGATCGCGGTACAGCAGCAAAATGTACCCAGTGCTTTGCCGCGATCCGACCGCGGTGGTGAAGAGGATGACGAAGTTATATCCGTGAGTAGCCAATGCAACGTACAATTGAGGAGCGCTTTGGAGGGTGCGTTCCGGGAGTACCGTTCCACACCACCTGAACTTAGACCACGTCTACCTCGTTTGCCAATGCACAAGAAAAATAAGGCGCTGGTGTGTGCTCTAGATTCGCAGCTGTCAACCTGCTTTGACAGCAGCAAAGACCTCGCCGATACCCACTCAATATTGTACTGTGGAGCTGTAGCGGCATGTCGTGTAGCTCACGTTAAATTTCCCAACAACGACAGAGCTACACGACCAAAATTAGCTGTTCCAGCTTGGCAGTGCAGGATTGAGAGGCGTATCGGTGGGGCTAGAGCACTCATCGGCAAGTTAATCTGCTTCAGGGAGGGCAATACTCGTCCTAGAGTGATGCGCTTTGTGAGGCGGGCATTCTCGGGAACCGATATTAGTTCTCGAGATTACTTAGCCCGCGTCACAGAGCGTATCGACTTCCTGAAGCAGAAGATCTGTGCATGGGCAAGCCGTATTCGTCGGTACAAACGGCGAGTGGAGCGATACACTCAGAATCGCACATTCCAAAGCGATGAAAGGTGGGTATATCGGGCTTGGGAGCGACCAGACCAAGGTGTGACTGACACGGGTCTGCCGGATGATGACGCCATGTGTTCATTCTGGCGCAGCATCTGGTCGGTGCCTGTCAGTCACACTGAGGGCGATTGGACCCGGGAGGTTGAACAAGCGTGTGATCCAATACCAGAAATGGGGGCAATCATCATCAGCCCCCAAGACGTAGCTCGTGCAGTCCGTCCGTTACCTAACTGGAAGTCTCCAGGGCCGGACGGACTGCACAACTTCTGGATTAAGTGGTTCCAAAGATCGCACACTTGCTTGGCGTCCCAGTTTCAATCAGCCTTAGAGTCAGGGTCGCTGCCCCAGTTCTTGACGACAGGAATTACCCACCTGCTCCATAAATCAGGTAGTACTGCGGAGCCCAAAAATTATAGACCAATCACTTGTCTTCCAACGGTCTATAAAGTTCTTACATCCATTTTGAGAGCTAAAATCAATCAACATATTGAGACTAATTCTATCATGTCTGCCTCTCAGAATGGATGTAGGAATGGGTCCCGCGGTACTAAGGAGCTGCTTCTCATTGATATGGCCATTAGCCAACAGGTTCGCCGCTCCCGAAAGGATCTGTCTACATGTTGAATAGATTACAAGAAAGCCTATGATTCTGTGCCTCATACATGGCTCATGAGGGTGCTGGAGTTGTATAAAGTAGATGCAACTCTGCGTACCTTCCTGGTGTCATGTATGGGGCACTGGAGAACGGTTCTTCGCTATCCAGGATGTCGACAGATCCAGGGGAACAGCGAACCGATAAGGATCGAACGCGGTATATTCCAGGGTGATAGTCTGAGTCCATTGTGGTTTTGTCTAGCCTTGAACCCTCTCAGCACACTGCTGGAGGGTTCAAGTCTAGGCTATAGGTTGAGGAGAGGTGGTCAGGTCATATCTCACCTTCTTTACATGGATGATCTGAAACTCTTTGCCCCCAACAATTTGCAACTGATGGATCTACTGAAGGTAACAGAAACCTTCAGTAGCGCCATCAGAATGGAATTTGGTGTGGACAAATGTGCAGTCATGCATGTAAAGCGAGGGGAGATTATGGAATCCGTGGGAACTCAACTCTCGGATTCCATACACCTTAGATCCCTCTCCTTAACAGAATCCTACAAGTATTTGGGTATGTCGGAAGCATTAGGTATCAATACCGCCGACATGAAGCAATCGTTGAGGGAACGCTTTTTTGGCCGCCTGAATAAGGTGCTAAACAGTCTTTTGTCAGGCGGAAACAAGGTGCGCGCCTTCAACGGTTGGGTCATGCCGGTTTTGATGTATTCTTTCGGCATACTCAAATGGACTCAGACGGAACTTGATGCCCTGGATAGGAGGGTCCGCGCGCTGCTGACCGCAAATCGAATGCATCACCCACGGTCGTCGGTGATGAGACTGTATATCCCGCGGAAGTGTGGGGGTCGAGGCTTCTTAAATGCTAAGACCCTGCACAACCGTGAGGTATGCAGTCTCAGGGAATATTTCCTAGAAGCCGACGTGGGGATGCACCGAGATGTGGTCTCAGTGGACAAGGGCCTCACCCCGCTCTCCCTGGCTAATGAGAACTGGCGCAAGCCTAGAGTATTAGACACTAATGACCGCAAGGAGGTATGGCAGGGCAAGGAACTTCACGGACGCTTTTACCGGGCCCTACATGGGCCCGATGTAGACTTCTTAGCGTCCGTATCTTGGCTGCGCTTCGGTGACCTATTTGGGGAAACCGAAGGTTTTGTCTGTGCAATAATGGACGAAGTTATGATGACGAATAACTACCGGAAATACATTGTGAAGGATGGCACGGTTGACATATGTCGGGCATGCCACCGTCCGGGAGAATCGATCCGACATATTATTTCTGGGTGTTCTCGTCTGGCTAACGGAGAGTACTTGCATAGACACAACCTCGTTGCCAGGATTATCCACCAGCAACTTGCTTTGAAGTACAACCTTGTGGAATCAGAAGTGCCATACTATAAGTATGCGCCCGACCCAGTTCTCGATAATGGTAATATCACGTTGTATTGGGATCGACCTATCATCACTGACAGGACTATTGTTGCCAATAAGCCTGACATTGTGGTGATAGATCGATTGGTGCGTCGCGCAATGATTGTTGATATAACGGTTCCGCATGACGAGAACCTCGTGAAAGCAGAGAAAGATAAACAATTCAAATATCTAGATTTGGCTCGCGAGGTTGTCGACATGTGGGACGTGAGTACAGCAGTCATTGTGCCGATAGTCGTGTCGGCCAATGGCTTAAAAGCCAATAGCCTCGACGAACATCTGAGGAAGCTCTCGCTAGGCAGCTGGATCAAGGGCTTGATTCAGAAAGCAGTACTTCTGGACACGGCGCGTATTGTTAGGAGGTTCCTCACTCAAGAGCCCTGACCATCGGTATCTCGGACCCTGTTCCCGATGCCGGTGGGCTACTATTTTCTATATTTTTAAATGTTTTTTATATAATCTTTGTTACTAAAAATATTTAAAAATGTATATAATATGTAAAGAAAATAAATGAATGAATAATAATAAATAATAATAATATAATCTGTGGCTCGGATGTCAAATTGACGTGACATAAAATTTTCAGAAACTAATTTAATTTAATATTTTTACCACATTTCTTCAACAAAACTTTAGACAACGAAATTATGAGAAGAAAAAAAAAAAACATTAGCCAAATTAAATGAAACTACCGGAATATACCAAAAATGAAAATATCTGAAGGAAAACCATAAAACGTCATAATATTAAGATGCTGACCAGAAGCCGAGCCAAACAACAGGCACACCCACCATCTCCGGGCTCGTCGCTCAGCTCCGCCTCGCAGCCGCCGGGACGCGCCACATCCGTGAGCATCGTGTCGCCGGTCGCTGCAGTTGCGTCGAGCTCGAGCGACGAGTTTTTCTCCCCGCCGTCGACACCACCACCACCATCGCCTCGACGACGAGCAAGAGGACGGCCACCAGCGGGCTTGGGACCTCGTGGCCAACCGGCCCCGAACAGGGTCCCCGCTGCCGGTGGAAATGTGTCGCGCATGCGATGGACTCATTCCATAAACGAGAATGTCATGCGCGCATATTATGGGGCTACAGAGGGAGGAAACAACCTGACCGCGTACCGTGTTCGGATGCTCTCTCTGTTTCAGGTGCTTGAGCCAGCTGTCAACGTGTCGGCGCAACGACTGTCGGATCAGGTGCGAGTCATCCAGCGTAATCGTATGTTGGATGACACCGTACTTGATCGCTTGCGGACTGAAATGCAGAGTAGCCATGTCATTGCCACGCCGTCGCAGGCTGTGGTTCCACCACAGTCTAGCATAATACCAAATCGCAATAACGACGTAAGTGATGACATGGTTACTAATGTAAGTACCCAGTGCAATGAGGAAATGAGGAGTGCTTTGGAAGGTGCGATTCGGGAATATCGGTTCATGTCAGCCGACCTTAGGCCACGCATACCTCGTTTGCCCATGCATAACAAAAATAGGGCGCTGGTGGCTGTTCTGGATTCGCAGTTGTCAAACTATTTTGATAACTGCGAAGACCTCATCGATGCTCATTCAATCCTGTATTGTGCAGCTGTAGCGGCATGTCGTGTAGCTCACGTCAAATTTTCTGATGACAGAGCTACACGACCTAAGCCAGCCATACCAACATGGCAGTACAGGATTGAACGACGTATTGGTGGGGCCAGAGCACTCATCGGCAAACTGATCTGCTTCAGGGAGGGCAATACACGCCCTAGAGTGATGCGTTTTGTGAGGCGGGCGTTCTCGGGGACTGATATCAGTCCTCGAGACTACATGTCCCGTGTCACAGAGCGCATCGACTTCCTGAAGCAGAAAGTGTATGCATGGGCAAACCGTATTCGTAGGTATAAATGGCGGTTCGACCGATACACTCAGAATCGCACATTCCAAAGAGATGAAAGGTGGGTTTATAGGGCTTGGGAGCGACCAGACCAAGGTGTGGCTGACACGCGCCTGCCGGATGATGATGCCATGTGTTCGTTCTGGCGCAGCATCTGGTCGGTGCCTGTTAGCCATACCGAGGATGAATGGACCCGGGAGGTCGAGCGAGCGTGCGATCCAGTACAAGAAATGGGGGCAATCACCATCTGCCCCCAAGACGTAGTTCGTGCAGTCCGTCCGTTGCCTAACTGGAAATCTCCAGGGCCGGATGGGCTGCACAACTTCTGGATCAAATGGTTCACAAGGTCGCACGCTCGCCTGGCAACCCTGTTCCAGTCAGCCTTAGAGTCAGGGTCGCTGCCCGAGTTCCTGACAACAGGTATAACCCACGTGCTCCATAAATCGGGTAGTACTGCGGAGCCTAAAAATTATAGACCGATTACCTGTCTTCCGACAGTCTATAAAGTTCTTACATCCATTTTGAGAGCTAAAATTAACAAACACAATGATGATAATTCTATCATGTCCGCTTCTCAAAATGGATGTAGGAACGGGTCCCGCGGTACTAAGGAGCTACTCCTCATTGATATGGCCATTAGCCAACAGGTTCGCCGTTCCCGAAGGGATCTGTCGACATGTTGGATAGATTATAAGAAGGCCTATGACTCCGTGCCACATACATGGCTCATGAGGGTGCTAGAGTTGTATAAAGTAGATGCAACTCTGCGCACCTTCCTGATGTCGTGTATGGGATAATGGAGGACAGTCCTTCGCTATCCAGGATGTCGGCAAATCCAGAGGAATAGCGAGCCGATAAGGATAGAGCGAGGTATATTTCAGGGCGACAGTTTGAGTCCACTTTGGTTCTGCTTAGCCTTGAATCCTCTTAGCACGCTGCTGGAGGATTCAGGTCTAGGCTATCGGTTGAGGAGAGGTGGTCAAGTTGTATCTCACCTCCTTTACATGGATGACCTGAAACTCTTTGCCCCCAACGATTTGCAACTGATGGAGCTACTGAAGGTAACTGAAACTTTCAGTAGCGCCATCAGGATGGAATTTGGTGTGGACAAATGTGCGGTCATGCATGTAAAACGAGGGGAGATTGTGGAATCTGTGGGAACCCAGCTCTCGGATTCCATAAATCTTAGATCCCTCTCAGCAACCGAAACCTATAAGTATTTGGGTATGTCGGAAGCGCTGGGCATCAATGTTGCTGACATGAAGCAATCGTTGAAGGAACGCTTCTTTGGCCGCCTGAAAAAAGTATTTAATAGTCTTTTAGCAGGCGGAAATAAGGTGCGTGCCTTCTACGGTTGGGTCATGCCGGTTTTGATGTACTCTTTCGGCATACTGAAATGGACTCAAACAGAACTAGACGCCCTGGATAGGAAGGTCCGTACATTGTTGACGGCATATCGAATGCATCACCCACGTTCTTCGGTTATGAGACTGTATATCCCGCGGAAGTGTGGGGGTCGAGGCTTTTTAAACGCTAAGACTCTCCACAATCGCGAGATATGCAGTCTCAGGGAATATTTCCTAGAAGCCGACGTGGGGATGCATCGAGATGTGGTCGCGGTGGACAAGGGCCTCACCCCGCTCTCCTTGGCTAAAGAGAACTGGCGCAAACCTGTAGTGCTTGACACTAACGACCGCAGGGAGGTATGGCAGAGTAAGGAGCTTCACGGACGCTTTTTCCGGGCCCTGCACGGGCCCGATGTAGACCTGTCAGCGTCCGTAGCCTGGCTACGTTCTGGGGACCTCTTCGGAGAAACCGAAGGTTTTGTCTGTGCAATTATGGATGAAGTTATGATGACGAATAACTACCGGAGATTTATTGTGAAGGACGGCACGGTTGACAAATGTCGGGCATGCCACCGTCCAGGTGAATCAATCCGTCACATTATCTCTGGGTGTTCTCGTTTGGCCAACGGAGAGTACTTGCATAGACACAACCTTGTAGCCAGGATTATCCATCAGCAACTTGCTCTAAAATACAGACTTGTGGAATCGGAAGTGCCGTACTATAGGTATGTGCCCGACCCAGTTCTCGAAAATGGCAATATCACATTGTACTGGGATCAATCCATCATCACTGACAGGACTATTTTAGCCAATAAGCCTGATATAGTGGTGGTGGATCGATCAGAGCGGCGCGCAATGATTGTTGACATAACGGTCCCGCATGATGAGAACCTCGTGAAAGCCGAGAAAGATAAGCAAATAAAATATCTTGACTTGGCTCGCGAGGTTGTCGACATGTGGGATGTGGACTCAGCGATCATTGTGCCGATAGTCGTATCAGCCCATGGCTTAATTGCTAAGAGCCTCGATGAATACCTGAGGAGGCTCTCGTTAGGCAGCTGGATCAAGGGCTTGATACAGAAAGCAGTACTCCTGGACACGGCTCGTATTGTTAGGAGGTTTCTCTCTCTGGAGCCCTGACCACCGGTAGCTTGGACCCTGTTCCCGATACCGGCGGGCAACAATTTTTTATATTTTTAAATGTTTTTATATTTTTTTTTATAAGAAATATTTAAAAATGTAAATAATTTGTTTAAAAGTTAAATAAAGGAATAATAATAATAATAATAAATCATTTAATCAGGACCAAACATTTTGTACATTTTATGCACCCACCAAACTGCGTAACAGTTTGTCGGCGGGATTAGCGCTCGTCTTAATACATTTGGTTCAAATAGTAATAGCACAGTAGGTAATAAGAAATGAAAGTAAAAGTAGTAAATAAATAAATATTGTGGCAGCGCGAGCCGCCGCCGCCGGCGCAGTCAACGTTCGGCGCTGCAGCGGCGGCGCGGCGGCGGGCCGGGTCGCCACAACCATTCAGAAATACAAAAATTAGTGAATTACACACTCCTCACATAAAGTCACTAACTCAGCGATTACCTATGAGTACATCTTCACATGAATGTTTAACTCGTTAACATAAGGTTTTTCACTCACAACAGTGACATTAAAACAAAAACAAATTAGTGAGTATTTTCACACCTTGCAACAACTTCATTGAGGAAAACAGTTTTTAATTTATATTTTAGTGTTTGTTTACTAATTCCAATATTATCCTTTCTTAGCCAATCGAGATTATTGAAAAGTGTAGGAGTCAAGTACTTGTTGGTTCTTTTGCCATAGTAATTTTTTGCTGGTGGTCGCACAAGTTTACGCTCTCTAACGCTTCTAGTATTGTACCTATTTTGCACATGTAGTTTGAATTGTTCGTTGTAGAACTGCTCTAGAACCAGCAGGTACTTGACCTTCTCATGTACAGGAAGCACCTTACATACAACAAAAAGCCTTTCATAGTTTTCTTTACAGGCAAGTTTTGTTTGTGGGTTAACTAGGTATTTCATGAAACGAATTTGCAGCGCTTTAATACTGTTAAGGTAGGTTTTAAATGTACGGCCATACGTATTCAATCCATAAGATAGCAATGACTCGGCGAGAGCAAAATAAATGACACGCAGCGTTTTCCTACTTAACGGCCCCTTCAGGATATAAAACTTACTCAACACTGCCCTAAGCTTTGTACACACTGTGTCAACCTGTGCTTTCCAATTTATATTGCGGTCCACCCACAGACCTAGATACTTAAATTTACTAACAAACTCAAGCTGTTCACAGACACAATTGACATTTTTAACGTGCATGCACTCATACGTGTGACCCACGATTCCTATATCCACGCTCTTGACACTCTTCGCTACCAAGTTGTGCGGTGAGTGCAGATGCATCACTTTCGTCTTATTAAGGTTAAGTATGATACCATTATCGTGCGCCCAGCGGGTAATATTATCGAAGTCAGCCTGCAGCACAGCCCTGATCTCTTGTATATTTTTAGAGGAGTACATAAGGCACATGTCGTCCGCGTACATATACACCCGACATTTCCTTACCACATTACTGACGCTATTGACATGCATGACATAGCCAACCGGACCATAGACTGAACTAGTCGGAACGCCAAGATGTACGGCCGCTTCTTTACCAGCAACACCAGAAATGCAGGTCTGTAAGGTTCTGCCACTCAGATAGTTCCGGAACCACCTGTTAGTGGGGCCCCTGATTCCGCACTCATCCATGGCCTGCAACAGCACCTCGTGATCCAAGGTATCGAACGCTTTTTTATAATCAATGAACAGCGCCAGGACCTGATGGCCCTGGTCGAGACTATTGTTCATATCCTCGGAAAACTGTGATAGTGCTGTTACAGTGCTACGACCCTTCGCTAACCTGGCCAACTACTATCTTCTCCACTATTTTATTAATAACTGATAAGATAGCAATCGGCCTATAGTTAGCGTAATCTGAATGCGATCCCTGCTTATAGATGGGCCTAATTAAAGCTTTTTTGAGTGGGCTAGGATATTCCCCTTTCAACAAACACAGGTTGACAAAGTGCGACAAGACCGGTGAGATCTTATTCTTAATTAATTTTAAGTCTATAACTCGAATGCAGTCAATACCTGGCGCCTTATCACTGCTCAGCTGATCAATTACTTTACACACTGTGTCACAGGTTGCAGGCTTAAAGCGAAACGTTACATCACTTGCCCTAACATATTTACTTCTGTCTAATAATTGAAAACTACAATTGTGTTTAATAGCAATAATTTCGTTAGTAAATGTATCTGTAAATTGACTACATATATTATCCATTGTGTCTTTATCCCCAAAGTATCTTTTAACAATATCATCTATATTTGCTTTTTTCCTACCTGTCCAATTATTAATTTTGTCCCAGATTTTTTTTGGATCTCCGTTACACTTCTTAATTTCTTCCTGTCGAAACCTATTTCTTGCTTTAAATATTAGTTTGTTCACCTTATTTCTAAATCGTGTGTATTCTAATCTTTTCGTGTTATTGTTAGGTGCTTCTTTCCAATCCCTAAATAACCTATCCCTACGCACCAACATGTTACTCAAATCTCTGCCTATCCACGGTTGTTTAACCCGTTTTTTAATCTTTGGCATTAAAGTCGTACTACTTTTGTAAATATCATTGAAAACATTTTGTAACTTACAATACAAAGTTAACGGACAATCAATAAACAACAGTTGAGACCAATCGTAAACAGTGATCTGCTTAGCTACTAGCTTATTATTAATCACATACCGAGTGTCCGAGTTGTCACTGTCAGTGCGGTGTTGCGTCACATGTAACGGTACCGAGACGTGGTTGGTACCACGTGATGATCCGACATGAAGCACTCGATAACAAACGAGTGGCAGTCTCGCAGCTGCTTTGCTCGCACCCAAACATGATCGATACACGACACTTCTATTACACCCGCGACGATAGCCTCTCGCGTCACCTCCGTAACTGGTATTACGCACTGTAAGCCTAGTCCACACAGGCAGTCTTTATATTTTGACAATAATTGACTTTCACTCACGCCTAATAGATTTATGTTGACGTCACCTAAAATAACAATGTCTTCGCTCGCTGGTATCTTCTTGATTATCTGCTCGATTTCGTCAACGAATACCAACCTATTCGTTTTTGGTGGTCTGTAGACTGCAATTATATTTAGGGTTGCGTGGTTAACAGCGAGTTTACCATGAAGTCCCTCCAGTGAACTCGTAAGGGTTTTGCGCGCATTGAAAATAAAACATTCCTTTGCATAAATAAGCACACCTCCTCCTCTTGTGATCTCCCTCGTGTTTGCAAATAGATTGTACCCCTTTATATGGTATAATGGTAACTCATTTTCTTTAACGTTAACCTCTGTCAGCACTAGCATTCCTATCTCTTCAGAGCAATTGTTTACGAAAATTTGCAGTTCATTAAAGTTTTTTCTTATCGATCGAATATTTAAATGTACTATGTGTAAATATTTGTTGTTGCTAGATATACTTTGAACCCACGTGTTCACTGTTTTAAATCTGGTAAATTGACATTCCAATGTGATTATTGCATCGAAACGATCCTCTTTTATTTGCAGATGTTAGTTTAGCTCGCAGTGTTTACTTCGCACAATGTGTGCGTGAGATATGTAAGTACGAACAACGACATCTAGCTAGTCGTTGTATCTACATTGCCTTCTATGAGTCGCACAATATCACGTTCACTCCTAATCGACATTATTTTCTTTTGTTCGTCACTCTTTCTTATGAGTATTTTTCCATCCTGTACCCAAATGTACTTGTAGCAAATGATGCAAAGTGTTGCAAATGAACAACGCCATCTATCGAGCACGAAATTAAGCCGCTAAAATGTAATGCAAAGAAAGCGATCGACTACGCACTCTACAGGGTTATAGCGTCATGAAGACTAATCTAGAGTACCTTTTGCTATCATAACTTTGTTTTAACCCTTCGTCTGCCGGAACTTAGATCTACGCGAGACTCAATAGGTTTTTAATTGTCTCTATATACTCGGCATACGAAAGGTTAAAGCCGGTCAGTCGATTTAAAAGTTATCTGGTGAGCACATTTTTATTCATTAGTACCATTTTGGTGCAATAGATGTCGTTGCATGTATCTTACACAATGTCGATAAATTCTTCTTGAACACTTTAAATTCATAAATATTTTGATAGAGAGCACCACTTACAATGAAACAAAACAAAACCGACTTGTAAAAAAACACTAAAAAAGTCTAAAATAACTTTAGTTTCGGAAGTCGGTGTCTTTGTTTGTATCTTTTTTGCCACCGACTTCCAAAAGTAAAGTTATTTTAGACTTTTTTAGTGTTTTTTTAGGAATCGGTTTTGTTTTCGCAGAAAGTTTTTTCATTTTACCCTTTCTAATTGTAGTACACCACACAAATTCTTGTCATGAATTAGTTTTTACATTGTAACTAGAAGTTATTTAAAGTACTCGTTAAGACGAATCATACGAGCCCAAACTCGATGAGATTTTGTCGTTTTATAACGGTGTTCCTAAGGCCACCGTCCAGATCCATCATCAGACACTGGACACCATTTTGGACCAAAGTACTCGTCAAGACGAATCATATGAGCCCAAACTCGATGGGATTGTGTCATTTTATTACGGACTATCTATGACCACCTTCCAGCTCCATCACCAGACCCTGGGTACCATCTAGAGACAAAGTACTCAACAAGATGAATTATACGTACCCAAACTCGATGGGGTTATGTCGTTTTAATGGAGTTCCTATGGCCACCTTCCAGCTCCATCATCAGACCCTGGTTACCATTTAGGACTACAGTACTTGTCAAGACAAATCAAACGAGTCCAAACTCGACGGCGCTGCGTCGTTTTATTACAGAGTTCGTATGGCCACCTTCCAGCTCAATCATCAGATCAGCTCCATGTCATCATAATATTGCATTGTCTCGCGATACACCTACACATGCGTGCAAAATATCAGCTCAATAAAAAATCAGGAAGTGTGTCAATTTTAACTAGCAAGTATCACGTCGCGTGATGTACATCAGACCGCCAGCACGCGACGCCGCGTGATGTGACAATTAACGTGAGGAAAACAACCAAATTCCTTATCCAATTTTGATAAAATTTCTATGGGACCAATCGGAAAGCATATTCTTTCAGATAAACAAAGAATTTTTCAAATCGACAAATGACGGAGTTCTGAGGAAACAAACGTTTAAAAAAAAATACAACCGAATTGAGAACCTCCGCCTTTTTGAAGAAAGTCGGTTAAAAAACTAAAACCTTCTCTAAGTTACGCACAATATTTGTGCATTAAATCTAACCACATACTAAATATGGTTAATAATATTTATATCCTCCGGGAACACTACCTATACTTTTCCGGGTTAAAATGCCTAGTATTAATGGCCAGAATATAAGGTATCCTGATACCAACTGTTATTCAGATCTGTCAAGCCGTTTGAGCGTAATTGAGTTAAAACCATATTTCAGTTATTTGATTATCCCACGAAAACACCGCATTTTTCCAGGATCCAATGTAGCCTATGTGTTAATCCGGAATATAAACTATCTTGGTACCAAATTTCATCCAAATCCGTTAAGATGTTTGTTACTCCTTCACGCTCAAAGCGTGAAGGAGTAACAAACATACATACATACAAACTATCGCCGTTATAATATTAGTGTGATTCTACCAGTCAATCTTTGATAATCATTTTTATTTCTTCGGTTTCTGCATTTAACCCTTCCAATTTTAAAATACCATTTATTATCGCTTGTCTTGTAGACTTGACTTAATCTCCGTAATATTTAAGTCGAAATGATTGCAGTTGCGTTGCATTATCCGCTTAACTTTTTTCCAATTATGTTGAGTATGCCTTCACGATCTAGTTTACAAAGCAATCCTATTAAATAGAAAATGAAAAAAGAATTCACTTTAAAGCAAGTCATCAAGAACCGTTTTAATTAACCAGTCCGTCATAAACACCAGAATCAATATTACTGAAGAATTTAATTTCATCTGTCTTCTATTTAAGCCCTCCCTCGTCGATAGCACTATCATTCAGTCGATGAAGTGAAGTTTTGACGATGTTTTGTAAAAAATATATTTTTTTAAATGTTTATTCAATTGTGTTGGTTATTTATACTTTTAATGGTAAACATTTTTCCATCTACTTCGTTTTTTTTTTGTAATTATTTTTTGTACAGACGCCAGAACATCAAGCTACTACAATCTGTCAAATTTCTTTAATAGATTTTTAACTTTATCGCTAAAGCCTTAGGTTGAAGGCTGATTGAGAATATTTGAGTTTCGGGTAGCTTTATGTGCTGGCGTTTATACTAAGTACCAAGTCGGTTCCTGAATTGTGAATCTAGAAGAACCTATAATTTAGCATTCATTTTCAGTTTGACAGGTTCTCAATTTCAATTTCTTAATTCAGGAACCGGATCTTAGTCGCTTTGGAAGACTGCTTAACAGTATTTTATCGTTCGTAGACCATAATTTTGTCTGTCATAGTAGATCCTTGACGGTCGTTACCAGTAGTCATTCAAATTCATTTATTTGTGTGACCATTCATTATGGCCGAAAGTCGCTCCGTGTAAAACCCTGGCATTCAGCAGCACGCGGTCGGACTGGCCCACCACAACGTAGTTGTTTTTTTTTAATAAGAATAAATCTAAGCCACAGGCACATTTTCCCAATTTAACTTAGCGCTATGAATATCGTAACACGCTATATTTTAACATACAAAACAGAGGTCTCCAAACTAAGCTGCGCTTGTATCTTGGGGCCGGAGTTGCGTTAACTTAAAATTAAAACACATATTTGTTGATGTGGTAGTTAACAAGGCATTTTGGTTCGTGAGTAATTGTAGATTATCTTTTTACAAAAATTTAATGTTAATATACTAATAAAAATAAAAAGTTTTATAACGCGAATAATGTCTTGTGTGTGTGTGTGTGTGCAGATGTGTGTTATTTGCAATTATCTTTAACTAGCGACCGTCCCGGCTTCGCACGGGTGTAATGTTATACATATAAACCTTCCCCTTGAATCACTCTATCTGCTAAAAAAAACCGCATCAAAATCCGTTGCTTTGTTTTAAAGATCTAAGCAAACATAGGGATAGATAGCGGGAAGCGACTTTGTTTTATACTATGTAGTGATTAGTGATAGCTTAATTAAATTAAATTTTCTTCCGTCACTTTATAAGATAGTTTGGCAAACCATTTTATTAGAGTTTTCTTGCACGAAAAGTGGTCCA
The DNA here is from genome assembly GCA_947578425.1 of Eugnorisma glareosa. NCBI lineage: Eukaryota > Metazoa > Arthropoda > Insecta > Lepidoptera > Noctuidae > Eugnorisma > Eugnorisma glareosa. The sequence goes on from OX387979.1 coordinate 15,839,074, forward strand.
AGTCTTTAATTTTTGTTCAATTTTTTTGGGTTTTGCGAACATGTAATGTGGCGTTTAGGATAAAATTAAATAATTGCCGTATTTTTAAGAAAGCGAACTCTTTATGGATTAGATCTGTTGGGTAGCGAAAAATGCCTTTCTTTAAACCACTTTTATAACGGCTCTTTGAGCTCTTTCTACTTTTATAACAGTGCTTTCCCTGGCTGCACCCCAAACAGAAAAGATGATGAGCGATGTACTTAAATTATTGTGCGATATCTTTCAGTCCGAAAGTGTGCAGCAGGAAAATCGAACTCAACAATTCCAAATGTTAATGAGACCGAAACCAATAAAAAGACAGGCACAGCTGCACCGTCAGGAGATTCTGACAGTGCTGATTTGAAGCTGAAGTTGGAGGCATTTATGACGGTGCCACCGATGCCCTTTATCACAGTGCCATATACAATGGTATTCGAAGGGGTGGATTATGACCACCTGCAAGTTATAAGTAAGGACTTACATAAAGAGTATTATGATTGTTTCTTCTGGTTTACGCGTTGTATCAGAGACATGTAAGTACTTGCGTTTTCCTATTTTGTAATATAGTTTGCCGATGGGATTTCTTTACCATCGACAAAAATTACGAAAAAAGTTGGTTTGTGCACATTAAGGGGATGCCCCTGGAAATAATCCTGCAGGCGCCCATGCCTACAGCACAAAATAACAGCGCGTCTGCAATCCCCGAAGTATTTGGCCGAGGTGAACCTAATAGTATACCCACATGTCGCCAGTTATTTTGCAGTCTCGTGTAATAGGAGGCGAGCCAATTGCCATCAACCGGGCACAAATCTGGACTCCGCGGCTGTTACTAAAAAATCCTAATGGATGAATCCATTATCACTTTAACAGACCTGAAAATCAAACCCAGGACCTTATGTTCAGCAGTCGCGCTTGCCACCATTAGACCAACGAACCAGCCTCTCCCACAACAAGTCTACAAGATAATTCGTGCTTTGTACGATAGGCACGTCAGTAATGACAAAACTTATTACGATATGATTTGATATGCCAGTTTAAGGTGACACAAGATATTTATGAAAATTGGCAATTGTAACATTGTTTTTTAGGACTTACTTCCACTGGATTTGTGCTTATGCCGCCAGTATACATTGGACCAGCATGGCAAATCAATGTCAGTTGGATCTTGAGAACTGTAGGCATAGAACTGCCGTTTATTATTGGAAGGAATCTCAAGGAATTTACGGAACGTATGCGGGGGACAAATGTAAGTTCAGTATAATTATTTTAACACTAAGACCCACTTGTATGAAACATTAACTGGACGTAGATTTGGCAAAATATACAAACCCACATCAAAATATCTTCAATTTTCGTAAGTTATTGTATAATTTTGGACAGTAACCCTAATTAATTTAAAATCTGATCTAAACATAGGTTTTGGATGTAAAAGATACTGATTTTACTTAATACTCAATACTTTTATTGCATTCCACATGTAGGTTTCTTAGGTGGTAAACTTATAATTAGCTCATATGGACCCTGTCGGGCACAGCAAAATAAGTGAGTTAGGAGAGAGGAAGCATTTGTAAATTATACATATAACATTTCTCAGCAAACTACTTTGGTATAATGATAATGCAGGTATTTCCTTAGAGAATCTAATACCTATAATATAAACAGGTATCTATTGAGAGATTTAATGTAATATCAATTATTAGAAGTCTCGAGTACTTAAGTTATGACTTTATAAGTCTATCACATAGATATTCGTTTACAGAGTAGTAGCTTTTATTTACCAGAAATAGTCTAAGTTTTTTTTAAAAATATGTTAGTTTTTTCTTCTTTTTTTATTGATGCAGGTAGTTCATTATATAATTTAATAGACATTACGTAGGGACTTTTAGAGTGCATTTTTAGTCGAGAAATTGGTAAGTTTAGCCTAGATCGATGTCTGAGTAGATAGCGTGTCTGGATGTCTTCACGATTTGAATAAAATTCTTGATGTTTCCGCACGAATTTGCATGTTTCTAAAATGTATATACAAGGGAGGGTTAGAATATTATGTTTTTGAAAGAAGGGTTTGCAACTATCTGTTTGCTCAATGTTTACCAGGATTCTGACCAATTTCTTTTGCAGGGTAATATTTCTTAACAGTAATTATTAGGGTGCCTTCAAATTAGAGGCGAGAAGACGCGCTGCAGTGGCGCTATTATAGGACCTGTACATTATGATACGCATGCGATATGATATTTAGCGACAGTTAGTATGGATAGCGATAGCAATCGTTTACAATTGAGAGTCTTTGGTACAAGTTGACATTCTCTTGTTTTGCCTAGTTAGAGAGCGATTTGAATAAGGCGCGCCGTAGTGGCTCTTCTGTAGCGCTTCTTCATGCGTCTAATTTGAAGGCGCCCTACCTTATTCAGAATGTTGGGTTAATTTTAAATATTTAATAGAATTACTAAAGATTTATTAATCCTTTAGAATGTTGGGATAATTTTAAATATGTAATAGAATTATTAAGAGATTGTGGGTTTGCTCAATTGCAGAGCGACGCTTAATTGTCAGAATAATGAAGCTCTATTACCATTTGCCTCAACAGGTACTATAACCAGGGTAAGGATATGGGATATTTTTTATCCCGGTAGCTAAGTACCGAGATAAAATTATCCCACGGGTGGGATAAATCAGACATCTACCACGCGGGCACTTTGTTTCGACAGTACAAAAGTGCCTGTAAGTGGCCCACTTGAAATAAATTATTTTTATTTATTATTAAGAGACTTTTTATTTTTAGGGGATAGGAGTTACTTAAAATTCTACCACGGCGATGGATGGAACTGTGAATATAACTTCAGACGTAATGTACCAGATGATCGGGTGAACTTCTATTACGAAGATCAGTATCGTAGAACAATGCGTGAAATCGAAGAAAACTATAACATTACCATTTAATTAACGGTATGGTACCGTAAGTAGTAGAGCGTGGTAGCCGTAGCGTTTCTGAGACCTTGTAATTTTTCTTGCATCTGGCAAGAAAAAGTACAAGATTTCAGAAACTCTGTCATTGCCATCATGTCATTTATATATATCAAGCACAAGATCGGCCCTAGTATGCTTCCCTGTGGGACACCAAACTTATACATCTATTATAACTACTACTTACTACTAATTACTTCTTTATCTTTGTTAATGTTGTTACGATAACGCATTGTTGCCTGTTATCAAGGTACGATTTTATCGACAGTAAGGTTGCTGTTTCAGAAACCCGTGTTGTTGAGGACGCAAGCTAGAAAACACACTGCTATTTAACTTATTATAGTGTTAGCTGCAACATCAGACTAGAGGGAGTTACGAGCCACCAGCCCTATATAAGCCAGCGGAAACCGGCGCGCTTCCTCTTTGGCTGAAAGGCGTGCGCTCGTGAACATCGACCCCTAGGTCGATAAATAGATTAAGGAAATAGATAGGAAATAGATTTTTATTTAAAAAAAAAGAGAATAATTAACACAATCAAATGTATTTCTTACAATTTAAATTTTACAAAGCAAAGGAATATTATTAACTAAATAAAAGACACGAAAAGATTTAGGAATCTTTTCGTGTCTTTTTCAATTTAAATTTTACAAAGCAAAGGAATATTATTAACTAAATAAAGGATACGAAAAGATTTAGGAATCTTTTCGTGTCTTTTATTTAGTTAATAATATTCCTTTGCTTTGTAAAATTTAAATTGTAAGAAATACGTTTGATTGTGTTAATTATTCTCTTTTTTTAAAATAAAAATCTATTTCAATTCCCAAGAATAGACTATGCGCTTGATAGATTATTTTCAAACTGATTAGTGGTTTGGTGAATATTTTGATATATTTCAGTTTATCAAAATACATATCCAATCAACATAATAGCAATTATTTGTTTAGTTTTGTAAATTATGCAATAACAGGAACTTAAAATCCGATTAGTTAAAAGATATGATTCATTATGATACAAATAAAAGCTATAATGTATTTGAATATTAGTTAGATACCATTATACGGTCCAATTATTTAATTTAAGAATTATTTAATAACATTATTTTAAAAATTAAAGTGTTTCTACGTTTAATTAGTACAGTTGTTGAGTTATGTCGTCACCTGATCACCCCACCTTGTTTACAAGAACCGATGTTTTAAAACGAGTGATCGTCCAGTGGGGCGGCACTTCTTGTTCGACTATCGAGCTGTGCGGACCGCAAAAAGTATATAATCGTATTGTATCAAGTGATCGATAGTGTGTTGGAGAAATTGTGTTTGGATACCTAATAAAAGTTAAGTACTAATTTTGAATTTGGATTTTCTTTGATATTGTTATTCGGTTAATGTTTTAAAATTATATCCAAGTATTTATATTACAAATAAATATCATGATACTTGTTAAGCAGTGTCTTATTCTCTATAAACCTTACCCACCTATTTTATGTGTAACTTAAACTTGATTGAATAGTTATGGCAACGTCTTAAAAAATATATATATAATAGTGGTTCTCTAAGGTCAAGCTACTTATACATACTATATGTATTTATAAATTATTTATCACGCTCCAATACCTTAGCAAGTAAACAAAGATTTGAGATTATACTATAATTTTTAATTTTATCTTTAGCACCCTTTTTATGGATGGGTGATAAATCACCAAAAAAAAAAAATTTGGATTTCAGCTTTAAAAAGCTGAAAAGGCATTGAATTTCAAAATACAATGTTTACCTGAGAAGAAACATGAAAATCTGTTGTTAGACCGAGTTGGCTACTCCAGCTAATCTACACGCACATTTAGCAAGTTGATATTATTGCTCATTTCTAGATTTTTCTTCTGAAGTTCTACATATAATGGTCTCCTTAGATGAAGCATGCTCCTTTAGCAGATCCTCATACTGACTGTTCATGAGTTTCATAGACTCATCCATGACAACGTTGTAAGGGCCGGGGGCACACCTACCATCTCAGTGCCCCAAGTCAACCTCACCTGCTCGTGGTGCATTCTTTTGAACAACAAACGAGGCTCTGTACGTCTATTAATAATTAAAAAAAAAAAAACAATAAGGACATAAACAGAACAGCGTGCATCTCGGGTAGTCTGGGCCAAAAACAGTAATTTTCGTAATTGAACATCGAATCTGTCCCCAACATATAGAGCTCTACACGCTGCCACGAGGACCAAGGACCGATTTGTGTGGATTTGAGGTGGTAGAATTTGTACAGTAATCGAAACACATTCTGGCTAGAAACATGGATATTATAAAGAATTTAACTTAGTTTTCGTTGTCGTTTATCATTTATTGTAATTACATCATTAGTATTATTCATATTTAAAATTCTCGGCTCTATTAATATTTATTGCCAAAACACAAGAGGTCTACGCACAAAGACTCACAATTTTTGTCGTAATATTAATGAAACATGGCTGAATAGTAGTATTCTAAGCACAGAGCTCTTTAACTATAGATATATAGTATATAGAAAAGATAGAGATTGTAGGAAAAAGGTAGGAGGTGGCGTATGAATCGGTGTATTAAAGAAAATCTTTGGATAACTGTTGAAGTACCGTTTTTGAAATCTATTCCACGAATACGAGTAGCTCTGTGCGCAGTCTATTTGCCACCCCTTGTGTTACGTAGTACCTTGGACAATTTTTAAGGCTGTTGTAATGTGATACTTGAACAGACAGACTTGCACGCATGTATTGTCTATGATTTTAATGTAGGTAACATAAAATGGAACTTGGTTTATAACTCAGTCAACAATTATACTCCTCCTGGCATTAGCATTGCACAAATAGACTGTAATCACATGCTTAAATGGATACAACTTAATGGCATTATGAACGTGTCTGGAGAACGCAAGTGCAGAACTTTTAATGTCATTATATTATTTTGCTTAACAGCGGATAGCATAAACTTTATTTCGCAGAAAATCGTTTGGCACTCACTCATTTATCATTCAAAACTCGTAAAGTTAAAAGTCAGAATCATCTTTAAGCAAACATTTCATATGCATAAGAATTTAAAAGTAGAACCATCACATCGCAGAAAGTTCACAGTCAGAATAGACTTTTGGCTTACATTTCATATCAATAGTCGTTAAAAAAGAAAGTGTCATGTCTCAGAAAGTTTACGGTTACAATCATCTTTTGGCATACATTTCATTTCCATAATAATTGAAAGACGCATCTATCACATGAATCACATTACAGAAAATTCAAAGTTAGAATAATTTTGTATTTCGACTTACATGTAAGAAGCATGCAAACAAGCCTACACCATGCATGCAGCAAGAATGCAGCATGCAAACATGTAAACAAGCATGCAAATGCAAGCAAGCATTCAGCTTGCAACATGCTAGCAAGCATGCAGCATACAAGCGAGTATGCAACTTACAGCAGGCATACAATGGTTTCTGTCACAGCTCCGGCACTGCGGGGCTCCGCTCCGGCGGTCCCACGCGAGCTTAGCGTCGCAGATAGTTTGACGCTCACCACCGCAGCTTCGGCTTCGCTTCGCCCCTCCAAGCTTTCTAGGGCAGACAAGACTACGTGGAACCCGACTTCTATACAACCCTTTTTTTTTTTTTGGTTGGGAGATCATCAAACAACTCCTCCCGCTCTGGGCTGAGCAGGAGGGAGTGTCAGACTTTTACTGACTAAAACTCATCCATGTTCTGTTTGGGCGCCTCCGACCACTCGGCAATCTTCGGCTGCTGTCTGATGACAGCGGACGACGGCGGGTGGCGGCGAGAGGTGCGGCGTGCGACGTGCGGGACGCGGGCCCCCGGCCCACTTCGCTACCGATCTCTGAAGACGACGCGTTCGCACATTCCTTACGTTTACCAACATATCATTGTACCTATTTTGGATTATATTATTTTAAATTACAGTCCACTGCTTTTTTAGTTCAGTCCTTAGTTAGGTCCCTTACATGTTCCTTCTTTTGCCCTTTGTGTTCCAGGACCGCGGTATCTCTTTCGAACAGTCCCGCAACCCTGGCAGGCATCGGTCCTTTAGGACCCCTTCCTGTTTGCTGTCATCTCTTTGAGGCACGCGTGGAACACGAACGCGCTGACGACACGGTCTGTCATGTCATAAGACGGACGGACGGCGAGCTAGCTCATAGTTCACCGTCCACAGTCCCGCGCCTACAGTGGCCGGGGGCCACCACGTGGCCCCCGACGCCCGGTGCGTCTCCCGCGGCGGCTGGGACGTGAGGTTCTCTCCCTCTCACGTTCCGCCACCTCCTTCGTATGACTGCTTCGCAGAAGGAGGTGCCGGCGTCCCATTCCGTCTCGTTTCGGACCATGGATTGAACCAAGGCCGGACGCGAGAGGTCGCCGCCGCCGATCGCCGCTACAAGAACACGGCGGTGCTGCGCCCACACGGGGCAGATCGCCAAAGTGTGTTCTACCGTGTCCTCCGGTCGATCCTCACAGTGGTAGCACCTGGGCGTTTCCTCCCGCCTGATTCGGTGCAGGAACCTCTCGAAACAACCGTGTCCGGTGAGGACCTGCGTCAGGCGGAAGATGAGGGCGCCGTGGCGCCTCTCTAGCCACTCCTCAAAGAAGGGACTTATCGGCAATATTGAACCCTCAGACTGTAAGAACGAATTTTTACGAATTTTAAGCTCTACCGTAAAACGTGATTTTCCACCCAAAAAAAAATGTCGTTTCCCAGCAATAATTTTTGCGTAAAGTTACTTATTTTGATGTACAGAATGCTTGGTTGACGGCTTCGTGAAGGGTCGTTACTCCCTGTATATGGCCAATGTTAATAAAATACTTCGTATGTTTCATGACAGGCTTCTAAATAATATTATTCATAATGCACGACAAGCATTCTGTTGATTAAAATAAGACGTTACCTTAGTACCGTTCACAATTTTAGATGCGCATTGTAAGGCGCACTACACTCATGTTGGTTTAACAAATAATTCGACAGTATTTGTTGAACAAAATAGACGAAGTTCGAAGCAATTACTATAAATATATTGCCAAAACGCCAAACTCCCTTCGGGCTGCTAACATCACTGCATCATATACCGAATCATGTCCGAACGGGTAGTAGTGTAATATTGTAAAGATGACATCTTTTTATTTTCTACACATCTTTTGATGATTTATTTTTACGTATTTTATTTATCATTCCTTATTGTAAAAATGTTTAACTGCTTGGATTTACGTTTTTATGTTGTACATGTTTGCAAAATAGTGTACTGAACTTTTATTTGAAGTAGCAAGAATTTCTCATTTGCCTTGAACCGGCAGAATCCAGAAATACAAAATTCAGAAGAAAAAAAAAAGCAAGATCTTCAGCAATAACTTCGAGACAAACTTTGCTTCGCCCAAAGGAATTAATATCTGAGATTTATGTACATTAGCTGGGAGGAGCCGGGTGTTCTTTATTAATTGAATCTTTCGGAAGTTGTCAGGCATACTTAGTTTGTACAGGATAATTTCTCACAGCAAATTTTAAGTGGCGAATGCTTTTTTGACAACAATTTTGATTACTCCTTTGTATTCTTCGTTTTCAATTGTTGTTTTATTAATGCTGGTCGCTTTTTTGATCGAATTTCACCAATGAACGTGATCAGCGCATCTGAATAAGTTTTACCAGTGATCCTTAAGGATACACTAGTCGGTCATACTTCCATACAAACGTAGTATGGCGATTGCTCAACTGTTTGAAGGTGTACGTTCAAAATAAAAAATGATATCAATTTGTCTCATCATCATTATCTAGCCCTGTATGGAAACAAAAAGTAAAAATAAAAATTATATATGAAAATTTAAAAAAAAAAGTTTTATTTACTTTTTTGTTTGTGTCTATCTTTCAGACGATTGAAAAATGATTTTAGAAACCTCAACATCATTTTTAAAGACCTACCTACAGACACGGGCACGTATACATGTTGACTGCAATAGTCGGGACCCATATTGGAAAGAATTATTTTTAATGGGTACCGACTGTTGCACTCAATATGGTCATGATGTAACATTTTGAAATCCTCATGACGAGTCCTTTAATTTGATACCATTATATATAAAGCAGAAGCCAAAAAAAAAGAAAAAATACTTTAAAATTTAGCGTCTCACAGTCGTCATGTTGGTTTTTTTTTTCGCGTCACCTGTAACACACACAACAACACTTGGGTTACCAAAGCGAATCTAACGATATGGTAGTTAAATAAATCCGTGCAGTGGTTTGGAAGATTTGAGGTAATAAAGAATATTGCATGCATACATACAAAATACGCGTGAAAAACATAACCCTTCCTTGGCAGTCGGATAAAAAGTTGTTTACTTCATAAATGCACACGTTTCCGCGCCACCGGTGAAGTAGTGTACTTGGCGTTTTTGTGGGCTTCGTTAAGAGTCTTGTTACACCCTTTATAGACGATGAGTATTATAATATCTGTGACGATGACTTCTGTAGTACACACCACATCAGAATTTATTTTGTTTCATGCATTATATGGTTGCTCTAAAGGCAAACGTGTTACATACACGCGTAGCATCTAAAACGCTGACCGCGCGCTAGCCTAATTACCGCGGATTGCACCAGCGGAGACACGAGGCGTCGACGCAGCAACGTGACGCAGCCCCGGCACCGGACATCGCGGCCCTCGCGAAATCATTACTTTTGGCACAGCATCGGTCAACTGTCGACTATTTAGCTGCTAATTAATATTGTAATTTTCATAATTATATTAAGTTCAAGTAAATTTTGTACTTTTCTTTAAATCCTCCGGCTACAGCCTTCGTAATTAACGCGCTCCTACTGTTATAGTGTAGACTGGAGTAATTTGTTTGAACGCACTAAGATCAAGAACTACCTATTCATATACAAGGTATAACAGGACCTTTCACGAAGCCGTCAACCAAGCATTCTGTACATCAAAATAAGTAACTTTACGCAAAAATTATTTCTGGGAAACGACTATTTTTGGGGTGAAAAATCACGTTTTACCCTAAAACTCAAAGTAACGCACTGAGCTGATGGATGCATTGAATATTACGGGGGTCGTGGAGTGTTAAAAATCTTACACTGAAAACATTTATTTAAAAAAAAAAGTTGGAACTTTGACCACCAGTATCTCCGTTACTAGAAGGTTCCCAGGTATGACTAGAACAAAAATATGATCGCAATGATGGGGAGAACAAGAGCCTTTCGGCTTCGTTAAGGGTCTTGTTACACCCTTTAGCTGTATATCTTGGGCTATATCACAGAATGCAAATAACTCGCGCAACAGAATAATATCTTAATGACGACGATACAAGATGACTCTCAATGGGAAAGTACGCTATCTAAAGTTGCCATATGATGTACAGCACAATAGACCACATATGGTACCTAAATAACATAACATTTCACCTGTATTTCCTAGAAGGGTTAGGCAGAGATGTACCATTCCAATAGTACACCCACATTTTGCCAGTAATGTTTAAGTCCCATGTAATTGGGGCGAGCCTATTACCATCAACCGGGCACATCCAATTCCAGTTCCTTTCTCTGGAGTCCTGTTCGCCGGGTAGCTTGGGCCATGTTCCCGATACCAATGGGCTACTTTTTAGGGTTCCGTAGCCGAATGGCAAAAAACAGAACCCTTATAGATTTGCCATGTCTGTCAGTCTGTCTATCTGTCCCTGTACGTCACGGCCACTTTATTCCGAAACTATTAGGCCTACATAGTTGAAACTTAGTAGGTAGATGTATTCTGTGAACCGCTTTACGATTTTATAAAAAAATAAAAGTTGAAGGGGCTCCCCATACATGGAATAGAAACTAAAAAACATTTTTTTCATCAAGCCTATACGTGCGGGGTGTCTATAGATAGGTCTTTAAAAATGACATTGAGGTTCCTAAAACCATTTTTCTCAAAGGCAATCGTTTGAAAGATTCTTCAAGACTTCCAAAGTGGTAAAATGTGCCCCCCTCTACTTTCTAAAGTAAGAGGAAAATTCTGAAAAAATGTAGGATTGTGGAACGTAAATAAAAATGTCAACCAAAATTGGTTTGAATAAAATTTGATTATTAGTTTTTGAGATATGGGACTTTTTCATCAAACGGCAGCAGTAACTTTTTTTTCATTAACATACTATGAAAAACCAATTAAGTTTTGTTGTTGAATATAAAACAATACAACATATGAATGAGCCTTCAAAATATTTTTATTATATTGTTTGCTACGGAACCCCGTGTGTGTGTGAGTACGACTCGCACTTGGCCGTTTTTTTATATTAATTTTATATAGGAATATACACAAAACAGGAATATATAACTGTGAAAATTAAGCAAGAAAATGAATAAATGAGTATAATGTTTCCTTTTCAGGTTAATAGTAAACAAATAATAAGCTTGTTTATCCCAAAATTCTTACTAAAATACCCGACACCCCCCTGTCCCCTTATTTTTTGAAGCCTGAAAATAAATGGATTTGTTGTTTGTTGTTGTTTAATTCTGTATGTATACACATGTTTGAGTAAATAAAATATCTTATTCTTATTCCGACTTATCAGTGGCACCAACCCAACAACAGCAACCATTTTTAACGATCATAAAGATGGGGCGGACCTTTGCCCAGCATTGCAACAGAATAGAATAAACAAAAAAAATGTGCCTGTCAGCTCTGACGCGTGACTGGAGTTTACTGCTAAATAAAACTTTAAATAATTCCAACTCCACAAATTGACGTTTGATATTTTCCGAGGATATTGAATACTATAGTCAAATTTTTAAAACCTTCTGAATCCTGAATCTTAGTGCCATGCTGCTATGATATAGTCCCACCACATATTTAGGAATATAGAGAGAAAGATGATCAATTTGTATTTGGCGCTGAGGATCGGAGAGCACTATGAGATGCGCGAGTATGTCGCGCAGAGGAAGGCCTTACGAGCCTTCACTTTTTGCTAACGCTTGATTTTACCACCAAACTATTTTTTATATCGCTAATAATAGGTGTAAAAGTAAGTAAGTAAAATATCCTTAGCAAGGCCGAAAGGCGCTTGTTATCCCCGTCAATGCGATCATTGTTTTGTTCTAGACCATACCCTGGGAACCTCCTAGATAAAGAGATATTGGAGTTCAAAGTTACATTTTTTTTTAAATACAAGTTTTCTATATTATGACTTTATTTTAGATACCTTCGTAGCCTTCGTACTATTCAATGCATCCATCAGCACAATGTTGTGATTTCTTTACATTGAGTAGGTACTACCGTGCAATGTGATTTTTCACCCAAAAAAAAGTCGTTTCGATGTACAGAATGCTTGGTTGACGGCTTCACGAAGGATCGGTTTACATTCTGTATAAAACGATTCTTAAGGAGTAAACCCCAAAAAAAAGAGCACTATGATTTGACCGTGATGGTGAAAGGTCTGTAGGTACATACAAACCAAACTTATGGATGGATTTCAGCTCAGTGAAAATTGCATGGACACGAAAACTATAAGTACCTACTACCTAGGCTCTAGTCGATTTTATACTACATCAGATAAATCGTATAGTATAGAGGTGTTAGACACCCATAGACGTAAAATAAACCCAAATAGCTGTTGTAACTACATAGACGCGAACCACCGTTGATTTTCTTAGTCGCATTAAAGTTGTTTTCAAGCATACATCAAGCATTTCATCCACAAAAATTCAGTCAGTCAAGCAATTTGCAACCTTAATACATACACCAATAGCATTTATCCAACTGGTTTTAAACATGCCTACATAATAGTCAAGAAACAACAATTTTACTATTAACTAGCTGACCCGACAGACCTCGTTCTGTCAAAACCTATTGGACTGTGGCAGTCCTACAAACTTATCTTTTCTGGTCAAGTTCTGGTGATGGTGTCGCTTAGGTTCTGGTGATGGTGCGAAATAGGTCTTGATGACACCTTTAGTTTTAAATAATTTTAATTATGGTCGCCAGAATAGATAAATTTGTGACACTATACAGGCTACAAATGTGTAATTTACCAACACAAAAAAAAAAATGGTAGTTCAGAGTGAGCACTTCATTTATTGACTATCAAATCTATACTAATATTATAAAGCTGAAGAGTTTGTTTGTTTGTTTGAACGCGCTAATCTCAGGAACTTCTGGTTCGAATTGAAAAACTCTTTTAGTGTTGGGTAGCTCATTTATCGAGGAAGGCTATAGGTTATATATCATCACGCTACAATTAATAGGAACGGAGCATCAATGAGTAATGTTGCAAAAACGGGGAAAATTTATTATTTTAGAGAGCTTCCTTTGCGTGCGCTGGTTAAACGGTTAAAGTTGCACAAAAATAATGTATTAAGGAATTATTCCCCTTAAAAATGTCTAAAAAAAAGTCCGTGACAGCACATGCCTATCTTTTAAGGTTGACTAACAATAACCATTTTTATGATTTTAAAATTTGGTCAAAAATAATGCCTTATTTGCAAAGGTGTTTTTACCGACATAATATTAATCCTTATCAAAATAAATATATTAGTCATCTTAAGCGTTCAATTGTAACCAAAATTGCCCTTTACACCATTCAAGTTAGGTGAATAACTTAGGAGATATCACAGTTTTAAAATAACTCCGCATCAAAATAATGACCCGCGTGCGCTGCGAGGCGGGCGTTCATGTTGTTGGTTGGTTGTTGGGAAAACCAATGTGATTAGATTCAATGCACAAATATTGTGCGTAACTTAGAGAAGGTTTTAGTTTTTGTTTCATTGTAATCAGTGCTCTCTATCAAAAGATTTATGAATTTAAAGTGTTCAAGAAGAACATAACAACATTGTGTAAGATACATGCAACGACATCTATTGCACCAAAATGGTACTAATGAATAAAAATGTGCTACAAGATAACTTTTAAATCAGCTGACCGGCTTTACAAAAAAGTTCTGATGGCAAAAAGTACTCTAGATTAGTCTTCATGACGCTATAACCCTGTAGAGTGTGTGTTCAATCGCTTTCCATGCTGCATATTCTATCGGTCTAACTACGTGCTCGATAGATGGCGCTGTTCATTTCACTCCATTATCTGAATCGCGGTGTTTTTCGTGAAAGAATGACCCTCGCCCGTGTCAAATGTCTGAAGCTTGGTTTTATCACCGACGAAACAAAAAGAGGAGGTTCTCAATTCGACGCGTCTATATTTTTGTTATTTTATGAATGATATGCAAGATCCTTTTTATTTAAATTGAGAAATCGTGTTTGGGCTTTCATGCTCCTTGATGAGAACTTTAGACCTAGCTGGAGTATGACTGTCATGGAAGGTCTGACGATGGAGACGGAAGGTAGTTGCAAGAGGTCCTCAAGAGTTTACAGCATCTATATCGTGTTTGGGCTGATTTCATGCACCTTGATGAGAACTTTAGACCTGCCTGGAGTATGTCTATCATCAAAAGTCTGACAATGGAGACGGAAGGCAGTTGCAAAAGGTCCGCAACAGTTTACAGCAGTTTTATCGTGTCTCGGCTCATTTCAAGAACTTTGATGAGAACTTTCGTCCTACCTGGTGTATGACTGTCATCCAGTGTCTAAAGATGAAGACGTAAGATTGTCGAGGGTCGTGGGCCTGTGGACGTTGAGTAATGAGCTAGCTTGCCATCCGTCCGTCTTATAACGACAGGCCGTATCAACGGCGCGTTCGTGTTCCACGCCCGCCTCAAAGAGATGTCAGCAAACGGGAAGGGGTTCGAGAAGACCGATGCCTGTCAGGGTTGCGGGACTGTTCGAAAGAGATACCGCGGCCCTGGAACGCAAAGGGCAAAAGAAGAAAAGTGGATGGGTTTTGTCAGTACAAGTCTGACACTCCCTTCCGCTCCATCCAGAGTGGGACAAGTCATTTGATGATTTCCCATCTGTAAAAAAAAGGAAGGCCTGATTTGGAAAAACATAAGTAGAATATTTTTGCGATTAATGCAAATAAAATAAATTGTTAACTACTTGAATCTGTACTAATATTATAAAGCTGAAGAATTTGTTTACTTTCTGTTCAAGTTCTAAATTGAGTTCTCTCGTAACAAACCTTTGTGTGCTAGAGAGAGACAAAAATAGTAACATCAACAAGGAGTTTAGTTGCAGCCCTATCCTAAGATAATGGTTACCGTGTCAGTTTTGAGTATTTTGGCCGCAGAATATTAATAACTCCTCGAAAAAGTAAGATGTGTCAAAAATCTAACAAAAGTGGCCAACGCGATGTAAATGATGGATGAATTTTATGTCGAACGGTATTTTCTTGAGAATACTTACTAACATAACATAACGCCTGTAATCAAAGGGTAAGACAGATGTGTAATTTCTAGTGTACCCACATATCACCAGTTTACTACTTACTTTAGTTTTAATTAATATCATCTTCATTTGAAAATTGGGTCTGGACATGGACTCAAAATACATTAAAAAAAATAATACTATTACAATAGTGTCGTTCTCTGCCATTCTTCTTTTTATGTGTTCTTCAAGGTTCATCCCATTTGGTAACTTTCCCGATTTGCCAACTAAACAAAAGACGTGCAAAGCAAGTGAAAAAAGAGCCCTTTCGTAACTATTTTAATATTCATACATTGAATGCCGTTTGGTCAACCATAAACAACTGTTTTTTGTACAGTACAGTCAGCTCCCAAAGTTACAACTAAACTCCTTGTTGATGTTACTATTTTTGTCTCTCTCTAGCACACAAAGGTTTGTTACGACAGAACTCAATTTAAAACTTGAACAGAAAGTACTAGTAGTACAGACGTAATGTTCAGAAATATAATTTTGTAATAGGTTATTGCTTGGATTTTATTATTTGCTGTATTTAACTTGATTCTCATCTCATCGTTCTTTATCTCTGAACTTGAAACGATTGACTAAAATATAATTATATTTTAAATACATATAATTATACCTTAACCTCATGATTTGACGTGCAAACGACCCCAAAAAAAAATACAAAGATGAAAATCCGAATTTTCAAAATTCAAAAACACCTAAACACGCATTTGTATTCTAATACTCGGAAACAATCTCGGAGCATTCATCAAAATATACAGCCAACGTTATACAAAGTATTTCTGTATTTTTTATCTCTTTTTGTTCGCAGACTCATTTTTTCCTCATTTGAAACTTCATATGTAACAATTTCCTTCGCAAAAGAGATACCCTTCTCCTTTGCGAAGGAAATTGTGGGGAATCTGCGGGATTTACTAACTATGCCCATTCCTCAAGCGATAACTGTTACGGGAAACTGCGCAACATCGTCTGGGCCACATAAGTGTGTAGTGGCCACAGAGAGAGTGTCAGTCAACAGGAATGATTCCGTTATACATGATTGTTGCGTAACTTTTACCGTTTACGCAGCGCACGCAACGGAAGCTCTCAAAAGGAATAAATTTTCCCTGTTTTTTCAACAGTTTTCATTGATGCTCCACTCCTATTGGTTGTAGCGTGATGTTATATAACCCATAGCCTTTATCGATAATTGGGCTATCCAACATCTATATATAGGGTGACTGGTAATTAGTGACCGATACTTAAACACGTGATTCTACTCATGATAACAAACAACTTTCCCAAAGAAACTTTTTTTTTTAACTCATTTAATTTTATCACAATAACACAACAGCTGTATGAAATTCCCTCGCGCGCGCTTTTGACCTATCAACTGGTAGCCGCGTGACGCCGTTATGTCTCATTACTATCGGACCGTACAACTATGGGTAAGCAGAGCATCCACGCGGCTCGCAAGCCCGCACCACACAGGCCGGCCGCCACGTGACGTTATCGGTGTACTTAAGCTGTGTAAGTAGGTACCTACATGTTTAGGTAGCCGCTAAATTAAAAAATAATATCCAACGACATCAAAAACTGAGCCACGGAGCGTAGGCCTACGCTGCAGACGCGACGCTCCGGCCGCCGCGTGGCCATTTAGGTACACAGTGATGTACATACATAAAGCTTCTCTGTTTACGACACGGTGAGGAGAGTAAAATAAATAATAAATTATGTAGTATTTTGGCACTTTACGTGCGCGCGCTACAATAAATAAATGCATTATCTTTCTGCAGAAATTGCGTTTGTTTTGTTACCTACACGATGTTTATAAACGGCAAAGATTTTTTTAGATTTTTTTTACAGCTACATTACCACCTGACTTCTCGACACCAGGAATTGTTCAAGTTATTCCAAGTTTCCCATCACACTTTTCTAGGATTTGGACTAGCAGTCTGTTAACGATATTTGAGTCTGAATCAGAAGCATGGCAATCAAAATGTATGTATTTTAATGCTTCGCCATTACCACCTTCCGAGTAGTAACATATCACCATATCACGCGACGCGCTCTCCGGGGTGACTGTTTTTAGTGTTTTACGTCATTACTGCACTGAGGCAAAGGGTGCGGGCGGGTGGGGAGCGCGAGACGCTACTAGTACAAGTACATTTTTGCCCCTTCCCGAGGTCAGACTATCAGCTGATAGATTGTGCCTACTTTTTATGTAGGGCGCGCGCGTTCCTAGATATTTTGTAGTTATACGGACATACGTTGCATCTTAAAAGTAGTTATACTTAAGACTTCTGTGGAACACGCAGTCTTTGGATATTATTTTTTAATTTAGCGGCTACCTAAACATATAGGTACCTACTTACGCTGCTTACGTACACCGATAACGTCACGTGGCGGCCAGCCTGTGTGGTGCGGGCTTGCGAGCCGCGCGGGTGCTCTGCTTACCCATAGTTGTACGGTCCGATAGTAATGAGACATAACGGCGTCACGCGGCTACCAGTTGATAGGTCAAAAGCGCGCGCGAGGGAATTTCATACAGCTGTTGTGTTATTGTGATAAAATTAAATGAGTTTTAAAAAAAAGTTTCTTTGGGAAAGTTGTTTGTTATCATGAGTAGAATCACGTGTTTAAGTATCGGTCACTAATTACTAGTCACCCTATATATAAAAACTAGCTGACCCGCGCAACTTCGTCTGCGTGCGTGCGTGCATGAAAGAGAGGGTGCGACAACCTTAAAAGATAGACATATGCTATTGCAGTCATTTTTTTAGAGCTCTTTAAGAGGAACAATTCTGATATACATGATTATTGCGTAATTTTAACCGTTGACGAAGCGCACACAACAGAAGCTCTCAAAGAAATAAATCCCTGTTTTTGAAACATTTTTCATTGATGCTCCGCCCCTATTGGTTGTAGCGTGATGTTATATAACCACCATCCTCGATAAATGGGCTATCCAACATTAAAATAATTATTCAATTCGATCCAGTAGTCCCTGAAATTAGCACGTTCATTGTTCAACCAACCAAACAAAAAAACTCTTTAGCTTTATAATATTAGTGTAGATTCAAGTAGAAGTGTAGCAACTTAGAGCTACTTTTAAAATAGTAAACAAATTTCACCAGTTAAATTGAAGTCCCATTTCATTCAATCATTCATTTAATTTTTTGTTAGGAGCTCATGGCTAAATAACAACAGCCGCTCGGGTCGATCTTCAGGTTAAGCCGCGTTTGCCTAGGTTGGTCCGTGGAGGTTTGACCACCCATCATATACCGAGTTTCTTCTGTGCATCGCAAATCACATCCATCAACAGAATGTTTTGAGTGCGTTACATTGAGTCCTACCATAAAATGTGATTTTTCACCCCAAAAAAAAATCGTTTCCCAGTAATAACTTTTGCGTAAAGTTACTTAGTTTGATGTACTTATTGCTTGTTTGACGGCTTCGTTAAGGGTCGTGTTACACCCTGTATCTAGTTCTCTAGCTAAAATCCACTAAATAAATAAAAGCATGGTGTCAAAACATAAAACATGAAAACAAAAGCCGTTTACTCTCTAGCAAAAACCGCACACATTTTCCAGCACACCTTTTGAAAAAAAAAAAACAAAATTATATTAAAAACACATGCAGAGCAAAATGATGCATGCAACTGTGGGCTCCGAACAATAGGGCTCTGCGACGCATCGTCGGTATATTGTGAGCTTAGAGCTTTTCAAACTAGACAAGTGGGGATTGTGCTGTCTCGTTGTCGCTGAACGTTTTGATAGGATTTACTTTTGTTTAGTTTTGCATTCTTCAGGTTGAATAAAATAGGTTAGTTACGATAGTTTGGCTATCACCATGTACTATGATTTTTTGGTTGGAAACATCCTGACGACCTGGACAAGTGGCTGTCGCTTTCCAAGCGCTTCGTTTTACCACCAGAGATTTCTACGGCTTTGACTAAGCTTTGCGGTAGCTCACTAGGTTCACTTTATTAGAACAGGTTTATTTAAATGTTTGTGAAAGTGTGTGTTTTTGTAAGTGTGTGTATGTATGTGTGTGTTTGTAAGTGTTTGAGTGTGTAATGTGTGTATGTGTGTGGTTTATAATAATCATTATGTATACCTTTTTTCTGTTTCTTTTCTGAAAGCTGTAAGTAAAGGTAAGGTTTTTTTTTTCGGATGGGAAATCATCAAATAACTCCTCCCGCTCTGGGCTGAGTAGGAGGGAGTGTCAGATTTTTTACTGACTAAAACCCATCCATGTTCCTTCATCGCTTTGTGTTCCGGGGCCACGGTATCTCTTTCGAACAGTCCCGCAGCCCCGGCAGGCATCGGCCCTTGCGGACCCCTTCCTATTGCTGACATCCCTTTGAGGCGCGCGTGGAACACGAACGCGCCGGCGACACGGCCTGTCGTCACAAGACGGACGGACGGCAAGCTAGCACATAGCTCACCGTCCACAGGCCCGCGCCTACGGGCCCAGTGCGTTCTCCCGCGGCGGCTGGGACGTGAGGTTCTCTCCCTCCCACGTTCCGCTGCGTCCTTCGCTAGCATGACTGCTTCGCAGAAGGAGGCGACGGCGTCCCATTCCGTCTCGCTCCGGACCATGGATTGAACCAAGGCCGGACGCGACAGGTCGCCGCCGCCGATCGCCGCTACGAGGACATGGCGGTGCTCCGCCCACGCGAGGCAGATTCCTACCGTGTGCTCCACCGTGTCCTCCGGTCGATCCTCACAGTGGTAACACCCGGGCGTTTCCTCCCGCCCGATCCAGTGCAGGTACCTCCCGAAACAACCGTGTCCGGTGAGGACCTGCGTCAGGCGGAAGGTGAGGACGCCGTGGCGCCTCTCAAGCCACTCCTCAAAGAGGGGACTTATCGCCACTATTGGGGCGTGTCCTAGGTAAGTAACTGCCTTGTACGTTAAAATTCGGTGAAAAAATTAAGATAGATGGTTATTAAGACGCATCAAAATTAATAGACTAAAATAAATTTATTACGAAAACCAAACCAGAATAAATCTCAGGAGGGCGAATGAAACATAACTATCCTAATAAAGACAAAACGCGACAAATTTTGAACCACAAATCAGAGAAAATACAACTGAATAGTTCAAACATCTTAAACTAACGGTGTACGAGTTTCAGGCACAATTTGCACCAAGTTATCTTAATAAAAGCATTGAATTAGGTGAATAATAGCTCCCTAGAGTACGCCATACCACATTGTCATGCGTTCAACGTTATGTATGGAATGTCCCACATTTACTGTGAATAACTCATAACGCTTTATTGACGTCAACATGTTTGTGGATATTAATAAAAAAACTGGGCTTTAGGGTAGTAGTGAGATGAAGTGGGTCGATTTTATGAATAATTATGTTGAAGCTTCTTCATTGAAATTCGATCTTGGATTCAATGACGTTATTTTATGCTTAGGCATGTTATATTATACTATGGTAGTATGTCATTTTTATTAGGGTTTCATAGCCGAATGGCAAAAAACGGAACCCTTATACATTCGTCATGTCTGTCTGTTGGTCTCAACACTGTCCTGGTCTGTCTGTCTGTCTGTTCGTGTATGTCACAGCCACTTTATTCCGAAACTATTAGGACTACACGGTTGAAACTTAGTAGGTAGATGTTTTCAAAAAGATAATTGGATTTTACATTTTCCATAGAAACAAAAATTTCTTATTATCTTTTTTTTAAAAGACTTTTCAAAAAGTATTCTCTCAAATTTTTAAAGTTAATTTGACAGCTAATAATAAGGTTCATGTTCTTATGAAAAGCTTACTTGATTTAGCAAAGTAAAGTCTAAGTGCAGTCAGTGAATCTTGCCCCTAGTCTCTAACTATCGAGAAGCAGTTAAAAGATAAATAGCAACTCAATACTTGTACCTAAATATTTGTTTAATCCCCTCGATTACCTAATTAATAGCCCAACGAACATTGTACACGACATCAATCTAGACAAAATTTATATATTTCGGACGTAACCTAATTGATGAAACAAAAACAAATTAATGAGTAAACTTCTAATGTTACACTGCAAGGGGGTGTAACAGGACCCTTCAAGAAGCCGTCAACCGAGCATTATGTACATCAAACTATGTAACTATAGGTACGCAAAAATTATTGCTGAAAACGACTTTTTTTTTGAGGTGAAAAATTACTGTTTTTTTTTTTGTACGACTCAATGTAATGCACACAAAAACATTGTGTTGATGGATGGATTGAATAGTACGGGGGTCGTGGAGGTATTTAAAGCAAAGTTCTAAAATTAAAAACGTGTATTGAGAAGTTGGAACTTTGACCCCCAATATCTCTGTAACTAAAAGGTTCCACGGTATGGTCTAGAATAAAAAAAAACATCGCAATGACGGGGAGAACAAGTGTCTTTCGGCTTCGTTAAGGGTCTTGTTACACCCTTTATAGAAAAATAGCTTTAGAAATTATGAACAGCTTTCAATTTATTATGAAGATCAATTCAGTTTACTTTGAGGCTGAAATTACTAAACCATCATCATCGTTCTCCAGTCCTTATACCAATTAATTTGTGGTCGGCGCAGCATGTCTTCTTCTTCCATACTTTTCTAATACTCGTCATCTCATCAGACACCTCCTTTCTAGCCATGTCATCCTTTACACAGTCCATCCATCTATATTAATATTATATTGAGGTAAATTTTGTAAGTTTGTATGTAGGGGGTAGTCTCTGGATCTACTGATTTTGAAAATTCTTTCACTAATAGGAAGCTAAATTATCCCCGAGTGCTATAGGCTATATTTACAACGTGCCCGTGGGATAATTTCCGACCAAAACGCGAGCGAAGCCGCGGGCAACAGCTATCGTATATAAATTCGTTTGTGATTAATTACTCCAAGCACTGCATTATATTGGTAATCTACCCATCAAGACAGTAATGCTCCACTTCTGAGAAATGCCTCTACATACACCTGTCCTCTGCCTGATTACAGGCCAGTCCCTTCAGAAGTTCGTCTTAACCCGCCGGTACTCGCGTCTCCTTTTAAGTCATGAACAGTCGCGCGAGGGTCGAAAACACCCAGATTTGGAATTTATTGTTTTTAATAACTTAATTAAGTTTCGGGATTATTTGTAAATTATTTAGAAAGAGGATAACAAAACCAACTTTAAAATAAAAAATGTTTATTATTTAGAGAAAAAAAAGTAATATAAATCACAAAATTCAAGAGATCACTAGAACTTAGTTTTTACGATATAGGAACTAACAATAACTTTAACCTTTTTTATTTAATCTAGAAACATAAAACAATCTTTTTTTATTATAAAAAATATCAACAATCTTCTAAATAGTGGAACAATATTAAACTTAACACGTAGCATATTTTTATACACTAAGAACTACATTGTTTTTTTTATTCTAAACTACTTTATTTTTACACTAACACATTACGTCGCACAAGGGTCGAAAGGACCCATACTCACTTGACAAGTCCGTATTGTCCAAATGCCGCACGGGGACTGGCTGAGGCGGGGTGTGCGTATAGCCTGTGAAGCTACTTGAAGGTACTTAGTGCGACGATACGAATGAACTAATACTAAAACAGATATGGCACAAAAACTAGAGTACTGGGTGTTTTCGACCCAAGTGCGACAATTTCTGCTGCGCTGGGCATAGCATGGCACTCAATTCATGGTTTGGTCACCTGACATATGGAAAACTATAAATGAGTACGTCCAATGTATATGCAGCCTTACTTTAAAGGTCATCTTTAAGCATGATCGTCTGTGGTATGACCGTCGACTGCCAAGTCATCAGGTCTCGAGTTCAAATCCAAGACACGCACCTGTGATTTTTCGGATTCATGTGCGTCTTGTATATTATTATCCCTTGCTTCGGTGAACAAAATATCTCATCGTGAGGAAACCAACATGCCTGAGAGATATTTCTCGAAGGCATGTAAAGCCAGTTTAGATAGATAGATAGATAAATCATTTATTTAGTGAACAGAAAAGACACAACACACGGAAGAAAAATTAAATTATAAAATTTACATGAACATTCTTTAAATACCTATAAAAATAAAAAACAAGGTGCCTATTTAGGTACTAACCACACGATAAATAAGACTTTATACATCCAAATGCATTATTATTTCCTTGTAAGATTCAATTCAGCAAAATACTTAATGTATTTAAGTAAAACTATCATGAAGGGAACGCTCCAAAGCATCAAGTACTGTCAATGTTACAGTACTTAGAATTGGGCTTAGAATAGACGTGCACATACATCAAAGATGAGGGGATGCATACTAATCAAAGTACTTGGTGGTTGGTGTGGTCAATGTATAAGGAAACAGCACTGATCTACCACAAGGTGTATAAATAAAAATGGATAAAGATAATATTCTGGGAGTCGTAAGCAAAAATAGACCTTAACCTGTAGTCTTCAAGATGTTCAAATGTATTTTTGATGATCAATCAAAATTTAAAACTATTCTGAGCATACAAGACACTTATTTATCTACACGTGCCGAAAGCATATCAATAATAAATATTGAAAACGTAGAATACACAATCAAAAATATCAACAAACATAACAAAAAATAAGATTATAAAAATACACTGAAGAAAAATCGGGGATAAAAAGACTTCAATGATAAAATGATGATACAATTCTATTGGGGCGTAAAGTAACCAAAATTCTCGATAATATTAAAGAAAGTTACAAAAATTTTGTTCAGCAGAATTTCGTGTTTTCTACGTTACATACTTCGGTACATACGCAACTCAGGCTATGCACACATTAAAGTTTATTTGGGAAGCAAAGCTCCCTATCACAAGAATCGTTTGCCGAACTGCGTACAAAATAAATACAAATATTTTGCTCGAACAAATACACGGATAGAATAAATGTAATCATTTAATATTGTATCAATGTGTGCGTGAGATGTGGTTTTCGGTTAATGCTTGTAGATTATGATATTATACTATTACGATATTATACGATTATGATATAAACTTGTATCGTCAAACTAGGCAGGCAGAGTAGACGGTTCAATTACAAATCTATTAACAACTGTTTATGATTTTAGAAATCATAAAATTCAAAATTATCATTTTATTTTCTAATGTAACTTTACATTCAATCAATTTTGTTGAGACTCGCATAGACCAAAGAAGCATTGCATTATAAGTATGAGACCTATGAGCAGCAGTAATTAGACTTAGTATTGATTACAACTGTTATTTCATTATCTAATGTAAATAGTCAATCTTGTTGAGGCTCGCATAGACCAAAGAAGCATTGCATTATAAGGTGGAGGCCTACGAGTGTCGGTGGCCACGTGGTGGCTCCCGGCTTTTCCCAGCTTTTCGGTTATTATAACTGTTATTTTCTATTTTGTCTTTAATTTTTGTAACACATCGGCTAACTATTCAATAATGGTGGTAAGTATGTTTCATAAAAAATCTGCAGTACGTTTTCCGCCCAATAATTATCCTAAGCAAAGCCTATTTCCATTTAATCACTTTGTTTTCTACTAAGCAGTTTTTAATAGAGTTTATTCGGTTTGACCTCGGTAACAAACCCCGGTCAGTCTGCGTGTTACCGAATCCAGTTCCGATTCACAAAGACCTTGAACATAATTTAGGTCCAGCAAAAATTAAAATGAAGAAAGCTCATAAAACAGATCTCACTAACAACTACATAAAGGCAATAAAAGGAGATTACCCATTCTGGGATAAAATAAACTCCTGGAGTAAAATAAAGAGAAATAAGAAACTAACCTAGCTCTCGGACTTTTTAAAAAAACAACTATCTCTCGTACTATAACAAATACTCCCGGGAATATTAATTGATATAGTCCGGGAGATAGTTATTTGAGATAGTTAGTGATCTCCTTTTATTGCTTTTTGAGTAATTTTAAGCATCAATAATAATTACACATTTCTATAGCACACGTGAAAAACATTATTTTTTACTATTTGGGTTCGGAGATAATTATATACTAGGTAAGAATTAAACCACCAGGCACCTAGTTGAGCCCTTACAAAGACTAGCTGTTTTTTTTAGATTTCGTCATAGTACAAGACGACGAGAATAATAAATCGATGTTTTGAATAAATCTTTTTTTTAATCCTTTTTATGCCAATTACAGTTGGGCTAGTTAGTAGTGTTGTATGTGTTAACACTAATCATTGTGAATTAGTGGGATAATAAAAAATTATTTCATTTACAAAATGGTTTTATAATTTAATATAATTATATTATTTCATTAGCAAGATGCACATAATTTATTTCATTTAATGATCGTTCCCCAAATCATTACAGCATTTACGCCATACAAAGAAATGTTTCTACTCTTACCACCATTTAAATAAAATATAATTGAATTCACACGGGCTGCATTTTGTAAAATCAGTCTTGGTTGTTAAATAATATAAATTTTATACTAATCTTTGTAAGCGAGCTTGATAAATGTAACAATAACTACACTATTGTATTAGGTAAGCCTGTGATGATAGTGGTATGTGTTTTAAATAAATAAATAAATAATTTATTCCTGACCGCCGACTTTTGTTTTATCCCAAATCATCGAACAAAATGGGTGATCTCCTTAAGTTTTTATTCTCATCAAAATACGTAATGTTTTGAAATAAAATGATTC
Source organism: Eugnorisma glareosa (assembly GCA_947578425.1). Taxonomy (NCBI): domain Eukaryota; kingdom Metazoa; phylum Arthropoda; class Insecta; order Lepidoptera; family Noctuidae; genus Eugnorisma; species Eugnorisma glareosa. The sequence goes on from OX387979.1 coordinate 15,864,985, forward strand.
TGTAAAACCCGGTTCTTCAGTGACGTAGTCTTACAACCAATCATCGTAACCTATCCCACGATACTAAAAACAATTTTATAGTCGTCAATATAAAGAAAGTCTGTCTTGAAAGAGATGAAAGAAAACATTTTATCAGCTTATTATAATATCGGATATAAGAAATAAAAGATATTATTTCCATAAATACAAGAATAAAAGATATAGAAAGTTATATTATGCCATCGTATAGACTGGACGGACCGATGACTTGGTGAAAAATCGCGGAAATTCACTAGATGAACAGGACCAGTGGCGATGCCTGGAGGAAACTTATCTCCAGCAATGGACTAAAATGATGACGTCTATCGGCTTACAAGCATATTATAACAAGAGGATTGTCATCGCGGTTGTCATTCGACATTCTGGACCAATTACGGACAAAGACAAATAAGCCACATCCTGTCTGTCTGTCCCGCTGGGAACATAATTATCTGAATAGCAAATCATTTTTTTTTAACAAAAATAATAATAAATAATTTTGCTCATTTCTTTACTATCCTAATACCTAAAATAGGACTATATTTTTTCACGATTGACGTAATGGAAAGACTGATGTAATTGAAGAGAATATTCCAATTAGGAACTGAATACCAACATGGTCATGGATGACTGTGCCATGGAACTTAAATGTGTTGTGCAAACTCATAGACAAATTCTGGGCGACTCTATTTAAATTACCATCGACACGCTAAGAAGAATTCCACAAATTCCACTCATATTTTTCCAGTCCTTAAAGACATACAAATACTGCACAAAAGCATTATAAAACGATCTAAAACAAAATAGTAGACGTAATCTCTGCGCCTCATGGCCGGAATCATTGAGCGCTCGTTACGCTCACAATTGTGAATGGGCACGATGCGATCTTACGTAACACGATACACGTTAAGGATCTGTGTGATTTAAACTGCTACTGCATTGCTAGTGTTCCCTACAATTCAGTGAACAGTAAAGACATTACATTATAGAATTTGAAGGTACAGTTTGTCGTGTGTCTTTGTATGCACATGTATTAAAGAGGGATGCATCGTATGTAACTAAAGGAGTGATGAATATAAATGTTGATGCCTAGCGAGAGAGAAAGAGAGCAAAGAATGATGGATGTACTGTGTGAGAAAAGATATATTATGATGAAAGAAAGCAGAGTAAATGATTTCGTGACGGTTGACAGAGGAGAATCGAAGAAATCTACGTGTTGCGCCTACCCTAAGTAACGCGGGAAAAGAGCAGGAATTTGATGAAGAAACTGTGACTATAATTATAGATTAATCTTTGAGGATTATGCGACAGACAGCTGCCACTTAGAATATACTTGACTGCTTCCTTGCTTTTCATTTGTATCCCAGCATTTATTCAGAGACTAGCTTGTCCATGGGATTATCTGAAAAAACTAATTACGCGTGCGTCACTTAGCCATAAGCCTAAACCAGGTGGAGTGCATGCGGATGGTGACTTATCCAAATGAAAAAAATACAGTCATTACGTTATAATCAATATTGCTAACAAACATTATACATAAGGTCCCATTAAAATTGGTGGACAAATTTCAACACAGCGTTCAGTACGTCTAACCAAAGATATCCAAGCAAAAAAAAAACTTACTACTACAACGATTAAAGTGATTTTAGTTTGACCTAATGACTGTGTTTATTCTAGAGTGCCGCCGGCAATTTATTGTTTTAAGTCAAAATAAAATCACTTTAATCAGTGTAAGTTTTGCTTGGATATCATTGGTTATACGTACTGAACGCCGTGTTAAAATTTGTCCAGCTATTTTAATGGGACCATGTATTTATGTTAATGCAAGACATCAACAGTTGCATATCAACGTCCTTCTTCCGTATAAAAACATGATTACTTGAAGGCCAGGACTGACTTACTGATACTAAGGAAAAAACGATAAAAAATTTAAAGTTCACTATTATAATCATCAAATAAATGAAAATCTTTTAAAATATTCCAGTCAGCATAAAATCTGAAGACACGGCTATTAAAGGCACACTAAACCCTTTCCTAGATACCGCCAACCTAGTATTTTCTTAATGAATCATTTCAACTCAGAACCCAGACACCAATTAAAAGGCAGCGGCATCAAATTACTATTCAGAGGATTGTCGTTTTTAATTACTAGTTAGTTTTAGATGATTGCGTTTTTCCGCTGAATCAGTTGTCATATTTTAGTTAGCTGTGGGGTGGTGCGGCAAATATGTTTGGTATATTGATGCATTGTTGTCGATTATTGGTGTGCAATGAGGTACTTTAGGTAGATGGATACATTATTATACGGGAGAATGGAAAAGAAAAACATGGAATCTAAAGGGTGTAACAAGACCCTTAACGAAGCCGAAAGGCACTTGTTCTTCCCATCATTGCGATATTTTTTTTTCTTTTAGACCATACCTACCCTTCCAGTTAGAGAGCAGCGGTGGCCCAGTAGTGGCGGCCCCGACTTACGAACTGTAGCCCAGGCAGGTGCAATACTTTGTGTAATTTATTTCATCACCACTGCTCTCAAAAACGGTGAAGGAAAACATCGTGAGGAAACCGACATGTCCTAGAACCAAAAATTCGACGACATGTGACATCTACCAACCCGCACTGGGCCCACGTGGTGGATTATAGCCCATTCCCTCTCATAGAGAGGAGGCCGTGTGTTCCAGCAGCGACAACATTATAGTCTGATTATGCGTCTAGTTATAGAGATATTGGAGGTCAAAGTTCCAACTTTTTCACAAGTTTTTTTTTACAATAAATGTTTTTAATGTATGAACTTTACTTTAAACACCAGCACGACCCCCGTACTATTCAATATATACATCAGAACAAGGTTTTAAGTGCGTTACATTGAGTCCTAACGTAAAACGTGATTTTTCACTCTAAAAAAGTCGTTTCCCAGCAATAATGTTTGCGTAAAGTTACTTAGTTTGATGTACAGAATGCTTGGTTGACGGCTTCGTGAAGGGTCGTGTTACACCCTGTTTATTTAAGAACGTATTCACTCAATTTTTTGGCGTCTAAAGTTTTGGTAAGTTTTTTTTTTTTTTAATACCTAATTAATAATTATTCTAAGAATAATTATAAAAAAATATCCAAGAAATGATGCAAGAGAAAAGACTAGGTCAACAGAAAGATTTAATAAAATTAACAAAAATGAAGCAGGAAATTCTTCAAAAATATTCTAGTGGAATCCAACATGGCGGATGTAGGCGACATTTTGATTAATCCGTAAAAACCTCGGTGGTGCTGTCAGATTGTTATAGTTTATTGGTAATAGACCTTAAGATATGGAGTTATGATTCATAATTCAATGGCACCCGAGACTCCGTACATTTGGATTATTTTTCTGTAGATATAAAAGCAAGGACGTTTATCAAATAGATAGCTTCTTGCTTTTTGCTAAGTGTCTAATGACGACTTACCAGTCGATATTTACGAAGGTAGGTCAATCGTAGGTACCTGGAACAAAGCATTGGAAATTAGACATAAATTAACACGTCTTTTTACAGGTATACCTATAATATATTCATAATTCGCCAGTTTCGTATGTTTTCGGTTTTTGTACCCCGGAACCCTAAGACTCCACTGTCCATCTGTCTGGCTGTCCGTCACCAGGCTGTATCTCATGAACCATGATAGCTAGACAGTTGAAATTTTCACAGATGATGTATTTGTGTTGCCGCTATAACAACAAATACTAAACACAGAATAAAATAAATATTTAAGGGGACTCCCACACAACAAACGTGTTTTTTTTTTGATAATGGTACGGAACCCTTCGTCCGCGATTCCGACTCGCACTTAGTCGTTTTTTTTTTTTAAGTTATATGTAATATGGGGCAAGCTTATCGCCATCAATTGTACACACGGCTACACATCAAGCTATACATTTCCAGTATAAGCTGACCTCGCATTGTACGGAAATCCTATACAATGCGAGATCAGCATAAACTGGAAATGTATAGCTTGATGTGTAGCTGTGTGTACACAAATCCTGACTCCATGGCTGCAACTGAGTAATTCCTGATAAAAAAAAAACCCAATAAAACTTTGACTAACCGGGATCGAACCCAAGTCTTCATGCTCAGCAGATGCACTTGCGACCAACGAGGAATAAATAAACTAATAAATCAGTAAAAGTGTATAACAATTTAGGGTTACAATGAAATAAATTGTATCTGTCTATTTCTACCGAATCCCTATTTATGCCACTCACCCAAAACAAATTCTCGACCCTCATTATCTAGAATTTGTACCGGATCTTCCAAGGTAGCCCATTAGTTCTCCTTGGCCAGAAATACAAAATATAATTATACAAGATTCATGATACCCTTGTCACCTTGACAGTTCATAAGACGTGAAACCGGGACGTCTGTGTACTCTTGACAGAACGGATTCCTGATATTGCTTGAACGTCCAGTTATATACGATATGAGGTCACAATTTTAGATGACGCTATCGTCCTTGGTAATAATTAAGCGTATCTCGTATGTATAAATATAAGTAGTTATCAATTTGATTTAAGATCCTTGACAAATAGTAGAAACGACGAGGGACGAAAAATATATTAAAATCGTCGCAATAAGTCGACAATTACGTTGGAGTGGCATGCTCTAATATATATTTTTCAATACACTTTCTCGAAAACTGGTTCTTATCGCACTACGATTAGGTTCAACATGCAAAGTATTTCACACGCGTGGATTTTTAATATTTTTCCGCACACGTGCGGAAATAAAAATTTCCACAGATAAGTCCAAATGGGTTCAATGGCTATAGCTTTAATTGGTGGTGATTGTTTTTTTTTTAATCTCGGCAAAGAGATATGCGTCTATACGGCGTAAATATTTTTTAGTATTTAAATTGTGTTTATAAATAGAATATCATAGATATACATGATTATTTAAACAAATATTTGCTTTTATGAATAAATTACCATTAATTTGTGTTCTAAATGCAAAAATACTTGATTTTTCTTCAGCCTGGCGAAAGCAAAGCGTGGAAAAAAAGCAAATTAAAACATAGTTTCATAATCATTCCTGACAAAAATAGTTTCTGTTTTAATATTTTATTTCTTCGAAAGTGTATTGAAAAACGTCGTTTGATATGCGTGGGGATTTGTTATTGCAGTTCTCGGCTCCATAACACCCTCGCCTTCAGCTCGGGTGTTAATTCCGCGCTCGAATGCAATAACAAAGTTTCCCCACTTATATCAAAATGTACTATTTTTTGTATTATCAGCATTCGGTGTCCAAACACGCGTGTTTTAGTGTATAGCTTGTGGTCAAGCTGTTAAATCAAAGAAAGAAAGATTTGACGTACCCCGAACTAAGATATCAAATAAAAAATCAGCCAAGAGCGAGTCGGACTCGTACTATTATCTAAAAAAAAATATCTTAACTGGCGTCAACTATTTATGTATGGGGACACCCTTTAATTTTCAACTTTTATTATTTTTTGGAATTTTTCCTTTCTTTGTGCTGTAAGGCCTTGCTTTTTGCCAAATTTCATGATTCTAGGTCAAAGGGAAGTACCCTATAGGTTTTGATTCCCTTGTGAAATTGCATAATATGCGACATAAACAGTCATATCTTTTGATCGCGTTGACTTACAAGTTTGATGTTTTCATTGCTCCAAGGGAGGCTTGAGTATTTGGTATTAATTTCAGCTTGATACCGTAACGCATTCCAGAGAAAAAGGGTCTTGACAGACAGATAGACGGACAACAAAGTGATATTAGAAAAGTCAAAAGTCAAATAACAGTATTCGTACAAAACTGCTAAGGCCGTGAAACTAAATACAAAATATTTCTTGGAACCTTCTACGGGTTTGTTTCAGTATAAGGGGGAAAATGACAGAAACGCCCCAGTTGTTATCGATTACGTAATTAATACGCGATTTCCTCGAAAAATGTATTATACTCTGCTGAGGTTTCTGAACCCAGTTGATATGGATTTTCCACAAGATTTAGATAGATAGAAAATGTTCTGAGACGCTAAATCTCCTTGTAATTTAATGGACTTTTTACGATGGTCTGGGAGTAACGGAATCATTGAATGTTTCAGCTGTTTTGTAACTCGTGAAAGGTTTGGCCTCAAATATGTAAGTGATTTCGGTGTTGAGATTGAGACGCGACATGCGGATCACCAGTTTAGCAGGTATGCACGCGCTACCATGACTCAAATGTGTAGGTAACATCACAGTGGTGGCCACAAATTCAGAGCGGGTGAAACCAGGATAGTCTGACATAGCACCGTTGCCTTTGACAGCCGTAAAATCGCGTGCAAATGTCGCCTGCCGAACCCGCACGCCCGAGGACGGGGCCTAAAGGGGCTCACCTCTGCTCCTCTTTTATCTTCTTCGCTCCAGTTAATTGGACAGGCAGCCTAAAGGCACTCTGCACTATAACATTGCAAGTTTAGGTACAACTAAAGGTCACATTTGAGATCCTACAAGTGATCTTGACCGCACGAACCAAACTCAAAGATATGTTTTTTTTTTTGCCACGACACTTATTCTAATTTTACAATGTTTTTACCATACATGAAAACCTCTCAGGCCTTATCTGTGTGCTGGTATTATATTCTTAACCTACTAGTTAAGCTTTAATTTATTACATTTCAATTGTTAGTCAAACTAAAACGCATATTGTATATTGGAAACATACTTATCGAACCTGTTTTACATAAATTTTGTAAGTCATCTGCAAGTTTATAAGTGTTTAAATTGTCATGGTCACTAACATTATCGTTGACACTAGAAACGGGATATTTAGTATGTTACTGTTGGTGTTGAGTTTCTGTTTTGTTGGTCTTCAGTTTATCCGTGATCAAGCACCAGCTTGCAACAGCGCCGAAATATCGGGAACTCAAAATCAACAGTAAACATGGTAAATATCTCGTTTCTCGTGTAAATGATAAATACATCTGGAAGTTTTGAAGGTAAGGTACTAAATATGGCAACCCTCGTCCCGTACACATTGTTAAATTTTGGTAAAATATATTTATTTTTATGTGCTAGTGCTAGTTTATATTTGACTTTAAAACTTTTTTATGTGCAGCTACTTACATAAGATAGAGATTTACTTAATATTAATTCTTTTATCAGCTTACCTGTCTATGATCTTGATAATTAAGATATCAAATCTATCTACGTAACTATATATGGTTTTTAGGGTTCTGTACCTCAAACGAAAAAAACAGAACCCTATAAATAGCGTGTCTGTCTGTCTGTCACAGTCAATTTACTCTGAAACTACTGGACTGATTGAGTTGAATTTTGGTACACATTTATGTAAGTTGGTGACCCAAAGACGGACGTATAACGTAAATTAATGAATTTTAAACATAGAGGCCACTTTTAGGTGGGTAAAAAAGAAGAAAAAAAAGGTTTTTCAAACTATATCGTGTTACATACCAATGAAAGAGCTTACTGTGAGCACTCAAATATATGTCGGAATGGCAGGATTTATTCCGCTAGGCTTCTACATCATGTGGGCAGACGATGGGTTTCGTGCTATGAAAAGACACTGAGCGATACATTATTTCTAGCAAAACTAACGAATTATTTGAGATTACAATTTAGCAAAATAACACGGGGCACAATGAATCGGGTACAGTTCCAAGAGGTCTTAACTCGGCCGCGATCAAACACTGACTGACTGTCGTCCTGGCTCAGAGTTTACCATCTTGACTCTGTGACAAGGGACACTGTGGTGTGGGTAGCCTTGTAAGTAGATTGCGTGATGTCACCACAGTGTACTTCTGATTCATTTTAAGCCCGTACCAATGACCGTCTCCGACATAAATATATTTTTTTTATAATTTTAAAACAAATTGTTTTGAAGGTATTTAAGAAAATAGTCGAAAATTGCTGACACTTGTCCGGGTCTTAAACCTAGTCTTGGTAATGAGGTTTTTAAGAAACACTAAAATTATTCTCACCTTAGCATTCTGAGTTGTCGTTGAGTATGCAGACTGATTGCCGTCTATGTGCCTATTAGTATTCTGTGCCTTTCAAATTCATGAGAATTTTCAATATTGAAATCACGGTGAAGGCACTTTGAATAGAAAACCTTTTCAACTATCATTTTGCAGTTGCACGTCGAAAAAATTTAATCAAGACATTTTGAAAGCAACGAGTAGTATTTAGTAGTAGTATTTTTTTTTGTAGAAGTAGCTCTCTGAACCAGTATTGAATGGATTTCGAAGAAAACCTCTGTTTACTATAATTTTTTTTTGTATTTATATTCACCACTCGTTTTGGCTGGTTATCGAAGCGAGACCGTAGTAAAATAAAATTATCTAAAGAGTTCCTATATCTCTTGCATATATTGAGTGAAAATCTTCAGCAGTTTTCGGTTAAGTATTGCTAAAATGGTTTTTGTGGCTTAAGAAACAATTTGTGTACACACGGCTACACATCAAGCTATACATTTTCAGTTTATGCTGATCTCGCATTGTATAGGATTTTCGTACAATGCGAGGTCAGCTTATACTGGAAATGTATAGCTTGATGTGTAGCCGTGTGTACGACTTGTTTGTTTTAAGGGTTCTGTACCCTTTTTTTAACGGGTGGGAAATAGTCAAAAAGACCTCTCCCACTCTTGGCGGAGCAGGAGGGAGTGTCAGACTTGTACTGACTAAAACCCATCCATGTTCCTTCTTTTCTTTTCTTCGAACAGTTCCGCAACCCTGGGGGTTCCATACGCTGGAGATTAAAAACGGGATTCTATTACTAAGACTCCACTGTCCGTCTGATTGGCTGTCTGTCACCAGGATGTATCTTAAATATTTAAGGGGTGCTCTCATACAACAAACGTGTTTATTTTTAGATAATGGTACGGAACCCTTCCACTTGTCTGATTTTTAGTTTGGGTATAGTTGGGTAACCACTTAACAATTATTTTTTTTTTACCGATGGGAAATCATCAAATGACCCCTCCCGCTCTGGGCTGAGCAGGAGGGAGTGTCAGACTTTTACTGACTAAAACCCATCCATGTTCCTTCCTTTGCCCTTTGTGTTCCAGGGCAGCGGTATCTCTTTCGAAACGTCCCGCAACCCTGGCAGGCATCGGTCCTTACGGACCCCTTCCTGTTTGCTGACTCTCTTTGAGGCGCGCGTGGAACACGAACGCGAAATCATATAACGCTAACGTCCATACTATTCTTTTATGTGACAAGTAAGAAGTATGAACCTTAATGAAGTTTTATTTACCGGGAATTGTAGGCGAATGTGACCAAACATTTATTAAGTTGAAGATAATCATTAACTTGATTCTAAATCAAGCTAGATCTTTTCAGATTCTGAAGCTTGATTTAGCTGAAGACTAAAGTGGTCTACGTTCAAAGATCGAATTAAAATAAAGAAATTAACAGCAATAAAATAGTTGTATTCAAAAGGCCTTTCACGTTTATAACACATACTAGCTTGTTGCCCGCGGCTTCACCCGCCTGAAGTGTGGTAACTGTCCCACGGGATCATACTAAAGGGATAAATAGTATCCTACATGTTAATCCAGGTTAAATCGGTCAAACCGTTTCGGAGGACTTCTATAACAAACACGTGATACAATACAATTCCATTCATACTTAACATGTTAAATCATGTGCCTACATTCACCAAAATAACCTATCATTAACCCTTCAACGAACAGACAGCAGACACAATAGCAAAATCTATGATCTGATCGTTGATGAATTAAGTAAAACTACTATCCAGCATATCAAAACCCCTGCGTTCTAGGAAGCTGCATATAAAATAGGGGCCAAGCTGTTTCTCCTGATTTATTGAACCGTTTTTTTTTCCTTTATCCTGTATAGAAGTCGAATCCGCCATCTTCTAGATCTCAAAATAAAGAAAATCACAATCACCATCACTATCACAATCACCATCACCATCACTATCACAATCAACATAACTATCACCATCATTATCACTGTCACAATCACTATCACCATCACTATCACAATCTCTATCACAATCACTATCACAATAACTATTACCATCACCATCATCATTTTCACAATCATTATCATCGTAATCACAATCATCATCATCATTATCACAATCATCATCATCGTTATCACAATCAACTCAAACTTACTCAAGTTTGCCCGTATGTCGCGAGCTGCACGTATTATTAATATTATAACGGTATCGGAAGATATATTTGGGCAATACCTGCCGAGATTTGTCCAGACAGCGCAAGGCATTGAAAGAGGTGTGCTATCATTGTCATGCTCAATTAATTTAGTAATTTTTTTTTTTTTACTTTGTGTAATCTCACATGTCTATATTATATGTTTTTCTATTTTAAGTGTTTATCTTGTATGTTTTTTTTTTATATTGTATGTCTTAAAGCATCGTATTGGACAAGTCTGTAAGGATGTTATAATTATTGGTAAATAAATAAATAATAATCTCCATAATAAATCAACAATAACCCTGTATAGAAGTCTAATCCGCCATCTTCTAGATCTCAAAAAAGATGCCTTAATCGTAATCATCTGATAATCTCGGAAACGACACCCGCCGACAAACCGCCACATTAAATCTTAAAATCGTTGTTTTTAATACATCCGACTTTTTCATTTTTTTTCAGACTTTTTCACCCCATTTCCACATATAGGGGTTGAATTCTGAAAAAAAAACTAAAACACAAATGTTTTCCTGTGAAGTTTCGAATAAAACAGTCTAACTGATCTTGTTTCCCCATACAAACTCGACTCCCGTTTCACCCCCATAGGGGGTAAATTTTCAAAAATCCTTTCTAGTTGCACCCTTAGACCTCATAAAGAACCTACGCGTGCTAAATTTAGAATATCTAGACCCAGTGGTTTGGGCTATGAGTTGATTTTCAGACTTTGTCACCCCATTTCTCCATATTAGGGGTTGAATTCTGAAAGAACCTGAAACCCGTTTCTACTCATTTATCAATAGGAGCACTCCTGTGAAGTTTTGAATAAAATAGTCTAATTATTCTTGTTTCCCCATACAAACTTTAGAGCCTCGTTTAACCCCCTTAGGAGGTGAATTTTGAAAAATCCTTTCTTAGTGCACCCCTAGACTACATCCTTATGTAGTCTAGGGGTGCACTAAGAAAGGATTTTTTTACAGATTCCAAATTTGGCAAGTAGGTTCCTTAACCTACTTGCCAAATTTGGAATCTGTAGACCCAGCGGTTTGGGCTGTGCGTTGATAGGTGAGTGAGTGAGTGACCTTTCGCTTTTATATATTTAGATTTACAACCTAAACACGACAATGCAAATATTTGTTTACGTAATTTAAAAAATACGTTTAAAAATTAATAAAATGAACATGTAAAAGACGAAGCTGAACAAAAAAAAAAATTGACTCCAACAGAAGTAAAACGTTCCACTCGACTTGACTTAATGACGAAAATTGTAAGACAATGTTAGATATGGCATGGTGCAAGTCAAAAACAGTGCAGCGTCTATAATTATCAGCCACTGCGTAGTAAAATATTCCTGCTCTCGTAGACAGGTTGATGATCTACATTTCACACGGTAGTTTCTTTGAGAGAGAAAGCAATAATAATGCAATAATATACAAAGGTGGAAGAGTGACTGAGTGGTATCCCGGACCCCTCCGGGTCATTGTACCCACTCAGTCACTGGTCAACTTTACAGCACGCTAGGGCAAGTAGACTGTTCAGAAACAGCCAAGGAGTGGAATTCCCTGCCGTGTTCCCAAGTTCATGTAACCCCAATCTATTTAAGTTGCGAGTTAATAGGCTTCTTCTGGATTAGCTCGTTCCATCGTCCACCTCATCTCTGTCCTCAGGACAGGATTGAAGTCCAGAGTAGGCCCAAAAAAACTTTTAAGCTATAAAAAGTTTAGGTTTTCTGGACAAGTCAAGTTTTTAGGCTTCTTTGAAGATATCGCTACTAGACTCGAACTTTTACAACCTAAAACGTTTTGGAATAATTTGCTTAAATGATGAACAAATAAATATCTTTTAAACCGACTTTCTTCAAAAAAGAGGAGGTTCTCTATTCAGCTGTATTTTTTATTATTTTTCATGCTTGCTACCTCCATAACTCCGTCATTTATGAACCGATTTGAAAAAGTCTTGTTTCATGTGAAAGGATAAACATTTTTAATAGTCTCATATAAATTTCATCAAAATCAGTTCAGTAATTTGTTTTTTTTCCTTGAATATGTATTTTTTCTTCTGCACAGCTAGTTACAATGTAAAAAATTGTTTCATGACAAGAATTTCGATAAACTACAACTAGTTTTTACAAAGTTTTTATTTATATAGTGTGGTTTAAAAGAACTAACTAATCGGTTTAACAAACAGACACGAAAATTGATTTTGTACTAGATGAGATATATTAAAATAAAATTATAGTTACGTTACATCAGGGGCTGGCGTACACACTAGACCTCAATATCAACTTTCACCTACCACTAGGCGTACACAGCTGGTCGCCCTAACACAAGCTGCAACAGCCGTAAAGCGTCTAGGGATTCACAACTAAGCAATCAGATTTGTATCTGATAGCCTAGCTGTGCTTAAAGCCCTAGAAAACAAACAAACTAACAGTAAATTTATATTTGAATGTCACCACGCCCTGGAGAGTATATCGCTGTCTAACAGAACCCTCCAGTGGATAAAGGGGCACAGTGGATCCCTAGGTAATGACGCCGCAGACGAACTTGCTAAGAGAGGTTCCGAGATGGCAGCGCTAGGCCCGTACCCACTCCTTCCCTTACCTTTCTCACAATTCCGTACATGGGTTCGCCAGAGATCAACTGAACTTCACAACAACAAATGGTCACGGTCTACGGACTGCAGGCAGTCAAAAATGGCGATGCCACGTCTACATCCGCGACTAACAAAACGACTGCTCAGCCTAAATAGAAATAACCTCAGAATAATAATAGGGACAATAACGGGCCATTGCCTCCTAAATAAACATCTCTTTAACATAGGCGCCACGGACAGCCCACTCTGCAGGGGCTGCTTTGACGCCGAAGAATCAGCCGCCCACGACATCCCCAACGCAAACAAATCCTCGGAACGGTGAGGTCGCTCCGCGAAGCCTGTGAAGCTCGCTAGCTCCCAGGAAACTTCTGTGCTTCTGGGTGGAGCTAGGCTGGCTAACTTAGCCGGACACCCACGCACAACGGACCATTTAGGAGAGTCTAAGTGCGGAAAATGCCCTACTCTACTCTACTCTACTAGTTACATTACAGACATTAACTCACGCCTTTTTCATGAGGGTTGCCAGAAACCCCAGAACACCACCAGCTACGTTACTTACATACTCCTTTTGCCTCGTCCACGTTCATACGTCGGATACCAGATTATAGTTATGTGGTTAGTTTAGTTTATTTCAGTTTACATTTGTGATGTACCTATGTTGTTAAATCTGTAATGATAATTTAATTGATGCATTTTTTTTATAAAAAGCTTTAAACTTAAATAAAAAGTTTATGATTGACATAACGAACACCATGTTTTAAATAACTAAAATCCGAACTATTATAATACAACGATATCTCATGACAATTAGCAAATAAATCAATGGTTCAAACAAAGCATTTAATGCAGCTATCAAATACTCCTGACAATTAATATTATGACAGCAATAGATGCGTAATTTGAATTTTAAATCATTTCCGACACGATTGACTGCATTCATATACAATTAGTCTCATCATTAGTAATAATAATTAATAAATTATCTGTCGGTCCTTTATTTAAACGTAGAAGCGTGATAATTATATTCATGTTTTATTAGTTAAATCTATGTAATTACGGCAATGTTTTGAAAAGCGTTTTAAAAAAACGTTCATTAATAAAATTTTGCTGATAAGTTTATTGATTTTAAATTGAATTGTATCGTCATTAATTGCGTTTATCGCTAAACATTCTTAAAATATCATACTGTTTCTATCAACTTAAAACGATTTTCAGAAACAACAATGTGTTCATTCGTAAAAAGCTAAACATCATCAGCCTAGCCTTTTCCCAAGTATGTTGGGGTCGGCTTCCAGTCTAACTGGATGCAGCCGAATACCAGTATTTTACATGGAACGACTGCCTATCTGACCTCCAAAACCCAGTTAGTACTGGGTAATACGATACCCCTTGGTAAGACTGTTTGTCAGACTTTTTGGGCCACTGACTACCTGTAACGATTGTCAAAGATCTACTGATGACAACCGGGACCAACGGTTTAACGTGCTTTCCGAGGAACGGAGAAAACTCGGTATGTGAAGGGCGGTCACCCATCCACAGACCAACCTAGGCAAGCACGGCTTAACCTAAAGATCGACCCGAGCGTCTGTTATTATTTTGCCACGAGCTCCTTAGCTTTTAACTAAACGTATTCAGTAATTTCTAGTGCTAACCACAACTATATATTTTCACAGAATTATGGCCATTAAAAATAGCAACTGCAAGTTATGAGACTCAAATCTAAGGGAAGCGCCAATATTTGAAAAGCAAATCATTATCCAAGTTTACTATGTTGATGGATACAGAGGGAGAGGAAGGCTAAAGCACAGATAGATGGATTGTGTGAGGAGGAATGATATGAAAGAGAAACGAGTAAAAGATGTGACGTCTGACAAGGGGATAATGGAAGGATAGAACGTGGGTTGTACCGACCCTTTTTTTTTCTGATGGGAAATCATCAAATAACCCCTCACGCTCTGGGCTGAGCAGGAGGGAGTGTCAGACTTTTACTGACTAAAACCCATCCATGTTCCTTCCTTTGCCCTTTGTGTTCCAGGGCCGCGGTATCTCTTTCGAACAGTCCCGCAACCCTGGCAGGCATCGGTCCTTTCGGACCCCTTCCTGTTTGCTGAGCTAGCCCATAGCTCGCCGTCCACAGGCCCGCGCCTACGGTGGCCGGGGGCCACCACGTGGCCCCCGACGCCCGGCCCCATGTACAATCTGAGAAGGACAGGAAGATGTTGATGATGCTATGTCCGTTTCCTTAGATTTCGGTGTTTTTCACCAGTAGACACACTTTATACATACATACTTTATGTTACGCAGATAACCCGCTGGATAGTCAGCCCCGCTATCAACTTGCTGACTGGAAAATATTTTACGATGGCATAAGCGATTCTCATATAGTTCGTGCATTTCCGTTAGAAGATTGAGTCGCGTGTCTTGAAGATATTTAGAAAATTGATTCTGACCTTTGATCCTTGTCAAAGAGCACGTGCAATTTTATTTTATAGTTTGTTTATACTTTAGTAGAAAATGAACATAGTTTTAATATGGTTTAGTATGGTTTGAGATATTGTATTATAGAGATTTCATACCGTGATTTACTAGACTATGGAGAATTTAATTATATTTCCGATTCAAAATCAACCATAAACGATTGAGTATTCTATCAAACTTAGATCCAAATATATCCTTATAAATTCAAGCTATGCGGCCACCCGTGTTGAAACTGGAAAGTTAGTATTCCGAGCCAAATAGTACCAGTTGGGGCTAATGTAGAATACATTCTGCCTTTGTGCCAAAAACAACCAAATGTGTTCAGATGTTTCGGCATAACTAGGTAATATTTCAAACACTGCATTCCCTTTTTTTTAAAGCTAAGGGAATTGGTACGTACACCTGGGTCCCAGCTTAACTAATTTACAAACACTGCAGTGTTCCTGGATTGTGTTCTTGACAGATATGCTATACAAGTATGCTGTTACTGTTACTCTTAGCCTGTGTGACCCCACTCTGGGCAAAGACCTCTTCCCGCGACTTCATTTTTTAAATCCAGGGAAAATGTGGATCACTGGTCGTTGGTGTTGCTCCGTTTTTCCGACCATCTTTATCAACACGAGGTCTGTCGCGACGCCTGATTGAATTGAATTAAATTGAATTTAAAACAGACAATTATTGACATACTATTGAACCGCTGATAAATTAGTGGAGATAGGGCTTTGATAGGAATTGGTAACGACTGCGTAGAGAGATAGCGTCAGGAATGCCCGAAGTTCACTTATAAACATTTCGCCGAAGATCGTGCTCCCGATAGATCGTTACGCTGATGAAATGCCGTTCATCATCATTATCTGCCTAGCTTCTTCCTTCTTCTATAGAGTCTGGTTAGTGCCTAACCTGGTGTCAGAGTTTTTATGCCACCCATGGGCCTCTGACTTGGCTTTACATGCCGTCAAGAATTATCTCTCAGGCCTGCTGGTTTCCTCATGATGTTTTCCTTCACCGAAGCAAGTGATAATTATACAATACGCACATAAATCCGAAAAATCAAAGGTGCACCTTGCCTTGCGTTCGCACTCGACACCAATGACTTGGCAGTCCGACAGTCACACTACTAGGGTATCACTGCTGCCTTTTCCTAACTATGTTAGATTCCAGTCTAACTAGGTACCGCTGAGTATCACTATCTTACATGAAGCGACTGCCTATATGACCTCTACAACCAAACTATTAGGTACCACGATACCCCTTAGTAAGACTGGCCGTCAGAGATTCGAGCTTACCAGACTACCAGCAACGACTGTCAAAGATCTATAAATGGCAACCGGGACCAAACGCTTTACGTGCTTTCCGAGGCACGGAGGGAAACCGATATGAAATTAATGGTCGCCCCTCCTCGGTCTGACCTCGAAAAACACTGGTTAAACTTGAAGATCAATTCCTGCGGTTCAACATCGTGAGGAAACCGGCATGTCCTAGAAACAAAAATTCGAAGACACGTGACATCTACCAACCCGCAATGGGCCCGTGTGGTGGATTATAGCCCATTTCCTCTCATAAAGAGGAGGCTGTGTGTCCCAGCAGTGGGAACATTATAGGCTGATTATGCTTAAGCTTCTCCTCAGTGTCGTGTTCCCCAATGGATTAAACTCAGTATATTTCCCAACATACAGTCAAAGATGAAGATTGTCAGTAAATTATACTACATGAAATATGTGTTCTCCAAAATTGGAAAGCCAAGCAGAAGTTTGGTCAAGAGGCACGATTTAATGATCATTTTGCTCAGCCTATTGACGCAAAGGCGTCTTTCAAGTGGCACCAACTAAATCTGTGCCTTCTGCTTCCAATTTAATTGGATGTTAAATCGACCTAGTTATTGCTTAAACAGGCAGCTTACTTGCGACCAAATTTACTGACTTATATTCAATTTGTAAAATAAGTTTTAAAATGAGTTGGGGTCGGGTTTTCTGCCTTATGAAACAACCACACAAACTCAGAGATCACTGTCTCATTTAAAGTCCCAACTGTAGAGATTTAACTAACGCACACAATAAATATTAATAAGGGAGTGTAGTGGAAAATTGGTGGAGTGGAGGACTCATCTCTGATAAATCTAATTAAAGGAACAAAATTGAAGCAAAATAACAGTTTTTTACTGAATGCATAGGAAATAATATATTTTTAACAAAAACCCATTTTTGCAATTCTGGTCTGTTTGTTCCGGCTAATCTCCAAAACGGCTGGGCCGATTTCACGGGACTTTTATTGCCAAATAGCTTGTGTTATAAGGAATAACTTAGGGTAGTCTTATTTAAAAAAAATAATTAAGGTTCCGTGCAAAAAAACATAATAATAATAATAACTAGTATTATTTTTGTAATAATTTCACGCGGACGAAGGTGGCGGGGCACAGTTAGTTTAAAATACTAGTCGGATCTGTAGTTGTCTTTATCGCACCAATGTCGAAATAGCGCTCGTTAAGCGACAGCGATAGTTTCTTCAAAGCCTACCGCATTTCCTCTTAATGTTAATCACATAGAGCAGCAGTTTTTAACTTGGACCAAAAACATTAAGATTATTTATCATCATGGCTGTCAGTGGCAAGTTTTAGACTCATTGTGTGTAACTTAGCGACAGAGTTTTGTCTTCATATACCGTCATAGGACCAATGTGGTTTTCTTACTCCGTTATTGTTCAACGTATTTGTAAGAACACCATGATTTCTTGACTTTGAATTTACTTTTGAATTTTTAATAATACACTTTTCCTTCTCAGTATTTGAAATTATTCCTGAAGATGATACACACTTTTTTAGGCTTCTGTACAAAAAATGAATAAAACGGAACCTTTATAGGATCACTCTTACTTTTTCTGTCTGTTCGTCTGTCTGTCACAGCCAATTTGCTCCAAATCTACTGGACCAAATTAGGTGAAATTTGGTAGGATGGTGTAACCCTATGACCCAAACACAGATGTGCAAAGTAAATAAATATTTTTTCTAAATAAGGGTCATTTTCGGGTGAGAGATAAAAAAAGTTCTGTAAAAGATGGAAATTTGACCCCTAATATCTCCGTAACTAGAAGGTTCTCGGTGTTTCGATCTAGAACAAAAAAAATGATCGCAATGACGGGGAAAGTACCTTTCGGCTTCGTTAAAGGGTCTTGTTACACCCATTATACATGTTTTTAATGTAAGATTTTTACTATAAACACCTCCACGACACCCGTACTATTCAATCCTTGACGGATCAGCATAATGTTTTGTGTGTGTTACATTGAGTCCTACAGTAAAACGTGATTTTTCACCCCCAAAAAAAAGTCGTTTCCGAGCAATAATTTTTGCATAAAGTTACATAGTTTGATGCACATAATGGTTGGTTGACAGCTTCGTGAAGGGACCATTTAGACCCTGTATAACCGAGTATGCGATATCGACCTGTGTAAACATAATAGTATCGGATATGTTCACAATATTCTGACGGTAATCAGAAAAACAGCCATTAAAATGTAATAAAAAGTACGTCAGCAGGTAGTCAGAATCGCTTTTCTGATGAAGATATCTACTATATCATCAAGTAATTGTTGTTTGTTTTGAATTTGTTATATTTTCGTCTGATGTACCCTGTGGTTGATGATAAAGTGCCTTCTTCAATATTTTGATGGTTTTTGGTTTAATTCAGTTTTCAATATGAATATTGTAATTCAATGGAAATCGTAATTAGTTTAACGAAGTGAAAGTGAAGTGCGAAGGAGAAGTGAGTGAAGTGGAAGTGTGATATTGTTCTTATACTTCTTAAGCTTTCGCATACAAGACTCACAAAAGAAGCAATTGAAATAGCTAAACACAAAAATTTCAATCGAGACGAGGGCTTCAAATAGTCAAGTTCGTGGAATCCAGTATTAAGCTCAAAAGCAACAGCCAAAGCCGTATTAAGGTCTCGACAAACCGATACCGTGAGTGTGTTTTGCCGTGACTTTGTATCGAGTTCCAGTAGTGCGCGTAGCAAAGAAAGGGGGTAGACAGATTTATGTGTACCTTACAATTTACTTACCATCCTCGCACATTCTTCCCGCGATTATGGCGCTTGCAATAGCGTCGAAATATATACGTTTACATACATTTATATACGTTTTTTCACGGGTGACCACTGAAAACCAGCGCTGTGCTGTGGGTCCCACAGCCCAGCATCATGCTGAGTGGTAACCTGCTTGTCGCAGTCACGACGTGCAAGCTACGAACGTTTTTTTTTTTTTAAATTGTTCTTTGTATGTTTATTGATCTTTTTGTTTTTTGTCACTTTGTATGATGCACGTCATGTCCCTGCGACAAATAACTATGTTTTAATTCTTTCTTTCTTTTCTATATAAGCTCAGAATAATTGAAAATCAAGGAAGATATCCCGTTAGTGACAGTGAAAGGGCCATTCTTATATTTTGTCAGTCTTTACAAGTCGCCTGCAGCCGGAATGTTTGACTACCAATCAGTACCGAAGGGTTAATTTTTGTAAGATGTAAGCCGAAGACCATACCTCTAATGTGATTATATTATTTTTGTCTATATAATACTGACTGTGCATTTTTCAAAGGGAAGCCGAAAGGAATCGAGTTGTATGCAACCTTCGCCACTGCCAGTAGCGAAGGGTCAATTTTTGTAAGAGGTAAGCCGGAGAACATACCTTTAATGTGATTATACATATTATTTTTGTTTATAGAATACTGACTGTGCCATTTTTCAAAGGGAAGCCGAAAGGAATCGGGTTGTAGCGAACCTTCGCCACTGCTACCAGTCCTACCGAAGGGTAGCGTGTTACTAAGATAGGCAGTCATCCCCAACGTTTGGGAGAAGGATGGAAGATGATTTTGTCTTGCTGGAATGCAAATTTTAAATGGAGAAGCTGCCTATCTGACCCAATATGTGTTGATAAGACTGGTTGCAAATGTTGCGAAATTCCCATTTCGGCTGCTTAAAACCTTTCATTTCAAGTTTGACCCTTATTTACTTACTTATTTTTTAAGATAGATAGATATTTAGATGATATAAAAAGTGACGACCCGAATAGCGCAGCGGTGGTGAGGCTGCCTTACGTTCTTAGGGTCCCGGGTTCGAATCCCGGTAGGAGCAAATGTTCGTGTGATGAGCATGGATATTTGTTCCAGAGTCATGGATGTTTATATGTATAATAAGTATAAGTAATATAATAAAACAGTAAAAAAACTGTGTCTGTACATTGAATATATAAAAAAAAAATAATAGAGGGGGGTTTGGAAACAGTAATAGAGCACGAATCCAAAAAAAAAATCTGTCTGTTTGTTTGTACACGCTAATCTTCGGAACTACTCGACGGATTTTTTTTTGTTGTATAGGTATAAATCTGGGCAACATATAGGCTATAATTAATCTTGGAAACTTGAACATCTGATGCAGCACCGCAACAGACCAGCTAAACTATAAGAGATACAAAAATGCTACCATAGCAAAAATTGTTCCACGTGATGAGTATTTTCTGATAAGAGAATAAATTTGAAGATCTGGAACACCTGAAGTGGAACTCCAAGAGCCCAGCTACACTATAATATATATAGGAATGACGTCTTAGCAAGAGTTGTTTAACCTGATGAGCACTCTCTGTTGACGTATAAAAATTGAAGATCTGGCACACGCGTTGCGGAAATGAAAATTAAAAAAAAAAAAATTGATGATCTGGAACACCTGATATGGAAATCAAAGCTATCACTAATTTCACTGTATATTTATAAAATAACATAAGCTGGGAGTACCTCCACGCGGTGAAGGCGGTAACAGTTTAGGACTGATTTTCGATGAAAATTCGATGAATCATTGAAAATTTGACTCTACTGGCCAAAACTCCCATTTATTATTTTATTTTATCAAATAAATATGCCTTCGGGCTTATGTTATTTGAGTGTTTAATTTCCTTTTCCATTTATCTTCGTGACACGTTAGCCTACCCGGTAACGCAGGGGAGCAGTCACTTAGATTTTAATTGATCAGGTATCTTCAGAATTAAACTATAACCATGCCTAGAAAGAGGTCAAATCTTTCCCAACGTTTCAAAGGAGCTAAAAGATTGAGGATCATACGATCCCAAGAATCTACTGAAAAGCGTCAGGAGAGACTTGATGCTGTTCGAGAACATCAGGCTGCAATTCGCTCCGTAGAAACCTCTTCGGATCGCGAAGCACACCTGCGTTCTCAGCGTATTTATGCATATACATCCAGGTCTCTAGAGACCAGTGAAGAAAACGATGCGCGACTGACCGCTGATCGTGAACGTCACACATTGTCTCGCGAGTCGGAGACGTTCACGGATAGAGAATTGCGCTTGAGTTCTCAGCGTATCTTCGCATCTGCTTCAAGGTCTCTAGAGATAAGTGCGGAACATGATGCGCGAGTGTCCGCTGATCGTGAACGTCACGCATTGTCTCGCGAGTCGGAGATGTTCACTGATATTTTTTTTAAGTATTTAAAATATCGCTGGACATTACACACAGCGCCATCTAGGTGCCACCCTAAGCAACGAGGCTTGTGTCGTGGACACCAGATAGTTGATACTACTACATAGATACTTTTTGTTTGTAAATACATACTTATTATACATATAAACATCCATGACTCGGAAAGAAATGTCCATGCTCATCACACAAACATTTGCTCCTACCGGGATTCGAACCCGGGACCCTAAGGACGTAAGGCAGCCTCACTGCCACTGCGCCATTCGGGTCGTCAAATTTGCAATACTATTGTTAATTCAGTGTAGACGCTGCAGAATAACGGGAAGAAAAGTTTTTGTTGTATAAGTATTAAGTCTGGGCAACATATAGGCTATAATTTACTTAGGAAATTGGAACACCTGATGCAGAACCGCAACAGAACAGCTAAAGTATAAGAGATATAAAAGTGTCACAGTAAAAATTATTCCACGTGAAGAGCATTTTCTGCTGTGAGAATAAATTTGAAGATCTGGAACATCTGTTGTGGAACTCCAAAACCCAGCGACACTATAACATATTAAGGAATGACGTCTTAGCAAAAGTTGTTTAGTCTGATGGGCATTTCCTGTGGACTTACGAAAATGAAAGATCTGGAACGTCTTCAATCGTCTCGCTCATCCCGTTGTTTTCCCGTCTCCGGGCCTCAGAATTCTACATTAGACGTTTCAGATCTTCGATTTTCTTGACGACCCCGTGGTCGCTGGCAAAAGCAACAGGATCCGCGTACGAAGTCGCGGGCAGAAGCTAGTGTATAATAAGTATGTATTTACAAACAAAAAGTATGTATTTAGTATTATCAACTATCTGGTGTCCACGACACAAGCCTCGTTGCTTAGTGTGGCACCTAGATGGCGCTGTGTGTAATGTCCAGCGATATTTATTTATAAACCATTTATTTATTGCACACAATAGACACAACACACAGAAGCACAATTAAATGATACAATTTACATGAATATTGATAAATACCGATAGCCGGACATAGGCCTCCCCCAAGTGTCGCCACACTGACCAGTCCCGTGCGTCTAAGATGTAAATAAAATGCCAAAATAGCGTTTTAAAATACCGAGAACCAAACTTTTTTCCTAAACGATTGCTTTAAACTAAGCGCCACTGTTGCTTTACGAATCACTCCATAATATTCATAGTAGTGTTCAAGTACTTGAGACTAAAATTGCGGCCTGGCCTACAATTCCAGTTAAGTCCCCTGGAGCTTTAGTTTCGGCCTTACAAGGCCCCCAGAGGCCTTTGACATGCATGTCACGCTTACCTACTTTAGAGGATTATTGCTAACTTTGTGTTCATCTCAATATTAACTGAGGTGATTTGCTCTGCCATTTCCGGTGTCCTTTGTTCAAAGTTTTAGTTATAAATTAAAGCTGAATAAAAATCAAAGTTAGCGTTGTTTTCATATTTAAGGTTTTTTCACTGTAGAAGACTAAGTACTGTTACCATTGATTTTCCTTGTTTCTCTTTTAGGGTAATAATTGAATTTTTACCGTTATTTCGCTATAGATTATTGGTTATTTTTTCTTTTATCTGTAACTTGAAGAAAAACATTAATATACAATGACATAAATATAAAATAAATAGCTCAAAATTATTAGAATCTATTTTATTCTGATTTCACATATAATTCTAATTCACTGTTTAATAATTGTATTTTTTTTGTTTTTATAATGTGACAATATAATTGATAATTTATGAAATGTATTGGACTGTAATGTAATTAATTTGTTTTGCAGTGCCCTTATACAGGGTGCACGTTTGATACTTATAAAATTGTTTCCACCCTTTTACAACACGTTTACAATAAACTGATTTGATTGATTGATTCATTACCAAATTAAATGTAAATCCTCACACCCTCCCTCGCGTACCACGCCTAACTCATGCACTGTCTCAGTAGAACGGTTGACCTTTAGTAACGGAATTATAGCAATGACAGACCAAACTCAGATGATAGATGGAAAATATTAATTTAAAATCTAAATATTTTTTAATGTTGTTTGATAAACCTCGCGGTGTCTCCTAATCAATTTATATTGGCTACCAAATCATGAACATTTTCAGTAACCATAATGCATCAAATAAATTATTTGCCCATTCACGATGATGAATATTGCAACCGAAATTACGGATTTTGAGCTAGAATAATGAACGCTCCTATATCGTTGATCCAGCTTCCAAAAGCGACAATAATCGGTTCATGGCATGAATATGTGTGGTGACAAACATTCGGTTAGTCACTAACATTACTAAATCATGATGACTCATATGAATTTTTAATTTATTGTTTCACAAAATGAGGTTCGAGATGAATACTCGTAAAGGATGTAAATAGACCCTTAACCAAGCTGAAACGCACACAAGCTTCACCACCTCGTATTTAATGGATCCATCCTATAATAATTATATCCTAACTATCTTACGGCAGACCAGTTCTTACCCTGGAGCATCATAAGAAATTACATCATTGAGAGGACGTACGTACTCCATCATCCTGTCTCCTCAAACATCGAACTTGACCTCTGATCAGCAATTTTCTTTGACCGCTCTTTCTAACGATCTTTATGAGGTCAATGTTCACCAATGACCGTTTATGAGCCAGTATTTTTATTATATCCCCCCGGCCGAATTTCATTCATGATGGACAATCTCAACAAAGATTTGCCAAGTGCGCAGGAAATTTTATAGTGCTCAATTGTGTGCGCTGATAGGTGCAATCTCTGTTCGTTTACTCTCATAGTCCGATGGTAAGGCAATCCCATACGATCGGAAAGACATCAGACGTAGGAATTTGTTCCTACGTCTGATGTCTTTCCGGCTGTACTGTATACAGGGGCGTCACACCACCAAAGGACCATGGGGGATTTTGTATGGAACCCGTCTCCACCCTCCAACAGTTATAGGACACATATCAATATGCTCTAAAGAATCCAGAGAAAGACTCTCCACTGCAGAAGTCTTTCTCAGTTACAAAATCGATGGATTTTTTTTTAATAAAGAAAAATGTCTTAGTTTTCTTTAGGTTGATATAGTCAGGAATTCCAGCGGAACCTCACATATCTGAACAAAGTCGCCATTGTAAAAAACAATCTTACTTACCAGACGCTTCGAATCACCACCTGTTTCAAATCTGTTGGAGGGTAGGGACGTTTTTTGCCAATGTCCAAACTGTTATCGCGAAATTGTTAGTGGAAAATCAAAAAACAATATTCTCGAATTGAAACCTCGACAACACGCGCTGCAGTCACACATGCACGACATCAACGAGATAACGAGGGCAACTAATCATTAATATGGTGACAGCATAAGCGAAGTTTCATTATTATCTAGCAAGTGATGTTGATGTCCAAGTTTACCAGAAAAAGAAACTTACGCGCGCTTTTCGGGTCAGTAATGATGAGTTAGATTTTAAAATTATCATTGTTTTTTTTACTCGGCCTCATCTCATTCATCTCAATGGCGTTGTAGTAAATCTAATGACCAGATTCTTTGCAAAAAAAACCTTAGTTTTATCTTAATAATAACCAGTTTACATCAAATCTTGATGGATGATTTGTAAATAACTTTAAACGCTTCCGGGCGTCTAAAAAGTGGTATGAACTCATCACGTCAGCTGTTTGGTTTTTGGTTTTATTTATAACATAAAATAATTTATCGCGCCTGTAATCCCCGAAGAGTTAGGCAGAACCTAATACGTTTAAGTCCCATGAAATAGGGGGCGAGCTAATCGCCATCAACCGGGCGTAAATTCACCCTCCGTGGCTGCTACTGAGAAATTCCTCATGGAAAAACCCGGAAATCGAACCCAGAACCTCATTATTAAGGGCATTACATTGCCCAATGACCTTGAGCATGCTGCCCCGTACTAACTTACGACGAAACGGCGAGAGAGAGAGGGACGAGTGCGGCAGTGACATAGTGCTTTTCGCGAAATTTCCGATTTTTATAATATATTTTAAAATATTAAAAGGAATATGAGAAAAAAATCAATACACATTGTTAAATACGTCATTACGTATTTTTTGGTATAAAATTCATGCCGAGTTATTGAGCCGTTATAGAGAAAATTTTCAATTTAGGTTGAAAAAGGACCTATTTGTTACGATTTTTCGATAAAATTTGAGTTAGTTTATTAAAATTTTAAACAATACAATGTATTTGTGATGACCTTTACTTTAACATATATTTTTTTATATTGAAAACGCACAAAAGGATTCATCTACAAACTTCTTTAAACACACGGTATTTTCAGGATTTGAGCGAGGTAATCCCCTTAAGATGCCAGAATTACTAAATTTCATCATCCGTTAGTGTGGCCTCTTTATGCAAATGTTTTTATGAATGGTTGCCTCGCTGGTCTTACGCTCACAAGTGTGGGTTCGATCCGTGTCGGGTAAAGTGTTATTACTAATACTAGTAATATGCAGCAGGCGTTGCTCCTCTGTCTAACCCTAGGCATAACAAATGAGATGATGTAATGTATATTTTGTGAGATTTTGCTGAGCAGTCGCTTTTACGACTGTCATCATCTGCCTAGCCTTTTACCCAACTACATTGGGGTCGGCTTCCAGTCTAACAGGATGCAGCTGAATACCAGTATTTTACATGGAGCGACTATCCGACCTCCACAACCCAGTTAGTACTCGGTAATACGATACCCCTTGTTAAGACTGGTTGTCAGACTTTGTTACCTGTGTGTTTGTGTGTGAGTGTGTGTGTGTTTGTTACCTGTGTGTTTGTGTGTGAGTGTGTGTGTGTTTGTGTGTGAGTGTGTCTGTGTTTGTGTGTGAGTGTGTGTGTGTTTGTGAGTGTGTGTGTGTTTGTGTGTGAGTGTGTGTGTGTTTGTTACCTTTGTTTGTTTGTTGTTTATGTTGTGTTTGTTCAAGTAGTCGCTTTTATGACTACTTAAACAAAAAAAAAAAGTATTTTTACGACAAAAAAAAGTCGATGACTTTCCTTTTTTTTTTTACTTTACTGCCACCGACTTTCGAAAGTAAAGTTATTTTCACTATTTGGTTTTCTTAGGGTTCCGTGAATCAAAATGAAAAAAACGGAACCCCTTAACTCCACAACTACTTTAAAACATTTTATGTCTTTTTCATCAGGCAGTTAGACATTCGAAAACATCGTGAGGAAACCGGCATGTCCTAGAACAAAAAATCCGAAGACATCTTCCAACCCGCATTGGGCCCGCGTGGTGGGTTATAGCTCCATTCCCTCTCATAGAGAGGAGGCCGTGTTTCCCAGCAGTGGGAACATTATTGGCTGATTATGATGAGTTAGTCATTCTAAACTAAACCTAATTTTACACAATCATAAAGTTGATATTTGTTTAAGTGATAGCTAATGTAATAGTGCCATAAATTAAATATGGAATACAGTTTTATAGGCATGGAAATGACATGGACTATTCAGAAGTGTAACGAAAGAGGCAAGCAGCCAGTGGAATATCAACCTTAACAAACAAAAAATAACAAAGGTTTACACAAAGGGAATGCAAATTCTAAAAGACTATATTATTACCGTGTAGTTTATATTATAATAGTTGACAACTATATGAAGTTACAATACAACATGTTCGAACGTAAGAGACCATAGACAGCACTTTTGTGTAGTTTTTGAAGTATTAAAAAAATTAAACACAGAATGTTCATTAAGGCAAATAGTTGGTAACGGAGCAAGCACAGAAATAACTGCTTTAATGAGAGTCAAAGAACTGCTTAAAGTTGCATTTAAATAGATCATGATGTATAATGCAATTGAAGCAATGTATAGAAGATAACAATCTTCTTTCTTTATCGTGTGGTTAATGCCTAACCTGGTGTCAGAGTTTTTAGGCTCATGGGCCTCTGACTTTACATGCCATCGAGAGATATCTTTCAGGCATGCTAATTTCCTCACGATGTTTCCCTTCACCGGAGCAAGTGATAATTATACTCAAAGGTGTAATTAGACAAAAAATACTCAAAAGGTGGAACGAAGTTTATACTAATACTAAGGCTGGAAAAAACATGTTGCCGGGGCTCACAGAGAGGCTAGGCAGAAATATTTTTTGTGGGCGTGGTATGGTAAGCCTACTGCCTGGGTTACTTTATATACGCACATGAATCCGAAATTCAGAGGTGCGTGTCTTGGATTCGAACTCGAGACCTATGACTTGGCAGTCCGACGGTCACACCAATAAGCTATCATTGCTATAATAAACAATATAACAATGTCTTAACTGTATCGTCTCTAAAACAGTTTCTTTTAGGTAGATATTGTTAGCCTGCGAACGAAATCTGTTCAGACGTTAACTGGGACATCACGACATATCAAACACTATTTTAAACTTTCACGGTTTACAAACAACTACACATAAACTGTCACTTACCGGATATCTTCAGTGATTGTCTTTATTTTGAGGTCTCGATATTCTCCGCGATCATGGCGCTTGCAACAGCGTCGAAATATCGGGAGCTCAAAGTTAAAGACAATCACGGAAGATATCCCGTAAGTGACAGCTTATGTGTACGACAAAATAAAATTTCAACATATAGTTACGCCTGTTAGATAGTAGTGTACCTAATAGTACACCTACATTTCGCCAGTTATGGTTAAGTCCCATGTAATAGGGGGCGAGCCTACTGCCATCAACCGGACACAAATCCGTGGCTGCTACTGAGAAATTCCTGATGGAAAAAGCCAATAACAGTTTGTCCGACCTGGGTATCGAACCCAGAACCTCATGCTCAGTAGACGCGCTTACGACCACTCGACCCACGAGCCAGTCAAACCACACTTCCGTCGTTTAAATAAACGGTCAATGTCAATTTATTTGACATTACCTGTTGCCCGCGACCTTCGTTCGTGTGAAATTATTATAACAATATTACTTTCCTTTTCGAAACCTAAGTTAGACCTTATATTATCAGCTATCTGCCAGTAAAAGTCTCGTCAAAATAAGTCCAGCCGTTTCGGAGATAAGTCGGAATAAACAGACAGACACACAGACAAAAATTGAAAAATAAAATATCGTTATCGTTTAACATTTAGGTAAGTTACTCATAGGTCTTTGTCTGGTAGGACTAAGATTAGTAATCACGAAGAAATCAAAGGGGAAGGCCAAACAATACTATAGCAGAGCCTACAGCAGCACGGTTCGATCGAAAGTTAAGCTACGCTTGTCGAGGTTGGTCCGTAGATGGGTGACCATTTATTACATTTAGAGACAGCTCCGTGCCTCGGAAGGCACGTTAATCGTTGGTCTCGGCTGGCATTTACAGATCTTTGACTGACGATACAGATAGTCCTCAGCTGCCTGCCTTTTTCCCAATTATGTGGGGTTCGGCTTCCAGTCTAACTGGATTTAGCTGAATAACAGTATTTTACATGAGGCTTATCTATCCTCCACAACCCAGTAAGCCCTGGGTAATAGGGTAACCCTTGGTAAGACGGGTTGTCAGACTATACAGTTAGTCAGTAGTCCATAATACTACGATAATGAAAATGATGGCCCAATAAACGATTATTCGGATGAGTAATCATTGGACCAGCCAGCATCTTAGATTGTTTCTATTCCGCATGGGTACGTGATCATTTAGAATGCAAGAGTAAATATCAGTTGAGCCGTAATAAATTATAGTATTGTAACTGTTGTACGAGACGACAATCGGCAATTTGTTTAAATGACTGTTAATGCACTATTTTATTGGTATTTTGTTGTCTTGATTTTATGCCGTATTGTCAAGCTAGGTAGATGCAGTTCACTTTAATAATTTTTTATCAGTACTTACCCAAATACCGTTGATTACACACAGTCAAGAGCAGCGGTGGCCCAGTGGTGGCAGCCCCGACTTACGAACAGTAAGTCGTGGGTTCAAACCCAGGCAGGCGCATTACTTTGTGTAATTTATTTCATCACCACTGCTCTCAAAAACGGTGAAGGAAAACATCATGAGGAAACCGGCATGTCCTAGAACCAAAAAATCGAAGACATGTGACATCTACCAACCCGCACTGGGCCCGCGTGGTGGATTATAGCCCATTCCCCTCATAGAGAGGAGGCCGAGTGTCCCAGCAGTGGGAACATTAAAGGCTGATTATAGTAAAATCAGCTTCATCTTGAGGTTTAGGTAGTTCTCCAATCTGTAGCTTCACAATTATATTGGTTTCCTTGGTTGCATCGGATTTTGTTAACAACTTCATGGGTTTTATTTTTTTTACATGGAATAGCTTTTTCTTAAATAAGCCTAAGCTACTCCTGATAACATCAGCTACTTGCCAGTAAAAGTCCCGTCAAAAAGTGGTCCCGCCATTCCGGTGATTAGTCGAAATAAACAGGCAGTCAGAAAAGATAAAGTGTAAAAAAAGAGTATGTATTCATAAGCGTTCAGTAAAGAGCTGTTATTTTAAAATTTCAAACAGACATATTTTTTTGAGCCAATTTTATTTATTTTTATACATATATACGAAAGTAACTGTCTGTTACCTTTGAATTTAGTACACAGATAGACCTCGAATACGACATAAGATACCCCAACAAGCATTAACGTCATATAGTCCGAAATCTATACGACTTTTAGTTATATAGCAGTTTTATAGTGGCACTGAACTAACTACTTGGGTCAGTTTAGTCGTGTTACTAATAAGTCATATTTTAAGCGTCGAATATACGCCTACACAACTAAATTTGGTTACTAGTTCTAGTCGCATAAGAGGTTTTGGAAGACAATATCGCAGTTTGAAAAACCATTACGTAACATTTACATGATAAATATGATTTGTTTTATAGTAGTTTAACTTGAAAGACGTATACAACGATTTGGTTGTAATTTGACGATAACACTACGTTTTAGTCGTTTGACTATTAACTCATGTTACATAAGTCGAATTAACGTATACAACAAAATTATGCGACGTTTACTCGACAACACTTTTTGTGGTAAAAACGTTTTAGTCGAATGACGTTTTTGGAAGACAATATCGTAGTGTGAAAAACCATTATATAACATTTACATGACAATTATGATTTGTTTTATAGTAGTTTAACTGGAAACTCGTATACGACGTTTTGGTTGTGATTTGACGATAAAAATCTTATTAGTCAAAAGTACCCAAGTTAGCCAACGATCAAGACCGTAACACTGGAATACTAAATGGTTCCGTATATGCATTTTATTTTACAATGTGTTCATTTGTACTGTCATAATAACTACAGCTCTCTTATTTAGAGATAATAAATTAAGATAATGCTTTTAGTCATGTGAATAGTTTGGTACTTCGATATTTCTATTATTTTAGTGTTTAGTTATCGCCGAAAAAACACAGATCGTAGTATTGAATAATTCTCTAATACATTTGCTCAAAAATGCATTTAAGAAGCCTGTGTACATTGTTCGAAAGTCAAAAATTACGCACCATACAGTGGAATGTGCGATAAGTTCTCACGCACGACTATATGACACGTATTTATAATACACTAGAAACTACTTACTTACGTACTTCGTATATAACTGCAGTGTAAAATTATTACTTTCCAAAACTTCAAATGATATATAATTAGAAGTACCTACCCATCAAATTATAGATTTTTTATAGTGGAACCAACCACGTAATCGCGAAAATCAGGTGCTCCATACGTTTTGTAAAGGGTTTATGATTTTTTTCTATGTAAAAATGATTTATTTTACACGATAGCTCTGTTGGTTTACATCATGTGTACATGCTGTATTATGAATAACAGATCAATAAAACAATGGTTTCCATATTTAATTCAGGGACAGGAAAGCTAAAGTCAAATGTAATGGCGCGCATGTCTTGGTCTTAAGGTCTTAAGGCCAACGTTAATATGACCATAGGTCCAGTAAGCGTCGTGTAAGTGTCATCTCATAACTAAACCAAGATGGATGGAAATGTTACCGGAATTTAAAATAAATAAACAAAAATAATGACATATCAAAAATTGCAAAATTGCAGGGCGTTAAAAACTTAATAACAATACATACCCAGTTTTTCGATGTGTTTTTCAAGTGTAGACTTGACATAGAGAGAAATCAGATTAATCGTTACTGTAATAACTACTTATTAATACTTTAAAGTTTAAAAGTTTTTATTTATCATTCACCGCAGCGCCCACCGCATGAAAAAAAATTCAACGTCTGTGTGACTATTATTTAACTTACACGTCTTGTAATGGTCTCGTCATAACAAATACACAACCAAATAGTTAGTTATTTAACGTTTATAAAACCTCTAATTGATGTTAAATTGTCACAAGTTGACATTAATCTAACCATTATACAACTATATTGTCTTATAATTAGGCCGAGATATAATTTTTCGAGCTCTACAGGTGCGCAGCCGCGGGCAAAAGTGGTATAATAATTTAGGATAGAATGGCCGCTGAGATTGTATAGCTTTAACCACTGAATCGATTTCAATAAATTGAAGTTTTCATATTTGCCTTGATTTAAAGAGTCCTTACAACTGTATGAGAGTCACAAGATATTCAATATGGCGGAGGCTAGACATCATTATTCCGTAGTGTGGTTATGATTTGCCAAGTTTTTTTTGTTCTACAAATTGAAGTGTCCCAGAGATAGATTTTGTGGATTACTTCTCTGATATTTGTATTTCTCCCTTTGATTCAAGAACTGGTCTAGTACCATTAGTATGGATCGCACCTAAGTAATCCTCAACATGATAAATTGGTGTCCCGCTAGTTTTTTTCTCGCGTCTGTATTGTCCTCAAGATCTTGTTTTACTGTACGCAAAGGGTAAGGCAAAGGTGTAACCATAGTAAACCCACTTTCCACTAGTTATGGTTAAGCCCCATATAATTGGGGCTTAGCCAATTACCCTCAAGCTAGTACAAATCCAAACTTCGTGCTGCTACTAAGCATTTTCAGAAAAATAAAAACAATTGAAAATGTTGCAATTTCATGCCCCGTAGCATGAGCACCGTAGAATCGGGTTTTGTCGACGGAAGAATGTACTAGTGACTGAATTTGTCGTAAATTTGTCTACACCAGTCATTTGTTTTTAAAGCAAACCATTTTGAAACAAGCTAAGCGTATAATAATTAATCTAAACTAGGCTGTGGTAGTCCTAGGATGGGCTACGGACTGTTAAGGCTACATGGTCTTAACAGTCCGGAAATGTTGGTGAAAGGTTTTTAACGGAACCCTTGTTAAAAACTTTAAATATTAACAAATCTTTGGCAAAACACGTAAAAAGGCAACCTCAAGTGCCTCTATTTCTATTTCTTGCGACTCGGATACTTCTTGTCTTGTATAAACTGGAGTCCTAATTATATTATTTGAGATATAATTAAATTATTTTGGTCGTACGCCCAGATTTCATAGATAATACCCATGATCCTTTATTAGCTACCGTTGAGACAAAATTTATTATGTAGGAGATTCAATTTTGTCTCCAATTTAAACGTTGTCCTTCTAAGTGCTTTCGCCTGTCTGAGCATTTCCAAAAATGTCGTCATTCTACTGATTATTACATGAAGCCTTAATTGAATCTAGACTGTGATTATTTCTAGAACATTCCCAACAATACAATATTCTTCTCTTCTTCTTTTCGTGT
Organism: Eugnorisma glareosa; assembly: GCA_947578425.1. Lineage (NCBI taxonomy): Eukaryota > Metazoa > Arthropoda > Insecta > Lepidoptera > Noctuidae > Eugnorisma > Eugnorisma glareosa. The sequence goes on from OX387979.1 coordinate 15,898,334, forward strand.
CGGTGGATTAAAATTATATCCCTAATTATTTTATGAGGTGGTGTTAAGTAAGTGGGAATGGAGGAAGGGCTTCTTCTTCTTTTGTGTCGATGGTACGGCTTGATTGAATTTCTTGGGTCCAGTATGTGGCCATGTTAATCGCGGTGTCTGTGGCACCTTTTAAGTCTTCTAAAGTGAAGGTGTTGGGTAACTTCGGACACTCCAGCAAGTCGGTCAACGTCTGGTCGGGAGCACCGCATTCACACTGTGTGTCGAAAGGATCTTTAATTCGCCATTTTGCCAAATTGTGTTTACAGCGGCCTACTTGGGTGAGTAATCGCTTAAATGCCACTCAGGTCACAGTAGACCATGTCCAGGTGGTAAATGTTCCCAGGGTTTAATGAAATCGGGAGGTGGTGGGTGCTTCTTTTCCCACAGTTTGCTTCTTACCTTTGGTGACTAGTCTTGGCATATCCATCCTGCAGATAGGAGAATATGACCCATCTTCTTTCCAAGACTCTTTTTAAAAGATCCTCTATTAGGGTTGGGTGGAAGGTACCCCATTTACCAGCCCAGTTTATTTATGGCCCTGCAATTTGTGACTAGGGCATGCAAATCCTGGTTTCGGTCCCATAGTAAAACACGGGAAAAACCGGTTTTACTAGAAGACCGAAACCCGATTCCGCATGCCGTATTTTTGACTCAAACCCAACCCCATATTCTAGAAATCTACACAGAATCCACTGATATCAGTAAGCTTATCTAATATCATTTTGTCCTGTTGCCGCTGCGGAAATTGAATCCGCACTGTATATCGAAAGTAAACACTCCGAGTCTGCACTATTTGTCACGTAGATATCACATAGCTACCCCCGTGTTGTATTTTTAAAGCTTAAAGCAAACTACTGAATGGCCAATTGAACACGATCGATGGCCGATGACCTGGGAATCAAACCCCGGATCCCATGATCAGCAATCGCGCTTGCGACCATAAATAAGATATAAGTTAATATAAGATATTTAAACAAAGAAATCCAATGAAGTGAGTGAAAAATTGCTCAATTCCTTTCGTATGTTTAATTTCTCTCAATTACTATAAATTGTAGGACAATCTGAACGTTCAAAAGCAATTAATTCTATTAATTGACAATTCATTTAAGCGGTTGATAACACCGCAAGCGATGAATTCAAAGGGAATATTGTGACGTATTCAACTGACCAATAGGAAGCCGAGATTACGGTGTGATAAATTATATTGACCAATAAAAAGCCGAAGTGCGATTGTGTTTTTTTGTTTTGGGTTTTAATTGACGTGAAACAAATTTTGCCCGTTTTCGATTGCTTGGATTATAGATGTAGCTTAGGTTAAAAATACAGAATAGTTGGCCTACGAGACTAAGCTATGATCTTTGATTAGACAATGTCTAGAAAACGAGCCAACAATTTCAAACATCTGTGCGTGCGGCAGCGTGCTCGCGGTGCACAGAGAAAATACGAACTGGTCAACTGTGTGCGAACTTATAAGCCAACAGTTGGCTGATATTTTTGACATGTTTTCGCACATTCGCTCACTTACATTTTACTGCTCCATCTTGACATTATATAATCAAAGGCTATGATCTGTTTACCTGATACCATATGTTGTATTTATTAATTTGCAGATGCGAATAGAAATAAAAAGGAAGCAGTTACCATAAATAGCAAAATAAAGAGGTATTTAGATGTGAAACGCAACTTCTTAGAAACAATCAAAGTAACTTAGGTACACGATTCGATTTCTCCAAATAGGTCACCGAAGCGCAGCCAAGATACGGCCGCTAAGAAGTCTACATCGGGCCCATGTAGGGCCCGGTAAAAGCACCCATGAAGCTCCTTGCCCTGCCATACCTTCCTGCGGTCATTAGTGTCTAATAATCTAGGCTTGCGCCAGTTCTCGTTAGCCAGGGAGAGCGGAGTGAGGCCCTGGTCCACTGAGACCACATCTCGGTGCATCCCCACGTCGGCTTCTAGGAAGTATTCACTGAGACTGCATACCTCCCGGTTGTGCAGGGTCTTAGCATTTAAGAAGCCACATGATTATTATTCTTAGTACTTATTATGTTATGGAAATCTTTCATTAGAGTTCGAAAAGGTGATCCACCCAAAATTCGCAGTTCAGATACTGGCTGTAAGTCGCCAAATTTGTCTTTTGCTAAATCACCCGTAACATTATTCTTCATAGTCATTCAACTTTTAGTACAGAGTTTTTGTATTCAATGGTCGCTACGAAAAGGTACACACGACTACATATCAAGCAATATTTTTCTAGTATAACATGGCCTCGCTTTACATAGATTTTCCGTAAAATGAGAGATCCGCTTAAACTGGTTTTGTATAGCTTGATTGTTCGTCGTGCGTACCAGTCGTTTGGTTAAGTCTTCTAAGATCATCAATCACGAGGATGGTCGTCAGAAACTCATCGGTAATTGTAAGGTTGCACCGCATGTAAGAGAATTTAACGTTGGACTGGACTGGACTGAGGGTATGTCCACACGACACGTTGGCCTTGGCCCCGAGTTACGCTCAAGTGACATGCGTCTTGCGGGCAGGACAAATGAACTGCAACGGTTGTACACTGTTTTATAGACAAAAGTTAAAGAATTTCGTTTCATATTAAAAATTCTCATCATTTCATAGAATAATCAACACGCAGAATTCTTACATCGAAAAAATTTAAATCATAGATTTTTATTACAAATAAAATGTACCGTTTCGATAGTCATATCATAGAATAACAAATCACATATTTTTTAAACTCATATTGTTTGGTTAATATAAAACTTATAAACAAGAAAAACATTATCGAGTGACAGTTTCTAAATGTTTCAATTCATACCTTTGACAAATGGCATACCCTCCTGTAGCCCCTATATATCCTACAGAGATGAGGCCTTTTGGCCACGCACAGGACCTATTTCACTTGTTTTTTTACTTATGTTTACTTTTTATTTAATTTTGTTTTAATGTTATTTCAACCATTTTTGTATTTTTTTTTGTATTGTCCTGTGTGAGTCTAATAAATACTTTTTCTTTATATAAAATTACAATACTGCGTTCACAAAAACAATACGGGTAATCTTGTTATTCTCATTATTAGTGACTACATAATTATGCACGTACGTACTGTGATTATTTAGTGGTTCATAAATTGTCGGAGTGCCCTAATTTTATTACTGTGACCAATTCCTACGTAGCTGGCCACAGTTCTAACCTAACCTAACCTATTTGGTCGGAGTGAACGAAACGTTTCAACGTCAAGGTAAATATCAATATTTTGTAATAAGGCGTAGTCGTAGCGTGGACGTAGTGTCTGCGAAACAAGGTTACACCGAACTGTAACTGTAACTCATAGAGCGATGGTTTGATGCATAAATGGTGTAAAACGCGTGTGAATGAAATATACTTGATTAAAATGCGGTGGCCATGATTTGACACCCAATGCGACCGGCGAGCGTGGTCTGCTAAGTTACTATCTTCATTGACGGGTCGTGGCATGGTATTAAAATAAGGGCATGTTTCGTTTGACGCAAGTCGTGTCGTTAGTCGCATAGCCGAAGATCGTGGAGTCTTATAAACCTTTTTACAAATCCACTATTAAAACTTATAGGATAATTCTGTCACGAGCAAACTTCCAATCTTCACTCACGAATTTAATTTAGCATACTATGTCACATAAAATTTTGGTGTCAACACCAGATGTACGTTTCGAAATATTTATTGCCACTAATAAAGATGGAATAATACTTCCTGTTATATGTAATCATGTCTCAAGTCACTTTAATTCTTCACATTTTTATTCTTAATTTTCAATAACCAGCTGCCATATTTAAAAACACACGCAGGCAAATCCGAAAACAAAGGCAAAAAAGAAGACATTAATGTTTCACGACATTGCCGCGGAAACATGTTACAGACGGAAAGTGCGTGCACTTTCGAGTGTACCAATTTTTTAGCAACTTATAAACATGTTGCCCCAACAACGATGCGAATTCATTTTGACGAAAAAATAATCCGAATGACCGTCTTTCAATTCCAAATACGGCAATCGTTGCCCTTCTAAATGAATTCCTGAATCCCAATTAACAATTCAATCTTAGCTCTCTCATCAATATCACCATCTCTTTCACCCACATACAACCATCTCTATCTATTCCTATTGATTTAATACTATTAAACGCTAATATAGATAGCAAGTCAACAATAATGAATGAATAGTAACTGACAACGGCACAGATAACGTTTGATAATAAATGGTTTTGTATGGGCGTATCGATTGTGTGCCGAATCGTTGGGAACTTCGAAGTATTGACACGCCAGTCAAAGGCAAAAGTTTCTAGTTTGTTGGTTATACTGATAGTACTAAGAGTTGGATACAGGATAAAAGATAGCAGACGGTTTTATGGTTCTGTAGAGGACGGCAAAAACAAATTACTTAGTACGACATTGCTTCGTTGGTCTGGAGGTCGCAAGCTCGACTGGTGAGCCTCATGCTCACCAGTCAAGCTGGCGACCTCCAGACCAGAGTCGGGTAGTGTTATTGGATCTTTATTTCTCAATAGCAGCCGCAGGGTCTGGATTTGTGACCGTTTGATGGCAATAGGCTAGTATGATATACAAATCCATACTGTTGACTGATAAAATCACTACTTTGCATGTTAGCTATCAGTGGCGAAGGTTTCATACAACTCGATTCTTACCGGCTTCCCTTTGAAAAATGGCACAGTCAGTATTGTATAGATAAATAATTTACTCACAGTCAAGAAAATTGTACTCCGGCTTACCTCTTACAAAAATTGACCCTTCGCTACTGCTAGGTATTCATCCCAACTACGGAACCCTCCTCCTTGGCATTTTCTGATTAATTTGAAATTTCTGCACTTTTAGACATAGTAAAAATAGACAAAAAGTTTTGGTAGATATCCGTTGGCGGCGGTTATCATTATTACAAGAGCAAAAAAAAATACCATTCACGGAAATAATCAGCTTCAAAATATCCTTTTTCGAAGAAATACAATATATTTCAGGGTTTCCCCAAAATCCAAGCAAAACAATCTTTACCGCGGAAAATCGTGACTTAAAAGCAAATAAAAGACAGTCGTAATAGATATTCATTTGTTTTCGTGTCGATTAGAATATCAGTCAACAGTGTTTTTTGTTGGCACGTCATAAAAACTTCATTTTTTACTACCTACTAATGTTTCGTTATACGAGTGGCTGATGGCAGGTTGTATCATAATACTGTTGAAAAAAAATTGTTTAAAGAATTTCGGACTATAATTATGACGTCTATTGGTCTATCTATGAGTCAAAACAAAGAGCTGATATAATTATGATGCATGTGGAATGAATTTTGAGTAAAAGTTAACGTACGAGTATGGAGACCTCGTATCAGCTAGCGAAGTGTGGGTGCTTCCTAGGTGGAGGAAGCAACGAGGACCGGATGCGTGTTGATGTTGGTTGTAGTGCCTCTAGGGCGAACGGCAACTGGACAGCGAATGAACTGATCAATTCGCTGTTATTGTATCGATGGCTCAAATGTAGCTTTTGACAATTCGAAAATCCTGAAAATGATCAATATTACATATTATTATATTAAAAATAATGTCTGATCGTCTGTTTGTCTATTCGGCTGTCCGTACCCTATAGACTACTAAACTACTGTACCGATTACGATGAAATTTTGCGCAGTTGTTCTACATTCGCCAAGAAAACTTTTCAAAAAAAAAAAGATAAGGCATTGCAACGCATGCCACTGGTGACCAACTAATTTGAAATAAATAGATTGATCAGTTCAGTTCAAGCGGTTAGCATAAATTATGTGTAAATTAGACGACGAATGAATAATAAATGAACTCAAACTGTCTTAAAGTTTTGATTGTGTACACACTTACTAAGTGAAATATCAAATAGACATTTTCTTCGTTTGACATTTTGACATTGACGTAAGTCTAGGAGGTAAGTATATATATTATTCTAGGTACAAACATTGACCCAAACTCGCAGACTAAATCAACTTTAGACACAAATTAGAACGAATTTGAAACAGAAATGGCAAAATGAGATGTTATCTGAGCAAATTTGGGCAAACTTCATTTTGGCCGAGATAAAATTTGAAAGATAAATTCTCAAATAAGGCTTGGGATTACATTACTCTTTTTGTTTTGAAAAAATTAGAAGTCTAATAATCTTTTTTGAACCCAATTATAGTAGATGAAATAATTAATGGCCGACAATTTTGGTGTGAGAGACAGAAATTTCTATTTCTTGTCTAGTAATGAACGCTTTGCAGAAACAAATAATTTATTCTGTAAAATGATAGTATAAAAGCGCATTTGAATTTTAGAAATGGTGCACTATGAGTAATGTTCTAAAAAAATCTGTTTTCCAGTCTCTAGAGTTTTATTATAAGATTAGCAATGTAGCATAGACAATCACTTAGCGAGTCGGAATAGCTACCGCATTGCACTCATATCTATACTTCTATACAATTTTATAAAGAGGTAAAGTTTGTGAGGTTGTAGAGGGTAATCTCTGGATCTACTGAACTGATTTTGAAAATTCTTTCACTATAGGAAGCTACATTATCCCCGAGTGCCATAGGCTATATTTACAACATGCCTATGGAATAATTTCCGACCAAAACGCGAGCGAAGCCAGTTTAGGTACAACATTGAACAGTATCAGTACCTACGTGATTTTAGTTTAGGTAGCAATGCCTCTCATCTCAAAAAGTAGTTCTATGGTATTGGAAGGAACTACATTATCAGAAGAAAAGAATCGAAGAATATTAAAAAAACATGTTAGTAAGATAATTATAGCGTGATTGTTCCAAAGAGTTATTGAGTTTTTTTATTAACATAAATTTAGCCCGATTGATGGCAATAGGCTCGCCCCTTAATACATAGGACTTAAACATAACTAGCTTAAGGACTGGGACTTAAAGATACACCTCTGTCTAATCTTCGGGGATTACAGGCGTAATGTTGCGTTAATAATTAAAATTTCAGTCGAAAAATGATTATGATCCTGACACACGAGTACCTAAAACAAATATAAGCGCTCCCATTCAAAGACTGTTAGGGCCGCCATTTTGTAATCCTTATTATGGCATTCTGCTTCCGTTAAACACCTAGCAAATTAAGTGGATTTATGTTATCATTCAATTTGTGCTTATCTCAACTAGCACATGATATTGTATTTATTACCCGACTACGGCGAAGCCAAAAGGAAGGGTTATGATTTTAGCAGTCTATGTATGTATGTTTGTATTTACGTAAATGTTCCTCCGTAGCGCTTAAACTATTCATCCAATTTTGATGAATAAGGTGTCAATCGATCCTGCCAGGGTTGCGGAACTGTTCGAAAGAGATCTGTTAATTAGAGCGTGATTTTTCAGTAGTCGGATTTTAGTGGTAGTATACCACACAAATTCTCATTACTTTTGGGGCATGCGTAATGTCACGAATTTACGATTCTACCAGCGCGAGTAGCATGATCACTTGATCAGCCTACAACGTTCCCAACTACGAGTACTGGAATTAAGGACAGAACAGAACACCGTCTCTCTGTTAGAGGGGGGTGGTTCACCACATGGTCCAGTGCGGGTTGCCGGGTGTCACATGCCTTCGAATTTTTGGTTCTAGGACATGCCGGTATCCTCACGATGTTTTTCTTCGCCATTTTGAGAGTGTAGCATGACTAATTCCTTCTCCTATCTCTTTCTTTTCTACATTTTTCAGCGCGTCGCAAAAATATTTTTACAATCATTTGTCTTCAATTCATGCCTTTTTGTTTTTTTTTTTCTCACAGCACAGTGCTCTGTGTTGAGGATCGTTATACGATACACCAGGTAAAATTTAGATCTAGGTAGAAAGAAAACATGTCATGTTTATTTGGCACATGCTATAAGTGCACAAAACATGCAATAAAAAAAAAATTAAATCTAAACAAAAAAAAAAACGATTACATTGTGTGTCACGGTTGCTGCACCAAATAACAATCAATCATCATCAATGGTATCAATCTTCTTATTTTCGTGTCGATGATTCTCATTATTCAAATTAAGTGAACTTCAACTATATAGTAACTCTGTCAACTCTGCAACGTTAGTAGTGGCTTCGTACAGGTTTCTCAAGGTTCAGGTGGAGTTGCTTAAGTAACAGAAATGGAGAAAGACCACTACATATGCAATCACAATTTATTCTGAATAGCATGTGATTATAGGAGTGCTGAATATAAATGTTGATGGATGGAGAGGGAGACGAAGACCACGGAAATGATGGATGGATTGTGTGAGGAATGATATGGAAGAAAAAGGAGTGAATGATAGCGTGACGGTTGACGGATGAGGATGGAAGAAAAAAACGTATTGCGCCGACCCCAAGTAACACGGGACAAGAGCAGGAAAAGACAAGAAGAAAGAAAACCTATTTATTTGGCACATGCTACGAGCGCACACAACAAATAAAAAAGAGCTTAAATCTAAACAAGAGATAATTGTGTGTCTCACGGCTGCGCCAAATAGGCCCAGTTCAGCAAACTGCCGAGCAGCTAGTGCCCGACGACGCTGGTTTTCAACTGGACCTGAGATGGGGCGATGAAGGAACATGGATGGGTTTTAGTCAGTAAAAGTCTGACATTCCCTCCTGCTCAGCCCAGAGCGGGAGGAGTCATTTGATGATTTCCCACACGAAAAAAAAAAAAAAAAGATGGTTATGTCTGGATATAAATCAGTTTTGAAGTTCGTGTTACTATTATGGCATGTGTCTGAATAGGCAATACATGTGTGTGTAATGATAACAAATTTAACTACATATTAATAATAAAACGTAAAATAGAAAAAATATAAAAATCGAGCTAAGTGTGAATAATTATAATTGTATACATCAATTTACTTTACTTTTGTGCAGCATTAGTCGACAAAGTTATTTGTTCCGTGATCAAGCTAATTATTAGAAAGTGGGTAGAATAGTTTATAAATCATATAATTGTGATATTCAGTGTGACCATATCCAACAGGAAGAGGATGAGTCACACTTTATCTCATCACAGTACCCTCAAAAGGCTAAGTTTTACCTGCAGCAGCTTTGTAGTCGGCTTAGGGCTGGTTCACATTAGGTCGGACTGGCAGTTTTACCGGAACGACAAAGGTATCGAAGTTGGCATATGTATTTCAATAGCGCTGTTCACATTAGGGCGATCCGATTAAACTGTCGGCGACGGCAAATTTACCGGACATTCAGCCACGATTTCTTTTGTCACGATTTCGGGTCGGGTATAATATTGGCATACAGCTTTGAATAGCGCCGCTCACACTTGTCGGCTCGTAGCGGCGAAGCCATACGCCCTTTTGTATTTTGTGCTCTTATTTATTTAAACTTCATGTACAATAGTGGTACATAGGCAGACTTAATGCCATAAGGCATTCTCTACCAGTCAACATTTGGGTTAAATAAGAAAACGCTGTGGTAGGGTACAAAATAAATATCAAAAAAATAAATTATATAAGTACATATAGTGATACTAATACACAAATAATACGTATAAAATAAAGTAATAAATATTTTAACAAATAATTACTGTGACTCGACTTCAAATTGAGAGTTATCTCTCTTAAGCTTCTTTTTAGTTTTGCAATTACATCATCAAAGAAACGAATAGAAATTCTAAAGTAATTATAGAACTTTAGCTCATCACTTCTTAATTCGCTTATTAAAGTTTGAAATTTGCCAATTTATTTCGCTCGGCAATGTTTGGATGCACCGACATACAATGTTTTAATTTTAATATCACATTACAATCAGAACGTCGTCGTCGTCCGTTGTGCACAGAAGCCAAGTCACAACTGTGACAACTGCTTTGTGGCGAGCCGGGCAGCGGATAACGACGGGGATGTTCACATCATGACTTTCTTTCTTCTTTCTTTTAAAAAAGCTCAGCTCAGCTTCTTTTTTTTTTTTTCGTTTTTTTTTCTTTTTTTTTTTCTTTTTTTCTTTTTGTTCTTTTTTTTCTTTTTAAAGAAAGATCGATCACGAACACTTTAACTTGATAGTCGGCTAACGGTAAAATTTTTGTTCCGACCAAAATCAAAATCAAAGCATTTATTTCAAGTAGGCCAGTTACAGGCACTTTTGAACTGTCGAAACCAAGATAACAATGAAATGTAGCTACAGTCCCAGTCACAAGGCATAAAAACTGTGAAAGTACTGTAGTTGCCCATTCCCTAGCGTAGATCTCTATGGAGAAGAACGGGCAAGAAACTCCATGGACACTCTTTTAAATCAGCATATTGTTACAAAAACATGGTTACATCATTCATATTGAGATGGTACATTATGTGAGAACGATGTAGCAAGATGTGCACGTTAAAAGTGTCCATAGTAAATACAAAAAAGAAAAAAAAAAAAAAAAAAAATTCAAATAAGCCGTGGCAACTAAGAGATGACCAGTCACAACTGACAGCGCCCGTTCACGAACATGACGCATGGATCAGCACCATTCAACTCAACCATTTTGAAGGGAACTAAATGATCCGACACACGCGCCACCATCAGCGAGACATTGAGTGAGCATGACATACTCTCAACCGCCAGGGCACATTCAAGTCGAGAAAGGACGTAGGTTTCCAGTGAACGATAGCTCTTTAGTACATAGCACTCACACAATATGGGCTTTATATAATACTAAAGATATTGAATCTATACAATGCAAAGATAGTTGTACAATCTTCAGCAGCTCCAACAATACTATTTAATGTTATCAATTTATGCGTCCCTGTCCTTGTGGAGCAGGACCGGCATTGAGCCAAGCATTTTTGTCAGCGATATAATCGTCCAACTTGTAATATGCTTGCTTACATAGTGTGCGTTTAATGCATGTCTTAAATTTCGTCTCATTCAGTTCAAGAATACTTTGTGGAATTTTATTATAGCATCTCAAACAGTACCCCATGAAAGATGAATCTACTTTAGCGAGTCTGAAGCCCGGCTGAACTAATTGGTCTCTATTTCTAGTACTGTAACTGTGTCTGTCACCTCTTTTACTAAAAAGATGCAGATTTTTTCTTACGTACATTATGTTTTCGTAGATGTATTGACAATGTACCGTCATGATGTTAATGTCCTTAAACAGTTCCCTTAGAGAATCGCACCTACGAAGATTATATATAGCTCTGATGGCTCTTTTTTGCAGAATAAATATTGACTGAATGTCTGCAGCTCGTCCCCATATCAAAATGCCATAAGACATTATACTATGAAAGTAACTAAAATAGACCAGTCTAGCGGTATCAACATCTGTAAATTGACGGATTTTTCTAATAGCATATGCTGCTGAACTTAGCCGCCCGGCAAGAGACGATAAATGAGAACTCCGTTGTAGCCTTGAATCAAGCGTAATCCCCAGGAAAACCGTTTCATCTACGAATTCAAGTTTCTCTTTATTCAATATTATATCACAATCACTACTTTTAACATTCGATAAAGCAAATCTAATGCATTTAGTCTTTTTTTCGTTTAATACTAAATTGTTTGCTGTGAACCAATTTTGAACCTGAAGTAGGGCATTATTCACGTCATCTAGAATTTGGGCCCGTCTATTTATCTTAAAAATTAGAGAAGTGTCATCAGCAAATAACACCATATTTTGAGGTTGGTTTTTCAGTAAATAAGGAAGATCATTCATGTATACTAGAAAGAGGAAAATACCCAATATTGAGCCTTGAGGAACTCCCATTTTTACTTTTAAACCCTGTGAATTGATACCATTTATTTGAACATGTTGAGGTCTATCACTCAAATAAGATTTTACCAAACTAAGTGCAAGTTTTCCTAGTCCATAATGCTCAAGTTTCAAAAGTAATGTGTCGTGATTTACGCAATCAAACGCTTTGGAGAGATCACAAAAAATTCCTATGGCGTCTTGGGACTCTTCCCATGCAGTAAATTAATATGTGCTTTAATAAGGTTACACCGGCGTCAGTCGTACAACGTCCCTTGGTGAAACCATACTGTTGATCGTGTAGGATTTTGTTGGTTGGTTTAAAATGATTAAGCATTTGATTTGACCTAATGTGAACCTAGCCTTAAAGATATCCAGGTGGACCATAAGAATTAATGGCCCGCTGGAAGCGTTTCTGCAGGTTCAACATAGCTGGAGTAAAATGTTTGAATAAAAATTGTGAAAAGTATCAATAAAATATCAAACAGATATTTCTTTCATCATGTCAGTAACTGAACCATCAAACATGAACGGTATCGTTTTTATAGACATATATTTCCAATACAATTTTAAATTGTGCAAAGGATATGTGTCAGCGACTATACCTTCATAGTTCTTATCAAGACTATGAGCTTCCACCCGCTGGGTTCACAATCATATCTTGAATATCTTCTAACGGAAAAATAAAAATAAAAAGTGAAAGTATCCAAGTTTTAGTTTTAATTTAAAAAAAAAAAAACACATACACCAATATTATCATCAAAAAGAAGAAAATCAAAAATAATCGGTAGATCCGCGAGAAAAGCTAGTATTCCCTTACATTTAAGGCCAAAAAAAACACAAGCCAGTTTAATAATTAACAGCATCCAACTATAATTAATCATATTTAATAATTAATCAAATTACTATATCTCAAAGACATAGGTTTAATATAATCCATCAATTTCGCGAAACGGACTCATTTAAACTATGTAAATATATAGGTATTGGGAATATCATAGCGATTGATATGTGAATCATCAATGCTTTATGTAAATAAATAATATTTCGACGCTCGATTCCAATTTATTGACTATAAGTCTTGCCTATTTACATAAAGGTGGTGTTTATACAATAGTCAAATCGATTTTGTCTAAGAGCGAATTCAAGCCAAAGCCCTAATAACTTACTCCAGTAAAAACGTTGCAGGAATATGTAGATACAATGCTACAGAACCATTTTTTTGCGAGTGTTATTACTAGTTACCATTACTTTGATATTCTAGTCTTACGTGTCGTGCCTTTCTATAAAGGTAGTGCAAAATTGCATATTTTTGCAATGAGACGCCAACTGGCAACTTTTATGTATCAAGCGCCTTAACTAAGGTCTAAGCCACAGTGCATACTCCAGAGTCAAAACTGTTATGCATTTTCATAGATAGGATCATGCCATTTTCATGGCAGAAACTACAGAATGAAATTTGCTACAATCCTTACTTAGAGGAGTATCTAGTAGGGAATTCTGGGGATCAGAGGTAGCTTAACGATTCGTGAATACCTATGATTATATAATGTCTAGATGGAGCGTCGCCCTACAATCAAATCAAAGACAAAGAGGCAACAATGTCAAAAATGTGTGCGTGCGGCAGCGTGCGGCCGGTGTACAGAGACAATAGACACACAGTGTAAACACTGTGCAACTATGTCTCTGTGTGAGAACTTATAAGCCAACAGTTGGCTGATATTTTTTGACATGTTTGAGGACATTTATTTTGATGCTCTATTTAGACATTATTCAGGGTGTTACAAGACCATTCACGAAGCCGTGAACTAAGCATTATGTACATCAAACTAAGTAACTTTACGCAAAAATAATTGCAGGGAAACAACTTTTCTTTTTGGGGTGAAATGTCACGTTTTACGGTATGACTCAATGTAACGGACTCAAAACATTGTGCTGATGGATGGATAAAATAGTGCGGGGGACGTGGAGGTGTATAAAGTAAAATTCTTACATTAAAAATATGTATTTAAAAAAAACTTGTGAAGAAGTTGGAATTTTGACCCCCAATATCTCCGTAACTAGAAGGTTCCCAGATATGGTATAGAACAAAAAAAGGAACGCAATGACGAGAAAAATAAGTGCCTTTCGGCTTCGTTAGGGGTCTTGTTACACCGTTTATAATCAAAGGTGGAATACGTAGATTTTTAAATCGAAAATTTAAATGTGAAACGAGATTTTTTTACTTTTAAATCGACGTATTTATGTTACGTTTACACCCCACGCTCGTGCTGCATACTCGCGCGTTTCTGTTACAATGTATAAATATCAGGGGGCTTAAAATGGCTGCTTGATCAGAATCATAATATGAATCACGTGAACCTAATCAGGTTTTAATGTTCCCACTGCTGGGACACTCGGCCTCCTTTCTATGAGAGGGAATGGGCTATAATCCACCACGCGGGCCCAGTGCGGGTTGGTAGATATCACATGTCTTCGAATTTTTAGTTCTAGGACATGCCATTGCCATTGCCATTGGTCATTGGTTACCTCACGATGTTTTCCTTCACCGTTTTGAGATCAGTGGTGATGAAATAAATTACATAAAGTAATGCGCCTGCCTGGGGTCGAACCCACGACTTACTGTTCGTAAGTCGGGGCCGCCAACACTGGGCCACCGCTGCTCTTAAAAATTTAAAATTCTTAAAATGGTCTTTATGGTTATGACCACGAAGTCCATTTTAAGAATTTTAAATTTTTAACGTGATTCATAATATGATTCTGATAAAGCTTCCATTTTAGGCCCACAGTTCATTGTCTCAATAAAGCGAGTAGATAGTTTACACAAAGTAGGGCAGTTTTAACTCAGTTCTGCACGCAGCCTAATAATCATTTGAGAAATAATAATTGAATATCTATTTTTAACAGGTGCTGATGTAATAAAGATAGCTGTGTGGTATTTAAATTAGAATGGGGAAACCCACATGTTTGCCGAGAGGGCTAAAGTTATCAGGTTATGATAAGAAGGTGGGTAGCTATATCCACCTTGTTTATAATTGTTTATTTGTTCATTAATTTCAAAGCCAACTATGGCGAATTTGGTTGTTTGAGGTCCGTCGTCAAAGATACAAGTCTAGTTTCTAGGTGATTCTATGAAAAGGCTTCGGAAGATGGCGACACAGCTGCTTGTTTCCATTTTAAACCAAGCCGTCTCGCTGCCGTATGTCATAGCGATTGTTTTGCCTGTGTAATTTGCAATTGCGTTCGACTTTTCGAATTGTACCAGAAACGTACAAATCTATATAAGTGTTTTCTTCACCCCAACAACCCCTCCTCTTGCTGAGAATCTTTCTCCTGGACACGAGTTGCCATGGCTGACCTGGAAGTCTTCAAACAGACTCCGGACATAGGTTGTCCGATGAATGGAAAACCTGTTCAGGTGGAGATTTATAAATGACTGCCCTTTGTTTTTTTTTTTTTTTTTTTAATCGATGGGAAATCATCAAATGACCCCTCCCGTTCTGGGCTGAGCAGGAGGGAGTGTCAGACTTGTACTGACTAAAACCCATCCATGTTCCTTCCTTTGCCCTTTATGTTCCAGGGCCGCGGTATCTCTTTCGAACAGTCCCGCAACCCTGGCAGGCGTCGGTCCTTATGGACCCCTCCCTGTTTGCTGACTCTCCTTGAGGCGCGCGTGGAACACGAACGCGCCGTCGACACGGCCTGTCGTCATAAGACGGACGGACGGCGAGCTAGCCCATAGCTCACCGTCCACAGGCCCGCGATAAATGACTGCCCTGGAGTGTAAATGTGGTGTTGTTCCACAAACGATTGGACACCTGATATCGTGTTCTGCCTGTCCTGTTCCTTGTACATTACAGGAGTAAATGGATGCTACTGACAGTGTTAAACTCGTCGCCAAATTTTGAGCTGAATCAATAGATGGCCAACAACACGCTTAGAAGAAGATTTTAAGCTATAGATATAAATGTACGGCTCATAATGAGTGTGATTGCGGTTTGAAGAAAAATCTAATGTGATGCGAAAGAGCACAGGTATCATGTGCTGCTTTTTTGCGGTAGTTTCAAAGTTGTAATGGCTAACAATAAAATTCCTTTTCACTCGGAGGAGCTCGTGTCTAAATAACAGCCACTCGGAAGAATCTCCAGGTTAAGCCGCGTTTGCCCAGATTCGTCTCTGAATGGGTGACCACTGATCACCCATTATATACCGAGTTTCCTCCGTGCCTCAGAAAGCACGTTAAGTTTTTGGTCCCGGCTGTCATTTATAGATCTTTGACAGTCGTTACTAGTAATCAGTGGCCCGAAAGTCTGTCCACAAAACGTTCCCGAAACCAGTCGTACCAAGGGGTGTCGTATTACCCAGTACTAACTGGGTTGTGGTGGTCAGATAGGCAGTCGCTTCATGTAAAATAATGGTATTCAGCTGCATTCGGTTAGACTGGAACCCAACATAGCTAGGCATATAAGGACAAACTACAAACGAGCAAATTAAAATAATTGAATACTTCACAAATACGAAAAAAAACAAACGATTCTCGATAAGTAAATAACAGAACAATGCGAAAACGAAATCAATTAGCGCGCGGCAGTAACGAAAGGCGTCAAATAACATTGTATACGACGACCTATCAAGTTATACTTTTCCAATATAAGCCGATCGCGTATTGAATTTATTTTCCGTGCTGTTGGAGGTCCGTAAAAACTGGTACAGCATAGCTATAGTAGTCTAGTATATTTTTGCTGAGAAAAGGTAACACTGATTGATATTATCACTTGAAAATATCTGGACATTTTTTTCTGTTAAGGAAGTGTTCATTCTCTCTGTAAGTGGCGCCGGTGACTGAAAAGTTGTGTGGTAATCGGTTGTCATGGTATGGGCATGTGATGCAGAGGAATGAGGAAAATGTCGTGAGGAAAGTTTTGAGTAGGAATGTGGATGGTTATAAGGATGATATAGCAAGATAGGATGTGTCTGATGAGATGACGAGTAATAGAGAAGTATGGGAGAAGAAGACATAAAGTGAATTCGGATAAGGGTAAGAGAATGATGATGGAAGTGTTCAATCACAATGCGTATCATAGTTAAAGGAAAAGTTCAATGGTTTTTTTTAGCTTATTGATAATAAATTAATACTCGGTTCATAAAGGGTGTAACAAGACCCTTAACGAAGCCGTTCTCCCCGTCATTGCGATTCTTTTTTTTTGTTCTAGACATCATAGATCATCATAGCTGGGAACCTTCTAGTTACAGAGATATTGGGGTCAAAGTTCCAACTTAATCACAAGTTTTTTTTTAAATGCAAGTTTTTAATGTAAGATTTTTACTTTAAACACCTGCACGACCCCCGTGCTATTCAATCCATCCATCAGCACAATGTTACACCCCCAAAAAAAAGTCGTTTCCCAGCAATTATTTTTGCGTAAAGTTACTTAGTTTGATGTACTTAATGCTTGGTTGACGGCTTCATGAAGGGTCTTGTTACAACCTGTATAGCTCTTAGAATTTGAAACTTTAATTTATTCTGTGACTTAAACGTGTTTGAAATTTTGATTTATTCTTTAACTAGCCTAATACTTAGTGATAATTTTTATCACTATTCCCTTCATCAATGTCTTTTAGGTTCAACAAAGCTAGATTATTTTTACCTTTAGTTTTTATATCCTTGCGTTTCAGATGAACCTGAAAAAGAAAAGATATCATTAGTCAAGTAAGTCGCCTATAAAAAATCGGACAATTGCGAGTTCGACTAGCGTGGAGAGGGTTTATAGATTTCTTATAAGATTTTCTGTAATCTATAGAAAAAGAAGTATTTTTTGTATTTTTAAAAAAAAATTCGGACCAGTAGTTTCGAAGTAAAGGCGGGGGAATGGTCAATTTTCGCCTATTTTTTTCTTAAATAACTTCAAAGCTATGTATCATAAGATTAAAAAAAAATTGTATGCTCACAATGAGCCCTTTTATTTGATATGTAACACGATATAGTTTGCAAAACTTTTCATTTTCTAAGTTGCCGCACAAAAGTGCCATGTTTATAATTCATCAATTTACGTTACACGCCCGTCTTTGGGTCACCCACTTGCATAATTATGTGTACCAAGTTTCAACTCAATCGGTCCAGTAGTTAGATAGATAGATAGATTATAGATAGATAGTAGATAAGATAGATAGGAATGGATGAATGTGTATGAATGGATGGTGGATAGGTAGTAGATGATAGATAGTTTCGGAGTAAATTGGCTGTGACAGACGGACAGACAGACAGTGGTACAGATAAGTGGTTCCGTTTTTTCCCTATGAGGTACGGAAACTTAACAACACGTTTTTAATATTATTTGAACTCTACTAAAATAATACTTTTAGTTAAAAACTTAATCAAATCACTTTTCACAAATCAGTGGCTGATTATTTAAAACATTTTAACTTAACCTAACATTTTATAACATTTTATGAGATAAAATAACCATTATCTTGAGTTTAAGTTACGAACATTTGATTTGAATAGGGTGGCTGCACCGAAAATCCGTTAATCAATTTTATAGCTCATTTGTCTGGCGTGCGTTGGACGGGAGATGGCCGGTCAATGATTTTGGAATGGTCCAAATTAGAGGGCAGGACAATGATAAGAACTGTTGCAGTATCATTATTTTTTTCATCGCCCGAAACAGCTCCGTCATACAAAAACAAAATTGTCGTGTCCGAAAAATAATATTACTGAAATTGCAGGCAAATTTCCTCAATGCAGTTTTAATTGAGAAAAATGCGACTCTGTAAGTACCTTGGCAATGTATTGTACTGCGACAATAAGTAACTATCATTTGGCTTTTCCGTTTTCCCGGATACAGTGCCATTAATATAATTACTACCCCTGGATTGGTAAGGGAATTTTGTTGCTCATTCAACCGGACTCAGAACATAATAATTATGTGGAAAATGGTTGATTGCGGGTCTTCATAATTGACCAATAATCGTCTACGAATTGCGGCAATGGAAACACTTTGAAAATAGTTTTTTTTTTGTAGTGAAAAATCACGTTTTATGGTAGGACTCAATGTAATGCATTCAGAACATTGTGCTGATGGATGCATTGAATAATTTATCGATAATGGAGGTATTAAAAGTAAAGTTAGAACATTAAAAACTTAGGTATGATCCAAAACAAAAAAATATCGCAATGACGATGACGGGGACATCATTTTGGGTTTATTAAGAGCCTTTTTACACCCAGTATATGGTAATGTCTCGGATAGCTCTGCTTACGCGATGCAGGATTTTTAGTACGCTTGTACTAAAATAGATACAGTCATACGAGTAGTACAGCATAATCGGCCTATAATGTTCCCACTGCTGGGACACATGGCCTCCTCTCTATGAGAGGGAATGGGCTATAATCCACCACGCGGGCCCAGTGCGAGTTGGTAGATCTTACATGTCTTCTAATTTTTGGTTCTAGGACATGCCGGTTTCCTCACGATGTTTTCCTTCACCGTTTTTTGAAAAATAGATACATACATAATAAACTCGCTCCGATGGCGTAGGCAGAAACTACAGTGAGATAGATGTCGCTGCAATAACAAACAGTTCATTTTTTTTATCGAAACGCAACTCCTCCTACAAAAAAGCGCTGAATAAAACCACAAACGATCTCATTTCGAGCATTCCTTGCCAAAAAAAAACTTTGTCCTCTGAAGATTATTCACACGAAAGGTGTCGGGTAACTCTCACCTTACAGTTATTAAACTCATTCATCTGTTACTTAAGTTATTAATAGGCCGTTAAAATGAATGACCAGACAAAAAAATGCACTTTATTTTGTTAGTGACCTTGTACTCGTACAGTGCACGAGGAGTTTTTGGGCGCTTGCATGACGTCGTACGTCCTGTTGATAACCCGCCATCTTGATGACAATATGACGGGTGTTCCTTGATTTCGAAATAATTTCGTTCTGAAGGAGGTAAAGTTTTTTAGAGCTAGGTACAAGATCATTTTGACTCTCACAACATTTATTTGAAAATGTTTTTGAAAAACGGAGCTGCTCGGATCAAACTTGGTTAAGCCGCGCTTGTCTAGATTGGTCTGCGGTTAGGTTACCACCAATTACATACTGAGTTCCCTGCAAGCTTCAGAAAGCACGTTAAGCCGTTGGTACCGGCTATCACTTCTAGATCTTTTACAGTCGTTACAGAGTCAGTGGCCTTATAACCAATATAACCCCTCCTGCTCTGGGCGAGCAGGAGGGATGTCAGACTGTTACTGACTAAAACCCATCCATGTTCTTTCCTTTGCCCTTTGTGTTCCAGGGCCGCGGTATCTCTTTCGAACAGTCCCGCAACCCAGAGTCAGTGGCCTGAAAATCTGACAACCAGACTTACCAAGGGGTATCGTATTACCCAGTACTAACTGGGTTGTGCAGGTCAGATAGGCATCCGCTCCATGAAAAATACTGGTATTCGGCTGCATCTGGTTAGACTGGAAGCCGACCCCAATATAGTTGGGAAGAGGCTAGGCAGAAGATTTTTCTAAAAACAAGATGGCGACGTTAGTTCTGTTTCTGTTCCTATTTTGACCATGCGCTGAAAGATCCTTTTAAAACTACTTTGTAAGTACAATTAAGAAGAGTATGTATTGGGATCGATACGTCCATTCAAAGAAATACAAAGTTGTTTTAGGCAGTGTGTTTTGTTTTCCTCTTACAAAAAATCTAAAAAGTACTGTTCAAACCACAAACACTGAGCGTAAAAACACAGGCCTGCGCTTTGAATCTTTTCCGTCTGCCCTGCGAATACCAACATTTTCATAAAGGGGGCTAAAACTACATCTTACTTCGTTTGAATAGCAGTTGTTCATATTTTTTCTAATATTCTAGCAAAAATATTGTCAAATACAAATGCTGGGCAAAGGCCTCTTCTCAACAGAGAAGGCACGAGCATTGATCACCACCACGCTTGCTTAAGACAGGCTGGCCATTTCAGACTTTTGTAAGTCCAGGTTTCCTCACGATGTTTTCCTTCACCGATGTCTGTGATGTCCAAGATAAACTTAGAAAGTACATATGAATTGAAAAAGTCACATTTGTACTTGCCCGGATTTGAACCCATGCATGAGAGGCGAGGCCTTAACCTCTGGGCCATCACGACATACTGGCTTTAACTGGCGTCCAATTTAAGTAGGACCGAATACCCCTACAATAATACAAGAAATTAATGACCCCCAAAAAGGCAAAGAAATATTTGACTGAAAATCTGTATTTGTACCTGAAGCACGGCCATTAAACGAGCCTTCCTAATGTTAAAATAATAAATGGCGTACGAGTATTCAGAAAATACGTAGTTCCCGAACGTTTTATAATATTTTAACCCGTGTAAGTGGCCAGCAATTCACCTGAACCGGTTCATTTAAAATATGTTTGCCAATTACTTTTTTGAAAATGCTTTTGTGTTCCATTTGTGAATTTCTGTGTATAATGGTCATTCGTTTTTTTTCAGGCCATTGAAATTGCGGTTAAAGGCCTGGTCAGACCAGATGCGTGGCGTGACGTACACGTGTACACGCGCGTGGAGACGCGCGTGAACCCCTGACACACCGGGTTACGCAGTCGTGTCCGCTTACGCTTACGCATACGTGGTACGCACGCAACGCACCGGTCCTTTGCGTACCCAGCAATTCTTGTGCACGATGTCTGAAGAAGATTGGGTAAATGGATCAAGTAGTTCATCTGATGAAGAAGAAGCAATATTACTGTTATTGTGACAGAATATTCCTGAGTGTGCCAAAAAACAATGGGTTCAAGTTTTATATGACATATTTTTTACTCTTTGTTCTTTGTGTTGTACAAACAATTAGTTTTTCTTTAATTTCATTATTCATCATTAAAACCGAAACAAAACATCACTTATTATCGGTAAAACTTGAAAACAAATACAACTGAATGCGTAAGTCACGCGCGTAGTCACGCGCAGCAAAGATCCGTGCGTGTTCAAACTTGTTCGGTGTGACGTCCAATACGGAATGCCATTGACTACAACGTCATTACTGCACGCATCAATGTGACGTTGCTGTTCCGCTCTGCGTAGGTACGCAGCAAGTTTGACACATGGCAGCTGCAATGCGTAGCGTTACGCATGTAGTCTACGCGCACGTGTACGTCACGCAAGCGGTGTGCCATGTCTCTATAAATTTCCATATATTACAACGTCATGGTACGTGCACGTGCACGTGCACGTCTACGTGTACGGATCCGGTGTGTTTCGGCCTTAATTCTGCGGGTTTTAAAAAATATATTGTATTCGTATTTTACCTAACAGAAGATCATTTGACCATGATTTTCGGATCGAGTAAAATGTGTACCTTCGTCAAGTAACTTCTTTAGAATACGAATAATATAATTTATTGCAGTCAAATGTAAAATAAATATTAGTTATTTTTTTTTTACATTACCCAGTTAATGACAATAGGTTCGCCCTCTACAATAATCAGTCATCTTCTTCTTCAAAAAAAAAATCATTAAGAAAGAAAGAGAAAGAAAGGAAAAGACAGAAAGAAAGAAAAAAGAAGAAGAAAAGAAGAGAGTGAAAGAGATTTTGAAGAAGAATAATCATTATCCTGCCCTTATCCCAGTTTATTTGGGATAGGCGCAGCATGTCCTCTTCTTTCATACTTGTCTATTCCTCTGCTCCTGTTATATGGAGCTAAAACCTAATTGGCGAAATGTCCTTTATATTTATCGGTACATTTCGACTGAACCATAAAAGGACTCAATCATGATGTTACGGTAAAACGATGCATAATACTCAACACAGTTAATCCCTAAGTATATAAATTAAAGAAGCACAACTGATTAAATCTCTCCCATAAAAACGTATAACACAAAATCTAATCCAAGATTTCAGGACAAAATCTCCGAGACTGGCTATATATATTTGCCGAAAGACCTCTATTGATTCGGAACCCAATCTAATAAAGTTAGGGATGCAACGCCCGGAAAAATTGCCGGGAAAAGTAGAAATTTCAAATGGAGAACATCAACGATGGGACAGGATTAAGCTATCAAAATCTGGGATCTTTGGCAATCGGGTTCTGGCGACTGATCCCATCCTTATTGTCGATGACGTGAATATGTCTGGTTAGGTACAGTCCTTTCACTTCTAATGTTACAACTTTATCCTTATTAACATTGACATAAGGTTGGTAATTGCAAATCTATAGGTAGAAGTTTGTACTGCTACATACAGATACATACAGATTTACATAGCAAACTGATCTTTATGATTGTTGCAATAAGGTTGCTGGTTTAGATAGGCAAAATAACTGTCAAAGAACTGTATACGCTTTTGTCTTGTAATGCTTTTGGGCTTCCTTATTTAGTTGATACCCTTCTGTTAACGAGGAAGGTTCTAGTTGATGATCGGAAAAACTAATTTTGTTGAGGCGATAGTAATTCGGGTCTGCATTTGGTTTGGTTGTCTTGATTAGAAGTATTTGTTTTAGAGATAATTGTAACGGTAAAAGATGATCTTTTCTGAGTCTTCTTGTTAAATCTATGTATTGGAAATTTTGCCCTCGAGGGCAATAAAATAAGGTTGACCTTTTTGTTGAATATTTTATAAAAAAAACACTTTTTTAAGGTTTCACGGTTTATACTCATAACTACATTTTTTTTACGCATGGGGAATCATCGAATGACCCTTACCCCTCCGGGCGGAGCGGAAGGGAGTGTCAGTGTCAAGGTGGACTGTATTTCTTCAAATAAAACTTCAGGTTCAGACTTCTTGTTTCTTATTTATTCCCAGGGTTGGCTTGCTGCTTGACTGTTGAGTGACGACTACGGATTTTGCAACAAGCCACCCGTTTTATATTCTTTTTACACAGGGTGCAAGTAGTGGGTAGCGTAATAAGCGCAGAGCACGATTACCCGCTTAGAGTGCGTGTTTGTTTTGATGTGTCGGGCGGTGATCTCGACAGGTTTTGACTTGTCTGGATCGTGCTCTCTGCCTTTACAAATGTCGTGTTTGGCTATCTATATGTTCTAAGGGGTATTGAAACCAACCTAACTATATGTTGTTATATTATTTCGTAATGATCCCTACTATCAAATCAAGATTTATTGGTACTTATATCTAAACCTTAAATAACATTGTTTCGTAACTTATATACTTAAAATCATATTATATACATCATTTACATAAGCTGCGTCGTCCGTAACATCCTCCCCCCGGCGCAGGGCTACCGTAGCCTAATCTTCCACGCAGAGGACGGCGAGCTTCGTGACTGGACGCCGTAGGATGCCCGCCGTGGTTCTGACGTCAGCTGACCGCACCTTGCCGTCTGGACCCGCGCAGACTGCTTAGTAGCCGCGTAGTCGCCCCCAGCGCCGTCTTGACAGAGCGTACTAGTCGCTCCCACGCTCCCCCCATATGAGGTGCCCCTGGTGGTATGAATTTCCACCTCATTCGATGCTCGAGTCCAAAGTTAGTGAACTCTTTGGCCCATTCCTTGTAGGCCACGCGTAGCTCGGTGTCCGCCCCTCTGAAGTTGGTACCGTTGTCTGAGTACATGATGCTGGGCCAACCTCGCCGTGCCGCCATTCTTCGTACTGCCATCAGCGCCGAGTCGGTTGACAAACTTGATACTAATTCCAGGTGCACTGCCCTTGTGGCAAGGCAGGTAAACAGGGCCCCCCATCTTTTTTCATGTCTTCTTCCTATGACTACCGTCATTGGTCCAAAGTAGTCGATGCCGCAGTGAGTGAAGGGTCGCTGTGTCTTCGTCAGTCGTTCAACAGGTAAGTCCCCCGTAGTTGGTTTCACTGGCGCAGCCTTTCTGATGCGGCAGAGCTGGCATCGCTGTGCAATAGCTCGCACCGTAGGGCGTAGGTTGACCACCCAGTATCGCTGTCTCAAGTTGTTGATCACGCGTTCGTTGTTGGCGTGACCAGCTCGACGATGTGCGTCTTCCACCAGCAGGCGCGTGAATGGGTGTTTGCCGTGTAGAATCACCGGTGTCTTCTGTGTGTCTATGACCGTCGCGCGTCCAATCCTTCCTCTAACCTTAAGGACTTGATCTTCAATGTACGGGTCTAACTTGTATAGACTGCTTGATCTGGGTACCGGCTTCCCCTTCTCGAGGAGCTGGATCTCTTCTGCGTAGTCTTCGAGCTGTGCTTGTTTTAACCATATTTTCTCGGCCCTCTCTATTAGGTCGACGGTCAGCTGGCTGGTCCTGTCCTTACATTTTTCTTTGAAAAGGAAGGGCATAGCTGTCGCTCGTAGCAGTTTCTCATATGAAGAGAATCTTCTTATGTCGGGTAGGTGAGAAGGGTGCTTTCTTGGTTCTTCCACTATGGCGTATGTCGCTTCGTTGTCAGTTGTGTCACCTTTGACCTTTTCTTTCGGCCAAGACTCTTCTTTCTTGTACAGGAACATGGGGCCGGTGAACCATCTGTCTTCTGGTTTCATGCGCACGGTGTAGCTAGGGCGCGTGGCGTCGTCTGCCACATTGTGTTCGGTGGGTACCCATCTCCACTGGCTGGCGTTGGTTAGCTCGGCGATCTCACCTAGACGATGCGCTACGAATGGTGTGTATTTCACGGCGTCCTTTTCAATCCATCGTAGGACGGTCTGAGAGTCCGTCCAATACGTTACGCTGCTGGGCTTATCTCGGTGCTCCTTTATTATTGTCTCCGCCAGTCGTGCGCCGATCACTGCTGCCTGTAGTTCGAGTCGTGGAATGGTGACTGGCTTGAGGGGGGCTACTCTTGACTTTGCCGCGACCAGCCTCACGTCCACTCTTCCTTCCGGCTTCTGGATTCTCCAGTAGGCTGTCGCAGCGTAAGCCTGTTCACTCGCGTCGCAGAAGATATGGAGCTCCACGATGTCTTCCGGGCCCCTGTCGTAGCACCTGGGGATGCGCAGCTTCGTTACCTCGTTCAGGCTTTGCATCCATTCTTCGAAGTGCTGCGCGTCTTCTTCAGGGAGCGTCTCGTCCCATCCTATGCCGTGCCTCCACAGGTTCTGAAGCAGGATCTTTCCGGTGACTGTGAAGTGGCTAATGAGTCCCAGAGGGTCATAGACTGCCATTACGGCTCCGAGGGCTTCTCGTTTCGTCGGCGCTCTGTTTCTGGTTTTCACCTCGGGTGACAGTCGACTTAGTCCTGTGTTGAAGCCTAGCTCGTCGGAGCCTGTCTGCCATAATAATCCCAATGTCTTGTCTGTGTTTTCTTCCCTTTGTCCGAGTCTTACTTCTGTGTCATGTGCCTGCTTCTCCAGCGTGATGTTCTTGACTACGTCGCGTCTATTTGAGCACCAACCCCTCAAGTTGAAGTGGGCGTTCTGATGTATCTTCATGACTTGACGCGCTGTCTTGATGGCTTCATTTTCGGTTGCGAAACTGTCTACGTAGTCATCCATGTAGTGGCTTGATGTTATAGCTTGCACGGCGTCGGGATGTTCCTCGGAGTATAGTCTCGCGTTGGCGTCTCGTACGGAGTGTGCGATGAAGGGTGATCATGAGGCTCCGAAGATCATTGACGTCATCTTGTACTTCTTTGGTGGCTCCGCTCGTTCACTTTCTCGCCAGAGGAACATCTGTGCAGCTTGGTCCTGCTCTCTTATTTTCACCTGGAGAAACATTTCTTGTATGTCCGCTGTGACGGCCACCGGTCGCTCTCTGAATCTGAACAAGATCCCAGGCAGTGATTTCAGGAGATCAGGTCCTTCCAGTAGGTAGTCGTTCAGGCACACTCCACTGTATCGATGCGCAGCGTCGAACACCATGCGCATCTTTCCCAGCTTATTTGGATTCACGACCGGGAAGTGTGGCAGGTACCACACCTTCTTGCTCTGTTCTTCTCTTCCGTTGCACTCCTGAGCGTACCCTTTGTCTAGTAGGTTCTTAACCAGAGCGCTGTACTGTGCTGCGAAGTGTGGTGATGAATCCATCTTCTTTTCAATCGTTTTCAATCTTCTAATGGCACAGCTGTAGTTGTTGGGCATTGGAGCATCTTCATCACGCCATGGTAACCCGACTTCGAAGTGATCGTTGACTTTCCTCATGGTACTTCGCACTGCGTCAATCGCCTTTTGATCTTCTGGCTTGACCTTCCTTGCCAAAGAAACTCCTAGGGCATCGATCTTGAAGTGCGACTTCACCAGCTCTTCTACCCGACGCACATCATCTGTCTGTCTTGCCGCAGACACGTCGCGTAGATGTAGCACTAGTTGCCCCTCTTGTTTCTTCAACGTGGCGCGCGGTGCTGTCCCATGGATCACCCATCCCAACTGAGTGTACGAAGCCGCGGGTTCGTTCTTCTTTCCCATGCGTAGTTCGCGTGTGACTATTAAGTGCCAGTTGTCGGCACCTATTAGTACCTCAGGTGTGGCTTCTTCAAAGAATGCGTCTCTTCGCATGTCCTGGAGGTGTGATAATTCATCAAAGTTGACCTGTCCACCGTCTGTCCATGAAGTCGCAGGTCCTTCATTGTTCGTGCGCGTAGCTCTTGAAAGTCACCGCTTTGGCCTCGTATTTGTAGCTTGACTTCCTGACTGCATTCTTCATGTTGCTGCGAAGTCACGCCTTGTATACGTAGAGTGGAGACCGGGCCGCTCACTTGTATACGGCGAGTCAATTTTTCGTCGACGAGTGATGTTGTTGAGCCTTCATCCATTAGCGCGAACGTTGATACTTGTCCGCCGGGCCCTTTTAATATAACTGGACACATCTTCAACAGTACGCGCTGTGACGTGTTGCTTGGCGCTGAGACGGTCATCACAGATTCTTTGGAGTGTTGTTTCTCGACGTCGACCACCTTGTCTGGTTTCTCACACGGTGATGCTTCCTTTGTGTCTCGTTCCTTGTGCAGCAACGCGTGATGTGGGCGGCTGCATGTTTCCTTGCCGCATCGCTTCGCTCGGCAATGTTCACGTCGATGGCGCCTCGTCACACACTTGAAACACACTCTTCCGTTGCGTGCCCACTCCCATCGTTCGTCGACACTCATCTTCAGGAACTTCGCACATTTAGGTACTTCGTGGTCACCGCCACAACACAAACACTCTTGCTTTCTTTCTTCATCTTTTTCCGATGTTGTGTAGACTATTTCTCGGCCCGCCTTTTTCTTTATGTTGGTTTGCGATGTATTTTTTGTTTCTTTCTTCGGTGCAGGTGCGGGTGGCGTATTTGTGAAGGCGTATCTCATAGCTCGGTCAGCCTCTCGCATCAGGAACCTGGACAGTAGCACGACTTCCGGTTCACGCGACGATTCCACAGCCTCAGAAGCGTAATCGCACCATCTTGATTTAATGTGCGGGCTTAATTTTTCTAACACTTCACGAACTAACATCGGGTTCCATATATATCCGCGGTTATCCATGTTTGATAACACACACACTATATTCTGTAACTTCACTGCGAACGAATTCAAGTCACTGGCCGTGCTCGTGAGTCGAGGTAGTTTCTTTAGATCCTCCATTGCTCGATCCATGAGTATTTCTGGCCTGCCGTAGTACTGTTCTAACGTCTTCATGATTACTTGTGGGTCCGACGCAGTACACAGGAGCGCTGACACTGCTTCTCTTGCTTCACCCTTGATGCAGTTTCGCAGTCTCGCTAAGTTCTCGATCGCGGTGAACTTGTAAACACTTGATGAATCCGTGTACGCTGCCTTAAAAGGCATCCATTCAGTGGCCGCACCTGTAAACGTAGGTAGTTCAGTCACTTGTCGCGGCGGCGGGCGTACACGTATCATTTTGTCCAATGTACGGCCAATTGTTCAATTCCTCTACCAACTCGACGTTCCCCTCTGGTTGGCGAGCGTGAGGCCGATCTTTGTCTTCTTTGGTCGTTTCTGGCAGGCGTGATGGCGTCAACACACGTGGCGGGTTCGATGCAGGCGGCGGCGGTAGCGGGGTGCGGGGGTTGCTCCCCCCGTGGCTGCTCCATGACTCGGGGGTGACTTCGGTCAATACTTTGAAGCCACTCGTCCACCCTGTCATCACTGTTGTGCACGGAGCCCTCTTCACGAGCCTCTGCCTCTGCCTCTATTGCCGACACTTCATATTCAAATCGCTTGTTGACGAGCGTCTTTTCAATTTCTAGTTGCTCGTTCCGTATCGCAGCGATCCTCTTCTGTGCTTCATATTCTGCCTTCTTCACTCGAGCCACGTCACTACTAAACGATCTTCTAGAACGTATCGTACTTGCTGTATCCCTAACGGAGACATCGTGTGCAGCTGTCATAGTTCGCGCCGAGTCCTGGGTTCGTAGCGCGGCAGTCGTCGTAGTCGGGTAGATCGACGCGGATGGCGTAGCGAGCGATTCGCCATAGTCGTACGCGGTCGCGGTCACGGTGGCTCTACTCGCCGGTACGAGGCGTGGAGCCGGCGCGACGGACGCGCCGTCGGACATAGTCGGCGCAACCCTCCCTGCCGCGGCGGTGGCGGGAGGTGCGATCGCGAACGCGGGGGCGGCGGGATCGGTCCCAGCCGCGGGCGCACTATACGGAGTGCGCGGTAACGCAGACGCGATGGTCGACGGCGACCTGGGCGGATCCACGAACGTACGTGGTCGTCGACTATCGTAGCCCGACTCCGATTCACTTTCCTTGGCCGCAACACTTCTAGTTTTCATGCTTGATTCTTGAATTTATCTTGATTTTTCAAACTTGATCCGGCGCTCGGAGGACCAGCTGTCAAGGTGGACTGTATTTCTTCAAAATAAAACTTCAGGTTCAGACTTCTTGTTTCTTATTTATTCCCAGGGCTGGCTTGCTGCTTGACTGTTGAGTGACGACTACGGATTTTGCAACAAGCCACCCGTTTTATATTCTTTTTACACAGGGTGCAAGTAGTGGGATATCCCGTAAGTGACAGTGTTTGGTCCTTTTTAGAAGTTGAAGCTAGTGTATGTATGTAGCCAGATGTCTGAACGAGGACGAATCAAAAGAAGTATGTAAGGATTGTAGCTGGTGGCGTTCTGTGGTTTCTATCTACCCAAATTGGAAAATCGCGTGAAAATATTTTAAATTAATAATAATAATATTTTTTTATATTTTTAAATCTTTTTATATTGTTTTTTTAAGAAATATTTAAAAATGTAAATAATTTGTATAAAAGTTAAATAAAGGAAAACAATTTCCCGATACCGGCGGGAAACAATTTTTTATATTTTTAAATGTTTTTATATTGTTTGTTTTATAATAAATATTTAAAAATGTAAATAATCTGTATATATATGAATAAAGGAAATAATAATAAAAATCTTTATTTATAGGTACAAAAACCTTCAACATTGATTTAAAACTAGGACACATGAATTTCGGTGAAATAAAGGTAATACAGATAGAGTAACCCTGACTCTATGATAAACTAGGAGATCCTGTGACTTAGGAGTCAGTGTTCTGCTGTCACTGTGATACAAAAACCTTTTACTAAAAAGTGTGTTAACAAAATCTTGGCAAAAAAGAAACAAATCTGAAAGTACAACTAAATTATTTTAACAGAGATTAAACTAGGAGTGAAGGAATTTATTAAACGTAGTTGTATTATGAATGTGCATGTGTAGGATGGGTATGAATGTAAATTGGATGTTTATAGGGTAAAAATACCCTTAATGAAGCCGAAAGGCACTAGTTTTCCCCGTCATTGTGATATTTTTTTTAGTTCTAGACCATACCTGGGAACCTTCTAGTTACGGAGATATTGGAAGTCAAAGGTCCAACTTTTTCATAAGTTTTTTTTTTTAAATACACTTTTCAATTTCCTAACTTTACTTTTAATACCTCTAAAACCCTTGTACAATGCATTCATCATAATGTTTAGAGTGCGTTACATTGGAAAACACGTAACACGTGATTTTTTATCATTTCTGCGTAGACTTGCTTAATTTGATGTACCGAATGCTTGGTTAACAGCTTCGTGAAGGAACCATTTACACCTTGAATTATTACAAGAATATTTAAATTGCTTAGGCTGACTAAGAAGGCTTCACAAATATCACACAATACTTACTCCAACTACTTTTCCTAATGACAACTCATGAATGAATGAGTGAGTGACGAATGAATGTTACTGAGTAAAAACATTGATGCATTAGCTGATAGATTCAAAGTTGAATACCCCCAAAATTAGAGGTAACTTTAATTTTTCAAAGTCTTTGACCCCAGATATACCCAACGTGCTCGGAACAATAGAGAGCAATTATGTCTTGCACAACTATGCTATTGACTTAAATGTAAGTTTTTGTAGTTATAATACAAACGTTAAGATTATAACCATCATGAGAACAGCTACAAAAATACTCTAACATTGCTTGTCATGCTTTTTAAAAAAAGGGCCAAGAGCGAGTTGGATTAAAAAACCGAAGATTCCGTATAAACTTGTAGGTATTTTGTTGTTCAAATACATAATATTATTTACGGTTTTTAGATTTTTTTTCCTTTACATGTGCTGTTAAACTTTGCTTTTTGCTAAATTTCATGATTCTAGGTCAACGGGACGGTACCCTATTGGTTTTGATTCCCTTGTGTAATTGCAAAATATGCGACATAAACAGTCATATCTTTTGATCGCGTTGACTAACAAGTTTGATTTTTCAACTGCTCCAAGGGGTAGCAGACTTGAGTATTTGAAATTAATTTCATCTTGATCCCTCCACGCCTTCCTGAGGAAAAGAATCTTGAACGGACAACAAAGTGATCCTATAAGGGTTCCGTTTTTGCCGACTGACGTACGGAACCCTAAGAATTACTGTTTGTTAAGATCCTGAGGCTCCGACATTGCTTGCAGGACCAGCGAGCAGAACTTACTAGAAGAGCCATGTTATTCAGAAGACTGACGGGTGAATGGAGCAGACGAGACTCAAAGTGGAGACATTTAGGTATACCGACAACCATTGTAAGCACTGGGACTGATCGCTGAAGGTGGTCGACAGGGTGTTCTGGCGTAGCTTCTGAGAGGTCTATGTCGAGTCATGGTCTGATGATGTTAAGATTTACGATTACGATCTTAGGGTCAAGGGCTGGCTGCTTCATTGGTCTAGTGGTCGCAACCGCGACTACTGAGCATGAGGTCCTGGGATCGATTCTCGGGTCAGAGAAAGTATGATTGGGTTTTCCCATCAGGAATTTCTAATGTCACGGAGTCTGGATTTGTGTCCGGTTGATGGCAATAGGCTCGCTCCCTATTATATGGGACTCAAAAGAAAACTAGCGAAATGTGGTTGTACTTATTAGGTACACCTCTGCCTAACCCTTCGGGGAGTACAGGCGATGTGTTATTTTATGTAGACAGTGAGCAAAGATTTCAGAAAAACAATCGATTCTATAATTGTTACCTACTTTGTAAAAACGCCCGTTTATACCCCGTTTTTTTAACGTTTTATACCCCACGCAATTCTTTATATTTGGTTCCATCTTTTTTTTTTTTTTACCGTCTTCTAATAACCCCTCCCGCTCTGGGCTGAGCAGGAGAGAGTGTCAGACTTGTACTGACTAAAACCCATCCATGTTCCTTCCTTTGCCCTTTGTGTTCCAGGGCCGCGGTATCTCTTTCGAACAGTCCCGCAACCCTGGCAGGTTTGGTTCCATCTAAATGTCACCACTTCTTTATCTATTCAGCATTAGTAGGTACGTGAAATAACACATGCTTTTTAGGGTTCCATACCCATGGGGTAAAAACGACAGTGGACAGTGGATTCTTAATAATAGGGTTATTATTAAGAATCCACTGTCCTTCTGTCTGTCTGTAATGAACAGTGATAGCTAGACAGTTAAAATTTTCACAGATGACGTATTTTTGTTGCCGCTTTAACAAAAATACTAAAAACAGAATAAAATAAATATTTAAGGGGGGCTCCCATCGCGGGCCTGCGGACGATGAGCTATGGGCTAGCTCGCCGTCCGTCCGTCTTATGACGACAGGCCGTGTCAACGGCGCGTTCGTGTTCCACGCGCGCCTCAAAGAGAGTCAGCAAACAGGAAGGGGTCCAAAAGGATCGATGCCTGCCAGGGTTGCGGGACTGTTCGAAAGAGATACCGCGGCCCTGGAACACAAAGGGCAAAGGAAGGAACATGGATGGGTTTAGTCAGTAAAAGTCTGACACTCCCTCCTGCTCAGCCCAGAGCAGGAGGGGTTATTTGATGATTTACAAAGCGAAAAAAAAAAAAAGGCGGGGCTCCCATACATCATTTTTGTTTTTTTTTTTATATATAATGGTACGCAGCCATCGTGCGCGAGCCCGATTCGCACTTGGCCGTTTTTTTTATTCAGCTTAACTTCACGTGTTCTATCATGTGCCAAATTGTCAATCTTTCAATCAATCACGTTGCCAGTTGCCAACTGGTTTAGTTTTCACTTTTGTTGGACATATTTGGCAAGCGAGTGAGGTATTAAGTATGGGTAAAGTCATCAATTGACATCTTGATGACGTTATAAATATCACGTGTCTTCATCTTTCATAATTTATGATCTTTATGTATTGTTAATGATGCTTTCATTCTCGTGAATATAATCTTTTGAAAAATGGAAATAATAATTCAAGTTCATCATTTATTAATGGTTACTTAATCGTGGTTTTGTTGAAAGTTTTATATGACTAATGGTCTTTAAAACGTCCGTTAATATGTCAATAAATCTCAGCTGATTCGAAACATATAGGCACACGTGTTTCAAAGTTCTAAACATTATTTATTTCTATTTCAGAAGTGTTTATTTTTATACAGTTTCACACCCGTCTAGCTAACAGTTGAATCTTGTGATTAATATTTCATATTCGCCCACTTTCCGTACGACCAAGTTTTTTTTTTTTTCTAACCGTTTGTCAAATATATATTTTTTTCTCAATACCTACCTTACCGATAATATTTATAATTATAACGATATTTTGATGTAATGAAGGGCCGTGATTATGAATAATGAATGCTAAAGTTTTTGAGGATGTATGTTCGTTACTCATTTATCTACTGAAAAATCTACTGTACGGATTTGGATGTAATTTGGCACACAGTGAGTTAGCGTTTGTTATCGCCTAGTACGATCTCGTGGGAGAATTACCGAACTGCACGCGGCCGAAGCTGCAGGCTTAGTTTTAAATAAGTCGATTATGTAATTAATCAAAGTATAATTATCATTATTAATTGTCTCACTGACATTAATACACTAAAACCCCATTCATTTAATTTTATTTTTTTATTTTTTTTACTTTGTCCAGACACGCATTAGCCAATAGAGCCAGTTGCATGACTGCGCTTTTAGAATTTCCACGAACGAGTACTAGTCGAGTAGTAATAGAATTTAGTTACCCAAACCTTTTTGGAACAATAGTTTTTTATCAAACCTATTTCACGCGTAACTGGCATAAAACAAACATGTTTCGCGTCTTTGTTGTAGCAGGCTCAAAAAGTATTTTGCAAAATAAAATCAGCCGTAGGTTCCTATTTCAAATAAAAGAAAAAGTAAAGTTAAAATTAAATAAATGCTGATAGCAATTTCTAATCTCAAAATTTTTTATCGACCTCTATCTGTTATAGCATCAAAGAAAATTAATCAGTGCCCATTATTCGAATTAAAATAAACAAGATTTAGAATCGAAATCGGTAGTTTTTTAGGTCGAATAAATTAAAATTAACTTCAAGCAAAGTTAATTTGAGTACGAAGTGTTTCTTGTGGTCATCATAATACACTGCAATTAAACTACTTACTGTTTCTTCTTATGAAGTGGTAGAAACATTTCCTTCATTTATCTAAAGTTAGGAAAGCAGCGGTGGCCAATTGGTAGTGCCCTCAACTACGAACAGTAAGTTGGTTCAAACCCTTGCAGGCGCATTACTTTGTGTAATTTATTTCGTCACCACTGCTCTCAAAAACGGTGAAGGAAAACATCGAAAACATAAAAAAAATCGAAGACATGTGAAATCTAACAAACCGCACTGGGCTCGCGTGGTAGATTCCATCCACCCATTCCCCAATTGCCCATTCCTTCTCATAGAGAGGAGGCGTGTATCACAGCATTGGGAACATTATGATGTTGATTATACTATTCTTATCTAAAGTTAAACCATATTAAATAATCATAACGCCACTTGCTACGATCCTTACATACTCCTTTTGCGTCAGCCACACGTTCATACATCTGGTCATAAACGCACGCGCGCCAAATGCGAGTAGATACTACGCACGATGTGTCATTATGTAAACTAAATAGTATATCAAATGTACTTAGTATAACTGTATGCAAAATCAGCTGTTCAAAGATAGTTTACAGAGGCAGGTGGCAACACGTTACCTATGGTTGCGTTCGGAAATAAGTTTTTTATCTTTAAACTTTATGTGACGTCGAAGACTAAAGCCGAGACTACAATAGTTGTCTGAATCATCTTCGGACAATACAACAACAAGCATAATTACCGTCGAACTTCACTTACAGGTAAGTTCGTTTGACTATTCAATAACTGTATGCAAAATCAGCTGTTCACCGCATATCAAATTGAACACCTGAGCGAAATGTGGCATAATAATCCGGCTATAGGTCGCTGACCTTTCATAAATATATTTATTAATAGAGGTGTCGAACTATCGATCGTACCAAAATGTAATACATACCTAATTATTATTTAATATAAACATTAAAGATATAAAAATACCACCTGCTGATCTGTTCAACAAGGAGATAACATGATCAATATTTTATGATTTTTTATAGTTTTTAAAACAAAAGGTGAATTCAAAGATAAAGGGCCAAAGAATCAGGTCAATTATTTTTGTTCAAAGACTTTGGATGGTTGCCAAATATTAATGGCGTGTTAGAGATAGTATTTGTTCAAATATGTCAATTTGTTTATTGTTTTAGTTAATTTTGTAATAATAAACACAGCTGTCGAGTTGATGATTTGAATCTTAAAATAAATTCTGAGGAGTTGAAACTGGGGCTAAGTTTTATTTTTTAACCAGTCAGAAATAGTTTCTACATACATTTAATCCCCGATGGGTTAGCCAGAGGTATACCTAACAAGTACACCCACATTTTAGCAGTTATGTTTAAGTCCCATGTAATAAGGCGAGTCTATTGCCATCAATCGGGCACAATCCCGTGTCTGCTATTGAGTAATTCCTGATGGAAAATCCCCAATAACACTTTGCCCGACCCGGGAATCAAACCCAGAACCATGGTTATTGGTTCAAAACCCAGGCTGGCACTATACTTAAATTTGTTAGATATTAATTCGCCACCATTGCTCTCAAAATAGTGGGGGAAAACAAAATAGTGGCGTGAAGCAATCTGCATGTCCTAGATCTAAAATTAGATCATGGAACATCTACCAACCAGCACTTGACCTGCGTGGTGGGGAGGCCTATTATATCGTAAAGCCAGCATTGGAATTGGGATTTAATTTTCTTATAACTATGCTACGCTATTTATGGTGACTGGTAATTAGTGACCGATACTTAAACACGTGATTGTACTCATGATAACAAACAACTTAAAAAAAAAAAAAACATTTTTTTTAATACTCATTCACTATCACAATAACACAACAGCCGTATAAAATTCGCGCGCCGCACGGGTGCTCTACCTTGCCACTGTTGCACGGTACGATAGTAATGAGACAGAACGGCGTCACGCGGCTAACAGCTGATAGGTCACAGGCAAAAAACGTGTAAAGTTAAGTTAAACAATCAAACATCTGCTAACCATTGATAGACATAACAACTGTGCTAATATGTGACGCAACTCCATTCATGTGGTTTTAGAAGAACGGTAAATTATTTTTTACGAAGCATTTTCAACGACGATATTGTATCCAGCTAGACAATTATATAGCCATTGGTTCATCAACATCATCAGCCTACAAGAGTCCACTGCTGGACTTAGGCCTCTTCAATCCACCACTTAACTTGATTCTTGGCAATTCTCATCCAGTTGCTACCAGCCACCCTGCGAAGATCGCTCAACCGAGTCTGAGGGCGCCCCACCTTACGCTTGCTAATTCGCGGTATCCATTCAAAAACACATCTACCCATACAGTCATCGGTTCTACAGCTAATATGGCCGGTCCGTTGGTACTTCAGCTTACCTATTCTGTGAACTATGTCAACAACTCTGGTTCTCTGTCGGATCACCTCGTTCCGGATGTGATCCCTCAGAGAGACTCCAAGCATAGCCCGTTCTATAGCTTTCTGAGCGACCTTGAATGTTTCATGAGTGACCACGTTTCGGCCCCGTAAGTCATAACAGACAATACGCACTGTTTGAAGACCTTAGTCTTTAGGCTCTTTTAGACTAGAACTCGACCCCAACATACAGGGTGTAACAATACCCTTAACGAAGCCGTCAACCAAGCATTATGTAAATCAAACTAAGTAGCTTTACGCAAAAATTATTGCTGAGAAACGACTTTTTTTTTGGGGTGAAAAATTACGGTTTACGGTAGGACTTAATGTAACGGATTCAAAACATTGTGCTGATGGATGGATGTGTTTAAAGTAAAAATCTTACATTAAAAACTTCTATTTAAAAAAACTTGTGAAAAAGTTTGACCCCCAATATCTCCGTAACTAGAAGGTTTCCAGGTATGGAAACCTTCTAGTTACGGAGAGGTATCTACAACAAAAAAATTATCGCAATGACGCGACGGGGAGAAAAAGTAAGTAAGTGACTTTCGGCTTCGTTAAGGATCTTGTTTCACCCTGTATTATATCCCCATACATCGAACAGAAAGTTTTTTTTTTATCAAACATATACGTAAGTACGGGGTGTCTATAGACATATGAATGAGCCTTCAAAATATATTTATCATATTGTTTGGTGCTGGTTTTCTCGCTTGATTGTGGGCGTCGTATTTCTTTAATAATACTTAAATGTAGAAAGTCATAATAATGGTTGATTTGATTATAAATTGGTTTTGGTTAGCTTGCTATTTTTATTTAGCTTTATTTTTTGTACTACAATAATTTGGCAGATAAGGTATTGACAACAAAGGGTACAGAGCCTAATTGGCATAATCCACTCTTCGCCATTTTGTTTGTTAAAGCTTAATTTTGGATGAAAATCAAAATCATGGGATTATTAAAAACAAAGTATGTTTATTAATGCTCGAACCCCTTTAAACTGTAGAAACCCATTTGGAGATTATCCTGAATATTATTATAGTCTGGACTGCCTCATTGGTCTAGTGGTCGCAAGCGCCACTGCTGAGCATGAGGTC
Organism: Eugnorisma glareosa; assembly: GCA_947578425.1. Lineage (NCBI taxonomy): Eukaryota > Metazoa > Arthropoda > Insecta > Lepidoptera > Noctuidae > Eugnorisma > Eugnorisma glareosa. The sequence goes on from OX387979.1 coordinate 15,936,264, forward strand.
TTGGATTCAATTCCCGGGTCGGGCAAAGTGTTATTGGGTTTTTCCAACAGAAATTTCTCAGTAGCAGCTACGGAATCTGGATTTGGGCCCGGTTGATGGCAATAGGCTCGCCTCCTAATTACATGGGACTTATAACGTAACTGGTGAAATGTGGGTGTACTATTAGGTACACGTCTGTCTAAACCTTCATGGATTTCTGGCGTGATTTTATATTACATTAATAAAGTGGCTCATTTTATATGCAATACCTAATACCTATTCATTAAATTAACATACAATTAAAGTACGAGTATTTATCTACATACATCAAACGGTCAGTACCATTCGACTTACAAAACAAATGCGCATCAACGAGTACTAAATTGGTCTTCATTAAACAATCGCTTGAAACTGTGTTGAAAAATGTATTAAAGTAAGCTTTATGAATGAATTTAAGTTTTTAAACTGTCATGGTCACTAATATTATCATTAACACTAGAAAGAGGCTATTTACAATGTTTACTGTTGGTTTTGAGTCCCCGATATTTCGGCGCTGTTGCAAGCACCATGATCACGGATAAACTCCCTGTTACTGTTTTACCGTGTAGGTATGGGCACTTTTGTAAAAAACAGCTGATTTTCTGTAGCTGATTTACAGTCACAACATGCAAAAAGTAGTTGAAACACTAAAACAACTGAAAAGCAAGAAACAAGCACAAACAAAAGTTGGAAGCAGGCGCGGGCTCATTCCATTTTCATAATTTTATATTCAAATGGGCCCCGCTTGCTTCCAACTTTTGTTTGCGCTTATTTTTTTATTTCCAGTTTTTTCAGTCGTGTTTTTTAGTTTTTAAACTATTTTTTTAACTTATTTCGTTTATTATAGTTTCCTATAGATGATGAAGCCAATAAATTTTAGGTCATGATCCGTTTCAAATAAGTATGTAAAAGATTATTAAAATTTAAAAACTTTGAAATAGCTCTTTTAAACGAACTAAAACCTTTGAATAATCAACGACAACAAACACAAATCTTGAAAATCTGTTTTTATCCCACGCCCAGCCCTTACATCCATCATATCGTTTCGAAACGTTTTTAGATTTACGACTGACGAAAATAAAATATTTTGGCATTGTCTTTAAGTGAATGTTTTGACTGCAAACAGATTTGATATACTTGTAGAACTAAAATGTATGGAATGAATATATGTTTTCATTTTAAAATAACATGCATCTGAATCTAGGTGGCAAGAAAGGATGTGTCTGATGAGAAGACGAGTAATAGAGAAGTATGGAAGAAGAAGACTTGCTGCACCGACCCCTAATCACTTGGGGTAAGGGCAGGAGACTGATGATGATGATCTGGATCTTGGTTGTAGGTTGTAAGAGCATGGAGAGCAAGATGGAGCATTGGTTACTCAGTGGTAGCTGTTCCAATTTACGAGTTGTACGGCGTGGGTTCGATCCCAGGTAGGTACATTTTTTATTTATTTTTCTTAACCTATACAATCCCATTGCTGGGCAAAGGCCTCCCCCAATTCCTTCCATGAGCTCTTTTCCCGTGCCACCTCGGATCAGCCCTCACGGTACGTGCCCAAATTGTCTCGCCACCTCTTTCTGGGCCGGCCTCGGCGGCGCCGTCCATTTTCCGGCAATCATCTTGTAGAGATTTTTGCCCAGCGGTCATTCTGCATGCGGCTAGGTTGGTAGGCACATTACTATTTTTAAATTTCATCATCACTGCCCACAAAATGATGATGGATGCGTGAGGAAACCGGCATGTCCTAGAACCAAAGGGTGTTAAGTTCTTCATCCCAAATAGAACAGGGAGGATCCTCCGATCAGACCGGTGTAGGGGAAAAGAAGGAACATGGATGGGTTTTAGTCAGTACAAGGCTGACACTCCCTTCAAAAAATACTCTGTATTTTTCATCCACCATTGTCCGCGGTAGTACATAATTGTTTTGGCTATTGGCTAGTCCCAGGAATTGACCTGCATATTAGAGATGATCCGCAAGCAAATAAAAGAAAATCTCCCCGAAAATGGACAAAGGCATCCATACAAATGTATCGAAAACGTAATTAGAAAACCCACAATTCGTTTATTGTTGTAACAAGAAAAAAACCCCAATTTTATTTTTTTGGGGAAATAGATAATCTACGAGTAATCCGCTTAGCGTGATAGGAATATCAAATAAGATATAATATAACGCGTATTTCTCGCTGAAAGAAATAACGGAAAAGAGAAACGCGTAAAAATGATAGACGCGTAAAGGATGCGGGCGTAACGTAAAAATGATTAGGCCATAAGCCATTTGGTAAACAATAATATTTGCGTATGAATCTAGGAGGGAGAAGAATAATGAAACTTTATTGTAATTGCTGAACGCCTGGCACAAGTAAGCAAGTGGCTTTAGTAAAGGTACAGTTCTTAAGGACTATTGCGTATCTCTGTTGACAGTTCATAGTGATCATCACTTGGCGAGTTTTGTTCTACAATTTGATATTTATCGGAAAGCAGATACCGAGATGTAACTTTTCGATCGCAATATAAAAATTTGTTACCCACAGGTGGCTATAGGACTGCTTTGTTGAGAAAAAGAATTTTTGGTATGGCACCGGCTATTTTTAACCACATTCCTAATTCCATAAAAGAGGAACCAGTAACAACGTTCAAAAAGAAACTTACAGAAATTCTAGTAAATAAATGTTATTACTCCGTATCGGATTTTCTAGATGATAAATTTTAGTTGCGTGTTTATGTTTGTATGTTTGATGATGAACTGCATCAATTTTTGTATGTCAAAATGGTAGAATGTACAAGGATTCTTTAATATTATTGTAACCCCTTATTATAAATACCCACATTCTGAGCAAATAAATATTCTATTCTATTTTATACAATGACCGTTCTGCACGGGTAGTGTCAGTTGAAACCAACAAGAACGGTCATTGTATATCAAAACTCGCCAAGTGATCTTCACTATGAATTGTCAACAGAGATACACAATAGCACTGCTGAAGGTGATTGCCAACTATGTTGAGGTCGGCTTCCAGTCAATCCAAATGCTGCTGAACATCAGTATTTTACATGGAGCGACTGCTTATCTGACCGTACTGAGTAATACGATACCCGTTTGTAAGACTGGTTGTCAAACCTTCGGGCCACTGTAACAACTGTCAAAGGTCTACAAATGACAGCCGCAACCAATAGCTTAACGTGCTTTCCATGCCACAGAGGAAACTCGGTATGAAATGGCAGGTTATGCATATTCATGGACCAACCTAGGCAGGCGCGGCTTAACTTAAAGATCGATGCGAACGGCTGTAATTATTTAGCCAAGAGTTCCTCAACTAGTTTCTATGTAACGCTACGAAAACGCTTCTGTGTGTCGCTTGAGGTAATTGGAAAGACTGCCGATGACAGACCGCATGCCTTCGACAGTCTATCTTAGAAATGGTAAGAGGCAGCAATTTCGGAAGCGTTGTCACTAAGTTAGGTACCGAGTTCAGTAAAGGTCGACCTTATACCCTAAGTTATAAGGTTGAAAATTGATCGTCCCTCCGTGAGTGCTTTATTACATAAAACTCATCCACGGCATTGCAGTCTGTCAAGGCTAGGCGGCTTTGTGCTGCAGTCTACAGTTACAGTGACTTACATTGCCATTTTTACAACAACAACAAACATCCATTTATTTTCAGACTACTTTGGCCCATATATACCTTACAGACTAACATACATAATGATAAAATACAATAAACATGTTTAATAAAGGATGTAACAAGACCCTTAATGAAGCCGAAAGGCACTTGTTCTTCCCGTCATTGCGATAATTTTTTTTGTTCTAGACTATACCCGGGAACCTTCTCGTTACGGATATATTGGGGGTCAAAGTTCCAACTATTTCACAAGTTTTTTTTTAAATACTCATTTTTAATGTAATATTTTTACTTTAAACACCTCCACGCCCTCCGAAGTATTCAATCCATCCATCAGCACAATGTTTTGAGTTACAGAGATGTTCTACCGTAATACTGATTTTTCACCCCAAAAAATAAGTCGTTTCCCAGCAAGATTTTTTACGTAAAGTTACTAGTTTGATGTGCATAATGCTTGGTTGACGGCTTCGTGAAGGGTCCTGTTACAGCCTGTATAAAAAAAAAAACCATATCTATATTTTTGCAAGAATTTGATATCAAATATTAACGAAGGGAAACTATAGTACTAAAACCCAAGTGGTAATGTCAACTTTCTTATGAGGAGGGACGAATCGCATGTGACAAAAAGACTGATGAATATAAGTGCTCATGGATGGGAGGGAGAGGAAGACCAAGTAAGCGATGGATGGATTGTGTGAGGAATTATATGAAGGAAAAAGGTGTAGTGAAGAAGATGATGAATTATTACAAAAATATTCATCAAAGACTTTCATATTCGATTGATCTTAAATTGAAATGGCATACTTAAGCGTATTTTATTACTCTCCAGTAATTTCACTGAGGAATATTTTCCTCAATTTTTAGACAGTGTTCCGTTGCTATGTTAGAGCATATAAATATCGAATGGATCGTACCAAAGTAATAATATACAAATACCTTTTCCAAAATCAAGCAACAATATTGTGTTAAGAAAATCGACTAATTGACCAACAATAACTTACTAACCGACGCCAATATTCTTGGCCCTATATTTACTCTTATATTATTACGTACACTAAAGCAACTCGGTAGTCATAAGCACGTACGAAACTCTTACATCGACAACACTTCAAATAATCCTTTGTTCTCTTTCGATAAAACATTTAGGCCCTTTTCCGTGTGGCTTGTCCTTCTAAGGCCTTTCCCTTGATCCGATTCGTTAGGTTTTTTTGTAAGAACGGTGCAGAAAAATGGAACTAACTCGGGCTAAATCTGCCTAGGGTTTAAAAGGATTGATTTTATATAATTTTGCAGTTTACTGGACTCCGAATAATTTCTTGAGTCTGAGACGTATGCTAATCCAGCCTAAATTCTAGCTATCATACAGGATGAAAGGGATTCTGGCGCACAAACAAAACTTATTCAGTACATCATTCTGAACAAAGAAAATTTTAACTAGCGATGCAAATTTTTAAAAGCTTCTGATGGAATGTCATTCTTGGCTCTCAGAACCGGTCGATATGGCGAAGACACTTGGTGTACACATATGCAACAGTAGAATGTCTGTTCCCAATATTTCCATTCTGCACCGTATTAACCAAACTCCCTCCAAATTCCAGAAAATTCGAAGACATGTGACATCTACCAACCCGCACTGGGCCCGCGTGGTTGATTCTAGCCCATTCCCTTTTATAGAGAGGAGACCGTGTGTCCCAGCAGTGGGAAAATTATAGGCTGATAATGCTTTATGCTTATGAGTCCAAATTCTGCCTATCTCTTCTTAACATCATTTTTGACATCAAAATAATACAAGCCTTGCCTGATCTTCTGTGGGGCAGATATTTCTTCTCGTTAAGGTAAGGTACACCACGAATTGGCGAAGACTTGTGTAATTACAAGTCAAACGTTTTTTCTTTACGACGTCTTCATCAAAAAGTCATCATTTTCACCATCAAGCAGTGATAGTCTAGAGGTGTGACTGTCGGACTGCCAAGTTATAGGTCTCGAATTCGAACTCAAGACACGCGCCTCCGATTTTTTGGATTCTTGTGCGTAATGTATAATTATCACAATCATGCTTCGGTGAAGGAAAACATCGTGAGGAAACCAGTATGCCTGAGACAATTTCTCGACGGCATGTAAAGCCAAGTCAGAGGCCCATGGGCGGCATGAAAACTCTGACACCAGGTTAGGCACTAACCACACGATAAAGAAAGAAGGAAGAAAAAAGACCGTCAAAAGTCACTCACACAATAATTAAACACACTCTGCATCAGCAAGCACTTACGAGACTTAACGCAATTAGTGTTACAACTACTCTCCTTAAGAGAAGACGCGTTAAGTGAAAACAGAGGAAGTTTAACTTAAGTTAAAAGCAACATCACAAGGGCTCCCAAGTGGATATGCATTTGCAAGAAGTTTCGTATATAATTTCGGTGACGTTCGTGAACGTTCGGTACTTGCATATCGGGTTCGGGATGTAACTTGGTTATCTTTACCTTTGGGACTGATAATATTGCCGTGTAAATGTCAAAATCAGAACCAAACTGTGTCAAGAATAAGTTTCAGGATCATTTTCATCCAAATTTTTTGACGTCGAGCTTCAAGTATTTTTTCGTGTGGTTCAATCATTTAATTCAGTCTTATGCAGTCAACTGGTAGACGCAAGCCTCACCTGACGTAACAACACCCTGTCCGCAGCGTTCCACATTCAGTCAGGCCCAGTCACCTTATAAAGAGCCGGCCTATTTAGAGGTGCCTCTTTGACAAACGTGGTCAACCCATTACCACTTCAGCTTGCTTACTGTGCAAGTTGCGTCAGAAACTTCATGTGGTGATTCTAAAAAACAATGATTGTTTCTTGGAGAAGGCAGATAATGTGTCAGTTTGCCTATCAAATTATATAGTGACTGCCCGTACCACTTGAAGAAAGAGGGTCTTGACTCTGTTGTGGAATGCACTTCTCTTGGGATTTGCTTGAAGCACGACCCAAGGGAGTACAGGTATTTCGATTATACCCAGCTTCAAATGCGTAGACTCAAGCAGTATTTAAAAATATAGTGTCATTACTATTTTATTACGTCGTTACTACCATATTTACAATGTTTTCACTTGTCATAACTTCAAAATGATAACAGCCTCAACATTGTAATATTTCACTCTCTTCTATAACTATAAAGAATCAGAAACAACTGTATCACTAGAAATAATATTCTCACAATTCATAACAATATTTTCCGATATTATGTCAACCATTTTGATCGTGTATGAAAGACAAATTGGTCTACCGAACAAATGACAGGCACGTTTCAGAGTCACCTGTAACCACAAAGCCATCATGGCTTCACATGTTACATGTCGTGTTACAGTGACCACTATACATAATTCACAACATAATACTTACACGTGCTGCGATTCTTTGACACATTCAGACTTCTCTGTGAGTCAGAACTCTCGATAACAACTATATATTATAGTAAGCCCTTCTGCAAGTACAGACGCCAGCAAACCTTGCTAACCGAAACTGTCAATTTTTTCCAATCAACCTTAAACCTAATGCTTTAGCGATAAAATGGAATACATTTTAAATAAATTTGACAGATTGTAGTAGCTTGATGTGCTGGCGGCAGTACCTTTGAGAAAGAACAAGAAAATAACCAAAATGTCTTACTTCTCATTCAAGGCCACTTTTTTGTTTTCCAGTTGTAAAATTTATCAGCATTAGTCTACAGAAGTCTTATAGACCTCTCCAGCGAAAATTCTCCAACGGTAGTCAGTTCTACGGCTAATATGGCCAGCCCATTGACACTTATTTGCATTCATCATCATCATTGCAGCTGAGAAATATCCACTGCTAGACAAAACCGACACTGGTCATCCAAACCTCGCCACATCGACCGACCATGCGGTTCTCTTATACAAGATCTGCGACTTTTACAAAGTCATTGGTCCACCTCGTGGCCCACTCAGCGCCTTCTTGTATAAAATCGCCTCTTCGGATGCTCTTGGTCCCATTGGTGATCCTTTTCATTTGATACGAAACAAACCCCAACAATTAAGAAAAGGTTACGATCATGTTCAAGTCTAATTACTTTTGGCAGTGTGCGCCCTAACTAAGCGAATGGGCTCGTATGATGAAACAAGACCCCACTTATATTTTGAAGGTCGTCTTTTGGTAATGAAATGTCGAACGGTACTCGACGATTTAATTTTTTAATTTGTTTCCTGATCGACTTTTACGTCTCTAACGCGAAGGGGATCTTCTATTCTTAGCAGCGACCTGTCTTCCGATTCATTGAATTTCGAATCCATGGGAATATCCAAGTAGCAGTTCTCTATGGGAGGAGCTCGTGAATAAATTATAACAGCCGCTCGGGGCGATTAAGCCGTGCTTGCTTGGGTTACTCCGTGGATGGTTGACCACCCATTACATACCGAGTTTCCTTCGTGCCTCGGCAATCACGTTAAGTCATTGGTCCCGGCTGTCATTTGTAAATCTTTGACAGTAGTAACAGTTAGTGACCCGAAAGTGACAACCAGACTTACCAATGGGTAACATTTATTATTTAGTTCTAACTGGGTTGTGGAGGTCAGATAGGCAGTCGCAGTAAAATACTGGTGTTCAGCTGCATTGGGTTAGACTGGAAATCGACCCTAACATAGTTGAGAAAAAGCAGGCAAGATTATGAGTTCTCTATAGGAAGGATGATGGTAACTCTCCTTAGGCGCTGCCCTATTTCTGATACCAAGCGAAGTATCTGTGTTTGGTTTCTCAGATATGGGTACCGCTGTTATACAGATAGATGAGACGTTTCAGTTATTTCTAAGATGGCTATAAGAGGCAGTATTAACTTAAATGTCGTGTGTTTGCTTGCCCACCAATAACATAAAACATAGCTTGGTGTTCATCCAGTCCACCCACAATATTTACCATGCCAACTTATAATGTCAAACGAACTTGCAACTACGCAAACAATAGAAAAAATAATGTCGACAAGAAAGAGAAAATAATAAAAATATTTTGGTGTTATGAAATCGTATGAAGGTGTTTTAATCCCGTGAAACCAGGGTATAGTTCTGTTCAAACTTTATGACGGCTCGGAAGTTAGCTACAAGTGACGGTCTGCGCATTTTACAGTCAAGGCGATGTGACCTCGCGAATTGTGTTCTGCGCAGCTTTACGTTAGATGTTCCGAGCCGCTATAAAGTTTGAACGGTTATAGCTGCGCAGACCGCCACTTGCAGCTAACTTCGGAGCCGCCATAATGTTCGAACAAAATTATACGATGCAGAATGCAGCACCGCCGATGCAAATGGTTTTTATAGGGATCTTAATGTAGTATGCAACTTATTTTGGACACAATTTATTGACTTGTATTTTTGTTTGTGCCTGTAAATCAAACAGCTTGTTCGACAGTACGTTTACCAACAAAGTAACATTATCTCTTGTGTCGAGATGTTTACAACCGTTTTATGGGTTCCCATTGTAGTGCAGTGTGTTTTCTCTACGCTTGCTCCACAAAGTTGAATGATGATTTCATTATAATTGTAAATAATTCTGGCGTCTTCTGACGTAGGTATTGTCTTGATATTTTATGGGGCAATTTCTTCAAGTTGATTGTGGGAAGTCATTTGCGGTTTGTTCATGATATTTTTAGATTTTATCGGAGCATCTGCAAGCATACCAGCTGTGTTCTTGTTGCTTTTAGTATGAGTTCTGGTTTAAAATTGGATTGTCGTATTTTAGAAGAGGTAACTAATGTTTTCTGCTGGACGTGGTGCTAGATGAGGCACAACCCTAATCCAAGCTTCCAAAAGGCAGTCGCTCCATGTGTCCCGGGTTCGAATCCCAGGTAGGTCGGGCAAATTGCTATTGGTTTTTTCCATCAGGGATTCTCAGTAGCAGCAACGAAGTCTGTATTTGTGCTCAGTTGGTGGCAATTGGCTTGCCCCCATTACATGGGACTTAAACGTAATTAGCACAAGTGGAATAGGTGAGTGAGAGGCGTGGTGTTATGTTATGTCAATGTTGGAATTATAAGTTTTTGCATTTTGTCTGAAATCGCTATTTTCTTCTTCTTCGTCGTCTCTCTCACTCTTGGCAGAGTGGTCGTGTTCGTCACATCAGGGATGGCAACAAGCTTCACAATCCGTCGCCATTCCTCCCGTATCCATCGCTATTTTATGTTTCTTCAAATCGGGGTACCACACAACGTAATTAATTTGCATAACATTACAGCTGGAATGAGTCTCGCTGGAGTGAGTGACCTTTGACCTTCGATTTCCATCGAATCGAATGCACATGTAAATGGTGTGGGGTGTATGTGTGCATATAAATTGATAAATAAATTCTTCTTTTAGTCCATGTCCGCTGTGTTAGCTGAGCTTCGGACAGGTCCCTCAAAGTGTTGGTGAAGTTGCACAAAGAGTAGGACAAGAAGTGGGGCATCGTTTCTGTGGCTTTGCAGTAACACTTTGTTTGCACTGTATTTACAGATAAAGTACCTAGAAGTGTTAATAATTTGGTTTGCTTATAGCACACAACTACAGTACTTTCACAAGTTATTATGCCTTGTATCTGTGACTGTAGCTTCGCCTTTGTTTTTCTGACTTTCAAAAGTGCCTGCTAAGGTCTAATTGAAATAAATGCTTTTGAGTTTTGAGTTTGAAACAATAATCAGATATGCAAGTAAAATGGGCTGTGTTTCTTGTTCACAAACAATGAGTTACGGTGTGGGACAGACTAAATACTAAATTATGAGAATTCATTTATATTATTCAATTAAATTCACACGGGTTTAACTTTTTGCTAAAATATTGCAATACCTATACATATAAAAAATGTATTTTACTTATATTATTCTTATATTATCTCTATTATTCAGTAGGCAGTTTGTGATCACAACCACCAACGTACACAGATTTTTCATACAATCACAAAATTTATAATCTTATCAAAAGCATCACGCTATGCAGAATCCATTTGTTATTATTTGATCAGTTTCGTTAGAAATCACAACAGATTTAATTTATTTTAGATATTCTTAGTACGATGCAGTGTCTCTTATAAATAGCATAATCTAAACAAAACTAAAGTACCTAGATCCCAGCTTTAGGAAACAAAAACATAATTATTATTTTTTGGTTTCTGTCTGTTTGTAAATTGGAGGAGCTGGTGGCTAATTAATAAAATCCTCTTGGATCAATCTTCAGGATAAGCCGCGCTTGCCTAGGTCGGTCTGTGGATGGGTGACCAGCCATTACATACTGAGTTTTCTCCGTGCCTCGGAAAGCATGTTAAACCGTTGGGTCCGGCTGACAATATTTATTAAAGCATCTTATAAGTAATTTGTCTAGATCCTAATTTCCGAACCAATCCAAATTGATCCTAATTATTGGCACCTACTTCAGCTAACTAGACAAAGATAAAATTTACAACAGTAACAAATAAAAATAAAATAAATAATTAATAAATATCGCTGGACATTAAACACAGCGCCATCTGGGCAACAACGAGGCTTGTGTCGTGGACACCAGATAGTTGATATTACTACATAGATACTTTTTGTTTGTAAAAAAAAAATTAAAAAAAAAAAAAAAACAGATCTTTGGCTAAAAGCAGAAACTTATGAATAGGATCGAATTTAATAACCCGAAACATCATCATCATCACCTGCCCAGCCCTTTCCCAAGTATGTTGGGGTCGGCTTCCAGTCTAACCAGATGCAGCTGAAAACCAGTATTTTACATGGAGCGACTGCCTATCTGACTTCCACAACCCAGTTAGTACTGGGTAATACGATACCCCTTGGTAAGACTGGTTGTCAGACTTTCGGGCCACTGAAAAAAAAGAAAAAAAAAAAAATATATGTAAATAATGTCAAAGATCTACAAACGACAGCCGGGACCAACGATTTAACATAATTGAATAACCCGAATACCGAAAATAACACAAAAATTCGCACCATCTTTAATTTTAACCAACAGATTAATTCTAAACTGAGTTATCAATCAAATAACCAATTAATGCCACCATAAAACAATTTTAGACTTGAATTTATTGGTGAAATAATCTTAGATATATTTAGTACCAACGGATTATGATATTAATGCTAAGAAAAAGAATCATAAAATAACACCTACACAAAATAATTTGAATTTTGTAGCTACTAATACTTAAATCTCACTATATTTTGTGTATTTTTTTAATAATAAATTTCAAACGTTAAATGTGTATCCAAAGCACAACAAGATTATCAAACAAAAAATACAAAATAATGTTCTTGTTTTACGACATTTATTTATATACTAACTGTCACCCACGATCTTCGTCCTCGTGAAGTTATTACAAAAAAAATCATTTCCTATTTGAATCGAATTTTGTTATTACTTTTTCTGAAATAAAAGTAGCCTAAGTCCGTCAGCTTTCTGCCAGTAAAAGTTCCGTCAAAATCCATCCAGCCGATTCGGAGATTAGCCGGACCAAACAGACAGACAGAGAAAAATTGTTTTAAGTATCGCATATAATTTATTGTCATATTATGCATGAAGTAAAAAGCTGTTATTTTGAAGTTACAAACAGTTTTATTCATTTGTATAGATTATTTATGATAGGCAAACTCTGGTCATTGACATTCCCGAAGGAGGTCATCAACAGAAGTAGAAGCGAATCTTAATCGTTATCGTACCCGTATTTTCTGCAGACATTAAAGAGCGGTCAATTCATAAAATAAAATAGATTTATTTATTTTTTGTATGCGCGTCATGTCCTTTGGACAAATAAATATTTTTTCTTTCTTTCTTTCTTTTATATGGGCTGAGGTAACCTACCATGACGTCTTAAAGCAGTATTGTTTTAATCGTATTCTAGAGTGGGAAAGAGATAGCGCTAGACGTCCTCTGTAGCTCCGTCTCTTTCACACACTGGAGTGACATTAAAACAATATTGTTGACGTCATGGTAACCCCCAGAAAAACAAAAAACAGTCTGCTCGCTAAAGAATGTTGGATGCTGGAGACCACACAGCCTGTGCGTTGCGGCACCGAATCGCAATGGGTGCTACACGCAGTGGCGTGCCTAATGACCAACAATACGGCAAGCGCATAAGACTACCAGACTGTTCAGAAACCCTTACATCATAAAGAATAGTACGTTATAATGGCAAGCAGAGCTTTTAGCCTTGTACGAGTATGAAAATACCGCCACTAGCTACAGCGGGCTGCGGGCTTGAATCTAATGATATGTGAACCATGCACTCTACGATCCACCGGAGCTCAGAGAGGTTATTAATAAAAAAACCGGCCAAGGGCGAGTCGAACTCGCGCACGAAGGGTTCTGTACAATAGGGTATATGCAAGAAATACAAAACTTTTTTTATTTCTTTAAAATACCTTGTATTGGACCATAAAAACATTGTGGTATACTTCTTTAATTCTCTAATACAACACTTATTTTACAATTTAATATTTTATTTAGCGTGTTTTTGGTGAAACGGAACGTAAACACGAAACGCATCGATTCCGGTAATGACGTCAAAATCCATGAGTCAAAGAAACACTTTTAATTGAAAAGTACTTAAAGTTTTACTAAGATTTTACTATAATATTGTTATTGCAATTTTTGCTCAAATAAAGCACTTACATTTTAGTAAAACTAATCTACTAAGGGCAAAAAATTAGATTTAAACAAGGCAGATAGAGGTAAGTGACATCAAAGTCCTGACATGAATGGCCGCGATAGTCATGGACGTTTGAACTGTCGTAGAAAATTGCAGGAGTTTAATTTTTTTTTTTGTGCGACAAGCAGTAGTTGAAATTAACTTTTAATTATTTTCTTGGGTTGATAGTACTGCATGTTAATGATTTAAGTGAAAAAAAAAAAATTACATGCATATTCCGTATTACCTAAAAAAAAAAAACACATTTTTTGTGTTTTTTGTATGTGAACCCCCTTAAATATTTATTTTATTCTGTTTTTAGTATTCTTTCTTATAGCGGCAACCGGAATACATCATCTGTGAAAATTTCAACTGTCTAGCTGTCACGGTTCATGAGATACAGCCTGGTGACAGACCGCCAGACAGACAGTCAGACGGACAGTGGAGTGTTAGTAATAGGTTCCCGTTTTACCCCTTGAACGGAACCCTAAAGACGTCGCGCTGTTCCATTGAGTGTGACCGCGTTAATATTACACTTTTCCATCTTACAGCATTTGTTTTTTTAGAGGGATTTTGAATCTTGTACGAGTATGTACAGGGATAAAATTCGGATAGCACATAAGTAATCAAAATCACTTACTGCCTCGTAGGTGCAATGGTTGCAAGTGCGACTGCTATGCTTAAGGTTCTGGGTTCGATACCTAAGTCGGGCAAAGTGTTATTAGGTTTTCCATCCAGAATTTCTCAGTAGCAACCACGGAGTCAGAATTTCTAGCTTGTTGATGGCAATAGGTTTTGCTCCCTATTACATGGGACTTAAACTTTAACTGGCGAAATGTGGGTGTACTATTAGGTACATCTCTGCCTAATTCTTCTGGGATTACTAGCGTGATGTTATATTAATCTAAATCAAATAGACATGCAAATAAAAATTGTTTTGGAGAAGAAAAAGGCAGCTACTATTAAAATGTAAGTCACAGATATCTTTGCTGGATGATCTTTATGGAGCACTAGCTGTTGCCCGCGGCTTCGCTCGTGTTTTGCTCGAAAATTATCATATGGGCACGTTGTAAATATAGCCTATGGCACTCGGGAATAATGTAGCTTCCTATTAGTGAAAGAATTTTCAAAATCGGTTCACTTGATCCAGGGATTACCCCCCTACGATCTCTCAAACTTTACCTCTATATAATATTAGTATTGAAGTATAGATCTCCGTAATATAAATCTATTTAAAACATTTATACCTGATATTAAATTAATTCTTAATTAAAATTATTCCTTTAGACCCGTACATTTTGCTATTTGACCCTTCAATCTCAATTCTACGTTCGCAACAACCCATCTGTTTAACTTTAGTGTTGTTTAAATTAAATTCACAACTTACAGAATTTGGCGAAACAGTATCTAATTACAGGTTCTAAAAGGTTCCCTCTTGTATCCCTTATAATCAAATAAGGGATGTCCCTTACAGATAAATGTATAAAAACACGCAGTATGTACAGGGTGTAACAGGACCCTTCACGAAGCCGTCAACCAAGCATTATGTACATCAAACTAAGTAACTTTACGCAAAAATTATTGCTGGGAAACGACATTTTTTTTTGAGGTGAAAAATCACGTTTTACGGTAGTACTCAATGTAACGGATTCAAAACATTGTGCTCAGGGATGGATTGAATAATACGGGGATCATGGAGGCGTCTCTCCAAAAATCTTACATTAAAAACATGTATTTAAAAAAAAAACTCGTGAAAAAGTTTAAACTTTGACCTCCAATATCTCCATAAGCTTCCCAGGTATGTTCTAGAACAAAAAAATGATCGCAATAATGGGGAGAACAAGTGCCTTTCGACTTCGTTTAGGGTCTTGTTACACCCTTTATACAATATACAGCGTATTTCGGAACTCGTGTGGAAGTGAAGCGAGCTACGAGTATCGATTGGTTTCTATCTCAAGGAACATACAATAGATGTATGTCCCGTGTCAGTAGAAGTATCATCATCTGCCTAGCCTTTTCCTAACTATGTTGGGGTCGGCTTCCAGTCTAACTGGATGCAGCTAAATGACAGTATTTTACACGGTGCGACTACTTATCTGACCTCCATAACCCAGTCAGTACTAGGTAATACGATACCCCTTTTTTTTTTTTTTTTTTTTTCTGATGGGAAATGGGAAATCATCAAATAACCCCTCCCGCTCTGGGCTGAGCAGGAGGGAGTGTCAGACTTTTACTGACTAAAATCCATCCATGTTCCTTCCTTTGCCCTTTGTGTTCCAGGGCCGCGGTATCTCTTTCGAACAGTCCCGCAACCCTGGCAGGCATCGGTCCTTTCGGACCCCTTCCTGTTTGCTGACTCTCTTTGAGGCGCGCGTGGAACACGAACGCGCCGTCGACACGGCCTGTCGTCATAAGACGGACGGACGGCGAGCTAGCCCATAGCTCACCGTCCACAGGCCCGCGCCTACGGTGGCCGGGGGCCACCACGTGGCCCCCGACGCCCGGTGCGTCTCCCGCGGCGGCTGGGACGTGAGGTTCTCTCCCTCTCACGTTCCGCCACCTCCTTCGCTAGCATGACTGCTTCGCAGAAGGAGGTGACGGCGTCCCATTCCGTCTCGCTCCGGACCATGGATTGAACCAAGGCCGGAAGCGAGTGGTCGCCGCCGCCGATCGCCGCTACGAGGACACGGCGGTGCTCCGCCCACGCGGGGCAGATCTCCACCGTGTCCTCCGGTCGATCCTCACAATGGTAGCACCCGGGCGTTTCCTCCCGCCCGATTCGGTGCAGGAACCTCCCGAAACAACCGTGTCCGGTGAGGACCTGCGTCAGGCGGAAGGTGAGGGCGCCGTGGCGCCTCTCTAGCCACTCCTCGAAGAGGGGACTTATCGCCACTATTGTGGCATGCCCTAATACGATACCCCTTGGTACTGTTTGTGTAGGTATCGGGCCACTGACTATACCTGTAACGACTGTGTCAGAGATCTATAAATGACAGCCGGGACCAACGGCTTAGCGAGCTTTCCGAGGCACGGAGGAAACTCGTAATGGCATGAGTGGTCACCCATCCACGGATCAACCTAGACAAGCGCGGCTTATCCTGAAGATTGACCCGAGCTACTGTTATTATTTAGCCATGGGCTAAACGAACCCTCCCAGCCGATGGATAGTATACATTTTGTAATTAGTTGAGCCCAGAAGATGGTCACGATATCGAAGCAGTATCATCGTCAGGTTCCCAATGATGCAGGCCTATAGACACCTTGGACACAACTAATATGCTTCCCATAATAAACGACATACTAATCAGACCAAACTGACCTGCTCATTCAACTTGGCTTACCGAACCTTAGGCATATTGTAATAACACATTAAATATCTAGACCGTAACCGTAATTTATCATCCTAAGCAAACTTAAAAGTCAGCAAAGAGTAGGGTTTTGCTTTTGTATCCAAAAATAGGCCCAAGATTGGGTTTCAGCAATACAACTTAGGTAAGCAATCATCTTCTGTCGGTTCAGCTGTAAAAGAATGTAGACCGTAGTAAAAAGATTAGCCTTTCGGTACGGCTGACAACTCAGGATGCGGTTTATCATCACCATTTCATCCGAAAGACGTCCACTGCTGGACATAGGCCTCCCCCAAGTGTCGCCACATTGACCGGTCCCGTGCGACTCGCATCCAGCATATCTCCGCAACCTTCACCAGGTCATCGGTCCACCTAGTGGAAGGCTTTCCAACGCAACGTCTTGCGGTTCGTGGTAGAGACTCGTGAACTTATAGGCCCCAGGAATCCAAGACGCGGTTGACATACGAAAACCTTAACAATACTCTTAAAACTTCGATGAATATCGTTATATCCAAAGTATGACGTTGACTACTAACGAGTTCAATGTGAAATGTATCACATTCAATTCGTCCAAAATAAATTCATCAGCAGATTTATACAAAAATTAAAAATGTATTTTTATGACCTTTTGTTCGGCGAAACCTGATGTGTGAAAACTACTTAGAACAGATTTGAACGAAATAATATTATAACTATATAACATCACGCCCGGGTTAAGCAAAGGTGTTCCTAATACACCCACATTACGCCAATTATGTTATGTGGGGGCGAGCTCAGAAGGCATCCAAACTCCGTGACTGCCACTGAGAAATTCCTGATGGAAAAACCTAATAAGAGCACTTTGTGTGACCCGGGAATCGAACACAGGAAGGACCTCATGCTCAGTAGTCGCGCTTGCGACGACAGTCGAAATGATGAACGAGGCAGTCGAAATGTATAACCTATAATAACATTACGATTGTAATCTTTGAAGGTACTAAACGGAGCGGACCGATATAGATAGATCTTGGTTATTAATTTCGTTCTCGTTCAATCGCGATCAAGTTAATTTTACGGAGATATTGAGATTGAAATGTTACAGGACATTATTCCATTTAAATATTGTGAGCTAATTTCAATACCTATTAATTTTAGGCCAATGTGGAATATAGCCGTCTAAATTGAAAGCTATTTGGTAGATTAGTTGTCAATTTTACTTTAAGATAGTAAATTAATGGGTGAAATAGAGAATAGAGGGACACTGCAAAGTAAAAACTGATACTACCATGAAATAATCTGCATTAATGAAAGTTTTCTTTTTGTACCCGCTTTCCTCTATTTACCGGCCTGTGGACGGTGAGCTATGGGCTAGCTCGTCGTTCGTCCGTCTTATGACGACAGGCCGTGTCGACGGCGCGTTCGTGTTCCACGCGCGCCTCAAAGAGAGTCAGCAAACAGGAAGGGGTCCGAAAGGACCGATGCCTGCCAGGGTTGCGGGACTTTTCGAAAGAGATACCGCGGCCCTGGAACACAAAGGACAAAGGAAGGAACATGGATGGGTTTTAGTCAGTAAAAGTCTGACACTCCCTCCTGCTCAGCCCAGAGCGGGAGGGGTTATTTGATGATTTCCCATACGAAAAAAAAAAAAGTCTTAACAAACTGATTTTGAGTCGTTCACGTATGAACGTGAACGACTCAAAATCAGTTTGTTAAGACTTTAAAAAAAAAAATACATATGCAAATACATAAAAGTGGTCAGTCATTCGCACACTATTTTAAAGATTTCAATTTTTCTCGATTTGAGCTATAAATATTTGATCATTCTTAAACAATTTGTGGGACCTGAAATAGGTAGTAACTTAATTTTTAATCATTCAAAATACGAGTATAAAATATTTAACAAATTCCAAATATATAATCAAAGGATGAAGAATGTCCTTCATCGAACTGTACAGCGCGACATTTGTTTACCGTAAGTATTAAGATACTTCTGATTCATAACAACTAATAAGTTTTTTTCATTACATATTTTTTGTATTCGTAAATGTTTCCATCCTTTGATTATAAAATGTCTAGATGGAGCATCAAATGTGCGAAAACGTGTCAAAAAATATCAGCCAACAGTTGGCTTATAAGTTCGCACACAGAGACATAGACGCACCGTGTTCACACTGTGCGTCTATTGTCTCTGTTCCCCACTAGCACGCTAAAGCACGCACACATGTTTGAAATTGTTGCCTCGTTTTCTTTGTTTTGATTGTAGGACGTCTTCATCTTAAGCATTCACAGAATTAATTTAACAGAATAAGGTACACTATACCCACATGTCTTATTAATATCTTGATAAGCTTCGAATAATCTATTCCATTCCTCATCACGAAGACCCTTCACGCTTACTATTCACCATAATCTGGTTAACACACCCTATCATATCTTTGAGAGCGACCGGTATCAGTTTCACATTAACCAAACGTCTCATTTCGAAGTCCCTACAGTACCTAAGTATATATGTGGGTACATCGTATTTACATTTAAGCTGACGGTGTTTCTGAATTTAAGTGCGAATTTCTCAAATACAGATGAGCACAGCAAAGGATTTATTTGAACTTAAAATATATATGCGACTTTTAAAAGTCCAATTAAATTACATTTTGATCGACCAAGGAGTGTTAGACGAAAAGAGGAATGTAGACCTGAAAAATGTATTTTTTGACCTTTTGTTCGGTGAAACCTATTGTGTGAAAACTACTTAGAACAGATTTGGACAGTATAATATTATTACTATATTACATAAAATAACATCACGACTCTAATCTCCGAAGGGTTAGTCAGAGGTGTACCTAATAGTAAACCCACGTTTTGTCAGTTATCTTTAAGACTCATGTCAAAGGGGGCGAGCCTATTGCAAAAATCCAGGCTCCATGTCTGCTACTGAGAAATTCCTGATGAAATAACCCAATAACACTTTGCCCGACCTGGGAATCAAACCCAGGACCTCATGCTCAGCGACCATAAGACCAACGAGGCAGATTATTGATTATTGACAACTCCCACCAACAGGTATCATATTACCCAGCCTTTACTGGGTAGTGGAGGTCAGATAGGCAGTCGCTTCATATAAAATACTGGTATTCAGCTGCATTCGGTAAGAGTGGAAGCGGACCCCAACATAGTTGGGAATAGCAGCAGCAGCATAATCCGCCTATAATGTTCCCACTGCTGGGACACACGGCCTCCGCTCTATGACAGGGAATGGGGGCTCTACCACGCGGGTCCAGTGCGTGTTGGTAGATGTCACACGTCTTTCGAATTTTTGGTTCTAGGACATGCCGGTTTCCTCACGATGTTTTTCTTTCACCGTTTTTGAGAGCAGTGGTGATGAAATAAATTACACAAAGTAATGCGCTTGCCTGGGTTAGAACCCACGACTTACTGTTCGTAAGTCGTCGGGTCAGGTTTGGAAGAGGGTTACTTTCAGAACAAATATCAATATTTTTTTCAAGTTTCTAACCTAACGCGCAACTGGGATAGGATTTCGGGTCAGTTTCGGAATAATTGGCCACCACTGGGCAACCGCTGCTCTCTCGTTGGGAAAAGGCTAGGCAGCTATATCTATCCATTGACTTGGAAAATAAGAAGGCACCTGAGTACCCAGCACAGTTTCGAACACTGTTGGCTTTTATTTAGAGCAAGGTATAGTTTCTCATACAAAAAGATCATCGCTTAGATTAATAAGTTTGAGATAAAAACGTAAGATTACCCATATTAATATTTTTCTCCAAAAGACCGAATTTTTTTAAAATATGTCTTTAATAAATTTGTTTGGCTAACTTCTAATATTATTAAACTCAATAACTTAGTTAATTTAGTATCGCCTAGAAGCGAATACTTTGGTCGTAACTTTTCCCAAATTTTCTGAGTAGGTACTTTAATGAAACATTGTTCCCTTTTAAACTGAAATGCGGGTCTGACAGCCCTTTATAAAGAATCTGCCTATTTCATTCCCGACCTTTTCGTGCATAAAAAGATAGTTTACGTTTTCGTAAAATTGCTAATGTAAAAGTTTGAAGTGTGGATACAAAAATAGTCTTTATACGTAAGCTGAATATTTCAAAGATAATAAGTAGGACGTAGATTTTTCTTTGTGACAAATGTCACATTGGTACTCACATAAACTGAATCCCTTTTTACATTGGTGTAGGCAAATACAATAGAACGGCACCACCAATAGTTACATACCGTGTGGCCATTCAATAATAATATAACGTAACAAGTTTGCCCCCTTGTTGCGCGCCTTATGATTGTTAAGTGTGTGTTGTCTTGTGATTGCTGGTGAGGTAGATATATTTCACTGCAGCCTGATGAAGTTCACAGGAGTAGCACTGGAGTGCATTGAAAATGTTTAGATGTGTTTTTTAATTGTAGGTATTCTAAAGGCATTTTAGTTATGTTTTTAATTGAGTTTTAATTGTATTTTTAGTATGTAGGTAAGTAGTATTTTGGTGGTAGTAACATAGCATTGGCGTTTTAGCTGTTAAGGTGTTATATACGTGATTTTAAATAAATAAATAACAACACGCCGAAATTATATTCGAAGAGTTAGGCAGAGGTGTACCTAATAGTACACACACATTTCACCAGTTATGTTTAAGTCCCATGTAACAAGCCTATTGCCATCAACCGGGCACAAATCCAGACTCCGTGACTTTTACTGAGAAATTCAATACCAATTTGCCCGACTCGGGAATCGAACCCAGGACCTCATGCTCAGCAGTCGCGCTTGCCACCAATGGACCAAAGAGGCAGTAACGTTATATATTATAGTTATTTAGTAGTAGTAGCTATTCCGTAGTCGATTAACTGCATAAATAAATAAATTAAAGTTTCAAGATGCACCTCCATACATAAAAATGGACATCACTACATACTATAAAACAAAGATCGCGCTGTCTGTCCCTATGTATGCTTAGATCTTTAAAACTTCGCAACGGATTTTAATGCGGTTTTTTTAAATAGATTACTCTATCTATTTAAAAAAACCGCAATTCAAACCCATTCAAGAGGAAGGTATAGATGTAACATTGCACCGGTGCGAAGCCGGGGCGGGTCGCTAGTAGTTAGTATAAAACAAAATCGCATCCCGCTGTCTGTCCATATGTATGCTTAGATCTTTAAAACTACGCGACGGATTTTGATACGGTTTTTTTAATAGATTGAGTTATTCAAGAGGAAGGTTCATATGTGTAACACTGCACCCGTGCGAAGCCGAGGCGGGTCGCTAGTATAAAATAAATATTCACTTGATCAAATCATCGCACTCCATTGACCAAATTACCTAATAACACCGTCTCACTAACTAAATTCTACATAATCAAGTATCCATGAACCGGTTTTAGCTCTTATATTAGTCCTATCTAAATATAATTATAATTTACAAACAGAACAACTAAGTTGATTCAGCTACGGATTTCCCGTTCTATAAATATCTTGTATTTAAATTAACAAACGAGTAGTGAACATATTTAAACTTTTATAATCATTTGCAACAGATATTGAAATGAATTCTGGCACTGATTGCCTTGTTGGTCCAGTCGTCTAGTGGCAACAAGAGACAAAATCTTGCAGATTCAACCCCCATAGCAAAACCATATTAATTTTTCCAATGGAAATCTCTATCTCAAGAATGTATTAATAATAATAAATTAATAAATATCGCTGGACATTACACACAGCGCCATCTAGGTGCCACACTAAGCAACGAGGCTTGTGTCGTGGACACCAGATAGTTGATAATACTACATAGATACTTTTTGTTTGTAAATACATACTTATTATACATATAAACATCCATGACTCGGAAAAAAATGTCCATGCTCATCACACAAACATTTGCTCCTACCGGGATTCGAACCCGGGACCCTAAGAACGTAAGGCAGCCTCACTACCGCTGCGCCATCCGGGTCGTCAATCAATCAATCAATCAATCAAATCTTTATTTGCTTCAAGGTCAAGGTCGTATTGTATTGATATCTAAGAGTATGAAGAAGGTGTTAAGGTCCTCACTACTCCATTGAAAAGGGAGGATCCTCCAATGATATGGTGTGTTGTATCTGGTGGAATAAGAGATTTTTTTTGTCGATTATTATAAAAAACGGACCAAGAGCGAGTTCGACTCGCGCACGAAGGGCTCAGCACTATTATAAACAAAAAATATAAGATAAGAGAGAGATAAAGATATATTTTTCTCACCACAATACATCGGTAGGTTATTAGGTTTCGTGAACAATACATGTGTTTTTCATATTGTGGGAGACTGGTGCGTACGCTAGACGAAAGCCTGTATTTCAGGACACCAGGTCTCCACCCCTTCAGAAGCACATTTAGACCGAATTATGCACTGGTACACAAATTAATGCGGAAATGAATATTGAGGAAAAGATAACTATACACTTTACACCAATGGTGATTACTAAAAAAACATGTGTTGTATGCGAGCCCCCCTCAAATATTTATTTTATTCTGTTTTTAGTTTTTGTTGTTATAGCGGCAACACAAATACATAATCTGTGAAAATTTCAACTATCTAGCTATCATGGTTCATGAGATACCACCTTATACATGTCCTTTCCTCCTTGTATATGTATGTACACACTTCTTCTATTATAGGAGTCATTTATTTCATATTTTTCTCAACTAAAAAATAAAGATATATTTTTATCTTTATCTAAGACGGAAATTGAACCCCCGACCTTTTAAGAAAGTGAACGTTCCGACGCTACAACCATTGAGGTCGCGTCTAAATAAAAAATTGCAGATAACAACAAATTAGTTCAACCATTAGCAAGATAAAAACAGCTTAGATCGTAAATGCGGTCATCTATTTATGTGCGGTAACATAGTGACTAATGAATGAACTTAATCTAATAATAATATTAATAGGTACGGTTGCCAGACACTTGATATAATCTAAAGGGTGTAACAAGAGCCTTAACGAAGCCGAAAGGCACTTGTTCTCTCCGTCATTGCGATTTTTTTTGTTCTAGACCATACCTCGGAACCTTCTAGTTACGGAGATATTGAGGGTCAAAGTTCCAACTTTTTCACAAGTTTTTTTTAAATACGTGTTTTTAATGTCACAACCCCCATAATATTCAATCCACCCACAAGCACAATGTTTTGAGTGCGTTACTTTGAGTACTAACGTAAAGGGGATTCTTCACCCCAAAAAAAAAAAGTCGTTTCCCAGCAATAATTTTTGCGTAAAGTTACTTAGTTTGATGTACATAATGCTTGGTGACGGCTTCGTGAAGGATCCTGTTACACCCTGTATAATGGGTGTAAAAGTACGAAAGGCCCTTGTTCTCTCAGTCCTTGTGATCACTTTCTTGTTCTAGACCTGAGAACCTTCTAGTTACAGAGATATTGGGGGTCAAAGTTCCAAAATTTTTTGTTTAATCAAGTTTATAATGTTAATGGTTTACTTTAAATACCTCCACGATCTCTTTACTATTCAATATATCCATCAGCACAATGTTTTGAGTGCGCCACATTAAGTCTTATCGTTAAAAGTATTTTTTGAAAAATAGTGTCGTTTCCCAGCATCAATTTTATACAGAACGCTTAATTAACCCTTCGTGTGCCGGGACGTAGATCTACGCGAGACACAATAGGTTTTTAATTGTGTCTATATAATCGGCATACAAAAGGCTTCGTGAAGGGTTAGTTTACACCTTCTATAATAAAAATCATAAAACGTCTGTATTTGGGGTTACCTGATGTATCCCACAGGCGTACCTAAAGGGTGTAACAAGACCCCTAACGAAGCCGAAAGGTACTTGTTTTCCCCGTCATTGCGATCATTTTTTACTTTTAGACCGTACCTGGGAACCTTCTAGTTACGGAGATATTGGGGGTCAAAGTTCCAACTTTTTCACAACTTTTTTTTTTAATTACAAGTTTTGATGCAAGATTTTTACTCAAAACACCTCCACGACCCCCGTGCTATTCAATGTATCCATCAGCACAGTGATTTAAGTGCGTTACATAGAGATTTACGGAAAAACGTGATTTTTGACCCCAAAAAAAAAAGTCGTTTCCCAGCAATAACTTTTGCATAAAGTTACTTAGTTTGATGTACATGATGCTTGGTTGACGGCTTCGTGAAGGGTACCGTACACCCTGTATAGTACATCCACATTTTGTCAATTATGTTTTAGTCCCATGTAATAGGTCCCGTCTATATCAATACTATGACAAAATTATTTGTTAACAACTGATTACAAGCGTACTATATCAAATACAATTTACATGTTCATTCGATTCGGTGAAAAACGAAGGCCAAAGGTATGAGACTAATTCCAGCTGTAATGTTATGCAAATCAATTACGTTGTGTGGTCCCCCGATTTGAACAAACATAAAATAGCAGTTGTCATGGCAGACAAAATACGAAAAATAATACTTCTAACATAAAATAACGGTACGCCTGTTATTCCCTAAAAGTTAGGCAGAGATTTGCTAGTACACCCACATTTCGCCAATTACTTTGAAGGTGGAAGCACAAGGGTATCCCACGAAATTCAAATTTTCTTTTGTTTTTTGCAATTTGCAAGTCTGTTTCAGTTTCTATGTTGATGAAAAATGAGTCACGCCAGTAACACGTATGTAGCTACAGAATTATAATCTTTAAAATCATCAATACATCCCTCAAAGTTCATTTAACCCTGTTCTATAACTATTTCATGAAAAAGTCACTCAATGGGATTAAATGAACTTAGAGGGTTTTATTGATGATTTTAATAATTATACTCGTAATTCTGTAGCTACATACGTGTTACTGGCGCAACTCATTCTTCATCAACATAACTGAAACTGAAAGAAATTAAATGGAAATTAACTACTTTTCTTACGGTTGTATTTATTTTCAGCACTTCTTTCCCCACGGCAAAGAGCTCGTTTATTTTCTCAAAATGCAAGTTAAATTTTACAGCACATACAAATACTGGGCCCCATAAAACGGACCCACAATTCATTACCCCAGATTCTCCAAAAACTCCAAACAGCCAAATATACAGCTGTCCTATATTTCGCGATATATTTTTTCTAATTAGATCCCTTGGCTGACAAATTGGGTGCTTCATTACATAGCCACAGGCGGAGCCCAACACTAATGGCGAAAATAAACGAGATTTTTTGACCGTGAAACGTAATGTCAATGTAACTGGCTATTAATAATTGCCCTGCAAATGTTTTGCATTTTTATTTCAGTTTATGAAGGAGATGGTCGCTTTTTTAAGATAAATAAATATTTTGTCAGCTACGAAGACTGTCTTATCTCTAATCTAATAGCACCGACTCGGCGTTACTTCACCTCATTTTTAGGATTCTATACCCTATTACTAAGACTACACTGTCCGTCTATCTGTCTGTCTGTCTTGCTGTCGGTCACTGTAGCGGACTGAGCCTAATCACCACACTGCTGGTTTACAAGACTTCCTATTTTAAAGGGGACTGTTATACGAAAGTAAACGCCGTGATGGTTGGTGGTAGACTGGTCTTTTTAATGGAAAACAAAATATCAAAAATACAGCATTCGAAATATAAAAGAAACATTGTACAAAATATACCAAAAAGTATAAAAATTACAAAAAGGTGCGTCGTGCACATTCCTTCCCCCCAAAGTTAAGCACTCAGCTTGAGCAGCTTCCTCAAGGGCCTCTTCAGTGTGCCCGCTGCAGTCCTGACTTCCGCCACTCGGATCACCCCATCGCGGCCCGGGTAAGTCGCTGAGATGCGCCCTCTCGGCCAGGAGCCCCTCGGTAGGTTGCCGTCAGCCACCAGGACCAGATCGCCCACAGCCAACTCTGGAACGTCGCCTTGCCTGGGTCTGGGAATGAGATTCGGCAAGTACTCTTTAACCCAGCGCTGCCAGAAGTGGTCCGCCAGTCTGACCGCTTTGCGCCAACCGCTTCTCGACACCAGATCACGGTCCGTCAAGGTTGCTGGAACGGGACGCCCCGATGAAGCTGCAAGGAGGAAATGATTTGGGGTGAGCGCCTCTTCGCTGCCGGGCTCTACCGAAACGTGCGTCAGGGGGCGGGAGTTGATTAGCCCTTCTGCTTCTGCGAGTACGGTTCGGAGAACTTCTTCTGTCGGAGCACGTTCGGTGAGGGTCGCTCGGAGTGCTGTCTTCACACTTCTCACCAGTCGCTCCCATACTCCACCCATAAATGGAGCCGATGGAGGAATGAAGCGCCAACTAATTTTCTCCGTTGCAGCATATTCTATGGCTGCGTCCCCGTAGAGTGCACGGAGTTCTCTTCTTGCCCCGATGAATGCGGTGCCATTGTCAGACCAAATCTCAGAAGGCGTTCCTCTGCGAGCCACGAAGCGCCGAAGACTCATTACAGCAGAATCTGTCGACAAGCTTCCAACAACGTCCAAGTGGATGGCGCGGACGACTAGGCACGTGTACAAAGCGACCCATCTCTTCTCCCGTCTTCGGCCAATAGTCACTTGAACTGGTCCAAAGTAGTCTAGCCCAGTGAATGTAAAGGGGCGCTTGTGGTGAGCTAAACGTGCCTCCGGTAAATTCCCTGTAGGCGGCTGGAATTTCTCAGCTCGGCGAATGCGGCATAGCTGACAACGGAAGGCAACGGAGCGGACGACGTTTCTTAAGCCGAGCAAGTAGAAGCTCTGACGAAGCTCGTTGACCACGGTCTCTGTGTTGGCATGGGCGGCTCGGCGGTGGTGGTGGTCTACTAGTAGCTGGACGGCAGGGTGCTTCCCATCGAGGATGATGGGGTTTTTTGTGGCTTCAGGCACTCCCGAGGCTGCGGCGATACGGCTGGATAGGCGTATGAGGCCGTCTTCATCCACAATCAGTGACAGTCGGAACAGCCGACTTGTGCGAGGTATGGGCAAGGGAGGGAGACTGCTCAAACACATCATCTCAACAGGAAATGAGTCCAGCTGTGCCTGGAGTAAAATGTGCGTCTCGGCCAGGCGCATATCGGCAGCTGTCTCATGCGCTGAATGTGGAGAGCCAAAAGAGCTTGAAGGCTGAAAAGAAAAGGTTAGTATCCGCCCTTGCTCACGCACTAAATTATCTACCTGAAGCCCCCTACGTGATAATGAATGGAGTCTTATAAGAGTTATATATTTATGAGCTTTATAAGTTGCACGTACCAATCTCAGCCAAGAGCTAAACCGCTTGGGATCAGCTGAGACTGGCACATGCCTCTCTACGCTACCGATGAGGTAAACTGCTGTGGTATATGCCGGATTCCTACTCTCTTCATTTACGGTTGGGAAGGAACTAGGCTCACTAGGCCAGTCAGAAGAAAGCAAGAATTCTGGACCAGTGATCCAGCGAGACTCTAGGGATAACGTAGTGCGTTTTAACCGGGTTGCATCGTCAGCGACGTTCAACTCGCTAGGCACCCACCGCCAATCACTGGCACTCGTTAACTCCAGGATCTCGCCGACTCTATGCGAAACAAAAGGTTTGAATGAGCGGGCCTCGCTTCGTAACCAACTCAACACCGTCATTGAATCACACCAAAAAACTTGCCTGACGGGTCTCAAACGATGAGAATTGCAGATTGTTGAAGCGAGGCGCGCGGCGATCAACGCTCCCTGCAGCTCCAACCGCGGAATCGACACCGGCTTTAAAGGAGCTACACGGACCTTGCTGCAAACCAGTGCGAGCTTGACTCCTCCATCCTTAAGTACGAACCGCCAGTAAGCCACCGCAGCAAAGGCAGACTCGCTGGCGTCAGAAAAAACATGAAGCTCGCAATGATTCACTTCATAGTCGGCTAGGCAGTAGCAGCGTGGGATCTGCAATTCGGCAACCCCAAACAAATCCTGAAACCATAGCCTCCACGCTGCACTGTCCTGCTGTGAAAGTTCTTCATCCCACTCGAGACCCTTGCGCCACGCATTTTGAAACATGATGCGACCGGTCACTACTAGAGGCGCAATAATTCCGA
This sequence comes from Eugnorisma glareosa, assembly GCA_947578425.1. Taxonomy (NCBI): domain Eukaryota; kingdom Metazoa; phylum Arthropoda; class Insecta; order Lepidoptera; family Noctuidae; genus Eugnorisma; species Eugnorisma glareosa. The sequence goes on from OX387979.1 coordinate 15,964,853, forward strand.
GGGGGTCGAAAACTCGCATCACGTGGGCCAAAACCACCCGCTTGGTAAGCTTTTTTGGCAGCCCATCCTTTTTTAATCCAATATTGAAACCGACACAGTCTGTAGTGGGCTGCCAAATAAGGCCAAGCGTCCTCACAGGAGTGGCCAGGTGGCCCAGGTCCACGGGTGAAGTCACCGGCACCTCCAGCAATGTCTCCTTCGGTAACAACGTCAGAGCCGAGGCACTGTTGGAGGCCCAGCCACGCATTTCAAAACCCCCGTTTTTGTGGACAGTGTGAATATCAGCGGCCAGTTTTGCTGCTTCATCCACACTGTCAAGGCTGCAGATGCAATCGTCCATATAATGGTCGCAAATGATTGCACGTGCTGCGTCCGGGTATTGTGTCTGATGCTCGGCCGCATTTTTATTTTTAATGTAAATTGCCGTAAAGGGACTAGAAGCGGCACCGAACATCATCGACGACATCCGGTAAACGCGCAGCGGTTCGCGTGGATTATCGCGCCACAAAAACCTCTGCGCGTCGCGGTCTTCAACGCGAATTTTAATTTGCGGAAACATTTCCCGAATGTCCGCGGTCAACCCAATTTTGCCTTCTCTAAATCGAAAAAGAACGCCGAGTAGTGGCACAAGCAGGTCAGGGCCCGGTAACAACAACGAGTTTAGTGAGACGCCCTTGGATTTGGCAGCGGCATCGTGCACAACCCGCAGCTTATTAGGCTTGTTTGGGTTGACCACGCCGAAGTGAGGCAGGTACCAAATACGTGGCCCTGTGGGTGTCTCTGGACACAGCTCGGCGTAGCCCTTCCCAACCATATCGAGAACGTTGGCACGATACCGCTCCGCGTAGGCACCATCCCTACACAACTTCTTCTCCAAGCCTAAAAACCTAGATAAGGCGAGGTTGTAACTATTAGGTACCGATAAAACGTCAGACTTCCAGATCAGACCTACTTCAAAACGACCACTGGGCAGGCGGCGTGCTGTGCGCTCAATAATCTGATCAGCACGTTCGTCATCAGCATTGCGCGCCTCACGTTTCGAAATACCTATAGACTCGAGTTTGTACTGCTCCTTAATAAGCTGCTCTAATTCGGAACGGTCGCTGTGGGCTACAGTCGCGGATTCAAACAGTGTGGCGTGGCTAACAACATCAACCTGAGTAGTTGAACTACAACCGAAACCGAATAATACCCAACCAAGCGCAGTACGAATCGCGACAGGTTGTGACTTAGACCCCTTACGTGTGGCCCTAGATACGGTGAGATGCCAGTTGTCAATGCCAATGATGAGCATTGGCTGAATATTACCGTAACACAACTCATCTGCAAGATCCGCAAGATATGGGTATTTCGTGACGGCGTCCCTGTTGACAAACTGAGACGACACCCCTAGACTGCCAATAGATCTAGCCCTACGAATAAGGTGACTATCTTTCGCGTGACGACCCTTGATGTAGAAGTCGACGTAACGCACCAGTGCGTTCTTATTAAGGCCCCCTATGCAATCTACGTGAACGCGTCCTTCTGGCCCCTTAACACCTATCTTAGCAGCAACCTCCGCATCAATAAAAGTAGCGGTCGACCCGTCGTCCAATAAGGCATAAGTATCGACACTACCAGACGGACCAGACACAGTTACAGCAACAACTTTCAGTAACGGGCGAAGACTCAGCGATTGCGCCGGACTTTCAGCTGAAAAAGAAGTTGACGCGTGGGACAGGATTTCTTTCCCTTCAGCAAGAGAAACTATAGGTACGGAGCTCGACGCGCACGGGGCGGAGCTCAGCGTGGACGGCGCAGTATCGTCGTCCTCTTCTAAGCCTACGTGAGCTGCGGCTGCGCGCTCACTAGCACTGTGCAACAACCTATGATGGCGGAATTTACAATCGCCAATGTCACACAAACTTTTTGCTGAACACGAACTTAGCCTATGCCAACCTTCTTTGAGGCACCTGTGACAAATTCTTTTCTTTTTTATAAAACGCCACTTGTCATCTACTGACAAGGAAAGAAATTTGTCACATTGCGTCAATGAATGCTGTTGTTGACATAAAACACAATGAATTTTGCCTGAAACAGTCGTGGATGAACTATTTTTAGATTTTGACCGAGATTTCTCTCCATCAACGACTGCGTGCACCTTATCCCTGAATCGGCTATTGGCAGCGGAAGTCGAACTCGGTGCGCCAGCCGATTCAGGGAGGAGACCGAATCTAGACTGAAGCTCGACTATGTTGGCCAGGAAATCGGCGAACATGTCGAGCATGGGTAGACCACTGGCCGCGTGACTGCTGGCGTAGGCCACCCATTGTGCTCGTAACAGTGCGGGGACTTTAGAAATAACCGATTGAATCAGCTCTGGCGATGTTAGGTAGTGAGGCTGGTCGAGTAGCCGAATCGCTTCCACACAATTACGAACACGACTGGCAAAAATAGCAAGGTCTTTACCTTCACCGGAGACGCGCGGTAAAGTGCGCATTGCAGCTGCCTCCTGAGCCACTATAAGCTCGGGGCGGCCGAAGCGCGTATCAAGCGCGCGCAGCACGACATCAGGCTCACGCGCCGTTGCCAGCAGCATCATGACCGCTTCACGCGCGCATCCCTTCAATGCTTTGTTCAACCTAGCTAGATTTTCCACTGCAGAATGTGAGTCCATCGTATCTAGAAAGGCTCTTTTTAAAGAAAGCCATTCTAGATGCGATTTACCGTCGAAAAACGGCAATGGAAAATCCCTATCACCCCTACGGTGGCATGCGCCTTTATTAACATTATCTATGAGAATGCCTAACGACTTCACAAGGCGGTCTGAATCGCTGGAACAGAGATGCATGTTAGCATTTGTAGCTGTTGTGGCTAGGTCAGCCGGTTTTATAGGCGAAACCGGGGCTGGGGCTAGGCGAGAGGGGGCGACCGAGATAATTGAATGAAACTCGACGGGGTCAGCTAGGCCAACTGGATCAACTTTCAGAGCAGCTTGCGATTTTTGCAGCCAGTCATTGACCGAACGACTGCTTCTCGAACTACGATGACTGGCATCAGCATCTATAGCCGCCAATTCTGCTCGGAGTTCCAACTCCGCTGCCTCGCGCTCTCGCGCGGCGACCCTCTCTGCGGCGACCCTCTCTGCGGCGACCCTCTCTGCGGCGACCCTCTCTGCGGCGACCCTCTCTGCGGCGACCCTCTCTGCGGCGACCCTCTCTGCGGCGACCCTCTCTGCGGCCTCCTGCTCTAATTCAGCCATACGGCGAGCATGTAAAGCCTCTGCGGCTAACTTTCTAGCCACCATTGTAGCAGAAGAACGAGATGAAGTTCTACTTACTGGTCTCGACGGAGTCTGGATTGTAGTGACGGGCCTCGGCGGGGTCTGATTGCCGGAGACGGAAGGGGTCTGGACTGCGGCCGCCGCGTCGGCGGGTGAATGGCTGGGCCCTGGTTGCTCCAGCTCCTTCTCCACAGCGTTCCCTTCAGCCCCCATCTTGGCACCCGCACGAGTACGCACCATCACCAATATTTGCTAGACTGGCTGTAGAAGGACCACGATGTAGCGGACTGAGCCTAATCACCACACTGCTGGTTTACAAGACTTCCTATTTTAAAGGGGACTGTTATACGAAAGTAAACGCCGTGATGGTTGGTGGTAGACTGGTCTTTTTAATGGAAAACAAAATATCAAAAATACAGCATTCGAAATATAAAAGAAACATTGTACAAAATATACCAAAAAGTATAAAAATTACAAAAAGGTGCGTCGTGCACAGTCACCAGGCTGTATCTCATGAACCGTGATAGCCAGGCATTTCTATATTGGGTGAAGTTTAGTTATCTAATGTATACAGGGTGTATGCGGACCCTTCACGAAGCCTTCAACCAAGCATTTTGTACATCAAACTAAGTAACTATACGAAAAAATTATTGCTGGGATACAACTTTTTTTTTTGGGGTGAAACATCACTTTTTACGGTAGGACTCAATGTAACGCACTCAAAACACTGTGTTGATGGATGGATTGAATAGTGCGGGGGTTGTGGAGATGTTTAAAGTAAATATTTTACATTAAAAACAGGTTTACAAACAAAACTGGTCAAAAAGTTGGAACTTGGACCCCCAATATCTTTATAACTAGAAGGTTCCCAGGTATGGTGTAGAACAAAGAAATGATGACAATGACGGGGAGAAAAAGTACTTTTCGACTTCGTTAAGGGTACACCCTTTAGTTAACGACGAAGATTAAAGATATGATTAAAGAAAAAAGACTACTTATAAAATTAAAGAGCTAATGATCAAATTAAAGTTTTATTTAAACAGCAACTTGCTGAAGAATTTTCAAAAATCAAATATTCCTTTCTTTTTATGCCAATCTTGATAAAGATCTCTATGTGATCATTTTATTAATTGCTATGTTCAAGATATCCAAATTACAAATAGATCTAAAATAATAATAAATTTTCCTCTAGGTTATGTTACGAATGTAATATAAATGTATAAAAAAAAAACTAGAAACAGTGTGTCAAGCCAAGTTCAACTATCTCCAAGCTACAACCCTTTTCCATAGTTTTAACCTTCAGAGTACAACCTTCAAAACACATGAATACTGTTTGAGGCTATTTTTGAGGCTTGCCAGACATGTTTACTTCTAAACTAATATCGAACATTTAACTCTGAATGTCAGTCTTAAACTTTTTAAAGGGTTAAAACGGCTCTAAAGTGAAACTGTTTTAAACTCCGCCCCAAGAGACCTTGTTCTCAGTATTTTAACCGCAACCTTTTTTTCTCTTTAATGTTTCTTCCAGTTTTTGGACAAGATATAATATTTTTTTCAGTTTTGTTTTATATTTCTGAGTTTCGTCTAAAAACGTCTCAATTTTTTATTTAGTTGCGAGGTCTTCGGTTTATCCGAATAATAACATGAATTTATGATTTACGGAATATAAATTAATGATTCTGCTGGATGTAATTACTCTGGAATGTATTTTCTTCATTTGTAAACTGTATAATGGATTTTGATGTTATTATCATAATTATTTAAAGGTATTCCATCCAGAGCACACAAAATGAAAGAACACTTTAAAGAGTACGAAAAGCATACTTATTCATATTTATTTTCTTTGATAATTATCCGATCATTATCGAAAAACTATCTCTGTAGTACTCTCGTCGTATAAAGTGAAATAGTGACAAACATAACTCAATTCAAATTACAAGAAAATCTGTTGCCTGTGTGATTTTTATAAGTATTAGACACTTAATTCGTTTGGACACCCGCGGAAGCACAAATTGCATTGGATTTGTAAGTATAATCGTCAAGTGGCATTGATAATGACTTTTGTTATTATCAAGATAATAATTAACAACTAAAATTGTCAGATGAACCCTGGCAATTTCAGGTCCAAGGTCCACTATCAAATTGTCCGTGTGCCAAAAAAACTCATTCAGTGTATTTAAAATTGCATAGACATCAAGATGTCCTTCCTTATTATATTATAGTTATTTTTTACCATAATTATGTTGGTTTTATTATATTCTGTTTATTTAAAACTATATTATAATCTGTCAAGATAATAACAAGTAATTATTCGCTTCAACTTTTTGTTAGCCACGTTTATAATGACTTGAAATCTTGAAAAAAGATCTTAAATTGTCTATCAATTGCTGTTAGCATTATTTTGAGTATTTTTCTTAAAAATATAAATAAAAAAATTGTGCAAATCTACAATTTTTTTTTGTGAACATTCAACTTTTGGGCCAACAAATTCTTTGCAAATCAACAAATTTGTGTATTAGAATATTTGTTATAAAGAGTGTAACAAGACCCTTAACGAAGCCGAAAGGCACTTGTTCTCCCCGTCATTGTGATCATTCTTTTTTCTAGACCATACCTGGGAACCTTCTAGTTACGGAGATAGTGTGCGTCAAAGTTCCAACGTTTTCACAAGTTTGCTTTTAAATTCGTGTTTTTAATGAAAGATTTTTACTTTAACTTTTTTTTTAATCCATCCATCAGCACAATGTTTTGAGCCCGTTACATTGAGTCTTACCGTAAAACGTGATTTGTCACCCCGAAAAAAAACTCGTTTCCCAGCAATAATTTTTGCGAAAAGTTACTCAGTTTGATGTACATTATGCTTGGTTGACGGCTTCGTGAGGGGTCTTGTTACACCCTGTATAAGTACCTAGAATATCGCTAGTACATGACCGGACACATTGTTTAATCCTTCTGGAATAAATTCCATACATGATAATGATAATCGCATCAAAATTCGTTACATATCACGCGTCATAATCACACAGTCATACAGACAGACAATAAAATGCGGCTTAATTTATAAAAGGTACCTATGTTTAAATATGGATTAAAATTATCTACATTTATCTTAACGACATACAAAATATTCTGAAGATTAAAAAACCTTTGCAAACACACCAAAGAGTATTTACTATAATTGTATGTTTACATTATGCCTACCTATATAGTACATACCTTGTATATTCATTTTCTGCCTAGCCTCTTCCCAGCTGTTGGGGTCAACTGCCAGTCTAACTGAGTGCATCTAAATATCAGTATTTAACATGGAGCCAATAGATGTCTGATCTCCACAAATCAGTCTGTTACTTGGTAAAAACGATACCCCTTGGTAAAACTGGTTTTCATTTAGGTACCTACTTTAAAGTCTCCGATTACCCGTAACAAAAGTTAAAGATCTATAAATGACAGCCGCAGCCAACGGCTTAGTGTGTGTTCCGAGGCAAGAAGGGAACTCGGTAGGTAATGGTCACCCATCCACGAGAAGACCTTGGCAAACATTCCTTAACCTTGAAGATCAATTTGTGCGCGTGTTATTATTTAACCGCGAGTCTCTCCACATACATACTACATTATGTATGCGATATGAGAGCATACAAACTACATAAGATCGAGGGAAGTATGTTGATAAAAACTTGGTTGTAGCATAAATATATGTATTATGTACTTATGTAGCTGTGTTCATTTACATATATCTACTAATTCATGTATCTAACGGCATTTTCTAAGAACTGATTTTTCGCGAAAACCCGCCACATAGAATATAATACAAAAAATGAAATAGAAATTGACTCATTTTATAGTAACTTCATTATACTATACATATAAAGCTTGATTACCACTGACTCACTGACAGAATTGTTCTCCCAGATGGTGGAGGGGGAGGTGGGTATATTTTGACAGATTCGTAAACAAGTAACTCTCGCGAGTAGGGGAAAAGTCCCAAACCCCCCCTTTTCAACCCTCTTCCTCCCCCTTCCTATCGTATCTCGGAAACTAAGAGACCTGTGTTGTTTTTTTTTACGAATTCGTATAGAAGAGGCTAAGAAAAGTAAAAACCTTTTTTAAAAATTTCCTCCCTTGCCCCCCTTCTCCCCCTCTTTAGGCGGATTTCGGAAACTAAGAGACCCGTGATCTGGTTTTTTACGGATTCATATAGAGGCGGCTTGGAAAAGGAAAAATCATTTTTCAAAAGTCCCCTTCTCCCCTCCCCCCATTGTATCTCAGAAACTAGGACACGTAGCAGCTTTTTGATTTTCTTACTAATCTTTATTATTGAGGGGCGATGAAATTTGAATACCCTCCCCTTCCCTCCCCAACCTCCCCTAAAATTTAAAGGGCTGTAACTTCGTAACGGTTAGAGATAGCCATTACGTGTTTAAACAAATATTATAGTAGGCGTCGAAACCTGTCCGGTGGTAGCGTAACGAAGGTTGAGTGGGTGAAGCGTAACTCAGGGGCGACGACAAGCTAACTTTAGGGTAATGTTTGTTTTAATGGGAAAAGGTCTGAGTTAGTTTTTTTTTTTTTAATGAAATATCTACCACCACAAGCACGCGAGGTGCTTGCACCTCGCGCAACAAACAAATACTACTTGTTTTATATCATTGGGATTTACAATTATTAAATCACTAGGGATTATTTTCAAAAATCATAAACCTACAATAATTCAACCAGACTGACAATATCGTCTTCCATTCATTACGATTTCCCACAGGCAATAAAATGCCCATTCACCATTTTTTTCGAAATTAGTAACTATTTAAGAATAAGGTTTCAAATTGAGAGATGACTCTATCTATCCAGTATTAACACTATCGGCATATTAAAGACAAAATCTTCTCATCATACATAAAAGTACAACTGCAAAACTCAATACCACACGTCATCAATTTCTCAGTAGCAGCCACGGAGTCTGGATTCGTGCCCGGTTGATGGCAATAGGCTCGCCCCCTGTTACAAAGGACTTACAACAAAGCTGGCGGAATGTGGGTGTACTATTAGGTACACCTCTGCCTAACCCTTCGGGGAATATAGGCGTGAAGTTATGTCATGATGTAATAATGTAATGGTGCTAGGTACCGTCAGAATTTTGTAAAGAAAAAAATCTGGTGCCATGATACATTCATCATCATTATTTTGTAATCACCCACTGCTGGGTTTAAGGCCTTATTTCCTTTCTGCCAAAGTAACTTTTCAGTTGAGACGCCCTAGCAAGCACGCACGACGTAGAAGTAAAGAAAATTCGAACGATTCTACGGCAATTCGGTTTTCATTTTTGCGACAAGCATTCTCATCAACATTCTGTTGCCCTTTTTTTCTGATAGCGGAAGGGAGTGTCAGACTTGTACTGACTAAAACCCATCCATGATCCTTCCTTTGCCCTTTGTGTTCCGGGGCCACGGTATTTCTTTCGAACAGTCCCGCAGCCCTTTCGGACCCCTTCCTGTTTGCTGACATCTCTTTGAGGCGCGCGTGGAACACGAACACGCCGTCGACTCGGCCTGTCGTCATAAGACGGACGGACGGCGAGCTAGCCCATGACTCACCGTCCACAGGCCCGCGATCATACTCTTGCCCTCATCCCAATTTATTTGGGGTCGGTACAGCAACATGTCTCCTTCCTTACATCTCTATTACTCACCATCTCAAAAAAAAAGAAGCATATCACCTATAAATATGAAAGTCTTTTAACTAAGTAAATATGTATTACGTGCGGAACGACGGTTTCAATTTCAAAATCAAACGAATTTTTCTTACTACTTACTATGCCATTTGCGACCGATGTTTCTATGCCCAGTTACTTTTGAAATAAAGAAATACTGCTATCAATCAATGATAGTTATACAAGATATAATACAGCGTATACCTAATGATGGAAGTATCGATTTATTGAACCTAATTACTAGTTATAGCGCTTTTCCCTCGCTTGATTTGTCATCAAGCTAGACAGTGGAAAATCTACTCTATGGTTTTCTATAACACACATAGCAAATTACAGTATTATAAATATTTTTATGAAAGAATATTGCCGTCATTGTTGTAATCCATGATGTGATTTTGACAAAGACTAAATATATTAATTGAAGCTAATGGACGTCGCGTAATAGATAACTCGCACAATACAAGTGAGTAATTTATGACTCAGATGCATCAATGATAATATTATAAAGAATATGAATCTAAAAATAATTCTGGATCAATTTTTTTTTTAACAAATCTTAGGAGTGGTTCAATTGAATTAAGAGAGAAGAGAGAAGTCCTTTCATCAGCCGCAGCGATATTAAAAAAAGAAAGGACTTAATTGACTACCATAAAATATCTTTGCCTCTCTCTTAAGGTACATTATTCAGAAATAAAAATAACCTTTTCTAATCTTTTGGCAATGTTCACTACCTCACTTGTTTGGGGAACGCCCAATTCGGTACGTTCTGAATGAAAGCTTTTTATCATGAGCCCTCTCCGTTTTTCTTCATTAACTTACTAGTTCTAAAGTAACTAAGATAAACGTACTTACTGCACTAATAAAAAAAGCGTTCGTTTTTCACTAGAAATTCCCTGTGGAATCCCGTAGCCTCGGTTTCTCGCTAAAGGCCATGGGATTTATAGAAAAACTGAGAATAAATGTATGCGGATACCTCTGTTTACTCTATCAGGGACAACAAGCGCGATGAGTTACCTTTGGTATGAATTATGTGTTAGATTTTTCGCACGTCAAAGGACAATGCTTTGCTTGTTTTATTCACAAAACGACTCTGCAAAATGTAGACAAACGATACTCGCTCGATTTTTTTAGTCTGTCTTCACTGTTAGAAGTCTCATTTATAAGTTAACGTCTACCTAGATATGGGCAGCTAAAATGTGTATCGGAACTAAAAGATTTCAATAATCATTTGCGTATGTAGACATTTCTTTTAAAGAGGCTGGATATTCTCGGATTTGCCTTCACTTATTCCTTTTTTTAAACTAAATTAGGATGATTTTACAATGTGCAAACGTGTCACCTTCGTGCCCTATCATCATATTTTATAATTAAATGACAACTGTTTGTCATCAAATGTCATTGTAGTACCATAAAGTGGGCAATAAAACTGCAAAGATTTGAAACCTGTCTCTATTATTAAGAAAAACTATTAAATAAAAGTCGCCCCAGTCTCAGTTGCAATAAAAATCATTTTACATTTTAGTCATCATAAAAAACCGTTTTTAAAAATGAATATCGTAAAATAGTTCGAGATGTTCTTCTGCAATAATTACTAGAGGACAGACTGACATAATTAATCAATCATAAGCTGGGAGACAAATTGATTGAGTAATCAGTGGCCCCACTCATTTCAATCTTTGATACGTATGCGTTATGTCATTCCTGTATTAAGAAAAAAATGTTTGATTAAGGAATTACATTTTTAATTACCATAAATTAATGACGAGAATAAAAATTTAAACATTGTTCTTGAGCTTTTCGGAAAATTCACCTCTTAATTCTAAAAAATAGAAAATATTTCTAATAATTTTACTCACCCTATATCTTTGTCTCGCAAAAAAATCTCAGAGATTCACATAAAAAAATCTTCACCACATTCACATCACTGGACACTCAAAAAAATTGGATCTACACTGTCACACTCGGTATTAATTTATCCTTCACAAATAAATTGTCTAAATATACATTTTCAGTCACTGTACGAGAATAGTGCGGGCACCCGAAGAGCGAATTTTTACTGGCTCAGTGACGAAACACGGGGACGTGCGAACGGCGCGACGATCCGCGAGCGACTGGCCTGGGGCTTGGCACGATCAAAAGCGCGGGAAACGCAGGAGAAAAACGCGCGAAATTCACCACCACCATAATGTATTCGCGCCATCGCGAATTGGTTTTTCAGAGTTCCGCAATCGGGGGGTTGAATCAATCGTTTTTTTATTACTTACGATCCTGAATTCAGCTGTGGCGATAGTACTGTAGAAGTACTTATTGGACTAATTTGGATTTACGGTTTTCTGAAATAGCGTTGTACTAAAACTGAACTTGTATTACTTCGACAAAAAATTTAATCAAGGTTCAATCATCATTAAATTTTTAGTAAGAATCTGCCTTCGCTTCGTTTACATTTCTAACTTAATCAGGCTGAGTGCATGCATTAGTGTGCTGGAACGTTTCAAAGAATGTAAGCCTCTAAACGCGCGTCTATCAGACTCCGTAATGAACCTTTTTGTTTCGTGCTCTGCATTGCGTAGTTATGCGCTTATTTCGACTAATGAAATATTTTATGAAATGACTAAAAAGTTTGTAACATTTAAAATTCTTGCTTTATATTTTGTTCATATATCACGTAGATTTATTGTTTAATACTGGCGCAGAAATAAAATAATAAATTCACTGGTGTCATAACTAAAGTTTTATCCAAGATCGTGCTGATAGAGAGTGGTTGCTATGCCAATGTTATTAATATAATATAATTTACTCACTATATTTTATTTTTCATCTGTTCTCTAATTCTCTAAGTAAATTACAAACTAGCATTAACCATTGGCTTTTAGCTGATTTCCATTTCAATAATGGGCTGTTTATAAAGATCATAATTATTCCCCTTCCCTTATTCCAATTTACTCGTCATCTCAGCAGTCACGTGTCAATGTTTAAAATTACATAATTATGTCATAGCCATTTTAATTTCTATTTCTCAATCAAACTAAAACATTGTTCTTTTCACTTCAAATTAAAAAAAAAACCCCAACATATTCAAACACGGAACCCTCATAGCCTATAGCGACAACTGGTACATTCATTTTTTTTGGTTTTATTTGACAAAGAAAATCTTTGTCCGCGCAGTTAATATGAATGTCAAACGTACTGAGTTTGTAACAGAGTAAAAACGTTTTCATTTCGACAGCTCACGTACGTGTCTATGCTTGAGGACAGTTGGTAAATGTCAATGTCATCTGTCAATATAGATGTAGCGTGCAAATCGTATTTATTTTTATCTAGATTTAAGTGTCGGTGTAGAACGAAGAATTTGTTACGGCTGGATGTTAATGTTTGGGATTAGAAGTGTCATCCGCATTTTGTAAATATAGATGCTTTTAGTTCTGAGAAATATTTTCAAAGTGAAGTGTTCCATGTGATTTCTGGCATAGTGTTGTACGACCGGTAAAGTGTGTGTGATCACACACACTTTGTCTGACTTTGTCACTTTCTCTTTGTCACTTGTGTGTCATGGTTGTTGTAAAAAAGATTATGAAGATTATAATGAGCGTGCGTATCTTCCTAACTGTTTATTAAGTGGCGTTTGGAGGTAAATAAGCCTACTAGAGCAACATAGACCTAGAAAAGAAGTGATGATCTTCAAACGGCTGAGCAGATTTTCTTGAAACATAGTTCGATAACACTCTCGAGTCGACACCTTTCAAACAAAAAAACATAATCAAAATAGATTCATCCGTTCAGGAGCTATGATGCCACAGACAGAACACTGATACACAAAAAAAAATTCGTTTCCCAGCAATAATTTTTGCGTAGAGTTACTTAGTTACTTAGTTTGATGTACAGCATGCTTGGTTGACGGCTTCGTGAAGGATCCGTATACACCCTGTATAAGAATTGATCATTGTTTTTTTTTTTTAATCCAGGTTTTTAAGTCAAGGGGTTCTACATACTTCAGCCTAAAATCCAATCAGATCAGCTTAGTATGTAAATATTCTGTCAAAGTTTTGCAGTAGGTAATTGAATTTTAGATTCTGTTTTCAATTCGTTAACTGAACTTGGTTTGGGCGGGGCGCGTCTGTCGTGTGTTGGATAGTTTATGGGCAAATATGGCAAGCGATGGGCAGAACTTTGACCAACGCCTGTCAGTCTAGTTTGACAGTTTAGAAAAATTGTGGTATCTTAATAAATTGAGGAGATTAATTTGATGACTGCCTCGTTTGTTTAGTGGTCGAAAGCGGGATTGCTGAGCATGAGGTTCTGGGTTCGATTTCCGGGTCGAGAAAGTGTTATTTGGTTTTTCGATCTGAAATTTCTGAGTAGCAGTCACGGAGTCTGGATCTGTGCCCGGTTGATGGCAATAGGCTCGCCCCCTATTACATAGGATTTAAATATAACTGGCGAAATGTAAGTTTATTATTAGGTACACGTCTGCCTAACCCTTCGGGCAATACAGGCGTTAATGTTATGTTAATTTGATGACGTGGTGTTGTATGTTTTGATATTTAAACGATTATGAATATTTAAATAAGAATTGGAGATTTGAAACGAACCATAAAATGTCTGCGACTACGACTGCGACTGGAATTTTATTACCACGAAAGTTTTACATAAGAAGACGTCTGTATCTCAAGGGGAAAAAATAAAGAATAATCTTGGATTGCCAATGCCAGACTGTGGCGCTTCCTTCACTTTTAGTGTATATACAATGTTATAACATTATAACTTTACTACCACTTCTCCCGCGACTTCGTCCGCAAACATTGCGATTGCGATAGCTCGGCTAATATGCATGATATAAATAAAATTTTCAAGCCTATATCACCCACGAATAATGAAGCTTTCTGACAGTGATTTTTTTATTTTATTTGTGTCATTAGTTCCGGAGATTACCCCCTATATAAAAACTTACAAACTAATTTTAACTCTTTATAATATTACCCAACTATCGATGGGGCCAACGTACATTGCCCTACGAAGGTCCGAGGAAAATGTGTTATGGATAGGCCCAACGACACATAATAGATTTAGGCAAGCGGTTGTATGTTGGTTGGTTCTATGGCTGGACGCGTCTCGCCAGCGCCGGCCGTACGCGCGTCGCTGTACATGACCTTATCGGCTTCAAAATAAGGTTGGTTTTAGAGATGTGTTTTGAAAAAAGCGTGGCCGGCGCTGGCGAGACGCGTCGCTCTTAAGCCAGCCCTATAGGCCAACCCAGACGACGACATACAAAAGTCACCCATACAGCACTGTTTATTAAAAACCAAAAAAAAACGCCGTAGTTATTTACAAAAGGCAAAGTAAAACTTGCAATATTTTTACGGTCATGGCTGTTGTTTGTATTTACCTACTACACTATTTACCATGAAAAAGGTGACTGCACTCGACGCTATTGTTAACTAGTTGATGGGCCATTTGTTGCCAACGTTTCAATACACTGTTGTTTTGAAAAAGGCACACTGTTGTGTAGTTGACACACTCTCGATAAAGTTAATCTATATGTAAATTTATATTATATTATAGAATAGAATATAATTGCAAATAATGTACGCATTTCAGATCAGGTGTTAAAATGCTTAGAGAGTCCTTGTAGATTCTGCCTTTAAGGCATGCAAAATTACTAAAAAAGCTGAAATGAACTAAATATGTATAACAGCTTTAAATAAATGTTTTGGTACATCATACAGTCTAAGGCTACAATCTTTATAATTAAGTACAATTCAAAATCTAAATTATTCCTTAATTAAAGTGTCTTAAGGCCTACAAAATCTGTCACAGAATAATAAATAATATTTATCTAGTAGTAAAGTAAGTCGCTTTTTAAATATTCTAAACGGTTGCTCTTTAATGTTTTTAGAAATTTTATTATACACAGTTAGGCGCCATACATATAACACAATGTAAAGAAAACTATATAACTATGCATTAAAACACCTGAGTTTTAGAGTCCTCTAACATTCAACTAATTAATGAGTAGGTACCTATAAAATACTAAATAACGTATCACTTGTGTCTTCTCAAACGAGTGGCCAGGTGGGACACAACTGTTGAAAAATTTGCGTGCTATGTAACACGTAACACCACGCTTGTAATCACCAAAGGGTAAGGCAGAGCTGTTACACCTTCTAGTACACCCACATTCCTCTGATTATGTTAATTACCATATTATGTAACAGGGGGTGAGGATATTGCCATTAGCCCAGCTCACCTAAAGACTCCGAGTTCCTCCTAATGGAAAAACCCAGTAGTACTTTACCGACATGGGGAATCGAACCCAGAACCTCAAGCTAGCAGTTGCGGCAGTCTATTTTATTTTTTATTTTTTTTTCATTCCTTACTATAAATATGTTTCTTTTAACTGTGCAACAGCTTGAATTTGGTCTGATATGTTGTACATTTTTTTCTAAAATAAATAAATGTTATTCGCTCTACGGGAAAAATAATGTAGGTACAACATAATTATTTCCCCTCAAACAGCCATTTATTCTAAAATTCATTGTTCAATGATACTTTATTCCTGTTTTCGCCATGTGCACGTCATTTCAAGCTAATTATCATATCATTAAGTTACTGAAGGCAGCCTTTAAATGATGTCATTCAGTTTCTGAAAGACCTCAATGGTCGTAGGCTTTTGTTTTTTATGAAAGGTAATGATTACCTGTATTGTTTGACCGTTCGTCTTACGGTTATCGTTTTGCGGATTTCTGGTTTTCAAATGAGTTTGTTGGACATTAAAAAAGTATCTGAAACTGAATAATTTGTGAATTTTTGTAATTTTTTTTCTATTTTTAAACAGACACTCTTTAAATGAAAACATTTACGCGTTTATTCATAAACGTTAAACGTTGAGAGACGTTTAACTACAAAAAAGTGTGGTTATACAATCGGTAATCATTGCATAACTTTTAGAAGCGTTTGTAACATAACATAACATAACATTACACCAGTAATCCCAGAAGGTTAGGCAGGGGTTTACTTAATTATAGACATTTCGCCAGTTATGTATTGAGTCCCATGCAATAGGGGACGAGCCTATTCCTATCAAACGGGCACAAATCCAGACACCTTGTCTGTTACTGAGAAATTCCTGATGGACAAACCTAATAACACCTGACGCTCAGCACCACCACAACCATTCGACCAACGAGGCGTTTATAAAAAATAATAATGAAAGTATAATTATTGACTGACTATAGCTGTTGCCCGCGGCTTCGCTCGCGTTCTGGTCGGAAATTATTCCACTGGCACGTTGTAAGTATAGCCTATGGCACTTGGGAGTAATGAAGCTTCCTATTAGTGAAAGAATTTTCAAAATTGGTTCAGTAGATCCAGAGATTAAAACAATCTCACAACCACCACGCCCACACTACCAACAACTGCCTTTTTCCGCCTGGCTAGACAAAAATTGTGATAGTTCGGCTAATATGCTTGATATTATTATAATTTATAGCCTATAGCACTCACGAATAATGTAGCTTTCTACCAGTGAAACAATTTTTAAAATTGGATCTTAAGTTCCGGAGATTTCCCCCTACATACAAACTTACAAACATACAAACTAAACTTACAAACAAATACCTCTTTATAATAGTATAGTATAGATTACACAATTTTTTTGATTTGCGACGATTGGATTGGAATAATAACAATTTTTATAAGTTGACACGAACGGAATGTTATCGTTTCTTCAAATTGACGTCACAGTACAAAGTCCCATTCGGACATCATCATCATAATCACTAACATCTGACAGTATATTTTGTTTTGATTTAAACTATGAACAGGGTCCCACATCATGTTGTGAAAACGTGTGGTTTTATTGAAGAATGTCTTATAGACCATCGCCGCGTCGAATTGAACGATTGACCCCGTTGGGCCTTTATCGTAAACGAGAAAAAGTTATTTAAAATTTCGAACTTGTAATGATTGTATTTTTACATGGTTTTCTTACTTGCATTTTTATAATATTAACCTGAAAAAGTAACATTCCTGCTCTTCAGGTAGCTGCATGCTGCATTACCTGGAGGCTTAGCATACTTTTTACCTTGTAATTCATATTATTTATGTTTTTCTGTAGATTTTTATCTCTCTTGAATGTTTGTTTACTTTTCTTATGTCAGGTAATGACAGGCCTAGGTTTTTATTTTTAATTCATTGCTGGAGCGTACTTTTAGGTCGTATAGGCCAAGTATCGACCTCGTTATATTTTTATTTTTATTGTATGTTCTAGAAATTCCTTCATTCAAAAATTGTAAAATGTCAATTATCTGGAGATGGAGGTAATGTAATGATTGTATTTTTACATGATTTTCATACTTGCATTTTTATAATATTAACCTGAAAAAGCAACATTCCTGCTCTTCAGGTAGCTGCGTGCTCATTACCTAGAGGCTTAGCATACTTTTTACCTTGTAATTCATATTATTTATATTTTTCTGTAGATTTTTATCTCTCTTCTTCTCTCTCTCGCGTACCCGTGGTTCTTCATCTGTTGCTTGAGCTATAGACGTACTAACGCCTTCCGTCCATTTTTACTGATGAAAGACGAAGTCTGATGTCCCTCGGCCTCTACTGCAGCCGAGAGGGCTGCCGCACTCCACGTTCCTCGACCACTTCTGCAGCCGAGAGGGCTGCCGTTCTTCGGCCACTTCTGCAGCCGAGAGGGCTGCGGTTCTCCACGTCCTTCGGCCAATACTGCTGCAGCGGAGAGGGCCCCCTTCCTCCGAAGACTGAAGCCTGACGTTCCTTGGCCATTGCTACAGCCGAGAGGGCTTCATCATATTTTCTTATTAATTTCCATTTCCCAGCTTCTCTGGTCTAGTGAGGATAGGTATATAGCTAGCTCCAGCTCCATTTAATTCCATCTTTTAAAATAAGTCTGTGTATTATTTATTAAATTCTGTTATTGTTTCCCATCTTTTCTTTTAACCCGTGCTCTCCTCCAGAATAGGTAGGTGAGTACCTTAACTGTGACCTCAAAGTTTCCCTGCTCTAGGAAACTGTAACGTTACAAACTTTAACCCCCAATATATCCGTAACTAGAAGGTTTCCAGGTACACTAGTAGAACAAAAAAAAATGATCGCAATGACACAAAGAACAAGTGCCTTTCGGCTTCGTTAGGGGTCTTGTCTCTTTAAAACCACGTTTCTTATGATTTTAAGGCACCTCGCGCACTAGACGACCACGACCACGACTGGTCGTAGTCGTGGCCTCAACCTTGGTCGCAGAAGGTACGGTTGGGCTGCGATCAAGTTTGCGGCCACGACCACGACTGGTCTTAAAGCGGCCATTTGTAGACCTGCTGCAGTGGTTGTTCTGAGCTCGAACAGGATGGACATCGATATTGTGTGCCTATACTTGATGTGGAAAAAACGTAACAACAAAAGTCGTTATTGGATACATCCTGTCTTGGAAATTCGCAACATAAATACCTTAATATGCAAATTAAGGCCGTACGATGACAAGTTTTTTAAATACACAAAAATGTATGTGGCTAGTTTTGATGAATTACTTTTACGGATACAAGATAGTATAACTGGTGTCAATACAAAAATGAGAATGTGCATCGGGAACGAGGAAAAACTATTCATAACTTTAAGGTAAGTGTGCAGTAAAAGAAGATTTCCTTTCTATTAGATATATATTTACTGATCATCAATAAATAAATCTAAGAATGCTTCTGGACTGCTATTTATGACACCCGAAAAAGCACTAGAAGGACGAGGACTTAAAGTATCACTACTACTGTAATTTGTAATATTTCTCACTCCGGATCCACTGTCTTCGTGACGTGAAGGAGAGGCTTCAGTTGAGATGCTATATTGATCAATGTGTCTTTCAAAATCATGAGTGAAGGAACTCTGTCGCTGATTCTCAATACTTGCCTCATATATTATGTCGAGTATTTTCTTTTTAGTTGATAATTTTAAATGATCAGAACCTTTTTTAAACTCCTTACTGAGTGACAAGAAAAATAGTTTGTCCTCGTCGGCTTCTTCTCTCAATATTTTTACAAGCAGTTCATCACCGTCTGAACGTTTCTTTTTCTTGCGATTGTACAATTCTCGCCTGTAATCTGTCTGATCTTCTTCTGTAGTGTTGTTATCTGTAGCTTCTTCTTCGACGACCCGAATGGCGCAGCGGTAGTGAGGCTGCCTTACGTTCTTAGGGTCCCGGGTTCGAGTCCCGGTAGGAGCAAATGTTTGTGTGATGAGCATAGACATTTGTTTCCGAGTAATGGATGTTTATATGTATAATAAGTATGTATTTACAAACAAAAAAGTATCTATGTAGTATTATCAACTATCTGGTGTCCACAACACAAGCCTCGTAGCTTAGTGTGGCACCTAGATGGTGCTGTGTGTAATGTCCAGCGATATTTATTTTATTTATTTATTTATTCTATGTTAGAATGTGTTTCAGTAGGAATTGAACAAACCGCGAGAAAAGACAACTGTTTAAAATATCTATATTCAGTCTTTCTTGTTGCGGCAGAACCATTCCTTGTTGACTGACGCCTCTTTTCTCTATTGAAGCAATCTTTAATATTGCGCCATTTTTTTTTAATATCTTCACCTGCAAAAACCGTCAACGATAAATTAAAGACAATCTTGACTACTTTAAAAAAATTGTTTAACACTATACATTATTGTTCCAGATATCTTGGGAAAGGCTATTCGTTTACGGATATAGAAGAAATTTATCATCTTGGGCATACAACAGCAAGGGAAATCATGTACATAGTTTGCACAGCAATTTGGAATAATTTGAAGGACGAGTTTATGGCAGAACCTAATGTGGAACGATGGCAATAAATAGCGGACAAGTTTGAGTCTCAAAGTAATTTCCCTAACTGTTTGGGTGCTATTGATGGCAAACATGTCCGAATAACAAAACCACCTTAAAGCGGTTCATTGTATTATAGTTATAAAAAATATTTTTCCATTGTACTAATGGCAATTTGTGACGCAGATTATAAATTTATAGCTGTTGACATAGGTGTATACGGAAAATGCTCAGATTCTACTGTATTTGAACAGACCACCTTTTATAACAAACTATCTTTGAATGGCTTGAACATTCCTAACGATAAACCAATTTTAACAAGAGATAATACACAAGTACCGTATACATTTATTGCTGACGAAGCATTTTCATTATCATCAAGAATAATGAGACCTTATTCAGGAAGGTACTTAGAAACAAAACAGATTTTTTTTTTTTTTTTTTGTTTTACCGCCTATCTCGTGCAAGACTTTTTGTGGAATGTGGTTTTGGAATATTGCCTAGCAAATGGAGGATTTTTCACAAACCTATTAATGTACACACTGAATTTGCGGTGAATATAGTAAAGTGTTGTTGTATGTTACATAATTACGTTTTGGAAATGGATGGATCTCAATTCTAGGACACGTTATTTAATTTTCCAAGCACGAGTAATACAAGAACGCAACAATTTCGTAGTATTCAAAATGGTTACACAGGTTTTAGGAACTATTTAGCAAATTACTTTATGGATGAAGGCAAACTACCATGGCAGGACGAATTTATTTAAAGGTTGTAAAGCCTTTAGTGTTATTAAACCCAGATGTGTACAATATACTACCAGTGTTTTTCTACTACCTTCATTATATAAAAAGAACAATAAAAGGAATAAATATTAATGTACCAATTTTTTTTTCTCCTCTAGCGTTTTATTTTCACTGCCAAATAATTCAACCATTTCCTCCCAGCATCTTTGTCTTGTTATACGATTGCTGTATTGCCGGTCGTTTCTTTATTTCATTAATAAATAACTCTGTATCAAAACTCATCACAGAAAAAACGTCGTCGTATTTGGTTGTGGAACAATACGAAGCGTGTTCACTCACGAACTGTCCTCATGACACTGAGAATGGCTGGCCGCAGCCGGGTCGCATTGACGGTCGCAGATCTAGTGCGCGAGCGCTAATAGCAAACTATACGTAAGTTGGTCGCAACGACCAGTCGTGCCGGCCCGTGCGGCCAGTTAGCCGTTGCGGCTAAGTGCGCGACGTTTATATGGTTTCTTTAGTAAATCTGATCGTTGCGGCCACTGGTCGTGGTCGTGGCCGTCTAGTGCGCGAGGTGCCTTAAAGTCAAAAAATCAGCCAAGTGCGAGTAGGACTCGCGCACGAAGGGTTCCGTATCATCATCGTCATTCTCCTGCCCTTATCCCAACTTATTTGTGGTCGGCGCAGCATGTCTTCTTCTTCCATACTTCTCTATTACTCGTCATCTCAGTAGTCACTTCCTTTCTAGCCATATCATCCTTCACAAAGTCTATCCATCGTTTCTAAGGGAAGAAGGGTTCCGTATGTAAATTTCAACTGTCTAGGTATCACGGTTCATGAGATACAGCCTGGTGACAGACAGCCAGACGGGACAGACGGACAGTGGAGTCTTAGTATTAGGGTCCCGTTTTTACCCCTTGGGTACGGGACCCTAAAAATATATGTAATTGACATAATTAACTTAAAAATATAAAACAATCTTGTGGGAATCCCTTACAAAAACACTTTGAAAGCTATCGTCGCTTGTGCTCGGGTTACTCGTGTGTGGAGGTACATACATCATATCTACCTCTCGCGTCCGGCCTTGGTTCAATCCATGGCCCGGAGTGAGACGTAATGAGAGGGAGAGAACCTCACGTCCCAGCCACCGCGGGAGGCGCACCGGGCGTCAGGGGCCACGTGGTAGCCCGGCCACCGTAGGCGCGGGCCTGTGGACGGTGTGCTATGGGCTAGCTCGCCGTCCGTCCGTCTTATGACGACAGGCCGTGTCGACGGCGCGTTCGTGTTCCACGCGCGCCTCAAAGAGAGTCAGCAAACAGGAAGGGGTCTGAAAGGACCGATGCCTGCCAGGGTTGCGGGACTGATCGAAAGAGATACCGCGGCCCTGAAACACAAAGGGCAAAAGAAGGAACATGGATGGATTTTAGTCAGTAAAGGCCTGACACTCCCTCGTGCTCAGCCCAGAGCGGGAGGTGTTATTTGATGATTTCCCTTGTGAAAAAAAAAAAGAAGGTAAGTACATCATATCGGCCTATAACCTGTGGAACGTCGAGTTATGTCGTGTTTAATAAACATAACATGACATCACGTTTGTAATCGGCGAAGGGTTAGGCAAAGGTGTACCTAATAGTACACCCACATTTCGCCAGTTATGTTTAATTCCCATGTAATATGGGTTGAGCCTATTCCCATCAACCGGGCACAATTTACTAAACGTTCCAAAATACTCTTGGCCAATGCCAGTAACTTCAAAAAACCGTTCAAACTTGCTCACACTTCAGAAAACGGTCGCAAAGATTCTTCTGAACTAAACTCGATTGCAGAGCAAATTAGTTTTGCCCAGGCCAAAGGGAATTTAACTAAAATGTGTTAGGTTCAGAGTAACGGTCAGTAAACCAAGACCAATCAAGTTGATCTTGTTATCAAAACACAGACTCCTGGCTAAAGTCATTGGTGTACAAACTGATTTGAGAAACTAGGGGGATTACTTGGTTATTGAATTATAGCAATAAGTAATTCAGAGTTTGAGAAATCATGAGATTTTTAAATGTAGTTGGAATTATTTAATTAAATAAATATCGCTGGACATTACACACAGCGCCATCTAGTTGCCACACTAAGCAACGAGGCTTGTCTCGTTGACAACAGATAGTTGATACTACTACATAGATACTTTTTTGTTTGTAAAAACATACTCATTATACATATAAACATCCATGACTCGGAAACAAATGTTCATGCTCATCACACAAACATTTGCTCCTACCGGGATTCGAACCCGGGACCCTAAGAACGTAAGGCAGCCTCACTACCGCTGCGCCATTCGGGTCGTAAAGCCGGCCAAGTTTGAGTCAGACTCGCGCACGAAGGGTTCCGAATCATTATCTAAAAATATTTAGTTTACTATGTTTTTAGTATTTGTTGTTAAAGCGGCAACATAGAAATACATCATCTGTGAAAATTTCAACTTTCTAGCTATCATGGTTCATGAGATACAGCCTGGTGACGGACAGCCAGACCGACAGACGGACAGTGGAGTCTTAGTAATAGGGTTCCGTTTTTACCCTTTTTTTTTACCGATGGGAAATCATCAAATAACCCCTCCCGCTCTGGGCTGAGCAGGAGGGAGTGTCAGACTTTTACTGACTAAAACCCATCCATGTTCCTTCCTTTGCCCTTTGTGTTCCAGGGCCGCGGTATCTCTTTCGAACAGTCCCGCAACCCTGGCAGGACCGTTTTTACCCCTTGAAAATGATTAAAAATTATCACCTCAGTCGCATATTAAAATCATGTTTGGCCAAATAGACCTAGAGAAACATATTAAAGAGGTCCGCTCACTACACCGTTCATGACCGTGCTATGAACGTTTCGGGCACGGGAACAAACATGACACGACCTATAATACCATATCCACTAGAAAATATCAACGGCATACCCATTTATATAGGGTTTAGAACGATCATCACACAGGGTTATAATACTTATAAATTTATAATCCTATGTTCTTTGTATTGAAAAGTATTTCTTTTTATTTCAAGCACAAAGTACAGAAGCAGACTTAATGCCATAGGCATTAAGTATGTTATTATGCACCAGACCATTCCGTCAACGAAAAACACCATTGCTTTAAATTTTTCAGTGAATATTAAAAACTGCGTATCTGGTCTGGTCTTACACCGTGTATTGGTGTTTTGTGTTCATATAATATTATTGTGTGCGTTAGGTAATCTGTATCGAGTAAACTTATTTTCTTTCTGTATCATTTTACTACAAGTGCAATAAGCGCATTCATACATATATAAACTTACGCCTTTTTCCATGGGGGTAAGCAGAAACCATAGAGCGCCACCTGTTACGATCCTTACATACTCCTTTTGCCTCGTCCACGTTCATACATCTGGTAATACGCGCACGCCGGTTGCGAGTAAGTACTACACACCTGACCTTTCTAAAGAACCACACCAATAAGGGCAGTGTATGTCCTTCTAATGAGCTCACTATCACAAAATACATATAAAGCAGTGAATGTTCTTTCGAATTTAGGCAAGTGAATTTAAGGCTACATGAAAATTCTTGATTGAGAAATCTGTCCTTTATTTACACCCACGCAAATAAAGGCAAAGACCCAAAACATTTTACACGGATTTTTGGAACCAAAATAAAAAGAACGTTCTAAATTAGTCAATTATCCGTTACGATCCGGGCGAAATTCCCAGCTGTCATTGATGGTGCTATTTCGCTTTTGCTCCTAACTGTACTAACGTATTGTCTGTAATTATGTGCCCGATTGTAGTCCGGGAGATAGGATTCGAATTTTATTTTACATCGTTTTTTATTAAAATATTCTTTAAATAAGTATTCTTTGGGTTTGGGTAACTTTAACCATGGGTATTTTTGACAAATGTGCTAGTGAAGATCGCGGAAACCCGCTGGACGCAAGAACCTTACTCCACGTAGACGGGTCGTTGACGTGGATGTGGAGGCCTATAACAAGCAGCATTTTTTGGCCGATATTATGAAGACGGTGGATTTATTTTCCCATTCTATTTCATACTAACCTCTCGACTTTGACAACCTTAATTTGTTTAACAATTCTTGACTTTTAAAAGCATGGTTCATTGAAGAAAATGATTAGACTTTTGACTGCCATTTTAGTAATAACTTTCGCTGTTAATTCGAATTTTATAAATTAAAATAGTTTAATAGATGCAACCAAAGAACTTGAAGAAATAATCATTTTTCAAAACTCATTGTAACTTTTCACATCAAAATTATATACTAGACATTCATGTGGAAACAATTTATGCATTGAAGAAGTTTTAATAAAGAAGTCATTTTATTTCATACCATAGCAGCTAAAAAAAATCAGCAGTTCCATATATTTTCACCGCGTAGGTATTGATAATTTTGTGGGTTACAGATGTTTCTTTTTAATTACCGTTGAAAAAATTCTATGTGGGGATGTTCAAAATGATGTACTGAATACATGGTATTCGTTTGTGCTTCGAGGTCCCTTCCCGCTGTCTGTCCCTATGTATGCATAGATCTTTAAAACTACGCAACGGATTTTGATACGAACGGATTTTTTTTAATAGGTAGAGTTATTCAAGAGGAAGGTTTATATGTCAAAATCAAAATCAAAGCATTTATTTCAAGTAGGCCAGTTACAGGCACTTTTGAACTGTCGGAACAAAGATAACAATGAAATGTAGCTACAGTCCCAGTCACAAGGCATAAAAACTGTGAAAGTACTGTAGTTGCCCATTCCCTAGCGTAGATCTCTATGGAGAAGAACGGGCAAGAAACTCCATAGACACTCTTTTAAATCAGCATATTGTTACAAAACCTTGGTTACATCATTCATATTGAGATGGTACATTATGTGAGAACGATGTAGCAAGATGTGCACGTCAAAAGTGTCCATAGTAAACACAAAAAAGACAATTAAAATAATTAATTCAAATAAGCCGTGGCACCTAAAAGATGACCAGTCACAACTGACAGCGCCCGTTCACGAACATGACGCATGGATCAGCACCATTCAACTCAACCATTTTGAAGGGAACTAAATGATCCGACACACGCGCCACCATCAGCGAGACATTGAGTGAGCATGACATACTCTCAACCGCCAGGGCACATTCAAGTCGAGAAAGGACGTAGGTTTCCAGTGAACGATAGCTCTTTAGTACATAGCACTCACAGAATATGGGCTTTATATAATACTAAAGAGATTGAATCTATACAATGCAAAAATAGTTGTACAATCTTCAGCAGCTCCAACAATACTATTTAATGTTATCAATTTATGCGTCCCTGTCCTTGTGGAGCAGGACCGGCATTGAGCCAAGCATTTTTGTCAGCGATATAATCGTCCAACTTGTAATATGCCTGCTTACATAGTGTGCGTTTAATGCATGTTTTAAATTTCGTCTCATTGAGTTCAAGAATACTTTGTGGAATTTTATTATAGCATCTCAAACAGTACCCCATGAAAGATGAATCTACTTTAGCGAGTCTGAAGCCCGGCTGAACTAATTGGTCCCTACTTCTAGTACTGTAACCGTGTCTGTCACCTCTTTTACTAAAAAGATGCAGATTTTTTCTTACGTACATTATGTTTTCGTAGATGTATTGACAATGTACCGTCATGATGTTAATGTCCTTAAACAGTTCCCTTAGAGAATCGCACCTACGAAGATTATATATAGCTCTGATGGCTCTTTTTTGCAGAATAAATATTGACTGAATGTCTGCAGCTCGTCCCCATAACAAAATGCCATAAGACATTATACTACGACAGTAACTAAAATAGACCAGTCTAGCGGTATCAACATCTGTAAATTGACGGATTTTTCTTATAGCATATGCTGCTGAACTTAGCCGCCCCGCAATAGATGTTAAATGAGAACTCCATTGTAGCCTTGAATCAAGCGTAATCCCCAGGAAAACCGTTTTATCTACGAATTCAAGTTTCTCTTTATTCAATATTATATCACAATCACTACTTTTAACATTCGGTAAAGCAAATCTAATGCATTTAGTATTTTTTTCGTTTAATACTTAATTGTTTGCTGTGAACCAATTTTGAACCTGAAGTAGGGCATTATTCACGTCATCTAGAATTTGGGCTTGTCTATTTATCTTAAAAATTAGAGATGTGTCATCAGCAAATAACACCATATTTTGAGGTTGGTTTTTCAGTAAATAAGGTAGATCATTTATGTATACTAGAAAGAGGAAAGGACCCAATATTGAGCCTTGCGGAACGCCCATTTTTACTTTTAAACCCTGTGAACTGATACCATTTATTTGAACATGTTGAGGTCTATCACTCAAATAAGATTTCACCAAACTGAGTGCAAGTTTACCTAGTCCGTAATGCTCAAGTTTCAAAAGTAATGTGTCGTGATTTACGCAATCAAACGCTTTGGAGAGATCACAAAAAATTCCTATGGCGTCTTGGGACTCTTCCCATGCAGTAAATATGTGCTTTAATAAGGTTACACCGGCGTCAGTCGTACAACGTCCCTTGGTGAAACCATACTGTTGATCGTGTAGGATTTTGTTGGTGTTAAAATGAGCATTACCTTTTCAAAAACCTTGCTAAAAACTGGCAACACGGATACAGGTCTATAATGATTAGTATCTTTACTATCCCCGGATTTCAAAAGTGGTATGACTTTACTGTATTTCATTAAATCAGTTTAAAACTCCTTGGTCTACACACAAATTAAAAATTAAAGCTAAGTAAGGTGCTATAGTCTCAACTATGGATGTACAAACTTTGATAGACATTCCCAATAGATCTTCGGTCATGATTTGATTTTTATTTGCCGGAAAGCTTTGATAACTATCACAGGGTTTATGTGTTTAAATTTAAATTCAGCCGGGCATCCAGACACGTTGGCCCTTAATAAACCAATTGAGACTTCAGGTGAGGAATTTAGAGCTTCCGTAGTTTTTAACGGGATATCGGTAAAGAAGTTTAGAAATTCTTGAGCTGTAGTTTACAAATTCTGAATGTATGTCGGAGACGGTCATTGGTACGGGCTTAAAATGAATCACAAGTACACGGTGGTGACATCACGTAATCTACTTACAAGGCTACCCACACCACAGTGTCACTTGTTACAGAGTCAAGATGGTAAACTCTGAGCCAGGACGACAGTCAATCAGTGTCTGATCGCGGCCGAGTTAAGACCTCTTGGAACTGTACCCGATTCATTGTGCCCCGTGTTATTTTGCTAAGTTGTAATCTCAAGTAATTCGTTAGTTTTGCTAGAAACAGTGTATCGCTCAGTATCTTTTCATAGCACGAAACCCATCGTCTGCCCACATGATGTAGAGGCCTAGCGGAAAAAATCTTGACCCTCCGATATGTATGACATTGCACCCGTGCAAAGCCGGGGCGGGTCGCTAGTCTACAAATAAAATCATATTTCATACTAATGTAGCCTCCAAAAAATTGCAACTTATGTGTTAAAGCTTTTTTGACCATTGACCAAAACGCTTGCTCATTCCTGATTTCAGCCCATGCAGTAACAGGTTTCGTCATGATGCTCTTCTTCACTTGCAGCAAGTGAATGATGTTAACAACACACTCGTCCCTGTTAATACTGTCACGCACTGTCTGTTATCTTTTCATGTCTTAACGCTGTATTGATTTGGCACAAAGGTAGATCAGGGGGATCGTACTATGACGTCTTAAAGTAGGAGTAATTCCAGTGTGGGAAAGAGATAGATCTATACAGGTCGTGTAGCGCCATCTCTTTCCCACACTGGAATTACTCCGGTAGACCTAGAGCTATAAGCATACCTTAAACAATAATCTTTTAAATGTAAATTTTGAACCCG
This sequence comes from Eugnorisma glareosa, assembly GCA_947578425.1. Classification (NCBI taxonomy): domain Eukaryota; kingdom Metazoa; phylum Arthropoda; class Insecta; order Lepidoptera; family Noctuidae; genus Eugnorisma; species Eugnorisma glareosa. The sequence goes on from OX387979.1 coordinate 15,993,244, forward strand.
AAACTTAGGGCTAACAAAGCAATTAAGTAAACCCACGCGTTGTCACAAAAAAGCTTCACTTATTTTATCTAGAATTTTCCACGAATACTTATATATTTTCTTCCGATGATTTGTGCCGAATTCATAAATCAAAAACCAGACCTATTATTACTGTGTTCACGCTTGTCCACTTTCAAATCTAAAATATGTTGAATAAATAATAAAACATAAAAAAGTAAAGAAAATTATAGTGTGTGTGGGTCGTGATTGATTCCAGACTGAGAGGTAGTTTTCAAAAGATTAATGATCTACATTTACTTTTCATTATATTACTACACACTAAAGATAATTACAAGATGGAAAACAAACGGGAGCATAATTATCTTAATGTTTTGTGCCTGTTCTGGATCAATCGTTGGAACGTCAAATGCCTCATTAGGTTGGTGTTGATAAAACACTACTCGGTTTCCAAGTTTCGTACCTTTATTCTGCTTTTATCGTCTTTCTTTGTTTTTGTACCCAAAGAGCGCCAATAGGATCCTGTTATTTAATCAATAAAAAATGCGTGCGTGTATGCGTGTTTGTGTGCGTGGTGAATGAGCTTCACGGGATGGTTGATGTATTGTGGTGCAACTTGAGTGAATTCGCAAAAGTTACACTATATGTAATAAGTTATTTAGATTATGATATTTTTTAACTTGGTATTAGTTGTAAATTTAGGATTTAGTTAGTAAGGCCACTCTGTCGCATTGGATCATAGATCTGTAATGATAGTGTAGGTAAGATTGTTATAAATAAATAAATACATAATAAATAAATAATACAGTCTATGTGTCCATCTCTTTGTCTATCTGTTTATCTTAATAATAAAAGTAAAAGACTTAATATCTAGTGCCATACAATAAAACTCGTATTGTTTTGAGAGAGAATTTAAGAATTTTGTAGTTGTATTTGTGTACAATCGGATGTTAGAAAATTCCAATGTCCAATCAACCTATATTTTATTTATGTAACATTAATATTTAAGAACAGAGTACAAAGGCGGACTTGCTACGAGTCGTTGGGTGGTGTATATGGGTGCATAGTCAAACAGTTGTAGATGCAAATCTGAGATTTATACTGTGTCAACTGCTGGGATACGGCTCTATAAAAAAGAAGCACATAATGCTTCAAAACTGTAGCTTATCTCCCGAACTACAATCGGGGGACGTTTGCAATTCAACAGTACGAATTGTACTCGATCAAGAGGCGGCGGGCTGTCGAACACACGCGTCCTAACTGACGTATAGCACTACATAGCCCAGAGCAGTGTCTAAACATCAAAACTGAGTCTAGCTTCCACAACTTGGGGGATGGAGAACGGCCTTGTTTGATGATAATGTCGAAAACAAAGGGAAAGCGTAGATAAACGTTCTTTTGATTATATGAAAATCGATTCCCGCTGCAAAAAAGCGGCCTATAGAGAGATTCGGGATCATATAATTAAGGCTCCAAACTATACTTGCACTGATCGGTCACTGGCATAACGTAATTTCTGTATTTTGTGTTACATTTTTTTTGTTAGCCTGTCATGTCTCCCACTACTGGGCAAAAGCCTCCCGTTTCTTCTTCCAAACCTCTCTATCTTGTGCAATATCTGTGCGAGATCTAATTGACATAATGTCAAGTAAAAGAATTATATAATCTGTACAATACGATTCAGACGAAAAAATTACTTCGAAGCAAATAGAACAAAAACCAAGCCTACCTCCCGACCTACAATCAAAAGGCGTTAACAATTAAACAGCGCGAATTCTACTCGATCCAAAGTCGGCGATACGGATACACGGGTAGAGCACTACATAAGCCCAGAGCAATGTCCAAACATCAAACTGAGCTTAGCTGCCACAGTTTTGGGGACGGCAGGCCCATTCGATATAAAGAACTGTCGAAAACAAAGGAACAAAGATTTTTATAAGGATTTGTAATGGTGTTGTTTGAGCTTTCTTTTGAATGAGTCTTTCAATTTCCGTTACAAAAATAGTCAAAGAAGAGTTTTCGTTTCGCTGGCACGACAGCATTTAAACAGGGGCCGTCAAAAAGTCGAGCCACCCATGATGTTTCATTACAGTGCAAATCTGTGCTAATATTATAAAGAGTTAAAAAAGGCAACAGCTAGTAAATAATATTTGTTTACCATTTTTATTTCTGTAATACATTAAATTTTACCATTGTAAGGCTGCAAACACGTAATTCAACCACAAAATTTGGCGGTTCGGTTGGCACAGTGGCTGAACGATTGATTGCTGCGCTGCGTGTCGCGGGTTCGATCCCCGCACGGAAGTAATATTTGTATGATCTACAGGTAGTTGTTCCGGGTCTGGCTGTTTGTGTATGTGAGTTGATGTTTGTAAACGCACCCACGATACAGGAGAAATTCCTTGTGGGGGCAAAGTTAAAAAAAAACAAGACATGTCATGTTATCAAGTTTTAAGGAAAAATTACACAAAATTTAGTCAAAGCTTTCTGAAATTTTTCAGTGTCGTTTTTTTTTGCTACAAAACCGAGAGCGTCAGTGCGACGTGTTTCCTCCTCTAGCCTCGATAACTGCAATCGCATATTGAGTGATCTTATCAACTTTTTGATGTATTCTTGTGCCTCTCTTTCGTCTCTTCTTTTCTACCACTGGAGTAGTTTCATGGTGAACCAACGCCTCTGCAGACGGATTTCTTCCTCTAACCATTTGTTTTGGCTCATCCCAAACATGTTCTACAAGATTCAGGTCAGTCCTTAATGCGAATTCCATTTCCAACCGCCTCCAGATACTGACAATTCTAGCGTCGTGTAGTCTTGCGGTGTCTTGGATTATAGTGAAGTTATCTCCAATTTAGCTAGCCTACGGCAAGACATTTGCGAAGTCATTTTCAACATTAACAACGTGATTCTAAAAGAAAACCAGTTCAGTAAGATCTGTCAAAGAAAAAGCCTTCCTTAAACATTACGGAGCCCCCACCGAATCTCACTATTTCACGAAAGCAACATTGAACGCAACGCTCTCCAGGTCCTTGCATGACGTTACGGCTGTTGGAGCCAATTAGTGTCTTGTCTTGTCACAGATCAAAATCGTTTCCCACTTTTCTAAAGTCCAATTCAGATGTTGGCTAGCATATTGCAACCTGGCTTACCTATGTGCTACGGTAAGTGTGGGGCCTTTTAGTTTTATGTCCAGTGTATCAAGGACTCAAAAATATTAGAATTATGTTATCATTAATAATAAAAATAGGATATTTACCATGTTTACTGTTTCTTTTGATTTCCCGTTATAATAGAATAGGATAGAGTAGAATACTCTTTATTATGTACACCATAAAAATTACAGATATAAATGTAAAACATTATAAAAGGGGTGACACAATGGGCGGTCTTATCGCTAAAAGCGATCTAATAAACGATCGATCGATCGATAGCGATCTATAATTAATAGTACTTGTGTACTTATTGTCCAGGTTTCGGGATTTCGGGAACTCAAAAGAAACCGTAAACATGGTAAATTACCCATTTCTAATGTTAATGACAATGTTAGTTGCCATGACAGTTTACAATCTTAAGAATTATATATTTAGCAAACAGAAGTGAAGATGTTTAAGAGACAAAAAGACAACGAGGTACACAAATTAATTAATAAAACCGTTTATTGTAACTTGGAACATAACATCAATCACTGAAACTAACCCAAACCGTCACAAATCATAACGAATTCAATGAATACGTAATTGTTTCGAAAAATAGAGAGTAAGTACACAAAATAGGAAATTATAAATCATAAGGCCCTTTGAGCAATATTCCCAACAAGAGTCTACCACACAGGTCTACCAGAGTCTCTTACGACCAGCGACAATCCCAAGTTGTCATTCCTTTCCATAGAACTAAACATTCGTACGTACAACCTCTTTCTTCCTAACAATATTGTCTGTGAAAAGAATATACAATTTTTCACAAAATTCTTTCAATTTAAACTAAATCGAATAAGCAAGAATCTTACACAACATTTATCTACCTATAGCATCTATTTGACAACCCTATATCGATGCCTTCTCAGTTCACAACTGCCTCCAATACCACAATGACCCTCCCAGAAATATTCGCCTAGATACCACAAGCATACATATTAAGTATCTACATATTTAGTGTAATACATACATCTTACAAGCATTACGACAAACGCTCCCAGGCAATGACCGTATATAAGGTATATAAAGACTAGTATATAAAGGGTGTAAATAGACCTTTAACGAAGCCGAATGGCACTTGTTCTCCCCGTCATTGCGATCATTTTGTTCTAGACCATAATATACCTGGCAACCTTCTAGTTACTGAGATATTGGAGGTCAAAGTTCCACATTTCACAAGTTAAAAAAAAAACATTAAGTACTAGTTTTTAAGGTTCTAACTTTATTTTAGATACCTCCATGACCCGATTACTATTGAATGCACCAATCAGCACAATCTGCACACACACTTGTATATTTTTTGTAGTGTTTATTATATTTCTAGGTAGCTGTTTTATTATTATAATACTGTTTATTTTATTTTCTTATTCATGTAAAATTTATTTCTGCTGTCTTGGCTTCCGTACGTTTTTTCACGGGTGACCACTGAAAACCAGCGCTGTGCTGTGGGCCCCCCCCCATAGCACAGCATCATGCTGAGTGGTAACCTGCTTGTCGCAGTCACGACGTGCAAGCTGCGAACGTCTTTTTTTTTTAATTTATGCTTTGTATGTTTTTTTTTTTTTTTTTCATTTTGTATGATGCACGTCATGTCCCTGCGACAAATAAATATTTTTTCTTTCTTTTCTTTCTTTGTTTCTTTCACAATGTTTACAGTGCGTTACATTGAGTTTTGCCGTAAAACGTGATTTTTCACCCCAAAACTAAGTCATTTCCCAGCAAAGCATTTTAGCTTAGGGTTATTTAGTTTGATGTACAGAATGATTGGTTGACGGCTACGTAAAGGATCCATTTACACCTTGTATAGGCACTTAGCATGAAACACATTGGCTATTTACCTAAACCTGCCTTAGAAGGAATCCTCTATGGCGTATACCTTCTCATATAATATTGATGTGTGTTTGTGGTAGGCTTGAACTGAAATTGCTGAACTATTAATGTAGTGCATGTAGGTGTTTCTGTTGTCATGTGTTGAAATGGTAGTGGCTTTACAGCGTGTAACAGAAAGGGTATAATCATATGGAATACTGTGCTACGGACCATCAAACTGAACAACTTTCTCTATGGGACCACCATCGAAATCGTAAAAAAATAATCAGCTGTCCTATACAAAATTTCAATACCTACTCGACCCAAATGTATGGGACAGCTGATTATTTTTTACGATTTCGATGGTGGTCCCATAGAGAAAGTTGTTCAGTTTGATGGTCAGTACCACCGTTTTCCATATGATTTACCCTTTCTGTTACACGCTGTATAATACAGATTGGGAGCATTCTACCGAGTAATTGAACGATCTTTTTAATGGCATTTCTGGTTGGTAAAATGCTGATCTTCAACATACTCACGCGTCGTCATCGTCTTATATATTTGCTATCATCTGCCTGGCCTTATCCCAACTATGTTGGGGTCGGCTTTCAGTCTAACCAGATACAGCTGATTTTATTAGTATTGTACATAGAGCGACTGCATATCTGACCTCCGCAAGCCAGTTAGTACTGGGTAATATGATATTCCTTAGTAAGACTGGCTTTCAGGTTTTGGGGCTACCTGTAACGACTGTCAAAGGTCTAAAAATGACAGCCGGGACTAACGGCTTAACGTGCTTTCCGAGGCACGAAGGAAACTCGGTATGTAATCGGTGGCCACCCATCCACGGACCAACCTAGGCATCCGACCCAAGCAGCTGATATTATTTAGCCACTCCAGTTCAAAAAAATTACCAACGAGCAAAATTTATTGCGAATTTACGAATGTTACCCACTTCGTTTTGGCATAACGTTACATAGAATTATCGATACTCCAAGATTTAATAATCACATTGTCAACGCAAAAAATAGTCCTTTCAAAACTTACCATTACTGAAAAGTTCCTAAAACAAATGCCCATTAAACTGCCATTATTTCTAATATTCATCCCTAAAGGCAAGTGGGTCGAGTTTGACCCCCTCAGCAACAAAAGCACCCAACAATGATGTCTAAACTTTAAGTGCTTCTACCCAGTGCTACCCCATCTGGCGTCTAGTCTCCTTAATAGCGATATACCTGATTTTATACTCCAAGTTTAGAGGAATACGTAGGATGAAATATTTTTAAGGTTCTTTTGGAAAGTCTGTTTGGTTGAGAATGGTGAAAGGTTTTAAGGATTCAGTAGCAGAATTCAGAGAATAGATTAGCTCGTACTTTATTCTAAGCCTGTGCTGGAAATTCGAAAATCGAATCGTGTTTGAAATCTTACTATTTTTATTATAAATATGAAAGATTGTGCACTGAAAAAAATGCACTCCAATCAAGTGACTTTTTAGCTTGATTAACGATATCTTGTTTAGATTAATCAAAATCTTAGTTAAGTTGATCATCACGACATGATTGCAGCAATACTAGTTCAAATGATTGAACGCTCAAACAAATTTCTCGATTACCCGTAACATGACATCATTGTCGTGAGTTAAAAAAGAGACAAGTTAAAAAAATGGTAACTGTAACAAAATATGCTGTTGTGTCAATCCAGGAATTTGATTACATCAACAAAGATCATTGAACCTTTATTAAGTTGATGACTTGATAGCATCTATCAAATCAAGAGCATAATTGGTTTTCGAACACTGTTTTAAGCTTTCATTACTAATCTTTCTTTTATAACTAAACTTATACTGTCACTTAAGGGATATCTACCGTGATTATTATCAACTACTCTGAGCTCCCGATATTTCGACGTTTTTGTAAGCGTCATGACCCCACTTAGCAGTAGTAAGTGTATATATAATTTAACAAGCGAAGTTCTAAATATTTCTCAAAAAAATCTTACAATAATTAATGACCCCTCCCTGCTTTTAGATTAGATCAGTATTGGCCCAGTGGTTTGCCTCGACTGTTGAGTTCTAAGATCGTGGGTTTAAACCCAGAGAGGAATTTAGCAGTTTATGTAACATAATAATAGTGGTTACAAAATAATTTTTGTAACCACTACTCTCAAAACGTTGAAAAACACATGAGCATTTAAATTGTGTTCTATGTATTTCCTCTGAAAAATGTGCAACATTCGAAAGCTCCATGCATTTACCAAAACTTTTACCACGAACCACGAACTACCCACAGTATGTGTCCTGTATTGTAGTTCTCCAAACAGTATATTCAAAGATATTACGTGGTCAATATCAAGAAACTTTGCATTCAGTAAACGTTTGGCCTAAGTCATAAACTGAAGTAGGTAAATACTGATACAAATTGTAAACCCATAAAAAATGTCTAAAGCTTGCCATAGACGATAGATTATGCATGACAGTATTAAATGTGCATGCAAAACCGAGTTCCAAAGAGGACACATACTCGTACCTTACTGCAAGCCTGTCGTTTAGCTCATTTGACACCATCACTAGTAACACACGCCAGTATGGTTGCTTTAGTGGGTTTATTACTTATTATAAAAAGAACAAGAACTGAGAGCCGTGAATGCGACTTGCAGCACACGCATAGTTATGCCTGCGCAGATGTAACGCGCAGGCATAACGAAGCGGAAAAATATCAATTTCGATGTTCTCTAGGTTGCATATTGTACAGGTTAGGATCACTGTACGGTTTTCTCTTACACTCATTTATGCATGCCTGTACAGGCCAATCTGCACATGCATAACCTATCGTCTATTGCCGGCTTAAAATATTATTACACTGTGGGAATTTCCACTCTCGGCGCTGAGTCGAGCATTTAAAATCTTTTATTTAAGTGTTGCCTAGTAATAGTAAAAACGGGAATTAGCCCATTTGGTCCCTGAAGGATCGTAAAATGAAGGTTGATAATAAAATCAAACACAAACGTAAATCTGGGTTAATATTATGTCTAACAAAGTTTGGATACAATACTATCAGCCATCGAAAAGTAATAAAATAAGTTACGTTTTTGGGTAAAGCAAACAAGAAAAGTTATTGCCGATTCATGGTCCACCAAATTTCTGGTATTTTGCTCTAATATTCTGAGTTTATTTTTATTTTTTTAAGGCCTTATTTTAATTTTAGTTTAAAACTTGCGGCCTCTGAATATGCCTCAATGTAGAACTAAAAGACAATCGGCACTAGTAAACATTAATTTAAATTTGCACTGGATTTGTAACGAGTTTAGTTCAGGTAAAAAGTTGGGTCCAAACATCAGTACAATTATAATAGTTTTTCATTGTAAATGATATTGTATGATATTGTATAAGCATAAATGGCGTTTGTTAAGCTCAAAGACCGAAAATGCTTTTTGACCGAAAAAACCGACCAAAACGCGTTGTCGCATTTTCAAAACGGCCACTAACCAAAATTCGTGTAGTCACTCTTTTAAAATTACCACAACGATTATCAATAAGCTCTAACGGTTTGAGCCGCATACTATTAGTAGTATTTTATTTATTTTATCATTTATTTCAGGTTACAATTGCCCTTAGATGTATATACCTACTAGACCACAGTCCTCATCTCAGCAGGAGGGAGTCGAGTCACTGATAGCTCTGGTGGTGGTGGTGACCCTTTGGTTGTAGGTCATGTCGGTTTCTTACAATGATTTCGATGATGATGATGATGTTTATATGTATAATAAGTATGTATTTACAAAGAAAAAGTATGTATGTAGTATTATCAACTATCTGGTGTCCACGACACAAGCCTCGTTGCTTAGTGTGGCACCTAGATGGCGCTGTGTGTAATGTCCAGCGATATTTTTATTTATTTATTTATTTCCTCCACGATTTTGTGAGCAGTGGTCCATCATAACATCGCGCTTGTATTCACTGAAGGGTTAGTCAGAGAAGAACCGAATAGTGTACTCACATTTTGACAGTTATGTTTACGCTTAATAAAATAGGTAGTGGCAAGGTACATGCGGAAGCGGAGGTAGATATAACACCCTTCTGGACGGAGGATCCTCCCTTTTCTATGTGGAATGAAGAATTTTACAACCTGTTCTTCATAATATCCCTATAGTATGAAAGTTGTCAGTTTTCAGGGGGTGATCCAAACCACGCTTGCCGATTCGCGGTCTCCACTGTAAGGCTCGGCTGCTCCACTGGTTATCGGTTCTACGTCAGACATGGCTGGCCCTCTGCCACATAAGCTTACTAACCCTGCATTATGTTGATTCTCTTTACAACCAATATTTTGGTTATGTGAATTGGTCCAAGAAAATATTGCTGGCTTACCTTCTCTTCTTCGTCGACTGCCGTGTTTCTTTGGTTTAGTGTAGTTTCTCAAGTTGAGCAAAACTGCTATAGAGTTTCCATCAGAAATTTCTCAGTATCAGCCACCTAGTGTGTTTCCGAGCCCAGTTGGTAGCTTGCCCTTTATTACACGGGATTTAAACACAACTGGCGAAATGTGGGTGTACTTTATTATACACCTCTGCCAAAACCTTCGAAAGTTACGGGCGTGCCATTATGTTAAGATTACCTAGTCATTTTGTTACTTGCACCACACTATTGACGTGCCAAACAATACCGAACTTACCTCCCACACAAGTGTCTCAGTTTCGGCTCTACTACCAAAGTCATCATCAAAGTTTCAGCCGTTTAGTGTTTATGCGTTATCTGCCAAGTTTGTACGGCACGACAGGTTAATGTACCAACTTAACGTGGCTTATGAAATATCTATTGGGTTTTCGGAGTGCGTCGTTAGTGTGGATGATGTACGGGCGAGATGGAGTTGATTCATCATCTGCCTAGGCTTTTTCCAAGTATGTTGAGGCCGCCTTCCAGTCTAACCGGATACAGCTGAATAACAGTATTTTACATGGAGCATCAGCCGATCTCACCTCCACAACCCAGTTGGTACTCGATAATACGATACCCCTTGGTAAGACTGGTTGTCAGACTTTCGGCCCACTGGCTACTTAACGATTGTCAAAGATCTGTAATTGACAGCCGGGACCAATGAGACGGAGTTGAGTATATGCAAGCAGCTTCGCGCGCGTGTAATTTTTGTAATTGGCCCACGGAATCGTACTATTAAGATAAATAGCACGATACTACGATATAAAGGGTGTAACAATACCCTTAACGAAGCCGAAAGGCACTTGTTGCAAAATACTTGAAATACATTTCAAGATAGTCATTCGAATGCAGACGCAAAAGCTTTTTTGCAGTCTTCAAGTCACTTTCGACTCAAACATTTACAGCAAACTAGAAATGTACTTAAGGTGCATGCAATAGGGTAGGGTAGCCCGCAAAATTAAAATAACCTTACGTTTTTTTTGCGATTTGCAGGTCAGTGTCAGGTTGCATGTTGATGAAAAATGAGTTACGACATTAGAGGGTTGTAATGATGATTTTAATGATCATAACTCTTTAAGGTCATATACTTGTTACGGTCGCGAATCATATCTCAATCAATATACAACCTGACATAAAGTGAGAAAATTTGAATTTAGTGGGCTAACATGGCGCTTCCCACTTAACATTGACTCTTTAAGAACCAACTCCAACTTTACGGATAACGTTACTTGAACAAGGAGTGTTCACAAACTGAGTATTGTTACTGAGGCTCTATTACCTGTTGGAAAGTGCTCGGATTTGTAGGAAGAATCCCAAGATCTTCCAATACCGGGGAAAGCTTGGTATTAGACATTATATATCGTGACTCGTATTGACTAGTTTCCAAGCCTTATCTTGGAGCATGGTAATTATGTTAGATTTACGTTGGTAGATTTGTTATGTATTCATGTTATGATGTATTTAGTTTTTCTTTTGTCGTGCACTTTACTATCCAAAACGAAGCAGGTGGAGTAGTGGGTACGTCCCGTTTGGTAACTTTCCCGATGGGAGAACTAAGCAAAAGACGTGCAAAGCAAGTGTAAAGAAGTCCCGCGTGGTAACTATTTTAATCTTCATACATTGAGTCCCGTTTCGTAAACGATAAATTTCAACGTTTTTTTTCTACGGTACAGTCAGCTCCCAAAGTTACAAGGAAACCTATTGTTGATGTTGCTATGTGTTGTATCTCTCTGGCACACTAATATTTGCTAAGAGAGAACTCAATTTCGAATTTGAATTTTGATTCAGAAAGTACTAGGAGAACAGAATGACGAGGGAGATGTTGGTGCCGCTTAAATCATTAGGCATTTTAAAGGACGTGGCAATACATAGTTTCGTCTTTTGAGTGAGTTTTTAATATATTAGTTTATTGGTTAATTGTTGAATAGTCGCAAAGTTGTTTTTGGGCTAAGAGGGCAGGATAGGAGGTGGAACATAGTTACCAAGACGAAGTAACCTTTGCGCTGCCACCGACGACGCGGTGTGAGTAGCGAAGTTCTGGGATAACAAGTTTTTTTTTCCTGTTTTTGATCCACTTTGACCCCCCCGACCCTTGTCAGAGCCAGCCCGCGATGCTGAGCCGGTAGTTTTAAAATCAGCCCCTAAATAATCTTGATCAGATCCAGCCTGTCCCTTTGCTGTCTGTAGTGGCCGCTTAGTTCTTAAGCATTTTAAGCCCTTGGCTGGCTGGCGGCCTGGTAAGATTCATTTAAGGCATCCACAGAATTTGCCCGGTTACGCAGTAGCCAGCCTGAGAGACTGAACTGCGAGATGCCAATTAAAAAAAAAAAAGGTCCATTTTTGTCTGTTGATTTTTTTTTTAGTTAATTACACAGGTCTGTCTGAATAAATGTAAATTGAGATAAAAGAGTAAGTTACTGTTCAAAAACATAGGCTTAAAAAATCCATATTAGTTTGTTATTGAAATCAAACCCTCTACATCGAATATTTTACTTCAATCCATTTCGATAGTTTTTCCTAAATCAACACAAACTTTAAACATTGTAACATAGATAATAGAACTTATTTTCATCTGCATAATAATATATCCCATATTTGTTTAGGTATGTTTGTACGAAACTAAATGTAAACTTCCACGTCAATTTTAGTTCACTCCGATTTAGACCCTTTTAATCAAACAAACGGTTGACTTTAGGTTCATTAGCATCCTCCCTAGAATTAAAATTACCTACTCATGAAATACTGACTAAGGGGAAGCCCATAGTAAAAAAAATTCATGAGTATTTCTTACTAGTTTAGAATGCTTCTAATTCTGAAACAGAAAAAAAAAAACAAATTGTTTCATTCTTTATAACTGGTTATAATTGCGTGAAACAGCAGGAATTTTGAAGTAAGTTCCAAGTTCCCATCAACAAAAAAACGCACTTTGAATGTGATATTACAGACACCAACACGAAATACAACAACTGTACTGTTTTAAGCTTCCAAGGTTTACAACTAAACTTATACCTTATAATGTCACTTACGGGATATCTTCCGTGGTTGTTCATTATTTGGAGCTCCCGATATATTGACGCTGTTGCAAGGGTCTTGATCGCGGGTTGACTGGAGATCCCGTACAAAAGGCACTTCCTCCCTGTAAAAAGATATTAATCAATTGAAGACTGCCTCGTTGGTCTAGTGGTCCCAAGCACGATTGCTGAACATGAGCTCCCGAGTTTGAAATGTGAATGTACTATTAGGTACACCTAACCTAACCTACACTTAGCCTAACCGGGGGCTGGTAGATTATGACTCAGTTCCTCATACAGATTGGAGTCTTGTCTCCCAACAGTGGGAACATCGTTGGCTGAATATACATACCCTCAATATCAATAAATTCACAGTAAAACTAAAACGATTAACGATCATAAAGACTAGACGAACTCCAAATCAATAAGCTCACGACAGTAACATTAGCAACCCAGTAGGGTGCAATTAATTCGTCTATAACACCAACGGCTATCGAACGCTCAGTCGGGGTACGCCCCAATGTTCACCACTTAATACGTGGACACAGAGTAGATAGCCACAGACGTTCAGTTTCATGGAGCGGGCCTCGTGTACAGCGAGTGTAAGGGTACTAGCGACTGGCATTTGTTTTGGATCGCGGTACGTATGCTTCGACATATATGTGCGTAGTATATGTGTAATTGGATATTAATTATGACTCCGTGGCTATGGTCCCGATTACAAAATCTGGGTTGAGGGTTGGAATCCAGGCAAGCACTTTTTTTTTTTTTGTTAGCCTGTACTGTCCCACTCCTGGGCATAGGCAAGCACTTTATTATGTGAAATTTATTTCATCACCACTGCTGCCAAATTTGAGAAAGAAAACATCGTGAGGAAACCGGCATCGGACCTAGAATAAAAAGTTCGACTTGTGACTTCAACCAACCCACACTGTGGCGTGTCTCTACCTCACAGAGAGGAGACCATTGCCCAGCAGTGGGAATGTTATTGGCTGATTTTATGAGTGCTTCTGTCATATGCTTGCGCCTATTTTCATCCTTTGTAACGAGCTAGCCTTCTGCATTTCTATCTATTCTGTGACAAACCAGCAATTTATGTTTCGGTCAGCCCCGCCGTTTCATCAAAGGTCAGTTTCTGAACACGATTAGTGATTATTTCTGTCTACTTATATTGGTGACCTTGAGAAGATTCGGTGGCGTTAAGGGGAGATTAATAGTGATGAGGTAAAAGGCTGGAGAGTTAATGAGCTGCATAACAACAGTCAGAAGAAAGAGAGATGAAGGGAACTTTTAACAAGTTGCGTAAAACGGACGACTGATTTCATTAGAAAAATTAAGCTCATCAATATCATTATCTTCATCGGCAGCCTTGTTGCCACTAAAAATAGGCCCCTTACCTTATGTACCATTCTTCTCTGGTCTGCGCGAGTCTCAACCAGGTCTTACTCGTGGACTTCTGAATGCTAGTTATCCACCCATCTGGCCCTTCGTCTGCCAATACTTCTTATACATTATGTTCTCAGAACCATTCAGTGCGGGCTGAGAACCTAAATATTAAATCCACTTAGGCCTTAGCAACTTACAGCATTTCATACAAACTTTGAACTCATTTTTTTTTCGAAATACTGAATCGATTTTAATGAAACTTCATACACATAAGCAAGATATACAGGTCTAAAATGTTGACAGAGAAAATTTTCGATAAATAGTATTACAGCAAAATTAGACTGATTTTAGATTTTCCATAGAAACAGTTTATTTTTTTAAGTTATTTCGAAAATGTTCTCTGTCAACTTTTTAGATATTATGCTTATGTGTATGAAGTTTCATTAAAATCGGTTCAGTCATTTCGAAAGCAAATGAGTTCAAAGTTTGTATGAAATGCCGTAAGACGTTAACGCTCTAACACCAAATCTGAAAGAAAAGCCAAAACCACGTTTCTGATGCCTCAAATCGAGCAATTCGAATGCATAAACCTAACCCACCTAAAATGTTATGCAAAGACAGACATGGACCGAAGAGGGTGATTATGCTCCCTCTAAGTTCATTTAACCCCATTGCATGACTTTTTCATGAAATAGTTACAGAATAGGGTTAAATGAATTTAGAGGATTGTATTTATGATTTTAATGATTATAATTCTGTAACTATATACGTGTTGCTGGCGCAACTCATATTTCATCAACATACAACCTGACACTGACCTGCAAATTGCAAAAAACGCAAGAAAATTTGAATTTTGCGGGCTACCCTTGCGCTTCCACCTTAAGTAACTGTGAAAAGTCCATCACTGAAATCGGTAGTACAGTGGCGTACAGTACAGTTTGGCGGGTGTCACAAATCTTCAAATTTTTTATTCTAAAACACAGCGGTCGCCTGTATATTTTAAATATTCTTTATTTTATAGTTTAAAGGTATGATTCCGAACCACGCTGCACGCAGCAGTGCTGTCACGGCACTACTGGTCCCCATATATATACTTTTTTTTTTGGAGATGGCATCTCTCAGTACAGCCTCTGAGGCTGGCTACTGCTTAACCGGGCAAATCCTGTGGATGCCTTAAAAATGAATCTAAGGCCTCCAGCCAGGACTGCCCTCGTATTCACAAATGCTCGGACTCAACTTCGATTCGGCAAGTCGTATATTTATCTATTTTTGGCATTACGAAAACGAGCGAGATAGACATACGACTTTCCGAATCGAAGTTGAATCCGAACGTTTGTGAATACGGGGGCAGGTCCCCATACAATCTCTATAAGCTTACATGAGATTACATTCCGAGCTAGGCAGCAATGTCGCGGTAGAAATTGCAGCACTGCTGCGTGCAGCGTGGTTCGGAATCATACCTTTATGTATTAAATATGGCTCCGGGAATATTTAGATGTGCTTATGGTGTAGGTGTTTCTGAATTATTGTTTTCTTTAGATGTATGTATGGTGTAATATCCATATTTAATAGGTACCTAGCTACCTATGTTGTGCATTTTAATGTGCATATCTAATGTAAACTAAATTCTTTTAAATCATGCTATTATTATGGCGGAATGTGTCCTGCTCTATTTTTCTTTTCTTTATAATATCCTGTGTATACCACATTATATGCAAATAAATATACTTACTCCTTACTACATAAGTTACATTGAATTAAACATTTTGGTTACAAAGTTTCTGGAGTTTTCATAAAACCAAAGAGAACATTGACTATGCCGTTAGCTCATAGAACTTTTACTTGAATGCACCGCAGTAAACTTTATGTGCCAGAGAATAGTTTGGGAGGTTGCCAAATACTTTCTAAGCTGCGGTAAGTTTAATATATAGAACAGACTACATAGGTACTTAATTTCACTCCTTACATATAGTTAATAGGGTAGATGACTAAAAAAATCGAATTAGTCCTTCAGATAGATTTCCAAAAAAATTTGGATACGTATTTTTTATTTTTTCACGTAAACAAAAAATTAGGGCGATAAGTGCGTCGAAAACTCGCGTGACGTCACTTGTATGTACACTTTTTAGGTACAAGTGACGTCACAACCCCCACTTCGATTATTTGATGCGTTTCATATTCGTCATTTTTAACTGAAAAAAAAAAAAATACAAAAAATACGTATTCAATACTTTTTTGGAAATCTATCTGACGGACTAAATAGAATCATATTTTTTTACTAAGGAATCATCCCTATTATGTTACAAATTACTTGTATTTTACCTACGCACGCAGTGTCGCCGGGTTTGACGTTATCTTGGCTACTAGAATCGATCACCGATACATCGTTATTCGAGTAAGATATTTACTTCTGCTTCATCGCGTTGACTCAGTTTTGTTCTAATCAGTACGCAGCGACCTGGATAGGTCTGTTGTTTGGATCATTCATAACAATACACCTTTAATTCCCGAGAAGTGGGGCAGAGGTGTACCTATCAGTCCACCCACATTTTGCATGTTATATTTAAGTACCTACTATAATTAAGAACCTTTGCCATCAAACGGGGGTCAAATTCAAACTCCGTGGCTGCTACTGAGAAAAGTTTCAGATAATGTATGGAGAGCTTAACTTTTTAATTTTAATTTTTGTTAAATCGTAAAGCAGTTCACAGAATACATCTACCTACTAAGTAGTCCTAATAATTTCAGAATAAAGTGGCTGTGATATACACGGACAGACAGATAGACAGACAGATAGACAGACAGATAGACAGACAGATAGACAGACAGATAGACATACAGATAGACATACAGATAGACAGACAGATAGACAGACAGATAGACAGACAGATATACAGACAGATAGACAGACAGATAGACAGACAGATAGACAGACAGATAGACAGACAGATAGACAGACAGATAGACAGACAGATAGACGGACAGATAGACAGACAGACAGACAGATAGACAAACAGACAGTTAGACAGACAGATAGACAGACAGATAGACAGACAGATAGACAGACATATAGACAAACAGATAGACAGACAAAAAGACAGACAGACATGGCGAATCTATAAGGGTTCCGTTTTTTGCCATTCGGCTACGGAACCCTAAAAATGAGGTGAGGTCATCATCATCATCATTATAAACACTGAAAACGGAATAATTATTCTTATCTTTGTCACAGTCCATTTAACGTTTTTTGGTCTTCCTCTACTCTTACAGCCATATAAATTCATACTCAACATTTTCCTCATTTCTCCGCATCACATGTCCATACCACGATAACCGATTACCACACAACTTTTCAGTCACCGGCGCCACTTTCAGACTTCCTCTCTAGTACGCATTCCTTATTTTATCCATCCCATCCTTATTTTTCGAGGTGAGGTGATGCCAACTATTAAAAATATCGTGTTATTTTTTATGTATAATGGTTCTAAAAAATATTTTTACAACAAAAATCGTTTATAAATCGGTACCAAACCAAGTTAAGATCCCGGTAAATTCTCTAGGAACATAAATATACGTACGACGATACGCGTAACGTGATAATATTCTCATGAATGGCTCATAAAGCCAATACTTTCTGATTGAGCGCGCGCCTGCACTTCGCTGGTTAGACTGGCAAGAATATTGATGTTCCACCGTTTATCAGCGTTAAAGTGTTCACGTGCCTAGGTGAAAACGTTCTATGAATATTTAGCGGTGCATTTATTGATCTTGGTTTTTTTAGGTTTTCATTACAACGGGTCGATCTTGCCTAGGTTGGTCCGTGGATGAGTGACCATCAATTACATACCGAATGGCTTCCGTGCCGCGGAAACCACCTTATGTCGTTGGTCCTGACTTTCATTTGTAGATCTTTGACAGTCGTCACGGAATAGTCAGTGGCTCGAAAGTCTGAGAACTGGTCTTATCAAAGGGTACAGTATTACCCAGTACTAACTGGATTATGGAGGTCAGATAGGCAGTCGCTAAAATAGTGGTATTCAGTTGCATCCAGTTAGACTGAAAGCCGATTCCAAAATAGTTGGGAAAAGGCTAGGCAGATGATTATTAATTTTACGACTACTTTTGTATATTGTGTGTACTCTGCTTTTATACTCGTATATCCCAATTTTCGTAAGAAACTTCATCTTACATTTTGAAGGATCTTGAAGTATTTCTGAGGAATAAAAATATCGTCTGAACAAAAACATAAATACCATGTTTTACGCAATCAGTGAGCTCGATAAAATTATGGTAGAGAATGTTAGATATAAATAAATATAGTACCTTCAAAAAACGCGAAGGAATTTGAAGTTTTGAAGTCATGGACTTTTGAAAGAAAGAAAGAAAGAAAAATGTTTATTCGACGTCAGTACATCAGGCACACACACAATAATATTTAAAAAAGTTACAAAAAAGAGAAAATACATAGTATGGCTGTACTGTGTGCCTCACGGCTGCGCCAAAAAGGTCCATTTCAGCATTAATGCCAGACAGGTGAGGCTGTCTGACGCTGATCTTCCAATGAACCTTGAGGGGGTAAGTGACATACAGAAAACAGTTTCAAAGATAGTATATGAATAGGTAAATGATTAAGTACAATAAATAGATATTGAGTTAATTTATGAAATGTGTATGTAGGTACGAGTTAGGATAAAAATGTGAGTAGGTAATAAGTATTATAACGTGTTCGAAAGTACTACTGGTTACAATATATAAATACAGAGAAGCCAAAACAGGATAAATATTATAACAAGAAAAAAGAAGAACAAAGAATATACAAGTAGGATATGTGCATTGTGCAATGTTATGAAAACCAGGCGTGCTTTTGTCTCGTAATCCCGCATTCGTGTCGCCGTTGCATGCGCGCGCGCCCCCCGATCCTTTGTTACACGACGCAACGCAAGAGTCCTTTGTGCTCATGCGATGAGTCCCGCTCGCGTGATTAGTTACCTACCTGCTTTTATCTAGTCGACGCTTGATCAAAAAGTAACGTGTTTTCTCGGAAATCGTGATACCGTCTCGAGCCGATTGGATTGATTGATAACAAACTTGATTTGTTATTATGTGATATGATAATTGATTGATTACTTTTGCACAAACAGTTAAAAGTCTGGTCATGCCTACATTTTTTTTTTGCCTAGCCTGCTGTTTTCACTCCTGGGCGAAGCCTTCCACTTCTCGCAAACCCGCGGGTCCTCCTTTCAATTCTGATTTTTCATGACATTACTAAAAATTGAGGAAGTTAGACATCAAACCTTGAATAAACCAATAAAAAAATCAAAACACAAATAATTTCTTCCAAACCAGTCATGTTTTACCAAACTGGGCATAGATTCCAGAAAAAACTTATCATGCATGAAATAGCGGTAGATAGAAAACAGCATAAAACGCCCGCGATCCTCGACATACAATTTTCAGTATTTTCACATTCATATCTTTCATTCAAAACCTTTTCGAACGCGTCTGGTTTGAAAATGTGTGGAATGAAAACCGCTTTTGATATGAGTTTGGTTCAAACATTTTTTTTTACAGTCACTTTTTAGCGGTACCAAAAGGTCGTTCTACGCAAAATAGGAGACTGAAAACAAAGAATCGCATTGTTATGCGCATACTAAATTATTTTGACGGTAACGGATTAGAGCATCATTAGTCGATTTTGCCTGGGCGAGTGTTGCGAGAACCACCAACACCACCACCACCAGACGCGCACCAGACTCTAATCTGCAACCCTAGGGGCACGTGGTCGCTACCGTCGACTAGCTGCACCACTACTTTGCGCCTGAGACTACGTGCGTCACCTACGTTGTCTACTAACGGGCATAGCCCAGGGCAGTACCTAATTACCTACCAATGAAAGACCTATAGACTTTAGAACCTAGAATTCTGTGCTCAGTGCTCTATAAATAAATGTGTTATATAAGTTGGTTCATCTTTTATTTTAGTCCACCTAAATTTCCGCATATGCTACTACCTGAAAAGCACGCCGCCATAGCACTGAAACCTGTTTTGCAAGGTTCATTACGCATCATTCGTTCATTTCAAATACTTTGACAGATGTAATATATCTTTCTTGTTCCATCACCTAGACTCTGTGCAAGTTTGAGCAAGATAGCTTTAGTTTTCTAAGCAAATTACGTCAAAACTAGGGCAGAGACAAATAAGGCCGCTGCGGCTTTTTGTTCATTCACGGAAATTTTGACAGAAAGCCGCAGCGGCTTTATGTCCCAGATAAAGGGAACAGCCTTTTTGTGAAGTTCGTTCGAAAAGTCAGGTTTGTAGTACTTGCAACCGGCGTGTATGACCAGGTCTATTAACGTCAACCAATCAACTCGACCTATCACAGTCCACTGCAAGATACAGGCTATTCCAAATTGCAATACACTGCCTTTATTCTTCTGCATTCAGTCTTGTTTGTGAATATGCGAACATTGTGGTCCCGGCTGTCATTTGTACATCTTTGACAGTCGCCACAATTGTTTTAAGCTTTCACGGTTTATAACTAAACTTAAACTGTCACTGACGGGATAATATCTTCCGTGATCCCGCGATCATGGCGCTTGCAACAGCGTCGAAATATCGGGAGCTCACAGTAATTGAAAATCACGGAATGTATCCGATAAGTGACAGTGTATGTTTAGTTAGTATGGTCGTTCTTCTGTATCATCTATCTGATAACCTACCATGACGTCTCAAAGAAGGACTAATTCCAGTGTGGGAAAGAGATGGCGCTAGACAACCTGTCTAGCTCTGTCTCTTTACCACACTGGGATTACTCCTGCTAAGACGTCATAGTAACCACCCTGTATTATGAAGAGGTAAAGTTTGTGAGGTTGTAGGGGGTAAACTCTGGTTCGACTGAACCGATTTTGAAAATTATTTCACTAATAGGAAGCTACATTATCCCCAAGTGCCTTAGGCTATATTATTTTACAACATACCCGTGGGAAAATTTCCGACCAAAACGCAAGCGAAGCCGCGGGTAACAGCTAGTATCATAATTATATTCTGTATCGTGCCATGTTCTATAATATAAATAAATAAATAATAAATATCGCTTTCTTTTCTTTTCGTCATAATCATTGGAACCTTAAATCTCCCACTGCTGGGCATAGGCCTGTCCTTTCTTCTGCCATTTGATACTTCTCGGTTCTGTTTTCCGTGACTTTGACGATATAAATAAATAAATATAATATAATATAATATAATATAATATAATATAATATAATATAATATAATATAATATAATATAATATAATATAATATAATATAATATAATATAATATAATATAATATAATATAATATAATATAATATAATATAATATAATATAATATAATATAATATAATATAATATAATATAATATAATATAATATAATATAAACTTTATTTCCTTTAAACTTAGCCTATGTTTACGATTATATAACAACATGTATATCGCGTCTAAAAAACAATTGTGCAATAAATTGATGATGGTAGGTATTTGAAACTTATTGGCTAGTTTTGTGACAAACAAATTAGATAACTACCCTCCGTACTAGTTATAAACTGTACGACGGCAGAGTAGTGCGGCCAGTTTGCTGTCTCCGATGTACATAGTATAAGCAAACTAAACAGATTAACTGCATGTTATGTTTGCAATAATATTACTAAACTCAGTGCAATAAGTTTACTAGGCTTACTTAACTAACACAGTTATACTCATAATTCCTCAACACTAAAACAATGTTGCATTGTTACAATGTTATTCAATGAAAAATACAACTAGGTGATAAATAGTCTTGACATTGTTTGTAGCTTCAACGAAAAAAATGAAATCAAAATTTTAAGGTGTCACACAACATTACTCAACGCCTGTTAGCAATTTACACGTGCTATTAAAATTGCAAAACTAAAAATAAAAAATAAAGAAGAGAAAGAAAAAATAACAATCATTTTAAAATACATTCCTTAGAGTCCCGTCAAACAACACTTATTAATAATTTCTCTGTTGATTCGTAGTCCATATTTTTGAGATATTTATCTACAATATTTTTGCACACAAAGTTGCTGCATTTTGATATAGATACAGACTGATTAATTCTATTGTATACAAAAGGTCCTAGGTAACGAAAGAATTTCTGCGCAAAACTTGTTCTACAGAAGGGAATAGTGTAAAGGTAAACCATAAATCGTCGTCTTTGATTTGATATTTGTAATGGTTTCGTGTGTTGTTTTAGTATTATTGTTTTAATGAATAATTGCCTCATGGTAAGAACTGAGTATTCCTTATATAAATCTACAGTAGGATACCTGAAATTTTTAAAATTAATTATCTTTATAATTGCTCGTTGCGCTCTTTCCACTTTAATTAGGTAAGTTTTTGCCGCGCCTCCCCATGCCATTATACCATAAGTAGCGATAGATTGACACAATGCAAAATAAACTTTCTTTACTATTTTATTATCATTTATATGTCTGATTTTTTTAAAAAGTGTTATTAGTTTTCGTAGTCTAGAGGTGAGATTATTAATATGAATTTTCCAGTTTAGGTTTTGATCAATTAAGATACCCAAATATTTTATTGAAGAGACAGAATCTACTACATGGCAGTTACAGTTTAAAAAATTTGATTCACATACATGGGCTCTTAAAGTAAAACTATTTTGCAGAGGTTGATCGTTATTTTTTATAGTGAAGGTTATATATTTTGTTTTAGCCAAGTTTAATGTTAAAATATTGTTATTGAGCCATTTCATAATAGATGTTAGTCCTTCTTCAGCAACATTCTTAACAGCATCCCATGTAGCTTCGTGAAACACAACCACAGTATCATCTGCAAAAGTTATGATTTCTGCATTTTTTAATTTCATTCTGCATAAAGCATTGATGTAAATGATAAAGAGTGTTGGACCTAGCACGGAGCCTTGCAGAACGCCGAAGTAGATTGGGGCACTGTCACTAATTACATCATTGATTTTTACAGCCTGACTTCTATTTGATAGGTAATCAGCGAAAAGGTCAAGTGGCACTCCTCGGATTCCCATATGTTCGAGTTTATTTAGTAGATTAGGGACAGAGACAGTGTCGAAAGCCTTTGCCATATCTAGAAACACTCCCAAGCATTTTTGCTTCTTATCTAATTTGGCACTTATATGACTGACAAGACGTTCAATTGCATCAGATGTGGATTTTTTCTCTCTAAATCCATATTGGTTACAAGACAGTAGATTTTGAGACTCCAGAAAGTTTAGAAGGCGAATATTAATTAGTTTTTCAATCACTTTTGACAAACAAGGTAATAGAGCAATTGGTCTGTAATTAGAGACACTGTCTCTGTTTCCTGATTTATGTACAGGAACAATTATCGCCTGCTTTAGTACAGTCGGGAATATTCCATTCTCCAGACAAATATTGCATATATAAGTAATTGGTTTGACCAGACTATCTATAGCCTGCTTCATGAATATAGAGGAGATGCCATCCCATCCGGTCGACGCTTTTTTTTTTTTTTTTTTTTTTATCGATGGGAAATCATCAAATGACCCCTCCCGCTCTGGGCTGAGCAGGAGGGAGTGTCAGACTTGTACTGACTAAAACCCATCCATGTTCCTTCCTTTGCCCTTTGTGTTCCAGGGCCGCGGTATCTCTTTCGAACAGTCCCGCAACCCTGGCAGGCGTCGGCCCTTACGGACCCCTTCCTGTTTGCTGACTCTCTTTGAGGCGCGCGTGGAACACGAACGCGCCGTCGACACGGCCTGTCGTCATAAGACGGACGGACGGCGAGCTAGCCCATAGCTCACCGTCCACAGGCCCGCGTCTACGGTGGCCGGGAGCCACCACGTGGCCCCCGACGCCCGGTGCGTCTCCCGCGGCGGCTGGGACGTGAGGTTCTCTCACGTCCCGCCACCTCCTTCGCTAGCATGACTGCTTCGCAGAAGGAGGTGACGGCGTCCCATTCCGTCTCGCTCATCCGGTCGACGCTGAGTTTTTAAGTGAGAGTATAATTTTACGTATTTCTTGTTCACATGTAGGCAAGAGCATTAGAGATGATTGAGGAGCATATTCCGAGTTTGCAACAAAATCAGCCGTACCGGCCGGGCATTTCCTTAGTATATCGCTAGCTAATTTTTTTCCTATATTAACGAAGTAGTTATTTACACAATTAACAGATTCCAGTTGACTAGATTTAACTTTCAATAGTTCAATAGGTGTTTTAGTAGTAGTATCTAGATTACATATCTGTTTTATAATATTCCAGGTTTTTTTAATGTCTTTTTTGTTTTCGTTAATTTCTTTTCTTTCATACATTCTTTTTAATTTTTTCAATAATCCATTACAATAATTACGATATCTAGTGTATGAAATTTTAAGTACTTGATCGTCAGGATTTTTCCTGAGCTTAAAATGTAATCTATCCCTAAATTTAATGCACCTTAGTAGACCAGGCGTTACCCATGGTTTAATAGTTCGTTTTCGATTAGGCATTGTATGTTGAGTAGTGTATTTATCTAAAGTATTTTTAATTACAGTTAGAAAATTATATGTTGCCGAATTCGGGTCATTATCACAAGTGATTACACTCCAGTCAATACCATTTAATTCAGTCAAAACCTTTAGTAAATATCGCTGGACATTACACATAGCGCCATCTAGGTGCCACACTAAGCAACGAGGCTTGTGTCGTGGACACCAGATAGTTGATACTACTACATCTATACTTTTTTGTTTGTAAATACATACTTATTATACATATAAACATCCATGACTCGGAAACAAATGTCCATGCTCATCACACAAACATTTGCTCCTACCGGGATTCGAACCTGGGACCCTAAGAACGTAAGGCAGCCTCACTACCGCTGCGCCATTCGGGTCGTCAGTCAATATAATAATAATACATTTTTATTTCTCAAAAAACTTATTAATATTTTACAGAAAAATAGTTTGGCAGTATTAGTAGTAATTTCTATTATGTGGATTTAGCCACTGCAACCGAACTAGGCAATGCCAATGTGTATTTCGGTTTTCAGTGCCTTTTCCCTCGATATTTTAGCAATAAAATACCAACAAAGGAAATATGGTTGGTTGTTTGTACTACTATTTAAATTTTGAATAACTTAAAACTAACTTAAATACACTGTTTAAAAATAAATTACCTATAATATAATAAGAAAGTGATCTATACGTGAGTGAGAAGTGTTTCTGAGTGTGTGTTAACTAGAAGCGATTTATGTGGAGTTTGAGTGATGTGGGTTCATGTATGTGTTTGTGCCTGTGGGTATGTGAGGGTGAGTGTGAGTGAGTGTAGGGGTGAGTGTGTGTGATTGAAATGTACGAGCTTGATTTAACCTAAGATTATTTTAAGTAATTCGAACCTAACATTATAATTAGTGATCAACGTTTAGTAATAACTCCGTTTCTTCATAATTTAGTTGTTGCAAATATTCACTCACTATTTGTTTACATTTAGATTAAGTATGCGGGTAAATATTTAATTCTTTATTAATTTTGCTATAAATGAAAGGACCCAGAAATTCGAAAAACCTTGCACTAAATTTGGTTTTACAAGTGATCCGTAACATACATACTTTTTTATTTCTTCGTTTTTGCGCGAGTGGGTCGTAAGGTAGTTCTGTATGTTGTTTAACAATAATGTTGAGGATGAAAACTTGTCTAACGGTCAGAACCCCACAAATCTGATATAGAGAGACAGTAGGAAAAAGGATAGGTTTAAAAATACACACCTTAAGAATTGCGTGCTGAGCGATTTCAATGGATTTCATTTTCAGTTCTGTATGGTAGTTCTTCTATAGTTTCTGCCTATCCCGTAAGAAACGGCGTGAGTTTATTTATGTAGCTATGGCGTAGCTCCTTTAACCTAACCAACATTTAGCTTAAGATACACATAGGTACACGATACGTAAAGGAAACCAATAATTGTGTTCAAACAACGATCAAAGTCGATCAACATCTTCGGTTCATGTTTGTATTTAATTTAAATTCATCTCGTTCTAAACTGCTTTCGTGTGAAAAGTCATTATCGAATGTTTCGATATAATTATCTTGCAAATATTGGTGGTGACGGCTCTCGTAAATAATGTTTGCGAATTATCTTACTTTCAACATGTTTATTGAAAAAAGAAAAAGATAAGGTGCAGAGAATGAGATAAGTATTATTTTATGCAAATGATTATTTATTTGTGATAAGAAAAATGCCAGCGAGGAGCTCGTGGCTAAATAATAACAAGCCGATCAGGCTGATCTACAGGTTAAGATGCGCTTGTCTGATTTTGCCCGTGGATGGGTGCCACACCCATTATGTACCGAGTGCCTTCCGTGCCTCGGAAAGCACGTTAAGCCGTCGGTCTTGACTGTCATTTGTAAATCTTTGATAGTCGGTACAGGTAGTCAGTGGCCCGAAAAGTCTGACAACTAGTCTTATCAAGTGGTATCGTATTACACAGTACTAACTGGGTTGTGGAGGTAAGATAGGCAGTCGCTCCATGTAAAATACTGGTATTCGGCAGCATCCAGTTAGACTGTAAGCTGAGCCCAACATACTTGGGAAAAGGTTTGGCTGATGAAGAATAATATGCATCCCTCTCAACCTCTGGATTTTGTAAAACAATACTAAGAGTCTCATATAGGACATAATATTTTAACTAAAACGGTTAAGATTTTGTAAATTTTTAGTGATAGGTACTATTAGAAGTGAACTGTTAGAAACTGACAAGAATATGACATAGATTAATAAACATGAAGACACGAGAAATTAAATTGTTACCTGCTTGAATCTACACTAATATTATTAAGCTGAAGAGTTTGTTTGTTTGGTTGGTTGAACAATGAACGCGCTAATTTCAGGAACTACTGGATCGGATTGAAAAATTGTTTTAATGTTGGATAGCCCATTTATCGAGGATGGCGGTTATATAACATCACGCTACAACCAATAGGAGCAGAGCATCAATGAAAAATATTTCAAAAACAGGGATTTATTTCTTTGAGAGCTTCAGTTGTGTGCGCTTCGTCAACGGTTAAAATTACGCAATAATCATGTATTTCGAAATTGTTCCTCTTAAAAAGCTCTAAAAAAATTACCGCAGCATATGTCTAACTTTTAAGGTTGTCACACCCTTTCTTCCTTTTATGCACGCACGCACGCAGACGAAGTTGCGCGGGTCAGCTAGTAGATTAATAAAGAAGACACTTGAGGCAATTTTGATAATATTGCTGAATAAACGTCTTATAAATTGTACAAAGCGAATACAAATAGATCAGTTAACGGAAAAGACATCGCTATAACTGCTATCTATCTGGAATTCTATTTTACTCACAATTTATAACACCCACCGACGACTATACAAACAGTATAACCGGGATATTATAATATCCAACAACGTGGGAGAAAAATTATAACAGTTTAAAGATTAACCGACGTTGACACGTCCCCAACGCAATCCGCTTAGCCAATCTCCCGTCCAAACTAAGTAACGCAAAGAAAAAAAATTGTAGTCAAGCATGCGACAGTCTAATAATTTATTGCAGAAAGAAAATAAGTAGTTTCTGAACGAGAAAGGATTAGATTTGTCGTTCAGTAAGCGAATTGGATTTTCTTCGGTATGAAACTCGACTATTTCTTTGAAAATAAGGGTGTTTGAAAACTAGAGCGTAACATTATTTACATAGACAATATTTTAATTGGTCGTACGAAATCAGCTGAATCTCAGCTCAATTCAGATAATTAATTATGATCGTTGTTGCTTGTTTTAACTACCATCATACTTTCAATGTGAGTGATAGAAAAAGCTCATAATTAATACTATACGATAAATTATACAGACAGTTAGTACACTGAAATCGCCAAAATACAGCGAACCATTGTTCATTGCTCATTTCATTTTACCTATTCTCGAAAAAGGTAAACTGAAATAAGTGTTAAAAAAACATATTAATACAATAAAAACAAAAATAAATATCATTTCATTTTCATTTTATAATAAAATAGAATTAAATCTATTTATCATTACATAGGTAGTATAAAACAGAGTCGCTTCCCGCTGTCTGTCTGTCCCTATGTATGCTAAGATCTTTAAAACTACGCAACGGATTTTGATGCGGTTTTTTTTAAATAGATATTCAAGAGGAAGGTTTACATGTATATCATTGCACCCGTGCGAAGCCAGCCATTTATTTTAAATACAATTATATTATTAATTTTTCAATATATTATTTTATTTGTGTGGAATATTCCCACAGTATTGAGTCTTACACACATGAATGCTACAGTTTAGCACGCAAAGGCCTTAACACTAGTCCCAAGACTCGAAAACTTTGTTGAGATTACAGAATAAAATGTTCTATTAAGTCGTTCCGTTATGTGCTGAGCCAAGATTTGCTTAAAGCTTGAATATTTTTGGTATGGCTTCTATTATCGGTACTTTCAATAGCAATATTGATTCGCTGGTCGTTCGTATTCGGTTATTCAGTTTTGGGAATAAAATTACTAGTGTTATTAATCGATTTCATGACGATTTGAATAAGGCTGAATTATATTGGTGACGTAATTTTATTAATTGCTGTGTTACTCGTAACTAATTTTGCCATGAGTTCATAGATTTGATTTGCGATTCACGTTTGTGTTTATTTTGCTCGTTTTCACTGGTACCTGATTGGATACTTACATATAATAGCCCACTGTTGGATTTGTAATGTTAGAGCATTGAAGATTTAGATCCTAGTGTTAACTGCCTAGTCTTTCCCTATCTTTAGTGGGAAGATAAAGAAGATTGGGATCAAAAGTGGTGTGGAGACATTTATACATAATGGAATTGCTTTTATTTATTTTTTTACTATTCACAAAATCCACAGCTCTTTAAAATGTTATCCTAGACTATATAAACCAATCCTACAGCCAATTACGGATTTACAATTTAATAGCTATACAATACATTGCTAAGAGTACAGCGTGAATGAGTGTGTAGGAGTGTGCATGAAGAGTTGCAAATGTGTGTGAGTATGTCATAGTGGTGTGTGGTGATTGTCTGTATACCTTCTGTTTAAATTATATTTATTTAGTGATACCATCATCTGCCTAGCCTTTACTGGGTAATATTTGGTAAGACTGGTTGTCAGACTTTCGGGACCTGTAACGCCTGTCAAAGATCTACAAATGACAGTCGGGACCAACGGCGTAACGTGCTTTCCGAGGCACGGAGGAAACTCGGTATGTAATGAATGGTCACCCATCCACACACCTATCTGGCCGGATCGCCTATATAGCCTAAGA
This sequence comes from Eugnorisma glareosa, assembly GCA_947578425.1. Taxonomy (NCBI): domain Eukaryota; kingdom Metazoa; phylum Arthropoda; class Insecta; order Lepidoptera; family Noctuidae; genus Eugnorisma; species Eugnorisma glareosa. Next base: position 16,022,374 of record OX387979.1, read on the forward strand.
TTGGTTATTTTTTGTGGAAGTGAATAATAGTGATATTAGTCAAATCGATTTTTATCCTTCTAAGTTTAGTGTCCCGATGGCAATGTAAATTGGGTCGACCCAGAACTTGCCCTTTTATTAAAAGGTTTTTAGAAATGGTATCACTAAAACAATTCCATTATTTAAAAATCTCTCCACACGACTTTTGATCCCAATCATCAACTCAACATTGTCGGCGCAAAAAACCAAACTAACCCTCAAATGCGACAGTCCTTTTTTGACCCAAAAAACCGTACAGCATCGACACAACCCGTCCGTAACACAAAACCAATCGGCACGGATTCGAATGAAAATTCCGGTGCTCAGCCTATCCGACGTCCAAAAAAAAACCTCTCTCTTTTTTTCATTCACCGTCGACCCGTTTATTGCAAGTTTCAATGTATTTTTCGTGTAAACTGCAGCGCAATGCATTCTACGTAAAAACGGAAGGTAATCCGTTTAAAATAATGACTGATACGATTGAAATATGTGACGGCGCCGCTCGGAATCCGTTTTTTTTTACCCAGAATTGAATTTGTTCTGTATCTCTTTTATAGGGTTACTGTGTTTTCATACGGTATTGGGGCCATCGTTGCCTAAATACATATCATAATGTTTAACAGCATATAATACTATCACAAAGGTGTAGTTATATTTAAGGAAATGGCCCATCCCATAAATACGGACCATCAACTAATCAGATGTCCCACACATTTTGGTCTAGGAGGTATTGAAATTTGTTTCTGTATTATACTTGTCGAAACTTCTTCAATTGATCTGAAACTTTAGGAGTGTTAACAGGCGAATATGATGATTCATAGAATACTGAATCGAAGGCTCCAGACTCATGGTTCTCTTCTAAGCGAGTTAATGGCAATTTAAATTGATTCAGCCCAAAATTTGGCGATGAGTCTCGAGTTTGGCACTTTCAGTAGCGTTCATCAGCTCCTGTATTGAACAAACAACAGGACAGACAGGACACAATATCAAGAAATGTGTCCCATTGTTTGTGGAACAACATCCCATTTTTTCTCTTCTAGACTCATTTATAAGCAGAAACAGCCGAAATAGTAGCATTTTTTTGAACTAGATATTTTTACCCAACTAGTAATTTTCATTTTCTTATTCTGCTTATGACAAACTTAAGAGTTTGATGTACAATAAAATTAGTCAACTCAGCGCAACCACAATATTTTTTTAAATTTGCGGTAAGTTTGCGGCCTTCCATGACGTCATAAAGCAGGAGCAATTCCAGTGTGAGAAAAAGATAGCGCTAGACGACCTTTATAGCTCTGCCTCCTTCTCACACTGGTATTACTCCTGCTTTAAGACATAGTAGCCTCCAGGATCATGCCATCAGGATCATGTTTACCTAAATAGTAGCCGCTGGCAGGCGAGAGCTCTGGTGGCTCAGTGGTGGTTCCAACTTGCGTATCATTGGCCGTGACTTCAAACCAGGACGGGCACTTGGTGTTTTTAATTCAATCACCATTCTTAAGCCGGTAAAGGAAATCATTTTCAGGAAACTGGCGTATCTTCTTCTTCGTGTCGCTGGCACGACAATTTTTATATTTTGTTAGCCCAGAACTTCGCCACTTCCACCGCATCGTCGGTGGCAGCGCAGAGGCCACTTGGGCTACATGTTTTTGGTCTAAGAGGGCAGGATAGGAGGTGGAGCATAGTTTGTGATACAGCTCCACAACCACACCCCGCTGCTGTTTCATTGCGGTAACCCACTTAACGAGGTTAGAGTCACATCTTTCTACTTGAGTCCAAAGATGGTTCAAGGACTTCCAGGTGGACCACGGAAGGTTAGACTCTGCAGGAAGATGCTCACTTGGTGGTTATTGAGTGGGAGGAGGACAGCTATTTTCCCACAGCTTACATCGGGCGTCGGTTGGGTGTACTGATAGGAACGCTGCGGTTTTTAAAAAACTGCCTGCTTGTTAGCCGTTGCCTAAAAGTACACCCACATTTCCCAGTCCTGCAGCGAGCCCAATGCCATCAAGCGGGCACAAATCCAGACTCCGTGGCTGACACTGAAAAATTCCTGATGGAAAACTCCAATAACACTTTGCCCAACCTGGAAATCGAACCCACGACCTCATGCTCAGCAATCACGCTTGCGACCACTTTACCAGCGAAGCAGTCTGTTATTATATTATAGGTACTAAATAACATATGCGACTGTATCTAAAACAAACTTATTAGTTAACACAAACCTATTGATAGAGGATATGTCCAATTAATAGGTAATGTAGATGGATGACGAGATACATCATGTTCAATAATATAATCAACGAGGTAATGTGTTTGCCGTAGTCTGCGGGTGATTGATGATGGGAACACCCTTTAACCGGGCGTGCCAGATTAATATGCAATCATTGACGGGTTAAGTGAAAGACGTGTCATCTCGGTTTAAGAGGTCGGTATTAGAGGGTTACGAATTTTTCGGGAAATTATTGGTGAGGTGGGAAATTGTGAGGGAAATTTACTTTTAATGGGCGAAAAATGCTACGTGGTTTCATTTTAAAGCAGTATCTTAAATCATGGATTAAAGGTTAGCTTAAGTATTTGGGTTCAGAACAAGTTGATTATTCTAGAGATTCTTCTTGTCCATTCCAATCGTCTCTACCTGTAATATTTTTCTTTGTAAGTTAGCACACAATTTAATCTATACTAATATTATAAAGAGGTAAAGTTTGTGAGTTTGTGCGGTTGTAGGGGGTAGTCTCAGGATCTACAGAACCGATTTTGAAAATTCTTTCACTAATAGGAAGCTACATTATCCCCAAGTGCCATAGGCTATATTTACAACGTACCCGTGGGATAATTTCCGACCAAAACGAAAGCGAAGCCGCGGGCAACAGCTAGTACTTTATAAAAAATACCACAAGGATCCCTTTTTTACTTTTTATTATTTTCATAAATGACATTGGTTCGTGCTTTACCCGTTCCAAAATAATTCTTTACGCTGATGATATGAAAATTCTATGCCCTATATCAGAACTTTCCGACTGTTTTAGTTTACAGCGGGATTTAGATGGACTTCAAAGTTATTGCCTCCTTAATAAACTCGAACTCAATATTTCTAAATGTTTTGTTAGTACCTACACACGTAAACCACATGCAATCATGTTTCAGTATAAGTTGCATGATACTAATATAAATAGAATAAGCGTTATAAGGGACCTGGGTGTCACTTTTGACTCTAAGTTGCTTTTGGATGCACACATTGAAAACGTTGTCAGTAAAGCTTCTAAAGCACTTGGATATAATTATACTAAGGTTATCAGCTGATTTTAAAAACGTTAAAACGTATAAAATCCTTTATTGTGTTCTTGTCCGCAGCCATTTAGAGTACGCCTCGCAAGTATGGAACCCTAGTTACAATATTTATATAGACGAATTGAGGGTATTCAGAAGCGATTCCTACGTTTCTTGCAGTACAAAACTAGGAAATATACTCTCAATTATGTAGCGCGATGCAAAAGATTTCATATTACCACTGTATGAGCGCAGACGCATTGCTGATATGGCATACTTATTTAAAATCGCAAATGGTACTATAGATTGCCCTGAGCTGTTAAGTAGTTTAGGTTTAGTTACACACTGCAAAATGTTTCGCAAACCTAGTTTGTTGCATGTCCCTCATTCCAAGTCCGCGTACAGGCAGAATTCGTTTCTGATCCGTGCGAGTAGAAGTTTTAATAAACTTAACACGACTGAACACGATTTGGACATTTTCAATACCAGTGTTCCTCGGCTTAAGCATTTATTAGTGAAAAGCTTTTTTACAGACAAGTAATCGTTTACGTCTGAATTTAGTGTTTTTAGTTCTGTTTTTTTTTTTTTATTATTTTTAGTTTGTAATTTGTATTATTCCATCGCGATATTTTGTTTCCAATTTATGTTAAAGTATTTTGTACCTACCTTTTTTTTGTTTTCTTTTTTGTTTCAAGTGTTTATCTGTGGAAACTTGTAAATGGCCTTCAAATTTGTATTGTTTAGGAAAATTGTTTATATTAGCTGTAAGTTTCCCGAATAGAATAAAATAAAACATCATCACGGCTGTAATCCCCGAAGGTTTAGGCAGAGATGTACCTAATGTATACCCTTTTTTCACCAGTTATGTTTTAAGTCCTATGTAATTTGGGGCGAGCCTATTGAATTTAGTCTCGTAATTGCTTAGGCCAGTCTACGCACTCGACGGCCAATACACAACGGTAACAAGAAAAGATGTGAGCAGCGCGTGGTGAGCTCTCCGGTTCGCACATCACCGCTCGACTCCGCTTTGGTGAACTTGCCTTAAGAGCGGCCAACCCGTCATACTTTTCATACAAACGCTCGTACGTGATTATGCAGTTGTTACACATTTATCTTTGATTTTTTTAAACTAATAGGTATTTTGTGCACTATATCTAGGTTTCTATGGTAGCATAAAACAAAATATTTTAGGAAAAAATCAGTATAAGCCTCCAAAAATTGGTGTTTTGCCCAAATTTTAACTGAACTTTGGCCGTTTATAATGTACCCATAAACTGTAAAAGTAAAGAAAACATCTCGATAGAAACCTTGCAAATGTAACGGAGATTCTTAATAACAAATATTTATTTCACACACTTGTAAGACTTATTCAAAAACACGTACTTCCTGGAACAAGTTTAAGAAATTTTCGAAAAAAAAAATCGTTTAATGTCATCGCGTTAGACGGTATGAGGTGGCCGGGAGACGAGTTGTGCGGGGTCGGGGCGGGGTAAGACGAGGAAATTGTAAGAAAGTCGCCGCTGTAGCTCTGGATGAAACTACAAGCTTTTTGACCATGCTGAATGCACTCGTTGACGATAGACGGACCGGGAAATTCGGCCTTAAGAGGGCCCCTCTTAAGGCCGAATTTGCCTTGCCTGTTTTTGTTCGTCGCCTGTTATTAGCTCAGCTCCATACTCTGTCATTTTTTGTAACTATCTAACCTGTCAAAGGCCTCGTTAAGCCTGTGTCAGATGTAGTGAGGCACTAACTAATCTCAGTTGAAACAAAACCGGTTTGTGACCGGCTGGGGCTTTGAATTAGCGAGGGATTTAGCTGTATCTGCAAAGATAGATTGAAATATATAGTAACTAACAGTTTTAGTCACATACATATGTTTTTAACGTTTAGGTATTAGGTATAGGGGATAATGAAACGGTCGCCTTTTTGGTCTTACAATCGGTGTGAAAATACCTTTGACGAAGCCGAAAGGTACTTGTAGGTACTTGTTTTCCCCGTCATTGCGATACATTTTTGCTCTAGACCAATAGCGAAGGGTCAATTTTTGTAAGAGGTAAGCCGAAGTACATATCTTTAATGTGATTTTATTAGTTGTCTATACATAGAATACTGACGTGCCATTTTCAAAGGGAATCCGGTAGGAATCGAGTTGTAAGGAATGCCACTGTTCTAGACCATACCTGGGAACTTTTTAGTTACTGAGATATTAGGGTTAAAGTTCTAACTTTATTGAAACCATTAATTGTTTCTTAATCTGTCTAAGAGCATCTACCCGCGACTTCGTCCGCGTCAAAGAAACACTTTCTATAGCACTTGGTATTAGTACAGCTTCAAATTGTTAAAAGTATTTACAAATCGGATAAATAGTTTCGAAGGTTATCTTCTACATATATACTTAACCTATTTATAATGTTGTATAATTATAATGTAGATAAAGTAGTTATTGTACTAAAGTGTGAATTAGCTGTTAAAATCAAAATACTACTCAATGTTTTAGTGATGTATACAGCTATGTTCTTGTATAAACACGATGTAATGATTAGCAAATCCAATTTTCTAGTGAAAATCAATAGGTCTCCACGCTTTGAAGTTCGGTTTGGGGCCCTACCATTTGTTAAAGTGAATTTTGTGTGTACATAATTATAATATTAGAAGACCTCGTTGCTAAATAATAACAGCCTCCAGTCAATCTTCAAGTTAAGCTGCGCTTGCCAAGGTTGGTATGTGGATGGGTGACCACCACATACATATTTAAATACCGAGTTTTCTCCGCGCTTCGGAAAGCGCGTATAGCCGTTGGTCCCGGTGGTCATGTAGATCCTTTACAGTCGTCACAGTTAGTCAGAGGCCCGAAAGTATGACAGCCAGTCTTACCAAATCCTTATCTGTCCGTATCGTGTTACCTGGTATTAACTGGGTTGTGGAGATCAGATAGGAAGCCGCACCATGTATTATACTAGTATTCAGCTGTATCTGGTTAGACTGGAAGCCGACCCCAACGAAAAAGCAGGGAGAGCAGATCAGGGCAGGCAGATGATGACAATAATAATATGAAATTACTCTCTGACACACACACACACACACACACACACAGCATAGTTACACACAGTTTATACCACTGTACTGAGTCTCGAAGATTTAAATTTTGTTAAAGTTCCTTTTGTAAAAAAAGAGCATTATGAAAGGTTTTTTGAAACTGAAAATTGATTTATATCAGGAGGGTAAAAAGATGACACTTTTGCATCGAAGTTCGCATTTTTTTTTAGATTTAACCTTTATAGTATCATCGTTTTTGGAGGGATAGCGGGAATACAATTACAAACTTCCCGTTGACCCCAACAGTAGGGCAGGGTAGTGGGGACGACGATACTACGGTTTTGATTTTTCCATCACCAGTGGGGCAATGCCAGTGGGGTCAACCGGAATACACCATCTTAGACTATTGCGAAGTTGCAGGTGGTAAATCCCAGTAGATACGCCTTGTATCTATATAAAATAAATATAAATAGTCTTGACAAACGCTCGCAATATTCTACGTCCGGTATTTCAATACCAAATATATTGGTATCTAGTAATCCATCTAAAGCTTTGATGTGTTCCAGAACTATTACCGAATGTACTTCATGTGGAACCGTGTTCTAGAATCCTAACAGGGCCATATATGGAACGGTTAACCGGATTGTGAATTGGAACCAAAGGTATGTAAGACTGAATTATCCATGTAGGTCTGACAGGTCTCATATCAAGGATGAGGAGTGGGCTATAATCAACCACGCAACCCGGTACAGGTTGGTAGTATTGTCACATGTCTTCGAATTTCGATTCTAGGACATCAGTATGTCCTCAGAAACGTCTATTTTCACCATTCCTGAGCAGCTAATCACAAATAATATTTCGCCTTGATTTAGTATTACTACATACCCAAAATGGGAGTTTTTGGGATCAAACAATGGCACTCATTTTTTTTTTTAATATTATTGTAGAGATATAAATTTTTAAGCAATCAAACGGTGAATTATTTGAGGGTTGATTAAATACATTCTTAACTTTAGGATCTACTCTTAACCCATCCCTGCAGGGCCGGGACCCAAAATAACAAAAGAATATATGACCACCCCTTTTTTGATACAGCGTGTATCAAAACGGGGTGGTCATATTTAAGGATGTGCTACAAATCATCAGTTTGAATAACTTTTTCCGTGAGATTTTTACAAAAGTTCAATATCTACTCGACCCAAATGACGTTTGGGACAGCTGATTATTTTTTGCGATTACAATGTTGATGCCTTGGAGAAAGTTGTTCAGCACAGGACTAGTTGGCCCGACTAGTTTGCTAAAATGGGCCTATTCAGCGTAGTCGTGTGAGAACACAATATTTTAGGGTTCCGTAGCCAAATGGCAAAAAAACGGAACCCTTATAGATTCGCCCTGTCTGTCTATCTGTCTGTCCGTGTATGTCACAGCCACTTTACTTCGAAACTATTAGGACTACACAGTTGAAACTTAGTAGATAGATGTATTCTGTGAACCGCTTTATGATTTTCATATAAAAAAAAAAAGAATAAGGTTAGGGGTCCCCATACATGTAACTGAAACTAAAATAATTTTTTTCATCAAACCTATACGTGTGAGGATACCCGTCTGCCAATAGATCGACCTGTCTATAGATAGGTCTTTAAAAATGACATTGAGGTTCCTAAAACCATTTTTTCTCAAAATCAATCGTTTGAAAGATAGACACTTCCAAAGTAGTAAATAGAGTGTCGTCCCCCTCTAATTTCCAAAGTAAGAAGAGGAAAATTCTGGAAAAAAGATAGGATTGTAGAACGTAAAAAAAACTTTCAACCAAAATTGGTTTGAATAAGATTTGATGTTTAGTTTTTGAGATTTGGGACTTTTTCATCAAACTGCAGCAGTAACTTTTTTTTCGTTAACATACTATGAAGAACAAATTTATTAAATTTAGTTTTGCTGTTGAATGTAAAACAATACAACATTATGAACGAGCCTTCAAAATATTATTATTATATTGATTGGTGCTACGGAATCCTGTGAGTATGAGTACGACTCGCACTTTGCCGGTATTTTTTGTTTATATATTTTTTTCTTTCTGCATCCTTAAATTAAATAATGACCACTCCTTTTTCATACGCGCTTTCTCGAGCATTTCTTATTTTAAAAATATTCTTCAAGTTACATTAGTAAGGGCCTCCTACCTCCACGTGCCTAATTAATGAAGTTATTGGTGATTATAGTTAACAATCTAATTAATCAATTAGTTACGCGAGTTAGTAAACCAGGCATATCATGTTTAACTAATAGCAATGTATCGTGGAATCGGTGTAAGATTACTCATTCACAGAATCGTTGGTTAAATATTAGTTATTGGCTCGTGGCTAACTAAATATCCGTGCGGATTGATAGATTTGTGAGGTTAAACTGCATGTGCCGAGGTCAGCCCCTGGATGGGCGATCCTTTTAAGGGTTCCGTACCCAAGGGTTAAAACGAAACCCTAGCTATTACTAAGACTCCACTGTCCGTCCGTCTGTTTGTCTGTCTGTATGTCTGTCTGACTGTCTGTATGTCTGGCTATCTATCACCAAGCTGTATCTCGTGAACCGTGATAGCTAAACAGTTGACATTTTCACAGATGATGTATTTCTGTTGCTGCTACAACAATAAATACTAAAAACAGTATAAAATAAATATTCAAGGGGGGTTCCAATACAACAAACGTGTTTTTATTGGGTGCGTCAGTCCGACTCGCATTTTGCCGGTTCTTTTATCATACCAAGACACGATACAGCTGCCTGCATTATTTGAAGGTAGGCAAAAATGTCTTTATACACCTTCAAATAATACAAGCTCAATGATGTTAGCTTATAATAGCGCTAAGCAAACCAATACACTAGTAGGTATATTTTTACCTACCGCTTGGGCAACACTAAATCTCAAAAAGATTTACCGCAGCAACTACTATTTACTATAAATATTTTTCTTTTACATACAGAATATTTATTTATTTAACACTTCAAGCACAAAGTACTCGTACAGAGGCGGACTTAATGCCATAGGCATTTTCTACCAGTCAACCTTTGGGTGATGCAGAGACAAACATTGGTAGGTGTACCTATACACTGCAAAATTAATGCAATTCTACTTCTTTCTCTTTCATATCACTCCATCCATCAACATGCATGTCAATCTCACTCATTCTACACAGAATATGGTGGTGTTATAAATGTGGGATCTTTTTTGGGCTGGTTGGTGTATCAAGTTCACCACGTTCTGAAAGTGGAATAACGTGAAATCATACATACAGAAACTCACGACTTCTTCTTGATGGTGGTAGACAAAAACTACGAAACGCCAAACGCCACCGCGTTTGTTGACAGGTGACAGGTGTGTTACGGCATTAAATTATCGATTGATCTGTGTGGCTTTCATTACCTACTACACACCTGCCGCAAAATCCATAATTATTGTCGCTATATCCACATTAAGATATCCATACTAATAATAAAATGTGAAAGTACCTATCTGTCTGTCATTTACCTTTTGCGTCTTAACGAATTGAATTTCGGTGGACACGCTGGCAGACCATGGTTAGGACAGTTTTTATCCCAGTAGTATGTCGCTGTTATAATATCAGACTTTTTTTTTTCAATTACCTAATATGTCCCACTCCTGAGCAAAGACCTCCCCCATATCCTTCCAGGTACTTTTCTCCTGCACCAACTTGAACCAGCCCCCGTGATGCGCGTCTAGATCATCTCGCCACTTTTTTATGCTGGCCTCGGCGGTGTCGTCTATCCTCAGGCACCCATTAGGTATACAAAATATATATGCTGCTAAACCTTAACTGATGAAACTGCGGGCAAATGCGAGTAATTAATACTGGTGCATTTGGGTCACATTATGACATAGGTAATGAGCAAAATATCCGAACCGTAAAACAGGTGCAATTGCGCTGCGATTTCTCACTACTTACGCAAATTAACGTAGTGCGTCATTTCCATAGAGTCAACACACGAAGTAAATGCATTAACTTGATTTCATATTCCCTGAATCCACGTAGTGTAAATATGAAAACATTCGGTATTTATAAAAACCAGCCAAGTGCGAGTCGCACTCGCTTACGAAGGGTGCCGTACAATTATCTAAAAGAAAAACACATTTGTGGTAGGTATATAAATATTTAACAGTAAAAAAACAGCTTTTCCACATATTTTGACCGTGCAGGTATTGCACTTATTTAGGAAACAGCTATCCCATCCACCCTGTAGAATTAACAGGGAATGTTTTGAAAGTGACTGCCTCTTATATAGACCCTCAAGAAACAATACAGTTTCCAAGCTAATAGGAGTTTAGACAGCGTGTTCGTGTTCCACGCGTGCCTCAAAGAGATGTCAGCAAAGAGGAAGGGGTCCAAAAGGGCCGATGCCTGCCAGGGCTGCGGGACTGTTTGATAGAGATACCGCGGCCCTGGAACACAAAGGACAAAAGAAGGAACATGGATGGATTTTAGTCAGTACAAGTCTGACACACCATTCCGGTCCGCCAAGAGTGGGAACCCGGTCATTTGATGATGTCCCATCAGAAAAAAAAAAGAGAAAAGTGGGGCACCCCTTAAATACTTATTTAATTCTGTTTTTAGTATTTGTTGTTAAAGCGGCAACAGAAATTCAATGCAAAGACTTCAATATTATTCAATTTAAAAACAAAAGACATCTATAGAAAATATTATTATACTATTGACGAATTCCTTAATGATAAATTGTAAGGTATTTGACATTTATTTTTAATTTTGACATTGCATTACTATCTTTATTTTCATCCATCATTTATACAGGGTGTTACAGGAGCCTTCACGAAGCCGTTAACCAAGCATTCTGTACATCAAACCAAGTCACTTTACGCAAAAAATATTGCTGGGAAACGACTTTTATTTGGGGTGGAAAATCACGTTCTACGGTAGGATTTAATGTAATGCACTCAAAACATTGTGCTGATAAATGGATTGAATAGAACGGGGTCGTGGAGGTGTTGGAAGTAAAAATCTTACATTCAAAACATGTATTTAAAAAAAAAAAACTTGTGAAAAAGTTGGAACTTTGACCCCCAATATCTCCGTAACAAGAAGGTTCCCATGTATGGTCTAGAACACAAAAATGATTGCAATGACTGGGAGAACAAGAACATTTCAGCTTCGTTAAGGGTCTTGTTACACCCATTATGTATACTCAATTGTTAATGTTTTGCTTGATTTTTATAACTTAAGGTATGTTGTGTTTTGTTGTAATTATTTTATTTTAATATATTGATTATTCTTTTTTATAAAATATAATAATAATATGAAAGAGTGTACACCTTTAAGATAGATTTTTGAGGAACTAATTATTTCTTACTAACGTCTCGTGTAAAATGTACCAAAAATCACACCAATAAATAAATTTGAATATGAAAAACAAAAGATGGATTCGCAGATGATGATTTTTATTCGCATTTTTTAGAGGAGCTTGTGGCTAAGTAATAACGGCCGCCGAGGTGGCCTACCATGACATCTTAAAGCAGGAGTAATTCTATTGTGGGAAAGAGAAAGAGCTACAGGTCGTCTAGCGCCATCTCTTTCCTACACTGGAATTACTCCTGTTTTATGACGTCATAGGAGGCCACCAGGTCTATCTTCAGGTTAAGCCGCGCTTGCTTATGAATGTTATTTGTATTGTGTACGTATATATATATAAAGAATATTCTGTTCTATTTTTACCCAGGGTCACCCGTTTTTTTTCGTTTGTATCATCAAATAACTCCTCCAGCTCTGGGCTGAGCAGGAGGGAGTGTCAGACTTTTACTGACTAAAACCCATCCATGTTCCCTCTTTTACCCTTTGTGTTCCAGGGCCGCGGTATCTCTTTCGAACAGTCCCACAACACTGGCAGGCATCGGTCCTTTCGGACCCCTTCCTGTTTGCTGACTCTCTTTGAGGCGCGCGTGGAACACGAACGCGCCGTCGTCACGGCCTGTCGTCATAAGACGGACGGACGGCGAGGTAACCCATAGCTCACGGTCCACAGGCCCGCGCCTACAGTGGCTGGCGCCGATGCCCGGTGCGTCTCCCGCGGCGGCTGGGACGTGAGGTTTTCTCCCTCTCATGTTCCGCCACCTTCTTCACTAGCCTGACTGCTTCGGTGAGATGTGGATTCGGTGGATGAGGTGACGGCGTCCCATTCCGTCTTGATCCGGACCATGGATTGAACCAAGGCCAGAGGCGAGAGGTTGCCGCCAACGATCGTCTCTACGAGGACACGGCGGTGCTCTGCCCACGCGGGGCAGATCTCCACCGTGTCCTCCAGTCGATCCTCACAATGGTAGCAGCCGGGCGTTTCCTCCCGCCCGATTCGGTGCAGGAACCTCCCGAAACAACCGTGTCCAGTGAGGACCTGCGTCAGGCGGAAGGTGAGGGTGCCGTGGCGCCTCTCTAGCCACTATTCAAAGAGGGGACTTATCGCCACTATTGTGGCGTGCCCTGCTCGGGTACCCAGGGTCACCCTTAAATACAAAATATTTGTGATAATTATAACAAGCAAACTGTGCTCTTAAAGTAAACCGTCCTCTCTATTTTTACATTAATAGTATAAAATACTCTCAGAATGCATTATTCTCCATTCGCATTCGGGTAAGACTGAGAAAGGCCACCTATCAATACAAGGAAAGTAACCCTCTACGAGTGCGTAGGCCGCTACACGTTCTCGTAGCTCGTAGCAGATTAGTTTGCTACGATACGTCTCGAGAGAGCTATGTACGGTTTTCGGGTTAACGTAGCGTGTTGATGGAAGATGATCCTTCTAGAATAAACAAAACATCTGTTATGTAACTTTTTGTTGATCTTAGTTTTTAGTCAGTTTACAATTTTAGCAGAACCGCACATGCTTTTATTTCCAATGTTTAACTTTAAATTGTTCACGTGTCCACGTCCATCACGTGTTCTTGAGTAGAGACCGCAAATCGGTAAACGTAAGGTGGCTCGGTGGAGCGACGGACTTCGCACGGTGGCTGGTAGCAACTAGATGAGAGCTGCTGAGAATCGAGTTGAGTGGCGTGCGATTGGGGAGGCCTATGTCCAGCAGTGGACTGCAGTAGGCTGATGATGAACTTTAAATTGAGAATTAGGACCGGAATATAGTTAACACAATCTAGTAAATTGAGATTTATGGTCAAACAAATAATGCACATATACAAGGAGGTTTTGTAATAAGTACTGATTCATCACTTCAAACAAAAAACACTAGCAACCCCGCCAAATTCTCTGAACAACAAACTTTAATCAAAAACATCCTTGATAATTTATTATTGTAGCTGCAACCATGCACGTCTACTTACTCGTAGCGCCACGAAGCTCGTAGCCTCGTAGCTCGGATTAGATCGCTACGAACGCGTCTCGAGGGAGCTACGCAGCTACGTGTGGTTACGGGTTTCGGTTTAATACCATTGTGTTGACCACTGATTTTCTGTTGTGATCGGGATTGTATTTATATTTTGAACTTTATTAACTTTTTATTTGAACTTATTTTTGGGTACAGTTATGCCTGGTTTATCATTTTCAGGGAGATTATTAGTATTTTAGATCTAAGTTTCTTGCTAAGAGAGGTTCCGAGATGGCAGTGCTAGGCCCGTACCCACTCTTTCCCTTACCTTTCGCACAATTCCGTACATGGGTTCGCCAGAGATCAACTGAACTTCACAACAATAAATGGTCACGGTCTACGGACTGTAGGCAGTCCAAAATGACGATGCCAAGTCTACATCCGCGACTAACAAAACGACTGCTCAGCCTAAGTAGAAATAACCTCAGAATAATAATAGGGACAATAACGGGCCATTGCCCCCTAAATAAACATCTCTTTAACATAGGCCACGGACAGCCCACTCTGCAGGGGCTGCTTTGACGCCGAAGAATCAGCCGCCCACGTCATCCTGGAATGCGAGGCCGTGGCTACCCAACGCAAACAAATCCTCGGAACGGTGAGGTCGCTCCGCGAAGCCTGTGAAGCTCCCAGGAAACTTCTGTGCTTCTGGGCGGAGCTAGGCTGGCTAACTTAGCCGGACACCTACGCACAACGGACCATATATGAGAGTCTAAGTGTGGAAAATGGAGTCCCTACTCTACTCTACTAAGTTTCCAAACTTAAAGGAATCGTACATTTATTTAAGAATTGTTTTTGGAGGTGTACACCTAATAGAACACCACATTTCGCCGATTATGATCAAGTCCCATCTTATAATGGGGACGAGCTTGTTGCCATTAACCGGGCATAAGTCCAGACTCCGTGGCTCCTTCCTGATTCCTGATAAAGAAATCTAATAACAATATGCTTTACTTTATAATCGAACATAGGACCCCATACTCAGCTGTCGCTAGCGGCCACTAGACCAACGAAGCTGTTACAAAACAATTATAAAAATAGCTCTCTAAACAATTATCCTTATAAACTTACACTGGACGGGATACCTTCCGTGATTTCCAATTATTATTAGCTCCCGATATTTCAACGCTGTTGCAAGAACCATAATCGCAGGATGCCTTTGGTCAATTATTCTATAACTTGCTGTTGCCTGTGACTTTTGTCCACGTGAAGTTATTATAAAAATAATATATTTTCCGTTTTTCCAACATTGTTCATACATGCTCTCCTATTGATCGTAGCGTGATATTTATATAGCCTATAGCCTTCCACAGTAAATGGGCTATTAAACACTAAAAGATATTTTTAATTCGAACCAGTAGTTACTGAGATTAGCGCGTTCAACCAAACAAACTCTTCAGCTATAGAATATAAGTATTGATAAATCTATCATTAATCTTAATCCTATTCTATTTAATTTTATCATTAATTATCCATTCATCAAGTATTAATACTATTAAATTATCCTTGTATTTCAAACAGTAAAATCGATTAAATTATTTACCACACAACTGCAATACAAACGACCAACCACTTAGATAACTTCTCACTCCCTTTTCCCAAAGGAATAGCACTATTCAGTATTACACTCACCTTTTGAAATAAAGTCACCAGAAACACTTTATATTTTAAAAGAAACTCTGCAATGCTTTCAAGTTATATTGCAAGAAGTAGCTAAGATTCGTTTCGATTTTTGCTTTTCTGACCCACTTATTTTCTTTACTGAGTATCGCTACCCAGAAAACAGGCTCGCAGAAAAGTAAAACGTTGGTCCTCAAGTCGGAAAAGTGTAACTAGGATTTTCCATTCATTAATTACTATTAGCTTTTTTTTCGTATGGGAAAATGACCCCTCCCACTCTGGGCGTAGCGAAAGGGAGTGTCAAACTTGTACTGACTAAAACCTATCCATGTTCATTCTTTTGCACTTTGTGTTCCAAGGCCGCGGTATTTCTGTCGAACAGTCCCGCAACCCTGGCAGGCATCGGTCCTTTCGAACCCCTTCCCGTTTGCTGACATCTCTTTGAGACGCGCGTGGGACACGAACGCGCCGTCGAAACTCCTATTAGCTTGGAAACTGTATTGCTTCTTGAGGGTCTATACAAGTGGCAGTCGCTTTCAAAACATTCCCTGTTAATTCTACAGGGTGGATGGGATGGATGTTTCCTAAATAAGTGCAATACCTACACGGTCAAATTATGTGGGAAAGCTGTTTTTTTAGGGTTCCGTAACCAAGGGGTAAAAACGGGACCCTATTTATAAGACGCCACTGCTCGCCTGTCTGGCTGTCTGTCACCACCAGGTCTCATGAACCTTGATAGTTAGACAGTTGAAATTTTCACAGATGATGTATTTCTGTTGCCGCTATAACAACAAATACTATAACCAGAATAAAATACTATATTTAAGGGGGGCTCCATACCCTTTGTGCAAGAGTCCGACTCTCAATTAGCCGGTTTTTTTTAAATTACCAATAACAATAAAATCTATTTGGCCAACGCCAAAAAAATCGATATACAATGTTTTGACGAACAACTTTCAACTTCTGTATTTATTTATTTATATAAGGACAACCAACAAAGCTTACACCAAAAATACATGTTAAACTACTCGTTTTATTTTTTTACATTTTATAGTGTAGCCTTAATTAAAGGCTGCCACGGCATGCATTTATTTAACATAGGAGTAGGTATGAAAACAGAAAAACAGATTTTACTTATTTAGTAACATAAATACAGTCAATTGTTACGTAAATCCAACATACAAATACAAATGAAAAACTAAGTATGTAATGCAGGATTAGTTCGATTATTCCGATTAATTTAATAAATTTTGTTCGACGTTGTGCCAACCAATAAAAATAAAACAAAAAAGAACAAACACAATCTTAATCTATAGGCAACTGAAAAAGGCAATAAGAACTACAGTATTCCTTTTTGTTTTTCACTTCGATGATAATTCCATATGCAAGACAGACTTGACTTTATGTAATGAATAAATTCTTCTTAAAAATTTGCTCAATTTTAACGAAGATAAGGTCAAAATCGTCAATCACTTTTTGATTTATTGTTCGGCAAAAACCATCCACATTCGTAATCAAAAAATAATCGTCGTATCGTTATATAACAGTATACCTACATATAAGAAAATGTATCAAAATAAACAGCCTGTGTCCTTCCTCGAGATCTTGTCTCCTATTTGATCCATGCTGTGCCCGACAGGGTCCATAATTTTATTCTGACTAATATAATTATTTCCCTATCAACTAGGTCTTGACCCTTACCGAAGCCGACAACCAAGCATTATGTACATCAAACTAAGTAACTGCACGCAAAAATTTTGCTGTGAAACCACTTATTTTTTATTGAAAAATCATGTTTTACGGTAGGACTCAATGTAACGCACTCAAAACATTGTGCTGATGGATGGATTTAATAATACGGTGGTCGTGAAGGTATTTAATAAAGTAATGTAAAGTAAATAAGATTTTTATCTTACATAAAAACATGTGTTTAAAAAAAAGTTGTGAAAAAGTTGGAACTGTGACCCCCAATATCTCCGTAACTAGAAGGCATGGTCAAAAAATTGTCGCAATGACGGGTCGAACAAGTACCTTTCGACTTCGTTAAGGGTCTTGTTACAACCTTTATACATTATGGTACGCAATAAAGAATTGAAAATTAATCAACGAAAAATACCGTTTGTTTCTGACACATTTCTAATCTTGTTGAGGTCACAAGACAAAAAACGAGAAAATCGGACCTCAACGCGACCACAATACTTTCTGTTTATTATTATACCGAGCAAAAAGTATTCAGTTAACAAAACATACACTCGCTCAAAACACAAAAACAAAAGCAAAACGTACATTTCGGACACTACAATTCAAGTAGCCTGCTCAACACGATAACACTATATGCCCTTCTAATCTCCCATGTTAGAAAGGGATGGACAACCATCATTGCTTAGGATTAGTCAGGGTTGTTAAGGCTGGCTGACCCTTGTAATCCCTTGGGTCGGATCTGAGTTTGACGCCGAGGATTGGCATAAAGGTCGAATTTCTTGGAGACAGGCATTTGTCATAATAAAATTGGTTAGTAAATATTTTGCTGTTGGATATAGAACTCTAATGATCAGGTAATGGATGATAAAGATGCTTAACTTTATATTTGAATCATAAAATTTGGCAGGTGGATTGGTGATTGAGCTTGTTTTAATTAGCAAAATAGGAAATAGACAAAGAAAAAAAATGTCGCTGGGACATGACGTGCATGTAAAATGACAAAAATTTAAAATAAACAATAAACATAAAAAGCAATACAAATAGTTTTAAATACAAAAGGACTGAACAAAAAACAAAGTTGTTAGCTTGCACGTCGTGACTGTGACAAGCAGGGTACCACTCAGCATGATGCTGTGCTATGGGGGCCCACAGCACAACGCTGGTTTTTAGTGGTCACCCGTAAAAAACGTACGGAAGCCAAGACAGCATAAATATTTAATTACATGAATGAGAAAATCAAAAAACAGTACAAAAAAATATAAAAATATGTGTGCAGGCTAAACAAGACGCTGGTTAACGATAGTTACACACACACACCGGGACTTACAGCTTAGTACGGCCGTTATTCCAAGTGCGTACGATGTGGCTAAGTTTGATATAATTGAGCCTGGTTAATTACCTAAGTCCCAACTGAATCCAAACCTAGCCCTACAATAATCACTAAACACCCTAGTTATCCTAACTCTATAGTAATTACCTACCTAGCTCCCTAGTCAAAGTTATCCTAACGCCCTAGCCTACCACACAAACCATAACAAACGTAAGTTACGTTGGTTATACGATAGGGAAGTCTGTTACAAGGAGACCTACGGTTACAGACGGAATTTGGGTAGGAAGAGGGTTTCGTGTACGTCGTGCAATGTACACAGGAAATGGTTTTCTCTCTGCCGATCCCCCAGACTCTTCGTATCGATGATGGCGAAAGATGTCTTGGCCACAGTGAGAGGAGGTATAGGAGATGAATCACACTCGACTCCAGCTTGATGACTGTTTTATTACAATAATGAACTTAATTATATAAAATTTTTGTGGTTGACACATTGATGCCTATTTACATGTGTGTCGTGTGTGTATTGAGCCAATGAAGCGAAGATCTCAGTAGGCCACTTTTTAGCGCTGACGGTGTGCCGGTGATGCCGACACGTGGACCGAATGTATGTCGCTCTTAATGCTGACGCTGTGATGCTGTTGTTGGCGCGTGTAACTATGGTATGTTCATGGTTGAACAATAGTTGTTGAGTATGACTGTAGAAGGCTGGTAAGAAATTGTTTTTGTTTTTTTTGAAGGACCATTAATTAATAAAAAATAGCTGTGTCTATTAGGTAAAGTTTGGAAAATGGATCTTTGCTCGTAAATAGGTAGATAATCCAGTATGCCACCTACCTCAAACTTCCACTCGTACGTTTCTTCACGAGAGCCTTGCACGGCAAGAGTCCTGGTTTCGAAAGCGAAGGCGAGCGAGGGCACTGAACGTTCCAAAAACACCATCTAAATTGGCACAGCACTGCGAGAACGTCTCACACAATAGATACTGCACGGCAGTGTAGAAAATTGGTTGAACTTGTCTTATTCACGGAATAGTTTCTCAATAAAAAAGACGTGACCGATACTGTTTGATCACGCAAGCCAACTAGCCAACCAAATCGTTGGCGGGGCGTTTGCACGAGTGTCGGCCGCGATTCAAAACGACGGTAGGTCGTGAAAAGCGGATGACAAAACATAAATCATCTACCCTCTAAAGATGAACAAAGATCCAACATACCCCCCACCGAAATTATCATGATAATTTCAGTTAAAAAAAAAGTAAGAGAATATTGCTAATGCAACTGGTAGGTAGTAGAAAAATTGGTTTGAAACGGTCAAGAAAAAGTATAAACAAAAATTAAAATTAAGATAAGATAGTAATTAAAATCTAGGGTACAAGTTTAGTATTTAATTAGAATATGGAAAAGGGCAAATCTTATTGACAGGTCTTTTAATGATTCCCTTTTGCGTCCTCAGAGTAACGACGCGAATGATTTTATCTGGACCTTCATGGAGACGCTCCACTCTGGCCCGAACCCAGTTTAGCGGACGAATCAGCTCAGACTTGATGAGAACTAAATCACCGATTTTAATATTAGGAGGCGAGGTGAACCACTTTGCTCTTTGCTGCAAAGTATGCAGGTAGTCGTCAGACCACTTCTTCCAAAACGTTTGGGAGATTTTCTGCAAACACTGCCAACGTGACAGTCGGTTCGTAGCTACGTCTTGAAGACCGTACTCGGGCACGGCGAGTAAGCTTTGACCTACTAAAAAATGTCCAGGCGATAAAGTTTCGAATTCATCAGGATTGTCAGATAACGGGCACAACGGACGCGAGTTCATTACGGCTTCGATTTTACAGAAGACAGTGGTGAGCTCTTCAAATGTAAGTGCCTTGTCACCTACTGCACGGAGGAGATGGCGCTTGGCCGACTTGATACCGGCTTCCCACAGTCCGCCCATCGAAGCTGCCGTAGGAGGAATATTTTTCCATTCAATAGAACGAGTTGCGCAACCGTCGGCAATTAAAACGTCATTTTCATAAAAAAAATAGTAAACTTCTTTCAATTGTTTTGCAGCGGCGACAAAGTTCGTCCCGTTATCGGAATACAGGCATGAGCACAGACCGCGACGCGCTACAAACCGGTCAAGAGTTGCAAGAAAACAATCAGCTGATAAGTCGCTGAGGACCTCAATGTGTACAGCCTTTGTGGAAAAGCAAACAAAAAGGCACATGTAGCACTTTAGAATTTTGGCATTACGATTCAAACTCGCTTTTATATGAAACGGCCCACCTAAGTCGCAACCGACATGATCAAAAACCTTATTAGGTTTTAATCTTTCAGCGGGTAACGTACCCATGTACGGTTGGATTGAAGTAGGGTTGCATTTAAAGCATACGATGCATTTAGATAACACACTACGAATTATACTGCGAGCGGATACGATCCAATATCGTTTGCACAAAATTCCTTGCAATGAACGAGGTCCTACATGTAGGTAAACATTGTGAAAATGTTCTATTATTAAAGTTGTTATGTGACACCTTTTAGGTAACAACAAGGGGTGCCTGCTATTGTAGGGTAAGTCTGCTAGCGAGATTCTACCCCCCACCCTGAGGAAACCATGCGCATCGACGAAGGGTGATAGCTTCCTAAGTGAAGAAACAAATTTATTATTTTTTATCTGAGTAATTTCGCTACAAAAGTAGGTTTCTTGTGTACATTTTATAATAACGTCGTGGGACGCATTCAACTCTTGAGTTGAGATCGGACCAACAGAACGCTCGTTCTTAGGTAACCTACAATTTTTAGCAAATCGCAAACACCAAGCGACGATACGTTGCAACCTGTTGAACGAAGAGTATTTTTTAAAAAACGTTTCTGAAAAATCATTAGGTACATTTTGAGATGCACAGGAAAATGTATCAACGTTTGTCTTCAGTTCCAAAATATCCGTCTTTTCAGTGACGTAAAAAGTACTGATTGGCCATTGATGAACGTCATCAGATAGCCATGCGGGACCATGCAGCCAGAGTTCATAATCAGCCACGAGCTGAGTGGGCATGGCGCCGCGCGAACAAACGTCAGCGGCGTTGTTTTCGCTCCGCACGTGATACCAGCTGTTCGACGGAACTACCTCCATTACTTGAGAGACACGACTTGAAACAAAAGTTTTAAGTTTGTAGGGAGGGGTCAGTAACCATGCGAGTGCGACACTGGAGTCCGTCAATGCAGTTACCTGAAAGTTTAGGTTATTAATATTTTGTTGAACGAACAAAACCAGTTTTGACAATAACACGGCAGCCATAAGTTCGAGTCTAGGTATCGAGAGCGGCTTGATCGGTGCGACCTTACTTTTACTGATAAGCAGTCTAGTTTTCACTTCATTGTTTGGGTCAACACTACGTACATATATGCATGCCGCATAACCACGGGTCGATGCGTCACAAAAAGCAATTAAATGTACACCGCAGAATTTAGGTATTAGCATATGCCGTTCGATTTTTATTGACGAAAGACTTGACAATGACGAGATGAAGACCGACCACTTATCACGCAAATCAACCGGAAGGGGGTCATCCCAACCGAGACTCAGCTTCCACAAATCTTGCATGATGCATTTAGCTAGAAATGTGCACGGAGATAAAAACCCAACCGGATCAAAAATGCTAGCAAGCAGTTTTAGCACTGACCGTTTTGTATAGGTGCTATCCGTCATGTTATAATCGAATGAGAAACAGTCGACGGTCGGCAGCCACTTAAGACCTAAAACCTTCAGCGATGAGCACACGGTGTCATCATCAATGAAGTTTATAGACACTGCCTGATCGGCACCGATCCTAGACAGTAATTCAGGGGAATTACTCGCCCATTTACGAAGATCAAAACAGCCTAACTTCAAAAGAGCTACGAGCTCGTCCTGTAACGTACAGGCATCTGAGAGGTTCTGTGTCGACCACAAAACGTCATCAACAAAACATCCTTGCATGAGGATATCAGCAGCTTGAGGATATCGCTTGCCCTCATCGCTCGCCAGCTGTTGTAACGAGCGAACAGCGACAAAACCAGACGATCGCAACCCGTAGGTATTTGTAAGAAGTTCGTAGGTTTTTATTTCATGCGAAGGCGATTCCCTCCAAAGAATGTGCTGATAAGTACGCTCAGTGGGGTGAATTAGGACATTCCTATAGAATTTAGCTATGTCAGCGGTAAAACAAACGTCATACAAACGAAAGTTGAAAATAATTTTCAAAATGTCATGATGGAGTTTTCTGCCTGTAAGTAATGTGTCATTAAGTGACACACCGCTTGAAGTAGCCGCTGAGCCATCAAATACCACTCGCAGAGGTGTGGTGGTACTGGATGCCTTCACCACACAGTGGTGTGGTATGATATACCTACTCGGTTCTGTACCTACATACGGTTTCATATGACCTAACTGTTCATACTCGCGCATGAAGTCTACGTAGGGCAAACGTAATTCGGGCAATCGAGCGAAACGTCGCTCCAGGTGGTGTAATCTACGCACGGCGTGGTTATAAGACTCGCCGAGGGCGGCGCACTTCGGGTCCATTAGGATAGGCGAAACATACCTACCGCTATCGTCCCTATAATGCCGCTCGGAGTATATCTCCTCGGCAAGCTTGTCATCTGGGCTGATAGGGTTGTCGCGCGGTGACTCCTCTATTTCCCAAAATAATTTGAGTTGATTGTTGATGGTGTCACTATCACTGGTGTACGACACGAAATTGCAAGACGTTGCAATATTAGTGACATCATCGGAAGTACACGGTACCTCAACTTTCCCACACAATACGAACCCGAAAACACTACTAAGTGCAGTGGGTAGTGTAGGGCCGACGATAATTTTATTACCGTCGTAAATGTCAGGGAATATGTCACCTGCAAGAATAATGTCTACAGAAGATTTTTTATAGAAGTAGGGATCTGCTAACAAAAGGTTTTTGTAATGCATAGAAACTTCTTCGGAAATTTCCACCGTAGGCAAATCGGAAGTGATCCGTTGTAAAATTATAGCATCGATATTAAACGATGGGTTATCGCAATGTCTCGGCTTAATAGTGCACGAAGTCATGCCAATGTTTTTGACACTACTTCCGGCTAAACCAAAAATATTAAACGGACATTTTTGACGCGACAACCCTAGCCGTTCTAAACAATTCAAAGTCATAAAGTTCGATTGAGCGCCTGAGTCGATAAGAACGCGACAAGCTTGCGGATTACCAAACGAATCTATAACATTGACTATAGCCGTACCTAGTAGGACCATATAGCTCTTCATATTGTTACCGCTGGTCGAGTGCGATGTTTTAGCGTGCAATGTGTGAGTACTTACAGTTGTCGGCTCTACGTTGCTATTATGCGCAGGAATGGATCGCGTAGCAGGACTGCCTTTAGAGTCAAGGTGCAGTAATGCATGGTGACGCTGATTACACGTGAAACATCTAAATTCGCTCTGACAATCGGATGACGAGTGGTTTTGCTTGAGGCAGTTGTGGCACAATTTCAAATGGTCAGCACGGCTGACTCGTTGCGCAGGAGTCAATTCACGGAATTGAACACAACGAAAAATCATATGATTTTGACCACAATGTAAGCAATTAAAACTCTTCGGCTTATTGTTAGATTGCGTCTGCGAAGAAAATGCCTTCCTATTAAAGGTTTCACTCGACTTTTTATTGCATGTGTTCAGAGTAGGATTCCTACCTTGCGGAACAGTTGAACTAGAATGATATTGAGAATGTTCCAATATTTTTATTTGATTATGCACGTGGGACATTAACTGATCATACGTAGGTATGGTCTTTTGATCGATACCTTGTTCGAATGTTTTTCTTGTGTTGGGGTCTAATCCCCTCAATGCTATATGACACAGTACATAGCTAGATAAGTGCTCAATATTTAAAGCATTTATAGCGCGATAAGAATGATCGAAGGTCTCAATAAAATTATTTAAATTGACTGGAGATTCAGATTTGAGCGCAGGAAAGTTGAGCATCTTATCTAGGTATTTACCTACGAGCATCCTATTGTCTTGATATTTATCAAGCAAGGACTGCCACACTACGTCGTAATTACTTGAAGTAATCGGCACACTCTTTACAATGCTAAGTGCGGACCCCTTTGTGCATGACAACAAATAATGAAATTTATCTATGTTTGAAATACCCGTTTGATTGTGCACCAAAGAGCAAAATGTTTCATAAAATGTCGTGAAGTTCTCAATATTCCCATCAAATGTGAACAACTCGAGCTTCGGTAAACGTGGTCGAATGTCACCATTTTTATCTTTCGTGTCTACGTGACTGCATGGTGGAACGTCCGCCATTTTGATCGTGTGCTTAGAAGCGCACAACTTGACGCGAAAAAATAAGTCATCGAAGCTGACCAAATCGCTGTCTGAGAACTGAGCTTCAGGCGTTATAGTTAATCGCATTTCATATATTTCCATACAAATACTTTCGAATGATTCACGTAGTAGTGTTATCTCTGAGGCACGCAATAGGAACATTTCCTTAAGGGAAGGATGGTTCTCAATTTTATTGGATAAATCAAACACTTGTTGCAATTGCGAATAAATACGTTGCTTTTTAGCAAGACATTTGTTAATGTTTCGAATAGTTTCTAATTCCTTTTTAGTAGGAATTGGAGCACTCGGAGCAGTTACTTCTGATTGCGACATTTTTAGATTTTAAATATGCAATGAAATAATTTAAATAAGTTAATTATATCCGGCTCGAATGACCAAAATGTTGAGTATGACTGTAGAAGGCTGGTAAGAAATTGTTTTTGTTTTTTTTGAAGGACCATTAATTCATAAAAAATAGCTGTGTCTATTAGGTAAAGTTTGGAAAATGGATCTTTGCTCGTAAATAGGTAGATAATCCAGTATGCCACCTACCTCAAACTTCCACTCGTACGTTTCTTCACGAGAGCCTTGCACGGCAAGAGTCCTGGTTTCGAAAGCGAAGGCGAGCGAGGGCACTGAACGTTCCAAAAACACCATCTAAATTGGCACAGCACTGCGAGAACGTCTCACACAATAGATACTGCACGGCAGTGTAGAAAATTGGTTGAACTTGTCTTATTCACGGAATAGTTTCTCAATAAAAAAGACGTGACCGATACTGTTTGATCACGCAAGCCAACTAGCCAACCAAATCGTTGGCGGGGCGTTTGCACGAGTGTCGGCCGCGATTCAAAACGACGGTAGGTCGTGAAAAGCGGATGACAAAACATAAATCATCTACCCTCTAAAGATGAACAAAGATCCAACAATAGTGGTTCAGTAAAAACAGCTGAACGAGTCTATTTTCTAGGTAAAGCTTTGCTAGCTAAGGTCGGTGGATGGATCATCTATGTTGCGACCCCAAAATACCTCGAAGAGACCCCTAAGAAGTTGATAACGGGTAGTGGAAAGTTCGAAAGTCTGACAACCAGTCTTGCCAGAGGGTATCGTGTTACCTTACTGGATAATCACCTAACTAAAGTAATAGTCAAGTTGAGTTTTACAAGTTATCAACTTTGAATTCTCAATTCAAAGACGTGTCGGTCGGTGAAATCGATGCGAGCTATTCTCGTACGAAGTCAGCCGGAAAATCGCTCATAATTATGTAAAAAAATGTCGAACTTCGGTCACCCTTTCAGCAAGCCAATTTTGGACTGACAATGATACGGGTCACTAAACGCAATCGAAAGAAGGATGATATTTTTATAAAAAATAACGATGAAATGTAAAGGGTGGAAATTTAAAAGGGGCGGCGGGTTTTTTGCATTTGAGTTGATTTAATTCCCAATTCAGGCAAGCGACTTTTCAAAAGTATCTGTAGTCGGTTCTCAAGTATCTGCTGTGGTACTCGTATCTGTAGATATTTCTTCATGGCATGTAAAGCCAAGTCAGAGGGCCATGGGTGACACAAAAAGTCTGATACCAGGTTAGGCACTAACCACACGACAAAGAAGAAGAAGAAAAGTATTTGTATATCGGCAAGCAACCCATCATCTGCCTAGCCTTTTTCCAAATATTTGAGGTCTACTTCCAGTCTAACGTACTGTACATTCGTTCTGTGGATCAATCACGTTTAGTAAAAATACACCTCTTAACCTCTAAAAGTAGGGTAGCGCCGATAAAGCCTACGACGATACCTCGTCTAGAGCTTTGCGGAGCCTAGTTGGCTGCAAGGTTGTGTACAAAAGTATTAACCTCTCTTACACTTAAGGTAAGCAAATGAAGATTTTGGTGCGATTCATTGTACAAGAAACTTTGATAGCTCATTGTAAGTGCCGACAAAGTTGGTGCCGCTATCGGAAGTAATACTTTGCGGCTTCCCCCGACGTGACACAAAACGATTAAGTGCGGCTAAATAGGCATCACTAGATAGTGCAGTAACGAGCTCGATATGACAGGCTTTTGTCGAGTTACAGATAAAGGTTGCCAAAAATGATTTGATAAGTCTGCAACCTCTGCCTTTCCTGTCCGCGATCATCACTGGCCCTGCGTAATCAACACTACAATGTAAGAAAGGGTACTCTAACTCAGTTCGAGTTGTCGGTAACTGTCCCATAATGGGTTGCACCGATTCCGCCTTGTACCGGCAACATCGGACACATTTATTTACAATGGCTTTGGCTAAGTTTCTGCCACCCAAGGGCCAATAAGTTTGCCTAGCGTTCGCTAATAAGAGCTGGGGACCAGCATGTAAATAAATTAAATGTAAATGCTCAAAGAGTATCTTAGTAAAATGATGCTTACTACACAGTAAGATTGGATGCTTTGCATCGTACATATATGGGGAATTATCCAATCTACCACCGTCACGTAATAAGTTATTGGGGTCTAAAAATGGGGACAAGGAACTAATTTTATTCTTTTTATGCAATGTTTTCGCTGTTTTAAGAATAGCATATTCGTCAGGAAACATTTCCAACTGAACCTTGAGCAATATTAAATTTAAAGAGTTTTTAAGTTCGACAACTGATAATGGACCACTACATTTGTTGGTTGGTTTGCCGCTAAGGTTATATTTACTTTGCCGCTGAATGGAAACTAAGCGAACATTTGTAACGACATCTTGCGAAACTCAATGAACTCGTGCATTTTCGGCAATTTTCACTGTTCGCAGCTTCTATTTAGTTTGTACATTACACAGTTAGCATAAAGTTCATTATGCTCTGTAAGATTTCGTTACAAAAATTCGCTTTCATTTCATCCTGCGGTGGTGTAAATTGAGCCTTACCCTTAATACTCTGGATAGCTGCCGGCGTCATCCAAATATTCAATTACTGTTTAGGATAATCGAACTTTGCATAAACGAATGTATTCGGAAATTTGGATGTAAGTTTTGATTTGTTAGTATGGGAATGTGGCCTAGTTTAGGGATTTCGTTTGCAGTGACCTGCTATTGTGCCTGTAAAACAACGAAAACTAAAAAAAAAAACTAAAAAAAAAGCTAAACTAAACTACTGCGTTAGCGATCCCCATCATCAGCCTAGCCTTTTCCCAACTATATTGGAGTCGGTTTCCAGTCTGACTGGATGAAGCTGAATACCAGTATTTTACATGGAGCGACTGCCTATCTGACCTCCACAACCCACTTAGTACTGGATAATACGATACCCTTTGGTGAGACTGCTTGTCAGACTTTTTGTGCCACTGACTACCTGTAACGACTGTCAAAGATCTACATTATGTCAGCCGGGACCAACGGCTTAACGTGTTTTCCGAGGCACGGAGGAAAGTCAGTATATAATGGATGCTTACCTATCCGCGGATTGACCTTGTCAACTGCTGCTTACCCTTGAAGATCGACCTGTGAGGCTGTTATTGGTACCAATAAGAAACAGAGAGAGAAAGACCTAAGAAACAATGGATGAACTGTGTGAAGGATGATATGGCAAGAACGGTGGCGTCTGATGAAATGACGAATAATGGAGAAGTATGGAAGAAGAAGACATGCTGCGCCGACCAGAAATAAATTGGGATAAGGGGAGGAGAATAATGATGGAGAAGCAACACAGATAACAGTTATTCAAAAATATTATGGATTGACAAAAGCTAGCGAAAAGCTTATCAATTCTGATAACACTTTAAATTTGAAAGTGATTCTGAATTTTCTAGACCCTATTTTCAATATGCAGCATTTGCATAAGCGAGCCGGAGGAAATATTACGAGGCAGATACCAAGTACGAATGTGGCCTGTCAACGGTGCGTTTCCATTTTCCAGTGCAATCAAAATAGGTAGGTACTCAAGTAGATTTACAAAATATACCGAGCTCACAAAAATCTAGAAAAAATCTATCGTATCTGATCTCAAGTGAACTTTCCCACAGCCCCAAAAGCCAGCCAAAACCTTCTAATCCAATATAATAATTTCCCATTCAAAGTATTTATTCGTGTGTTACCTTCCATCACCCACAAAGTGAAACGTGGGCAACCGTTGCCCGCTGCTTCCGGCGGCTCATTTCCGGTAGGATAAGGAAACCCGTCTGACATCCGGTGAAGAGATTTCTTGAAATATCTCCCCCATTGTAAACGTCTTTATCGGGCTCGTATATTTTTGTTGAGTGTCGTTTATTTGAAGGTAAAAGGAAGGTTTGTAGGAATGAACGTAGGTGAAAATTTATTAAAATGGGTAGGTAATTGGCAAAGCCGTTGGACCTGGCTGATGCTTTTAGTTCTTTAACAGCCGTTATGAGTATTCAGAAACTGGTTGTCAGACTCTGTCTTAACTCGTATTAGCCTGTAACTATTGATGGTCGCATATAAAGGGTGTAAAGAAAGAAGAGAAGAATAGATACTAGTATTTTAAATGGATCAACGGCTTACCTGACTTCCACAGCCTAGTTACTACTAATAGTGGAAATAATGAAAACAGCAGCGGTCTGATAGTTACTATATTTATTCGTGGTCCATACTTTACACACATGTGACAATGTACACAAACTTAAACAATGCTGTAACTATGCTAATTTCAAATCGGTGACAGACATGTGTAAATATGATTATTCACACAAGCCAGTGCTTTCATGCAGGGTGTACACGGACGTCAATCAAGCATTTTGTGTCAATATTGCTGGGAAACGACTTTTTTTGGGTGAAAAATCACGTTTTAAGGTAGGACTCAATGTAACGCACTCAAAACCTAGTACTAATAGATGCATTGTATAGTACGGGGGTCGGTCGGTACGGTGGAGGTATTTAAAATAAAGTATTATAACATTAAAACCGGACAAGTGCGAGTCGTACTCACCTCCGCATCACATGCCTATACCTAGCCAACCGATCAACACACAAGTTTTCAGTCATAAAAAAAGTAGTGAAATTATAGTCAGTGAAAGACATACATAAACGTTAATGTTTTGCTAAGTAGTAAAATGCATGCGAAGCAGCGGCGCACCGCTAGTACTTGATATGGATTATATCAAGTACTAGCGGTGCGAAATACCCTTCTCAAAAAACATTTACACCCATTTATGCAAACAGTAATCATATAGAAACTAAACCAATAGCGGTTAACCGAAATATTCTCCGTTTCGTGAATTTCAAATTGACAGATTATGCAAATTAAAGGACCCTTCCCATACATTGTTTAAGTTTAATGATGAACCCTATATTTAAATGATATGCCCCATAATTCATGGGGTAAGATAAGAAACTTGTAATGGTCTTACGGGTCGTTGGAAGACGGTAAGATTGGGGTCAGGGAAAATGTACCTATGAAGGTACACGTGTACATGTGATGGTGTACAGGTTGTCTTTATTAAAATTACACTTTTGTGTAAAAAATCCGATGAACGCACTTCAATTTTTTTTGGAGGGTTCTCAAAGTATTTAATTGTTATGAGTGTTACTAATACAACTCTTCTCACAAACTTTCGGAGTAAACAGGCGCCATAGTAAATTCATAATTATGTTATTCATTTTCTTAAAAAAAAATTATATACTTGTCGGAAATCTCAAGATTTATTCCGCTAGGCTTCTACATCGTGTGGGCAGACGATGGGTTTCGTGCTATGAAAATACACTGAGAGCGATACACTATTTCTAGCAAAACTAATCAATTACTTGAGATTACAACTTAACACAATAACACGGGGCACAATGAATCAGGTACAGTTCCAAGAGGTCTCAACTCCACCACGATCAGACACTGACTGTCGTCCTGGCTCAGAGTTGCCACCATCAGGGCTCTGTAGAAAGTACGCTGTGGTGTGGGTAGACTGGTACTTAGTTTGCATCATCCCACCACTACATGCTTTTGATCCATTTAATGCCCATACTAATGACCGGATCCAACATGCTAATGTGTGTGAAGCGATGATACGGCTTAAGAGCGGTCAACCCGTCATACTTTTCATACAAACGCTCGTACGTGATTATGCCGATGTTACACATCTATCTTTGTTTTTTTTTTAAGTAATATGTATGTTGTGCACTATATCTAAGTTTCTATGGTTGCAAAAAATAAAAATAAAGTAGAAACAAATTCAGTATAAGCCTCCAAAAATGAAATTTTCGAACACTATTTTTCGTTTAATGTCATCGCGTTAGGCGGTATGAGGTGCGCGGGAGACGAGATGTGCGGGATCGGGGCGGGGTAAGAAGGGGGAGTTGAAAGAAAATCGCCGCTGTGGCTCTGGATGAAACAACAAGCTTTTTGACCATGCTCGCGTTGACGATAGACGCGCCGGAAAGGGCCCTCTTAAGGTGGAGCACGCAGCGCACGAACCTGACTTTAGTCGCGAGTCTTCTGTTCGAACACCATCATATTCTTGCCCTTCTCCCATGTTACTTGGGGTCGGTGCAACATATTTTCCTCTTCCATTTTTCTCTGTCAACCGTGCTATCACTTAGTCCTTATTCCAACAAGAGACATTTATTTTTTTGTCTGCAGACAATTTTGTGTATGTAAACAATTCTCTCACACAACGAAGATACCTGTATCTCTAGAGTAGGAACGTTAAAATTGTACTGATCATGCTACATTTATTTTTTTTCTTTTTCGTGTGGTTAGTGCCTAACCTGGTGTCAAAGTTTAATGGCACCCATGGGTTTCTAGCTTGGCTTAACATGCCGTCGAGAAAAATCTTTCAGGTGTGCTGGCTTACTCACGATGTTTTCCTCCACCGAAGCAAGTGATAATTATATCATGCTACTTATGCCATAGCATAGCTCAAGCAAAAAATCAACGGTACAATTTATATCAACTAACATAAAACCTTTCTAACTTTCCCCCAGTTGCTTGCAAATAATCCTGGCTAAGAAAATCGACCTGTATACTATCAATGTACTTACATACCGAGGGACGGCTTAATCCCGAGTACTTGCACGGAAGGGTAGGATTTTCTAAATCAGTACCGTCGTTTAGAAACGTGGAGATATTGCCTTAGGAAAGAATTCTTGGAAGTAAAAGGTTTTTTTATTCAAGTCGAACTTGGCTGTTGAGAAAAATAATGTATTCTGATTTCCATGAATTTGAGGTTCGTGTCTCAATACTAACAGCTGCTTGGGTCAATCTTCAAGTTATCACGCAGCAATTAAAAAAAAAAAACTTGGAATAAACACTTCATCGACCACAATGAACCAATAAACTTAAAGACCAAACTTTCGTTTAATGGATGCGCACAGGTCATATTATTACGTCACAATATAAGTTCGTCGAATTTCAAGTAATTCATGAACGAAAAAAAAATACAGATGTCGAATGATGGTGAAATGTTCTTTTTTTTTCTCCACGCCTCTGGTAACTCAATAAAAAAGTCCCTTGAAAATCCAACCACTCTGAACTTCGTTCCACGTTTTGAGTTTTTTTTTACTATAATGGGCGTTGTACAAAACAAATAACCTATATATTAATTTTGTTTTAGTTAAAATATAGTATTTCAAGAAGCTAATTTCAATATTTTTGAAATTCATTGGCTAGTTTAATTTACATTTAATTGTAAAGTTGTAGGGCTGATGACGTCATCACTGGAAAGATTCCTTTGATCCTTTGACACATTTAACGATTTAATACATGAGTGACATTCAAATGATATATATATTTTTTTCAATGGAATTCACACGAAGCTAAGGGCTCGTTCAGACACGCGAGGACCGGGCGATTGCCAATCGTGCGGTTTGGAACCACAAAAAGCATATTTCACGATATTCTTTCTTGAGATCATTGATGACATTTGAGACGTCATTGAGGGTCAAATAATGGTTAACCACATTTCTTAAAAAGTATAAATGAATTGGGAATTATCTTTTTTTTTCATTTTAACGAGAAATAAATAATTAAAGACCTTATTCCGCGAAATGGTTTTGTAATTAGCTCAATTTAAAAAAAATGGACAATCCCCATTGCACTCGCGTGTCTAGATTAGGTATTGAAGGAAAATATCTTTCATCCAGACCAAGAAAATAAGTTTTCTCTAAGCATTTTCATTAAATTCAGCCACTTTTGTTCCTAAGAGATCTTAATTTGCTTCTAGGCTTAATTTGCATGAGATCTTCAGTCTGATGTTTTGCGCTTGTTTTATCTAATGTTCTGGTATCTTTGTGTAACAAAACACCCAAAACACTGTTTCTTTGTTTAGCGTGAAAACAAGACAGAGACAATAGCAATTATTTATACGCGTGAAGAATTTAGATATATTTTAGTATCTAAATTCACCGTTGAATATTGTTGAAATTACATTTAAATATTGAGCTTTTCACGACATTGTTGTAAATGCTTTGAATTTTTGCTGTAACAATAATATTATTGTTTCCATTCTTCTAGCAGTAGCAGCTCCAGGAGTGGGTTTGTGCCCGGTTTATGGCAATAGGCTCGCCCCCTATTACATGGGATTTCAACAAAACTGGCGAAATGTATGCTATTTGGGTACAACTCTGCATAACCCTTCATTCATCCATTAGATTCTTAAAAAAATAATAATAATTTGACGTAACGTAGCCTGGCTACCTCCTGGGTTCCGGGGACCTCTTCGGAGAAACCGAAGGTTTTGTCTGTGCAATTATGGATGAAGTTATGATGACGTATAACTACCGGAGATTTATTGTGAAGGACGGCACGATGGACATATGTCGGGCATGCCACCGTCCAGGCGAATCAATCCGTCACATTATCTCCGGGTGTTCTCGTCTAGCTAACGGAGAGTACTTGCATAGACACAACCTTGTAGCCAGGATTATCCATCAGCAACTTGCTCTAAAATACAGCCTTGTGGAATCGGAAGAGCCGTACTATAGGTATGTGCCCGACCCAGTTCTCGAAAATGGCAATATCACATTGTACTGGGATCGATCCATCATCACTGACAGGACTATTGTAGCCAATAAGCCCGATATAGTGGTGGTGGATCGATCAGAGCGGTGCGCAATGATTGTTGACATAACGGTCCCGCATGATGGGAACCTCGTGAAAGCCGAGAAAGATAAGCAAATCAAGTATCTTGACTTGGCTCACGAGGTTGTGGACATGTGGGATGTGGACTCAGCGATCATTGTGCCGATAGTGGTATCAGCCCATGGCTTAATTGCTAAGAGCCTCGATGAATACCTGAGGAGGCTCTCGCTAGGCAGCTGAATCAAGGGCTTGATTCAGAAAGCGGTACTCCTGGACACGGCTCGTATTGTTAGGAAGTTCCTCTCTCTGGAGCCCTGACCGCCGGTAGCTTGGACCCTGTTCCCGGTACCGGTGGGCAACAATTTTTTATATTTTTAAATGTTTTTGTATTGTTTTTATAAGAAATATTTAAAAATGTAAATAATTTGTATAAAAGTTAAAGTTAAATAAAGGAAATATATTTGACGTAAAAGCGTTACGAATAAAGTGCAGACGCAATTTCGGACGTGGACACTACAGATAGTTCAGTAACTATTTGTAAATTGGTTCAAAACCGTTTTTCTTAATC
This sequence comes from Eugnorisma glareosa, assembly GCA_947578425.1. NCBI lineage: Eukaryota > Metazoa > Arthropoda > Insecta > Lepidoptera > Noctuidae > Eugnorisma > Eugnorisma glareosa. Next base: position 16,056,638 of record OX387979.1, read on the forward strand.
CGTAAAAGTTTTAACAAACCTTTCACGGTATTGACGACGCAAGAAACGTTACGTGCAAACTGTCATTAGGAAACTGATGACATTCATTTTGGAAATTAGTCCTTACATATTATAAATGAATACAGTATTTTATATGGAGCGACTGCATAACTGACCTCTACACCCCAGTATTGTATGGGTAATACGGTACACCTTGGTAAGACTGGTTGTCAGACTTTCAGGCCACCATGACTACCACTCCATGGACGGGTCCACTCAAATCTGTGTGGTAAGAACCTCTTCAAGAGACCATCTCAGACACTAATCTGCATAGTCCTCATGTGATTTAACCAAGATTATGTCTGGACTTTAAAAGAGACTATGACCTCTGAGTTTGTTTCGGCTGTTTCTTCTCAGAGTAGTCAGGTACGAAACACCGGCCCCATCTAGTTTAAAAAAAAGAGACGTGTAAAAGTGTTTTTAAAAACCTATTTACAAAATAAACATCATTTATCATTTACCAGTTTACGACTGTCAAAGGTTATCTACAAATAAAAACCGGGACCAACCGCAGTTTAACGTGCTTTCCAAGTCACGGAGGAAACTCAGTATGTTATGGATGGTCACCCATCCCCAGACCGACCTTGCCAAGCAAAGCTTAACCCTGAAGATCGACCCATCAGATCCCCCCTCTTTTATTATTTTGCCACGAGCACCACCTTAATGAGTATTAAGGTTTTTTTTTGCTGTCTGTACGAGTGTACAGACAGCAAAAAAAACCTGACTCACTTCAGACGCATATATTGCTTTGGCAAACTACCGTAATTTGGTCTAACTTCGAAGGTACATGACCATTGCTAATCCTAAGGCCGATCGAAGCTTAACTAAGATAAAGTCAAGCCAAGCTAACCTTAACTATAATTAAAGTTAAGGTCATATGGCTTACTGGGGGTCACCGAAAGGTCTAAATTGTTAGTTTGATGGAGTTACCTTAGTAGTGACGGTAATCCGTTACACTACAAATAGAAATGCTGATTAGTATTTCGGGAAAGGTCTACAATTTATCATCAATTAAGTGATACCTACATGAAATTGGTTGGCTGCTGCGCTGCGTGTTCGTGTGTTAGTTTCGATTCCAGCACGGAACAAATATTTGTATGGCCTACAGAGAGTTGTTCCGGTTCTGGCTGTTTGTGTATGTGAGTTTAAGTGTATATAAACGCACCTACAATGCAGGTGAAATTACTGGATCAAAACAAAATAAAAAAATAATATTAGTGAGCCAAGCTTTACCAAATGAAAAAAGAACCACGTAAATCATACCAGTAATCACGGAGAAATTGATGAACATTCATAAAATAATATAGTCATATATAGGGTGACTGGTAATTAGTGACCGATACATAAACACGTGATTGTAGTCATGATAACAAACAACTTTCCCAAAGAAACATATTTTTTATACTCGTTCACTAACACAATAACACAACAGCCGTAAGAAATTCGCCGCCACGCGGGTTCCCTGCCTACCTACTGTTGCACGGTACGATAATAATGAGACAGAACGGCGTCACACGGCTAACAGCTGATAGGTCAGAGGCGTGCACGCGCGAATTTCATACGGCTGTTGTGTTATTGTGATAGTGAATGAGTATAAAAAACATGTTTCTTTGGAAAAGTTGTTTGTTATCATGAGTAGAATCACGTGTTTAAGTATCAGTCACTAATTACCAGTCACCCTATATAGAACCCTCCTTTACCTCCTCCTGAACATCCTTTTTTAAAGTCGGTTCTAAAATCGAAGACATCATGTTTGTGGCATTAAGTAACATGCTCTCACTCAGAGTGGTCCGTGTCCTACTAGAAACATTATGCTGTGCATTGTGTTTTATTAGCTGATTATGCTATGCGTTCTTTTACATTACACAACATTCAATTGTCGCCTATACCTGTGGCTTTACCTACATTCGAAAGGAATATTTTATTTTGGCATGTACTGAAAACAGACGGCTAGTTACCTACATAATCTTATTCTAAGAACAGGCGAAATAGAATGAAAAAAGATAATATAACGTTCATCAAAAATGACAAAAAAAAACATACAACGCATACAAATATTTATAAATACAACAAGAAAGAAAAAAAAGAAAAAAAGTTGACAGCTTGCACGTCAAGCCTGGGACAAGCAGGTTACCACTCAGCATGATGCTATGCTATGGGAGGCCCACAGCACAGCGCTGGTTTTCAGTATTCACCCGTGAAAAAATCATAGGTCATAGTGCAATTTTAGGTTGTATAATGGCACAACCAGAATTGCACTATGAACTATGATTTGGCAACGGCCAACAGATAAATTTGCTTCATAGCAGACCTCAAACTCATTAAAAATGTGGGTAGTACCAGAGAAGAGTATCGCAATTAGCGTTGCGGTGAGATCGGACGATCGTGCCTGTGTGTGGAAGGCTTAGCGGGTAATCAGTTTTCAGGGAAATTGTGTTCTCAATATCCTAGATGAGTGTACACTTTAATCTCTTCTGTACCCAATTAAATTCGGATTTGGTTTACGGATCAATTTTGTTGAAAGCCTTAAATTTTCTCATCATTTATTGTTAGTATACGCACTAGCTTTGCTCCCGACTTTTTTCGCGTATATTTTAGTTTTTGTTTGACCTAAAACGTAAGCAAAGCACATCCATCTATTAAAGCAACTTATGCTTAGCTGTTTCCCAACTATGAAGGGGTCGAGTCTGACCGGACGAAGCCGAGTATCTAATAAGACGCAAGCTATACGATAACTGACAAATGCTTGCACTGACTGGATATGTTCATCCAAATCTGTGCGGTTCTTTCTTTAAAAGACCATCTCAGACACTAATCTGCTTAGTCCTCATGTGAGTTGAACAACACTATGTCTGGACTTTAAAAAAAACTTCGACCTCTGTTTTTATTCCGACTGTTTATTTTCAGAGTGATCAGGATAGAAACACCGGCCCCTCCTAGTTTAAAAAAAGACGTCCAAAAGGGTTTATAAAAACCAAAATACACATCATTTATCAGTCAGCAAAATGAATACATTACCATGAAAAAAAACTGAAATAAATACGCTAAATGGTTCATGAGTCATAAGCGCTTATACGAACAGACCAATAGCCGGACAAGAAGAAGAAGAAGACAACCCTCCACAAAAATAGGTACCTTAAAAGGAAAAATACTTAAGGGTTAATATTACCGGTTAATCCTCTTCAAAGAGCAGAAAAAGACGTACTTACCATGTTCATCCCTTAACCTAACCTCATAACGTAAAGCCAAACAACTTCAAAGCAAACAAAAGAAGACTTTACTGACTCTTATTTAGAATTTTAATCAGTGCTTTTACAGCTCGGAAAACCTCACTAATTAGCAGCGACCGAACCAAAAAAGAATAAAACCTTTTGAGATAAAAAAGTTTTTTTTTAATCCACCCTAGAAATTTTGCGCTCATTAAGTCCATCCCCCTTTTAACGAGGAAAATGATTGTCAGCGTAATAAAGATCAGGCGTCGATTTTTGTGAAAATGAAACAAAATGGAAGGAACTTTGACATTTTTTAAGGTTCCGTACACAAAGGATACTACTGGGACCCAGCAGGGGCAAATACTACTGCTAAGGATCCGCTGCCGTCCGTCCGTCCGTCTGTCACAGGGATCTTATCTTAGCTTGTAATCTTAGTCACGACGTGCAAGTTGTCAACTTTTTTGTTCCGTCCTGTTGTATTTATAAATATTTGTTATGCGTTGTATGTTTGTTGTTTATTTATTTATTTGTGATTTTATAACCACGTCATTGTTTTTTTTTTTTTTACTGATGGGAAATCATCAAATAACCCCTCCCGCTCTGGGCTGAGCAGGAGGGAGTGTCAGACTTTTACTGACTAAAACCCATCCATGTTCCTTCCTTTGCCTTTTGTGTTCCAGGGCCGCGGTATCTCTTTCGAACAGTCCCGCAAGCGTCATTGCCCTGCGACAAACAAATATTTTTGCTTTCTTTCTTTGCGCCTCAAAATCGCTCAGAATCGTCATTTAAGGATTCCTATCCTTAAATGACGATTCTGAGCGACTTTGAGGAGCATGGAAAATGCGATTCCGTGCTGCTCGGTGAAGCGCCACCCTTAAACCGTAGTAGATAGACACTGTGATTTCCACAGAATGTGTATTTCTATATCAATTGATTGATATAAAATTAAAGAAGTTAAAATTTGAAGGCGTTTGTTGCCCGATCATAACAATTACGTACTTTTAGCACTGTTAAATATTGTTCGGTGCTACGGAACTCTTCGTGTTCGCGGTTGGCCGGTTTTACCCGACTACAATTTCGCAGGAAACAGGTAGACGAGAGTATAACGATGCTTTGACAATGATAGAGGTGCTACCTTTTTAATGTTTGCGCTGGAAAAGCGTTAGGAATTTGCCTGTATTGAAAAATGTAACTTTTCATCTTTGTAACAATTTTTAACGCTGTTTTCTAAACTGCAAGTATCGCACCTATTAGGTCTTTGTCGTGTGCTTTTGGAGAAGGAACATCTCAAATAACTAAATGAGAAAGCCACATAAAATAGATGCAATTTTTTTGCCCACTGTAGTGTATCGTATAACAATAATGATCAATACTCAAAAACAATAATCAAAAATTACATACACATAATATTTTCTGATTGAAAGAGTTCAGACTCTTTCAATCAGAAAATATTATGTGTATGTAATTTTTGATTGTGTTACGGTGTAGTGGTCAGCCACTACACCGTATCATACCATGACCTTGCTAGGAACGTATGGGGCAAAAAAATATTCTTCGTATTGAAAAGTATGGGACTATGCTCACTTGACCGTACCGCCATCGAAAACAGTCGCGTGCCATGCACGTGGTGTATCAGCACCGGCAAAATATTCTCGCCAATAACTGTTGACGTTTGCCTGATATGTTCACAGCACGGTCTTTGTATGGTCATTGTATGCTGCCCATGGGCTCCCGCTGACTTGGCTTCTTTACTCAATATAATCGCTTCAAAACTCTTCGACTGACTGAATATATTTCTGTGACATAATATCATTATCTAAACTATATCGAAGTTTGACGATATAGGTTTGCGGGGCGAACATCCCCGGAGGTTGCACAGGATAGATAGGTTTGGACGGAGAAAGGAGAGGCCTTTGCCCAAAGTGGGATCAAAAATAGGCCAAAAAAAAATAAGTTTGTCGGGTTTCTAATTATTATTTTGGAAATAATTTCAGATTACTGAAGGGCAAGTTGTAATATGCTCGATTATACCGATGGGAAAAATTAAGTACCTAAAATTGTTTTACAAACACAGAATTTAAAAAGTAAGTACCTAGATTTTAAAAAATACCATGAATACAAGAGAGGCAATTTTAATTAAACCACTCATTTTAAAAGTAAAATACGAAAATAAAAACTCATTAAAACTATCATTTGGAAACCCGAACAAAATGCTAAAGTGGAGCATTATTAACTCGTCGCAAACGTTTTGCTCTCGCAAAAAGAACGAGTATTTTCTGAGTTAATTTCTCGTGCATCAAATGAGATAGTATGTATTTGAATATAAAACTAGCCATATATAACACGATTTTTATAGCTATAAATAGACGACAAGATTTATAATTGACGACATGGTTGGCGAAGTGGCAGAGCGATTGGTTGCTGTGCTGCGTGTCGTAAAAATATTTGTATGACCTACAGCACACAGATAGTTCTTCTCGGTCTGGCTGTTTAGGTATGTGACTTTAACCTTCTGGCCACAGCCAATCGCGGCGCGGATTGCGGCGCGGCGAGCGGCGCGGCAAGCGGTGAGCGGCGAAAACAAATGGTAGACAATGTATGAAGTAAGCCACAGCTACCGGCGGCGCGAATTGCGGCGCGACCTGCGGCGCGGTGAGCGCCGCGCGGCACGCGGCGGCGACGGGCTGCGCGGTGTGCGATTGAAACAAATGTACTAGCGAGTATCGAGGAGGCCACAGCTCAGAGCGGCGCGCGCGGCGGCAGCGGTGGACGTATTCAACATCGCACGATCGAAACAAATAAATTTGTTTTTATCGGGCGTTGAGCTTATATAAATAATGGATACTGAACAATTTATTAGTGAAATATTGAGTAGATCAGGGGGCCTAAAATGGAAGCTTTAGCAGAATCATAATATGTATCACGTTAAAAGTTTTAAATTCTTAAAATGGTCTTTATGGTTATGAGCACAAAGTCCATTTTAAGAGTTTTAAATTTTTAACGTGATTCCTATTATGATTCTGATAAAGTGGTCATTTTAGGCCCCCAGTAATATAGATATCAAAACATGTTATAAAACATTGTAGGACGAAATAAAACAACAATTTAAATACCGTGCCACTTTTGATAAGGCCATTTTAATAGTTAGCCGTTCTCTAAATACGTCCACCGCTGACGCCGCCGCGGTCGCAGCTAGTCGAGCTGTGGCTTACCACCGCAAGTCGCGCCGCCCGCCGCGCCGCCCGCCGCACCGCGCACCGCGCCGCCAGTAGCTGTGGCTGGAGCGTAAATGATTGAAAACGCACCGACGATACAGGATGGATTCCTAGTGTGAGGCAACGTTTTATTAGAAAAAAAAAACGTTTTTGTTGTGTTCCACTTTGTTATGTTATGTGAGTTATGGTGTGAATTTCGTTTTGTTTTTGTATTCTTCTAAACAACGCAATTATTTTGCGTTTTCTAATGACAGATTTTAAGAAAACACAAAAAAATACTTCTTCAACATCGGTTCACCCGTTTGCGAGCTACGGTGCAACAGACAGATACACACACAAAGCGGCATAACTTATAACGTCGTTTTTTGAGTCGGGGGTTGAAAATTAATTTGCGCTAAACATGACAAGCACCAGAAAAAAATAAACGCAAAAAGAATAAGTAGGGAAAAAATATTATGCTTCACATTCACGCTTAAGAGAGAAGTCATTCTGGAAGGTGGATTTTTAAATAATATTAAACTTCCGTATCAAATGGTGATTATTAATCAAGTCATAAAACTGTGAAGCAGGGGCGCGCCGCTAATTTAAAAATCTTGATGCTTTTTATTGTTTTTTATCGACGTCCAAAAAAGGAATGCAGAATATATGTTTAATTAATTTACGCAAGATACATTTTTCATACAAATAATTTCCTTTGATACATTTTCGAAACAGTATGTTTTTGTTAAACAATGTTCGTTTATTAGTACTCCGTTTCAAAAAAAAAATATTAAGGCAATGAGAATTGCAATTGCGATCGCACGAAACGCATGTGACTAAAATAGTGATGGACATGAATGTTCACGGATGGAAACAGAGAGGAAGGCCAAAGATAAGATGGATGAATTGTGTGAGGAATGATATGAAAGAGAGAGAAGTAAATGACGCCAGGAGTCTGACAGTGGAACTGGAAGAAGAAAACGTGTTGCGTCGACCCCAAGTAGAATGGGACCAGGGCAGGAAGTTGATGATGATGAGGATTGCAATAGGGTATATGCAAGAAATACAAAACTTTTTTTTATTTCTTTAAAATGCCTTGTATTGGACCATAAAAACATTGTGGTACACTTGTTTAATTCTCTAATACAACACTTATTTTACAATTTAATATTTTATGTAGCGTGTTTTTGGTGAAACGGAATGCAAACACAAAACGCATCGATTCTGGTAATGACGTCAAAATCCATGAGTCAAAGAAACACTTTTAATTGAAAAGTACTTAAAGTTTCACTAAGATTTTACTATAATATTGTTATTGCATTTTTTGCTTAAATAAAGCACTTACATTTTAGTAAAACTAATCTACTAAGGGCAAAAAATTAGATTTAAACAAGGCAGATAGAGGTAAGTGACATCAAAGTCCTGACCATCATCTGAGTATATTTTTTTTGTGCGACAAGCAGTAGTTGAAATTAACTTTTAATTATTTTCTTGGGTTGGTACTACATATAAATGATTTAAGTGAAAAAAAAATTACATGCATATTTCCTATGCGTTCAGGAATTTAAAGGGCTCCCAAATATTTATTTTCTCCAAACGTACATGAAAAAATGATGTTTATTTTGCAAATAGGTTTTTACAAACACTTTTACGTCTTTTTTTTTTTAAAACCAGATGGGGCTGTTTCGTACCTGACTTCTCTGAGAAGAAACAGCCGAACCAATTCAGAGGTAAACAGAAACGAACTTAAAACGGAACTTAGAACAGAATTTCATAATTTTATGATGCTTCCGATTGATAAATTAAAAAAAGGATAAATGAAGTCATTTATCCTTTTTTTAATTTATAAATTACGATTACTAAACCTGCAAAAAAAAACATGTGAGACACGTCTAGTCTACTTCAAAATATTTTGAATAGTTTTTCAAACCTATCTTACTAACAAAACTCAACAGGAACCTACAATTCCTCTTCCCTCCAACTGTAACAGTATTCAATGTCGTTCTCAAAAGGCCCCTAAATAGTCACCCTGTCGGGTATTCAATAGGCAACCTTATTCGCTTCTGGGGCAAGCTCTTAAGACGTTACTCGTAAAGTGCTCTCCGTAGTCACCTAGTGAAACTAAATGACTGAAGTCTACTAGAAATGCATTTTGCTAAAGGTAAAAGATCCACTATTTCAGATAGGTAACTTTGTTGCAACTGCTAAAAGATTCTATTTAATGGCGATGTACAGGCGTTGGTTTTACTATATAGTTACTGATACTTGCTTTTTAATATGTACTTGCAATCTTCTAAGGATAGTGAGACTGCTTTGAAAGGTACTAGGTATACAAACTAATGGTTTTTCTTTTGTTTTAACATTTAGCCTTCATGCGAGCTGTATTTGATACCTATTGGCATAAATATAGACGTGCATTCTGTTTGCCGACGACATTGTTCTTGTCGGTGAATATGGACCTGAGATCCAGCGCAGATTGTAGAAATGGCAACAGACGCTGGAGTGTGGGCTTGGAAATCAGCAGAACCAAAACCGAATACATGCTCTGCGATTTGGGCGGTCTCTTCATTCATAGCGCTAGATGGCGCGTTTTTTTCTGTCTGCTCCGACTTCGGGTATCTCGGTTCACTCGTGCAAAGCGATAGCGAAATGGATCTTAGTGTTAAGCACAAAATTAACCCAGGATGGACGAAATGGCGCTGTGACTCCCGTATTCTCCTTAATCTTAAGGGGAAGATTTATGTTGCGGGACTGTTCGAAAGAGATACCGCGGTCTTGGAACACAAAGGGCAAAAGAAGGAACATGGATGGGTTTTAGTCAGTAAAAGTCTGACACTCCCTCCTGCTTAGCCCAGAACGGGAGGAGTAATTTGATGATTCCCCAACCGAAAAAAGGGTAGATTTATAAAACAATGGTAGTAGACCTGCTGTCTTCTATTATCAGAATGACGTGCCACAAAAGGGATAAAAGAAAGGCAATTGCATATGGCTGAGATCAGAATGCTAAGGAGATGTGTGGTGTAACGCGAATGAATAAAATAAGAAATGAGTACTAAGCGGAAGCCTGAAAGTGGCGCCGGTGACTGAAAATTTGTATGGTAATCGTTTATGGTGGTATGGAGATATGATGCGGATAAATGAAGAAAATGCTAGGCGGAAAGTTTTGAGTATGAATATGAAGAGTAGAGGAACACCAAAGAAACGGTGGATGGACGGTGTGAAGGATGATTTGACTAGAAAATAAATTACTGATGAGATGACGACTATTAGAGAAGTATGGAAGAATAGCACGCCATCCCCAAATCGAGAGGAGCTCGCGGCAAAATAATAATAGCCGCTCGGGTCGATCTTTAGGTTAAGCCGTGCTTGCCTAGGTTGGTCTGTGGATGGGTGACCGCCTATTATTTACCGAGTTTCCTCCGTGCCTCGGAAAGCACGTTAAGCCGTTGGTCCCGGCTGTCATCTGTAGATCTTTGACAGTCGTTACAGGTAGTCAGTGGCCCAAAAAGTCTGACAACCAGTATTACCAAGCGGGGTATCGTATTACCCAGTACTAACTGGGTTGTGGAGGTTAGATAAGCAGTCGCTCCATGTAAAATACTGGTATTGGTTGACGACCCGAATGGCGCAGCGGTAGTGAGGCTGCCTTACGTTCTTAGGGTCCCGGGTTCGAATCCCGGTAGGACCAAATGTTTGTGTGACATGGACCTTTGTTTCCGAGTCATGGATGTTTATATGTATAATAAGTATGTATTTACAAACAAAAAGTATCTATGTATCTATCAACTATCTGGTGTCCACGACACAAGCCTCGTTGCTTAGTGTGGCACCTAGATGGCGCTGTGTGTAATGTCCAGCGATATTTATTTATTTATTCAGCTGCATCCGGTTAGACTGGAAGCCGGCCCCAACATATTTGGAAAAGGCTAGGCAGATGTTGTAAGTAAAAATAGTAAGTAAAAATTAAAAACATCTACCTGTGGTATAACCGCTCATAGACAGATGGTGTTGTTTTACATAATCTTGGTTGGATTACTAAGAATATGTAAAATAACACCATCTGTCTATGAGCGGTTGCACTAAAGCAAATAAAAAGAGTCTTAACTACCTACTTTCCAGAATCACTTAAACAACTTTAGCTTCCACAAAAACCGGAACCATTTATTACGTTAATATCAAATTATTTAACAGTCTAAACTTCGTAAATAAACTTACTACCCACTCCATTTCCCACTCGAGAACTTCTGTGGTCGAACACAAAACTTTAGATGTAAAATAAATTTAAAAACAACTTTATAGCCATTCATTTAAACTCTAAACTACAACTGTTCAGACCTAATTGGCGCCTACAATTTTGTTTAAGCATAGTTAGGACTATTAACGTTGGATAGTGACTGAAACCCACGTAAAATCTATATTTGTATAGAAAATTGGACAAAGAATACAGTCTGTTAATATTATATTAAATGGATCGGTTTGATTCAGATGTTGACCTATATTTGTCTCTACTTCACTCAAAGGTTGACTGGTAGAAAAATGCTTACGTTATTCAGTCCGCGTTGTGCTTTTAAGTGTTAAATAAATAATGGCAATAATAATATTGTAGTTTTAAAAAACACGCTGTAGAGTGTCGTCATTTTATTTCTCGTATTTACTCAGCAAACCTCTTCATTTGCCGGATTTTTTCCAATAATAAATAGGCCTTGATCTGTCAGAGTCAAAACTAACTTAGGACATTTCAAACTATTCTAACTTTCTAACTACCGTAGGCGGTAACGTTCAACCACATATACACGAGTAATTTAATGTTCGCGAGACTAAACCCACGCAAGTGTCACCCCTGATTAGACCGTTATTGTGTCCTTAGTATTAAATTGAATTCTAGCAATTAGTCCCATTTGTAATTATTCAAGTTAGTGTCTTCGTGGAAGGAAACTTTGACGTTGCCATCTTTGTGAAACAACTTGAAGAGACAAGAACTCGCTGAAGTCAGTCTGACCGAAGCTTTCCATCATCTTTGGTATACAGTAAACGCCAGGTTTTTGGGTTTTTTCCGTCACGGATTTCTCAGTAGCAGACACGGAGTCTGGATTTGTGCCCGGTTGATGGCATTACATAGGACTTAAACATAAATGGCGAAATGTGGGTGTACACTAATCGGTACACCTCTGTCTAACCCTTCGGGAATTAGAGGCGTGAGGTTTATGTTATTGTCGTTGTCTTTAAGATTTTTGTTGAATGTATCCGCGATGACGAAGTTTGCTAAATTAATTTGTAACGAGCCATCATAATCCTGATCACCTATCTACCTAGCAGTAGCGAAGGGTCAATTTTTGTAAGAGGTAAGCCGGAGTACATTTATCTTTTATGTGATTTTATTATTTGCTTATAAAATACTGACTGAGCCATTTTTCAAAGGGAAGCCGAAAGGAATCGAATTGTATGGAAGCTTCGCCACTGCTATCTAGCTTTTCCCAACTTTGCTGGAGTCGGCTTCCAGTCTAACCAGATGCAGTTCAAGTTATACTTCACAATCCAGGTACTGGATAATACGATAAGAATGGTTGTCAAACTTTCGGGACACTGACTACCTGTAATGGCTGTCAAAGATCTACAAATGACAGGAGGGACCAACAGCGTAAAGGGCACATTATACCGGAACTGCTACTGCATAGCTGCAGTACGGCGTCGCCTCGAATTTAGGCTACAGCTAGCCGCTAGCGCTCGCTTGCTGTCACCGCGATTCTCACAATTTTTGAGAATTGACGTTGTTTCGCGATCTAAGCACGCGGTCCGCTCGCTAGCAGCGCGTGGTCAGCGAATCGAGTTGTATGGTAGCGGCAAGCGCGCTGACTGCCCGCCGTTGGCTTTTTCATATTGACATTAAATATAAAACCTTTTTGTATAAAATAAAACCGACTTCAAAAACACAAAAAAGTAAAAAAATAACTTTAGGTTCAGAAATCGGCGAGTTTTGTTAGTTTGATTTTGTTTTATTTTTGTCACCGACTTCTGAAGTTTAAGTTATTTCAAATTTAAATGGGACCAAATGGAAACTATTCCGCATCAAACTAAAGAAGAATCACGTAAATCAGATCATAAATCTCAGCGTAATCGGTGTACGTACATTAAAAAAAAAAAACAATCAAATTAAGAACCTCCTCCTTTTTGCAGTCGGTTAATTATACGACAAACTATTTAATGCTCTAATTTGAATGACAAGTTAATTGCTGGGTTGAAGCGGTGCCGTTGTGGCGCCGGTATAGAGTGCCATGACCTTTAACGTGCTTTCCGGAGCACAGAGGAAATTCGTTATGTAATGTGTGGCGGCTTAACCACAATTAAAAGGCTTAAAATAACTAGATGATCACCCATCCACGAACCGACCTTGGCTGTTTTAACTTGAAGATCGATAATTATAAGCCACGAGCTTCGCCTTCGTCCTTAAGAGGGCCCTTCCCGGTCCGTCTATCGTCAACGCGAGCATGGTCGAAAAGCTTGTTGTTTCATCCAGAGCCACAGCGGCTATTTTCTTTCAATTCCCCCGTCTCACCCTGCCCCGACCCCGCACATCTCGTCTCCTGCGCACCTCATACCGCCTAACGCGATGACATTGAACGAAAAATAGTGTTCGAAAATTTCTTAAACTGGTTCCAGCAAATAGTTGTTTTTGAATAAGTCTTACAAGTGTGTGAAATAAATGTTTTTCGTTATGAATCTCCATTACATGTGCAAGGTTTCTATCGAGATGTTTTCTTTACTTTTACAGTTTATGAGTACATTATGAACGGCTCGAGTTGTAAAAAAAGGGTTTTTTTTTTCTGAGATGAAAAAAAACATGAAAAAAAACTGTTTTTTTTTCTAGAGTAGGTTTTTTTTCATGAGTAGGAAAATAAGAATATGGTAAGGCGGTTATCGTATATGAGTTGATATTATTATTATTTTTTGTTCAATTAGAAAATACCATTTGTTTTTTGACATATAATATAGCGAATCTATATGACGTTCATAAAATCGCGAACCTATTGGATCCTCATTTTAAAGGATGCGATCTGGCTCCAGAAGAAGAAACGGCTGCTGTAGAACAAATTTATAATGCTGCTATAAAGATACCATATCTGGTATCTTTATATTCGAAGAGGATTCAGTACTGGCAGAGCTTGCCAATTACATAGCAAAACCTAAGACTTTTTTGTGGTCATCGGTGAACAAATTGAATCCCATTGCTTGGTGGGCAGGACTTTGCAAATCAACTGCTTTGTCTAAAGTAGCCGTCAATTTTCTCTCTCTTCCTACTACATCAGCAGCATGCGAAAGAACATTTAGTACGTACAGCAATATTCATACAAAGAAACGTAATAGACTGACAAATGACAGGGCTAGGAAAATAGTGTAGGTACCTTGCGCACAATTTAAGATTACAATCAGTACAATCATCAACAATATTAACACAAGCAGAAGGTAATAGAGTCCCTGATAGTATAGTCGTTGATTCAGAATCAGATGAAACATTTGTTTCATCTGATTCTGAATCAACGACTGTCTGTCTGTCTGTATTTACAGACACAGAACATTATTCCGATGCTGATGCATTATTAAGTGTAGCCATAGCTACTGATACAGACGATTGTTACACATTAAGATTTTTTTAAGTTCATAATAATAGTTACCCATTGATTTTAACATAATTTGACTTGAATAAAAACAAAACAATCAAATTTAGTGTTTTATTCCACTTTAGTTAGTGTTTCACTTTTTCTGAAAAAAAAAAAACCAAGTGTAGAAAAAAACTACGGTGCCAAGATTTTTTTCATGTTTTTTTTCAAGACTGAAAAAAGCTTTTTGTTTTTTTTTTTCAATTTACATCTCTATGAACGGCCAAAGATCAGTTAAAATTTGTGCAAAACAGCAAATTTTGGAGGCTTATACTGAATTTGTTTCTAAATTTTTTTATTGTTTGCTACCATAGAAACCACAAAAGTATAGTGCACAAAATACTTATTAGTTCAAAAAAAGTCAAAGATAGATGTGTCACAACTGCATAATCACGTACGAGCGTTTGTATGAAAAGTATGACGGGTTGGCCGCTCTTAATCCTTTTTTATTCTATAATTACAGCAAAAACCAAACCATACAAATAAAGTTGTACCTCCGATCTTCTGCAAGGAAAGTGTTCGCTTGTTGTGCAAGTCATAGCTCACGGCGATGCCGGCGCGATCCCTTAATTAACTGCTTGAAGTCTCGTTACACTTAGATCATACCAACTAATCTAATCAGCGGGAAGTTTGTTTTCATTTGCTAGTACAGGTTTCTTGGCGTTGTATTTAAAAAGTTTTTTTTTTTTTTTTTATGCTACAGCAATGAAAGAGCAAAATATATTTTTTGCTAAAGTTTTTTGCTACTACACATAAACTTTCACTTACGGGATATCTTCCGTGATTATCTTTTATTTTGAGCTCCCGATATTTCGACGCTGTTGCAAGCGCCATGATCGCGGGTTGAAATAAAAGACAATCACGGAGGATATCCCGTAAGTGACAGTTTACGTGTAGTTGTGTTTTTTGCTACTATTTAGACGTCTTTTAAATTCACAGACAACACTCAGTCTGTTGAGTATATATAGAATTAAATTAAGACCAGAAGTCGTAACGATGGTAACACTATCAAAGGATTTTAGTAAACTATCAAAAAAAATTATTAAAAAGGTTATTTGGGGGATGAAAATTTGTGTGAAAGTTTAGCATTTTTCACAATGGACAATTCCATCGCACAAAACTACAATTTCGATATTTGGCTATCTTCAGCACAAACGTCTTAATGATGTAACGGCGTCACTCTCCGCATGTTCCAAATTCGAAAATCTACAAGTCGATTTCCTAAAACTCACTTCTTCTGAATACCAGTTGATTACCTGCAACTGGATCCTTGGTGGTGCTGCCCCACAAGCGATGGGACACTTGATATCGTGTACTGCCTGTCCTGTTGCTAGCAGATTACAAGAGCTGATGGTCGCTACTGAAAGTGCCAAACTCATTGTCAAATTTTGGGTTGACTTTAAATTGTCATAGACCTATTTTCACAACACGCGATGGTCACTACACCGAAATCGCAGTGCTCTTATTCAGGTATCTAAATCTGCATTACCTGTATGCAACGCACCGTCAACAATATGCCTCGTAATACCGAACTATGAAAACCTTATTACGTTCCATCACGTTCCGCGATATATCACGTTTTGCATACATTGACTATGCAACGCATGAACGGGCTACGCATCGCCCGGAATTACTGATACCTGCTTTACTAAAATATTAGCACTTTGTCCATATTGTGTGAGGCTTTCGTCAGCAGTTTTGGGTTTTTTGTCACGTTTTCTTTTGTGTTATTAGGTTTTTCTATCAATTTTTTTTCAGTAGCAGCCACGGGGTTGAAACTCTGCCCGGTTGACAGCAATAGGCTCGCCCCCTATTTCATGGGACTAAAACATAGCCGGCGCAATGTAGGTGTAGTATTAGAAACGGCTCGTCCTAACCATTTGGGGGATGACAAACGTTATATTTTTTTTAATTTGCGTTATTTGATCAATGGATTCTGTTCCTGACATAAGGCTAGAGGGAATAGGCAATAACTTGCATAACCTTTGGTTTTCTGCAAGGACTTTTAAAAGGATTCAGTCTAGTCAAAGCATATACCACTGAAATATCGCGAAAGTTAAATTTTCTTACGTTTTTTGCAATTTGTATGTTGATGAAAAATGAGTCGCGCCAATAACACATATGTAGTTACAGAATTATAATCATTAAAATCATCAATACAACCCTCTAAGTTCATTTAACCCCATTGTATGACTTTTTGATGAATTAAAATTTGAAAGTTACACGTAACTTGAAGGTTCCTAGGTCCTGAGCAAAAAATATTATCGCAATGATGAGGAGAATAAACGCCTTTAAGCTTCGTTTGGGGATTTTTGCATCCATTATTTAGAGGCGATGTCTTTTGATCACGGTATTGTTACCCGAACAAAAAACATTGCACCCATTGCTCTTACCAATAAATTCCACAATTTGGTTTGTATTTGTTAATCACAAACTCATTATATTTAATGAGATAAGCATCTAATCATCAAATGCTTTGAAGATAACGACGTTCATTTGGGAAATTCGCATACTGAGCTTATCTTGATCGAGTAAGACACATGTACAGAGTAAGGGGCATACGTGGATACTGAGGCGGGCGCAAAAGTATCTAACATAATATAGAAACAAAGAAAGAAAAAGTATTTATTAGCCCGCACAGGACAAAACACACCAAAAATGGTTACATTAACAGTAGGTACAACAAAATTATTTAAATGCATGGTGCAATTAATGGAAAATGCATGGTGCTGTAACATATTAGTAATATTCTGATAGGAGAAGTGATGCCACGGTCAGATACGAATAAGAATTAAAAAAAAAAAAAAGTGTACAACGAATAAATAAATACGAATTTAAGAAAAAAAAATAGTAGGTATATAGGATATTGGTTTCTAACCATTAGCTTTGTTGGTTTAGTGGTCGCAAGCGGGACTGCTGAGCATGGAGTCGGCGTCTACGCCTGCCATGCTCGACGGGACTGTGTTACTTTACACAGCTAGCGATCGATCGTCTATTGTTTTTCCCTGTGGAAACGCAATTACTCTACCCGTGATAATAACCTTTGATTATATAAAGTCTAAATAGAGCATCAAATGTGCGCAAACGTGTCAAAAATATCAGCCAACTGTTGGCTTATAAGTTCGCACACAGAGACATAGACGCACAGTGTAAAACACCGGCTGTACGCTGTCACACGCACATATGTTTGAAATTGTTGACTCGTTTTCTTTGTTTTGATTGTAGGGCGACGCTCCATCTAGACATTATATAATCAAAGGATGCAACGTGGCCACCAAATCGCTTGCGCCAGAGCGACGAGCGCTCGAGCCGCGGGCCACGACCATACGATCACGATCCGGAGATCAATTCCCCGCGGCTTCGCTCGTGTTGGGTCCTAAATATTTTCTATAATTTTCACTTTCGTTTGGCGTTAAGGATGGACATCTACGGACCTTTTTATTTGTGTTTTAGACGCCCGCTACCGCTCTAGTCATCGCTTACTCACTCTGGCCGACGCCTAAGTTACTAAAGGTAATCAGTACCAGCAATTTCCGATCAGGTCACGCCTTTGAATCTTAAATCGATTATTATAATATCTTCATGACCTTATTTGTTCATTATGGGACTGTACTTCCTTGTTTCGGAATATTGGAAAACCACAAAAACAAAATTTCATTAAATATCAACATTTTGAGATTACAGGATGGAGATATACAATCATGCTGGCAAGCTATACTATAACATTTCAATGCGGTTAGGTTTGTAAGTTTGTATGCAGGAGGTTATCATCAGGACTACTGATCAGATTCTAAAAAATCTTTCAGTAGTGGGAAGCTGCATTTTCCCCGTGTGTCATAGGCTATACAGGGTGTAACAAGACCCTTCACGAAGCCGTCAACCAAGCATTATGTACATCAAACTAAGTATGGACACGAATTTTACGCGAACGCACTAAAATATTGCTGGGACGACTTTTTTTTGGGAGAAAAATTACGTTTTACAGTAGTACTCAATGTAACGCACTCAAAACATTGTGCTGATGGATGGATTGAGTAGTTCAGGGGTGCTAATACTACAACACCTAACAGACAAAAAAGCGGCCAAGTGCGAGTCGTACTCACACGCACACAGGGTTGCGTAACACCAAACAATATAATAAAAATATTTTGAAGGCTCATTCGAATCTTGTAGTGTTTTATATTCAACAGCAAATCTAAATTTGTTTTTCATAGTATGTTAATGAAAAACAAAATTACTGCTGCAGTTTGATGAAAAACAAACATCAAATCTTATTCAAACCAATTTTGGTTGAAAGTTTTATACGTTCTACAATCCTATTTTTTTTCAGAATTTTCCTCTTCTTACTTTATAAATTAGAGGGGGGGGGGCACATTTTACCACTTTGAAAGTGTCTATCTTTAAAACGATTGATATTGAAAAAAAAAATGGTTTTAGGAACCTCGATGCCATTTTTAAAGACCTATCTATAGACACCCCGCACGTATAGGTTCGATGAAAAAAGTATTTTTTTGTTTCAGTTCCATGAATGAAGAGCCCCCTCTTAATCTTTTATTTTTGTATAAAAATCGTAAACGGTTTACAGAATACTTCTACCTATTAAGTTTCAACTGTTTAGTCCTAATAGTTTCGGAATAAAGTGGCTGTGACATACACAGACAGACAAACTGACATGGCGAATCTATAAGGGTTCCGTTTTTTGCCACTCGGCTACGGAACCCTAAAAACGAAGCAATACAGGAACAATCCAATTACTGGAACACACCCAATCTCAAACGATTCAGCCAAAAAACATGGCGGCCGGGTAACACCATTCCTACCGTACGTGTACCTACAAAATGTTTGGTCCACATTTACTGAAGCGAACCAGTGTATTTCGCGCCGCTATTTTTGTTTAGTCACCCGAGGCTAGCTGCTAACTAGCGCTGGGAGCCCTACCATCATATCCAAAATATAGAACGTCTTTTAGATTACGTTTTCTTGGCCAAGTAATATTTTCTAAGAGAATGGAACTTGAATATGGTGTAATGTTTCTTTGCTTCAGTTCCTAGCAATTTTATACATAACGATCAAAAATTATTTATTGAAATCAGGCTTCTTCTTCTTTCTTGTCAATGGTATGACTTGTTTGAATTTCTTGGGCACAACATGTGGCCACGTTAGTTGCGGCGTTAATAGGCCCTCAAAGGCGCAAGTGTTGAGACACTTCGGACTCTCCAAAAAGTGGGTTATCGTCTGGACAGAAGCACCGTATTCACAATTTGTGAATTAGGCTCAGAACACCATTTTTCGAATGTCCAAATTACATTATGACAGTCCCCAAAACACCACTTCCTAGTATTTTTGACGGAAAGAAGAAATGGCGGAACAAATTCCCCAGCTTTGATTGTTTTACCTTCTTACACCAATTTCAGTTTTGAAGTATTGTGAGAGTACGATAGTGAAGTCATCTAACTCATTGATAAACAAAAACTAATGAAAAACCTACATACTTAAAAACTCACACCTTTTTCGTAGGTGGAAACGACAGAACGCCTGCTACGAACCTTACATACTAGCAACCAGCATGCGTATTTGACCACATGTATGAACGTACGAGTAGATAAGGCTATCAGAAACACAAATGAAAAAGTAAAACAAAAACTACGCGAAAGCCGCCCACAGCATAGGTTCACTTCCCTAACCGAAGAAACCTCCGCAAAGCCCGCAAAAAAGGGAATTCCCAAGAGAGGTATTTCCTAAATATCATTTTAAATAAAACTCCAACTTCGGCTTTCCCTAATGGACTCATAAAACTTTTACAATATAAATATTATAAATACCTTATACGCAAACATACATTATTTAAATCTCTAAAGTATAAGAATAAAATTTGTAGGTATGCAGTCTTGGCTTTCCCACGATGCTTTTCTGGCGAGAAAAAAAGTTAAAAAATGTAGATCCTAAAAAAATAAAGCAGAAGTTTCGAAGCAATTTTTTGCGTCGGCGGATAAAGAAAAAGAATGATCTGCGTATATTGCTGGGGACAGACGAAAAATTTTTTGCGTTGGTGTAACCACGGTGTTTGAGACACTTTCACAATTGTTTTTAAAGAAATAAAGTGTAGGTTGAAAGATAGAGAATTTCATGATACATTATTGGGCATGTACCCATTTTTTAATATTTTTTTTGTATGGGAAATCTTCAAGTGACTCCTCCCGCTCTGGGCGGAGCAGGAGTGTCAGACTTTTACTGACTAAAATCCATCCATGTTCATCGCCTTTTGTGTTCCGGGACCACGGTATCTCTTTCGAACAGTCCCGCAGCCCCGGCAGGAAGTACCCCTTTTTTTTTTTTTTTTTTTTATCGATGGGATATCATCAAATGAGCCCGCTCTGGGCTGAGCAGGAGGGAGTGTCAGACTTGTACTGACTAAAACCCATCCATGTTCCTTCCTTTGCCCTTTGTGTTCCAGGGCCGCGGTATCTCTTTCGAACAGTCCCGCAACCCTGGCAGGCGTCGGCCCTTACGGACCCCTTCCTGTTTGCTGACTCTCTTTGAGGCGCGCGTGGAACACGAACGCGCCGTCGACACGGCCTGTCGTCATAAGACGGACGGACGGCGAGCTAGCCCATAGCTCACCGTCCACAGGCCCGCGAGGAAGTACCCCTTAACTTTTATTTCAACCATGTGTTTAACTGTGAGTAGGTCCTCCCTTTCTAATCTGTGTGTCCCATGACCAGTTTGGTTTTTCAGGACTGGTGATTACGTTAATGACATAATTATCAGAATCCCATAGGTTTCAGGGCTTTTTCAGCCAAAGTTTCAAAAAACTAACATCTGCATTATAAGTAAGACATTTTTGAACATCTTTACCAAAATCTGGTCCTCCGATACAAACAAGTTACTACCCATCATACAATCTGAAACAAATAGGTGAAGACCAATCACAGAAACGCCAGCCAACTCTCCCTTGTGCACAACCGATATTTACAATGTAGACTAATTTTAAACTTGGACACTTCCAACATACGGTCGCTTTTGTAAAATATTTTTCCCGGAACATAGACGATACCCTGGTAGGTGAAGTGGGGAAACTTGGAAATAAAACCGGCGGCACCGTCGTGTTACCGAAGTTGGGGATTTAACGCTCGCTGCGACACCGGGCTGGGGTCTGGTGTGAGGCTTAAGCGGTTAAACGCTTGGAGATTGCCTTAAATGCTGATTCAATTTAGTCGTCTCTCCCCTAGGTAAGTGTTGATGAATCTGGTGTGGGCCTCAAATGTAAACGAACTTGTAATTTTGATTGCGGACTTCTTTGTAGGTAATTAGAGAAATAAAGAAAGAAAGAAAACCTGTTAATTCTACACAAACATAACACACATTAAATAATAATAATCCTCGTACCTCATAATAAATGCAAAAGAAAGTCGGCCTCTCTTCGATGTTTCTGCAATGAAGTTAGAAATGCCACCATATCCTAGATTATACAACTGCTTAGCTTTCAGGTTTCGATATTTTTTTTTAAACGGTGGCCGCACTCACAAACTTGTGTTTCAATATGTAGGGTCTATCTATTCATACACGAAATCTCTTAAGGGGTCATTGTACTCATCATTATGAACAAATTTTACTATGGGACCAACCTCGAAATCGCGAAAAAAATCTGCATCATCAGATCAATCAGCTGTTCCATACAATATGATCGCATTAATTCGCTAAAATGTACTGAACAGCTGATTTTTTTTCGCAATAATGATGAGTACAATGACCCCTTAAAAGATTTCGTGTCTGAATAGATACACCTTATATAAACTCGCTGCCCGAGACATTAAAGGGTACTGAAAATATTGACCTCACCTTAATCTTCCCAAAACACTTCATGTCCTTGACGGACAAACGAATAAAAATATATCAAAAAAAAAAACCGCTATCGCCTCCAACATAGTCCATACGCAGTGCTCCACTTTCCAGAGGGATCTCGCGATGACAACGTTCTACGGGTCTTGTGCTTCTACCGCTATCTTCACATATACGATACGACAGAAATCAGTTTACTTTTCTCATTCTTAGCCACGTTTTCGTAGATGGAATTAGCTTTTTATTACCTGCCAGTATGTTAGCACAAAGTTTAGGGGAATTTAGTTCTGGGGACACTGTTTGCCCTTTTTATTACCTGTGACGTAATAAGAAGAAACAGATAGAATTTGGTAAGGTACACACACGCTCTGAACTCATTGGTGGTGGTTTTTCTCTTCAGAAAGATCAGGTGTGTGTACTCAGATCCAGCGGACATGAATAACTAGATGTATGAACGAGATGGAGGCGAAAATAATTTCTTAGTATATATCGTAAAAGGTGGCTTTCTGATGTTTGTAGTGATCTAAGTATATATCGTAAAAGGTGGCTTTCTGCTGAGGCTGGCCTAGAAATAGGTGGCGACATGACCTGGACGCGCACTGCGATGGCTGGTTCGAGGTGGCGCACGAAAAGTGTACCTACCCGGAAAGGTATGGGGAGGTAAAAATAGAGGAAGATGTCTAAGGTAAGTAAAGAGGGTTCTGAATCACAATTCACCCAGATTTCTTGGATTTGACATTGTTATTTTTAACAATAAGTTAAGTCAAGATACATCCGGTTAGGCAATAAGCCGATCCTAGGCAGATGATGAAGTTTAGTCAAGATAAATAAATTCAAAATTGGAAGTTGGTAAACAAGTACCTATCCGATTAAAGAAATGTTGACATTTGAAAACAAAATATGACACTTTAGGTAAACTTATAAAAGTAAAATATGAAATTCAAATTATGAACATAATAATCAAACGTTGAAACATACTTATCATTACAACATCTACGTAAAAAACTTAGACCACTCTCTCATGTGGGTAGCCAGGAACGATATACTCGTACATAACGCCACTTGCTAAGATCATTTCTGCTCTGTTTGCTTCGTTCACGTACATAGTAAAAAACTACTTAGGACCATAATTCAAAATATATTATTCAGGACCACCGTTTTGAACATCTTAAAACTTGGGTAACATACTAACTTCCAAGTGTGACGTTACTTAAAGTTTTCATGAGGAAAATTTTCATAAAGGTTTCTTTGAAAAATATGAGCAACGCAGTTTTTAATCACATGAATATTTTTAAGCAGTCTTAAGATGACTTCAAAGACTGGTCTTTAATAATCTCAAAGATACATTGGGCCGGTCATAGTTTTTTTCCCTTTGGCCTTCAACCAGTACTGATAGATAGATTTATTTATTTCTGAGTATATGGTACATACATTATGATCTTAATATTAAACAGTTTCAAATACACTATACCGTTGCCGGTGTAGAAATATCAAAATTAACTTACAAATTCAAAGTGTTCGAGTTCTAGGCCGCAACAATATAAGTATAAATTATTTGAGATGAAAATAAGTAAATCTTATACTAATGTCTACTTCATAAGCACCATTTTTAATATTTATTATTTACTAGCGACCCGCCCCGGCTTCGCACGGGTGCAATGTTATACATATAAACCTTCCTCTTGAATCACTCTATCTATTAAAAAAAACCGCATCAAAATCCGTTGCGTAGTTTCAAAGATTTAAGCATACAAAGGGACATAGGGACAGAGAAAGTGTAGTGAAGTGATGAATTAAATGTCAAAATTTACCAATTATCTAATGTCAAAGAGATACTGAAACACCCCAATGTTTGATATTCCGCCATATTTTTTGTAACAAATCCGCAAGTTGTTTATTACTGTGAATAAGACGACTATATATGTGGGTCATATTATTATTTTGATTTAGTTTAGTTAGTTTCACGATTGTCTGGCAGTTTGAGTACTTTATGCGGCCTACCCAAATGTCTTTTCTTTGGTATTGTTCGTCGTGTCAGTGAGCTTCTTGGATTATCAGTCGAGCTCTACGATCACTGATAAATACTTGTCCTGACTGGACAAGTCCACTTAAATCTGTCTTTCATCTCTGCCACTAATCTGCATGGTCCTCATAATATATGACTTGACCAATGTCCGGACGTTAAAAGAGACAGTGACCTCTGAGTTTGTTCAGCTGTTTCTTGTCAGAGTAGCCAGGTACGAAACATCGGCCCCATTTTTTTCGGATATTTAATCATCAAATGGGTTCCCCGCTCTTGGCGGAGCGGAAGGGAGTGTCAGACTTGTACTGACTAAAACGCATCAACGTTCCTTCTATTTCCCTTTGTGTTCCAGGGCCGCGGTATCTCTTTCGAATAGTCCCGCAACCCTGGCAGGCGCACTATGGAAAATATAGGTGCTTTGCTGATTAAAAATCTGTAACTTTTTTGTTTTCAGTCATAGTAACTTCAAATTTTGCACACATATAGAACATAGTATAACAATTTTACCAATAATACTTTTAATATAAACTAGTAGTAGCTCGTGGTTTTACTCGCACTTTATTTTAGGAATCCGTAAAAACTTTATATGAATGGATGAATTTGACTTCAATATGATATTTTAATTATTTTTAAATATCAAGACAACTAAATAACACAAAATAAATTAAAACTAAAATATATTATGACACATTTTACAATATTTTTACTACTAAGTAAAATATAGGTACACTTAGCTTAAGATGATAAAATTAATAGTATAACCTCTTACTAGTACATTAAGCTACACTTACAAAATATATATCATAAATATAGGGATGTAAATACCAATGCTTTTATAATAAAAGTACTGAATCATTGTACTTGAACCACTTCAGGATCCGCAATAAGTTGATTTACTTTCAAAAGAAGTAGAGTTTCTTCGTCAAGTTCCTTGATGTTTTTAGAATATGGTTTACGGATACTTGTTATGTAGGGATCTGATGTATAAAGTAATGTATGGAATACGTCTTCGTTTGTTGCCGATGTGGAACATTTTCTCGCATGATGCAATCTCAAATTTTTGTAGTCTTTATTGCGCGACTCTTGTGCATCTTCCGATAATTGTCCAATTGGTAATACGGCAAAGTGATTGATTATGCTTTCACCATGAATCAATATCTTGTGCACAGATGATGGCATATAGTACCAATTGTACTTGCTAACGTATATCCTTGCCGTTTCTAAAGCATATTCGCCGAACTTTTGAGCGTCAATCATAATACCCGAGGTTAAAGCTTGTAAGATTATATACAATCTGCGTATGAGTCGTTCATCTACACCTGTGATTTCTGCAGCACACCTAGTATTATAAAAGAATCTTCTTGCAGTGTTGCCATCATTACTGTTACCACTAACTTGTCGCGGTTTATCGATTATTAAACCCAACTCTTCACGAAAACGTCTATGAACCATTTTTTTCTTTTCCTGTTTCAGTCGTTTGTTTTCCTCATTCGTTGCTGACCATTTTTCAAACCCGAGATTATATGAGATGTGTAAAACCATCTCCATACATCTTATCCAGGCATGTAATGTTGATAATCCGTACTGAAAACTGTTTTCATTTTCGGGTCTAGCAGTAACTTTTGCTAAATCGTTCATTAGACGAGGAGTAGCACCACAAATAGTGCACGTAGAACTTGAAGAAGTGTCGGTTAATACTTGTGCCACTTTCCCATTTATCATAGTTAGGAAAAGTTGGTGTTTGATCTGTACTCCTTCTCTATGTTTATTTATCATTGATGGATTCAAATTGTCAATTTGGTTTTGAATATTGTCGACAACAGCTTTGGTTTTCTCAGGAGTTTCTTTAGAAAACTCTATCAAAATAGGCCGACAAAACCTTACAGATGAAGGCACAGGATTTTGCCAGACAATATTTCCCGTAGTTTCATCAATTAATCTTATGGGAACAAAAGAAGTAATAAATAAGTTTGCATCTGAAATAAGTTCAGACTCCTCTGGAAGTTTTTGTTTATATTCACTTTGCCCTGATGAACCGTCACTTCCCCATTTACTGTATAAAATCATGTTTTTCAAATCCTCTCTGACATTGTCAATCAAGAGAATTCTAGCTATTGTATGGTCCAATAAACTTTGTAACGAAATTATTTTAGCATAAGTGTTGGTAACTTCTATCGAAGAAGGTGGTGGGTAACAGCTTTCTTTGCATTCCTGAATTTTATAGTATGGAGGCAACAACTTACAGTTCTTTTTATCGGTCAGATTTCTCAGGTATAAATACTGTGCTTTGGTAAGGTCTAAGTCAATATAAACACTCAAAGCTTCTTCTTCGGATAACGTTTGAAGCGGACTAGAGCCAAGAAAGTCGGAAAGGTCTTCAAAAGGAACACAAGGCCTTCCTCGTTTCTCAGAAGTTGAAGAAGTGCAGGGAGATGATTCATCTTCAGTTATTGAAACTGAATATTCTATATCAAGCCAACTGCTGTACTTTTTCAGAAAATTGTCCTTGTTACATGATGCCTGAGCCTAACGAGTATTGAACTGCGGTAATAATTTCTTCTGGATGTCACAAACAATAAATTCAATATTTTCAGATGGAACATGACGATTTTCACGTAAAAACGTAGACAGAGCGGACACAGTCTTATCGTTTTCAATATAGAAAAGTATTAATTCACGCCTCGAGCAACTGAATGAGTTCATTGTTATAGTTGTAAATAGTAACTAATTGCGGATTGCAAATAACTAATGTAATTAAACATTTTTGTGCTTCACTTTATATAGGAAAATCAAATGAGTATAGTGTGCACCATGTATCGCCTGTTATCATAGATTTCTTCATTCTCACGTAGAACGTGTGCAAAACCACATTTCCGCCGATAATGTATATTAAAACCACAGATATTTGACCAATGATAAAAAAAAAACTTTTACCTATCAATTTGTCCCAAAATACATTTTGGCACCTCTGCCACATACTACTTCATAACTACTGAACGCGCAAAAATGCGCAGCTGATTCTTTACATAAATATTATTAGGTATCCAATGAACGTAGTAATACCAAATTCAGAATGTAGGCAAGTGTAGTTAACAGTCAAAAGTCTCGATGAAATTTAAGAATTTAATTTTTTCCCATATTTGACGAAAATATTTATAGCAAAAATATTTATTCACATAATTAATAAAAACTACTGCTTTTAAATCTGTAATTAAACAACCTTTCGAATGATATATAACACTATAAAAGGTTCTTTAAAGATACAACCAAAATTCAACTCTAAGTCCCTGATTTTCGAGGTATAATTAACAGAAATTTCTAAGTGTCGGAAATTAACGTTTTTTAAGCAATATTTTACATGACTATTTATTGAAAAATAATTTAAATATGAAAGAATGACTCCTTATCTAAAAAATAAGACCAAGATCATGTCTAATTTGCATCATTCAAAAAAAGTATTTTTAATCAGCTCTTGTTCTACCATTTTCCATAGTGAGGCGGCGGCCCTTGCGGACCCCTTCCTGTTTGCTGACTCTCTTTGAGGCGCGCTTGGAACACGAACGCGCCGTCGACACGGCCTGTCGTCATAAGACGGACGGACGGCGAGCTAGCCCATTACTCACCGTCCAAAGGCAGGGGCCTTTTTTAAAACATAACATGATGAACCGTGTAAAAGAATTGTTTAAAACCGTTATTTACAGAAATCATCATAATCATCATTATGTCAGCCAAACGACGTCCACTGCTCACACATGTCGCTGCTGTGCCATAGGCCTCCCCCAAGTGACGCCACACTGACCGGTTCCGTGTGCCTCTCATCCAGCGGGATTCCCGCAACCTTCATCAGGTCATCAGTCTATCTAGTGGGAGGCCTTTCAACGCAATGTCTTCCGATCCGCGGTCGCCACTCCAGAACTTTTCGGACCCATCGGCCATCCGCTCTGCATTTACAGAAATAAAAATATGATTCATGATTCAAGCTTAGTCGTAGTACTATTAACTCATGCTTGGCCAACTTGTATTCAATAGCCTGGTTCCACCCCGCAGTCAACTTTTTAATTGATTGAGATGACAAGCAACCCAAGTGTAGTTATTCCAATATCGACTAACTACTACAGTTCTGTCCATGACTTAGGGCTATGCGACTAGCGACGCAATTTGCATCAAGTGAGACGCCAGTGGCTACGGCGACTTGTCAATCAACGCGCCCCTGCCCCACCTACTCTGCAGTTGTGACCGCTGCGCTGCGTGTTAAGCCGGCCATAGACGATAAGTTATGCATGACAGTTTAAAATTTGCATTGAAAACCGAGTTCCGCAGAGGACACAGATACGTAACTACAAGCCTATTGATTGTCTCATTTGCAAGCATGCCATCACCAGCAACACACAACAATTTGGTTGCTTAAGTGGGTATATCAAACGTTATAAAGAAAAAAAAAACCAGTGAGAACTGAAAGCAGTGCATGCGACCTGCAATAAACGCTCAGTTACGACTGAAAAAATATATAATTCGATATTCTCTAGGTTGCATGAACAGTTAAAACATAAATGACTATGACTAGTTATCCTAACCTTTGGTTGGTGGTTTGGTTAGGATAACTGTTCAGTTTTCTCCGTTTGACTGTACAGGCAAAACTGCACAATATGAATGACATGATATCGTCTATGACCGGCATCTCGTTACTCTACAATAAGTCGCGTCGCGATGACTCGTGAAACGCTCTTAATAACTTCCTTGAGCATTGCTGGAAAGTATGCTGGGAGCATTGCACACTGCGTTATCGTGCTTCAAATGATAGATCTCGGCGATATGCGTGAGTCCATTAATGTGTATCCTGGTGGCCTACCATGACGTCTTACAGCAGGAGTAATTCTAGTGTGGGAAAGAGACAGAGCTATAGGTACAGGTCGTCTAGCGCCATCTCTGTCCCACACTACAGGAGATGATGGACGCTCGAACTTGTCGGTAAATTTTGGGCTGCAACAATGAAGATTGGTATCGACACGCTAAGAAGAACATCTGTTGCTTGTTTCCTCTGCAGTAGCTGTCGCATGTCGCGTGTCACTTGAACGGAGAGATTGTGGTCAAGGAGTAAGAAGAATTAGGTCAGCAGTACCGTCGCACCACAATAACCTATTTCGAACAACGATAGAACATGTCGGCTGACAAGAAACCAATACGTTACTGTATTAGTAGGCCGTTCCTCTGATTTTGGTATTGATAGACTTATATAGGGTGACTGGTAATTAGTGACTGATACTTAAACACGTCATTGTACTCGTGATAACAAACAACAGTCCCAATTTTTTTTTATACTCGTTCCCGTCATACATTCGTTTGTCCAGCAAACCAGTGACCAGTTGTCCACATTAGCCCTGGATCGAAACGACTGGAATTCATGGGGAGAGGCCTATGCCCAGCAATGGGGCGACGCAAGCAAACAGTATCAGTACTCGTTCACTTTTATCCCATTATCACAACAGCCGCATGAAATTCGCACGCGTGTAATAGATTATCCTGACTGTGGCATTTGTATTTTATACAGGGATCCTTATTATAGGTATTATTATGGTTATCATAAGTATTCCGTTTACTTTTAAAAGTTGATAAAATAGTAATGTTTTGCATAACCAAAAACTTATAACAACTATGTAATACCTAATCTTGTTTGTTTCCTCGTATGGCAGACAAATTTCCAAGAAATAGACGTGATGATAGCAAACTATGTGTACATACATCAAAAACTGCACTTACGAGTATGCGCAAGAGTGTTTTTTGCATGGCACCAACTATCTACAACAAATTGCCCAAAAGCTGGAAAGAGCAAACTATACCTAAATTTAAACAAACAATGAAATTGTTTTTGGCACAAAAAGCATATTATAGTATTACGGAATTTTTAAACGACTCATTGTAGTAATTATGGTCATGTAGTAGTGGGGAACATAAATATGCCTCTTTTATAAATGTTATTAGAACCTTAACTTAAATGCCTATTAAATTGATGTAAATCTTCATTGTGATAATTGTAATATGTTGGATAATGTAATGTAAATGACTGAATTGAATTTTGTTGAATATATCTATGTATAAGCGTAAATTTAAATTCATTGAATCAATAATAATAATTGTACCTAAAATATTTGCACGCCATGAAAAATGGCAGACATGTCGTGAGCCACTATTATTTAAGATCTCGCATGCATGTATTCTTTAATTCTGTATGTACACACATGTTTGAGCAAATAAAATTTCTTATTCTTATTCTTAAATCTACATTATTCAATAACTCCTTCATTATTTCAGTATGTCTGTAAAATAAGTAGTTTAAATAATAAGGAATAATGTAGCAAATCATATAAAATATTCCAAACGGATATCCACTTTTTATGTCGTTGACATTTTGGATGATGGTAGATAAAAACGTCAAAGTTGTTTGTTCACGACTATAAAAAGGGGTGCTCCGAGTGGCAGAGGCCGCCCCTGGCTGGAGGCCTTAGATTCATTTTAAGGCATCCACAGGGATTTGCCCGTTTAAGCAGTAGCCAGCCTCAGAGGCTGAACTGCGAGATGCCATCTCCAAAAAAAAAATTAAAATAAATGGCAGAGGCCATTCTTGTTGGGGACATCTACTAGAACGGAGCTCTGGCCTATATACAGGTAAAAGTTAAGTTATTCTATTGCTGTTATTATTGTGTTACGATATAATACTATTTTAAAATGTTTGTTGCTTTACTATTGTTATTATGTTGGATTGCTATTGTGTTGGATATCCACTCATGATCATGATCCATTATTTAAGTAAATATTTCGGTAATATTCAGTACAAGTTCTAATTGATATTATACTATGAATTGTTAATAACTATGTGTTAGAAATATGTGTTATAATAACGCTTATTTTGCTTAGTGTTTATCTACACTGATAAACTGCTATTACTTGAGAATGGTCCAGGACAACGGATAGTTGTCCTGGCTTAATATTTTAAAAGATGTTACCGTGCAGTTTCTTGTCCATTCTTCTCCACGAAGACCTAGGTTTGCGAATGACGTAGCTTGATAGAACTTGACCAATTAATAACTGACAAGCCTAATTGAAATAAATGAATAGTCTTGTCTTTCTGTGCTTTTCTTCACAAAAACCCTTTTCCCTACACACCTCTTTTAGACACAATAAATAACAAGTAACGATCCTGACACTCAAAGATTCATAATTAGTGGATATTAATACATAATACATTATGTATCTCACCTACTCGTTATTACGTGCGTGTTGGACCTATCAGCTGTTTTTGTTTGTTACCATGAGTATAAGCATGAGTATAATAATGTTTAAGTATCGGTCACTAATTACCAGTCACCCTATATGCGTTATACAACATAGAATGGTAAACATAACTATAGTGCAGAAAACATAGGGAGATGTATGATACTGCTTTAAAAGATATCATATTGATAGAACAATGCAAAGGAAAACATTATGATCCCCTGTTTCAGTGAGCTGATAAAGCAAAACACAAGTAAATTACGTTGTTTTTTTCGCAATGTTCCATCTATTGTAAGTATATTTTAATGTATTTGAAACGATGTGTTTAAGATCGGTATCGGTGGGTTTGAATAGAACCAACAAAATTACTATAAAATTTATAGAAAAAATTTCCACTTTGCCCGCCAGTAGAAATCGTTTTCGAAATTAGGATTTCCGTCTACTACACAAAATCATAATCAAAGCACTTATTTCAAGTACCTAAATCAGTTACAGTCACTTTTGAACTGACAACAACAATAACAATTTAATAATTTATTGGAAAGAAAAAACTCAGTGTACAAAAACTCTGTGATCGATAACAACTGCATTAGTATAAAACTGTGTCGCAGACATTAACGCCCACCTCCAAATAATCGAGACATAAGAAAAACCAAACTAAAATTTAAACTAAAAATATAAAAAAAACATGCAATTAAAACTTAAAATTAATAAATATTCGTAATGTAGGGAATTCACTTCGTTTGTATTGTAGGCTTGCATCAAGGGTCGGGTTTAAGTCCTTACCTCTTCTTGTTGATCATGGACGCTCTGACGTCGGACATACAGGAAGAGGCACCCTGGTGCATGCTGTTTGCCGACGACATTGTTCTTGTCGGTGAAGATGGACCTGAGATCCAGAGCAGATTGGAGAAATGGCAACAGAAACTGGAGAATGTTGGCTTGAAAATCAGCAGAAGCAAGACTGAGTACATGTTCTGCGATTTCGGCGGTCTCTCCAGTTCTACAGCCATAGCGCTAGATGGAGCGCTCCTTCCAGTCTGCTCCGACTTTCGGTATCTCGGTTCACTCATGCAATGCGATGGCGAAATAGATCGGAGTGTTAAGCACAGAATTAACGCTGGATGGATGAAATGGCGGCAGGTCACGGGAACAATATGCGACTCCCGCATTCCCCTTAAACTCAAGGGAAAAATTTATAAAACCATGATTAGACCTGCTGTCTTGTATGGATCAGAATGTTGGGCCACAAAAGGGATGAATGAAAGGTATTTGCATGTGGCTGAGATGAGAATGCTAAGGGGGATGTGTGGTGTAACGCGAATGGATAAAATAAGGAATGAGTACATAAGAGGGAGTCTGAAAGTGGCGCCGGTGACTGAAAAGTTGTGTGGTAATCGGTTATCGTGGTATGGACATGTGATGCGGAGGAATGAGGAAAATGTTGAGTATGAATGTGGATGGCTATAAGAGTAGAGGAAGACCAAAGAAACGATGGATGGACTGTGTGAAGGATGATATGGCTATAAAGGAGGTGACTGCTGAGATAACGAGTAATAGAGAAGTATGGAACAAGAAGACATGCTGCGCCGACCCCAAGTAAGTTGGGATAAGGACAGGAGAATGATGATGATGTATGGATGGATTGGGTATGTTTTGTGCATGGAGTGTATGTGTGTGTTTGTGGATGTGTGTTTACTGTGTGTGTGAAAAAAAAATTAAGAGTCCCAGCATAATAATTGTGAAAGTACTGTAGTTGCCTGTTCTAAACAGTAGATCTCTATGGAGAAGAACGGACAAGAAACTCCATGGACACTCTTTTAAATCAGCATATTGTTACAAAACCTTAGTAATTGCTATTGAGATGGTACATACATTATGAACAAACAGGACTAAAATATAACTAGCGAATTATAGTTGTTTACAAACATTATTTACAAAGGTCTATTAAGTATAAATTCAAAAAAAAATCGTATAAGGTTTACAAAAACGTACACACGCTTAATAGTGTTCAAATAAAAAAATACATGTTCCTTATACAAACGGCATCAAAAATACATGAAAGCGATGTGAAATTCTCATGTGACTGAGTTCCCTTTGCTCATAATAGGAATGAGCATTCGTGAAAGTTCGATGTTAAATATTATCGTCATCCCCAAAGGGTTGTTGCCCCTAAGTGGTATAGAAGCAAGCGACCTGAAAGTAATTCTTGGGTTTTTTAAGGAGCTATGCGGAATTAGAAGGCTGGAAGCGATTCTGTAGTAAGGTGTATATTCGGTTTAACAAAAAAAACGTATTTTGTGCACTATATCTAGGTTTCTATTGATGCAAAAAATAAAAAAAGTAGAAACAAATTCAGTATAAGCCTCCAAAACTTGCTGTTTTGCACAAATTTTACCTGAAATTTGGCTGTTCATAATGTACTCATAAACTGTAAAAATTAAGAAGACATCTCGATAGAAACCTTTCACATTTAATGAAAATTTTTAATAACAAATATTTATTTCAAACACTTGTAAGATTTATTCAAAAACACGTATTTCCTGGAACCAGTTTAAGAAATTTTCGAACACTATTTTTCGTTCAATGTCATCGCGTTAGGTGGGATGAGGTGTGTGGGAGACGAGTTGTTCGGGGTCGGGGCGGGGTAAGACGGGGGAGTTGAAAGAAAATCCGCCGCTGTGGCTCTGGATGAAACAACAAGCTTTTTGACCACGCTCGCGTTGACGATAGACGGGTCGGGAAGGGCCCTCTTAATGGATGGAGAGGGAGGGTGACAGTTAAAAGAGGAGAATGGAAAAAAGAAATGTGTTGCGCCGACCCTAAGTAACATATGGGTCAAGGGCAGAAAGATGGTGGATACTTTACATAAGAAAAAACCTCATGACTATAATACTCGAAGAGATAAGCAGAAGTGTACAGTAGGCACTTAAAATATTAACCAACTATGTTATGTATTAGTCCTCTGTAGATAATAGGAGGCACTATCAATATTGTCTTTGTATAATCGACTCCGGCGTGCTACCTACTGTGATTTTCTAAATGGAAAACCCAACAAAAAACAATTTAATTTAATTTTAACAGCATAGTCGGCGCTGTGGCTAAGGGCTTGGCTGCTGCGCTTGTGGTTCGATTCACGCACGAACCAATTATTATACTAGCGTAGGGCAATGTTCATAAATACCAGCGTGGTTGAGTTGAATAGTATTGGGTGGTTGCAAGCACATTTATTGAGCGTGGAAACCACAAGAAACCACGCTCAGTAAATGTGCTTACAAACAACGACAAAAGAGAAACTTTAATAAAAATGTAAAACAAATTCTAAGTAGACCTTCTATCAACATCCTTCTAGCAAATTTATATCTTCAACTTCAAGCTTGCTTGCGACAAGCAAATTGGCTATTATATAGGAAAACATTATTATTTCATATTATATTTCTTTTACATCTGAAGGATCAAGATGTCGCATTTATTGTAACCCA
The DNA here is from genome assembly GCA_947578425.1 of Eugnorisma glareosa. NCBI lineage: Eukaryota > Metazoa > Arthropoda > Insecta > Lepidoptera > Noctuidae > Eugnorisma > Eugnorisma glareosa. The sequence goes on from OX387979.1 coordinate 16,091,351, forward strand.
CATTTCAATAAAATATCAAGTCTAGTGGTTCAATATTGAATGCTAAACGTTACGGAATAAAGGTTTTATTGGTTTTTAGACGTGTGAATATGGATGATAGTACATTGATAACACGTGTAAGGTAAGGTCCTCTTCGAACCATTACTATACTAATTTTAGTATACCTAGTATAATATTGTGCTTGATTATCTTTTAGAGACTGTTTTGTAACTGGCAAATACGAATCCAATTTTAAATTGTCGCCTAAATCCCCGAAGGTCTGAGCCAGTTATCTCTCGTCATTATCCGCCTAGCCTTTTCCCAAGTATGTTGTGGTCGGCTTCCAGTCTAACCAGATGCAGCTGAATACCAGTATTATACATGGAGCGACTGCCTATTTGACCTCCACAACCCAGTTAGTACTGGGTAATACGATACGGGATATGGGAGAGCAGCGGTGGCCCAGTGGTGGCGGCCCCGACTTACGAACAGTAAGTCGTGGGTTCGAACCCAGGTAGGCGCATTACTTTGTGTAATTTATTTCATCACCACTGTTCTCAAAAACGGTGAAGGAAAACATCGTGTGGAAACCGGCTTGTCCTAGAACCGAAAATTCGAAGTCATGTGACATCTACCAACCCGCACTGGGCCCGCGTGGTGGTTTATAGCCCATTCCCTCTCATAGAGAGGAGGCCGAGTGTCCCAGCAGTGGGAACATTAAAGGCTGATTATGATGAATACGATACCCCTTGGTAAGACTGGTTGTCAGACTTTTTGGGCCACTGACTACCTGTAATGACTGTCATAGATCTACAAATGACAGCCGGGATGAACGGCTTAACGTTTCGAGACACGGAAGAAACTCGATATCTAATGGGCGGTCACCCATCCACAAACCAACCTAGGCAAGCGCGGCTTAACCTAAGTCCCATATAATAGGGTGCGAGCCTATTGCCGTCAACCGGGCATGAATCCAGACTCCGTGGCTGCTACTGAGAAATTCTTGAAGGAAAAACCAAATAACCCTTTGCCCGACCTGGGAATCGAACCCTAGTCTTCGTTATCAGCAGTCACGTTTGCGGCCACTAGACCAACGACGGTTTTGTAGATATCATTCCGCGTCTTGGTATCAAAATAGCAGTTCAATCGATTTCTATGCTCATCAACAGCCAGCTACATTTTTTTTAAATCATCTAGCAATGCGACCAGTGGTCCACATTGGCTCTGGATCGAAATAACTGGAAGTCATAGAGAGCCTTTGCCTAGCGGTGGAATGTCGCAGGCTAACAGTATCAGTACTGCTGGGGTCGTTGTGGAGAATGCAATTGTGTACCCGCGCCCCAGCCAGAAGTGACGCGGAGGAACACCGTATGGTTTTAGTCAGTAGGAGTCTGACAGACACTTCCGTCGGTCCCACGGCGGAGAACATTCATTGAGGATTGCCATAAAAAAATTGGCCAAGTGTGAGTCGCGCACGAAGAGTTCGGTAACATTAAAAAAAATATATTGGCGTCAATTAAGTATGTATGGGGACACCCTTTAATATTTTTTTTTTCCTTTACTTGTGCTGATTTTCTAAGCCAAATTTCGTGATTCTAGGTCAACGGGAACACAGGGGATACAGGTTTTCGACCCAAACATATAGGCTACATCAGGTTGACCTAGAATTGTTTAAAAGCAAAGTCTTACACCACAAGTAAATGGCTCCGTTGAAAATTAAGGTAAATTTGGTACTTACAAGTTTCCGTGAAAATCAGCCCGTATCTTTTTATCGTGTTGACCCAGGGCCTTGATTTTTATACACCTAATAGGGACTATAAACTTCAGTATCTGGTATAAATTTCAACTTGCTAGGTCTCCCCGTTCCTGAAAATATCGGTGGTGACACAGACATACAGACGGACGGACATGGCAGACGGACAAGAGAGTGATCTTTGAGGTACGAAACCCTAAAAATTACTAAAAGTGTCAGTATCTCATAGGTACTGATCCAGTCTTCTCCATAGACAGCAGGCGACAATTTTACAATGACTGAAATACAAATGAAACAATTTACAAAACTCACACCAATTAAATTCGATTCAATGTTACAGCCATGTTCACATCTCAACTACAATATCTGTACCACAAACGTTATCAAAAGCGGTATTCTGTTGTGCAAAGCGGGGAGCTTCGCCCAACACAACGTTGTACACGCGGAACAATAAAACGCTTGCTTCGCATCGTAATAGTGAGGAAAAGTGTATGTTACATGGTTGTGAAAAATTGTGTGGAGATGAAACTTGTTTTAGTTTTTACGAACCATGAGCCCTCGTGGCATAGTAATACCGTGATTGATAGGTGACTATCAATTATATATTATACAAGGTGTTAACAGACCCTTCACGAAGCTGTCAACCAAGCATTCTGTACTTCAAACTAAGTAACCTTACGCAAAAATTATTGCTGGCAAACGACTTTTTTTGGAGTCGAAAAATCAATGTGCCGTACTCAAAACATTGTGCTGGTGGATGCTTTGAATAGTACGTTTGTTATGGAGGTATTTAAAGTAAATTTACAACATAATTTAAACACGGATCGGCCGGCGACGAGATAGGGCCGGTGAGCCACGCTCTGGTTCTTTCCTGGTGCAGAGGCTAGCCCTGGCAATTCAGAGCGGAAACGCTGCACGTGTCATGGGCTCCTTTGCGCCGGGAACGTCTAGGGACTGTGGATTTCCTGCGACTTAAGGTTTTTTTGTAAACTTTTATTTTTTATTATTTGACAAGTTTTTTAATTGAAATGATAAATTGGATTGATAATTACTAATTCAACCTTGTATTTAAAAAAAAAATATTTGTGAAAAAGTTGGAACTTTGACCCCCAATATCTCCGTAAGTAAAAGGTTCCCAGGTACGGTCTAGAACAAAAAAAATCACAAGACGGGGAAAACAAGTGCCTTTCGCTTCGTTAAGGGCCTAGTTACACCCTTTATACCTCGGGTCTGAGTATTCTGGGAATTTGTTAAACTTGGGCAATACCTAACTTTAACTACTTAACTAACTTTGTAACTTTAGGGGCTGGTAGTGCTCACGAAAATGAACAACTTATAATAAAAGACCGACCATGAAATCGCGAAAAATATAATTATATAATCGAGAAATTCCTGATGGAAAAATCCAATTACACTTTGCCTGACCTAGGAATTGAATCTAGGACCTCAGCAGTTACGCTTTCGACCACTAGACCAACGGGGCAGTCATTTATCGAACAAACTTTGAATGAAATACTGCTTCCAAGCAACAGACTCTTCTTCTTTTTAACCGACTTTCTTCAAAAAGGAGGAGGTTCCAATTCGGTTGTATTTTTTTTTTTTTTTTTTATGTTTTTTACCTCAGAACTCCGTCATTTGTAAACCGATTTGAAAAATTCTTTTTTCATCTGAAAGGATATGCTTCCCGATTGGTCCTATAGAAATTTCATCAAAATCGGTTTAGGAATTTGGTTGTTTTCCTCACGTTAATTGTCACATCAATCGACGTCGCGTGCTGGCGCTCTGATGTACACTACGCGACGTCGCGTGATACTTGCTAGTTAAATTTGACACACTTCCCGATTTCTGATTGAGCTGAAATTTTGCACGCATGTGTATATCGCGAGACAATGCAATATTATGATGACATGGAGCTGATCTGATGATGGAGCTGGAAGGTGGCCATACAAACTCTGTAATAAAACGACGCAACGCCGTCGAGTTTGGACTCGTTTGATTTATCTTGACAAGTACTGTAGTCCTAAATGGTAACCAGGGTCTGATGATGGAGCTGGAATGTGGCCATAGGAACTCCATTAAAACGATATAACCCCATCGAGTTTGGGTTCGTATAATTCATCTTGTCGAGTACTTTGTCTCTAGATGGTACCCAGGTCCTGGTGATGGAACTGGAAGGTGGTCACAGGTAGTCCGTAATAAAATGACACAATCCCATCGAGTTTGGGCTCGTATGATTCGTCTTGACGAGTACTTTGGTCCTAAATGGTATCCAGTGTCTGATGATGGAGCTGGACGGTGGCCATAAGAACACCGTTATAAAACGACAAAACCTCATCGAGTTTGGGCTCGTATGATTCGTCTTGACGAGTACTTTGACTAACTTCTAGTTACAATGTAAAAACTAATTCATGACATGAATTTGTGTGGTATACTACAAATAAAAAGGGTAAAATAAAAAACTTTCTGCAAAAACAAAACTGACTTCTAAAAAAACACTAAAAAAGTCTAAAATAACTTTACTTTTGGAAGTCAGTGGCAAAAAAGATACAAACAAGGACACCGACTTCCCAAAGTAAAGTTATTTTAGACTTTTTTAGTGTTTTTTTGGAAGTCGGTTTTGTTTTTTAATTTCTTGAGCCCAGTATGTGGGCATGTTAATGGCGACGTCTGAGGCGTCTTTTAGGCCTCTAAAGTACAGCTCTTGGTACACTTCTGACACTCCAACAAGTAGGACATCGTCTGGTCGGGAGCACTGCATTCACACTGTGTGTCGGAAGGACCTTTAATTCCCCATTTTGCTAAATTGTGTTTACTCACGAAGTTCTCATTCACCACTATGACTGAGGTGTATAGTATATGCTATACTTACACTTTATACTATACTTACAATTGTCATACCATATACCATTTATCATCCTCTTTTATTGATTTGTTTATTTATACTCAGCGAATCGATCTAAATACGATTCGTTTTCATAGTATTTGCTAAACTAAAATATTAATTTTCATAATTTTCAATGTTGTGACATGTACGTCAGATTTGCCAAACTGACGTACATTCTTTCTGTCATAGAGTTTCTTACTAGCTTAGTCTATGATGAATACTTTTTGGTTTATCTAATCTAAATTATATTTTTCAATGTTTAGCTGAAATATTGTATTTTATAGATAATAATGATTGTTTACTAATAACTTAATTTTAAATTATATTTATAAATTATTTACGCATTCATGGTTTTATGAAGTAAGTCTGCTATGTCCTGGCCGACTACACTTGTCAGATGAGATGATTTTATGGCCACAAGAAGAAAATCTGAGATTCAAAAATGGAAGGAGACTACTGTGGAAAACGAGCTGACGAGGCAGTCGAGACTGGACTAGACTAGACGAGAGAGCGTTTTCTTAAATGTGAGACTGAAGAATTCTTAAAATTGGAGACAAGACAGATTCTTGAAGGTGATCCATCTAAAGATACACCTGGGACTACTACTCCCAATCTTATTATTAAAAACTGTCGTTGTGCCAACCTTGCTGATCATCTCGCGCAGCTGCCCTGGGTCTAAAAGCTGGTGATCCAACTCTAAAGATCTACCAGGACCTCAACTCCTGTTCTTATAAATGCCGCCTTCCTGAGGAGCAGACCTGATTCATCGTCCTACATCTCCACCTCTACATTTCATCGTGCTTCAACAGTGCTACTTAATCGTGTAAATATACTCAAAAACTGCTTCCAGAGTGCGGGTTTGATACGTTTTTTTTGTAAACACTTGTATTTTTTATCTCATTTGTAAAACCATCCATATCTCTATTAAATTTTTAAATGTACAAGTCTACTCTTATCCTTTAATTCTTAACAGGATCTAGTAGATTTGTTACAGTTTGGCGCCCAACGTAAAATCAATTCTAGATCTCATTAAATCTTCTCAAAATTCAAAAAAAATACTTACACAAGTAATTATATTTGGTATGTTATTATTTCCATCATACTTCATACTTCATCACTTCATCATTTACTTGACACTTCTTCGTACTGAACATCACCTTATACTACACCCCCACACACATTACTTTTACCCTCTGGTAATTGTCATCCATTCTTCGCTTGTAGAGTGTTCTTAAAACCATTAGTGGTCACTTACAAGTTGGGGTTTGGCTTACTCTACGACGTACTAGGAGAATATCCTATAGACGTTGCCACCTACACATAACTCTCTATTAATACCTCACTACCCTGCACCCCACACACTTGCACACCACTGCGGTTACTTCCGGGTAATCGTACCCAGTCTTCGCTTGTAAGTGTTCTTAAAACCACTCGTGGTCACTTATAAGTTGGGGGCTGGGATACTCCACGACGGCTGCAGGACAATATCTTGTGGTCGTTTATACAACTATAACTAAACATTTACGTAATTATTCATCATATTATTTTAATTTTGGCATCATAATTTGTCAGATTTGTTATTTAAGTGTTGCTAGGTAACTTGAACAGTACGACGCAGATCTTTGTACGATTTGCAGTGGCGCTGCTTGTCGAGAAAACATACATAAATTTGGTACATTTTTCTTAGTTCCTATTTTTCCCACCGATACATTTATTTTGTGTTAGAAACTTTTTCGTTTTTAACAATAACTTCACGCTTATAATTCTCCAGGGTTAGGTAGAAGTATCTTTATCTTAAAATTGTTTCATCTTTTGTTGTAAATTCATGACACTATGACAGGTGATGTTTCCCCTATTGTTGTGACTCCTTCACAGTGAAGCCCGATAATTTATAGCCCTCCAATTTCTCTCACTTCTTCTTCTTTCTTCCTTCTCTATCCTCCCATGCTTTAAACTTTTAAGTTAATTCTATTTAACTTCAAGAACTTAGGTTTGGACTACGAGTTCCTTATCTGGAACTCCCTCTTTCGATTCGTTGACCTCCTAAAGTCACGATATTCCTCTTTTGTCTCGATGACTCACTATGTTTTCGATGTACAACCTTTGACTTAATGTCTACCTGTGACTTAATGTCTATCTTTGGCATGAAAGTCTACCTTTGACTAAGAGTCCCTCTTTTACTCTTTGACCCTCTTCCCCTTATTTACTCTTATACCCTGTTTAGCTCTCGGACCCTCTTCTAGTTCTCTCTAGCACAATTTTTAGCTTCTTTTGCTATCTTTTACATGAATTTTTTATCCTTCGTATTACACTCATGATTCATCTCTATCTTCTTTCTTTTTTCTAACTGTAGAGTTCTTTTCGGCCTATTAAAACTCTATTTAGTTTTTTTTTATTCAATTGGTTCTTAAACCATTATAGAAGTTTATTTTATTTAATCTCTCTTTTTATTTATCTGTTCTTATCAGATAACTCTATGAAGTGCTTTTAGGTACATGTTACCTAACCTTCTTATAAACTAACTCTACAAGTTAGTATTACTATTTTGTTATCAACTCTGAAAGTTGATTGGAGCGGTTAACAACTCCATAAAAATAAGCCCTTGTTAAAACTCACTTTGATTGGAGCGGCTAACAACTCCATAAAAATAAGCCCTTGTTATAACTAACGTTGATTGGAGCGGCTAACAACTCCATAAAAATAAGCCCTTGTTAAAACTAAAGTTGGTTGGAGCGGTTAACAACTCCATAAAAATAAGCCCTTGTTAAAACTAACTTTGATTGGAGCGGCTAACAACTCCATAAAAATAAGCCCTTGTTACTCGTAAAACTAACTTTGATTGGAGCGGCTAACAACTCCATAAAAATAAGCCCTTGTTAAAACTAACTTTGATTGGAGCGGCTAACAACTCCATAAAAATAAGCCCTTGTTAAAACTAACGTTGATTGGAGCGGCTAACAACTCCATAAAAATAAGCCTTTGTTAAAAGAATCTTTAGATTTTCATCTTATTAATGGTTTTAGACGTGAGCGGATAACAACTCCGAAAATAAGCCTACTGTTATTAATTTATCAGGTTGAGTAGTGATCATTGAATGTGAATCCTACCTGACCTAACTTCGTAAGATGTCGGTGTGTTTGAATGAGTTATGAAAGTTTTGTGAATGCTGTTATAACGTTTGCAAAATTTTTGTTCTAGCCCAAAAATTTTCTCGGGGTCGTTGGGGAAATATAGTATATGCTATACTTACACTTTATACTATACTTACAATTGTCATACCATATACCATTTATCATCCTCTTTTATTGATTTGTTTATTTATACTCAGCGAATCGATCTAAATACGATTCGTTTTCATAGTATTTGCTAAACTAAAATATTAATTTTCATAATTTTCAATGTTGTGACATGTACGTCAGATTTGCCAAACTGACGTACATTCTTTCTGTCATAGAGTTTCTTACTAGCTTAGTCTATGATGAATACTTTTTGGTTTATCTAATCTAAATTATATTTTTCAATGTTTAGCTGAAATATTGTATTTTATAGATAATAATGATTGTTTACTAATAACTTAATTTTAAATTATATTTATAAATTATTTACGCATTCATGGTTTTATGAAGTAAGTCTGCTATGTCCTGGCCGACTACACTTGTCAGATGAGATGATTTTATGGCCACAAGAAGAAAATCTGAGATTCAAAAATGGAAGGAGACTACTGTGGAAAACGAGCTGACGAGGCAGTCGAGACTGGACTAGACTAGACGAGAGAGCGTTTTCTTAAATGTGAGACTGAAGAATTCTTAAAATTGGAGACAAGACAGATTCTTGAAGGTGATCCATCTAAAGATACACCTGGGACTACTACTCCCAATCTTATTATTAAAAACTGTCGTTGTGCCAACCTTGCTGATCATCTCGCGCAGCTGCCCTGGGTCTAAAAGCTGGTGATCCAACTCTAAAGATCTACCAGGACCTCAACTCCTGTTCTTATAAATGCCGCCTTCCTGAGGAGCAGACCTGATTCATCGTCCTACATCTCCACCTCTACATTTCATCGTGCTTCAACAGTGCTACTTAATCGTGTAAATATACTCAAAAACTGCTTCCAGAGTGCGGGTTTGATACGTTTTTTTTGTAAACACTTGTATTTTTTATCTCATTTGTAAAACCATCCATATCTCTATTAAATTTTTAAATGTACAAGTCTACTCTTATCCTTTAATTCTTAACAGGATCTAGTAGATTTGTTACAGGTGATCCAATAAATAAGTATACAAAGTAATATGTTTGCTTGGGTTCGTTCACAACCTATGAATACAGGACAGTCGCAGGTAAGGGCCGATATCATAGGTGCACCACTGCTCTGCCTTCATAGATTTGATTCCATACATACAAACAGACACATAAATAAATTTACGACTTTATCCCATGGGGCTAGGCAGAAACGCCACCTGCTACGACACTCAAATACTCCTTTCGCCTCGTCCATTCATACATCTGGGGGTTACTATGACGTCTTAAGGCAGGAGTAATTCCAGTGTGGGAAAGAGACAGAGCTATACAGGTCATCTAGCGACATCTCTTTCCCTGGAATTACTCCTGCTTTAAGACGTCATGGTAGGCCACCTGGTCATAAACGCACTCCCGGTTGCGAGTACTATGCACCTGATCTTTCAGAAGAACCACACCAGAGTCAGTGTATTGTAAATGGTGATGTATGATGTGTGTATACAATGTGTTACAGACGAAACGCAAAATCTCTTAGAGGTCATTGTACTCATCATTATGAACAACTTTCATTAAGGGACCAACACTGAAATCGCGAAAAAAAATTCAACTGCCCCATACATTTCTGTCCGCATAACTCGACAAAATGTACTGAACAGCTGATTTTTTTTCGCGATTTCTGTGTTGGTCTCATAGTGAAAGTTGTTCTTATTGATGAGTACAATGACCCCTTAAGAGGTTTTGCTTTTATTCTGTTACACGTTGTAGATTTGGAGTCCATCTAATAGTGATGTATTTGTTTTGCGCTATCTCTCTCCATTTATTCCGCACTCTACATCCCCATATTGGAAGTCCATTGGTTCGATCGCTAATACGTCCAAATCGTTAAATTATTTGAGTAATCGAACTTAGCCGAGCGTTCATTAAAAATAATGCGCTGATTTATGTTTTTGAGGGGAATATTTCACTGTATTTGGTACTCGAACTTCGTAATTAATGAAAATGTGGTTTTGTTGGCTTCGAATCGTTTTTCGGGCAGTTATTTATTGGAGCAAAGTTTTGACTTAATGAATACTTGAAATATAAAGTTGAAATATTTGTTTAAGTTTTATTTATAGGCATAGGTACTGCCTTGCTGGTCTAGTGTTTGCAAACGTTACTGCTGAGCATAAGATCCTGGGTTCAATTCGCGGGTCGGGCAGTGTTATTGGGTTTTTCTAGCTACGGAATCTGGATTTGTGCCCGGTTACCGGCAAAAGGCTCACCCCTATTTCATGGGACTTAACATAATCGAAATGTGTGTGTGAACTATTAGGTGCACCTCTGCCTAGCCCTTCGTGGACTACAGGCGTGATTTTATGTTATGTGTTGTTTTTAACACTCAAGTATGACACGCATAAGTAATTCTTTCGGAAAACTTTTCTAAATTATGGAAACCTCATCAAAATACAGTTATAAGTTTAAAAGAATTTTCAAGTCATTGCGATCATTTTTTTGTTCTAGGCCTTACATGGCACCTTCTAGTTACGGAGATATTGAGGTTCAAAGTTCCAACTTTCCCGCACGTTTTTTTTTTTTGTAATGCATTTTTTTAATGTATTTTTTTTTTCATTAAACACCTCCACAACCCCCGTAATATTCAATCAATCCATCAGCACAACGTTTTGAGTGCGTTACATTGAGTCCTACCGTAAAACGTGATTTTTCACCCTAAAAAAAAATCTTTTCAGAGCAATAATTTTTGCATTAAGTTACTTAATTTGATGAACATAATGTTTGGTTGACGGCTTCGTTAAGGGTCTTGTTACACCCTGTATATAGATTTTCGTCTAGACGGTTAAGATTTTCTACGTCGTTGACAGCTCATTGTACTAGTATTATTGTTGGTGACAGAAGTAATTAATATCAAGGAGTAAGGACTCAATTGCTTGGTTTGTTTTGAGACACAATTTAAACTTTTAGAAAAATTAAATTCAAAATTTTTACTCGAAATTTGAACCCAAACTCTCTCACTGAAAAATCACGCTTGAATAAACCAAGTCGATCAAAATTTTGTTCTTTGATTAAACGGTGCTTTGATTTAAGATCCCTATTATGGACACACCTATATAATACCTTTATCTACTAAAATCGCTGTTCGTGACAGTAATTTTGAACGTTTCTATAAACGTTCAACTGTCAGGTCATGATTAAAATTGACGGCACGATTGCCCTGCGTGTCGAGGGTTCGATTCCCATACGAAACAAATATTTGGCCTACAAGTAGTTTTCCGGGACAGGCTGTTTGTGTTTGTGAGTTTAAATGTTTGTAAACGCACCCACCATACAGGAGAAATTCCAAATGTGGGGCAACGTTTTATTTAAATAGAAAAAATAAAGTAATATTAAGGACTGGACTCCGCCGAAATGTAAACCAGACGTAAACCACCAATAGAATTTTGTTATTTACACTTCTCGTCTCCGCTTAGCTTTAGTGGAAACGGTTGAGCAGAGAGGAGAGGACATATCTTGCAATTGTTTAAGTCAGTGGAGACGAGAAGAGTCTTGAGCAGCGTTCGATGAGCGGTGTGATGTGTGAGATGTGTGCTGTGAGAGGCGTGCAGTGAGATGTGTACTGAGTGCGGCGTGCGGTGAGACGTGTGCTGTGAGCGGTATGTGGTGAAATGTGTACTGAGTGCGGCGTGCGGTGAGATGTGTGCTGTGAGCGGCGTGCTCTCCACTTTGGTCATCTCCGCACAGCTTTGGTAGATACACCCTAGATACACACATCTCCTCTCCTCTCCGCTTCACACATCTGCTCGTCTCCGCTTTGATTGAGTCTGAGCCTTACATTCGATCGTTCCCTTTCACATTTAAAATGTCTTTCGTTTTCATTTAAAACAAAACACAATTGAGCGTTTTCTATTGTTTACTAGACCATTCAGTCTTGTCTTTGTGATTTCCACAGACATAGAAAAGCAGGCGACTCCAAGCCAGGTTATAGTACTGCCATTAATTTCATTACGGTAACTGTGGACTTGTGCCAAGGCGGTCCAAGTTAGGGGATTCTTTTACACCGTGAAGTAACATTTCATAAACAAGATCGTGTATAATAAAGAGAGTTCAAAATTGGCGAAGGCATAATCAGCCGAAACTGTACCTACTGCTTGTACACTGAGCTCCCTTTTTTTTTTGGATGGGAAATCATCCAACAACTCCTCCCGCTCTGGGCGGAGCAGGAGGAAGTGTCAGACTTTTACTGACTAAAACCCATCCATGTTCCTTCATCGCCCTTTGTGTTCCGGGGCTACACTGGGCTCTCCTCTATGCAAAGATAGTGGGCCATAAAACACCTTGCAGGACAAGTACAGTTGAGTGGATGTCGCATGTTCTGTCTTCAGGTTCAGGTTCTGTTACAGACGTCAGCACATCAAGCAACCCAAAACTGTCAAATTTTCCCAGTCAACCGTGAACCCAATGCTATAGCGATAAAGTTGAAAATCTATTAAAGAAATGTGACACTGTTTGACAGATTGTAGAAGCTTGTTGTGCTGGCGTCTGTATATACCAGTTTTCTCACGGTTTTTTGATTAATTGTTCAAAGAGCAGTTTTTATGTCAATATAAATTTGCACAAAGCAAAGTCATAGCCATACACACTGGCTCACAACAGTTTCTTTCGCAGGCTGCGGAAATAAGTACTCACGTGTTTCCTTGCATCGTAGCTAAGTCATGAAGCAAAAATTTGAAGATACGAGACATTCACCAACCCGTACTGAGCCCGCATAGTGGATTATAGGCCGTTCTATCTCGCGGAGAGGTAGTGAGTCTTGACGCTATAGGTTGGTTATTTTTATGCAATTAATTAAATATTGTATTGTATGTGTCCGCAACTCCACGCCCAAAGCGCGTATTCTCGCATGGTTGAGAAAATCGACTATTCGATCCACCCCAATTCCCCGAGAAAGGTCAGCAACGCCTTGGTGTTACTGACAATCTTGGAGAGGGTTCTTGGACTACCCAAGTACTTTTCCCTGCATGACGCAACCTCAGGGCAGTTTCGAAGCATGTGGGCTTCTGTCTCATCTTCCGCCATGCAGGCTTGGCATGGTGCTGTCTGTGACTCCTATGACAAAGAGGTGTTTATAAAGAACCGTGTCTAGTAACGGTGGCCGTAATTGTGCGCTTATTTTTATATCAGACACAACTTCATCTGCCTAGCTTTTTTCTAACTATGTTAGAGTCCGCTTCCAGTCTTACCGGATGCAGCTGGTGCTTGGAGCGAATGCCTATCTGACCTCCACAACCCAGTTAATATTACTGGGAAATACGAGTACGATACCCCTTGGTAAGACTGGTTGCCACACTTTCAGGCCACGACTACCTGTTACACATTTTCATATTAGGCACATTGCATCCTAAGAGCAGCGGTGGCCTAGTGTTGCAGGCCCCGACTTACAAACAGTAAGTCGTGGGTTCGAACTCAAGCTCGCTACTTTGTGTAAATTATTTCAACACTAATGCTTTCAAAAACGGTGAAGGAAAACATTGTGAGGAAACCGGCATGTCCTAGAACCAAAAAATCAAAGATCTACTAACCCGCACTGGGCCCGCATAGCCCATTCCCTCTCATAGAGAGGAAGCCGTGTGTCCCAGCAGTGGGACCATTATAGGCTGATTATGCTACACTCGCATCCAAAATCATACATAAGCAGAATCATAATCATCATTTATTGCATTCATGTAGTTTACAAGTTGTTACAAAGCATAATTATATAGGTTTCATACATGAACCCTGCTAGGGCACAGCAATATAAATAGTTTAAAGTGCTACAGTGTCACAACAATAACAAACCACTAAACAAAAATACTAATTTTAACATGTCTAACAGGTGCCAACATTTGTAATTTTAATAAGTATCTGTCATATTAATAAATACAATACAATACACAACAATTTATTGTCATTATTTACATTCACAAATTAAAAAAAAAATTAAAAAATAAACAAAACAAATAGCGATAACAATAATAATGAAAAAACGAATTTGTATAGAAAGGAATAAAGGAAATAATCATAAAATAACATAATAATACGTAACTCAAAATTTAGTTGAATTTCAATGTCTAAATTTACTTATCGTCAAAGAATTCCTTTAGAGTGTAATACGATTTTGATACAAGGTATTTTTGGAGACTGTTTTTAAATTTATTTTCGTATTCCATGTCCTTAATTGAATTTGGAAGCTTATTCTAATTTTCACGCACAGGGCTAGAGGTCCTGAATGGAACATAGTTAATTTTGAGCTTGGTAAGGCTGAACTGACCTACATACCGCTACGGTACTGTGTGAGCCACAGCCCCAGGTAAAGGGGTGGCTAAGCAAACCAGCTTATCGCAAGCGGCTGACAAGCGTGGATTTATGTGCTAACTTTATCTTTTCCGTTACGTGCGCCTTGGAGGCCGATGGCACTGGAGTTTGGTTGGTTTGCCGCTTGATCTGAGGTTAGGTTGCTATATTGGTTTAGGGCTGAATTCGAGTATTGATAAAAGTAATTTCAATACTTATTCAGTGAAATTAACATAACATAACGCTTGTATTTACCCGAAGGGTTAGGCAAAGGTGTAATCATGGTACACTACATTTCACCTATTATGTTTGAGTCCTATGTAAAAGGAGGCGAGCCTATATAATAATTTCAATCAACCGGACACCATGTCCAAACTTCGTGGCAATGTTTTAGCAAATTGTTCTCGCTGCGTCATTTAATGGCCTAAAAATTTCAGTTGTGTGAATATGTGTCTGCGGACAATTTAAATTCGTAGTATATTGGTTTAACAAATACTTGTCTTGACTTGACCCACCACGCAGACACAACATAAGTTTTTACATTTTCTGAGTGTGTTTAAAATTTCAGATAAAACAAGATGAAAATACCGCTGTGTAGAATTCTAAGTCAGATTAGAAAATACATACAAGAGAAGAAATGAAAATCCCAAATGCTTGCTGAACTGGGCCTATTTGGCGCAGCCGTGAGACACACAATTATCTCTTGCTTTGTCTTGCTTGTCTTGTTTTTTTATTCTATTTATTTGTGTTTAGCCTTAAGTTTATAATTTCATTTTTTTGTTGTGTGCACTTGTGGCTTGTGCCAAATAAATATGTTTTCTTTCTTTCTTTTCTTTCAAATGCAATATTAGAGAAAAGAATATTATTTACAGGACAAAATAATCTTTAGAATAATAATTTATATAATCCAAATAATCCACACAAAAGAAAAAGAATTTCCCCGATATTCTAATCTGACAATCGAGAACTCAACATTGTATTTTTGTAATTTCAGCTTAAGTCAAGTACCCGACCACTTTTCAACCTTATAACTAAGTGCACAAGAGCGAAAAGAGATCGACCGTCAGTAAGTGTGACAGTACCTACGTAAAATTATAGATGCGAAAGTTTGTGAGAATGTATGGATGGATGAATGTATGTTTATTTGTTACTCTTTCACGCGAAAACTACAGAACGAATTTGGATGAAATTTGGCACACAGATAGTTTATAACCTGGATTAACATACAGGTTACTTTTTATCCTGGCAGTATGAACCCGTGGGACAGTTACCGAACTTCATACGGGCGAAGCCGCGAGCATAAGCTAGTAGTAGATATTTTGATTCATAGTCTGAGGACCTAAATTAAGTTACATTCTATTAGCGATAATGATACTAGAAAAGTTTAAAATGAATCGTGTTGTCATAAACCGAAAAGCCGCTTTATATACGACTAATTTTTGCCGTGCATTGGTCTATTGGTCGCAAGCGCGACTACTGAGCATGAAGTCCTGGGTTTGATTTCCGGGTCAGGCAAAGTGCTTTAGGGTTCTACTATCAGGAATTTCTCAGTAGCATCCACAGAGTTTAGATTATGGCAATAGGCTCGCCCCCTATTACATGGGGCTTAAACATAACTGGTGAAATGTGGGTGTACTATTAGGTAGGCTCTGCCTAAGCCTTCGGGGATTATTTTATAAGTGTCCCGTTAAGGTCGGAATTGATCAGAACGTTTTAAATATAGCCTTATATGAATGCCCTTGGGAATTATGTAGCTTCCCGATAGTGAAATATTTTTTGAAATCAGATCGTCATAGCTCAGGAAAGTCGTATGTTTATCTCGCTCGCTTTCACAATGCCAAACAAAGTTAGACATACGATTTGTCGAATCGAAATCGAATCGAAGCGTTTGTGAATAGCTATTTATTTATTTATTTATTTATAATAAGCACACCAACAGCACAGTCACTTACAATTCAAATCACATAACAACTAAAAATTGGCATTTCAGTAACCATGCAAATAACAGGTATGCATGACATTGATACATGAATATTAGAGACAAAGGAAAACAATAAAAAGGTAGTAGACCTTAATCTAGAACACTACAAAACATACCAATTTGAGCTACATAGACATGCACTCATCGCATTGTTTAAAAACGGAACGTCTGTAAGAAGCGAAACTCATGGAGAAAATATCAATGGGATAATGTGTCCGTTTGGACCTTTCATTATATTGCCTTGCCATACGTGTTAGGGGGCTATTAAATGTGGTATTTAATGTAGATGTAGGCAATTCAAAAATACGATGATGACGCTTTTACTACGTTGCTATGCTATGCTGTAGTTCCGAAGATTAACCCTTTTTTTTTCTGATGGGAAATCATCAAATGACTCTTCCCGATACATCCCTACCCCTTACATCTAAACTTACATTCAAACTCTTTAAAATATTATTTTAAATCATTTAACAGTAAAACTAAGTTTTCAAAACATTAAGATATAACTACCAAATTTCTTTTCATGAATATTATTTATATTCAAATAATCTACAGACCAGCACATGAAGCTACCCGAATCTTTCAAATTTTCCCAATCAACCTTGAACCTCGCTTTAGCGATAAAGTTGAAAATATATTCAAGAAATTGTACAGATTGTTGTAGCTTAATGCATAAATAGATTGTTGTAGATTGACTGCTTGATGCGCTGGTGTCTGTACATACACAAAACACAATTACCAGAAAAGACCAAATCAAAAAAAAATCCTAACTTAGATATTTACCTATTTATAATTTATTGCTATCTCTCTCTCTCTTCTTCAACCGTTGGCCACCCTATGGTGAGATGTCTCACTTTTGACAGTTTTGTGTCATGGCTATCCAGTTTTTTCCGGACAATTTAATCAGATCGTCAGTCCACCTAGTCGGTCGTCTTCCTACATTCCTCCGTCCCATCCGTGGTCTCGTCTCCACTCCATCACTTACTTCTCCCATATTCCATCTACATCTAAACAAATTTAAAACGGGTTTTAACCACTGATTTTGGTTTAAAACGGTTTATTTACAACTATACATGGGACTTACAAGTAACTGGCGAAATGTGGGTATATTGTCTCTGACCAAGCGGCACGTGACTTAGCGTCACGCGCGCACTGCGCAGTCTTTCGTTCCGCTCGAACAAGCTTTTTGATATACACGCGGAAATTTTCACAATCCAATGCCGAAGCGTATACTCTTCCAAATTTTATTTAATAAAGCTTTTTTCATTAAGCGACTGATTCTTAATGACATAAGCTTTATAAAATAAAATTGCAAACAATATTGTCAGTGTACTAGGATTGTGAATATTTCTGCGTGTATACCAAATAGCTTGTTCGACGTACTATTTGGTAACGCTCTGACTATCCCTTCGGGTTTAAAGAAGTGATGTTACGTTATGTTAAGATGCGATAAAAATCTCTATATTTTTACTTTGCATTTTTTTAGACTTACTAACTTAGACTAATATTATAAAGAGGTAAAGTTTGTGAGTTTGTAGGGAATAATCTCTGGATCTACTGAACCGATTTTGAAAATTCTTTCAAAGACAAAGACAAAGACATTTATTCGTAGGATACGGTAGGCACAAAGTTGTTAAATAGAAATAGCATAGTTCAGGACATATCCGCCGCTAGACGCGGCATACGAATATTTACATTATTTACACTTGAAAACACTAAAATTTTACACTCTATTAGAATAAAGCAAAAAAAAAAAAAAACTAAATGTCTAAACTCTTTATAATCTAATACATAAAATATAAAACACAACATTAACATTAACCTTGGATATAATAAAAAAATAAACTTCACTTTACACTTTCACTAATATGAAGCTACATTGTCCCCAAATATATTTATAACATGGTCGTGGGATAATTTTCGACCAAAAAGCGAGCGCAGCCGCGAGCAACAATGATAAGTTACAATAGTTATAGCGACAACAAAATAAGATCGCCTTTGTTTCCGAAAATCCTTGATTTATCCAAAGCCATGTCATGCAATTTATGCATATCATTTTTATCTGGTTGTTCTTGATTCCTTTAAGAAATACTAGCGACCCGCCCCGGCTTCGCACGGGTTCAATGTTATACATACAAACCTTCCTCTTAAATCACTACCGTATCATAATCCGTTGCGCAGTTTTAAAGATCTAAGCATACAAAGGGGCAGACAGCGGGAATCGACTTTGTTTTATACTATGTAGTGAAGACTTGAAAGCAAACTAATTCTGAAATTTATACACCTAAAACTTAAACTACGATTAAAAATGTGCCACCAGCTTCCACAAAAAGTATTCGGAAAAAATCGTTCTAGCAATGCAATGGTCTATGTACTACCCAAATATATATGTATAGGTATTTACTTCACTAAACAAAAACAAAAAAGAATTAGCTAGTGGATAAATAATAACAGCCCCTCGGATCGATCTTCAGGTTAAGCCGCGCTTGTCGAAGTTGGTCCGTGGATGGGTGATCACCCATTACATACCGAGTTTCCTCCTTGAACCTGTTAGATTGAAAGCCAGCCCCAACATAGTTGGGAAAATACTAGACAGATTATTAATAAACAAATACATGCTCAAAACATATTATAATCGGTATTGTTACGGCTTCAAATCTAGCTGTATCTTTGACATTTTGTATGAAATCCTTTGTTGGGTTGGTTGTCTGAGGTATAATCAAAAACACCGGAGGCTTTGGTATCATGTCCAAATTGTTGGTTGAATTTCAAACAGCACTCTGCATTTGTTTGTCGAATATTGAACGGTGATGTCAAATATGTTCTCTGTTGCGAGCTTCGGCAATTAGGGAAATAGGAACATTATTGTTGAATTATGTGTATTTGTGGAGTTATGGAACACAGAGTGGTGTTTCTAACGCGTGGAAAATATGGCGTGACGATCTGATCATGTTTGCGGGGTAGCATGGTCAGAGATCGCACAGGATAGAGAGGTATGAAAGGAGAAAGAGGAAGCCTTTGCCCAGCAGTGGGAAACGAATTAGGCTAGTAAAAAAAAACACTAATATCTGGTTTGTCTGGGTGCATGTTAACGTTACATTAACCAAATAGGTTGAGTTTAGTAGGTTTTATAAACTAGATTGACCGATGACCTGGTGAAGGTTGAGGGATCCGCTGGTTGCGAGACGCACGGGACCGGTCAATGTGGCGACACTTGGGGGAGGCCTTAGTCCAGCAGCGGGCGTCTTTCGGCTGTAATAATAATGAAGAACGTTAAAAACGTCAACGTTTTATACATTTCAAATTACTGCCAAAACACATGAAACATTACCAGCAATATTTCTAATTCATTTAGGTCACAATTTGTAGCCTACCATCCGTAAATTGTCAAAGTATCATAGCACACATCTGCCTACGCTTTTAAAGATAATATCATAACAAGAGTCAGACATCTGCCATTTAATTTTATTCCTCCAAGCTAGATTGTAACTGGAACACATTAAAGGTACGATTCTGCAAACAAACGCAACAGCAAATCCTCGCAATCGTAATTACAGACTGCAGCAGTACGACCGGTTTTGATCTCAGAATTAATCAATTCAGTCGGCCTGCTGTTGGAGATAGACCTTTTCCAAGCTGTGTCACAACACACTTCACACCTGCCACATTATTAAGATCCTTCCTATTTTTAAGGTCGTCGATCCAATTAAAGTATATAGTAGTGTAGTATGTAGTGTATTATTGTATTGTATAACGGGCTGGTGTCCGCAACTTCACGTCCAAGCGCATATTTTTTATTATAATTATATATACCGTGGATAACGAGATCGTTTTTACTAAAGGTTGCTCAATTGATTAATGTAGTAGTGGGGCAAACGCCGTGATGTTATTTTGTAATGGCGGCACGTGGACAGAGTCGTTTTGGAAGGTGGGGATTGTCGAACGGGCACGTCGCATCGAGACGCGGACCAAGTCACTTCTCTAAAACGAAACTGTCGGTTTGCTTATTTAAATTATTATCACCTGTGTATATTTAGTTCATGTGATTAAAAGTGAGGTTATATTTACACTTTGTGATCATAATTCAACGATACCTACGAAATGGACCCTTTACCACCGAACCAAGATGGTGATCGCTGACGTCGTCATCAGAAGTTTGATCTGAATCTCACTGGCGCACAATGTTCGAGATCCAGCTGCCAGCAGCGGAACATGATGCAGTTGATAGAGGCTATCGGAACACCAGCCTCATCATCCAAGATCGCTCTGCCAGAAATCAACCCAGAGCACCCAGATTCTGATCCACGTGCCAGGTGCGCAACGGTTGATATCTTGCTGGATGAACATCCACTGGAGGGAGCATCGCTCATCATAGCTCTCAGTAAGGCACTGAAGGGTGGTGCCTCGTCATGGCTATCAGAAATCAAGTGAGTATGACGTGGCAACATTTTCGTGAGTTGTTTCTTGGACGCTACGATTCGTCGGAAACATTCGCTGCGGCACTCATCGATGTGATTATAGCAACTGGATGAGAGTTGCCAAGAATCAAGATAAGTGGCGTGCAGTTGAAGAGAGCAGCAGTGGACTGATTTAGGCTAATGATGATGAGTCGCTGTGATTTGCCATAGATTAGTTGGCTTTGATGCTGCATCTTTCGGTTTGTGGCTTCGGAATCGTACCTTAACTTATAACTGGCACACGCACAACTTAAGTGGTTTTACTTTTATCTCAAGGAGGAGGAATAGAATCTAATGGGAAGGCGGGTAGAATCCTCATAAATTATAGTTGTTCGTATGTGTGTACTATTAATTTCTACGGCTCATAGATATTGGTGGCGCCCAAGGTCGCTTGGGAATGGTATATTGCGGTTTCTGGACTTGAGATACAAAATTAAATTTTGTGTTTTATGCTCGTTTTAATTAACACTAGACGAAACCTAAATACGCGTCGTATAACTAAGTAAATAAAATCTGTTGAATTTTCAACGCTAATCTCAGCGCAGTGACTGTAAATTAGAACACTGCTAGTTCATATTTAGATACTAGAGGCACAATACTATTCGGCCGTGTCTTCTCAAGTTTTTTTATGACTACGGTGAATTCATCTGCCTAGCCATTTCCCAACTATGTTTGGGGTCAGCTTCGCACACAAAATACGCGCTTAGACGTGGAGTTGCGGACACCAGCCCGCTATACAATACAATACAATTGGGGTCAGCTTCCAGTCTAACCGGATGCAGCTGATTACCAGTATTTTACATGGAGCGACTGCCTATGTGACCTCCACAACCCAATTAGTACTTGGTACTACGATACCCCTTGGTAAGACTGGTTGTCAGACTTTTTGGGCCACTTACTACCTGTAACTACTGTCAAAGATCTACAATTGACGGCTGGGACCAACGGCGTAACGTGCTTTCCAAGGTACGGAGGAAACTCTGTATGTAATGGGCGGTCACCCATCCACAGACCAACCTAGGCAAGCGCGGCTTAACCTAAAGATCGACCTAAGTGGCTGTTATTATTTTGCCACGAGCTCCTTATGACTACGGTGACAGTGAACTCGAAAAGGAATTTAATTCCTGTGACACGATTCTTGAATAGTTTTGTAGAATCAAAGATGTGTCATCGTGTCAACCCGTAAATTGAATGTAAATTCTTTTTCAACTGCATCCGAGTTGAGTGCAAAGCTGGGCAACTGCCTAGTCCCTCCCAACAATCTTGAAGACAGGCAGGAACTAACCACACGTAACATCACGCCTATAAACCACAAAGGGTTAAGTAGTACCTAGCATTCTCACAAGCATTCTAACAAGTATAAAGGGCGTAACAAGACCCTTAACGAAGCTATAAGGCACTTGTTCTCCCCGTCATTGAAAAATAAAATTATCAATACAACTCTATAAATAAATAAATATATCGCTGGACATTACACACAGCGCCATCTGGGTGCCACACTAAGCAACGAGGCTTGTGTCGTGGACACCAGTTAGTTGATAGATACATAGATACTTTTTGTTTGTAAATACATACTTATTATACATATAAACATCCATGACTCGGAAACAAATGTCCATGCTCATCACACAAACATTTGGTCCTACCGGGATTCGAACCCGGGACCCTAAGAACGTAAGGCAGCCTCACTACCGCTGCGCCATTCGGGTCGTCAAATATAAGTTCATTTAACCCCATTAAATGACTTTTTCATGAAATAGTTACAGAATAGGATTAAATGAACTTGCGGTTCCACCTTTTGTAATATTTTTACTTTAAAAACCTCCACGACCTCCGTACTATTCAATCCATCCATCAGCACAATGTTTTGAGTGCGGTACATCGAGTCCTACCGTAAAACGTGATTTTTCACCCCAAATAAAAAAGTCGTTTCCCAGCAATAATTTTTGCGTAAAGTTATTAAATTTGATGCACATAATACTCCGTTGACGGCTTCGTGAAGAATCTTTTTACATTCTGTATAATCAACAATAACTTCGTATTTTACTACCAATCTACTGTAATACATTGATCGCTTCACAATTCTACGTACCACTGTTACTATAACTTAATCGCTTGCTCAAATTAAACCGTTGTTTAATCATCACTTACGCACCTATACAAACGACATCGCTTGGACTAATCTAACTAATCCGTGAGCAGCTATTAGCCTAGCTAACCGTAGACTACTTAACACGGATAAATTTAAATGTAAACACGGGCCTGTCATATTATTTATGTAGGTTAGCCAACAATTATTTACACGTTACATTCAATTTATACAGCACACGATATACATTTATAAGTGCAACAATTACTTATTATTATGAGTCTAAGGATGCGTTTCAACCAGAGATGGGTATGCAAGGATGAGTTTAAACTAAGTAATGACATAGCTAGCTTAGGTGGAGCTATGAAAAAGAAGTGATAGTATTGGATAGATGTACACTTATAAATAGTTACCCATGGAAACTAGAAACGCAGCCTTAAGTCGGCGATAGGTTATACATGACCGTTTTAAATGTGCATGCAAAACCGATTTGCATAGCGGACTTACTTTATAAAATTACAGACCTTACGGCCTTTAGGAACAAAGTGGCATACTACAACGATGATAGAAAAAATCCTTGGAAAGCGATTGACACTCGTCATTTTTTTTCTGGGTCGAATATCCTACGATGTCTCCCGCCCTGGGGCGGGCTGGGCAATCTGTCAGTCTCAAACTGACTAAAATCCACCCTGGTGTTCCCTTCCCAACTTGCACCTGGGATCATGGGAACTAGTGCGCCTTCCAGGCTCCTCGGCAAGTGCCGGCCCGCGTCTTCGGGCCTCCTCAAGTCTGTAGCAGTGAGGTGTACTCCCCCCGCGACGTCCAGTAGGGGTGCGCGTGGAACACTACGCGCCACCGCCTCGGGTCCAGTAATATGGAGGGCGGCAGACGTCCACAAGTCCGCCGTCCCTCTGAACCTTTTAGGGGGTCGTCTAATAAGCCCTCTTGGCCTAACTAGTGAGGAAAACCAAAGAGGCATATTAAATGATGTTTATTACGTAAAAAGGTTTTTACAATCACTTTTACACGTCATTTTTCTTTTAAACTAGATTGGGCCGGTGTTTCGTACCTGACTACTCTGATAAGAAACAGCAGAAACAAACTCAGAGTCTCTTTTAAAGTCCAGACATAATGTTGTTCAACTCACATGAAGACTATGGAGATTAGTGTCTGAGATGGTCTCTTAAAGAAAGATCCATGCAGATTTAAGTGGACCTGCGCAGTCTCGTATTATAAAACATTCCTTAAAGGCAACATATTGCACATTAGAATCATACCGTTAACTCAATCAACCTTTGTCTGCCCCATACCCCATTTATCCCTCATGGTCCTTTTAGCGGCCAAACTCACCCGATCTCTTTTTTGCAAAATCAGCCTGGGATTCTCTATCTGTGAGTGGGCTATTCCCAAATACTTCAGAAGAGCATTTTAATGAACTTTTATGACATTAGAAGAAAACTTTAACGTAATCAACCTACCTACCCTTCAAAACTAACGCGACAGTAAATGGATTGCATTGTCTCACACAAAATTACAGTACCCTACTTAGTTCTGCGCAGTTGGAACTGGTTCCGGCACCACATACAGTTGTCACGGCACGGACGATAAATTGTGGCTGTTCGGGGACCGAGTACGAAAGTTGCCGACTAATTCAGACTATTTTTGAACTTAAATGCTGATAAATATGCGGGTGGTGTTTAGACTGTGTTTTTTGCCATAGGCATCTGATGAGCTGCCTAGCCTTTTCCCAACTATGTTAGGGTCGGCTTCCAGTCTTACCAGATGCAGTTGAATACCAGTATTTTACATGGAGCGACTGCCTATCTGACCTCCATAACCCACGTGGCACGTGGACAGAGTCGTTTTGGAAGGTGGGGATTGTCGAACGGGCACGTCGCATCGAGACGCGGACCAAGTCACTTCTTCAAAACGAAACTGTCGGTTTGCTTATTTAAATTATTATCACCTGCGTATATTTAGTTCATGTGATTAAAAGTGAGGTCATATTTACACTTTGTGATTATAGTTCAACGACACCTACGAAATGGACCCTTTACCACCGAACCAAGATGGTGATGACCCTATCGCTCCGCCGTCGCTGACGTCGTCATCAGAAGTTGGATCTGAATCTCACTGGCGCACAATGTTCAAGATCCAGCAGCGGAATATGATGCGGTTGATAGAGGCTAAAGATGCGGCTGGTCTTTGGACTGTGTTTTTGGCGTAGCTCGTCATTTTCCCAGCCTAGCCTTTTCACAACAAAGTTAGGGTCGGCTTTCAGTCTTACCAGATGCAGTTGAATACCAGTATTTTACATGGAGCGACTGCCTATCTGACCTCGATAACCCAGTGAGTACTGGGTAATACAATACCCCTTTAAGTGACTGGCCTCTTTCTTCTCTTTCTCTTTCATCTATCGGTTGCCCAAACATAGTAGAGGGAGAATCCCGTGAACGCTAGACGGTCATTGATGAAAGCTGAAACTTTTTCTGTGGAAGTACCTTAGAATGTACATATATATGTATAGTATGATATATATGTATAGTATTTTGATATATTTTATAGTATTTTATATATCCTTGTAGTTTATTCATAGGTACACCTACCAATGTTTGTCTCTGCATCACCCAAAGGTTGACTGGTAGAAAATGCCTATGGCATTAAGTCCGCCTCTGTACTATGTGCTTGAAGTGTTAAATAAATAAATAAATAAATAAATGTAGAAATGTCGGCTTTGGCAGATATCAAGTAACAAAGTTGTGCTAAATAGCTGCTAAGGTAGGTACGTCATACTTTAAAGAAATAGTTTCAGCTTTTATAAAATGATGTCTGTCATGGGATCTTGGTCTATAATGAAACCATCTCACTATTTTAAATGGGTAGCTGTATTATTCAGGGTGTAAACGGAAACTTCGCAAAGTCAACCAAGCATTATGTACATTAAACTAAGTAACTTTACGCAAAAAATATTGCTGGGAAACGACTTTTTTTTGGGGCGAAAATCACGTTTTACGGTAGGACTCAATGTAACGCACTCAAAACATTGTGCTGATGGATGGATTGAATAGTAAGGGGGTCGTGGAGGTGTTTAAAGTAAAAGCTTACATTAAAAACATGTATTTAAAAAAAAAAAACTTTAAATGTTGGAACTTTACCCCATTATCTCCGTAACTGGAAGGGGTTCCCAGGTATGGTATAGAACAAAAAATGATCGCAATGGAACAAGTGTCTTTCAGCTTCGTTAAGAGTCTTGTTACACCCTTTATTAAAGGTGTACATAGTGGTTAGAATAAGCCAATGTCAAGTAGTGAATGTTTATAAGCCAAGAGGATGATGATAAATTTGACACTCCAAATGAGTCTTATGAATACGCTGCTTACACCAATATTAAAGAAATTCCTGATGAGAAAACGCATAACTTTACCCGACCCGGGCATCGACCCCAGAACCGAGGCAGAGGCAGGCAGTCCGTAATCAATCAAATCATCTTAAAATAAACAATCTACATATAATGAGATGACCACTAGATGCATTACATACTAACCAAACCCCTATCACACTAATATATGCCCAACTAACTTTATGAAACAACATTACCCACCCGTATTTAGCTTGACGCGGCTTGACACGGATTCCGGCCAGTTGTCACGGTCCGAGCAATTTATTGCCCGACGATTACGAATTATGTACCTACAGGAGTGGTTGTGATATGTTACTGTCGTGTTTGTGATTTCTGGAGGAGAATGCAGTCTATATGTTAGGTAGATGAGCTGGTTTAGGGACAGCATTAATGATAATTGTAATACACTAGCGCGCTTGGACGGTTATCGTGGTATGGACATGTGATGCGGAGGAATTTGCAAAATGTCGTAGAAACATTTTGGCTATAAGAATCCAGGAAGACCAAAAAAACGATGGATGTACTGTGTAAAAGATGATAATGGCTAGAAACGAGGTGACTGCTGAGATGACGAGTAATAGAGAAGTATGGAAGAAGAATACATGCTGCGCCGACCGCAAATGAATTGGATATCGGCAGGAAAATGATGATAATGCGTGATAATTATTGACATTATAACAAAGAATACATTGAATTGCCTTGTGAAATGCAATCGTCTCTAACTAGGAGTTCACGGCTGTTTGGGTATAAATTAAACGCACTAAAGAAGCTAACATTCAAGACTACGTAGGCGTAGCACCATTCTAGCTTATGGTGCTACGCCGTAGCACTGATGCGCTACGCGGATTTGAGACATGGTTTCGTATATTTACAGAATTATTCATGTAAGCGTGATACTAGTCGTACATGGATATTTTGACGCGTGACTTTAATCAGACGCCGTCATCTTGATATAAATTCGAAATATAATTCGAAAGAGATACGGTGGCCCTGGAACACAAAGGGCGATGAAGGAACATGGATGGGTTTTAGTCAGTATAAGTCTGACACTCCCTCCTTCTCCGCCGAGCGCCAGAGCGGGAGAAGTCATTTGATGATTTCACATCCGCAAAAAAAAAACCCAACCAATGCTTAGTGAAGGTCTCTTTCCACCTTTGGCGGTTTGTGTCATGGTTATCCAGTTTCTTCCAGCCAAAATAAACTTTATTTTGTGTATTAAGAATCTATTCACTATTATCAGCCTCATTCCCCTGCCCTTATCCCAATTTATCCGGAGTCAGCGCAGCATGTCTCTTTCTTCGATGGTTCTCTATTACTCGTCATCTCAGCAAAAAATCTATTCACCATCGTTACAAAATTACTTACTGGTAGTTACAGTGCTATTCGAATGCAATATATTTGAGACGTACATCCTAACAAAAACCCGATCCTAAATCCGAGCCCCAAAATGGAGCAGAAACTTGAGCAGTTACTGATTGCAAGCAGTACATAAAGTTGTCGCGTTTGATACAATTTATGGGCACCAGTTTAGGAAGTGTATCTAGGACGGATCGTAAGTTAGGTACGGATGTACTGTCGGCGAAATAAGTGAGTTTCCACTAGGTATAAGATTTATATATTTTTCGTGTGGTTAGTGACTAACCTGGTGTCAGAGTTTTTATGCCGCCCATGGGCCTCTGACTTGGTTTTACATGCCGTCGAGAAATATCTCTCAGGTCGCTTCGGCCGTCCAGGAAACCGGGGTTTCGTAACTGGTTTCCATGAAGGCTTTATTTATACTGGCTTTATTTATACGCACGTGAATCCGAAGGTTTCGTTTAAGGATATTTTAAATTTATTAAAGTACTAGCTGTTGCACGCAACCTTTATTCGTGCATTATTACTTACAGGGTGTACAAGACCCTTCACGAAGCCGTCAACCAAGCATTATGTACATCAAACTAAGTAACTTTACGCAAAAAATTATTGCTGGGAAACGACTTTTTTTTTTGGGGTGAAAAACCATGTTTTACGGTAGGACTCTATGTAACGCACTCAAAATATTATGCTGATGGATGCATTGAATAGTAAAGGGGTCGTGGAGGTGTTTAAAATAAAAATCTTACATTCAGAACATTAAGAAAAAACTTGTGAAATAGTTGGAACTTTGGCCCCCAATATCTCCGTAACTAGAAGGTTCCCAGGTATCGTCTAGGACAAAACAATGATCACAATGACGGAGAGAACAAATGCCTTTCGGCTTCGTTAAGGGTCTTAATTGTTACACCCTTAATTATAAAAATATTACTTTCCTATTTGAATTGGATTTTGTCAAAAATTTCAAGGTTTTTTATTTATTTGCACGAAACCATAATCATTTTTCTAAAATAAAATTAATGACTGAGCTAATCCTTATAACATCAGCTATCTGCCAGTAAAAGTCCCGTCAAAATCGGTCCCGCCGTTTCGTAGATTAGCCGAAACAAACAAACAAAAATGTTTTTTTTTTTATTAGTGCCTACCGTATATTATACATTCTGCATTCAGTAATTCACTTCAATTTTGTTTATTTGTATAAATATAATATTGTCAAAATAGATAAAATAAGTCTTTTTTAGCCGACCGTACGTACACAGGTTGGACTGTATTCGCCTGCATTAATGCAGATGTATGTCAGCTTTGTGTGCTCCAATGTACATATATGTCAGTAATGTGTTTAAGGTTATTCTGTTTGTCAAGTTAACTAATATAACATAACATCACACCTGTAACGCCCCATGGGTAAGGCAGAGGTGTACCTAATAGTACTCCCATATTTTGCCAGTTATGTTAAGTCCCATGTAATAGTGGGCGAGCTTATTACCATCAACCGGGTATAGATCCAGACTCTATGACTGCTACTGAGAAATTTCTGATGGAAAATCCCAATTACACTTTGCCCGACCCGGGTATCGAACCCAGGATCTAATGCCCTGCAGTCACGCTTGCAACCACTAGACTAACGAGGCAGTCAGAAGCAGGGAACAAAGTAAGATTGCTACACATCTTGGACTTATTATGAATTAGAGTTAGTTGGTCACGGCTTGAATACATGCATAACGAAAAAAAACACAGGGTTCTCTATTTTTATGCTACCACGAAGGTTTAATTTTATCGGAATTCGTTCAAACGTTGAGCCATGAAAAAGCAAAAGACAGGTGAATAGTTTTTTTTTGCCGTTTAAGAATGAACTGAACTTACAATAATTACGCTTTTCGCAAGAACTGGGCTTAAAATGGCCAGTTTAGCAGAATCATAACATGAATCACGTTAAAAATATTAAAATGATAACAGACTCAGTTAGTATTATGAATTGTCAATTTGAGGTCATTTACGAATTGTAACGTAATTCATATCCATCTATGATTCTGGCCATTTTAGGCACCCCGTATACGCAAGCAATTCTGTACCATGATTCACAAAGCTTATACTTCAAAAGATCTTTATTTATACTACCAGAAACGTTCGAATTGCTACCAAAAGATACTGTACCTCTGGGACATAGATATATTGGAATAAAAATCGTATATCTCGACTACAATTTTATCTTCACTATTCGGCTTGACTTCTTTATTATTTTCACTGTCAAAAGTACACATGGCAAAAGGATTTACTGTGCAGGGTATCAACGAAGGCCTGACTCAAGTGTCGCCATATTGAGCGGTCCCGTGCGTCTCGCATCCAGCGGAACAAACCTTTACTAGGTCATCGGTCCACCAAGTGGGAGGTCTTCTAAGCGTCTTCCTGTTCGCTGTGTTGTTTCGGGAGATGTTTTTGTTGTTTGTTGGGGGAGGCCTATGTCCAGCAGTGGACGTCTTTCGGCTTAAATGATGATGATGATGTATTAACTAAAGTTCGGCTCGTTCTTTAATCTTGGGTCTAGTCATCTTTGAGTTAGGCTACTTTTCCACCAGAGATGTGCTATACAACGTTGCTATGGATGCGTTTCATATCCATCAATCATATTCATTGGACCATATAGCATAGCACTGGTGGGAACGAACTCAACTAAAGTACGTTTTTTATATTGAAGGAGGTGTGCTATCTGCCAGGGTTGCGGGACTGTTCGAAAGAGATACCGCGGCCCTGGAACACAAAGGGCAAAGGAAGGAACATGGATGGGTTTTAGTCAGTAGAAGTCCGACACTCCCTCCTGCTCAGCCCAGAGCGGGAGGGGTTATTTGATGATTTCCCATCGGTAAAAAAAAAAGAATGTGTGCTATGGATGCGGGCTATCGATGCGTGCTATGGATGCGAGCTGTAGTTGCGTGCTATGGATGTGAGCTATGCCCATGCCTTCCCTATTACCGATACGTAGCATAGCTTGAGCTGCGCAACTTCCCCGCACAGCTACCTTGCGGAGGCGCATTTTCATAACACATCTTACTCGCTCCGCTACATAGCTTAGCACCAGTGGAAACGGTCACATACTTTCGTAGCTTAGCTTTTACCCTCTCGCAGCATAGCTGCATAGCACATCTCTGGTGAAAAGGCACCCTTATTGTGAGACTTCATCAATCATCGTGTGCCATTAATAGATGGATTGTAAACTGGTGTTAAATTGACAAAATTAAACATCGGTCTTGACTAATGTGTGTGAATTAGTGAAACTAGACTGCCTTGTTGGTATGGTGGTCGCAAGCGCGACTGCGTAACGTGAGGTCTTGGATTCGATTCCCAGGTCGGGCCAAATATCACTGGGTTTTTCCATCAGGAATTAACAGCTACAGAATCTGGTTTTGTGCCAGGTTGACGGCAATAGATTCGCCCCCTATGAGGATGTATCTGGCAAAATGTGGGTGTACTATTAGGAACTGCTCTGCTTAACCCTTCGGGGAGTACAGGCGTGAGGTCATGTAGTACAACTACCGTTATAACTAGCGACCCCGCCTCCTTCCTTCGCATTAATTTTACGACTTCGTGGATTTTGGTTTGTATGCATTCAAAATTCGACTCGAATCGATCATGGTATTGAAATACACAGAATACAGAAACTATGCATGTTTTTTTGCAAACTACTAAGGCGTATATTGAAAGTATGTACACTCAGCAAATATGAGTAAGTAGATAAAAAAAAACCGGTCAAGAGCGAGTCGTACTCACACGCACACAGGGTTCAGTAGCACCAAACAATATAATAAAAATATTTTGAAGGCATTCGTTCATATGTTGTATTGTTTTACATTCATCAACAAAACTAAATTTGTTTTTCATAGTATGTTAATGAAAAACAAAGTTGTTGCTGCAGTTTGATGAAAAAGTCCCATATCTTAAAAAATATACATCAAATATTATTCAAACCAACTTTGGTTGAAAGTTTTTTTTACGTTCTATAATCCTATATTTTTTTCAGAATTTTTCTCTTCTTGCTTTAGAAATTCTGGGGGAAATACACATTTGACCACTTTGGAAGTGTTTATCTTTCAAACGATTGACTTTGAGAGAATATGGTTTTAGGAACCTCAATGTTATTTTTAAAGACCTATCTATGTAGACACCCCGCAAGTATGGATTTGATGAAAAAATATTTTTTACTTTCAGTTCCATGTATGGGGAGACCCCCTTTAATCTTATATTTTTTATTTTCGTATAAACACCTTATAGCGGTTCACAGAATACATCTACCTACTAAGTTTCAACTGTGTAGTCTTAATAGTTTCGCAGTAAAGTGGCTGTGACATACACGGACAGACAGACAGACAGACTTGGCGAATCTAGAAGGGTTCCGTTTGTTGCCATTCGGCTACGGAACCCTAAAAATGTATGTATGTATGTGTGTGGCTTATGACGTCTTAAAGCAGGAGTAACTCCAGTGTGGGAAAGAGACAGAGCTATACAGGTTGTCCAGCGCCATCTCTTTCTCTCTACCTGGTGACGTATCAATGTGACGTTTTCAATTCATACTTAGTAATTCATACTCTTTATAGGCAGCGTGCGTGGCGATAACATTGCCCTCTAGTGACTTCTAACTGAAACTTTTACTTTATGTCAACTATGTGACAAGTTGTGAATTCAATTAAAATATTTTCTTTTCATTAAAAAAATAGTCATTAAAATTTATCGTTGTATTTCTGGATGCGCCAACACATCCAAGAATAATGAACATTAATACGATGGTGCAACATTTTACTATTTTCCCAATGATAGCACTCACATGCCCTGGCTAAATGATAAATGAGAAAAATGGATAGAAGCATAGATATATCCTTAGATTCTAACTGTATCATGAAATTAGCAAGTTTTGTACTTGGTACGTACTGGTGTTGGAAATAACTCATCCATTTTCAGACCCTATCGTAATCCAGTAACTGTCAGTACGATGGTCTGCCCCATAGTTGTGGACGACTAGTTTTCGATTCATCACTTACTGGAGAACAAACGTAATAAACTAAGGCGTCGACTTGCTTACACTTTCCGAACAGACCTGCTTTTCATTTAAAAATAGCACTTGTAATGTTTTTAATACAATGCTAAAAAGACGGGTATTTATTAGAATTGAGAAAATATTGAATAACGAGTATTTCCAAAGATGGTGCAATAACTGGGTATACTGAGCTCGACTGATTGTCGAGCTCAGTAGCACTTGTGTTGGCTGTTCTATTGACGGACTGTGTGACAACAGTATTAGTTACGCGGATGACATGGTGCTGCTGAGTCCGTCAATTCGAGCACTCAGGAAGTTGTTGGCGGTCTGTGAGGCTTATGCAGAAGCGCACGGACTTGTATACAACGTACAAAAAAGTAAACTGTATGTGTTTAGGGCAAAGCATAAAAAACCAGCACATAATATGCCACCAGTTATGTTAAAAGGTGTGGCCCTTGAAAGAGTGCCAGATTTTAAGTACTTGGGGCACATAGTTACGGATGACTTAAAGGATGATGCTGATATGGAAAGAGAACAGAGGGCGTTGGCTGTCCGATGCAATATGTTGGCCCGCAGGTTTGCACGTTGTACACCACAAGTAAAAATAACTCTTTTTAAGGCTTTCTGTCAATCGTTGTATACGTGCACCCTGTGGGTTCGATATACGCAGAGGGCATACAACGCCCTCAGAGTTCAGTACAACAATACTTTCAGGATGTTGTTGGGGCTCCCGCGTTACTGTAGCGCATCAGGAATGTTTGCAGAGGCACGTACTGATGGTTTCAGTACCATCTTACGTAAAAAGAGTGCTTCTATGTTGCGTAGAGTGCGTGGGAGAGGCAACGACATTCTGAAGGTCATTAGTGAAAAGCCGTGCTGCACCATTATGGCGCACTGGGTACGTGTACATGTACATATACCCGGTGCGTCAGGTGAGTGTAGCAGATATATGAATTAAAATCTTAGATTTCGTTTGTTAATAACATAGCTTATAAGTAGTGTGTATTTACTAACATCATATATGGATCAGGTCTGAAATAAAGTTTTTTTTTTTTTTTTTTTTTATTTAATAAAAATTAATTCAGAAATGCCCTCCCTACATGTCCTCCTTGCTCTCTGCTTCTTATATCTTATTCTTAAAGTTATACACATTTGAAACTTTGGTTTTGGCAACAATTTTGCCTGTTATTACACAGCTTCTCCTTCATGGCCTCAAAGAGCTTTTGGTTTTTCACTGTATTCTGGCCACGCTGCAAATCATTGTTGATCGCATGAAAACCATATTTTATCATTTTAATCATACTTTGAAGAATAACATCATATTAGCGTGTAACAACTGACTATTGAAAGGACTGGTAAGTTTCCTTTAAAATCCGCATCGTGTCGCTTTTGTCGTTTTGTGCTGCCCTCTATAGTTTCTGCACGCTGCCTATGGTCGTGGCTAAATAATAACAGCCGCTTGGGTCGATCTTCAGGTTAAGCCACCCTTGTCTAGGTTGGTCCGTGGATGGGTGACCACCCATTACATAACGACTTTACTCCCGTGTCTCGGAAAGCACGTTAAGCCGTTGGTCCCAGCTGTCATTTGTAGATCTTTAACAGTCGTTATAGGTAGCTGACTACCTACCTGGCCCGAAAGTCTAATAACCAATCTTATCAAGGGATATCGTATTACCCAATGCTAACTGGGTTGTTGAAGTCAGATTGGCAGCCGCTCTATGTAAAATACTGGTATTCAGCTGCATCCGGTTAGACTGGAAGCTAATTCTAACATACATAGTTGGAAAAAAGCTAGGAAGATGACTTTATAAGATTTTTTAAGAAGATCTATGATTGTTTTAGACACTTCAGAAATTTTCGCTAAAATAAATCATAGTGAGGAACGTATATTTTTTAAGAAATAAATATAATTCAACGGCTCATATTGTGCTTCAAAAATCTCTTTGATATAATATTCTCATAGAAGTAGATACAGTTAGGACCTGTTATAGTAATCATTTATGCCAGTCGCTTTGAAATATGCCCTAATTAATGTATGTCTAGTTTTCAGTTTAGTGAATAATTAAGATATTTGGTTTGACGTAGACTTTACGAAAAATATGATGAAAGCCTCAAGAAATATGGAAGAAGAAGACATGCTGCGCCGACCCCAAATACATTGGGATATTAGGCTGGAGAATGAGGATGATCATGGAGACAGACCATAAGAGGCTGACAAAACAAATTATCGATTTAATTTCGATCAGGTGTAGTTATTTTCTAAATATCTATTATATTAAACAGGGTTTAAACCAGTGATACCCAAAGTGGTCTATATCGATCCCCAGGGGTCGACGACGACTTACAAGGGGTCCATGAAAGCGGAAAAAAATTGGGGGTCTATGAGATGTAAACGGGGGTCTACGATAGTTTCATCTATTTAAGCATATCGCGACCTTACCTATTTAACATATTTAGTCAATAAATTTAATGAGGTTAACCTGCAGATACAAGGTGACAGCCTAAATTTGATCAAAACAAAATCCATAATTTCAGCATTTCTTGCCTAAACTAATGAAACAAAACATTGGACGGGGCAATTTTTTACAGTTTCCTAATTTGTCATAGACAAACTGCCAAGAAGATGACGTTTTAACTTACTTTCAACAAATAAATGCCCTGCAGATTTTGAAATAAGTTTTGAGGATGATTTGAATATGGTAATACCACAAATATGGTGAAGTTGAAGAAAAGAATGTCATGTTACAATCTTGTAACAAAAAAAAAACGAAACATTATTAACCGAAGAGATTTAAGAATTAACCTCACTAAATTGACGTCAAATATTGGAAATTTATTATCAAACCACCAGGGTCATCCCTCTCACTAATTATTTTTACTTATTGATTTGATATAATACATAGGTACTTAATTTTAATTTGGTTCGTTTTAATTTAAGTTTAATTTTTAAATGTATTTAATATTTGAATTATCTGTCTAATTGGAGAAAAAATAGCCCTTTTAAGAATTGGACTTTTTAAGAATTGGGCATTCTAAGAATTGGGCTTTTTAAGAATTGGGCATTCTAAGAATTGGGCTTTTTAAGAATTGGGCATTTTAAGAATTAGGCTTTTTAAAAATTAGGCATTTCCAGAAATAGGTATTTTAAGAACTAGGTATTTAGCGAATTAGTCCTTTTTTTAGCTGTTGGGCATTTTACGAATTGGGCATTATTCGACTAAGCCAAAAATTCATGTGTTTTTCATGGCTTTTGTTGTTGTTGTCATTTGTTCTTCTACACCTCTTCACAGTTAGAATTCAGTCAAAATATAATTGAAGTCGATGAATTTTCAAAAATGTAATATACGTGCCACGAAAGTTGAGACTTGACACAGCACGTAGTTTGACTTGCGCAGTAGACGATTTTAAGAACTCTTCAGCGGTATGAGGTCTGCGCAAGTCAAACCACGTGTTATGTCAAGTCTCATCTTTCGTGGCGCGTATATTATATAAGCATAGTGTCAAAGCATAGTATATTATATAATGTATTAGCTAAGCAGGGGGTCTACCCAAAATCGTAAAACATGGCATGGGGTCTACAGGACAATAAAATTTAGGGAACTCTGTTTTAAAAAGACCCTTCATTTCACGAAGCCGTCAACCAAGCATTATGTGGTACATCCAACTAAGTAACTTTACGCAAAAATTATTGCTGGGAAACGACTTTTTTTTTACGTTTTACGGTAAGACTCAATGTAACGCACTCAAAACATTGTGCTGATGGATGTATTGAATATTACGGAGATCGCGAAGGTGTTTAAAGTCAAAATCTTACAGAAAAAACTTGAATTAAAAAAAAAGTTGATACTTTGACCCCCAATATCTCCTTAACTAGAAGGTTCACAGGTATGGTCTAGAAAAAAAATATGACCGCAATGACACAATGCTTTTCGGCTTCGCTAAGGGTCTAGTTACACCATTTATAATCACTATCTCAGTCAGAATATTCTAGGAAAAGACGAGTGGGTCGGTATTCAAAAAGCTTACCAGAGTTTCGATGACGACTCAGTTTTCGCTTATTCAACCGATTTTCTAGTTCTCGCAGGCGTTCGTTAAGTTCCTTCATCTCTTCGTCTCGTTTTCTTCGATGTTTTCCCATCTCGGTTTGGTAATTACAAAATTTTCGGAACTTTTGTAATAGAAACGTGACCGCGCGCTTCACAAAAAAGTACAATGAGTTGACAGATGTCAAGAAAGCGCGCCTACGACCGGACCACAGATAATAATTTTCGTTTTGATGGAATCGATTCATCACACATTTAAAATATGTGATAGCGAGTTAGCAAGAAGTGCAAACTACAAGTACTAAATGAGGACGAGATTACGGAGCATAATCACTATCTCAGTCAGAATAAATTACTAAACAAAAAATTCAAACTTATAATAACAAAGTTCAATATAAAATTTCAGAAAAATAATTTACCATGCAATATTATCTTGATGGCAATGCAAGCAATGTGACATCATGCAACAGTCAAAAATTGAGTGAATAGTGTAGGTATGTAGTTATAAGCATAATTTTGTCAATCTTGTTCAAAGTCGTGTATTTACTTAGTTTTATAACTTCACTAACTTCACCATGTAACTATGGTTGGAATTAATACTTAAAAAAGAATTTTACCTTTAGCGTTTATGCTTGTACCTCAGGTCAACTGTAAACCACAGTATTTCTCAAATTCAATCACTTATCTATGATCTCAAATTCATCTCGAGTCTCGACTGTTGAATCAAATTCGTGATTGCACTTCATAACCAACAATACTAACAAAATCTTGTTCAATCAGACTTTTCTTTAATAAAGCTCTAAGAATCATTGCAATATTTTTCTTTCATTTCATTCTAAAAATCACAACCACAGATGCAAGAAAAAGTCACGTAAATAATATTATATGACCTGTGTCTACCACAGAAGTAATAATTTATTTTCCTTGGACCCATCAGACTGATAATGACCCTTCTAAGAAAAATACTTAAGGCGCGGACTGCACAAGCATAGCATAATCAGCTTTTAATGTTTCCACTGCTGGGACTCGGCCTCCTCTCTATGAGAGGGAATGGGCTATAATCCACCACGCGGGCCCAGTGCGGCTTGGTAGATGTCACATGTCTTCGAATTTTTGGTTCTAGGACAAGCCGGTTTCCTTACGATGTTTTCCTTCACCGTTTTGAGAGCAGTGGTGATGAAATAAATTACACAAAGTAATGCGCCTTGCCTGGGATCGAACCCACGACTTACTGTTCGTAAGTCGGGACCGCCACCATGGGGCCACCGGTGCTCTCCTGACGCGGACGCGGAGGCGCGGACTGACTACGATTTTAATCGCAACTAGACCGCGTAAGCTGTTTTCACCACTATGAAGCGTGAATAAGATTGAAAATAATATGTGTTAACATAGGACTAAGCTGCGAATAGCATTTATTTTAGCGGTTTTCTTTAAATCATTCAAAATATAGACATTCAATGAAATAGTTGTTTGGTTACAGTTAAAAAAATGCTAATTATATTAAATTATCGCTGGAAATACATATTTTCGACGCCAAAGTTGATTTTTGTGCCGCAACTTTTATTGGGACAATCAAACTATTTTTTATTATTCTGTTCGGTTAAAATTTTTCTTTAAGCCCTTCTCTGTCCACTGTATTTTTTCCGTTAAATATTTTTCATGTCATACTCGACTATATAAGAAACCAATTTTTGGGAATATTGAGGTAACACTGCGCCCTAAGATTGTTTCTCTTCCTTGGACCAAGCATGTCCTACAAACATCTTCCAATACTAATACGGGAAATCAGATATCTTGCGATTTATACCAGAATTTAGTTAGATGACAGTCGCTACAAGACTAATAAAAGGGAAGGTCTTCAACTTTGTTTGTAAAGAATAGGCTAGTAATGATGTCAATCCTCCACGGACGTAAGTCAGCAAGTAAAGTGATTTTCACACGACACCACTCGTTTGAATGAAGCGGACCACAGGTCACATTGGTTTGTATGAAATTGGAGGCTCCAGCACAAGCGCTAGTGTAAACGTGTCGAAAATACGTCGATTTTAAAATTACAAATACTCGTTTCAAACATAACATTTTGATAATCTTAAGATGCTATGACATGAATGTGCTATAATAATTATTATATTTAATAATATAATAGATAATTGTACTTTAGATTAAACAATCAATGTGTTTACGTAACTTTTACACCGTGCGATCGTGCTAGGGCCTCCGTTAATGCTTAGGTACAGCCCAACCACGCAGCGCAATACCACTAACGGCCGTTTTCTATAACTAAAGGATTATTAACTAACCGTTATACGTAATAACGGTTAGTTAATAATCCTTACACTAATAGCTATCGGTGTTTCTATAAACAAAGTTAGCACTTATTTGTCTCTCGCAGGGTTGATAGCTAATGTTTCTTTATCTGTTTATAAGATATAGCAACGTGTCGTTAACTGCTAGTAAGTTATTGAAAACGGCCGTAAATCCTTCCCCCAGTCCGTCGGATGGGGAAGGATTTACGGCCCCGGGTGGACGATCCGTGTCGTATGAGATACGCCTAAGTTACTTCAAGTGTCATACTAGACCCCAAAGATAGCAACAGAATTTATCAAGAAAACTAACTGAATCCTACGAACAAGCTCTTCCAAACCCACACGTGTGTAACGAAATCATACATCATTCAATTCGCAATTCTGTACAGAAAAATATCTTTGGAACTTGAACCCCGATCACGTATGAGTGTGATTGCCATCCATAAGATACATTTATTTCACTAGTGTTGCTTCAGAGAACTGAGCAAAGAGTTTTTCAATAAAATATATGTATTATTTGGTAGTCTAGTCTCTTCAAATATAGTTGTTATTGAAAAAGTCACAAAGAAAAATTACTTTCACTTTTCTTTTAATGTCACATTTTTATTGTCAGATTAGTGGACGGAGAAGGTCACACGCAGGTAAGAATGGAACACTGTGGGGAGATGTTTTCTAACAGTGAGACAACACATAGTATATAAAAACCTTATAATAAAATATATTGATTTAAACTGACTGCCTCGTTGGTCGAGTGGTCGCAAGCGCGAATGCTGAGCATGAGGTCCTGGGTTCAATTCCCGGGTCGGGCAATGTGCTATTGGGTTTGTCTATCAAGAATTTTTCAGTAGCATCCACGAAGTCTGCATTTGTGCCCGATTGATGGCAATCGGCTTTATTTTACATTGCTTCACCTAATTTTTCTTTTCAATCTCATCAGGGCGAAACTCGGGATTTACCGTTCACATCAAAATCAAGGAAACGGCAACATAAGAAAATGTGTGATATTCTGTTGCGAACCGCCCCATTTTCTAGGCACGTACAAATTTTATAGCCAGAGGATAATATTAATGTAATTTCACCTCTGGTTCGGGAAAGGTAAAAAAAAAACCAAAGATAATGTTAATAACAATTTCGACACCTAAAAGTTTAAAAACATAAAAAATAAACATGAACTCCGCAATAAAGACGAAATAATGTTATAACGATCCGAAAAATATGTGGTAAATCTGTAGTTCATACTGTTTATCTCTATAATTGTCATCATCATCATTTCAGCCCGTTGTTGTCCACTGCTGAGCATAGGCCTCCCCAATCGATTTCCAACGTGTCCGGTCCAATGCCACCAGCATCCAGCGACTTCCTGCAGCTTTAACAAGGTCGTCGGTCCATCTGGCAGGTGGCCGTCCCACGCTAGCCTTTTCAATGCCTTTCTCCGCATCATAATGCCCATACCAAGCCAACCGATGACCACACAACTTTTTAGTCACCGGCGCCACTTTAAGATATCCTCTTACGTAATCTTTCTTTGAAATATTAGCAAGAATGGGAAATCATTGAGACAGCTAACAAGTTGTCTAACCGAGCTTCCATAGCGAACCGTGCGCGACAATTTGACAGTGTGATGAATCGCAAATGGTCTGGTAAAAGCAAGCCAAAAACAATAGTTAAGATAGGTCAAAAACAAAACTAATGCTAAAGCACAGAGGCAAACGTGTCACACTAAACTAGACATTGATTCGTAGGAAATATCAAACCGAAATCACAAAAACCTAAACTCAATAGCAACTTTTCCAAAATCACAGCCAGAGCAATACCTTCCCATGTCCCAGACACGTATAAGTATGATTGCCATCCACAAGATACATTAATTTCACTCGTCCCTACAGCGAGGGACCGAGGAAGAAATCCCTCGGAAAAATATAATGAAATAGTCCCTAATCTCACGCTTGTGTTGGGCAGATAATGATGTCGCAGGACCCTAAGCTGGTGGCGCAATTGGAAGAATTAATCTTTGAAGAAAGAGGGTAGATGGTTAGGGAAATACTTTTTTCTAAGTTGGATTGGTCGTGAACATAACGCCAGGATAATTAAATATTAAATGTAATTAAATAGAAAAATACAATAGAATTTTATTTCTACTGGAAATTTATTTACATGTAGACAGAAGCTAGTTAGTCATAGGTGGACTAAAACCCGCACTAAAATTCAACATAACTTGCTAAATGCTAAACATATTATAAAACATCATTCTGCTGGCATTTTCTCCTCTCCCCGACCCTTGCTCGAGCCAGCCCGCGATGATGAGCCTGTAGCTCTAACTTCGTCCCATGATATTGATCCGAACCAGCCTGTCTTTTGCTGACCTCCCCCAGCGACACCCTAAGCCGAGACTTGTATACTCTGGCTGGAGGTCTTACACTCAAAGCACCAACAGAATAGTACGGTTAAGCAGACGACAAACTCCTAGGATGACTTGTGAGATGCGATTCATAAAAATAAACTACCATTGGTTTGACAGAAACTGAAAGATGTTTTAAGTACGTTTAGCGCTGAAAGATTTAAGTGATTTGTGGTACCAGCGAGCCTTAAAGTATTCTTTATTTACATTTTAGTAGATCCAAGAGACTAATAAGGAAAATCATTTAAATATAAATTGCTACTTAAACAAATAAGGAGCAATAAAATAAATGCAACGAAAAATAAAAAGCTTTTCTGCCTGTTATTTTAAACTGGACACACCATAAAATTATAATTAGATTTTACAGTTAAAAAAATTATAATTATATTAAATTATCGCTGGAAATACAGAGATTTCGGCACAAAAGTCAACTTTCGATTTTTGTGCCGCAATTTTTATTTAACTATTTTTTATTAAGTATTCTGTTCGGTTAAAAATTTTCTTTAAACCTTTATCTGTCCACTGTATTTTTTGCGTTAGATATTTTCAATAATTACGTCATACTCTCCTATAGCATCTCCTATATCTTCCTCATCTAAGAAACCAATTTTTGGGAATATTGAGGTAACACTGCGCCTTAAGATTGTTTCTCTTCCTTGGACCAAGCATGACCTACAAACATACACACACCATAAACATTATAATTAGATTTCCCTGTCATTTTTGCTTGGATTTATAAAAAGTACCTGTCCTACAAACACGAGGTCCTAGCTAATTACTTACAAAGACTTTCTACAGGATGGGCAATCCAATATATTTTTGACTCCTTAGCCACCGTTATCTCTGATTATTCAAATGTCATTTTTGTCTAAGGCCTAAGGGGCTCCCTCAGAAAAAACGGCGGCACAGTGGTCACGTGCTGAAAGTCAGGGGAGACCTCTTTACAATCTCCTCAAGGATGTGACCTAGCAGGCATTGCACAGAGCCTCCGGACAGGTCTTTTAAAGAGGAAACGGTGCCTCCTCCCATGTGCGGATTGTAACCATTGGGGTGGTTTTACGGAGGTAAAAAACCCACACTTCTCGGT
The DNA here is from genome assembly GCA_947578425.1 of Eugnorisma glareosa. NCBI lineage: Eukaryota > Metazoa > Arthropoda > Insecta > Lepidoptera > Noctuidae > Eugnorisma > Eugnorisma glareosa. Next base: position 16,133,671 of record OX387979.1, read on the forward strand.
TTTATCCCCCAAGACCAGTCGCCATTTTCCCACGAGAACTTCTTCTCTTCATCTTGTGAATATAATTTCAGCCTAACGGTTGGTGTTGGTTAACCTCTCCCAAGCGTCGTCATGTAGACCAGATAATAAGAACCGAAATCAATAATAGATCTGAAAGCCAAACCAGCCAGAAAACCAGAAAGTGTCGAATTTTAGTTAAAAAAAAAACTATAAAACGCCGTTTCTTATAACTTCAACCATTGTCAAGATTTTACTCCAGTCGTTTACCAAGGGATGCTCTCCCGGTAATATCATTTCGTTGATTATGACCTCCTCTAGCTCTCTTAGTACAATGGACGTCGTTTTACGCCGTCTGACTAAATTGCACTATTGCTATTAATTTTTTTTTGTGCCGTTTGTTGGAATGAAAGGTCCTTGACTGTGAAAGATATGACTTGTTTTCTGTAAAGTGTTATTAAATTGTGACGAATTTTTAAATGGCAGTGTGTTTATCAAGACTTTGTTATTGAAAAACTGACTTACCGACCTAACAACACCTCATGCGTTTACACGAAATTCTAGGTAGTCGGCCAGCGTGTTAAACCTTATCGAAGTAGCCATTGCTCCACTGACGTCACGAAATCTTGCGTCGTCCGAGCAGCTTTGCTACAGCGATCTTGTATATGAATGTCAGGCATTTTAATAGGCAAACCAGATACTTTATTTTGTCGGGTGGTATCTCATTTCCTATGATCTTACATTATTAACTGAAGGTATATCACACCAACCTTTTCACTCCTAAACTGGTGACGAAAACCCAATCATCACTCTCATCATCATATGTCTAGCCTTTCCCAACTATATTGGGGTCGGCTTCCAGTCTAAACTGATACAGCTGAATACCAGTATTTTACATGGAGCTACTTCCTATCCAACCTCCACAACCCAGTATGCACTGGGAAATACGAAAAACTTGTACGAAGCTCTCCATGCATTTTCCGCCTTAGTTGACACACTGTTTTCATTAATATATTCCCTTGATATTAAACATTTATACAATTAGGACTGGGCTACTAATTAGTATGAATCAGTTGAGAAATGAATTAGGGTTGCCAACTGCAACATCAAAATAGACAAACCATAGTAGTGACAATTTAGATACTGGCTACATTAGCAGTAGGAACCGGTGCCCGTTGAGTATTCCCTTAAGCACAAGAGTTTTTGAGTGGAAATCGCGAAACAACAAATGGGCTTGGAGGCCGTCAGATTAAGTAGTGTGGCAATCTTCACAGGTCGCCTGGTGGCTCCTAAAAGAGAGTTATCCAAGATCGAGAATAAATATATTATGTAAGAACAAATAATGATGAATGAATAAATCACTGGAGAAATATGTTTTTTTTTTCTCAAATAATATAAATCAAATGCACATTTGACCGGAAAATAACAATCGTCAATAACCCTGCGTCTATACTTTTTTTTACTTTTTGTGGTTTTCCTACTAACATAGTTCTGCTCTGTGTCTATTATTTATGATAATGGTCTGAAATAAAGTTCAGATATTTATACGTATACAGCTGTATCCACGCATTTAGATTTCCCCCAAAACCTCTTCTCAAGGCCATAACTCTGCAATACCAAATCCAACACGTTTTTCGGAATTCTTCCTCATTAAATGCAAAGGACCAACCCTACTGCCTTGTAAGCGTACTAATTTGAGCTTAGTCGGATATTTCGCAGTTCGGGCCCGAGCCAGCCCAATGTAATTAGTTTGTCTTGTTAGGTAAATTATTAATTAATGTCTAAATCATTTGTAACAATGCCACAGTTTTGAACTAACTAGCTTCTGCAACTACATTGAGTAATATTCCTAGTTTATTGGGGAAGTTTTGTGTGATTACGTCATAATGTGTACGAGGGTGGAATGTTAATAAGATAGGTACAAAGGAGGAGACTGGGATGTTGTGGTCTCATAAATCTAGTATTAACAGTTATTAAATACAAGTTATCTGTAATTCCACATTCCAATGCGTTCTAATATGTTTCAATACGTCCGGTCCGTTTATTTTATTTAGGGACTTTATGTTTTTTGTTTTGTCTTGCTTTTTTTTATTCATATGTAGGTTTATTTGTAATAATATTGTACACAAATTGATTATATTTAAGTATCTATTCATACATACACATATTACACATACTTATACCTAATTAGAAACACAAAGCTCTTTTTTTCTGTTTAGTTTTAGGTTTTTGTTATTTTATTGTGTAGTTTTAAGTTTTATATTTCATTTTTTATTATTTTTTCTTTTATTGATGTGTGCACTTGTGGCGTGTGCCCAATAAATATGTTTTCTTTCTTTCTTTAATTTTATTGTGAAAGTGTGTGAGTGTTTGTGAACGAGGAAGGCTGACCTGCCGTGATATAGTTCTCACAAGTACGGAGGTTAGCGTGAATCAAGATCAAACAACCGCATAACCCACACAGCTATTTATAATTAGTCATTTATTTGTATACATATTAGCAGACACGAATCACAGGATTGTTGCGATTTGTACATAAGGTTGGTCTTTAAATTGTCAATAAACTTTTAAACTTTAAACTTTGCACAAATAAATACTTCTCCTCTGTGCAGCAGCGGAATGTTGATAGACTTCAAGAATTGATTGCTTTATCAAAAACAGAAACTAAACGTACTGAAATTTTTATTCTCTCGAATGTCGTAGAAATAGCGGAACGATCTGAACAAGGCCAGCGACCAGTGTTCCACATTGGCCTTGGATCAAAACAACTAGATGTCAGAGGGCCTTTGCCCAGCAGTGGCATTATACAGCCTAACAGTATCAGTGTAATTACTACCAAAAGCTACTACACTATTGACGAATATTTCAGCCATAAATTTCAACATTTTATGTAATTTAAGTAGTTTCCAGCGCCTTCATCCATAATTGATTCGATGTTTTAACATACCAACTGTTATATTTATGTACACATTATGGAATGCAATAAAGTATTGATTTAATACGATAAATATTTTGCCCAGGCGACCCACCGGTGTCGGCTTCCACCTTAAATCCGCATCGTTATAGCTTGCGACCGAATTCTTTTGTTTTGCGATCGCTATCTAACTCGAGACTGCAGGGCCTGGGCTATTTGTGAATAATTCCATCGTCACTATAAATAAAATAAATAAATATCGCTGGAGATTACACACAACGCCATCTAGGTGCCACACTAAGCAACGAGGCTTGTGTCGTGGACACCAAATAGTTGATAATACTACATAGATACTTTTTTTGTTTGTAAATACATACTTATTATACATATAAACATCCATGGCTCGGAAACAAATGTCCATGCTCATCACACAAACATCTGCTCCTACCGGGATTCGAACCCGGGACCCTAATAAAGTAAGGCAGCATCACTACCACTGCGCTATTCAGGTCGTCACTAAATGTTATAGTTTTCTAACATTACTGGCGAGATGTAGGTGTACTATTAGATACCTACAGCTCTAACTTGCCCTTCTGGGAACAAAGGTGTGATGTTTTATGTTCTGATAATACAATAATCACCAATCCTTCACATCATATATCTTCTTAGGACATCTACGGAACACAGAGGACGGCCTGTGTACTGTATCTAATTACAGAAATAAAACACACCAAAGTAAGAAATCCATCTCAGGTACCAGTCTCTTGAATAGATACACTCCATAGAGGAAACGTTAAATAAATGTTTCATTATCAGTATTTATGTTACGACCGGCAGCTAACGTGACTGACCTGAAGGAATTCCTAGCTTTAACGAGCGGTTACCGGTCGGAATCGAAGTGGATTTTACTTTTACTTTTGGAGTAGCTTGTATTCTACTCATGTTTGCATTTCTAGTTGTTTAATGATGGAATAGTGGAATGGACGTAAAGTCGGTCTAATCGGCCCTTATTCTGTTACCTACTTTGCTACAATAATTCGTTTAAAGTTTAAATTAAAATTCGAAATCAAAAGAATTTAAAAGAAACCTAATTCTATACGGACGACAGAGGAAGACCTCTACCATTCTCAAATCCTAAGTTTTAGGATTAAGAAGGTTTCAAATTATTATTATTTTCGGCGCGTTTGAGCTCGTTTTTATACTCGCGGCTTTTGTTTCACGTACGATCGTCGACGCCCTTATAAGAGTGCGTTGCATCCGCGCGCGCTCGCTCACCCCACACGAACGCTATAAGTGTGCAATCTAGCTCGCGAGTCCGCGCGTTAGCCGGTACTAGCTTAAACGCGCTACAAAATACGCCAGTCTGAAACCGCTCTTACGGCCTAAAAAAGTTAGAAGCCCTTTCAAAATGTTTCATAAATCTTCAATGGCTATGAACAGGTTTATTAGAAGTCTTTCGTTATGTCAAGTCCCACCATCGGTATCGCTGATAAATTGACAATTTAATTGTTTTTAACCGTCTTGAAAATAACATTTTTTGAAGCATGTTGCTTATGCTTTGCCTGAATGCTGTGAATAACGATGTCGATTGCATAATTATTGTTAATTTTAAGTTTATGTTTTTTATCATGCTCTTTGTTGTTCCAATTATGATTAAAGAAAAATAAACGATGATAAGAACGCGCATCATGAAGGCTGGTTCGAGGTGGCGCAGGAGATGTGTACCTGGAAATATATGGGATAAGCCTTTGCCCAGAAGTGGGACACTCAAGGCTACTAAAAAAACGACGCAAATGGCAACGACAAAATATACGGATATATTTTTTTATTTATATTTAACTAGCGACCCGCCCCGGCTTCGGACTGATGCAATGTTTTAAATACAAAATTTTCCTCTTGAATCACTCTATTTACTAAAAAAAACCGCATCAAAATCCGTTGCGTAGTTTTAAAGATCTAAGCATACATAGGGACAGAGGGAAGCGACTTTGTTCTATACTATGTACTGATGATTTACAAGTAACACACCACAAAGTCTATTTTAAGAGTTTTAAATTTTTAACGTGATTCATATCATGATTCTGTTAAAGCAGCCATTTCAGGCCCCCAGGACTCTATATGTTAGTGACAATATTTCTTAACAACTATGTTAGTAAACTTAACCTACATAGTACAGACTTAACCTAACATTGCGTTATAGATATGAGAATCCCTGCTACAAGCACATCACCGATGTAGAAAGCTTACAGCAACGATTCACATACAAACACGAGTTGAATGCGACAAAGTAAAGAAAAAAAAAAATTTAATGGTTTCAAAAATGTTTTGTGAAATAATGACTTAAATACCAACCTACCTATTTTCTTCTCCCATCTAGTTACCTGGACGAACTCTAAAGTGGAGCACAGCACAGAATGCATTATGTTACGGTCAAGGGCGCCTTGTTTTCATTCCTAGCTCTTGGCGCCGTTTAACTCACAGAGAAGCCCATAAATAAGAATTTAAATTGGACTCTTCGTTGCGGTTTTAGTTCATGAACAAGCTTTAAGAATAATTTTAAAAGTGAAAAAGTCAGAACTGGTTTAGTCTTAGCTATTTCTAATGAATAAAGTAATAAGTGATATTGGAGCTGATATTTACTCTTATAGATTCGTCCTGTCCGTCTGTCTGTCATGTGGACAGACCACATGTCACAGCCATTTTACTCCGAAACTGTTGGCACTACACAGTTTAAATTTGGAGAGTGGGGTCTTCTATCTGCTACACAAAAGTGATGAAAAATTGTGATAAAAACAATAAATAACTGCATTATATCGACAGCTCTTGAAATTTTTGAAGATATCAAGGTTTTAAAATATTTTCTTTCTTAAGTCGTTGGTTGATGACATATTTGTTTCTAATGCAGTAAACTTTGTGTCCTCCCCCCCCCTCTAACTTCAAAACTAAGAGGAGGAAAATTCTGAAAAATGTGTGTTGGTAGAACGTAAAAAGAACTTTCAACAAAAATTCGTTTGAATAAGGTATTTTGACATTATTTAGGTTTGTGATATGGGACTTTTTGGTGATACTACAGCAGACCCTTTGATTTTAAATTGACATACTATTAAAAACTAATTTAGTTTTGCTGTTAAGTGTCAATGGACTTATGAAAGATCGTTAAAAATATTTTTAACATTATTATTTTGTTGCAACGGAACTCTTTGCGTGTGTGTCTGACCCGCACTTGGCTGAGTTTCAACCGTCAGATCACTTTTGATTATAACGTTTTTTTTTTTCAGACATTTTGACTTCATTTTCCCGCTAAAACAAAAGCTATCAAACTGAAATATCCTCAAACAAAGGCTTTCCAACGATAGTGTTTTGTTTTTCTGGCTGACCTTCTAAAAGTGATACAAATTTCAAACGACTAAGATTTGCGAGACGCCCCGGGTTATCATTGCCCAGACTTGTATTATGTTTTCAGTGGAAACTGTCTAAGTCTGGAAAACTTAGATATCTTCAATGGAAAACATCTAAGTCTGGACAAACTTTTGAACGGACAACTTTGACTTTGAACTACGTTTCTTCATCAAAATTTGGCTTAGAACGCCATTTGATTGTATAGTGGGTGTAAAAGTAATCTTTACGAAGCCGAAAGACTCTAGTTTTCCCCGTCATTGCGATCAGTTTTTTATTCTAGACCGTATGCTGGGCACCTTCTAGTTACGGAGATATTGGGGGTCAAACTTCCAACCTTTTCACAAGTTTTGTTTTTTTTAGTACAATTTTTTAATAGGTGTTTTTTAAACGGTTAGCATAGTATTCGTATTTTTGTGAGCAGAAAAATATAATCTGTGAGCAGAAATAGCTAATTGATCAGCAAATCATGGCCAACAAACATTCCAAAATTAGTCAGCAATTTATGTCATTTTGGATGGCAGTAGTTATTTTTGTACAGCATATTAATTATATAACCTGCAATGAGCTGCTCCTGTTTAATAAAATTTTGGTAAGCACTAAGAGGGCAAGCAAAAAAAATCATTTTGAGCTGCATATAAAAGTAGCAAAAATACTTAACTTGTCTAAAAATAGAAATTACGTTGAACAGATGGTCGGATCGGGCGTAAATAAAAAAAAAACTGCCGCCCTATCTCCCGTCAGCCATGTCGTCGGAGCTCCGCTGGCCTTCGGCCTACGCTCCTCATGTCCCAAAATCGGTTTTTTGGGACCAATTAGTTATTTTGCTCACCATGTTTTAAATATGCATACCAAGCAAATACATTGCTTATAGACATGTTTTCTCTGCTGATCAATCATGAAATCTTGCTGATCTAGTAGTTATTTTGCGGACTGAATGTTTAGTATGCAAACTCATGTTATTGTAAGCTGCCTATTTATGATTTAATTTTTGGCCATTATCAAAATTATTTGCGGAACAAGGATTGCTGCTTGATCTTTCTATGCTTGCTTGATCTTTGTATGCCGGCCAAATTATTTAAATGGTGTTTTTTTGTGGCTCACTAAATTTTATAATTGCTAATCATTGAAATACTTTATTTTTGAATGTTGTAATTTTACTTTATATACGTCCCCGTCGCGCGTCCTATACAATGTATCCATCAGCAAAATGTGTTGAGTGCATTACATTGACTCCTACCGTAAAACGTGATTTTTCCCCCCAATAAAAAAGTCGTTCCCCAGCAATAATTTTTGCTTAAAGTTATTTAGTTTGATGTACAGAATGCTTGGTTGACGGGTTTGTAAAGGGTCTATTTACACCTTGTAGACTACTAATTAAGTACCAACAGTTAAGTTTTTCTTTTCAACATATTATGATGTCATCACAAAACTTATACCGACCTCACACACCCAAGAAAACAGCTGACTACAAACCCCCTTTCACTATCTACCTCGCTAAGTATATGTATAAACCTTCAGAAGCAATTCGTACGCGTTCCTTACCTACACATGAACTTTTATACGAACAAAACCGCAACCCAAGCGTTCTGTCGACACCTTAATTGCCTTCATCGGGTGTTTATCACGCCTCCAAACTGCGTACTAGGTATAAATTGTGTTCTATGTAGTTAGTCGGTGATCTATCGCTTGTTTGTGTGGAGTATGCTTTTTTTATTTGGTACATCTTGTTTTTAACTTTGGAATTGTTTGTTGCGACAGGTTAGATTGCGTTATTTGAAATCACATCAACCAATCAAGATTTTTATAACACATTTGCTCGTAAAGGGTCTCTTATTTCACCAATTTCAATATCGTATTGTATCTCATTACGTACTTGTGCATTATTGTAATGTAAAACGCACGGGTTTCTTTTTAATAAGGTAAAACGCACGGTTTATCAAGATGCTCCGTCTAAAACGAACGGTACTTTTTTAAATCTTAGCAAGATTTATCAATATTTTATGAATAAAATTAACTTTGGGAGATAAAATATAATAAATAAACATTTAATTCTTTAATTTAATTACGTTTACAATAAATTACAACCATTTATCTGTAAAAAAAACACAAAATAATCAATTGTTCAAATTTTTATAACTTCTTTAACAATTGATTACAGATTTATTCGTTCAAGAAAGTCCGAGTTTTATTTATTTCCTCGCAAATATGTTATAAAACGTCGTAGGACATACGTGCGCTTTGATAATTACAGCACTTATATCATAATGTACTATTAATACACAGTTTAACTCATGAGCATGAGGTCCTGGGTTTGATTCCCGGGTCGAGCAAAGTGTTATTAGGATTTTCCCATTTGGAATTTCGCATTAGCAGCCTCGGAGTCTGGATTTGTACCCGATTGATGGCAATAGGCTCTCCCCCTATTACATGGGGCTGAAACATAACTGGCGATATGTGGGAGTACTTGTTAAATACACCTCTGCCTAACCCTTCGAGGATTACAAGTCGTGATGTTATGTTAGTTTATTTAGACTACTTCTTCCATACTTCTTGAATAATTTCTTCACGATTATCCCCTTTCTTGTAATATCATGATATCTTTTACACAATACATCCACCGTTTCTTCAATAAAATACAGCCGACATTAAACACAGAACAACTTTACGAACTTCCGCCATATGCGCCTGAAAACAAAGTTGTATTTAATATATTACACTAGCATGCAAATAAGATGGAAACTTTGTAAAGCGTGCAAGAAACAAAGAAGTTATAAAGTATGTTCACTCGCCTGATATCCTCTGTTACTACGGACAAACTTACGAACACGCTTACGAGTATAATTCAATCGTTTAATCTAGTAACTCAGAAACAGGCTCATTCCGCTTGGCTCAATTTAGCAGTGACTACAACAGAATCGTAGAAATTTCATATCTCACGCGTGACTCCACCTAAACGGAGATGGACAGAAATAGTTATGCGAAGCGGAGAGGAGAGGAGATGCGTAAGCATAAGCATAGCATAATCAGCCTATAATGTTCCCACTGCTGGGACACACGGCCTCCTCTCTATGAGAGGGAATGGGCTATAATCAAAAACGCGTACCCAGTGCGTGTTGATAGATGTCACATGTCTTCGAATTGTTGGTTCTAGGACATGGCGGTTTCCTCACGATGTTTTCCTTCACCGCTTCTTAAAGAGACGCGGTGATGAAATAAATTACACAAAGTAATGCGCCTGCCTGGGTTCGAACCCACGACTTACTGCTCGTAAGTCGGGGCCGTCAACACTGGGCCACCGCTGCTCCCTGCTCATACAATATGCAAGTAAACAATCTTTTCAAAACCCTTCTCTTTTATAAAAAATATTAAATGTAGCCATGTAGAGTAAACCCTTAAAGCTAACAAACTAGTCTAGTAAACTAGTACCTACTCGACTAGTTCGTCTACTACTAACATTTCCTTATTCCCCGCAAATTCAATGGAAACTCGTACAAAGTGAGTTATGGTGAAACTGCGAGAACTTGATGCGAGTCGAAGTTATCATTGAGATTAGTTTGCTCTGTTTATTAGTAAGAGTGGCGACAATTATTATGTTTTATTAATTGATGTTAGGACATACACTGACGTTGGTGAGGTGCATCTTCAGAAAGGTCAGGTGCGTGGTACTCGCAACCGGCGTGCGTGTCTGATCAGATACTATGAACTCATGCAGGGGGCATTTTGTGGTTCTGTGTTTATGTATGTATGTAAAATATTGGTAAAATGTTGGAAAATATTGGTAGTGGCTCAACTGCATCCGTTTATACTGGAAGCCGATCCTAACATATTTGTGGAAAGGCAGACAGATGACTTATAGCAGGGACTGAATTACCCAAAAATTAAGGTACCATTCAATTTCAGTATGACGTCATACCGTTAAATAAGGGTTACCGAAATATTTCGGTACCGTATTTTTTTTCAGTAGCGGAATTTTGTGTTTGAGAATGCTTAACGGTATGTTTCGGTAGAAACACTATAAACTTTATAAATGTTTGTTTTAAAAGACGGACAAGTGCACATGCCAATCATCCGTTTTTTTCATGCCACATCGGACCGTAAAAAATCGGACTGCCGGACAGTAAAATTCTTTGTAGTGCACGAACGCCCTAAGGGTTAATTAACGGTACAGCACCACCTTTATTTATAAAGGTATCGGTATAGCTCAACCTTTATTTTAAAACGGTACCGATATTTGTTTGAGGTATCTTAACCTCTAACCGTAACCGGTTTCAGTCCCTGACTTATAGTATAGTCATCTGCTGACGTTACAACACCAACAACATACATAGCACTCCTGTTTAAACCTAAAAGGTTTAGGCAGAGTTGTAGCACAACACACCCGGTTGATATGTTTAAGCCACATGTAATGTGGGGCGAGCCTATTGCCATCAACCGGGCACAAATCCAGATCCCTGGTTTTTACTGAAATATTTATGGAGAAACCCTATCTTTCTTTAACGTGTGGTTAGTGCCTAACCTGGTGTCAAAGTTTTCAGGCCGCCCATGGGCTTCTGACTTGGCTTTACATGCCGTCAAGAAATATCTCTCAGGCATGCTGCTTTCCTTACGATGAAACCTTATACGTCTGTCGAACCCCGGAATCGAACTCATGATTTCATATTGAAACCATAGCGAGGCAGATGGTATGAGTCTGTTTTTTTTAAGACAAGTACACAACGTACGTATACAAGTACGTAATTCATGGTATCTTCTCGCCCAACTTACCGCAGTGTCTCAAGACGAAAGTCTATGACCAGTGTGTTGCCAGTGATTACATACAGGACCGAAACTTGGTCGCTAACAATGGGTCTCATCAGAAGGCTTAAAGCCACCTAAAGGGCAATAGAGAGGACTATGCTCGGAGTTTCCTTGCGTGATCAAATCAGAAATGAGGAAGTCCACTAGAGAACCAAAGTTACTGGCAATACTGGCATAGCCCAAATAATTGCCAAACTTAAGTGGCAGTGGGCACATTGCTCGCAGAACGGATGGCCATGGGGTCGAAAAGTTCTGGAGTGGCGACGTTGCGTTGGACGGCCTACTAGGTGGACCGTGACCTGGTGAAGGTTGCGGAGATCCGCTGGATGCGAGTCGTACGGGACCGGTCAGTGTGGCGACACTTGGGGGAGGCCTATGTCCAGTAGTGGACGTCCTTCCGCTAAAATCATGATGATGATGATGACGTCGTTCATGACCCAATTGACTAAAACTGTTTTTTTTTGTTTTCTATAATAGAACTGAGTTTGATTCTCAGATCAACACATTGGTCAAAAAAAAGTTTTCAGCAGTAGCCTTTACTAAGATAGTGTAGTTATCTGCCTAGCCTTTTCCCAACTTTGTTGGGGTCGGCTTCCAGTCAAACCTGATGCAGCTGAATACTAGTATTTTACATGGAGCGACTACCTATTTGACCTCCACAACCCAGTTAGTACTAGATAATACGATAACCCTTGATAAGACTGGTTGACAGACTTTCAGCCGACTTGACTACCTGTAACGACTGTCAAAGATCTACAAATGACAGCCGGGACCAACTGGTTAACCTACTTTCCGAGGCATGGAGGAAACTCGGTATGTAATGTGTGGTCACCCATCCACAGACCAACCTAGGCAAGCGCGGCTTAACCTGAAGATTGATCCGAGCGGCTGTTATTACTTAGCCACAAGCAATAATACAGAAAACAAATTCATATGTAATATTTAAATGCCCGAAATTCCCAAACACCTCCTAAAATCACCATGGGCAACACCGCGCTATCGAGAAATTCCCGTATTATTTAACAAGTATTTGCTTAATCCTATTTTGCCAGCATGACCTTCGAGACCGGATCGGGACAAATATTTATTTGTGCAATCCGGAAGGACTTCCTTTATTGCCGACCCCTTGGATATAACTGTGATTGTAATAGTAAAAGTCCCATTAATCGGGAAGGGGAATGCCAAACGATTTCACTCGGAGTTTTGGAAGTACGATGTTACAATTTGTGGTAGTTTTAGAATGAAAATAGACGAAAAAAGATGGTTTAATTTTGTCTTTGTGTGACCAAGTTTTTTTAGACAAAAATACAAGGTGATGTCCATCATGTAAGGTATTTCTGGAGTGATTGGAAATTAATATAGCTTTGGTTTGCGGCTAAAATGATGTTAAGGTTTTTAAATTCAGTTAAAAAAAAAAAAACATAATTATGTTCGGTGAGTAATTAAGAACTCTTCTACTTTTCAGTAGGCACTCACCTCAATCAACAAATAAGTAATGCAAACTCAAACTCAAACTCAAAGCATTTATTTCAATTAGACCATTACAGGCACTTTTGAAAGTCAAACAAAAAAAAAAAGCTAAGCTACAGTCACAGTCACAAGGCATAATAACTTGAGAAAGTACTGTAGTTGCACATTCCAAAGCGTAGATCTCTATGGAGAAGAATGTGCAAGAAACTCCATGGACACTCTTTTTAATCAAAATATTGTTACAAAATCTTGGTTACATCATTCACGTTGAGATTATACATATATGTGAGAACGATGTAGAAAGACGTGCACATTAAGAGCGCCCAGAGTAAAAGATTAAAATAATCAACACTTTCAAAATAAAGTAATTAAAATAAACCGTGGCAGCTAAGAGATGACCACTCCCAACTGACAGCGCCCGTTCACGAACATGACGCATGGCTCGGCGCCATTCAACTCAACCATATTGAAGGGAACCAAATGACCCGACACACGCGCCACCATCAGCGAGAAATTTGAGTGAGCATGACATTCTCTCAGCCACCAGGCTACATTCAAGTCAATGAAAGATAAATAAATGTAAATGGTTGCTTTACAGTACATAGTACTCACACATGTGCTATGCAATTATATAATATTATTAAGAGATGGAATCTATACAAAGCAAGGATATTATTACAATCTTCTGCAGCTTCCACAATAACTTAACATGGTAATCAATTAGTTTGCTCCTATGGTTGTGGAGCAGGACCAGCATTGAGCCAAGCATTTTTATCATCAATATAGTCCCCCAACTTATAATATGCTTGCCTACATAGTGTGCGTTTTATACAAGATTTAAATTTCGTCTCATTCAGTTGTAGAATGTGAGGAGGTATTTTATTGTAGCATTTTAAACAGTACCCCATGAAAGATGAGTCTACTTTAGCTAGCCTGAAACCTGGCTGAACTAGTTGGTCCCTATTTCTAGTATTATAGTGGTGTCTGTCACCTCTCTTACTAAATAAATGCAGATTTTTCCTAACGTACATGATGTTTTCATAGATGTATTGACAAGGTACTGTCATGATGTTAATTTCTTTAAACAGTTCTCTCAGAGAATCGCGCCTACGTAGATCATATATGGCTCTGATGGCTCTTTTCTGCAGAATAAATATAGACTCAATGTCTGCAGCCCGTCCCCATAGTAAAATACCGTATGACATAATACTATGAAAATAACTAAAATAGACTAGCCTCGCGGTATCTACATCAGTAAACTGACGGATTTTTCTAACAGCATATGCTGCTGAACTCAGCCGTCCTGCAAGAGATGTTAAATGAGGACCCCATTGTAGCCTTGTGTCGAGCGTAATTCCCAAGAAAACAGTTTTATCGACAAATTCTAGTTTCTCTTGATTCAATATTATGTCACAATCACTACTTTTGACATTTGGCAGAGAAAATTTTATGCACTTAGTTTTTTTCCCATTTAGTACTAAGTTATTAGCGGTAAACCAATTATGGACCTGCAGTAGGGCGTTATTGACGTCGTCAAGATTAGTGGCACGTCTGTTTATCCTAAATATTAAAGAAGTATCGTCAGCAAACAATACCATTTGCGGTTGGTTGTTAAATAAGTGGGGTAGGTCATTAATGTAAACTAAAAAGAGAAAAGGACCCAATATCGAACCTTGTGGTACGCCCATTCTTACTTTTAAACCCATTGAATTGACACCATTTACCTGTACCTGCTGCTGTCTATCATTCAAATACGATTTTACTAAACTGAGCGCAAGTTTACCTAAACCGTAATGCTCAAGTTTTAATAGCAGGGTTTCGTGATTTACGCAATCAAATGCCTTCGAAAGGTCACAGAAGATTCCTAAGGCATCTTTTGCCTCTTCCCACGCAGTAAATATGTGTTTTAATAAAGAAACACCGGCGTCAGTTGTACAACGTCCCTTGGTGAAACCATACTGTTGCTCGTGTAAGATTTTATTGGCGTTAAAATGGTTTAGCATTTGATTGAGCATTATCTTTTCAAACACCTTGCTGAAAACCGGCAACACAGATACGGGCCTATAGTTATTGGTGTCTTTACTATCCCCGGATTTAAAAAGCGGTATTACCTTACTGTATTTCATTAGATCCGGGAAGACCCCTTGATCCACGCACAAATTAAATATTGAGGCTAAATACGGTGCTATAGTCTCAATAATTGAGGTACAAGCTTTGATAGACATACCCCATAGATCTTCGGTTAATTTGATCTTGATTTGCTTAAAAGCTTTTATGACTGCTATGGGGTTTATATGCTGAAATTTAAATTCATTCGGACAGGCTGAAACGTTCGCTTTCAATAAATCAACAGAAAGCAAGGGTGAGGAATTTAAGGTTTCTGTAGTTTTAAGTGGGATACTGGTAAAGAAATTTACAAATTCTTGAGCAACTTCATTGTTAGAACTCACGAGGCCACTGGAGGTGTTTAGTGTGAAGTCATTACTTCGTTTTTTATTTCTATTTGTTTCACTGTTGATAATTTTCCAAACCGTCTTTATTTTATTATCGGCTGATTTAATCTTGTTGCTAATGAACAGTGATTTGGCTACCTTGCAAGCATTTTTAAAAAAAATCGAGTAAGTAGCAACATATTTATTAAAAGTTTCTGTGTTGATGTAAGGCTTAAGGCCGTACAGCTCAAACAATCGTTCCCTACTTTTCCTAATACCCTGTGTTGCCCAGTCACTGAAAATAAACTTTGGGCCAATAGTTTTAGTTTTCTGTTTTAAAGTATTATTGAATTCGGTGTGCACTACCGAAAAAAATTCTTCATACAATTCATTTACATTATTTAAAATATGGCCCGGTATACATAACTTACTAATTAAATTATTATTAAATTTATCCAAATTGCTGGGTGTTATTTGTCTAGTTTGTATCTGAATTCTTTGTAATTGTATATTGGACGTGAAAGCAACGGTCTGACCGCTGTGATCTGAAGGAAGGTAATTTACGATGGATTTATCTAAGTAGTCGCAGCAACAAAAAACATTATCAATACATGTAGCAGTATTTGTAGTAATTCGTGTTGGTTCTGAAAACACATTTGACAAATTAAATGATTTAAAGAGATTTAAAAATCTACTGCTATTTACATTATTCTCTAGGATATTAACATTAAAGTCACCACATATAATTATTGGTTTATTACCAGTTACAAGTTTTGCTAAAGCATCTTCCATTACTGACTCAAACATAGAGTAGTTAAGGTAATTTGGGGGTCTGTAAACGCACACTATTACATGCTTATCTAGCTCAACACAAGACAATTCAATGCTATGTTCCACCGATAGATCGACTATATCATTACGAGATTTAGATTTAATACAATTCCTAACTAAGATTAATGAACCCCCACGTATCTTAGATTTCCGGTTAAAGCAACTGCCTACATTGTAATTTTCGTAATTAATTAGCATTTCATAGTCTTTTAACCAGTGTTCGGTGAAACAAACAATTTCAAACATCGTTTTTTCTAAAAACAACTCAATTTCTAGTTGCTTTGAAGAAAAACCTTGTATATTTTGATGAAATAATTTGAAGGAATTCTGCTTAGCCCCTTTTTTACATTTATCTATTTGAGAGCAAGAAGGTACCATGGTGTTGGTGAGTATAATATTAATGTTATTTGTATCTTCCGTTGTCTTACTATCTAGTTTAAATGAGCTGGAGTGAGCTCCTGAACACCCATGCCATTACTGTATGGCAATGAGATCCTACTACTAGTGGATCCTACTTGAGAGACATCTATAGTTACACATGGATCCTCCGATGTACAGTTATTGTAAAAATGTATATTAGTATGATTACTAATAGTCGCAGTGTTTATAACTAAACTTCGACATACTATTTATGTCTGAGTGAATATTAAAAGCTAATAGCCTAGCTATTTTGTGTCTACATCTAATAGGTAGATACACCTTACCCCGTGTCGACTTAAGTTTACCAACAATAGTGTTGATATCCAGATAAATAAGTCTGTCACTATAGTGACCTACTAAAAAGTGTACATGTTTATTTAGCATATGAATATAATTGTTTTTTCTATTACTTAAATTTTCAAAATATGGAAAAGCACACAGTATGATTTTATTACAACTTAACTTTAACAACTCTGATACATAGTCGGTGATATCTTGCTTTTTAATATTAGAACTATTACCGACACATATAGTAATAGTAGTATTAGGATTACAAACATTTTGAATTACTGATGCCATAACCTGCTTGTAGGTAGACCCCGGCATACAGTAATTTTGGGTACAATAACTCAGGTTATTACTGATCAATTTACCTAGCCCTCTACCTATACTATCAGAGAACATAACTGAATGATAACAATCAATACTATCAGGTGATACAAAATGACTAATCTCAGTCTGTACTACTTGTGAATCATGAAGTGTAATGACAGGTATTTTATCTTGGCTAATGGTACAGTCCAGAACACTCACAGCCCGAGACGGGTCCTCCGTTGCCTCAGGCTGGAGGGCTGCAGGACTGGGTTCATTCCGACAAGTACAATGAGTGTTGCTGAGAGTCAGCAAGTCCACTTTGTCTACCAACTCATTAGTGGCTAGAATATGCTCCTTAATTTGGTTTTTAGAACTTTCATATTTATTATATAAAGATTTTAGTGACTTATTCAGTCCCTCAATTTCAGATTGTAAGCGCTGAGTGTCTATTTCATAAATATTTTTACTGTCTTCCAGTTTAATCTGATAGTTATTTAATCTACTAACAAGAGAAACACGTTCTTTCCTTAATTGGATATTTTTGGAATAGTGCTTTTGTTGTTTCTTGTACTTATTACATTTTTTAATGATTTTATTCAATCTTGCATATTTCTTAATTTTATTTTTACTAATTTTATGGTAGGAATTCTGTTTCAGTAAGGAGTCCTCTGTTAGGTCTATTGTTATGATGGAATGAGGGTTACAATTTGTATTTACTAATTCATTATACAAATGGTCAGTTTCTATAGCCTGAGTATGATCCTTTTCCTTTTTCAAATTTAAAAGTTTAGCATTAGCATGGATTAATTCATCCTCTAGATCCCTAATTTTACACAAAGCCTCCTCATACAAGTTACTACAGCTGTTGAACCCATCCGTGACCACCCTCAGTTGATCCCGTTCACTGACAACATTCAAGTAATCCTGATGAAGGTCTACTAGCTCCCTCTTTAAGCTGGAGTTTTTGATATTAACGTTATTGACCTCCTCCTCACTGTCATCTATCTCCTGTAATAGTTGTTGGCATTGGAGTTTTGAGTCCTTAAGTTCTTGGAGGGCCGTTCTCAATTTTAGCTCCATATCCTGAGCAGTAGCCTTACGGGTCATCACAGGCATGGTTTCCGGATTGGTTACTGAAAATTGGAAATAAGGAAACGGTGAGAACTAATACGATAGACTAATGAAGAAAATTAAGAGATGAAAGGCAGGAAAAAATAAAAAATACAAAAAAGGGAAAACGTTTATGTTACTCAAACATATGAGGAAGGCTGCTGTATTTGCTTGAAAAGATTGATATTAACTAACTGAATATTCAATTTTATTGCTGTAATAAGATTTTATTATCTTAGGATTTTACTTTTTCATATGTGGGTAGATTGCCTAGACTAAAAGCTTGAAGATTATTAAAATATTACTTCAAGACGCTAATGTAATAACTAGTATGAACTTTATTTAATTAATATTTAAAAGATTGATGTATGCAAAGTTTAAATCGTTAAAGTTTTACTTTTTACGAACTGACATTTGTCAACAAAGCGATCTATCCATTTCAAGGTACTAAAACAGCAAAAAGAAAACTATATTAGAATTGGCGAAGAAAAAGAGTTAAAGGGACGATTGTGTGCTATTATAATATAAAAGTAAACAAATACTCCCCGTATATATCCGTATTAAGCCGTAGTTAGTCCGTCAGCTGTTGATTTTTAGGTTACCGGTACTGTCGTATAACCGAATACTTTATTATCTACCAGGAAAACAACTTTCCTGAGTATTTACACATTTATGATAAGTTATCAATTATAATTACACCTTAATTACTAATTAAATTATTTTTTTAAATACGGAACAAAAATTTCACATGTCACTCGGGCAGTGTTGCCACTTTTTTTTTTCAATGTGCATGATGTGCTTACCTGTAAGAAATTGTTACACTAGTCTATAAGTATCTCATATCTTTGTATCAGTGTATTTAATTATATTAGTGAGCAAATTAAATAAAAGTAAATAAAAAAGACGATTATGAGTATAAAAGGTCAAATTTAATTAGCTAGTGAAACTCTGCAGGCGTCATTTATTTTATTCGTGTATCTTTGACATAGGAACTATGTCCCACACAGGCTGTTTGCAGCAAGCCACTTAATTTTCTTTAACCTCATGGTACCTACTTATCAACGATAGCTTTTTATCATGGTTTTTCGTCCTCTACAATTCATTTTAGGTCATCATCATCTGCCTAGCCTTTTCCCAACCATATTGGCGTCGGCTCCAAGTATAACCGGATGCAGCTGAATACCAGGATTTTACGACGAGCAACTGCTTATCTAACCTCCACAACCCAGTTAGTACTGGATAATTCGATAGCCATTGGTAAGACTGGTTGTCAGACTTTCAGGCCACTGACAACCTGTTACGACTGTCAAAGATCTACAAATGACAGCCGAGACCCACGGTTTAACGAGCTTTCCGAGGCATGGAGAAAATTCGTAATGTAAAAAACGGACAAAAATAAGCAAGCGCGGCTTCACCTGAAGATCGACCCAAGCGGCCATTATTATTTAGCCACGAGCTCCTCCATTATTTTACCTATCTATATGTCGAGGTGTCAGGATACTCCGCTAGGCTTCTACATCATATGGGCAGACTATGGAAGGGGTCCGAAAGGACCGATTCCTGCCAGGGTTGCGGGACTGTTCGAAAGAGATACCGCGGCCCTGGAACACAAAGGGCAAAGGAAGGATCATGGATGGGTTTTATTCAGTAAAAGACTGACACTCGCTCTTGCTAAGCCCAGAGCGGGAGGGGTTATTTGATGATGTCCAATCCGAAAAAAAATATTTAAAAAAATGGGCCGACTATGGGTTTCGTGCTATGAAAAGACACTGAATGATACACTGTTTCTAGCAAAACTAACGAATTACTTGAGATTACAACTTAGCACAATAACACGGGGCACAATAAATCGGGTACAGTTCCAAGAGGTCTTAACTCCGCCGCGATCAAACACTGACTGTCGTCCTGCTGGCTCAGAGTTTACCATCAGGGCTCTATAAAAAGCACGCTGTGGTGTGGGTAGACTTGTAAGTGGGTCACGTGATGTCACCACCGTGTACTTGCGATTCATTTTAAGCCTGTACCAATAACCGTCTCCGACATACCTTTTTTATTTCTCCTAGTATATTTCGTAATATACAAGCTCGTATATATCGCAATATCAATACATCAAAAGGAATACAACAGAGAAACGGCGTACTTCAGAGCTCGCGTAACCGAATTTATGTACTTCAGTATTATATGTAAAAAGCCGATTTTCTTTGCAAAAGTAAATAATGATTGTATGTAGAGATAATAATATGTTCAGACCATTGTGAATCTTATAAAACGTTTTTATTTGAAAGGAAATTAAGTTAGCTGTGGAAAGGTAAGTGTGTTATGCGGTTAAAGAAGTTTCTTACAAATCAAATCATTTAAGATGAGATATGAGATGATACATACAACAGAAGTTCTATAAGTCATATCCTACCTTAACAGGTGTGCAAATATCTATTACAATAAAAAAATCAAAAATCTTACAATAATCGTAACATATTATTTAACTAAAGCAAATATTAACAATGTTTCATTTTAATTATGTTTTGCAGGTGCTACATGAACATCAATAAACTTAATATTATTTGGACTCGCTTGCATCAACATAACTTAGCAGTTTTCTTTTTGTGTGCACTTGTGGCGTGTGCCAAATAAATATGTTTCTTTCTTTCTTTCTTTAGCATAACATCACGCCTGTAATCCCCGAAAGGTTCGGCAGAGGTGTAAACAGTACACCCACATTTCGCCAGTTGTGTTTAAGTCCCATGTAATAAGGAGCAAGCCTATTATCATCGACCGGGCACAAATCCAGACTCAGTGGCTGCTACTGAGAAATTCCTAATGGAAAACCCAATAACACTTTGCACGACCTGGGAATCGAACCCAGGACCTCATGCTCAGCAGTCATGCTTGTGACCACTAGACCATCGACGCAGTCGCTTTCATCAACTCACTACTTAAACGGTTTTTAAGAGAGAGATTTATGTGCATTTAAAGCTTTTTGTTTTTTTTTACGTTTATAAAATACTATCGATTGTGCCATTATTTTGGTGAGTTATTTTTGCAGGACAGTTAAGGTGGTTTTTTTTCCATTACAGAACAAATAAGTTGAGTGGGGTAGTATCTAAAAACCCTATCGTTTTGTGTTTTTTAAAGACGTACAGTATTTAATAATCATCATAATTCAATATTGTACGTCCTCTAAAAACACAAAAATATAAGGTTCGACTTCAAATATTTTGACTCAAGGAATTTAATCTCAATCACTCTCACTACATAAAACGAAGTCGCTTCCTGTTTGTCCCTATGTATGCTTAGATCTTTAAAACTACGCAACGGATGTTGATGCGGTATTTTTAGATAGATAGAGTGATTCAAGAGGAAGGTTTATATGTATAACATTGCACCCGTGCGAAGCCGGGGTGGGTCGCTAGGAAAATACAAATGGATCTACAAACTAGAAAAAAAACTTTTCAGTACTGCAATACAATTCCTATTTCCTTTGTTACCTATAAGAAAGAGGAACTAGTGAACTTCCAGTTATTCTTGATTCAAAGCAAAGAGATATAACAAAGAAGTCGCCATATCAAAAGCAGACGACGAGTATAAATACAAAAGGAACATTTCTTGATTTTAATTTAAGTTATGTTGTTTGTGTTTAATAAAAACTTTTGACTCGAGAAATTAAAAAACCTGTCAAGTGCGAGTCGAGAAGGGTTCCGTACCATTATCTTAAAAAAAAATACTTTTGCTGTATGGAAATAATTCTGTTTTTAGTATTTTTTGTTATAGCGGCAACAACAATACATCATCTGTGAAAATTTCAACAGTCTAGCTATCACGGTTCAAACACTCGACCAACAAGGCAGTTCTTGCGAACACTCGGCCAAAAAGGCAGCCCTTGCGACCACTCGCCCAACGACGCCGTCCTTGCGACCACTAGAACAACGAGGCAGTCCTTGCGAACACTCGACCAACGACGCAGTCCTTGCAAAAACTCGACCAACGAGGCAGTCTTTTAAAACAACTTATTGCTACACCAATTTCCTGAGTACGCATGCCTCAAAAACCACTAAAAACTGTCGCTACGTTTCTACCAGCAAGAACCCCGAAATGTCAATTCAATTAAGTAATGGTACACCAGTCTCTGTACCAAGCCAATTGCAGTTTGCAACAAAAAGTTTATTCGTAAAAGCCGCAAACTAGGAAAACGTGTACCAACCTCTCTAGATGCACCATATTGGAAAACTTTACAAAAAACTCGATGCGATCGAGACCCAACCGTTCGTTATCGCAATTTACGGTTCGTTCCCTACAAAAGCAATTAGGTTTTTTTGCATTTCTCTTCAATATGGTAGATGTTTTTCAGGGGTGCTTTCAAATGCATTTTATCAACATTTAAATACTTTCACTATTTAAAAACCAATCGATCAGCCTCTGCGCCAACCGTGCCGTCAAGATAAGAACAAGACAAGTCGAGACACGGGCAAACCAAGAAAAATAGGCTCAAAAGAGAGGACGGCTGTACTTTTCAGTGGGAACAAGGCTACCAATAATGGTGATCTAGCATGCATGTATAGGTTCACGGGTTCACAAGTTATGAATAGTGTTACTGGTACACGGGCCAATTATAGCTTTTCAGTGTTCCTACTTTTAGGTGCTCGACCGTGATTCGGATTCGTTGGAAGGCATCCCACTAGGTGGACCGATGACCTGGTGAAGGTTGCGGGGATCCACTGGACGCGAGTCGCACGGGACCGGTCAATGTGGCACTTGGGGGAGGCTTACGTCCAGCAGTGGACGTCTTTCGGCTGAAATGTGATGATGATGAGGACGTGATTCGATGATTTCCTTACATCGTGCTCTTATCGACCTAAATGAATCGGTGCTCGGCTCTAAAAACAGTGTGTAATATAAAAAGAAACTGGTTATTTAAAATATAAAATACGCTGAATACGCTAATAAATACGCTGTTTAAGCTGATGGAAATGGGCTTGCTCCCTACATGGAACTTAAAGACATAACTGTCGAAATGTGGGTGTACTATTAGATACAGCTCTGCCTAATCCTTTGGCGATTATAAACGTGATGTAACGTTTCGATATGTAAAATACGTTCATTAGTGCTTGTGTGGCTACTGAGTCCGGTTAGTACTGTACTACACTTATGCTTATATCTTTGAGAAAAACAAGCGCAATTTTTTTGTACAGTCGTGATCTTCCAAGCCAGGCATTTAAAACAAAGGAAGCTCTCTTAAAACAAATGTTCATTGGAGCAATTTTATCTATTTCGCACGAGCGGAATTAAGTAGGTAGTGAACGATCTACCCCAATGATTTACTGGCGTTCGCTGTTTAAGCTGAAAATGGTAGTACACGGCATTAATAGCTTTGCATTTTCCTAAGGCAGGTATTTTAGAATTTGGTTCCGGATTTCTGATTCTTGAAAACGTTATCTTGATAATTTCTAATTATTTTATTTTTATTTCACCCAAGGCCTAGATAAAATGAAGAGCTCGTGGTTAAATACTAACAGCTGGTTGGGTCGATCTTCAGGTAAAGCCGCGCTTGCCCAGGTTGAACCGTGGATGGGTGACCACTCATTACATTGTGTTGTATAAACGGCTGGTGTCCGCAATTCCACGACCGAGTTACTTCCGTACCTCGGAAAATACACCGTTGGTCCCGTCAGTAATTTGTAGATCTTTGACAGTCGTTATAAGTCTGACAGCCAGTCTCACCAAAGGGTGTTGTATCACCCGTACTAACTGGGTTGTGGAGGTCAGATAGGAAGTCGGTCCATGTAAAATACTGGTATTCAGCTGCATCCGGTCAGACTGGGAGCAGACCCCAACATATAAATCTAAGCAGATGATGATCATTTAAAGCCTAATCAGAGGCGCTGGTCCAACCGTCTGGTTGCATCTGCTTACCTAGGAGTTAATATGACGACCTGGTACAAGGAGAATCCAAAAACAGGATTTGAACCTTCAAATAAATAGTATTTTCACGTCTAAACGAAATAATTTTTCATAAAAAGAGTGTTACAAACAAGAAAAACAGTACGGAACTCAAATAGAACATTTTCCAAAGTAACAGTAAAAAGAATCCCCTTGCTTCATTCAAAGGTGTTCTGTAGAAAAATGCTGCAATCGTATTTTGTAATTTTCACTCAACTTTTACCTCGGGATGTCCACTGTCAACCACCAAGAGAAACTCAAAGAAGGCTCACTCTGCATAATGTACGGTAATAAGTAAATCACAAGATCTCATATAAAGGGTGTCACAAGACCCATATCGAAGCCGGAAGGCGATTGTTTTCTCCATCATTGCGATATTTTTTTTCGTCCAGACCATACCTGGGAACCTTCTAGTTACGGAGATATTGGGGGTCAAAGTTTCAAGTTTTTCATTTTTTTTTTGTTTAAATACGTGTTTTTTAATGTAATATTTTTACTTTAAACACCTCTACGACCCCGTACTATTCAATCCATCCATCAGCACAACGTTTTGAGTGCGTAACATTGAGTCCTACCGTAAAACGTGATTGTTGAATCCAAAAAAAATGTCGTTTCCCAGCAATAATTTTTGTGTAGTTATTTAGTTTGATGGACATAATGAGTTCTTGTTGCAGCCTGTATTTTGGCCAATTTAATTTAAGTTTTTTTTTTTTTTCTAATTTACCGATGAGCTTTGATTTTGAAAGAAGATATATATGAAATATAAACGAACACATAAAAAAACTCTAGAATTTGTGGCTAAATAATAACAACATAGTTAAGCTATGCTTGCTAGCATCGGTCTGCAGATATTTGACCATCCATGACATATCGAGACCGCTCAGAGGCTCGCAAAGAACGTTGGTTGCGTTAATCCCGAATGTCTTCTGTACACCTTTGACATTCATCACGAGTTGTTAGAACCTCGAAAGTCTAACAACCATTCTTACCAAAGAGTATCGTATTACCCAGTATCTAACTGGGTTGTGAGGGTCAGATAGGCAGTCGTCCCTGTAAAATAATAATAATAATAATAAAGACCCTGTTCCTGATACCGGTGGGCTATTATTTTCTATATTTTTAAATGTTTTTTATAATATAATCTTTGTTACTAAAAATATTTAAAAATGTATATAATGTGTAAAGAAAATAAATAAAGGAGATAATAATAATAATAATAATAATAATAGCAGTACTTCTGGACACGGCGCGTATTGTTAGGAGGTTCCTCACTCAAGAGCCCTGACCATCGGTATCTCGGACCCTGTTCCCGATGCCGGTGGGCTACTATTTTCTATATTTTTAAATGTTTTTTATATAATCTTTGTATATAATATGTAAAGAAAATAAATGAAGGTAATAATAATAATAATACATATATATTTTTAAATGTTTTTTTTAATATTAATTTGTTTAGAAATATTTAAAAATGTAATTTATATGTATATATATATGAATAAAGGAAATAATAATAATACATTTAATTCAGACATGGTCCATACAAAACAATCAACAAAAATAAAATTACACACACACACATTAGGGTTAAATGTTCCCTAAAATTAAATTAAATATAAATTAAAATAATACACATTTAAAATAATAATCAATAACAACATTCATACACGCATATCAAATAAAACGAGGAGAGGCGCTAACATGAAGCTGCATCCACCTCTGTATCAGGGACAGGTCCCACCGCTCGGACAAAACTCTCAGGAGACTGTTCGAGCTGCTTCGTAGGCGACTTAATAGTGAAGCGCTCAGCTAAAAAAAAAAAAAAAATGCAATGGATTCAGCTGCATCCGGATAGACTCGAAGACGACCTGAAAAATCTAGGCAAAATTTCTTCTGTGTATAAAGTGTCCCTTCTGATTTTCTTTATATCTTGTCAAAACGATGTGGATTCCAAAGAATTCGCTTTTACCGCACATTTTGGCGACGCAAAGACTTCGAAGTGATATCTTTCGACAGTTTTATTTCAGCTGTTTTCTACTCCTCTTTGATATTCCGTTGCACTTTTGTTGTTTTTAATAACACGTCTACAATAGTTTTATCAAATGTGATTTTGTGTTGAAGGAAAAAGTTATGAGATTTATCTTTTCGGATTTATCACAATTATTCGACGTACATAGATGGCGACACATCAAGCTATACATTTACAGCATAACATGGCCTCGCTTTGTATAGATTTCCCGAACAATGATAGATCCGCATAAACTGGTTAAGAAAAGCTTGATTGGTAGTCGCGCGCACCTTCAAAGGGTCTTGATCAAAATGGGCGTAAGTCCAAGAGAATTGAAATATATCTCAATTAATATCTTATAATAATTAGGACTTCACTTCATTCTAAAACAAGTACCCAAGTCACTGGAGAACAGAAAAAGACCTAAGTACTTGAAATTTGTAGCCTGTTTCTGTATTTTGTCAAAGATTTGTTCATAGAAAAATGCCTATGGTCCTTTCTCTAAGAGAAATTTGTAGTTAGGTACTTGAGATTTGGAAACCACGCTTCAATATGACATACGTACAAAAGATCAAGCTCTGCAAAACCAACCTAAGCTGATCTCTCATTGCACGGGAAGCATACAAAGTGAAGCTCGCCAATTATGTTTATGGACCATGTATTAGGGGGCGAGCCTATTGTCATCAACTAGGCATGAATCCATACTCCGTGGCTGCTACTGAGAAATTCCTGATGGAAAAACCAAATAACGCTCTGCCCGACCTCATGCTCAGCAATCGCGCTTGCGACCACTACACAAACGAGACGGTCAAATTATATAAAATACTAGCTTATGCCCGCGGCTGCTGCCGCTCGGAATTCGGTAATTGTCCCACAGGATTGTATTGATTACTATTAACAGGATAAAAAGTATTTTATGTGTTAATCCAGGTTATAAACTATCTGTGTGCCGAATTTCATAAAAACCGGTCAGTGGTTTTTGCGTGAAAGAGTAATTAAACATCCATCCTCGCAAACGTTCGCATTATAAATAACTATATAGCGACACCCCCCGGCTTCGCACAGGTGCAATGTCATACAAAGGAAGGTTTATATTATAACCTCCCTCTTGAATTACTCTATCTATTCAAAAAAACTCATCAAAATCCTTTCTAAGTAGTTTTAAAGATCTATGCATACATATGGACAGACAGCAGGAAGCGACTTTGTTATAAACTATGTAGTGATATTGGTAGGATGATTTTTTCCGTATTGAAAACACCAATTCCTTCTTTGATCTCGAACTTTCCAAGCTTTACATACAAAAGCACAAATAGGTTAGAGTGTAGCCTTTGGGGCGCTATGGCGCGGGACTTAGAATTTTTTTTCGTTTTTTTTTCAAATTGGTACCATACGCTTATAGGCACCATTAGCCGTGCAGAAAACAAAACGGTGTGTACCTGCAAATATATCCATAGGTTAGGTTAGGTTAGAACTGTGAACAACTACGCGCGAGCCGAGCGAGCGAAGCGAGCGGTGCCGCGGCAGCGGCCGGCGAGCGCTACCTCGAAATTGAACGCGAAATTTTTCTAAGTATTTTTTTCATAGTGCCCCTAAGACGACACTCTGACCCACAAATACAATGAAAATAACAACAAAGAAAAATGCTCTTCACGAAACTGAGTACACAAACAGTACCAATAGTACTCTAGCTTACTTTTACAAAGAGCTCAAAAATAGTTCGCCAAGCTATAGAAAATAAAATATAGACCTTTGCTTGTTGGAGCAGAAACTTATAATGAGTTTCTTGGACTTGAAGGTAGAACCTGGTGAAATTGAGTAGCAAGGACTTTGATACCAACTTGTTTGTTTGTAAATGGACTTTATTTCGTTACGGTAGGGTTCAAAATGGTGTTGGTAGATGGAAGTAACAGCCGGTGCAGTGTAGGTTGTAAAATAAACTTTTATTTCCTTCGTTTTGTTTTATTTTCTTACTGTTGTTTAACATAGGCCTTTGATACAATGTAACTCGATCCTAGCATTCCTTAAAATAAACTAATTTAATTTTGTAGAATTAACAGGAAAGTTAAGTAAAAGATACGACCTGGTTATTTAAAAAGAATCAAAAAAAGAATCTTCGGCTTAGACTGATATTAACAATAAACAATATTTATTGGTTTAAGACAAACTTATTTTACGACAATTGTACCTTAAAATAGGACTTAAGCATAAGTGGCAATAATCCAATTATGTATTTTCATTGTCAAAGTCGTAAGGCGTTCTGCTTACCTCATACCTAATACTGACTGTGTCATAAGAAAACCAGAGCTTTAGCAATACCTCATAGTATATCATCTACTATCAAACATCTGCCTACGTTGTTCCTAACTATGTTGGGTCGGGTTCCAGTCTAACCAGATTCAGCTGAATACCAGTATTTTACATGGAGCGACTGCCTACCTGACCTCACAACACACCACAACCTAGTTAGTAGGTACTGGGTAATACGATACACCGTGGTAAGACTGGTTGTCAGAGTTTCGGGCGACTGACTATCTATAACTGACTGACATTAATTTTGTATAGTATTTTTTAAATTTTATTTGTTTATTGTGAATGTAAGGACCATGCGGGTATTTTTTTTTCCTTTGGTTCTTAACGATTGTCTGGCAGTTTGAGTACTTTAAGCGTCCTTTCTTTGGTATTGTTCGTCGTGTCGTTGAGCTCCCTTAGTTATAAGTCGAGCTACACGATAACTAACAAATGACTGGACGGGTCCACTCAAATCTGTGTGGTTCTTTCTTCAAGACACCATCTCAGACACTAATCTGCATGGTCCTCATTTGAGTTGACCCAGATATGTCTGGACTTCAAGAGACTATGACCTCTGAGTTTGTTTCGAGTGTTTCTTCTCAGAGTAGTTACGTACGAAACACCGGCCTCATCTAGTTTTAAAAAAAAAAACGTGTAAAGTGTTTGTAAAAACCTATTAGCATAATAAACATCATTTATCATTTAACTACTGTCAAAGATCTACAAATGACAGCCAGGACCAACGGCTTAACGTGCTTTCAGAGGCACGGAGGAAAGTCGGTATGTAATAGGTAGTCCATCGACAGACCAACCTAGGCAGTCGTAGTTTAATCTGAAGATTGATCTGAGTGGCTGTTATCATTTAGTACTGAGGTCCTAATCAATACTTTTTATACCACCTACTACCAATAAAGCATCAAATCTTTTTCTAAAATAGCCACTTTTCACTTTCGATTCTCGTTAAAATCCCTTACAAAATAAAACATCAAATTACGTACCGTACCAATTGTAACACAAAACATTTTGTTTATGCCACTTTGGACTTTAACGACACCATTTTGTAAACAGTAAAGGAACATAAAATCTAAGAGGTTATGTTCAGGAAACGGCACGGGCGGTGTTGAAAAGCGGATTGCTACATTTTAAAACTGGGTTGCACATATTTTTCTTTAAGGTCTTTAAAGATAAAGAATATAACAACGTTTTTTTTCTTGAGTACTCGTATGTAGGTTATAAATTCAATCTTGTAGGCATACAGGGTGTAACAAGACCCTTCACGAAGCCGTCAACCAAGCATTATGTACATCAAACTAAGTAACTTTACGCAAACATTATTGCTGGGAAACGACTTTTTGTTTTGGGGTGAAAAATTACTTTTTACTGTTTTACTGTAGGACTCAATAGAACGTACTTACAACATTGTGCTGTTGGATGGATTGAATAGTACGGGGCCGTGGAGGTGTTTAAAGTAAAAATCGAACATTAAAAACATGTTTATAAAAAAAAACTTGTGAAAAAGTTGGAACTTTGATCCCCAATATCTCCGTAACTAGAAGGTTCCCAGGTATGGTCTAGAACAAAAACATGATCGCAATGACAGGAAGAACAAGTGCCTTTCGGCTTCGTAAAGGGTCTTGTTACACCCTTTATAACTTGCTTGATGCTTGATATAGTATGACCACTTAAGTCCGCAGTTCAAGGTGCCGCTGTTGTCAAGAAAATTTGCATCGATATGTCAAACTTGGTACATTTATTTTAGTTCTTTGGTTTCGCACCTGCACAGTTAAATTGGTTGGAGTATAAAACAGTAATGCCTTTTATTTTGGCAATTTAACAGCATTCAATCTATACTAATATTATAAAGAGGTTAAATTTGTTTGTAAGTTTGTATGTAGGGGGTAATCTCTGGATCTACTAAACCGATTTTGTAAATTATTTCACTAATAGGAAGCTACATTATCCCCGAGTGCCATAGGCTATATTTACAACGTGCCGTGGGGTATTTCTGACAAAAACGCGAGCGAAGCCGCGGGCAACATCAAGTAAGTTAAAAATTAACGTAGCTGAGCCAACGAAAGTTTAAAACAAATATAGCAATGGTTAAGGAATTTCTTTCAAAATCCTTCGGATTGTGATAGGAGGTGTGTTACACAATTGGGGTGCTAGTCTATGGTTTTACATTTAATGACACTGACACTGACACGTCCCACAGCTAAAACTTATGATTGAATACGTTCCAGCCTGTAAATACGAGTCTTAAGTCTATAATCGCTTCACGCTTATATTTCAAGCTCTACCTTGGTACAAGTGCTTGGTATTAGCTGTCGATATGGACAATAAATAGATTTATCGCGGGACGATCGTAAACCCGCCTTAAGCTGTTAAGGGCAAGCTAAGCGCTTTATATATTAGATGTAATTTGTAACCGCTGAAGTCTGTTTTCTGTTTAAAAAAACTTAAACTTCTTTAAAAAAATTGGTAACTCATTTTAAAATTAAATCAGTTGCATTGTGGTTTAGATATTTATTAGTACCTTTGTTATAACATTCCTCAACTATAATCTATACTAATATTATAAAGAGATAAAGTTTGTGAATTTGTGAGGTTGTAGGGGGTAATCTTTGGATCTACTGAAACGATTTGAAAATACTTTCATTAATAGAAGCCATAAGCTATATTTACAACATGAACGTGGGATCATTTTCGACCAAAATGCGAACGACACCGCGAGCAACAGCTAGTGTTGTAAATAAATTTAATAAAAACTCAGATAACTATATTTATGAATATAATATTAAGTTAATTTTATTAATTAACGCGTACGAAGGTCGCGGGTAAAAGGTAGTCTCACTAAATAAGTATGCTGAACACGAGCCTTTTCCAAAAACCCCTACCTAACACCCCTATATCGTTCTCCACCATAAACTTTCATGAATCTACCCTTAAAAGGTCATAGCAATGGAGATCAATAAATAATACATAAAACCCCTGTCAAGAACATTTCGTCCTATTAATAAAATGGCAGTTTTATTGCCCAATACAATATAATTACTGATTCTATCGTGTTAGGGAACTGACATTGTTTGACTCGTACCTTGGTTCAAAGATTTATGTCGTTAGAGCCGCCTTACGCCATAGAGCTCGTAGCTATAAAATAACTGCCGCTCGGTCGATCTTTATTAGGTTAAACCGCACTTGCTTAGGTTAGTCCGTGGACGGTTGACCAACCATTACATAGCTAGTTTCCTCCGTGTCTCGGAAAGCACGGTAAGCCGTTGCCGCGTTGGTCTCGGATATCATTTGTAGATGTTTGACAGCCGTTAAAGGTAGTCGGTGGCCCGAAAGTCTGACAACCAGTCTTACG
The DNA here is from genome assembly GCA_947578425.1 of Eugnorisma glareosa. Taxonomy (NCBI): domain Eukaryota; kingdom Metazoa; phylum Arthropoda; class Insecta; order Lepidoptera; family Noctuidae; genus Eugnorisma; species Eugnorisma glareosa. The sequence goes on from OX387979.1 coordinate 16,165,230, forward strand.
AAGGGGTCGTATTATCTATAAGTACTAACTGGCTTGTGGAGGTTAGATGGGCAGTAGTTCAATGTAAAATACTGATATTCAGCTGCATCCGATTAGGTTGGATGCCGATTCAACATAGTTGGGAATACCACATCAAAAAATATGTTATGTTTCTTTTTCATTGACAAAAAAGACATTCAAATATACTAATGATAAACGAGACAAAGCAAAAAAAATCGTAAACTATTTTCAAGAGCTAACAGGCCCTTTCTTGCTTGTCTATTGTAGAGCAACGTGTCAATAATGGCAAAATAATTATTTTTTTCTTCAAAGCCCCATTGAGACGGGATTACATTTTTTCTATGACAAATCTTCTTATAAACGCTATACCGATCTCATTGTGCAACAATGACATTTGAATAACTAGCTTATGTCTGCGGGTTCTCCCACGTGGAATTCGGTAATTATCCCACGGGATCGTACCACCGGAATAAAAATTATCCTATGTGTTAATCCAGGTTGTAAACTATCATTGTGTTAAATTTCATTCAAATCTGTAGAGAAGTTTCTGCGTGAAAGAGTATTAAACATCCATACATACATGCATCCTCACAAACTTTATGATAGTAAGTATGATAATGTATATGGATGTATAATTTAAGATATTGTCTTGCTAACTCATCCTGAAAATCATCACTATCGTTTCATGCGTGGAATGCGCAAACTCAGTTTTTCCAGTGGTAACACTTTTTCGCGTGACCTCATTATCCTTACAGGCTTTCGCATTTCTAAGAGTAGTAAATGTTGTTTCCTTCACTCATCATAAAAGTCTTATTTATCATTTCATATGGAATGTGCAAGCTTACTTTTCCAGTAGTAACACTTTTTCGCGTGACCTCAGTACAGTGAAGGCACATCTAACGATTTTAATCTTGGCACCTATCTACTCTTTACTACGTAATGGACAATTAAAACATTGTCGAGTGTCGCTATAACGGCCCATTGGAAATATTTCATTATTTGTTTAACGATAAATGGACGTTTAAAAGTTCCTAAAACAACACCATTACTACCATTCCGATATTGGAAGACCAGCGTCAGACAGCATCACCTGTCTGGCATGAATGCTGAAATGGACCTGTTTGGCGCAGCCGTGAGGCATACGGCACATACCAGTATTTTCTCTTTTTACTTGGTCATTACTTTTTATCTTTTTATGGTTACACGTAAAAAACGGAATCCTATTACTAAGACTCTACTCTCTGTCTGTCTGTCTGTCTGTCTGACTGTCTGTCACCAAGCTGTATCTCATGAACCGTGAGATACAGCTTGGTGACAGACAGTCAGACAGTGATAGCTAGACAAATGAAATTTTCACAAATGATGTCGATGTATTTCTGTTGCCGCTTTAACAACAAATACTAAAAACAGAATAAAATAAATATTTAAAGGGGCCCACACAGACGTGCTTTTTTATTTTCATATAATGGTACGGAACACTTCGTGCGCGAGTCCGGCTCGCTCTTGGCTGGTATTTTTATTCTGTGTGCATAACTGACGTCAAATAAACTTTATTATTTTTTCGTTTAATGTTTCAGGTTATTATTACTAGCTTGCCTGTCTTCCAGTTCTTCCGATCCTTAGCCAATGAAGATCACACGAGAGGTCTTGCGTTTATTATGTTTTTGTATAATTTATTCTTAGCCTCGTCATGCCACTTCTCGGCAAAAGGCTTTCTTCAAGACTTCCTTTTCTTTCAATCCAGGTCTAAATTAGACTCCTGGTCGTAGATTTTGTCTGGCTTGTACCGTCATCTTCTACGAGGTCGCCTGCTACGTCTTCTGGATGTGTCAGGGCTCCGCATAGTGGTTATTTGTGCTCGCGGCAGATGTGGTCTGCTCATTTTAGTTAGATAATATGAAGTTGAAAAGCGATAGGCTAACAATAAAAAAAGAAAACTATAAAACACACAACACACACAACAACAACACGTGAACAAGCTATGTTCACACAATTAACCCGTGTGTCTATTAATTGATAGCCATAAACTAACAATGTTAAACTTTGCATAGTCAAAGAAACATGCTAACTTTTTATAGGTTCAACTAATGGACAGACACATTCTGCATACTCCATAACTTAATGAATTGCTACACTACAGCTCATAGCTCAGCTTTTGTAAGCTTCGCTTTGTACGACTATGTAAGCGGGTTCTTCTACTGCGAGCATGACCCACGCCTCCGTTATCATCATAAGCTTTTAACGTTCCCACATGTGGGCTATAAAGCAGGTCTCATGGGGGTCTTTAATTTTTTAAAGCTTTTTTAATTTGCCTTGTTAATTAGTTAGTATGTAATGGTCAAATGTTGCAGCTGAATTTTAAACAATTTCTCCGAACAGATTGAGCTGAAATTTTGTACACACCTATAATGACAGACATGACCTGGTGGGGACCAGGTCACGTCTGTCATTATAGGTGTGTACATGTGTGATTTTCTTCTTTTAGTGTATTTTAATAATAGTTTTTATTTAAATAAAAATGATTGATAAAAATGTTTTCATTTTGTCTCTAGGATATATACCGCTTTTCGCTGTGCTTTAGCAGTGTGGATTCCATAATAAATTGCCTGTATCGATTCATACCCACGAACTTTACCTTAAGAGCCGCTACTGCTCCATAGCTACACTATGCTCTGAAGGTTCGAGTTCTGGACACCAGATTTTAATAGATAATCTACTGAAACATCAGTCAAAGCCCAGCTTGATTACATCTTTAGTCGGGCCCACTTCCACTGGGCCACGGCTAACCTATGCTATAGCTGTCAAACAAATGAACACCGCATCTAAAGTAGTAGTGGACGGTCAACTTTACCGTAGCGTGACCCATTTACTCTACGGGCCAGGAATACCAACGGTACACTTACAGCATGCAGTATCAAATACTGTTCAAACAAACTTTACACTGTAGGGATGTGTTTACACTTAGTGGCAGACGATGAGAAAGTATTTAATTAGTCTGTAACTGGCAAATATCAGTCAGTTTGCTCTGTGTTTTAGCATTTTTTTATGCGTGCCACGTTTGTACAGGGCACACACAGCTGTGTTATTTGCACGATCAAGTGACCCGTGTCTTGCAACAGCGATAGTAGAGCAAAGAAATTGCTTAAGGCTTGCCAAAACGCTCGAAAGTAAATGGCGTGTTGCTTGCTACAAGTAGCATCGACTGGGGTCGTAGACGGGACGTTACTGCTACGATATACACTATTACTATTACGCTACTTTGGCTTATGTGCGGTAAGTACTATACGTAGTCAGCCACGGCTGTGGTAAGTTCCACTGGCATGCGGTTTACTGTAATTGTCAGGTAAGGTACCTAAATACTTTTTTTAATATCCCAATTAAGAATATCTATGACAGCTAATGGAGTGTGCGGTTAAAATGGGACTGGACGGGTCACATTTCTAGGATAGGTCAGGACAGATGTTCAGAATCGTCTCACACATAGTTGGTGCCTGAAGACGGTTGTTTTTCACCGAGGCAGGCCCAAGAAACGCTGGCGTGACGATTTTGACTCGGTCCTTTTGTCCAGAGAAGGCTAAACACCGGGAGAGTTGGAAAGGATCGGGGGACACCTTTGCTCAGCAGTGGAACCAAAAATAAATAAAAAAAGGGCTAATAAATAAATAAAAACATGACAGCTGAAGATTTCACATCAAACAGCCACTATGTATCGTCACATCTGCCTAGCCTTTACCCAACTATGTTGGGGTCGGCTTCCAGTCTAACCGGACGCAGCTGAATGCCAGTATCTTACATAGAGCGACTGCCTATCTGTCATCCACAACCAAGCTAGTACCGGGTAATACGACACCTCTTGGTAAGACTGTTTGTCAGACTTTCGGGCCACTGACTACCTGTAATATCAAACATCAAACGGCCACTATACTTATCTTTTTTTTTTTTACCAATGAGATATCATCAAACAACCCCTCCCGCTCTGGGCTGAGCAGGAGGGAGTGTCAGACTTTTACTGACTAAAACCCATCCATGTTCCTTCCTTTGCCCTTTGTGTTCCAGGGCCGCGGTATCTCTTTCGAACAGTCCCGCAACCCTGGCAGGCATCGGTCCTGTCGGACCCCTTCCTGTTTGCTGACTCTCTTTGAGGCGCGCGTGGAACACGAACGCGCCGTCGACACGGCCTGTCGTCATAAGACGGATGGACGGTGAGCTAGCCCATAGCTCACCGTCCACGGGCCCGCGACTATACTTACCTTAACTTATAAAGGCAGTAGGTGCTCTGAAGGTGAAAGCGTAACCCGCGAAATTCAAATTTTCTAACGTTTTTTGCAATTTGCAGGTCATTTTCAGGTTATATATATAGGGTGACTGGTAATTAGTGACCGATACTTAAACACGTGATTGTACGTAAGATAACAAACAACTTTCCCAAAGAAACATTTTTTTTATACTCATTCACAATAACACAGCAGCCGTATAAAATTCGCGCGCGTGCCTTTGACCTATCAGCTATTAGTCGCGTGACGCCGTTCTATATCATTACTATCGTACCGTGCAACAGTGGGTAGGCAGAGCACCGGCGCGGCGCGCGAATTTCATACGGCTGTTCTGTTATTGTGATAGTGAATGAGTATTAAAAAAAATGTTTCTTTGGAAAAGTTGTTTGTTCTCATGAGTACAATCACGTGTTTAAGTATCGGTCACTAATTACCAGTCACCCTGTAAATGAAAATATGATTGGGGGCCGCAAAATCGTGAGAACAATTGAATTTTGCGGGCAACCCTGGCGCTTACACCTTAGCTGCGTTCTCTCATTTCTCACGGCCTCTTTCTTACCTAGAAGGTAACCGTTAAATAAATTGTCCCTATTAGCGCCTGTAGGAGCTCAGTTTTTATGAACGGCGCTCTGCTATAAATAACCTGTAACTTTGTATTGCGTGATATATTTTCAGTGATTTTTAATTCCATTGTTCTTGACACTTAAGCAATCAAGGTCTAATTAAAATAAATTGTATGCTATATAGGTTGTAGACTTTGGTCGGGACCTTGATTTTTCCACATAAATAACTCCAAACACTGTTTTAAACTTTCACGGTTTCCACTTATACATAAACTGTCACTTACGGGATATCTTCCGTGATTGTCTATTATTTTGAGCTCCCGATATTCAACGGGAACCCAGTCAACCCGCGATCATGGCGCTTGCAACAGCGTCGAAATATCGGGAGCTCAAAATAATAGACAATCACGGAAGATATCCCGTAAGTGACAATTTATGTATAAATAACTCCACAGATTCAGGCTGTTTGTTTACAGTAGTTATGGAACTTTTATACAATAAATAAATAAAATAAAATCTTTATTGACAAGTGGACTACTCACAAACATCACTGTAACCCTGGCTCTTGTACTAGGAATTCCTGAATCACAGAGCCAGAAATATTTACACAATAATTTTGGAAAATATATTTCTTAACTGACTGCCTCGTTGGTCGAGTGGTCGCAAGCGTGATTGGTTAGCATGGGGTCCTGAATTCCATGCCCTGGTCGGGCAAAGTGTTATTGGGTTTCTCCACCAGGAATCTCTCAGTAGCAGCCACGGAGGCTGGATTTGTGCCCGGTTTATGGTAATAGGCTCGTCACCTTATTGTTGGTATAGAGGGCAGAAGCGAGCATCCTCCTGGGTTAGATTCCTGGGTCGAGCATAGTGTTGTTGAATTTTACCACCAGGAAATTCTCAGTAGCAGCTACGAAGCCCGAATTTGTACTCGGTTGATGGCAATAGGTTGGCCTCCAATTTCAATGGGCTTAAACATAACAGGCGAAATGTGGGTGTACTATTAAGCACACCTCTACCTAACCCTTCGGAAATTACAGGCGTGATGTTATACCACCACATCCAAAACCCCTAGCGACAGATAGTACAAGAATCTAACATCGCACTAATAAAAACAAAACTAATTCTGTTTCAACGGTTTCCTTACATACATAAAACACGATTCCCCATTGACCCTCACGCGCTATAAAAGTTTCTTTCTGAAATTTCTAGTTTCAAATTGAATTATACGTCTCAAAGGGCCTGCCGCTTTGACGTTTTTTATTGACCTGATTCAATTCGCCACTCGGACGGTGGGTTGGTCCTGTTACAGTTGGTATTTATACGTGTAAATGTGTTTCAGTGCTAGGTATCAACGAACGACAAGGAAGGTTATACAGGGTATAAAGGAACCCTTCACGGAACCGTCAACCTAGCATTCTGTACATCAAACTAAGTAACTTTACGCAAAAAATATTACTGAGAAACGACTTTTTTTTTTGGAGTGAAAAATCATGTTGTACGGTACCTAGGACTCAATGTAACGCACTCAAAACTCTGTGCTGATGGATGCATTGCACAGTACTGGTGTCATGGAGGTATTTAATTAATTTAATATTATTATTATTATTATATCCTTTATTCATATATATACATATAAATTACATTTTTAAATATTTCTAAACAAATTAATATTAAATTATTATTTATTATTATTATTTATTTTTTTTTGTAATTAATTTTACTTTTATATAAGTTTACTTTACTTTTCTTGTAACGTTAATTTATATATTTTAAGGTTTTAAGGTTTATGCTCCTTGTAGCCTGAAACACAGGTACAACCTAGTTCAGGCAAATAAGCTAATGTGCTCTATTTTATTGATAAGACATGTTATTGTAAATGTGCCCCTTTTTATAAATAAACGATTATTATTATTATTATTATTATTATTATTTATTTAAAGTAAAAATCTTTGTAAGACGTATTTAAAAAAAAAACTCGGAATTTTGAACCCCAATATCTCCGTAACTAGAAGGTTACCAGGTATGGTCTAGAACAAAAAAATGATCGCAATGACGTGGAGAACAAGTGCCTTTCGGCTTCGTTAAGGGTCTTGTTACACCCTTTAAAGGATGTTAACTAGTAATGTGCTAATTAATTAATCAACACAGATACGTGCTAGATAACTCGCAACATGCACATGCATGCAATTTATATTACTATCATCTACATTTTATCACATTATTATTAAATTCTAGGTGAGAAATAACTATGTAAGTAATTGAATGAATCCGTTATGAGTTGATTTATTTCTATGAGTAAAGAATTACGTGACTTGATTTAACTTTGCGTGATCCAGCTGCTTGTTAGGTAGGTAACAATCATTTAAACATTGCATTACATAACTTCACGCTTGTAATCCATGAAGGGTTAGGCAGGAGTGTATCTAGTAGTACACCCACATTTCGCCAGTTATGTTTAAGTACTAGGGAGCGAGCCTATTGCCGTCAACCGGGCTAAAACCCAGACTCCGTGTCTGCCACAGAGAAAATTCCAGTTGTAAAAATCAAATAACACTTCGCCCGATCTGGGAATCGAACCCAGGACCTTATGCTCAGCAGTCGCGCTTGCGACTACTAGACCAACAAAGCAGTCAATAATAATTATATATATAATAAACCATCTAGAGCTCAATAACCACTCACTCACTGACAGAATTGTTCTCCCAGATGGTGGCTGATCCACCATCGAGTGGTAGTGTGGGTATATTTTGACAGATTCGGATGCCAATGTAACGGAAAGGGTTGTTGTGGTGGAAGTAAACTAATTAAAAGTTCACGAACCTCGTCAACATAAAAATATATTATAAAATAAAGGGTATAGGTAAGTCTATGGCCACACAAATTCCTTTCCCCAAGCTCACTCGCGAGTCGCACGTTACTCTCCTGGCTCAGCCCGGGTGACGAAGACCGTAGCGGTGTGCCACGCTGCAGACGCCAGGAGGGGTGACTGTCGGCAGGTGTTCGCGCCGACCCGCAGATACGTAAACAAGTAACTCTCGCGAGTAGGGGAAAAGTTCCAAACCCCCCCTTTTAACCCCCCTTCACCCCTCCCTATCGTATCTCGGAAACTAAGAGACTTTGAACATTTTTTTTTAGATTCATAAAAAGGGGCCCAGAGATGGTCAAAATAATTTTGCAAAGCTGGGGAGCTTTTTTATATAAATTTAAAGCACGCGAGGTGCTTGCGCCTCCCGCAACACGCAAATACTAGTTTGATATATAAAATTTGGAGTGGGCACAGGGCTTACAGGGTGCATGAAATTTGAATGCATGCCTAATCATCATCTGCCTAGCCTTTTCCCAAATATGTTGAATTCGGCTTCCAGTCAAACCGGATGAAGCTGAATACCAGTGTTTTACATGGAGCGATTGCCTATCTGACCTCCAAAACACAGTTAGTACTTGGTAATACGATACCCCTTGGTAAGACTGGTTGTCAGACTTTTTTGGGCCACTGACTAGGTAGTCAGTGGCCCAAAAGTGATCTTTGACAGTCGTTACAGGTGTAACGACTGTCAAAGGTCTACAGATGACAGCCAGGACCAACGGCATAGCGTGCGGAGGAAACTCGGTATGTAATGAGCGGTCACCCATCCATCGACCAACCTAGGCAAGCACGGCTTAACCTAAAGATCGACCCGAGCGGCTGTTATTGTTTTGCCACGAGCTCGAGCATTGAATGCATGCCTACTAACTAATGTTTTACATATCTATACATATAATCTATATATACATATAATAAAACAGTAAAAAAACTGTGTCTGTACATTGAATATATTTAAAAAAAAATTAGTGAGGGGGGTTTGGAAACAGTAATAGAGCACGAATCCAAAATAAAAATTCTGTCTGTTTGTCTGTATGTCTGTTTGTTTGTACACGCTAATCTTCGGAACTACTCGACGGATTTAAATGATTTTTTTTTGTTGTAAAGGTATTAAATCTGGGCAACATAATTATAGGCTATAATTTATCTTGGAAACTTGAACATCTGATGCAGCACCGCAACAGACCAGCTAAACTATAAGAGATACAAAAACGGTACCATAGCAAAAATTGTTCCACGTGATGAGCATTTTCTGCTAAGATAATAAATTTGAAGATCTGGAACACCTGAAGTGGAACTCCAAGAGCCCAGCTACACTATAACATATATAGGAATGACGTCTTAGCAAGAGTTGTTCAGCCTGATGAGCACTCTCTGTTGTCGTATAAAATTTGAAGACCTGGAACAGCTGATGTGGAACCCCAAGAGCCCAGCTACACTATAACATATATAGGAATGACGTCTTAGCAAGAGTTGTTCCGCCTGATGAGCACTCTCTGTTGTCGTATAAAATTTGAAGACCTGGAACAGCTGATGTGGAACTCCAAGAGCCCAGCTACACTATAACATATATAGGAATGACGTCTTAGCAAGAGTTGTTCAGCCTGATGAGCACTCTCTGTTGACGTATAAAAATTGAAGATCTGGCACACGCGTTGTGGAATATAATATATTTTTTTTTTTTTTAAATTGAAGACCTGGAACACCTGATATGGAAATCAAAGCTATCACTATATAATTGTAAAATAACATAAGCTGGGAGTACCTCCACGCGGTGAAGGCGGTAACAGTTTAGGACTGATTTTCGATGAAAATTCGATGAATCATTGAAAATTTGACTCTACTGGCCAAAACTCCCATTTCTTATTTTGTGTGTGTGTATTTGCGAGTGTTTAATTTCCTTTTTCATTTATTTTCGTGACACGGTAGCCTACCCGGTAACGCAGGGGAGCAGTCATTTAGATTTTAATTGATCAGTTATCTTCAGAATTAAACTATAACTATGTCTAGAAAGAGGTCAAATCTTTCCCAACGTTCCAAAGGAGCTAAAAGATTGAGGAACATAAGATCCCAAGAATCTACCGAAGAGCGTCAGGAGAGACTTGATGCTGTTCGAGAACATCAGACTGCAACTCGCTCCGTAGAAACCTCTTCGGATCGCGAAGAACACTGGAACACCTGATATGGAAATCAAAGCTGCATCAGATTTTCAAGTTTCCAAGATAAATTATAGCCTATATGTTGCCCAGATTTAATACCTTTACAACAAAAAGACCCTTCACAAAGCGGTCAACCAAGCATTCTGTACATCAAACTAAGTCTTTACGCAGAGAGTGCTCATCAGGCTGAACAACTCTTGCTAAAACGTCATTCCTATATATGTTATAGTGTAGCTGGGCTCTTGGAGTTCCACTTCAGGTGTTCCAGATCTTCGAATTTATTCTCTTAGCAGAAAATGCTCATCACGCGGAACAATTTTTGCCATGATACCATTTTTGTATCTCTTATAGTTTAGCTGGTCTGTTGCGGTGCTGCATCAGATGTTCAGCGAGGAAGTGAGGAAACTCGGTATGTAATGGGAGGTAACCCATCCACGGGCCAACCTAGGCAAACGCTTAACATAGCGGACAGTCGCGCATCATGTTCCGCACTTATCTCTAGAGACCTAGAAGCAGATGCGTAGATACGCTGAGAACTAATGCGCAATTATCTATCCGTGAACGTCTGCGACTCACGAGACAATGCATGATTTCTTCACTGGTCTCTAGAGACCTGGATGTAAATGCGTAAATACGCTGAGAACGCAGGTGTGCTTCGCGATCCGAAGAGGTTTCTACGGAGCGAGTTGCAGTCTGATGTTCTCGAACAGCATCAAGTCTCTCCTGACGCTCCTCGGTAGATTCTTGGGAATCTTATGATCCTCAATCTTTTAGCTCCTTTGGAACGTTGGGAAAGATTTGACCTCTTTCTAGGCATAGTTATAGTTTAAATTTGAAGATAGCTGATCAATTAAAATCTAAGTGACTGCTCCCCTGCGTTACCGGGTAGGCTACCGTGTCACGACGATAAATGGAAAAGGAAATTAAACACTCAAATAACACAAGCCCGAAGGCATATTTATTTGACAGAATAACGGGAAGAAAAGGTATTTGTTGTGTAGGTATTAAGTCTGGGCAACATATAGGCTATAATTTATTTTGGAAATTGGAACACCTGATGCAGAACCGCATCAGAACAGCTAAAGTATAAGAGATATAAAAATGGTGTCATAGCAAAAATTATTCCACGTGAAGAGCATTTTCTGCTGTGAGAACAAAATTTGGAGATCTGGAACCCTGTTGTGAATCTCCAAAGCCCAGCGACACTATAACATATTAAGGAATGACGTCTTAGCAAAAGTTGTTTAGTCTGATGGGCATTTCCTGTGGACTTACGAAAATGAAAGATCTGGAACGTCTTCAATCGTCTCGCTCATCCAGTTGTTTTCCCGTCCCCGGGCCTCAGAATTCTACATCAAACGTTTCAGATCTTCGATTTTCTGGACGACCCCGTTGTCGCTGGCAAAAGCAACAGGATCCGCGTACGAAGTCGCGGGCAGAAGCTAGTTAGCAAATAAATGAATAAATAAATAATTTTATTAGTGTCAGTTCCTTGAAATGGAGGGCGAGCTTATTGCCAGTCACAACCAGGCTAGAGCCCGTGGGCAATTCCAAAACGAAAAAATCCAATAACACTGTCTTACCCGAGAATCGAACCCAGAACCTCATGCTCAGCAGTCGCACTTGTGAACTACTAAGGTAGCGCAGTGGGACTGTTTCTAATCAAAGAAAAAAACAACTAAAACTCCTACAACTTATCGTGCGCCAAGCAAAAATACTTCGACTGCGGCCCGAAATCCAATGGACTTAAAAATTAGGAATTCATCCACCGTTGCCCAGCTACAGCCAAGGGGAATTTTTAAAGCTTAATCGTTAAGATCCCGTGAATTCTTTATTTGGCTTCACAGCACTATTTCAGTAGGAAATTGTTTACTCAAATATGGAGGAGGTTTAAGGAAGCGTTCAGTAAGTACTGGATCAGGAAACAGGGAGACAGAACAGGAAACGTCGAACAAAAATCGTTGGTCTAGTGGTCCCAAGCGAAACTGCTGAGCATGAGGTACTGGGTTCGATGCCCAGGTCGGGCTAGGTGTTATTGGGTTTTTCCATCAGGAATTTCTCAGCAGCAGCCACGGAGTCTGAATTTGCGCCCAGTTGATGGCAATAGGCTCGACCTTATTACATGGTACTTAAACATAACTGACGAAATGTGGGTGTACTATTAGGTACACCTCTACCTAACCCTTCGGGGATTACAGGCGTTATGTTATGTTATTTATATGGTTCTGGTAAATTAATAAGAAATAAATATATTAATATTTCATACAATCCAGTCAGAAGACTTTATCGGTTCTGATTTATAGTAAAGCTTTGAATTTCTATTTAACATCACATTTTATTCAGTACCGTACCGGTGAAGATTTTCACTATACAACGTGTAACAGAAAGGGTATTATCATATGGAATGCTGTGGTACGGACCATCAAACTGAACAACTTTCTCTATGGGACCACCATCGAAATCGTAAAAAAATAATCAGCTGCCCCATACATTTGGGTCGAGTAGGTATTGAATTTTTGTAGATATAGTATATAGATATATAGAGTTGTTCAGTTTGATGGTCCGTACCACAGAATTCCATATGATTATACCCTTTCTGTTACACGCTGTATAACATCCAAATAATGATCGTGTACTTAAAGACAAAAATCAGTAGTGCACGAAAACCTAGAATCGGAAAAACTATACCTACCTAGAGACCCTTAAGGCAGACAAATCAAGCTTTTATATTAGTATTGGTTATGAATGAAAAACAATATATTGCTACTTAGCCTTTTTTTTCGGATGGGATATCATCAAATTTTAATGACCCCTCCCCCTCTGCGCGGAGCGGAAGGGAGTGTCAGACTTGTACTTTCTAAAACCCACCCATGTTCCTTCTTTTGTCCTTTGTGTTCCAGGTCCACGGTATCTCTTTCGACCAGTCCCGCAGCTCTGGCAGGCATCAGTCCTTTGGAACTCCTTCCCGTTTGCTGACATCTCTATGAGGCGCGCGTGGAACACGAACGCGCCGTCGACAAGGCCTGTCGTCATAAGACGGACGGACGGCGAACTAGTCCAGTACTCACCGTCCACAGGCCCGCGCTTGTTAATAAGCCTCACAAGCGCTTACAATATTTATCGGTAGGACTCCCCTCTGCTGCGCTTCTGGGTAAGGGTCCATACTGATTTTAGAAATTGAATCCTTATTAATAATCCTCGTTATTATAAAACACTATGGACTCATGTCTGAAATAAAGAATTTAAACTTGAATTTTGAATATTTACTTAAATAACAAAAGTCACATCGCATGTCCTCTTAAAAAACAATTATCATAATCACCCACAGCCCGACTTCACCCACTGCTAGGTATAGGCCTCTCTTTGTGCCAAGCTCTACGTTCTTGTGCCAGCCTCATCCAAGATATTCCCGCGATGGCAAACATGTCGTCTGCCCATCTCGCCGCCGGTCGACCAGGGGGAAGAGACAAAGCTATACAGATCGTATAACGCCATCTCTTTCCACACTGGAATTACTCCTGCTTTAAGACGTCATGGTAGGCCACCAACACTTCTCTTTCCAGGCCTAAAATCTATCATAACATAAATATATTAGGCTTTTAGAGATAACACCCCACTCAACTTCAATTATCTTTGCTATAAAATCGATGAAAAAATTTTCGCCGAATAGTATTTCGAACTCATATCCCCCCGTATAAAAACGTCATAAATGCGAAAATAAGTCACCGAATGGCACTTGCGAGTTTTTTTACGGAAAGCAGCGGTAAGCACACAACATGCGTAGGTATATCTCTACTTCTATTTCTGTGTCGAATTTAACTTGAAAGTATTATATATATTTCAGAAGCTTCATTAAGGAGCTAAAGATATTTTTAGAGCGGTAATGAGCCATAAGGTATGCAAATAGCGTTGCCAGGCGTCCGGATAAAGCCGGACATAGGTAGGCTTTTTGATTGTGTGTCCGGCCAAAATAAACGGCGTCCGGCTTGTCCGGCTTTTGTTAGGCTTTTTACATTTCGCAAACGAGCGAGCGCCGAGCGTGGCCGAGCGTGGCCGAGCGCAGGCGACGAGAGTCGACTTCGGTCGCTCACGCAGACCGAAGTACCGCCCGTCGCCCATAGTACAAAATACTCAATAATGTAGGGTGTCCGGCCTTTCTACCCAAATGTCCGGCCAAACTGGCTGGTCTGTCAGGCTATTAGGTTTGGCGACCTGGCAACCCTATATGCAAAGTATCATTAAGGCTCTTAATAAAATAAGAGAACTGTGTACAAAATGGGCTTGAGTATTAGGGCCGGGCTCCACCGAAGTGTAGACGAGACCCACCACAAATAGAATTACCTTATTTACACTTCTCGTCCCCGCTTAGCTTTAGTGGAAAGGGTTGAGCAGAGAGGTGAGATAAACTGTCACTTACGGGATATCTTCCGTGATTATCTGTAATTTTGAGCTCCCGATATTTCGACGCTGTTGTTGACCCGCGATCATGGCGCTTGCAACAGCGTCAAGGGTCAGCGTCGTCGCTTGACAGTTTATGTGTAAGTGTAAACCGTGAAAGTTTAAAACAGTGTTTGAGAGGAGAGATGTTTGTATTTTATTTTTGCATGATTTGTACGCAACACCACACCGCGCTCCAAAACACAAATTACTGATGACGTTGTTCAAAAAGCCGCTAAGCTAAAGTGGGACTGGACTGGGCATGTCTGCCGTGTGCCCCACGAGCTGTGTGCTGTACGATGTGGAGCCCTGACACAGCCAGAAGGCGATACGGTAGACCTCGCATATGGCGGGACGAGCTGGACAAAACCAACGACTAGTGGTCCACATTGGCCCTGGATCGAAAAATTTGGAGGTTATGGGAAAGAGGCTTTGGCCCAGCTGTGGGATGATACAAGCTAACAGTAATAGTATGATTTCACACGCTGCGCCGCTCACCTCTCATCTCGTCAGATGTGCGGTGTGCGGTGATGAGCGTTGTACCGTGTGCGGCCTGCGGTGGATACACCCTAGCTCCAATGCATCGTCTCTCCACTCCACGTCACATACCTCCGCTCGTCTTCGATTTGATGGAGTCCGGGCTAATGCCCGGACTCCATCAAATCTTCGGTTCTTAGTATCTAAGATAAAATCATAACGAGTGAAATGTGAGTGTTCTTCACCAGTCTGGCAAAGCATTTAGAAAATACAGACGTGCAGAGGCAAAATCAGCCAAAAATGTTCCTTATGCTGGGGACACTGGCTCCACTCTTTGTGACGGGATATGGACGATAATTCCACTAGTGCGTGTTGGTGATTGTCACATACCTTCGAATGTTAGCATACATAACAAAATATGACGCCTATAATCCCCGAAGGATTAGGTAGAGATGTACTTAATAGTGAACCAACATTTCGTTAGTTATGTTTGAGTCCCGTTAATTGGATGCAAGCCTATTGCCATCAACCGGACACCAAGACTCCGTGGCTGCTACCGAGAAATTCCTAATAGAAAAACCCATTAACACTATGCCCGACCTGGGAACCAAACCCAAGACCTCATACTCAGCAGTCGCGATTGCGACTACTAGACTAATGAGGCAGTCATCTTCGAAGGTCTAGACAGCTTTAATCCAAACGCCTTTGTTTCGAATAGAAAATATAGGATGTGTTGACCACTCGTCAGATTGGCTATTTCGTCGCCATCCCTTTCCATTCTAGACTTCTGCTGCTCATCCCCTTGGTATAATCAAGAACAAGAATATCTTTCTATTGCCAAAATCATGGCATCTATAAGTATCATAACTAATTTATCACGATCACAACTACTCGATAGATATACATGACAAAGCCTTGTAAATTGACACAAGGTACGCCTCAGAGTTTGTAACCATGGCAACCAACGGTGGCACAAGAGGATTAGTGACCACAACACGAAGGTACACCAACCTTCTACTGTTAAAAGATGTCACAACATAGATAAACACAGAAGCCTGGATTCATACAACGTGCGAAAACAAGAGAACATCTCAAACAAGTGGTTTTTGCATTTTATTTATAGCTTCTTATGCCTTCAGCCCGCGTATCTTGGCAATACTATCTCTATTCTACCAAGAATCGACAAAGCTTTCTATGCAACTTGACATGTCTGTCATACATTTTAACATCGCCATGCTTGCGGCGATAGAAATCTTTCCACAATCTGTCATGTTTTTCGATTCTTCGTCGACAAAACCCGTTTCTACGGTGGTCATGCTACGCGGGCTGTAACAGTTTAAAGATTTCCCCGAACAATACATGCTTCGGCATTGATCGTCTATCTTCGGAAATACGAACGCTTAAGCGGTTACAACTTTATTAGGGTTTGAAAGTTACAGATTAAAATCTATATAAATTAAAAAAAAAAAAAATCTTTTGGCAGATGACGTAGACGTGGATGACGAGGTACGACCAGAGGTAACTCAACAGACGGAAAACTTCATGCAGCTCTTTGATAGGTGTACCAGATACAGAGCACAGTAGTACAAAAGTTAATATAGCCTTCGTGTGTAAATCGAAGACTACGAAGTGCATACTTTTTCTAGTTCAACTGTATTTTATAGTGAAATTGCTGCCTAACAGACATCTTTTTAGGGACTCTAGGCTCGTATTGAACGAATCATTTCTGTGATTCTATATCTCTTTGTCGTGGTTTCGGCTCAATAGTTATTCATTTTGAGAGCTCAACCTTGTTTTAGTTTTGTGGTTTTGAGAGAAAATTTTTGACCATTTCAAAAGAACTAGAAATAGGTCTTTATTCTCATCGATTTTCGAACTGTTTTTGGAAACCATGACTTATTTTATTTTAAAACTTCTAGAAAATAAATTTATGTGACATACAATGATAGAGAGACCATTTTTCAAATACGAGAATGAGTTTATCAGTTTCAAAATAATACATGACATGTCTAATCTATAAAACCTTGTACCTCGTCGTATTTTCCATACATCAACCCTTGTACATAATGTACATCATGCTTTTATCTTCAACAATGGTCGGACAACCCATGGGTCCTATCATAATTCCCAAAAGTCTCATTTACCAAAAATCCTGCCATCACTTCGCAGTTACCACATATATAAAATAAACCTTATGAAGCCATGAAAAAAGGTTTTGTTTGAAATGTAGCCCTATCTTGATTGTGATTTTTCGGCGATACGCTTTGGCAAAACACTTTTTTTGAAATTTATAGGGTTCGCTATAGCTACTGCAATATTTGTGATCGCTTGCACGGTCATTATAGAATTTATTAACGCTCAGATTTATTTAAAAATTCAATTCAATTTTCATGTAATCACTACTTACACTACTAATATATTACTCACTAGCTGAATCCCGCTGCTTCGCTCGCGTTTGGGCCGGAAATTATCCCACGAGCACGTTGTAAATATAGCCTATGGCACTCGGGGATAATGTAGCTTCTTAGTAGTGAAAGAATTTTGAAAATCGGTTCAGTAGATCCAGAGATTAGCCCCTACATACAAACTTACAAATTTTACCTCTTTATAATATTATTATAGAAGCATAGATAGGTACTACCAAAGATTTTTGATTTTCCTAAAGCACACATAAGTTTACGGTCCAACGTCAGTCGTACCATTTAGCCCTTGATCTGGCCTAGTACAGGGTTGCAATGGAATGGAAGACCAGCTCATACCGGTTTTACTATTTGCGAACAAAATATTTTCGGCATTTATTTTCAGTGAGCTGAATCAATACTCATATTTACAAAGATCGTAGAAAAAAGTTACATCAAGCAAACCAATCAAGCGCTTGGCTTTGAACAAAAAGTATTTGATTTTCATTCCGATGGCATACAGGTAGGCTACAAGGTGTAATATGATAACAAGACCTCTCCTGTGGTGTCCAAAACTGAACAAGTTTTGTTCTATGAGATCTTGAAATTCGCCTAAAATGAACTTTCCACCGGAATTGACACGATCAGATGATTAAAGTATGGAAAAAAAAAAGTCGTTCAGTTTCATGGTCTGAATCACCACACGAGAGGTCTTGCCATGTATTATGTTACACCTTGTAAATAATCTATACAATATCTATACAAATTGACGGCACGGTTGGCACAGTGGCTGAGGGATTGACTGTTGCGCTGCGTGTCGCGGGTTCGATCCCCGCACGGAACAAATATTTGTATGATCTACAGGTAGTTGTTCCGGGTCTGGCTGTTTGTGTATGTGAGTTTAAATGTTTGTAAACGCACCCACGATACAGGAGAAATCCCTGGTGTGGAGCAACGTTTTTCATAAATATAAAAAATTGTAATGTCTGTTTGTAATTTGAAAATAACAGCTTTTTATGAATGCATATGAAAGTATGTACAGTACTCATGTAAAACAGAAACAATTTTCTTGTATGTCTGCATGTCTGTTTGTTCCGGCTAATTTCTGAAACTGCTGGACGGAGTTTGACGGGTTTTACTGTCAAATAGCTGAAGTTATGAGGAGTAATTTAAGGTATTCTTAATTTAGGTAAAGGATTAGTGTTCCGTGTAAAAATTAAAAACCAATGAAACTGTTAACAAAATCCAAAAAAAAACAAACAGGGCAGCAATATTATAATAATAATATCACGCGAACGAAGGTCACGGGCAACAGCTAGTCATCACTACAAAGTACAAAACAAAGTCGCTTCCCGCTGTCTGTCCGTATATATGCTTAGATCTTTAAAACTACCCAACGGATTTTGATGCGGTTTTTTTTTATAGATAGCTTTTCAAGAGGAAGGTTTATATGTATAACATTGCACCCGTGCGAAGCCGGGGCGTGTCGCTAGTAAATAATAAAATGACTACTGAAAAATGAAATTGTTTCAGTTACAGTGCCGAGGCTTTTATTTGCGCTGGAACGACTTTGACTGGAGGGCATTGTCAGTACATTTGTGGAAATGCAATTCAAGTTTAATTACTCTAGGTACATTAAAGCAAGGTAATAGTAAAAAACTAAACTATGGTCAGTGTAATTATTTACAACTTAGGTACCTGTATAAATCTAGATTTGAGTCTATTTCGACATGCCAGGGAACTACATAATTCCCTTTATGAAAGAACATCCGACCAGTTTTTCATGCCTCGAGTGGGCGTAACTAAGATTTACAAGATAATTTTGGTGTAGGAATGAATTTATGACTACTAGCGCTCTCTAGGAGGATGATGGCGTAAATTAGTTTGTGAGGGGTCAAATATCAACCTGTATATTATGCGAGTATAAGCCATTTTATTTTTAACCTGATTATTGTTTTTTTTGACTCATTGCTCCGCGCGGAACCAATAATCACTGTACGATTTTTTTCTTAGATAGTTTGTGTACTGGCGACTCACCCTTGCTTCGCCCAGCGCCACCTATTGGGTCCAAAACTATATCTAATGTATGCTATATTATAAGTTAAGCATCTACCACTAAAGCGGTGAAAACTGTATTTAAATCCATGCAATAGTTTTTGCGTGATGCGCGTACAAACATACAGACAGAGAGACAGACAAAAGTTCTACCTCCATTTTTTTTTTTCAATATCTTCAATGTGCGAACATCGGCCTGTTACAATTTTATTGTAATAATATGTATAGATTGTACAGGAACAGGTATTTCTATTTACGTTATGTCTGATAATAACTAAGGGTACCTAAACGGGAAGAAGGTACATGTGACGTCACTCGTCGATGATCTGCATAGGTACAGTGTTTTGATTAATGACTTTAAATACTTGAAACGAGCAAGCACAACCTTGTACACGGCAGTCTGTATACACTTTTCTATGTAGGTCACCGCATTGCAGCTTCATCATCAGACTTTTGCCGTCTGCCGCATAACATATACATATCTACACTACCTACCTCTTTTAGGAAGTTGTTAGTTCATAACACAATGATTCAACGAGGAAGCAACGATAGTCTAGTGGTGTGACCGTCGGACTGCCAAGTAATAGGTCTCGAGTTCGAACCCAAGACACGCACCTCTGATTTTTCGGATTCATGTGCGTATTGTACAATTATCACATGCTTCGGTGAAGGAAAACATCGAGAGGATCCAGCATGCCTGAGAGATATTTCTCGGCGGCATGTAAAGCCAAGTCAGAGGCCCATGGGCGGCATAAAATCTCTAACACCAGGTTGTGCACTATTCACACGATAGAGAAAGAAGAATGAGTTTCTATAGATTTGGTAATTAATAAAACAATCGGATATCCAGAAATTCACTATTTTTGTTTTTCTTGTTCTCGTGGGTAAATAATATCTAGGTCAGTCCGTGGATGGGTAACATTTATCACCCAGCCTCGGAAAGGACGTATTTGAGAGTTCCCACGGGAAGTTAGTGGCCCGAAACTCTGACAACTAGTCTTACCATGAGTTATTGTAGTACCCAGTAAAGTGGGTTCTGGAGCTGCATCCGGTAAGACTGGAAGGCAACCCCAACACAGTTGGGAAAATGCTGGCTAGTTTATGATGTTTTCCGTTCGGTATGCTATAAAAAAAGTATTCTACCCATCCCTCCTACTATACAGGATGTAACAATACCCTTAACGAAACCGAACACCAAGCATTATGAACATTAAATTATGTAACTTTACGCAAAACTTTTTGCTGTGAAACGATTTTTTTTTGGGGTGAAAAATCATGTTTTACGGTAGGTGGATGGATTGAATAGTAGGGGGTCGTGGTGGTGTTTAAAGTAAAAAAAAAAACATTAAAAATATGTATTTCCAAAAAAACTTATGAAAAAGTTGGCACTTTGACTCCCAATATCTCCGTAACTAAAAGGTTCCCAGGTATGGTGTAGAAAAAAAAGGTCGCAATGACGGGGGGAACAAGTGCCTTTCGGCTTCGTTAAGGGTTGTACGAGCATCGCCACATGATATTCATTGTTTTAGTTTTTACCTGAACTAGCAGTTGCTAAATTCACAGATTTATGTACATTCGCTGACTAGGCTATTACGCCCGCCACAAGTCACCTACTTTATGTATTATATATTTTAATGTTTTACATAATAAACAATCAATCATTTACGGACACAAAAACAGTGGTTTTATTCCCTGTACACATCCCGTGTGATTCGTCCATCTACATACAACATCTCAGTGTGCGGAGCTGCTGCCCGTACATTTTTGGTCCTTCGAGCCGGATCACCACTCCTGGAGCAAACAGTGCTACAAGCCGCACAGATACGAAGTGTTTCTACTTACGATAGCGAATCGGTTTGACTGGTCTTCCACAAGCGGATCGCCCCAGTCAGATTGAGAAGGCGCACAATATCGTAGGGAGAGATTCCTTCGGACCCTGTGATCGCCACAGGAAACATCAACATTTGGTGGTTCGGGAACTACATCCATAACAACTCAACAGTGAAGTCAACAGGGCTAACGTCTATCAACAATACGCATACATACTCGTATAACAACTATGGACGCTAGACAACAAGAACTTCTCAAGCGGCAGGGAATCATCACAGAGGGCATCCGGAAAATTGGTGTCAACTTTGGAAAGGATGGCCCTGACCGTAAAACCGCAACATACATCCGGGGTAGACTGGATACTCTCCAGGCGCACTGGAACGAATTTGAGATGAACCATGGCGTACTACAAGGCGCCACGGACCGGACCGACATATACTATACTACAAAAGTGTATGACATGGTCAAGGCGGAATACTCAAACATACAACATAAGCTGCAAACATGGGCTACCTACGCTACGGAACCCGCCGGTCACCAAGGTGAAGAAAACAAGAACACTGGAGTCCTTTCAAAATCAGACGAGCTCAAAACTCAACAAGCAACTAACTTCAGAGCCTTCTCCCGTTTCACCAACAACCTGCGTACTGCTGACATTATCGAGAAATGGGATATTGAAGACAAACTCAGGACCCTCGAATCTCGATGGAGGGTGATTGATGAAGTACACTGGCAGCTCGACAACATTCTCGTCGGTAGCGACGTTAACTACGAGCTTGAGTTCTCGCAGTATGAAGAAACGTACGAGTGCACAAAGCGAGATCTTAACCGCAAGCTCAACCTCGCTGTCCAACAACGGGACAGCGCGCCGAGGATCGAAATACCAATATTCTCTGGCAACTACACACAATGGCCGACATTCCTTGACCTATACATTGCGGCAATCCACAACAACCCTTCCCTCTCGAAGGGGCAGAAAATGCAACACCTAAAAGGGAAGCTAAAAGGAGAGGCTGAGCGCCTTGTGCAACATTTGCCTGTTTCCGAAAGCAACTACGACTCCTGCTGGGAAATTCTCCACCATAGGTACAATAACTTGCAGCTGCTCTTCACCAAACAAATGCAAGTTTTGATGAGTCAACATGCCATTCAACATCAAAACGCCTACGAATTGAAGCGCCTACACGACACCAGTCTCGAAACCGTGCACGCGTTGCGTAACTTGGGCATCGACACGACAACATGGGACCCAATTTTGGTGCATATCCTGACAGGAAAACTGGACACGCAGACCTATTCTGATTACATGGAGGCAAGGAAGAGTCCAAGAGGGCTTTCCGATTTCAAAGAATTCATCCAGTTCATCGAAGGGAAGTTCGCGGCGCTGGAATCAGTGGTGAAGAAAACAAACAAACCAAACAAACAAACAGATGCCGACGCGTCCTCAAACAAAGGGAGCTCGACGACAACAGTACAAAGGGATGCGTACAATAGATACAGGCGCTATCCCAAGGCAAACCATACAAGCTCCGACAGAAATTGTCCTGTTTGCAAAACAAGCCACATCTTGCTCTACTGCAAAGCGTTTCAAGAGATGTCGCCAGACATAAAAATTAGGACAATTGAGCAATTGAACATTTGCAAAAACTGCATGTATCCGCACAACGGAAAGAAATGCAACTCGCAAAAAAGATGCAAAGTGTGCAACGGCGCACATCACACCACGCTACATGACCTAGCTCGTGATACTACGTCAGCGACACTGTCATCAAGTCAACAGACCGACAACGTGACTAACAACAACTCGCAGCGAAAAGCTAATCACGTGTCAGGAAATTTTAACGAAGTTCTACTAGCTACAGTACAGCTTAAAGTAAAGGCCGCAGATGGAACTTACACCGTACTCAGATGTCTCCTAGACCAAGGCTCCCAACTGAACCTTATAACAGAATCTGCTGTGCAACGACTTGGCCTCCCGCGATGCAACCACAACTCAACTGTGTCGGGGATCGGAACATTTGCCAGCCAGAGCAACGGAACCGTTCAGTTGGACTGTAGGTCCCTTTACGGAGATTACGAGTTTTCAACGCCGGCACTAGTAATGGCTAAACTACTGAACAATCTACCTAACTACTCCTTCGAAAAACAAGATTGGCCTCACATAGAAAACATTAACCTGGCCGACCCACATTTCAACTTATCAAGGCCGATTGACATTCTGCTTGACGCCGGAGTATATGGCGACATAGTCATGAGCAGCATCATTCGAGGAAACATATACGCACCTATAGCACAACAAACTAAGCTTGGCTGGGTATTAGTTGGTAACACGAATACTTTCAACTGTCATGTCGTGGTAGACACTAACGATATCTCTCGCTTTTGGGAAATTGAAGAGATAACATCGGACGACAAGTCTACAAGTGTCGAGGAGGAGTACTGCGAGAGGCTGTATACTGACACAACTAAAAGACTAGAAGACGGGCGATACGAAGTTAGAATCCCCATGAAGACCAACTTCGAACAAAATTTGGGACGATCGAAGCCACAAGCAGTCGCACAATTCAAGCAGCTGGAAAAACGTTTAGCTAGAGACGAAACCCTCGCTTCTAATTACAAGGCTTTCATCAACGAATACAAAGCACTACAACATATGAAAAAGTGCACAGAGCCGGACACACCGAGCTGTTTCCTGCCCCATCATGGAGTAATGAGACCGGATTCAACGACAACCAAACTCCGTGTGGTTTTCAATGCATCAGCAACCACTAGCACGGGCCACAGTCTAAACCAATTGATGGAATGCGGGCCTAACTTACAACAAGACTTACAAGCTATGATTCTACGATGGAGAGCATTTGAATACGTATACACAGCGGACATTGAGAAATTCTACCGACAAATACGTATTCAAGAAAAAGACCAGCATTTGCAAAAAATTGTGTGGAGAGATTCAGTCACAGAGCCGTTACAAGAGTTACAACTGACTACAGTAACATATGGCACCAAGTCCGCACCCTTTCTGGCAATGCGAACAATAAAGCAATTAGTCAAAGATGACGGCGCGCAGTACCCTTTGGCGGCGGCTATTCTCTCCAATCAACTATACATGGACGACTTACTAGGCGGATGCCACGACTTCATAACAGCACAGAAAACTCAAGGTGAACTTATAACAATGCTGAAGGGCGGTGGGTTCAACTTACGAAAGTGGGCTAGCAACAAAACGGGCTTACTCGAAGACTTACGACATGAATTGATAAGCCAAAAAATGTTCGACTTCAAGGATGCAGATACAAACAAAACGCTAGGCATCACTTGGAACCCGCGCACAGATGAGTTTACTTACAAACAAATATCACTCTGCAACAAACGTGACGTCAACACGACACGCACACTACTGTCGGACATATCAAAACTGTACGACCCACTTGGCTGGCTATCACCAGTTACAGTGAAAGCCAAGCTAATTTTTCAACATGCTTGGTCAAAAACAACGAGCTGGGATGATCAACTCCCACCGAATATACAGCAAGAATGGGAACAATTCCGCAATCAGCTCGCACACATACACGACATAACCATTCCACGCTGGGTCGGCGACACCCAACAACCCTTCGAATTTCATGGCTTCTGTGATGCATCTGAGAGAGCTTACGGATGCGTCATATATTGCAAGTCCACTGATAAAGAAGGTCAACAGTTGATCAGGCTAGTAGCAGCTAAAACAAAATTAGCCCCACAGAAAAACCCTATTTCTCTGCCACGACTGGAGTTATGTGGTGCATTACTACTAGCTCGCCTGATTGAAAAGGTTAGAAACTCGATCAACTCGCAGACAGTCACCATACATTGCTGGACCGACTCTATGGTGGTGCTTGGCTGGCTACAAGGGGACGTGAGTCGCTGGAAGAGTTTTGTAGCCAATAGAGTCATACAAATAACTCAAATTACTCCATCCAACTTCTGGAAACATGTCAAGTCCGAAGATAATCCTGCGGACTGCGCAAGCAGAGGAATCTCACCATCAGACTTAATAGGTCACGAACTGTGGTGGAAAGCCCCTTCATGGCTTCAAAACAACAACATACCCAAACAAGAATTTTTTACAACGAACGAAGAGCAGAGGAAACTAGGTCAAACTTGCGCAATACAAACAAAACACGCGCCACTCATCGAGCAACTACTGCAAAAATACAGCTCAATGACTTATGCAACCCGAGTCATCAGCTGGATCATACGATTCATAAACAACTCGCGTGACGTAACAAGAGCCAACCGCATGTCACACTTAACTACAGAGGACATAGTGCTGACTCAACACCTGCTCGTCAAAACTGCACAGAACAATGCCTTTGCCGATGAAATAGCGTACCTATACAAACATAATAGGGTACGGGCCACAAGCAAACTGTTGAGTTTGAGCCCTATACTAGACGCACAAGGCATTCTTCGAGTGGGAGGAAGACTTGAACATGCCAAGTTAAGCAACTCCCAAAAACATCCGATGATTTTACCAAACAATCACAAGCTATCAGAGCTCTTGATTGACCAAGCCCACAAGAATACTCTCCACGGCGGTGCCAGACTTACTTTGGGACACCTTCGTAACAAATATTGGATACTTGGCGGCATGAAACCAATCAAGAAGCAACTTAACAAATGTGTCACCTGTCATCGCTACAAAACGCAACGCAGTAATCAGAAAATGGCAGACTTACCAACACCTCGAGTTACACCGTCACGGCCATTCACACACACCGGCGTAGATTTTACGGGACACGTTGAAATAAAAGCTAACAAAGGTCGGGGCATTAAAACAGTTAAGGCCTACATCGCAATCTTCATTTGTCTATGTACAAAAGCTACCCACCTGGAACTGGTGTCAGATCTTAGCACTGTAACATTCCTCGCAGCACTGAAGCGGCTATGCGCACGACGAGGAACGCCAAAACATATCTACAGTGACAATGGAACGAACTTCGTCGGAGCAGCAAAAGCGTTAACCAAAGAACGCCAGGAGGCGATGCAGCTTCTAGTCAACGACGACCTCATTAACAGCACTTCCGAGAATGGCATTGAATGGCACTTTAACGCTCCATCTTGGCCAACCGCGGGAGGATTGTGGGAAGCTGCAGTCAAGAGTATGAAACATCACCTTAAACGAGTTCTTGGTGAACAAAAGCTTACGTACGAAGAATTTAATACTTTACTAGCACAAATCGAAGCCTGCCTCAACTCGAGGCCACTTGTCGCTTTAACAAATGACCTCGACGACATCGATTACTTGACACCAGGCCACTTTTTAGTCGGTGGACCAGTACTGGCACCTCCGATGACGTCAGAGGATGATAACAGTCAGTTAACTTTACGATGGCGCTTGACCGAAAACATGTACAAGGAATTTTGGAAGAAATGGTCCAAAGACTACCTACAAACGTTACAACTACGAGGAAAATGGCAAACCCCAACACATAACATTGAAGTGGACGACGTCGTCCTTATAAAGGAAGAACAAGTGGCTCCCGCCCGATGGTTATTAGGACGAGTTATAGAGACGCATCCTGGACCAGATAACTTAGTACGAGTCGTCACGCTCAAAACAAAATCCAACATAATGAAGAGACCCGTAACAAAATTGTCCCGGTTACCCATTGAAATAGGGAATAATACCGAAAACAAACCAACGAAACTCTCGAACAATAACCAACCAGAGGCGACTTCATCAACATCACAACGACAACGTCGGGTGAGCTCTAGACAGGAACGGAAGGGAGTTTCCAGCTGTAACATCCTCAAGTACCTAAGCACGTTACTAGTACTCATGGTTACGTGCGTGACACCGTCCATGCCACAACTCGTCAATGTAACAACCCTAGACCCTACCCGTCTTGTATACTTTGACAAAGCCGCAGACTTACAGATAATACAAGATGAATGGAGACTGGTGGTGTACTACAACATGTCGACTTACTGGAAAAGCACGTCTGCCGTTGAACAATACGTCCAGCAACTACACGGACTTTGTAACCGAAATATAGCGTACTTGACTATAGCCACACAACTCGAGCACGAACTAAACGAGCTCAAACACTACAACGAAGTACTACAATCTGACCAGGGAAGACGCGCTAAGCGAGGTTTCATAAACGGAATTGGGAACATTGCCAACGCTCTCTTTGGTGTACTTGATGACAAATTTGCCGAAAAATACCACAACGACATCAAACTATTACACAGTAATGAAGACCACTTGCTCAATCTGTACAAACAACATACTTCAATAATCGAAGGGGAATACAACCTCCTGAAGAGGAACGAGCAAGTAATGAACCGACAGTTCATCGTCATCAACAAAAGTCTCAGAGACTCGCTGCAACTACTGAAAACCGAACAAGACCAAGCAACTTTCCTTACTGCTACAGCACTTGCCGCAAACATGATGGTAGCAAACTTGCGGAGAATACAAGACATGTTGATCAACCTAGTTACAGATCTTCGCCACGGCAAAGTCGACACTCACTTGCTGAAACCCGATGCATTCGAAAAACAGTTGAACATCATATCGGGACAAGTACCAAAAGGATTATCACTACCCTGCTCAAACAAATTCAAGTGCATCCGGGAAATGTATAAACTAGCAAGTGTGCAAGGAAAACTAACCGAAGAATTTATTATTTTCGAAGTAAAAATCCCGTTAGTAACAGACGAACAATATGAGCTAACCGAAGTCATCCCAATCCGCAACATAAAAGGAGCCTCCATGATTAACATAATACCAACAACTCAATACATAGCCGTTAACTTGAAAATGGACATGATGATACCACTGGATCAACGACATCTTTTATCATGCACACAAGTAAACACAAATCAGCTGCTTCTATGTAACCTTGACTTACCTATTTATGGTATAAAAGCAGCCACAAAAATGTGCGAAGCTGACATAATAAACAATCGAGGAGTATCAAACTGCCGCACTGAGGTATCAAGTTGCAGCAACGAATGGAAAAAACTACACAGCAAAGGGGCTTGGTTGTTTACGTGTTGCGAGGAATGCACTATGCGCATTTTCTGTCCAGCTGGAATAACGTCACAAACACTACAAAATACAGGCATAATCACTTTAGCGACAGGTTGCATAATGCGCGGCGATAAACATCTAATTCATTCGCACTACAATATGCAAAGCACAATGGATTTAGGAAATGAGCAAGAGATCGACGTACCAGAGATAAACCTAAACGAACTACTCAGAAGCAACAGTCAAATTACAAACATAACAAACATGGAAATTGAAACACATGAAGAACAACTAAAGGGTCTTAAGAGAAAAATCGAGCTGGTTAAAGAACAACAGGACATTCAAATAGTTAATTCCGTTGAGGCGGAGCATCATCACTACGTCCTGTACGGCTGTATGATAACCTGTGCAACAATATTCAGCATATGGGTATACTTTCAAATAAAGGCACGCTGCCTCCATTTACCTCAAGGAAGCAGAACAGCAACGCAGGCGCACCAGGAAGGGATCGAGATGGTACCAAGTCATACTCAACGGGATCTTCCTGGGAAAGGACAAACACAGGCAGATATACAGACACTAGACGAGGTCCCCGGACATCTTCCTAACAGCAACAAGGTGGATCGCGAAACGTCGCCAATATCAGTTAGCGGCGAGCGTAGAACCTGTTAATAACCCTCTTTACATACTTTGTGATAATACATTTTATTTGTTATTTGTACTTTTATAGTTGGCAGGATGTACGAGCATCGCCACATGATATTCATTGTTTTAGTTTTTACCTGAACTAGCAGTTGCTAAATTCACAGATTTATGTACATTCGCTGACTAGGCTATTACGCCCGCCACAAGTCACCTACTTTATGTATTATATATTTTAATGTTTTACATAATAAACAATCAATCATTTACGGACACAAAAACAGTGGTTTTATTCCCTGTACACATCCCGTGTGATTCGTCCATCTACATACAACATCTCAGTGTGCGGAGCTGCTGCCCGTACAAGGGTCTTGTTACACGCTTTAGACTAGGAGGGATAACTTCCTGTCACCCCACAAAATATCCGTGTGAAAGTATACATTTCCCTGCACATGATAATATATCAAAGCCGCTGTGTGTTCATCGGCATCCGCTGCCGTTCGCAATATACAAATTGTTTTGCGTGCGGCATTCGATAGTTCGGCGCGAGGTGGTACCACTGTTTCGATACTCCTTTGTTTGTCACGACTGCTTTTTAAAGGAGCTTCGGGAAAAAGTGTCTGTAACTTCATTGGTTTCGAGTGTATCCAAGGGATTATTAATTGTCTCATTTTTATTATTCGTCTTCGTCGTGTGCTGCTAACAAATAATTATGAGTTACGTTTTACATACAGGCTGGTGGTTTAGTTGCCTGCATCCTTCAAGGAGGTGAGTCTGTCCAGTCGTAATAAACATCTATCCCAAAGAAACACAGTCATATCATGTTCGTGAAAAAATACGCTTTTTATACATCTCTGTCCACTGTTTTTTCTTTTTTCAATAATCGAATATGAGTTTCTTTCAGAAAGTTATTTCATGTGACAAGGATCACCTCCTTGAAGGATACAGGTAACTAAATCGTCACCCTGTGTAATTTTTAAATTGTTTAAAATCTAGTAACTCGAAATTAGTTTGAAATCTCTCTTTTATTGATTCCATTAGTGACGACATTACATTAAGGTTACATGACGAATTTACCTACTTCTAGTAAAGCACCGTGCACAAAACTGAAAATAAATTGCCAAGCCATGGTTTTTAGGGTTCCGTAACCAAGGGATAAAAACGAAACCCTATTACTAAGACTCCACTGTCCGGCTGTCTGTCTGGCTGTCTGTCATCAGGCTGTATCTCATAAACCGTGATAGCTAGACAGTTGAAATTTTATAAATACAACAAACACTAACAAAAGAATAAAATAAATATTTAAGCGGGGTCCCATACAACTCACGTGTACGGAACTTCGTGCGCGAGTCCGACTTTTTTATACACTGTAGAAAAAATTGGCTCTGGTTAATTTGCATTATACAATCTAATTTTCACGTAATGAGTATATACACCAGAAGATGCTTGCTAACAATTAGTGACTAACCAGGATATCAAACAAACAAAAACTCTCATAAAAAGTTAAAGAAAAAACAGAAACTTTCTTTGTCACTGTTCGGGAGCCGTCGGTTATCTCTGCCAGGCATCGGGAGGCTGCGCGCGCGACGTGACGGCGCGAGATTACAAGGGGGGCCGCGGGTTCAGCTGGGCCCCAGCTCAGTAACTCACTTGATTAACGAGTACAATAGACGACACGCGCACCTTATTTCTAATTTTGGATATACGTTGTCAGTTTTTACAGTCCACTGCTTTTATTTAATGTCCAAGTTAAGCCCCTAACAGTCACTTCTGAACCCGTAGTAGGGTCAAACTTGTCAGGAATTCAGTTTATAACGCGGCTGCTCTTCGAAAATATTTGTGCGAATACTTGGAAAAACCTCCCAACCAATCCGGGCGCGGCATTTGTACACTATGCACTGCCCTCCGGCGGGAATGATATTATAATTTGTTCTAACCTATCTCACTTTAGCTTGGAGCTGCTGGATACATTTATCTATTCAGAAAAGAAAGAAGAAGTATGTATTTGACTCGCACAGGACAAAACAAAATGATTAAACATAACAATAAAACAAAATTAAAATGTTTTGGGTTCGACTCCGAGGTCGGGCAAAGTGTTAAATTTCTCAATAGCAGCCACGGAGTCTGGATTTGTGCGCGGTTGATGGCAATAGGCTTGCCCCCTTTTAGATGGGACTTAAACATAGCTGGCGAAATGTGGGTGTACTATTAGGTACACCTCTACCTAACCCTTCGGGGATTATAGGCGTGATGGTATGTTATGTTATAATACAGACATAATATTTTCAGCATCAGTAATCGCTTATTGGTGGAGGGAAATGTCATTAGAATACAGGCATGTCCTATAACCATTGCTTAAATAATATGTGACATTCACAACCGCATCCTCGTTGGTAAGGCCCTACGGTAAACATTGGCTACCGGGACTTTGTCTTTCATAAGCATGCATTTAGGTGTCGCTTAGTGCCAGCAGCAACGAATCGACGAGGGAATGGGTCGTTTGTTTTGGTTCATTGTGCTACTCAGAACATTCCAAGTTAGTACATAAAGGCATAAAAAAGGTTATATAGTCTAGTTTAATTATAAATAGGTTTTATTTTAATGATGTGTTCTAAAAAAAAAAAAAAATTTTTCTTTAAAATATTTTACTTTTATTCAACCCGCGGCGGCGAGACATTCTCAAGTTTAAATTTTAATTTACGTACTTAGAATTAGTTATTGTAATTCAGTTTTCATAAGTCGATTCTGCATAGTTTCAGCTTAAATACATGTATTTTTTATTTAGGTTTAGCTGCAGTTTTTACGAGTTATTAAGCTCTAAGTTGGAAATAGGAATGGCCCCCCCCCCACCCAAATCCCGAACCGATTTTTTTTTGGACGCGGCAGTGTGTAAAATTGAACATTAAAATCTAAAAGAACACGAACAGCCAAGTAGAAACTAAAGTAAGAATAGTATTTTTTTTTTAGTCGAGGGTATGACTAGAAAAAAAAATACTATTCGTACTTTAGTTTCTTGGAATTTCTTATGTACCGTGGGCACAAAAACAGCCAAGCCAACCCAGAACAACTACCTGTAGGCCATCAAAATATTTGTTCCACACGGGGATCGAATCCGCAACACGCAGCGCAGCAGCCAATCGCTTAGCCACTGCGCCAACCGTGCCGTCAGGCTTTCAAATTAATTTATTAAGTTTGTGAATAGAGGGTAAAAATATACGGTTACGTACATAACCCAAATGTGAATTCAAATATATTTTTTTTCAGTCTCTCTTTACAATTTAATAAAAAGATATTATTTCAGTTCAACCCGCAAAAGAATCCAAGCGTAGCATAGGGACATGTGCTCATTGAAATAATATTTGTTTAATATGATCACTTGAATCATGTAGGTACCTATTATTATTTTTAATGTTATCATAGCGATTAATGATTTATTAAGACTTATATTAATCACCAATTCATCACACTAATCATTCAAAATATCTTCAAACAATTTAAAGTCATAAATTTATTAAAAACGGGCATTTTCATAGTAGGCAACTTAATAAATTCAAATAAGATTTGGGCCCTCTTTGGTCAAATTCTGCTATTAAAGCAAACTTTTAGTATCTAATTTCTGACGTTTTAATTCATACCTAACTTTCAAAACTGAAGTCTTATGTATTTCTCAGTATCTTCCAGTTTTCAAAGGTAAACTTTTAAAAAACTTTCATAGACTTTCTCAAACGCACGTCGACGATCAATCAAGCTAAACAAAACCAGTTTATGCGGATCTCGAATTGGGCGGGAAATCTATACTGATAGCGACAATCCCATGGTTGTCCCAACCCTATGCATATTAGGGCAGGCAGCACTAACGATCGGCACGATAGCGATCGATAGAACAGTATAATCGGGAGTACGCGGGAGAGTGACGTGTTATTTTGATATTTTACAATATATAAGTTATAAGTTTCAATGGTTTGATTTCAAGACCTAACAATACGAAGACAAGTTATACTGGACATGTATAGTTTGATATGTCGCCAAAAAATGAATCTGCTCATTTTTAAATCAAATACGTGCACACGATGTGAAAAAGTACCTTTTTGTGCGGACCAATAGTAACCGAAAAATATGCAAGCTTTTTTACTACATTAATGTTTTGTTAAATAAAATCTCAGGCTCTGCTAATAATCACAGATGTTTTACCAACATTTTCGACCAATCGAAATGATGAAAAGGACCAAGGAAGTCCTTACGGTGTTCAGAATCATTTTATGGTGATAGTACATTAATAAATCACTCAGAACCTATAGGCTGATCTGGGCACGGGTAATATCGGGCGGTACCCGGGTACTCCACGTTAATTAGAACCGGAGCGATCTATGCGGGAGCACGTACCCGGCCGTATGGTACTCGTCACCTTTGAGAGGTAGGCTGCAATTATCTGACGTGCCTAGGGGGTAGGCACAGTTTTAGGTGGTTGTGTAGAGGGTTTAGACAAGCGAGTTCCGATTTCAAAGCATTATATTATTTACAACGTCTGCAAGATATATTAATATATGCTTTTTGATAGACTTTGAAAGTGGCACCTGTTACAGAAAAATTAAAAGGAAGTCGTTTGTCTTGATATGGACATGTAATGAGAAGGGGTGAAACGCATGTGACTAAAAGAGTGATGGACATGAATGTCAATGAATGGAGATGAAGAGGAAGGCCAAGGAAACGATGGATAGATTGTGTGAGGAATGATATGAAAAAGAAAGAAGGATGCCGTGATGTCTGACAGGGGAGAGTGGAAGAAAAAAACGTGTTACGCCGACCACAAGTAGAATGGGACAAGGGCAGAGAGATGATGATATGCTTTTTGATAGTTTTTGTCAAAGTCATTCAAATATTTACGAGAAATAGACAAGC
This sequence comes from Eugnorisma glareosa, assembly GCA_947578425.1. Lineage (NCBI taxonomy): Eukaryota > Metazoa > Arthropoda > Insecta > Lepidoptera > Noctuidae > Eugnorisma > Eugnorisma glareosa. The sequence continues at coordinate 16,198,852 of OX387979.1, forward strand.
CAAGACAAAAAAAATCGTAATCCAATACTTGTTACTACTTAATAACATATAGTTCTGTCTAGTGTCATACGAGTACTCCCGCTTGTCAGGTAGCATTCGTTTGTCAAAATCGAAAATGATCGGGATCAAAATTTTGGATGAAAATTTTCCCAATGCTCCGGTTCTGTAAATATTTTCAATTTTTGTGGTTTTTGTCGATCCGATAGACTTAAGACTAACTTGTTCGTCAATTTTATAGTAAATAGTTTAATGCCCTAGTGACCCTTTTATGTTTATACGGATACTGTGACGAAAATTATAATTTAGGATTTCAAAAAAATAATACCCATATTCACAGAAACATTGTCTAAGTAAGTATTACTTATTGTAACTTTATACAGAGTAAGCAGAAGATTAATTTTGTCATGTTTTGTTTAAAACAAAGACATGGCTAGCTCGTGTTTTCCAATTTTGTTTAAAATGCTTTGCGTTCCAATCTGCCTCGCTTCCTACTATAAACTAATAGCGCTTTATTGAAATGATGGAGCTCTCTATCCAACGCGGCGTATAACTCATTCGGTACAATGATTAGAATGTCATAGAAATACCTAATGTTGCCTGGAAGCAACTACCCAACTTCCATTACACCATTGTTTACACAGACGAACGTGACGAAATGTTAATGAAGGGTTCCAAATTGGGTTACCGAACCCCAAAAAGACTGTCCAAATGTCATTTGGAGTTCACAATCATAGTTATTTTTTATTTGCTTACTGCCTCGTTGGTCTGGTGGCCGCAATCGCGACGACTGAGCATGTCTTGGGTTCGATTCCCGGGTCGGGCAAATTGTTATAGGGTTTTTCCATTAGGAATGTTTCAGTTACTGCCACGAAGTCTGAATTTGTGCCTGGTTGATGGCAATAGGCTCGCCCCCTATTACATGGGATTTAAACATAGCTGGCGAAATGTGGGTGTAGTCTTAGGTACACCACTGCCTAAACATTTGGGGCTATGTTTTCAGTAACTGTGCATGCAATAATTGGTTTTTCTCTCATTGTGCTTTTCCAATCGGCCTTTCTTTCTTGCTTCTTACTATAAAATAACCTTATCACACTTTACTAAATTGATGGAACACTCCCATTCTACCCAGCACGGCTTACAGCTCACTCGCTACGTTAATTAGAATCCGCGAGTGTTCGTTCCATCTATGTCGGATCATGTAATCAGGGGTACTGTTACACGGTGCGTCAGCATTACTTGGGGTTTATTGTAGGTAGGTGTATGATTAGAGTGCATAATTTTCTATGAGTGATTACTTGGCTGATCACGATACATATTGATTGTCAGGATTTATTCCGTTAGGACGCGGATATCGCATGGGCAAAAGATGCGTTTCGTGCACCGAAAACACATTAGGAGCAAATACACTGCTTTTAATAACCCATTCAGTGCCGGGAACCCCAGGAACTGAATGGGTCACTCAAGTCACACTTGCAATGCTGGGAATCCACCTGGAGAAAGATCACTCAAGTCGCTCTTGCAATGCTAGGAATCCACCTGGAGAGTCCACTGCTCACTTGCGATATGTATACTCTTTGAAACGGGGGTGGACACGAATGTGTTAAACTATCAAATTACTTGAAATTACAGTTTAACACAATAACAATGGGCACAATGAATCGGGTACAGTTTCGAGACGTCGCAACTCCGCTGCGATCAGGCACTGAATGTCGTCCTAGTTACGAGCTTAACAACATCACGACTGTAGAAGCACGCTGTAGGTGTGGGTAGACTTGAGGCGCGCTTGCGATACATTTTATGTCCTATAGTATAACCTCATTATGCCAGTTATTTTTAAGTCCCATGTGTGTGTTTGTGTGTGTGTTTTTGTGTCCCATGTGTGTCCATGTGTGTGTGTGGAGACAAGCCTATTTCATCAACCAATCACAAATACAGATTCCGTGCCCTGCTACTGACCAATTCCTGATAGAATAACCCAATTGAACCCAGGACCTTATGCTCAGCAGTTGCGCTTACGACCACACGATCGACGAGGCAGTCAGATAAGAAATATAATTTTCAAAATTATTGTATTAAAGTTCCATAACTGCCTAGATGACAGTGGCGAAGGTTCCATACAACTCGATTCCCACCGGCTTCCCTTTGAAAAATGGCACAGTCAGTATTCTATGGACAAATACTTTTCTCACATTAAAGATAATATGTAGGTACCTACTCCGGCTTACCTCTTACAAAATTTGACCCTTCGCTACTGCTAGATGACTGGCAATGGGCCTGAATCTGTGAAGACTTATTTATGTGGAAAAATAGGTCCTGTCTTGAAACTGTCATAAGATTTATTTTATAACACATTTGCTCGTAAAGGGTCTCTTATTTCACCAATTTCAATATCGTATTGTATCTCATTACGGACTTGTGCGTTATTGTAATGTAAAACGCACGGTTTATCAAGATGCTCCGTCTAAAACCACGGTATTTTTTTTAATCTTAGCAAAGAGTTTTTATGTCAGAAAAGTGGTCAACATTTTATGAATAAAATTAACTTTGGGTGATAAAATAAAATAAATAAACATTTAATTCTTCAATTTAATTAATTTTGACAATAAATTACAATCATTTATCTGTAACAAAAACACAAAAATATTAATTTACTTTAGTACCTAGTAATACTGGCTGTTTTTTGTGACTTCCTTAAAAAAAAGCGCTGATGCACGCGCATCGCTAATTTGTGAACAAGTAAAAATTATTCTGCGCGCTTTTTCTTTTCGCTGTATTGTTTTTATTTGAAAATGTCGTCAAGTAATAATGAATGTATTAATTCGACACCGCCAGAAGTCTCAGAGGCATTTTTATTTATTTCCTCGCAAATATGTTATAAAACGTCGTATGACATACGTGCGCTTTGATAATTACAGCCTCTGCTTTCTTGTAGCCCTCGTCTACGGCTCGGGCAAGCAATATCGCCTCGGCTGTGATTTTTAACTTACCGCACTTACATCTTAATGTACTATTAATTAGATCTGTGTCAAGAACAATGGAATTAAAAAAAAACCGGCCAAGTTTCGTATCATTTTTATAGTATAATACAAGTAATTCTAAATAGGTAGGTAATAATATAGAAATTATATTCTGAAAGCATACAAATCTATACTCCAAAAACTACGCACTGAGCAATGTTACATACGGGTGAACGTATGAACCTCTAATCTTTCACCCGTGAATATTGTCTGAAGGTGAATTTTACAAGTTTTTCCCATTAATTATTTTCTACAATATCGTTACGAGTGGATTCTCATAGCGAATGTTTTGAATTTTGAAATTTTTTGGGAATTTTTGTTGTTAAATATTAAAGTTGCCTTATGCTAAGTTATTTTATTTTGTTTGGGTGACTAACAGCTTAAAACACAAAAGTAATAGTGAGGTAACCATTTACCCTGCCAGGGTTGCGGGACTGTTCGAAAGAGATACCGCGGCCCTGGAACACAAAGGGCAAAGGAAGGAACATGGATGAGTTTCAGTCAGTAAAAGTCTGACACTCCCTCCTGCTCAGCCCAGAACGGGAGGGGTTATTTGTGATTTATGATTTCCCAACCAAAAAAAAAAAGGTAACCATTTACAAGCCTCCACAGTTAGCAAGTTATATACTATGAAACCAAGATTGCGACTATACCTAGTCACCTAGTGTCCGAGAATAAATTCTTAAGTACATTTGTCTACGATTGGACATTTATTTATTCAAAAACCTCCTCCTTTTTTGAAGTCGGTTAAAAATACATTTTTTTTTGTATTAGCAGTAGTTCTCACGGCGCGTTAAGAGATGGTTCCTCTCTCAAGAGCCCTGATCATCAGGAGGTTGGACTCTGTTCCCGATGCTAGGATGGATCTTTATTTTTATTTTTTGTTGTTAAAAATGTAAATAGTATGTAAGAAAAAAGAATAAAGAGATCACATTCAAATTAAAATGTCAAACTTTAATCATAATATTTCAAATTAGTATGAAAAATAAATAAAATTATACAGGGTGTAAGTGACAGCCCTCCACAAACTGACAGGATGCATTCAGCTCTTTATTTTGAATCATATTCCGCCGGAATTTTTCTGCGGTTTTTTTTTCAGTTACTATTCCTTTATTTCAATGTAAAATTACATCCCCTGTACGCAGCACTTCATTTATGTAATTATTACGGCTAAAATCAAAAATCCAACAATGGATGTTGAAATACTCTAACAAACGACGCGTGAAATTAGCTGTTCACTTCAGAGTTCATCGAACTCGTCGTCGCACTTGCCGTTCGCTACGTGCGTTTCGCCACGGTAACGATACACTGCGTATGAGGAAATAAAACAAATCAAATTTATTGAATTCCCCTAACATTCCTGAAATAATTTCTTGTACCAGTCATCTTAGTACGATAAATACTGAATTCACCCCATCAGTTTGTGGAGGGCTGTCCCTTACATCCTGTATGTTAAGTGGTAGTAATAGTAGATAAGAACAAAGTTAAGATGTCCAGTAAGTAGGTATCTCAGAAGACTTCGCCTCGAGCCACAAACGGCAAAGGAGAAAAAAATATTCTCATTTGTGCAAATCAAACAGTTCTTTCTTAACAACCAATGACCATTCATCATCATCATTTCCGAAAGACGTCCACTGCTGGACATAGGCCTCCCCCAAGTGTCGCCACACTGTCCGGGCCCATGCGACTCGCATCCAGCGGATCCCCGCAACCTTCACCAGGTCAACGGTGCACCTAGTGGGAGGCCTTCCAACGCAACGTCTTCCGATTCGCGGTCGCCACTCCAGAACTTTTCGGCCCCATCGGCCATCCGTTCTGCGAGCAATGACCATTAAACGTATCAAATGAAATCTAGCAAATCAGGATTTTTTATTTAAGAAAAGAATGAGTGACCGTTCTCTGTGACAGCCATGTCAATTCAAAACAAAACACAATACATCAAACCAAAAAAAAAACACGAGTCGACGCAAAGGAAGTCGACGTAGCGGGAATGATGCCCTCGTTGGTCTAGTCGTATGAGGTCTTGGGTTTGATTCCCAGGTTGGGCACTGTTATTGAGTTTTTCCTTCAGGATTTTCTCCGGAGCAGCCACGGAGTTTGGATTTGTTCCCGGTTGATGGCAATAGGCTCGCCCCCGATTAGATGAGACTTTAACATAACTGGCGAAATGTGGGTGTACTATTAAGCACACTTCTGCCTAACCTCGGGATTACAGGCGTAATGTTATATTATGTGAAAAGAATGTAAAATAAACAAAAAACAGTAATTTAAACTGCAACGAACTAAAACTCGCTTACAACTAAAAAACAAATTCAAGCCCGATGCAACTAAATAGAGTCGATCCTAGGGATTCTCCATTGAATGTAATCAAGGTGTCGGCAAAGAAAAACCAGATCAAAACTTTATAACTGGCTGCGAGTAAACTTAGATAAGTCGAGTTCTCAAGAGAAGCAAGTAAAAAGAAACGAGAGACTTCATTACAGAGAACTAGGTACTAAGTTCGAGTTGATAAGGAATATTTTGTTACAAAGGCGATGAAGATATAAACTTTGAAATAAAACTATTTGATTAGGTTTAAATCATGTCAATTATGTTTTAATGAATTCAGAAAGGTCAGGAAGATTATTTATTTGGTCCATCAACAATTATTGAAAAAAAAAACTGCTAACGTACCTATTATAAATTGTGCTCACATTGGATTCACACACACAGATCACATTTTTCGCTATTCCTCATAGCTTTGGATTTGGCCATACTTAAGAGAGAGAGAGTTTCCCCACTTATATCAAAATGTACTATTGTGTTGAATAATACCAGCTGTTGATTAATACACCGTGACTTTCTAAGTCGTCTTCAACCCACTTCATGTATCCAATGACTACTAAACATTCATAAAAAATATAGGTTTTAGTAATTTTAAAATAAAAATATTATTCATTACTAAGACGCACGACGTAGCTCGAAAAACCCTGTTGAGAGCGCGGCCTGTATTTATTTTTCTTTGTAGGTACCTATTTTCTTAACTAATTGTTAAAAAATCGCGTTAGACGTATTCGATGTCAGATACATTGAGGGGACCACCTTTGTGAGACGGCTAAAAATTCACGGTGTATAAATTTTATGCGTCGCTGCTATTTCGCAAAAAATCGCGATTTCTTTTTCGCGGAAAATTAGTTCAGCCAAATTATACGAACACCTTTCGAGACTTTTTCTATTTACGGTCATCGTTCCAATCATGGGATGAGAATTCACACAGGTGTCTCAAAGCCAAACCCAGCCAGCCACATCATCTACAGATCACTTTAATAGTACAAAGCTACGTAAGATACTTGTCCGTCCGTTCAGGTTTAATTAAACTCACCGTTCACTCGCTGTCCAACCATCTGTTCTCGATAGCTTCCGTGATCGATTGTACTTAATGTGATTAATACTGGCCCCTTTGTTGCTGAGCATGAGGTCCTGGGTTCGATTCCCGGGTCGGGCAAATTGTTATAAGGTTTTTCCATCAGGAATTTCTCAGCAACAGCCACGGAGCTTGGATTCATACCGTTTGGTGACAATAGGGTTACCCATAACATATTTACTGGGATTCAAACAGAAATGGCGAAATGTCAATGTACTTTTAGATACAACTCTGCCCAACATTTTGGGGATTACGGTCGTGATGTTGAGTGATTAAGGATAGCTTCGAAACTGGACAATGGCTTATTTGTACGCCAATACCTCCTGTTTTTGGAAAAATATACCCATACAATATAAAGTTGACAGAATTCATACCTGAAATGGACCTTTTTTAACGCAGCCGTGAAGCACACAGCACATAAGAACTATGTATTTTTCTTTTTTTTTTAGTTTTTAATTCATTTTCTTTTTTTTTTATTATGTGTGTTTATGGAACTTTTCTTTTACTTTCTTTATACCAGATTTTTTATGACTTCAATAGGAGGTGATGTGCATGGGCATGTGATGCGGAGGAATGAGGAAAATGTCGTGAGGATAGTTTTGAGTATGAATAGATATAAGAGTAGAGGAACACCAAAGAACGATGGATGGACTGTGTGAAGGATGACAGGAGGTGGCTGATGAGATGACGAGGAATTGAGAAGTATTGAAGAAGAAGACATGCTGCGCTGACCCCAAGTGAATTGAGATAAGGACAGGAGACGATGAATAGCAGGTCACTCTAAAATCATCATATATTTTACCCTTGATTGGCAACGAACTGATGTCGATTATTCTTTTACTCTCTTCAAGATGTCATTTTTGTAAGTAGAAATAACATCACAATGGACCTTAGGTAATATATTTGTTCATCCGTACCACAGGTTTGATTGAGCTCATCGTTCAATTGCCCCTCGCTGTTCCCAACAGCTTCCGTAGTCGATTGTACTTAATGTGATTAGGATCAACCTTTGAATTAGGCGATGCTATGGTGTATTTGTACACCAATACTGTGTTAGTATTTAGTTTTATTTCCGAACTTGTCAACAGAGTAATTCTACACCACTGTTTTTATCAAAAATGGAATCTTGAGTTTAAAAAATAACATGAGGTTATGAAAAAATTGTTACGTGTGAAATTTAAATTTAAAACATCAAAGACCAACCATCGTTGGCTTACCATCCTTGATTAGTACCAGAATGGAAAGTAAAAAGCTCGTGTTTTCAATACACTGCATTGCGAACCTAAAAGCGGAACAATAAAATACACTTTTTGAGTTAGTAGCTAGTAGAAAAAAGATTTACGCTGCACAGGTTCCATAGATCTTTTGTTAACAAAACAGCACAATAGGAACAGAAACAGTACAGCCAAAGATTTATCCCTATTGTGCCCCAATATCCCCCGGCGTAGGGGCAAACCGGGCAAAACGAAGCAGTCCAGTCGAAATGGGGTCAATCACTTTTTGTCGTAACCCCCACTTGTCTCAGATTATACTACTTCAATATCAAATACGTACTTAGCTACATCTGGATTTCATTTACCAGGCTGGCAGATCGATATGGAGAGAGCAAAACGAGACAAGACAATTTGAACTCGATGTCTTACAGAATAGGGTACAGTTTTGAGTGGTGTGTTTAAATGAGAAAAACAATGTATCAGCTGGTTATCTGCTGCGTAAATCCTAAGGCTTGACTGGAACGGGTTATGGGTTCGGAGGCGTTGCCCCGGCAACCTATTACTAGATTTGGGATAGTAATAATTTGGGTTTGTTAGTAACTTTGCACAATCGTGTTAGATTTTGCTTTCGAATCATTCTGGTATTAAAACACAAAAGCCCGCATAACAAATCTAAATGCGTATGGAATATGTTTTATAAAATACTAGCGACCTGCCAGGGCTTCGCACGGGTGCAATGTTATACATGTCGGAGTGTCAGGATTTATTCCGCTAGGCTTCTATATCATGTGGGCAGACGATGGGTTTCGTGCTATGAAAAGACACAGAGCGATACACTGTTTCTAGCAACACTAATGAATTACTTGAGATTACAACTTAGCAAAATAACACGGGGCGCAATGAATCGGGTACAGTTCCAAGAGGTCTAAACTCGGCCGCGATCAGACACTGACTGTCGTCCTGGCTCAGAGTTTGTGACCATCAGGGCTCTGTAAAAAGCACGCTTGTGGTGTGGGTAGACTTGTAAATAGGTCGCGTGATGTCACCACCGTGTACTTGCGATTCATTCATTTTAAGCCCGTACCAATGACCGTCTCCGACATACATATAAACCTTCCTCTTGAATCACTGTATCTAGTAAAAAAACCGCATCAAAATCCGTTGCTTAGTTTAAAAGATCTAAGCAAACATAGGGACAGACAGACAGCGGGAAGCAACTTTGTTTTATACTATGTAGTGATTTGATTTTCACAACACAATCAATGATATAGGGTGACCAGAGATTTTTGGAGTGATCAGAATTATATTCATTGCTTTGAGCTTGACCTTTGAGGCAAACTTCATACGGTCATAAAGTTTGAAGTACCTAAGTTCGCGAATAGTGCTGCAGACTGGTCAGTTAACAGCAAATAGAAGGTGCAAAAAAGGTTGCATAAACGATTGCCACGTACCTATTCAGTATATCATTCTAAACCACATAAAAATTGTAAGGCGGTAATTTAAAAAAAAAACTACTGTTTCGTACAAAGGTGCAATACCTACAGTCATATGAAACAGCAGATTTTTTTTTTTAATTGCCAACAATTTACTATGTGGGAGATTTGGAATGATGTGCATTGATGTCCCATGTAAAATGACACTGTCTGAATAATTAACCGAATAAGTGAGATAACACGCTGTTTAACTCTGAATCGGCTTAAACCGGCCAAAAAGAGTATTTTGTTTATGCAGTAAAAGCGAATATGGCATAATTTGCCTCGTTCCAGTTCGGATAAAGTAACTCGATAACGCCTAGGACGTTATCACTCAGTTAAGATAATTAACTGCTCAATATTTTTAACAGCTATGCTTAAAGATCTAGACTATTTATAACATAACGTAGCTATGTACATCTTAAACAATTTCCGATATTAACCTAGCTCAATTTCATCCTGTCAAAGGTCTCGTTTATAGCCATTTAAATATTATAACAGCACCTTAATGTGCTTAATGTGCTCACTGTTCAATTATTAAACACATCTTACTACGCGTCAAAATACAGTCATGATTCATGATATTGATAATTATTATTTTAAATGTAATTTAGGGGATGAAATCTTGGTCACAAAGCGTTTTTGACCTTCGAATAATCCCCGAAGGATACGGAGTAGGTGTACGTAATACACCAACATTTCACCAGTTATGTTTAATAATAATAATAAACCATTTATTTCAGGTAACAAAGACCCATAGATAAATACCTTAATTTAAATATACATACTAATAACATTTTGTGTTAGTATTAGCAACTTATAAACTATGTTAGTAACTATGTTACTATGTTAGTAACACTTCATTTGCACGATGATTTGTGCGTTCTTGTGGAATTAGTCCGAGGAAGCGACGGAACACCACATCCTGCGGCCAAAAACTTTCCAATAGCACCAAATGGAGCACACACGTTGGTATACGCACCACAAACGCCTTGAAATTGACGTTTCGGCGCGACTCCAATAGCTGTACTCTTGGCGCGTACTTCAAATTTTTGGCGCACGTACTCCTCGATGTCCTCTGCCTTAGTGGTGTAATGTAGGCGAGAGATGTACACCGGGGTGTTCAGCTTCGCGGCACGTAGCTTAACGTTGGGCTCCACAGGAGCCTCGCCGGAACGGTTCTTACAACTTCGCTGACGGCGTTTCCTCCTTTGCACCGTCACGAAACCGTCATCATCAGCCCGGTCCGTTGCCTTAATAGGCACGGGCTTCGTAGGAAGAGTAGCAGGGGTGCTCGAAATGACCACTGGCCCAGGTGATCGTGTCGGTCGGGCAGCGCTGCGGGGAGGTGCTGCGAGAGTGGGGCTGTGACGCGCGCTTACAGCGCGCAACGCAGACTCAGCAATCGGCGCCGGCGACAAAACTGCTGACGCGAAACTCGTAGCCGATGCATTGAGGCAGCCGGCTCCTCGGCAAGTGTTTACGTTGCTTACACGCGCCGGTGACCCAGTTAAAGCCACAGAGTTGCGCAACTCAACTAGTTGTGAGCGCAAGTCTGCAACGGTGCTCTGAGATGTGGCCAGATTTCTCGGCACATCAGCCAAACTAGCCTTGGGGAAGACAATGTCCTTCAGCAGGCTCGTCACGTCGACGTGGTTGAAAGTGACTGGAGGTAATTTGCTTAACTCCTTCGCCACAAACGTCGGCACGTCGTCAGGGTCGGTCGCTTTCAGCAGCGTGATGATATCTTGCAGGCTTCTCTTTGTCTCGTCACGCCTACGAGACACCATCTGGTCACTTTTACTGAGCGACCGAAACAGCAACAGCTTCGCAGCAGCAATGTCGTCCTCGCTGAAACTCGATCCACAGATCTGAATGGCGGACACCTCGTTCATCACGTCCAGTTTCTATTGCAGGAACGCCAGCAGCTCGTTTACCACGAGTGTGTCACACATGGTAACAAAAGTTCGAGCGTCGGCTCGCGCCGCGCTATACTATAGTAATTATATTATCACGCGTATCAAGTACGTCCGCCTTAGAGCGCGGCACACACGATACACAAGTCCCATGTGTCCATGTGTAAGTCCATGTGTGTGTGTGTGTCCAGTGTTTAAGTCCCATGTAAAAGGGGGTGAGCCTATTGTTATTAACCGGGCACAAATCCAGACTCCGTGGCTGCTACTGAGAAATTCCTAATGGAAAAACCCAATAACACTTTGCCCGACCCGGGAATCGAACCCAGAAGGTCATGCTCAGCTTTTTTGCTTGCGACCACTAGACCTAATAAGCCTTACGCAATCTAAGTTTTTGTGATTGCTAACATTCAACTTGCAAATGTCGTCCCTCTTTTTTTTTTACAAAAATAAAATCATCAAATAACCCCTCCCGCTCTGGGCTGAGCAGGAGGGAGTGTCAGACTTTTACTGACTAAAACCCATCCATGTTCCTTCCTTTGCCCTTTGTGTTCCAGGGCCGCGGTATCTCTTTCGAACAGTCCCGCAACCCAGGCAGGCGTCGGTCCTTACAGACCCCTTCCTGTTAGCTGACTCTCTTTCAGGCGCGCGTGGAACACGAACGCGCCGTCGACACGGCCTGTCGTCATAAGATGGACGGACGGAGAGCTAGCCCAAAATGTCGTCCCACACTTATGCCGAAACACACTCTCCACTTATGTTAAGTCTACAATATCCGTTGGTTCTTCAATAGCATAAGCCTATAGGATAGCATAATCAGCCTATAATATTCCCACTGCTGGAACACACAGCCTCCTCTCCAAGAGAGGGAATGGGCTATATCTACCACGCGGGTCCAGTGCGGGTTGGTAGATGTCACATGTCTTCGAATTTTTGGTTCTAGGACATGCCGCTGTCCTCACGATGGTTTCTTTCACCGTTTTTCATTCTATCTTACTCAATTCTTCATTGCATTCCACAATGTAAGCTTAGGTGGTAAACATTTTTCCAGAAGAAACAATCGTGGACCCTGTCGGGCACAGCAAAAGAAGGATATGTGGAGATGAGGACTTATCATATAAGAGTCCTATAATTTAACTATTTCTAAAAACATTTTTGTTAATCTTATACGAGTTTCGAGCATTTATCATATAAACTTAGTAATAAAGAAATTGTTGTCCTTGTATATATGTAGGTAATTACTTTTAGTCTTGTTTTAGCATTATTTTAGTTCTATTTTTAGTCTGTATATAATATACATAGTATATATATTATTCTATAATAAAAGAACTTAGTAATAACTTTTTTAGTTTGTTCGTCAATAGATGGCAGTTTTTTTTTCTTATTGATTCAGGTAACATATTGTATATTTTTATTGACATAACCAGAAGTCTTATTGAATGTTTATTTAAGCGGGATGTTGATAGGTTGAGTCGCGTTTTGTATCGGAGTGTGTATCTTGTTTGTATGATAGACTTTTTTTTTGACATGTGTATCATTTATGCTGGTTCTATGAAATTCGGGAAAAATGCACATTAAAAAAAACATAACATTTCATTATCATCATTCTTTATTATTACCATAAACACGGCGTGAGTTCAATCTCATACAACATTGTCAGATCCCATCAATATTGTCTTACAAACCCCATTCATATTTGAGCGATGTGAAATGCAGCCTCCCCTGTTAAACGAGTCAACGTTAGAAGGGAAGATGGCTGGAAAACCCCTTAAACCGCTCCGTGGAAGGTGAATAAATAAAATTCTTGCTGGTACTGAGACATAATGTTGGGAAGCCTAGCTGACTGTCTTGTTATTGAAATCTTACTGAACACTATTGTAAATGAAAAAAATTGTATGGATGAATGTTAGTTACTCAATCACGCCAGAACTGCTTCACGGATCTGGATGAAATTTGGTGCAGAGATAGATTATAGTCCGGTATGGCACATAGGATACACATTTTTTTTCTTGCACGTCAATATTTCCAAAGCGGCAAAGAAAGGAAGAAAGATAAATATTTATTTGGGACAAGCACGGAAACTACAAAAAAAAACTAAAACTAAATAATAAAAAAAGACCTGTGCGAGGCCAAAAAGGCTCCTATCTCAGCATGATGCTGCGACAGGTGAAAAACAAATACCGCAGCGCTGCCTGGTATTCTGATAGGGCCCACTGTGACGTCACGGTCACAACTACGGACACACAATACATTCACACAAAAAATAAAACATAATATTCATCATCATAATCATCATTTCAGCCGAAAGACGTCCACTGCTGGACATAGGCCTCCCCCAAGTGTCGCCACACTGACCGGTCCCGTGCAACTCGCATCCAGCGGATCCCCGCAACCTTCACCAGGTCATCGGTCCACCTAGTGGGAGGCCTTCCAACGCAACGTCTTCCGGTTCGCGGTCGCCACTCCAGAACTTTTCGGCCCCATCGGCCATCCGTTCTGCGAGCAATCTGCCCTGCCCACTACCACTTCAGTTTGGCAATTCTTCGGGCTACGTCGGTAACTTTGGTTCTCTTGCGGATGTCTTCATTTCTGATTCGATCACGCAAGGAAACTCCGAGCATAGCCCTCTCCATTGCCCTTTGGGTGACTTTAAGCCTTCGAATGAGGCCCATTGTGAGCGACCACGTTTCGGTCCCGTATGTAATCACTGGCAACACACACTGGTCATAGACTTTCGTCTTGAGACACTGCGGTAAGTTGGACGAGAAGATATCGCGCAGCTTCCCGAACGCTGGGCTAGGCTCCGAGGTCTGATCCTGAAGTCGGACTGACATGGTGGCGTTTTTGTACAAACACTTCAACACCTCGATGTACCGATAGTCGATTTGGCACCGTTGGAGAGACTGCAGTACAGCACAAGTCTCGATCGAATCGAAGGCTTTCTCGTAGTCCACAAACGCTAAACAGAGAGGCAGGTTATACTCTTCGGTTTTCTGTATAACCTGCCGCAGCGTATGTATGTGATCTACGTTGCTGAAGCCTTTTCGGAATCCGGCTTGTTCGGGAGGCTGAAAATCGTCAAACCTGCATGCGAGACGATTCGTGATGACTCTTGAAAACAACTTGTAGACATGGCTTAGAAGTGAGATGGGCCTATAGTTCTTCAGCCGGGCATTGTCGCCCTTCTTGAAGAAGAGTACCACCACACCCCTGCACCATGCCTGTGGCGTTTTTCCCTCGAGTATGACGGAATCAAACAGCTTCTGAAGGGCCTTAAGTACCGGTTTTCCACCCGCCTTCAGGAGTTCGGCCGTAATTCCATCATCACCCGGTGCCTTGTTGTTTTTAAGCTGTTTCAGAGCCATCCTAATCTCGTACAGGCTGACGTCCGGTATGTCTTCGGTATAATGTCGGGTCAGTCTAGCTCTTGGGTCGTTTGCTAGATCTACGACGGGTTTACTGGTTGACGTGTACAACTGCCCATAAAAACTCTCGATCTCTCTTAGAAGCTCCGGTTTGGCGGATACGATCCTGCCATCGTCGGTCTTCAGTTTCGTGAGCTGGCTCTGCCCAATAGCCAGATCTCTCGCAAATACCTTGGAGCCTTTATTCCGCTCAATTGCATCTTTAATACGCTCGGTATTAAAGCGGCGGAGGTCGCTCTTCAAGGATTTAGAGATCCGTCTATTGAGCTGCCGGCGTATTTCCACGCCTCATCTGAAGACTGCAGGATCATCTCACGCCGCTCCTTCATGAGCTTAAGAGTATGATCAGAGAGCCTTTTGTTCTTATCTGCACGACGTGTCGTGAAGAACTTAGACCCGTTGTATTCGTCCACTGAACTTCCTAGGCACTCGAAACGATTCTGGAGTTCAAGCTGAAAGCTCTCGGGGTTTTGGATCTGGATCTGTGCAGGACGGAGCGTAGACTTCATCAGTCGAGACCTTTCAAGCTTGATATTGATGTTCAATGTGCCTCTTACCATGCTCTTACATAATATTCACTTAAATAAAATAAACACTATAGGTATACAAACAAAAACTATAAGATTAAATTAAAATATTAATAATAATCGGCTCGGCCGCACCGAACGTTCAGAGTTCAGAGTTCAGGGCAAAGCTGGTACTAATTATGAATGCGAAATTTTGGATGGATGAATGTTTGTTACTAAATCACGCCAGATCAGCTTAACGGATATAGATGAAATTTGGCACAGATGTACTTTATAACCTGGATACACATGGAATACTTTTTATCGCGGTATTATAATCCCGTGGGACAATTACCGAACTCCACGCAGGTGAAACCTGGGGCATAAGCTGGTACTTTGAGAAAGCTGTACAAGGATCTTTCCAAATGCCACAAAAACTGAAATAATGTCTACAGCTATAAACGGTTAGCTGCTGGAGCTGTTACCAATTTTTAGGGTTCCGTACTTCAATCAGCTAAACGGAACCCTCATAGGATCCCTTTGCACAAATAATGGGAAAATTCCAAAAAATAAAAAAGTTGAAAATTAAAGAAAGAAAGAAAAAGTATTTATTAGCCCGCACAGGACAAAACATCAACAAAAACATGGTTACATTTACAGTAGGTACAACAAAATTATAAATGTAATAATAAAACTAAACTAAAATTTAAAAAAAATACAACGGAATTAGTCCTGTACGAAGCCAAAAGGCCTCTATCTCAGCATGGTGCTGTAACATTTACAAAATGTCACAGCAAAATAAAATAACCATACATACATAGTTGACGCCATTTAAGATATTATTATTTTTTGATAATGGTACGGAAACCTTCGTGCGCGATTCCGACTCGCACATGGCCGGTTATTAAATGTCTATCAACTTTCAACGGCCCTCTGTCAATGTGATTCAAGCACCAAATGATTATTATCTCTAATGTTCATGAAATCATAACTTACTTTTGAATAGCAAAAAATTTGTCATCGTCATCTTCGTGCCCTTGTACCATGTTACTTGAGGTCGGCGCAACACGTATTTTTCTTCAATTCTCCCCTGTCAATCGTCACGCTATCATTTACTGCTTTTTTTTCATATCATTCCTCACACAATCCATCCATCAGTTCCCTGGTCTTCTTCTCCCTCTCCAGCCATCAACATTTATGTTCAATTGCTACGAAGTGGTATAAACCTGTAAATCACGGACTTTTTGGAAAATCTTCATACCCCAAAGATTGCTCATAAGAATCGCCACACCATACGCCTTCATTTAGCTCCAAAGTCCTTATGGCAATGAAAACTGCAACTGTTGTTACCAACACATTACATTCAGCAACAATTTGAAATGGGGACAGCAACTGTGGAACTAATGGCGCTAGCATAATCCCAGAAGGGTAAGGCATAGGTCTACTTAATAGTACACCCATATTTCGCCAATTATGTTTAACTCCCATGTAAAAGGGGGCAAGCCTACAGCTATCAAACGCGCACAAATCCAGACTCCATGGCTGCTACTGAGAAATTCGTGATGGAAAACAACAATAACACTTGGCTCGACCTGGGAGTTGAACCCAGGACCTCATGCTCAGCAGTTGCGCTTGCCACCACTCGACCAAAGAGGCAGTCAAGAAATAACAAATCAGCTACACACCGAGTATACGAGCCTATTTCTGTTGCTCTATAATGTTGCTCGTATGTCACAAACCCAAAGGAGTTTCCGCGATTTTATAGCGTGTCTCAGAAGGCCTATACATCCCTCGTGCCGGCCCGAAGACATCTTTATAGACTACGCCAACGACCATATTTTGCAAACTGTGTTACTGTGCTGGGTAATCGAATTTTTTATTATGATTGTGTTGTTCTGAAAATTGTAGTGACGGGCGATCAGCTAGGAACTACGGCTATTTTTCCATTAAACTGTAACTGAAAATTGATGAAAGTGACAATTTTATACATAAGTTTTAGTATTCTATAACTTCATATAAAGGGAAAATGACCGTCGTATTGCCAATAGAAGGGCATGCTATAGATTATTCTTCTTCTGGTGCTTCTCCAAGAACTGAAGGTTAGACATTAACTCGGAATATTTCTCCTTGTTTTTTGCGAAGTGGAATAGCTCAGACCAAAACCGCATTTCGTTTGTACAGACGGCAGCACATCAAGTTACCACAATCTGTCAAATTTCTTTAATAGATTTTCTACTTTATCGCTTGAGCATTAGATTCAAGGTTGATTGGGAAAAAATTTCAGTTTCGGGCAGCAGATGTGCTGGCGTCTGTAGGTACTCTGCCCATCATTTTGGATTATCATGGATGACTTCTTCCAGGATTTGGCAGATCGTATTTTTTTAATATACTGAATAGTATAGTATCGGTTTCAGAAACAAGACACCTTTTATAAATATTGAAATATTTTATTGCGCATAGGCCTGCTAGGTCCGTAAGAACCAATGCCTGCCAGGGTTGCGGGACTGTTCGAAAGAGATACCGCGGCCCTGGAACACAAAGGGCAAAGGAAGGAACATGGATGGGTTTTAGTCAGTAAAAGTCTGACACTCCCCCCTGCTCAGCCCAGAGCGGGAAGGGTTATTTGATGATACCCACCCGGTAAAAAAAAAAGGGCCTGCTAGGTGCTCGGTTCAGGTTACCTGGTCTGTTTTAAAATTTCGTTTTATTTTTACAATATTATCATGTTATAGCTGTATTAGTACCTACTTAAGTATGGGAGGACAGCGTAGGCCCCACAATAAGTTGCATACTACACAAAAAACAAGGCCTACAATGTTCGCACATTCACAGACAATAGGTAAAAAAGAATCTACACAAAGGTACATAATTATCTGCTCAACAACATCTTCGTGCTGAAATCTTCCACGTGGGCACGAGTTGCCATGGTTGACCTGAACGTCTTTCAATTTAAATGGACTCCGGACAAACGTTGGCCGAAGCAAAGAAAACCTGTTCAGGTGGAGACTCATAGATGACTTTGCCCTCAAATGGTGATGGGACACTTGATATCGTTTCCTGCCTTTTTTTTCGGATGGGAAATCATCAAATAACCCCTCCAGCTCTGGGCTGAGCAGGAAGGAGTGTCAGACTTTTACTGACTAAAACCCATCCATGTTCCTTCCTTTGCCCTTTGTGTTCCAGGGCCGCGGTATCTCTTTCGAACAGTCCCGCAACCCTGGCAGGCGTCGGCCCTTACGGACCCCTTCCTGTTTACTGACTCTCTTTGAGGCGCGCGTGGAACACGAACGCGCCGTCGACACGGCCTGTCGTCATAAGACGGACGGACGGCGAGCTAGCCCATAGCTCACCTTCCACAGGCCTGCGCCGTAGGAGCAGATCTCCACCTTGTCCTCCGGTCGATCGTCACAATGGTAGCACCCGGGCGTTTCCTCCCGCCCGACTCGGTGCAGGGACTTCCGAAACAACCGTGTCCGGTGAGGACCTGCGTCAGGTGGAAGGTGAGGGCACCGTGGCGCCTCTCTAGCCACTCCTCAAAGAGGGGACTTATCGCCACTATTGTGGCGTGCCCTAGATGACTTTGCCCTCAAATGGTGACGGGAGACTTGATATCGTTTCCTGCCTGTCCTATTGTTTGCACATTGCAGGAAATGACGGACGCTATTGAAAATGCCAAACTTGTCGCTATGGGCTGAATCCATTTAGATTGCCATCGACATACTAAGAGGAAGTTTACTATATTATCGGGCATTATAGAATCCGTAATGTCTCCAAGCGCTCGGTCTTTACCCACTCTCTGATATCAGCCGACCCGTGAATATTGTTATCGTAATTCAGAATCATGAAAAACATGTTATCATGAATAATTTTATGATTTCTTTAATACCCAACAAAGGTTCCAATCAAAAGAGTTTGATCACAAAGATCAATCATTTCAATCTTGTTCTTAGAACCGTGGTGAAATTTGAAAATATTCTGGAAACCCGAAAAAAAGCAATCTTGCTGTAACCAAACTCCTTTGTGAAAATACAGACGACGAATTTTATTTTATGACGAAGAAAGTTTGATGAATTGATTCCATTTAAAACAATTTCGTTGACCCCAACATTTTTGTCGAATTATTTCTGATTTAAAATACATTTTAGGCCAAGTTTTTTTTGATAAAATGCCACTACGCATACAGATTACTAACGAACGTTCTTATGCGTATAAAACCTTTAATCTTCAAAACCAAAGTCAAACTACAATAGTAAATGACGAATTTAATAAGTGGTAACTAAATATGTCTATAAAATTCAAAGTAAAGATAATTTGAGAAAATCTATTCGAAGAATTTAAAATATGTTTCATTTAACAGTGAATAAATTCCAAATTAATAGTGAGCGATATTTAACGAGCAAATTATTATAACGAGCTTCTAGCTGCTATTGGATATCAAATTAAGTATTTTTATAAATAAATAAAACCTCCCAAAACCGTAATGTCTGCGAAACTAATTGGTCATGAAAAAACCTGAAGAAAAAATATTTTATAATAAATTAGGTTTACTTGTGTTAAACAAAATGTTAGTTATTTGCACACGAACTCGCCACCATTGTTTTTGTCAGTTAAGTGATGCATAATCTAAACTTTGTCAGTGATGTGCAAAGAGATTGAAGGTACAGTATGACCACTTTAAGTATGCAATTCAAAGTGGCGCTGCTTGTCAAGAAAAAGGCATCGATATATCAAACTTGGTACATTTATTTTAGGTCTGTGTTTTTCCCCCTGCACAGATAAGTTGGATGAAGTGTACTTTAAAGAGGTTATCAAATGAAATGACATAAAAATGGTTCAGGACCGGCTTAAAGCAAAATGACGGTATCCAGATGGCTCTTGTCAGTAGACTACGATTTTGTTCGCGTTGTCCCATCCATCGTAAGTATATATTAGCTGTTGCCCGCGGCTTCGCTCGCGTTTTGGTCGGAAATTATCCCACGGGCACGTTACAAATATAGCCTATGGCACTCAGCTTCCTATTAGTGAAAGAATTTTTAAAATCGGTTCAGTAGATCCAGAGATTACCCCCTACAACCTCACAAACTTTACCTCTTTATAATATTAGTACCTATAGATTATTTATTTATTTTCTTGTCATTTATCCCATACATTTTTCCCTGTCCCAAAAAACAAGTTTATCACATTCATAATTTTAAACAAAGTCACGAATTTATTCATTCTTGTAAAATCTTCGTCAAAATAGATTTATGTTGGCATCAAATAAACACCTCAAAATTAATTTGTCAAGAACCAAATCCCTGGCTTTAAACATGAGCCCATAACAACTCACCTCAGAATTACTTAATAAAGACGCTTATTACGCGTTTAGAAGATAATATAACACCTTTAACTGAGTTAGTGGTTAGCTAATATTTAAATCTTTAGATGTGCTTTCACTGTTTTTATGTCGCGAGAGAAGTGTCAGTACAGATTTCAGTAAGCCCGTGTCATTTGCTCATACATTATATCTATATCTTAATATAATTAATTCAAAACCATATGACAGTAAAGTGACACTGATGTCATTGTATGTCATAACAAAACAGATTTCTTTTTTTTTTATTTACCCCGGTTCCCTTCCGGCTTTCGACCATATTGCCTTGTCTTACGTCCATCTAACAAAACTGAATCGTAACCATCGTTTGACACAGCGAATCTAACTGTATAAATCTTAGGTAGTAAGTACTAAATGTATGTAAATCCTTTAAATTGCGTTATTCAATGAAACATGTCCAAAGCTTGGCAAACTTGTGGAGGGTAGTTTATAATTAAAACTATTCGTCAACGCGGCAGGAGGACTAAGTTTATAATGCACTGCATTTTGATGTGATGTGTCTAGTTTACTGTGATATGAGCTTAGCTGTTTCAATAGAGGAAGTAATATTATCGTTGTCGTGCTGAACTGACTCTTATTTACATCAACTGATAATTAGGAGGTGCAAGTTAGCTCTTCATATTACTAGTTTACGTGTGAAGATTTCTCTTCCAGACAAATAATTGAATAGACGGCAGCCATATTATTATCTTAGGGGTTTTTCAAACTTCGCATCTCTATCTCAGTTTTTTTTCTTCTAGTCTCTTATCTCAATAAGGGCTATCGTTTTTGAGCTCACCAAATGGCGCCACTGTCGAGTAAGGTCATAATATCTCTCTTCTCCCTAAAATTATAAATCATGAAACATTTAAAAATCAGTTACCTCCAAGTACTAACAAATAAGATCCTAAGTTGCCACTTAAAATTTTCAAGGCATAATTAATCAGAAATGAATATTAATAAAATACGTGATAAAAAGGCACGAAACTCGCGAATACTCTATGACATCTGTCATTTCGGTGACCTCGTGCTACACTAGCGCCTCTAGCGGCAAATTCATAAGCAATAGCCCCGATCGTGTAAGACGCTTTAAATCACAATCCGAAAGATTTTGAAGGAAATTCCTAGAAGGTACATTGCTTTTGTTCGAAAATTGAATGTTGTTTAACTGTCATTGTGAGTTTGGTGTTTTGTAAGGCGGGTTACTTCCCCGCAGATTTTTTCAGGCATAAAGCGTGTATCAGCTGTCCCATACATTTAAGTCGAATAGATCTTGAAATCTTGTATGGACTAGCAGTTTTTTTTATGTTTTTTTTTTTAATGACTGACCTGACACGGTCTCGTGAAGTTGTTCATCGTAAGGTGAACACCCGTTATCAGCTGCCCATACATTTGGGTCGAATAGGTGTTGCAGTTTTGTATAGATCAGCTTATTATTATTCTTTACGGATTTTTTTATAGCGGTTTCGGTCTCATCGATGAAGTGGTTTGTACTGTCGTACGTTTGATGATCTGTACCACACTCATAAATTTTAATATGTCCACATTTTTTTGATACATGCCGTATAAAGTTATCTTGACCAAATAGTCGCTTACCCTCTTATTAATAAACACGGAATAAAATTATACCAGGAATAACAAAGGAATAACCATACATTAAATTACCTGACCGTCACTGGAAGCTTTATATTGAGAGAGCATATCTGTTTCCGTCAATTTTATATCTGTTTTAGTACTTGTTTAACCTGCTCAGTGGCGCCACCTGGTGTTTGCTTGCCATTTTAGTTTCGTAAAATGTACGAGCTACTTTTTTGTTCATTGGCGTTTCGTTCTCCGTCGAAGATACTTGTGCGCATCGGTTACGACCGATGCTAAAAATTACACTATATTTTCAAAATTAGAATATTAATATTTCTAAAAAAAGAAAATAACGTAATCATACTTTTAACGGTTTTTTCCGTTCGAATTGCTATCTTGTAAATTATCAGATAGGTAAATCAATATTAACCACTCGTTGTGTCCCACGTAGATCTACGTTCGCACATGAAGGGTTAAATAATCAATTTAAAAATATAGTGTTGTTTTCACGGTGAGTTAATTTGAAGAAAAACTGTAAGTACCCTTTTTATAAAAAAGTAAGTGATCATTACTTTGAACGGTTTTTTCCATGTTTTTCCGTTCGGATCACTACTAACAATTTTATTATTAATCATATATTTTTAATATATGTGTGTGCTTCGAACTTTATTGTGAGTCAAGAAGACTTTTTTCTTTTTTAAGATAATAATTAATATACTGTCTAACTAACGTAAGTTTATTTGCAATAATGGATGACGTTAATGGTTCGGCTGCCGCGCCACAACTTGTGGCCGGCCCGAGTGGAAGGACCCGGAAAAGGAACGTTAGCTGCTCTAGCAGCAGTACGACGAGCAGCAGCTCTTCAAGCTCGTCTTCTCCAAAACATGGCAAGCGGTCGCGCCGCACACGCCGCAAAAAGAATAAGCGCGCCCAACAGTCTAACCCGACATTGGACAAGCTTATAAAAGAAGTCAATGAGCTACGCCAACAAATTTTTGCAAATAATATGCATAATGCTTGCCATGATGGGGTATCAATTTGTTCTGGGGTCAGTGGGGAACTATATGACCAACATAATATTGAAGAACAGTGCCCTGATGTTGAAGGTCAAAACTCAAATTCAGACTTCACTTTTGATATCGAGACGAAGCTTAAGGAACCATCAGTTCCAAAAACTCCTGAAAGTTTTTTAAAAATGCTGCTAGATGTCCAGCGCTTAGGTAGCACAACTTGGTCTGAAGTAAGGTATTCTGATACTCAAAAGCTCTACAATCACAGCCCAGGTTTCATAGATTTGGAAACAAACGAAGAGATAAAAATGTATGATACCTTACGTCAATTGGCACATGCTGATAAATCATATGCAGCAATTACTTTTTGCATATTAAAACAAAAAGAATCATTACAAGACGCTATTCGTAATCTCCTATTGTGGGCTAAAAATACAGAAGTTAATTTTGATAATTTAAGCGGGAAGGTTGAAGAATTATTTCAAAAAGGTGATTTGCATAAAATCTCTTCAGACCTGTTACAATTAGTATGTGGCCATCGAGCGGAAAGCATAGAAATGCGTCGAGAGACAATTACTAGTCAAATTCGAGATCCGTTAGTAAAAGCAGCTTTAAACAGAATTCCCCCATCAACTACTTATTTGTTTAGTCCCGAATCTTTCACGACAGCATTAGAAAAGGCCGGCGGTGTACGCAAAGCCTTTTGGCCCCCAAAAACTGACTCTCATATTAGATCTAATCAATCTAACCGCCGTCCCTCGCGGGGGCAAGGCGCACATAAACCAATAGCTCCACCGCGTGAAGCTCAATATTTTTGTAATGAACCAGGCATACCGATGCACACACATGCCTATGGCAACTCACCCTCGCGGGGTGGATATTTTCGCACCAATTACAAAAACAAAGGTCAGGGTCTACCATCCTTTCAATCCGATCAATATACCAATAATAGAGGTTCATTTCACAACCGAGGCTCGCGGCCCGATCGTGGAAGTAACCGAAGTCGAGGACGTTCAAACCCTCCAAAAAGTTCTCGAGCGAACCAAAAACAATACAAGCAATGACTCGAATCCTTTTCGAGCAGGTCAGTTAGCACACTACCACTCGAAATGGAAGGAAATGGGGGCACCAGAAATTATTTTAAAATTAATTCAAGGGTATCGCATACCATTTATCCACAAACCTCCTCTGACATATCCATATATAACCAACGGTTCCTTTCAAACACCTATTTCAAAAGACATGTCTGCAATAATAAACAAAATGAAAGCTCAGGGCATTCTAAAAGTTGTTCAACCCTCACCGAGTTTCATTTCCCCTCTATTTCTGATACCAAAACCCGACGGATCAACCCGTCCCATACTCAACTTAAAAGCGTTAAACAAATTTGTAAAGGCCCAACCGTTTCACTTAATAAACATGTATCGCATCCCAGACTTTCTGCAATCTCGGAATGCGCCACCGTCGGGATCCATGCTCACGGTGGGAGGGGTTCCCATCGGCGTCGAGCCGACGTTGAAGTACCTAGGTCTCGTCCTCGACAGCCGGTGTAACTTCGTGGAGCATTTCCGACGTTTGGCCCCCAAACTGGAACGGGCCGGGGCTGCCTTCAAGCGGCTCTTGCCCAACCTGGGGGGTCCAAACGCCTCCTGCCGGAGGCTCTACGCGGGGGTCGTGCGGTCTATGGCCCTTTACGGGGCCCCGGTGTGGGCGCGTTCTTTGAGGCGGCGAGCCGCCCACTATCTGAACGCGCCCCAAAGGGTGGTAGCCGTAAGGCTAATCCGGGGGTACCGCACGATCTCCGGCGAGGCGGCGAGCCTCCTTGCCGGATTGCCGCCATGGGATCTGGAGGCGATAGTCCTCGCGCGCCTGCACGAGTGGCGCGTGGAGGCACTACGCCGGGGGGAAACTCCGCTGCCGCGGCAAATTGTCGCTCAGCGGACAGACTTCCGGCGTGATCTCATGGCGACATGGAGAGAGCGACTGTCGCAACCCCGTGCAGGGCACGCCACTATAATGGCGGTAAGTCCCCTCTTTGAGGAGTGGCTGGAGAGGCGCCACGGCGCCCTCACCTTCCGCCTGACGCAGGTCCTCACCGGACATGGTTGTTTCGGGAGGTTCCTGCACCTAATCGGGCGGGAGGAAACGCCCGGGTGTCACCACTGCGAGGATCGACCGGAGGACACGGTGGAGCACACTGTGCAGGTCTGCTCCGCTTGGGCGGAGCAACGCCGTGTCCTCGTAGCGGCGATCGGCGGCGGCGACCTCTCGCGTCCGGCCCTGGTTCAATCCATGGTCCGGAGCGAGACGGAATGGGACGCCGTCACCTCCTTCTGCGAAGCAGTCATGCTAGCGAAGGAGGTAGCGGGACGTGAGAGGGAGAGAACCTCACGTCCCAGCCGCCGCGGGAGACGCACCGGGCGTCGGGGGCCACGTGGTGGCCCCCGGCCACCGTAGACGCGGGCCTGTGGACGGTGAGCTATGGGCTAGCTCGCCGTCCGTCCGTCTTATGACGACAGGCCGTGTCGACGGCGCGTTCGTGTTCCACGCGCGCCTCAAAGAGAGTCAGCAAACAGGAAGGGGTCCGTAAGGGCCGACGCCTGCCAGGGTTGCGGGACTGTTCGAAAGAGATACCGCGGCCCTGGAACACAAAGGGCAAAGGAAGGAACATGGATGGGTTTTAGTCAGTACAAGTCTGACACTCCCTCCTGCTCAGCCCAGAGCGGGAGGGGTCATTTGATGATTTCCCATCGATAAAAAAGACTTTCTGCAACCACAAGACTGGATGTGCAAAGTGGACCTGTCACAGGCATATTTCCACTTAAAAATTTCAAAGTCACACAGGCGCTTCCTTCGCCTTGTCTACAACCAAGACCTGTTAGAAATGACCTGCCTTCCGTTCGATTTGAGCACTGCACCCAAAACCTTTTCAATACTAACAAATTGGGTTGCCCAAATATTACGAGAACGCTGGAACATCCGAATAATTGTCTATCTCGACGACTATTTAATAGTAAATCAAAATGTACACGTTCTTCGAGATCATGTCGAGCTCACATTACATACATTACAAAATCTTGGTTGGCAAGTAAATTTCGAGAAATCTGTTCTTTGTCCTCAAAAGACTATAACATATTTATTAATATTGTGGAGTCCCTGGGACAATTTAAAATCCCTGCCAAAAGAAAAAACTTCTTCATTAATCAAAAAAGTGAGTCAAGTTCTCGATCGAGGAATAGTAACTCTAAAGGAAACTCAGAGAATAATAGGACTCCTGAACTTTGCCAGTTATGTTGTTCCTCGAGGCCGGCTCAATCACCGGCAATTATTAATGTTCATGAACTCTCTACAAGACCCTTTATCGAAATCCTACCCACTACCAGAAAATGTCCGAAAGGAACCAGTTCCTTTCGAACATTTCGAGTCCACGAGTCCACCATTCCAGAATGGTGGACTCTGAATTGTCAGTCATCAACACCTCTACATTACCCTCCGCCAGTAAACTTCCTGACAACAGATGCATCCAACCAGGGTTGGGGAGCGCAACTGAACAATCTGTCTATATCAGACAGTTGGTCGCAAGAGGAACAAGTACTGCACTGCAATCAGAAAGAAATGTTAGCCATATTTCGCGCCCTTCGAGAAAACGCTCACCTACTTCGCAACAGCTCGATCCTGATACAATGCGACAGCAGGACTGCTGTCAGCTATTTAAGGAACGAAGGAGGTACGAAATCACTACCCCTAATAGAACTAACATATCAAATTCTGAATTTACTGGACCAATTTCAAATACACTTCAGCATACACCATCTCCCAGGCAAGTACAACAATCATGCCGACCACTTGTCACGCTTTCGCCAACCTCCGGAATGGCACCTAATGCCAGATTGTACGGAAATAGTGTTTGCAAAGTGGGGAACCCCAATAATAGACTTGTTTGCCTCGGAGACAGCTCACGTAGTTTACAATTATGTATCCCGAGACCTGAAAGACCGACAAGCTCTATTTCACGACGCATTCAGTGTCCCATGGAACTATCCACTCGCTTGGATATTCCCACCTCCGTTCTTAATCCCAAAAGTCTTAACACATCTCAATCAATCAACGGGAATATTTTTAATAGTAGCTCCTCGATGGGAGAAGGTATTTTGGCGGGCAGACCTCAAAGTCCGAGCGCTAGCACCACCTCTAACTCTAAAAAACTTACAGACACACCTGGTCGACACATCGACGGGGCTTCCACCTCCACAAGTGGACAAAATCATCCTCGAAGTCTGGAAATGTGGGGGTGGTCCGAGGCGATAGAAACATGGACCGCTGAACAACAGTGTTATTGCTCAAAAATTCCTGGCGGAAATCTACCTTGAAAACATATGAGGTCGCTTGGAAACGTTGGACTTCCTGGTCTATGTCTAAAAACATTGACACGAATAATCCTACAGGTACGCAATTGGCCCAATTTTTATCTGATTTGCATCTAATTCATAAATTTTCATATAACACAATTACTTTACATAAATCTGTCGTTTCCACTTTGTGTAATGTTGAAAGGTCAAGTCAATTAAGTTCTCATGTTCTTGTAAAACATATTTTAAAATCGATTGCTCTGGAAAACCCAAAGTGTTCTAAGCCACCAATTTGTGGATGTTAGTAAATTAATTACTTTTCTAAGCAATTACACTGTAGATTTAGGAAATCCCTTTCAAATATCACGTCATACTGCAACTATATTACTGCTTTGCTCAGATAGACGCATACATGACTTAACGTTGCTTAGAGTTGATCCGGACCATTATATTAGATCAGATGATGGTGTTATATTATGGCCTCAATTTGGTTCAAAAACAGATTGTAGTAGTCGTAGACAGTCTGGCTGGAAACTTCTTGTAAATCGCAACAATTGTAACCTTAATCCTATATTCTGGATAGAAAAAACTATAGAATTATTAAATGAAAGACGTAATGCTACAAAATCATTTAATTTGTTTATTACAGTCCGAGGTGTGCCAAAGCCCGCTTCACGCACCGTCATCGCAGGCTGGGTAAAAACCCTTTTCAAAGAAGCTGGCATCACAGCAACTCCAGGAAGTACACGATCTGCAGTAGCCTCTAAAAGTTGGCTAGAAAATCATCCCCTTGACGAAATCCTATCTCGAGGAAATTGGCAATCGGCTAAGACATTCCAGAATTTCTACAGAAGAGAAGTCATAAGAAGTGTTGATTCAAATCTAAATGTTACACAATTGTTTAATCCGATTAATTAACTCGGAATATTATTAAATTTCATTTGTTGTTAATTTATTATTTATTTTTCTTTGTGATTAAATCACAAATAGATTAATTGTTTAAGCATAAATAAATATACTTTCTGATGACTTAATTTTATTTAACACTAAAATTTCCTATCACATTGACGTTATCGTATCAGTGGCTACACCAGGCGATAACAAACAGGTCTCAATATAAAGCTTCCAGTGACGGTCAGGTAATTTAATAGAAGCGTTTTACCTGAAATAAAACGCATATTAAAATACTTACCTCACTGGAAGCTTTAAGTTTACTTCTGCCTGGTTATATTGAGCCAATGAACAAAAAAGTAGCTCGTACATTTTACGAAACTAAAATGGCAAGCAAACACCAGGTGGCGCCACTGAGCAGGTTAAACAAGTACTAAAACAGATATAAAATCGACGGAAACAGATATGCTCTCTCAATATAAAGCTTCCAGTGAGGTAAGTATTTTAATATGCGTTTTATTTCAGGTAAAACGCTTCTATTTTGAAAGGTTTAAACTTGGAATAACTTTATTCTGTGTTTATTAATAGAAGGGCTAGAGTTTAATAGTTCCAAGTGAATTTTCCTAGTTTCCATCGTTCTTTCAAACACAATTTAGGAAAAGTTCTGTGGGCAATTTTGCTACAAGAAACTTTACCCAATCATTGAGTAAAATAAAACTTTCTTTCAAAACAAAATTATAAGTTCTTGCGGCATTGGTAGTAAAAACAGGATAAAAGACTCAGTTGACCTTGAAAATGCAGCAGAAGGTCAGAATAAGGAAAAATCTCCCCTTATTCCTGAAATCATGCAATTTTTTTATTAATTCGTTGTTTTTTCCTGACAAAAGATCTATTGAGCCAGTTGTTTTCTTTGTCTTTTCCTTATTGAAGGGAAGTATAATCGGCCTAAGATGAATCTGATCACCTTACGGACTATTTTTGCTTGCAGCATCCGGCCGCTATAGAACCGCTTAGTTAAAAACTTTCTCCTCCTTGGTCCTTTTTTTGTATTATTTCTATTAGTCAAAAAAGGGTGGTCAAACATCTGTGATCATTAACAGAGCCTGAGAAATTTTGTAAAACAAAAGATAATGTAAAAAACTCGTTTTTTTTTGTATTACTGTTATTGGTCCGCAGTCTCTTTGTGCTGACCAATATTGGTAAGGGTGATGAACAGATGTGGTTATCGTGTGCACGGGATTTTGTTAGTAGATTTATCTTGGGGCGATAGTACTTTATTTACAGTCTTACTTCCACTCTATTCTATTTGAGCTGATACTGCCATTTCTCACCGCCACCGACACCGCTCGTCCACGAGGTGCATCGGTGAAGAGGATCTTATGTCGCATAGGTTTGTATGAAATCCGTTGATGCCAAACACATGTACAGTACACCGCCATTGTTTTTGCCCCAACAGCCTAATGCGAGTAAGGAAACTGACCAGTGGTACGCTAACTCCTTAACCCTAGAAAGATAACCATATTATTTAGACTGTCACAAAAGATAACCATGCGCTTCGGAGGCGCACGATATATTAATATATATTTTTTAATGAAATACCTATTTATTGTATTTATTTACTTGATTGTTTTGAAATGTGGTTAATGAACTAATAATAAAAAACTTGTTTTAGTGAAATATTTTATATATTTTAAACATTAAACTTAAATCAAAAAACCTCTAGAAGAAATCAACAAAATTAGCAGTCTTCTGTTTACAGGAACACAGTATCAAAAAATAATATATTTTTTCTTAAAAACGAATTATATTATTTCTTACTAACTTATCAACTAAAAAAAATCAGTCAAAACTATAATCGTTTGGCTCAAATTTGGAACAATTATGCGGTGGTCACGACGGGATGATTCCGAAGTTCCGTGGGCTCTGAAGATACAGGCGGACTTATATCGTCTTCATTTTGTGTATCATTCAATTGTTGTGGGACCTCAACATCTATAAACTCGTCTTCGAAATCACTCTGTATGTCATCTTCACTCAAATTATCTTCTATCTCACTGTCACTTCCTTGCTCTCGTTCATGCTCGTTCTCTTCCTCTTCAGCGATAAACCTAGATATTGCATCATCAGATAGTGTTCTCCGGCTCGTCATGATGAAGGCGAAAAGACTTTATGCTAAAACAAAGAAATAAACAGTTATAATAAACATTTTATGTAAGTATAAACAAATTCATACTTTCACTAAAAGTCACACAAAAGATAACCATGCGCCTTTGGAGCGCAACACTTAGTCATAACTGCAAAACTATGGTACTTACCGGCCAAAAAAAAACGGCCGTCCTGCGACTCTGACCGACCACTGAGCTAACTTAAAAGGACAGGTAGATACGCGCGCTCATTAGAAAGAGACAGCTATGTCAAACCGATGCGGGCGCCTCTGAAGCGTAGGTTATCTTTCTAGGGTTAATGTAGCCGGCAGGGTGGATGGCCAAATAATGCGTGTTTTAGTTAGTAAGTGCCAAGCTGTTGTTTATTCGGATGTCTGGTCTGAAAATAAAGATTGTATTTGTTTATTTATTTTAATTTTAATATTTAGACACATAAATTGTCGATTACTATTGTCTGCTTTCGTCATAATTATTGGAACCTTAAATCTTACACTGCTGGGCATAGGCCTGTCCTTTCTTCTGCCATTTGATACTTCTCGGTTCTGTTTTCCGTGACTGTGACGACATAAATAAATAAATAAATAAATATCGCTGGACATTACACACAGCGCCGTCTAGGTGCCACACTAAGCAACGAGGCTTGTGTCGTGGACACCAGATAGTTGATAATACTACATAGATGCTTTTTGTTTGTAAATATATACTTATTATACATATAAACATCCATGACTCGGAAACAAATGTCCATGCTCATCACACAAACATTTGCTCCTACCGGGATTCGAAACTGGGACCCTAAGAACGTAAGGCAGCCTCACTACCGCTGCGCCATTCGGGTCGTCTGTCCATCTCATATCGTCAACCCAACACTTTTTGGACGGTCCTGGTATCTTTGGCTCAATTTTGGCTATATATGTATTTTTTTCTTATTAGCCAGAACTGTCCCACTCCTGGGTAACCCGCATTCCTTCCACTTTTCTCAATATTGCGCCCCTCCTCGTCAATAACCGATTAATACATAATAATAAGTGACCATAATGTGAAACGATTATTAAAACTGATTTATCGGGACATTAATTGATGCATAAGAAATCCGATTAATAATGTAATGATGCTCACTGATCCGAATAAAATTGTTTAAGTATTAATTTTCCAGCACATTATTCACAACTGTACCCATCATAATTATTGAGGATAGATATTTTTTGAAGATTATCATTAAATTTATTCTTGTTGAAATAAACTGATATTATTCATTTGAAACTAGCGACCCGCCCCGGCTTCGCACGGTTGCAATGATATACATATAAACCTTCCTCTTGAATCACTCTATCTATTAAAAAAACCGCATCAAAATCCGTTGCGTAGTTTTAAAGATCTAAGCATACATAGGGACAGACAGCGGGAAGCGACTTTGTTTTATACTATGTAGTGAAGTACATAATGAACGAATCTGAAATTATCAACCAAGTGTAGGAACCACGATTTTCCCATCCGTTACCAAATTAAACGTAATAGGCATTCATACCATACTAAACTTCCACAAGAAAGAAAGGAAAAAAAAAGGAAAAGTTTCAGGGAAAGTTTCTTATAATAGGGGGCAAGCCTATTGGCATCGAT
The DNA here is from genome assembly GCA_947578425.1 of Eugnorisma glareosa. NCBI lineage: Eukaryota > Metazoa > Arthropoda > Insecta > Lepidoptera > Noctuidae > Eugnorisma > Eugnorisma glareosa. Next base: position 16,230,768 of record OX387979.1, read on the forward strand.
CAGGCACAAATTCATAGTGTTGTTATTCAATTAAGATATAACAACATCTCATCTATTGTAATACCCGAAATGTCTATACAGTTCGCCAGTTATGTTTTGAGTCTCATGTAATAGGGGCGAGCCTATTGCAATCAATCGTGAAAAATCAAAATCCAGACTCCATGGCGGCTACTGAGATAAACCTAATGAAAAAAACCGGGAATCGAACCTAGTACTTCATGCTCAGCAATCTCGCTTGACACCACTCGACCAACTAATCAGTCTACTATTAGGATATTTCCAATGAAAAACTCAAAAACACTTTGCCCAACTTGGGAGTGGAACGCACGACCTCAACCTTATCAGTATCGATATATAAACCAAGACAGACAGACAGACAGCAGAGTCTTTAGACCGTCTCAATTTTCATACAAACACGTAAGCACACCAAATGCGAGGTGGATGAACAAAAATTAAAATTGTACCACAAATGTAATGAACACGCCAAATGAGAACCCACACGCAATTGGCGAAAATGAGCCTAATTTTGCTTCCTAAACCATTTACCACCTTACCAGATTGAAATAGGGTTGTTATTGAAATGTCGGATGATGCAGGAGTTATAAATTTTGATTGGGGCAGAGATAATAAATGTCGGAAACGTGGGGATGTTTTTAGGGATATTAATGAAAATTACCGTAGGAAAAGATGTTCTTGCGTGGTGGAATGGTCTTGAGAAACGATTGCTGGTTATCTTTGACATGTTTTTACCTGCAGCTTCGCACGCCTTATGGTCGGAAATTATACCGCGTCGCGCAAGTCTTAAATATGCATAGCCATACTATACACTCGTTGATAATGTAGCTTCCCATTCATTATCAGCCTAGCCTTTTCTTATCTATTTATGTTGGGTTCGGCTTCCAGTCTAACCGGCTGCAGCTGAATACAGGTATTTTACATGTAACGAATGTCAAAGATCTACAACTCACAGCCGGGACCAAACGGCTTAACTAGCTTTCATACCTGGCGATTCAGATCGGCTCGGGTCGATCGGCTGTTTATTATGTATCCACGAGCTCCTATTAGTGAACGAATTTTCAGAAATGGATCAGTAGTTCCGGAGATTACATCCATCCACTACCTACATACCTACTTACAAACATATAATTACAACATATACCTATCTTTTTATAAGTTATGTTTTCGCCTGTACTTAATGATTACGCAATCTTTTGGTCACAGATTCAAAGTTGACATTAATTTGGATAATCAGTTGATTCTTACACACGTATCTAAACAAGTCAAAGTGATTACTTGAGTAAAAGTGATAACTTAAGATATGTTTTTTATTGTAGTTTAGTAAATGCTTGAGATTAGAACCATAGGCATAGAAAATGGACTCAGCGTTAGCCTCCAAAAAGTGACCACTCTGTAGAAAGAGATATAGCGATGATGCGGCCAATACCTGGGGCAAGCCATGGCCGCTCCATTGCTTTGTCTCTCTCGCACTTCATGGTCAATTATATTTGACATTTGGCTAGGGAAGGCTCAGTCCATGGTCTATGTCTATGTTTAGAATTGTCAAAAGTTAGAATTCTTAGCTTTGTTTTCTTTGACGGTTATTACTTTGTTCAAATTCTTGTCTATTGCATAAAAATGGTTGCATAAAAAATAACTTGAAACTCTAGTAATTATTTTCTTGATCAGTTCTTTTTTGATATTCTGTGCCCCGTATTGTAACCTGTAAGTTTAAATCCCATGTATATGTTACCGGCCAAACCCGATTTCAGGCCAAACTAGTTTGTCCTAGGCCAAACCGGTTTACTGGTCTATCTTGTCAGGATACACTAACCCAAACAAAGCAATTAAACTGCACCCAACTTGGATGTAGCGCTCGCAGGCCGCTGCCGCGGCACCGCTCGCTACGCTCGATCTGCTCTCGCGTGGTTGGTCACCAATCTAACCTAACCTAACCCATTTAGTCGGGGTGCTCTATGATTGTCCTTTTGTGATGATCCCTAGTTTGGCCTAGGACAAACTAGGTTGGCCTGAAATCGGGTTTGGCCGGTAACATATACACCAGTATTAAGTATTAACTCTGCCTACCCTTTGTGAGGTGAACAGGCGTGATTTTTTGTTATAAATTAGAACAAACCATAAGCCAATAACATTGTTTAATAGAAATTGATTAGTGTTAGCAGAACAGCTATTCAACATTGAAATATTTAGTCGATATTATTTGCATATGTCTGTAAATAAGACCAGAGTCTATTTTAGGAATCCGCAAAAAAAAAAACATTAATTACAATTCCTAGAATTGGCATCGTCTAAAACTTCCTTAACAGATCCTATTCATATTTTAAATGCGAAATATATGAGGATGGATGGATGGATGTTTGTTTGATATTCTTTCACCCAAAAACTACTGTTCGAATTTGGATGAAATTTTGCACAAAAATAGTTTATAATCTGACTTATTACATAGCGTACTTTTTATCCCGGTAGTATGATCCAGTGGGAGAATTATCGAACTTCACACGGGCGAAGCCGCGGGTATAAGCTAGTAATAAAATAAAATTATACTTACTTATAGAACATTTTGTTGGTTCTGTGTCTTGTTATGGCTTCGTGGCTAATGACTAAGATAAAAAAGCGCCTGAGAGTAAAATCTCGACCTCTCACAGACAGCATTGGAAAGGTTTTTTTCTTTTGTAGTCCCGTATTAGGTTCTAGCAATAAGACCTTTACGTTTTTGATCCCATTGGAAGGCGTTTTTCTCGTTTTTAGGGTTCCGTAGCCGAATGGCAAAAAACGGAACCCTTATAGATTCGCCAAGTCTGTCTGTCTGTCCGTGTATGTCACAGCCACTTTACTCCGAAACTATTAGGACTACAAAGTTGAAACTTAGTAGGTAGATGTATTCTGTAAACCGCTATAGGGTTTTTATACAAAAATATAAAAAAATAAGATTAAGGGGGGTCATACATGGAACTGAAACTAAAAAAGAAAATTTATAGATAGGTCTTTAAAAATGACATTGAGGTTCCTAAAACCATTTTCTCTCAAAGTCAATCGTTTGAAAGATAAACACTTCCAAAGTGGTAAAATATGTGTCCCCCCTCTATTTTCTAAAGTAAGAGCAGAAAAATTCTTAAAAAAATATAAATTATAGAACGTAAAAACCCTTTCAACCAAAATTGGCGTGAATAAGATTTGATGTTTATTTTTTGAGATATGGGACTTTTTCATCAAACTGTAGCAACAACTTTGTTTTTCATTAACATACTATGAAAAACAAATTTAGTTTTGTTGATGAATGTAAAACAATGCAACATATGAACGAATGCCTTCAAAATATTTTTATTATATTATTTGGTGCTACGGAACCCCATGTGCGTGTGAGTACAACTCGCACTTGGCCGGTATTTTAGATAAAAATAATAGACTTGATTATTTTCGAAGGCCTCCCTTTGGGGGACTGATGACCTGATGAAGGTTGCGGGGATATGTTCATCATCACAGTAAAGAACTTTCGCGACAACGTACGTCGCAATCGTAAACTTTCGCAGTAACATATACAGGGTGTAACAAGACCCTTCACGAAGCCGTCAACCAAGCATTATGTACATCAAACTAAACAACTTTACGTAAAAATTATTGCTGGAAAACAACTTTTTTTTTGGGGTGAAAAATCACGTTTTTCCGTAAATCTCTATGTAAAGCACTTAAATTACTGTGCTGATGGATACATTGAATAGTACGGGGGTCGTGGGCGTGGAGGTGTTTTAAGTAAAAATCTTACATTAAAAACCTGTATTAAAAAAAAAAAGCTTGTGAAAAATGTTGGAACTTTGACCCCCAATAACTCCGTAACTAGAAGGTTCCCAGGTATGGTTTAATAGAAAAAAATGATCGCTATGACGGGGAGAACAAGTACCTTTCGGCTTCGTTAAGGGTCTTGTTACACCCTTTATGATTAACACTCGTTTTTAATGTTGTAAGTTTACTCGAAATACCTATCTTCAACTACTGGGGTCCCAGTACTATTCAATGAATCCAACAGCACAATGTTTTGAGTGCGTTACATTGAGTCCTACTGTAAAACTTGACTTTTCAGCCCAAAAAAAGTCGTTTCCTAGAATAATTTTTGCGTAGAGTTACTTGGTTTGATGTAAAAATGCTTGGTTGACTTGACTTGGCTTCGTGAAGGGTCATTTTATACTTTGTAATCAATATACAATATTTCTTTGATACAATTTAATCTTTATGTTAGGTTTCGGAATTTTACTAGTCAATTTCCTATGTTTTCAGAAATAATTTTATTTAAATGTATTAATTTAATAGCTTTATTCATGTGAACACATCTTAAATGCTTTATATTTTATTATGTAGACTGGTAACATTAATTCCGTAAGAATGACAATACTTCTATAATTTGATTGGTAAAATGTTTGGCGCGAGAATAAAGCGGTTCTCTGATTGGATCATGAGACTGACGTGGCGTGAAGTCGTGAGCCAATCAGGGAGCTGGATTTTCCCTCCAGAACGGCGGGCTTCTTGGTCAGGGGTTGATGCCCGAGCGATCATTCTGTGGCTGAACGTCAAAAACGACTGATAATTATTAAGATAGTTGCCGATCCGTTATGGCTGTAATAGTGTGTACTGTGTAATGTAACAAAATTGTTAATAAACCTATTTAAAGTCGTTGGAGTTTTCCTTCAAGTGCTGTAACCTTTTGGACTACTATATTTCAGAAGTGACAAGAACAATTAAAACGTAAGTACACGCCCAAAATTATATGCTTCCTTAGTTTGTTCGTAATTCGTTTCGAAGCCAGTTTAGAATCATACCGTTTTAGTTAACAATATTACCCGTGGTTTCAAGTAAATCTACACGTTACTTATCTAATAGCCGTCAATTATTTTAACTAGTTCCGCTTTATTAGTTAATATTGCCCTTTGTACTCATAATTTTTGGTTGGAGGGTAGATCTACTTTTCCGCAAAACTGAATTAACTCTCGTAAATTCAATTCAATTTATTTATTGGTAATGCTAGGTATGTAGAACAAGGCCACGTTTAACACAGAAATAAATGTTTTACATAATCCTACGCGGTCATAATTTTTGAAAATAAGGACTACTCAATCGTATCCTAGTCAGTGGCTGGACGGTTGGGTTGGATATAAAATAATAAAAGGACGGATGCATCAACAATTGTGAGTTAATAACATTTCCCAGTGCACATGCATTATTGTTTCTTTGGTTTTAACTGGGAACGCATTCATGTGTCATAACTATATGTATACTCTAGTACTCTTATTTCTTTTCCCATTATTACCTATATAGTATATACTCCCTGAGGTTTCCTGTATATAAACCCTATTACGATATTTTTTTTTAGTTAATTTTGATGAGCAACATTGTTTAAAATGAATAATTTTAAAGGTTTAAATTAATATTTCGTGATTATATTTTAGAGATGACATACCTTGTGAATGCCTTGAATTTTATAACATTTCAATTTCTATCGTGTTTTGTGTATTTAACTTGACGTCCCAAATGCGTTAGACTTTTAAAAATTAAATTCTCAAATTCGTGGACGTAAGATTTCAGGCAATGTCGGCCTCCGGGCCGACGAAGGCTCGCAACACCGAGTCGAAGGGGTACCCACTCTGCCACCCGGAGCCGAAGTCGCCTTCGTGGTCGGAGCCCTAGCCAAAGTATGCCGGAACCGGATATCGAGCTGCGACGTGAGAGACTACGGATGCTGGAGGAGGTAGTTCGACGAGAACGTGATCACGCATAGTCAAAGACAGAGTCATAGGCATAGTCAAAGACAGAGGCATAGTCAAAGACAGAGTCATAGGCATAGTCAAAGACAGAGTCATAGGCATAGTCAAAGACAGAGTCAGAGGCATAGCCAAAGACAGAGTCAGAGGCATAGCCAAAGACAGAGTCAGAGGCATAGCCAAAGACAGAGTCAGAGGCATAGTCAAAGACAGAGTCAGAGGCATAGTCAAAGACAGAGTCAGAGGCATAGTCAAAGACAGAGTCAGAGGCATAGTCAAAGACAGAGTCAGAGGCATAGTCAAAGACAGAGTCAGAGGCATAGTCAAAGACAGAGTCAGAGGCATAGTCAAAGACAGAGTCAGAGGCATAGTCAAAGACAGAGTCAGAGGCATAGTCAAAGACAGAGTCAGAGGCATAGTCAAAGACAGAGTCAGAGGCATAGTCAAAGACAGAGTCAGAGGCATAGTCAAAGACAGAGTCAGAGGCATAGTCAAAGACAGAGTCAGAGGCATAGTCAAAGACAGAGTCAGAGGCATAGTCAAAGACAGAGTCAGAGGCATAGTCTAAGCGGAAGATCTCGAAGATATGCATCAGCGAGCACGGATGCTGGGCTACGGGCGGACAGTTGACGACGGAGCACCTCCGAGGCAGCGAGGCGTCGGGATGCTGGGCTACGGGCGGACAGTCGACGACGGAGCACCTTAGAGGCAGCGAGGCGTCGGGATGCTGGGCCACGGGTGGAGCGACACGTCGAGCGTGGACAACGGCACGAACGGATTGACAGGTCACGTAGCTTTTCTTTATCAAATAGATTTATTCGACTTGTTTAAAAATTGAGGGATGGTCTTGCATTACCCCCCGTGAACCAGAGCGCTTTACAACCATTGCAGAAAATCTATCAAAGGAAATATATTACCGAACTTTGACCCTTGGCCCAAGAATCAGCGCATGGACGTATGGTTAAAAAAATCAATGAGTGCGCCACGGTGTACGGGTGGGATGAAAGACTCTCTACTCATTTTGCTATGCAAAAGTTATACTGTACACGTGGCCTGAATGGCAGGAGAAATTGCATAGTGCATTCCCATGTGAACAGAATTATGGGCAGACTTTGGAAAATTGATTCCAAGGTCTGTTTAATAGTAGGTACAATGAATCTATTGAGGTGTACTATTATGAAAAACTAAGTTTAGCGATCCCGAAATTTGGTGTTATGCCGAATCACGTCGCTGGTTGTTTTGCAAGGAGAAGGGTCATAGTTTCTTGCACTGCCCTAAGCCGCTGGTGAAGTGCACGCGTTGCAATAAAGTTGGTCACACCTCTGAAAAGTGCTATTTTAAATCTGATGAAAAGTTAACTAACACGGGTGGTGCAGTGCAGAAAAACTATGAGAATCGATTTTATAAACGAAGACGCGAGCGTACATAACCCCGGAGCATAATTTTTGAAAGAAATAAATGTCAACAATTCTGAACTCCAAGCGTTTGTATATTTCGAAAGCGACGTTTCTCTCATTAAGGAATCTGCTGTCAAGCAGTTAGGTTTGTCGCACGACAACACCCCTACATTTATGAAAGGTTTTGGGAATAGTGTAGTTCAGTCGTTAGGTTGATGATGAAGCCCACCGGCTTCATCGCTCGATCAACGGTGAAATCAAGATGATGGTCTTGCCCTGTTCTGAATCTTGTCGCATTTCATCTAAACAGGTTCCCTGCCGTGCTGAAATAGTTGATGCGGTGAATAGGATTGTTGATGAGCGATCTATAGAGATTGTAGATAGTCGGAGGTTCGATGAAACTAAGGTCCGCGTGGATGACCCCCTCATCCCTGCAGAGATCAGGAAAGACTTAATAAACATGTTGCAGAAATATCAGCATTGCTTTGCTTCTTCGTTTAGGGAGGTAGGATGTACCAGTGTTACAGAGATGAAGATTGATCTCGATAGTCAACGTCCAGTTGTTCATCGTCCATACAGGTTGTCGCAACACAAACGGGAGAATGTACGTTGGATGGTCGGAGACTTGTCGGACGTGTGATACGAGAATCTGTTTTAGATTACGCTAGTCCCATTTTACACGTAAGAAAGAAAAATGGTACCTCAAGGCATTTTATAGCCGACAAAACTCACCGGAAGAAAAAAAAAAAAACTTCCAATCTTACGAGCTCAAAACCCTAGCGGTGGTTTGCTCCCTTCGTAAGTTTAGGGATTATTTGTTAGGGGAGGAATCCAAGATTATCGCAGACTGCAGCGCTTTGCGTTCTGCGTTTTCAAAACGGGACTTGATTCCAAGAATAGAACGCTGGTGGCTGACGTTACAGGAATTCGATTGCACTATAGAGTACAGGGCAGGGGTTAAAATGAGCCATGTCGACGCATTGTCCCGGAATCCTGTCGAACCGTCGGAATGTCTCGATGATCAGTTTCCAGCCATAATGTCTATTAGTAGCGAAGATTGGCTCCACACGCTTCATTAGGTGATTCCGAGATGTACAGAATAATGGACGTTTTAAAAGGTTGACTATCTAGTCCTATCCTTCCTTCGTGTCTGTCCTTTTCATCTGAAAAGGGGCTACGATACATCAAACAGAATTTCGTTATCAAAGATAATAGATTATTTCGCTACTTGGACGGGGATAAGGAGAAGGTCAGATGGGCTGTGCCAAAAGGGGCAAGGTGGCAAGTATGTAAACTCAATCATGACGACATTGGACATTTTGGGGTTGAGAAAACCTTAGAAAGAATTAAAAGTAACTATTGGTTCCCTAAAGTGTCCAGGTTTGTCAAGAATTATGTAGATGCTTGCATTGAGTGTGCATATGCAAAGACCAATTCCAGCACTCGCGAAGGGTTACTGCATCCTATCACAAAGGTGGAGATTCCTTTCCACACAGTTCACGTGGACCACCTTGGACCCTTCGTGAAATCGACTATGAGTTTTACTCATTTCCTCGTAGTTGTTGACGGTGCCATCAAATTCTGTTTCCTCAGGTCTGTTAGAAACACGAATATCCAAAACGCAATTAGGGCTCTAGACGATATTTTCTGTATATTTAGAAACCCTGACCGACTCATAAGCGACCGCGGTAGTTGTTTTACTTCGCATTCACTCAAACGGTTCTGCTTCGATAAGAGAATCAAACATGTCCTAAATGCGGTTTCTAGCCCTAGGTCCAACGGACAGGTTGAGCGGTATAACCGCGCGATTCTCGATTCCTTCAAGGCACTGAGCATTAAACATAGTGTAAAGAGCTGGGGCAGTCACTTGGACGAGTTCAATGGGGACTCAACAACACTATACAGAAAACTATAGGCAGAACACCGGCAGCGGTGATGTTAGGAACTTGTATGAATAGCGAATTTAATCCCATGCTTAATGATGCTACTGCAGGCACTCGTAAGGATGATGACTTGACAGAGATCCGCGAAAGTGTTAAGGCTCGGATAGATCTAGAGCAGGTCAAGCAAAAGGAGAGGTATGACAGGTAGAAAACCTTCCCGTTCCTATAGTGTAGGGGACCTTGTTAAAATAACAAAGACTTGTTTTAATAATAACGGACAAAGCAAAAAAAAAATGATGTCATCCTTCATAGGTCCACATCGTGTTAGCAAGGCAGGGACCGTTAAGTTGTAGCCCCTATACCAGGCCTTGTTCATACACAAAACAGACGGTCGAAAACCGTGGCCGCGGATCGCATGAAGTCATGGATTTATGTGACTACCTTAGAGACGAGATTAATGATAATGATATCGATGATAATTCTGATAGTGACAGTGACAATTCTGGCAGTATTTTGAGTTAAAATAAAATCCTTTCCTTTATTGCATGGAATGTGTGAACGATTACTTACACAGATATTATTCGTTGTTACAGAGCAAGTACGCGAGAATCGATCGGATCGCGGCTTGGTGCAACGAGTGGCAAGACCTACGGCAGCCACTATGAGCTTAATCGATCGGCTCGTACTGACGTCGATAGGCATCCTGAATTAATCGATCGTTCAGGAGGTTAGGGCACCCTGATTAATCGATCGTCGGGGAATAATAGTATTCTGGATTAATCGATCGTTCAGAATACTCGTATGCATAATATCTTGGCACAACTTAATCGATCGGTTGTGACCTTGGTTTTATTTTTTGACCCAATTAATCGATCGTTTGGGTTCACTATATTTAGTACCAGCAAATCGATTGCTGACGGATTTAACATCTTGTTACTTGTTATGTTATTAAAGTTGTTATTGTCAATTATCAAGACTGATAGACAACGTTTATTACTTGTTTTTCAGTCAGAATATTAGATTTTTTGTTAAAATTTGTGAAGTTGTTTAGTGACGCAATTAATCGATCGTTTGTGTTCACTGTACTTAGTTCCAGTAAATCAAATGACGATGTATATAAATTATTCTGTATAAGCTAGTGCCTAGATTGCATAAATTTATTGAATAACATTCATTTGGTAAATTATGGTATATAGTCTTTTAGTTCCATACTCTGCACAAATTTGTTGTTGTTTCACAATCAATTAGATAATTTTAAGTTGTCATATTTTGTAATACTCTCATTGTATTTTTTTTTGGGACCTAACGTTATTAATCTACTGGCCTGGATTGTTAGGTTACCACCTGGTGTCGTGTGCAGGGCCGCACACGATGTCAGGACGGACGATTGTTAGGTTTCGGAATTTTACTAGTCAATTTCCTATGTTTTCAGAAATAATTTTATTTAAATGTATTAATTTAATAGCTTTATTCATGTGAACACATCTTAAATGCTTTATATTTTATTATGTAGACTGGTAACATTAATTCCGTAAGAATGACAATACTTCTATAATTTGATTGGTAAAATGTTTGGCGCGAGAATAAAGCGGTTCTCTGATTGGATCATGAGACTGACGTGGCGTGAAGTCGTGAGCCAATCAGGGAGCTGGATTTTCCCTCCAGAACGGCGGGCTTCTTGGTCAGGGGTTGATGCCCGAGCGATCATTCTGTGGCTGAACGTCAAAAACGACTGATAATTATTAAGATAGTTGCCGATCCGTTATGGCTGTAATAGTGTGTACTGTGTAATGTAACAAAATTGTTAATAAACCTATTTAAAGTCGTTGGAGTTTTCCTTCAAGTGCTGTAACCTTTTGGACTACTATATTTATTACACAAGAAAGTGGTTACAAAATTGTGTGAAGTTCATGACTCCCGTGCTAGGTGAAAGACCTGAGTTCAGATATTACAGAATCATAAGCAATAACAAAAAAAAACTATAAAATAAATTATAAGCCAGTATAATTTGTAATAGGATACTTTCATCGGCTCATGCCCGACTCGTCACTGTTCCGACTCGTCACCATATTGTTTTCCATACAAGAAGTCCCGACTTGTAATCATAAGAAAACAAATGAATTTTTATTTAATTTTGATGTTCCCGATTCGTCATCAGTTCAGGTCGGCTTCTAGTCTTGAGTTTAACCGGATGCAACTAATTACCAGTATTTACATGTAACCACTGCATCTTACGTCCACAGTCCAGGAGCTGGCTATTACGATACCCCTTGATAAGACTGGTTGTCAGATTTTCCGCCCTAGCCACTTGTAACGACTGTCAAAAAATACAAAATAACTGTCATAGAATACTCTATGCATTTGTTTATTGGTTCTCTTTTGTATGATGGTTTTAGCTTTATTGGACCACTACGATTACTAAATGTTTGACTAACTATATTATTGGTAAAAGTCAAGGCTCTTGTAGCATTGCCAATTTTAAATGGAAGTGGTCATAGTTTAACCTATTGAACCTTTCAATTCCTTAGAAGTATTCACATTTAAAATTACCTTTACAATATTTTCAAAGGGTCAATCAAAGACTCGAGCAAATTGAGTTTCTAGAACTTTCCAGATCGAAGGTCTCTCATTTTCGTTTGTGAGCCTTTATTCATTTAAACTTGCTTTAAATATGGCTTTCTAAAGTCTCGCTCATTTAAATTGAAGGCGAGAATGCGCTTGCGGCTAAATGATAACAGTCACTCGGGTCGATTTTAAGGTTAAGCCGCACTTGCCTAGGTTGGTCCGTGGATGGGTGACCACCCTTTACATACCGAGCTTCCTCCGTGCCTCGGAAAACATGTAAAGCAACGGCTTTACATGTTTTCCGAGGCACGGAGGAAGCGATCGACTGTCAAATATCAAAAAAAAAAAAAATGTGACATTGTTACTGTAAATCATTGACAGTCGTTACAGTTCGGAAGTCTGACTACCAATCTTACCAAGGGGTATCGTATTACTCGGTGCTGACAACTGACTAGAAGCCGACCCCAACATAGTTGGAAGACTACGCAAATGATGATTCAATTTGAAGGCTTTGCTGCAGACCTTGTAGATTATTTCATACAAACTTTGAACTCATTTATTTTAGAAATGACTGAACCGATTTTAATGAAACTTCATACGCATAAGCAGGATACAAGGTCTAAAAAGTTGACAGAGAATATTTTCGAAGACTAGTGTTACAGCTAAATTAGACCGATTTTAGATTTTCCATAGGAACAGAAATTTCCAATTATCTTTTTTTATTTGTTTGACGACCCGAATGGCGCAGCGGTAGTGGGGCTGCCATACGTTCTTAGGGTTCCGGGTTCGAATCCCGGTAGGAACAAATGTTTGTGTGATGAGCTGGGACATTTGTTTCCGAGTCGTGGATGTTTATATCTATAATAAGTATGTATTTACAAAAAAAAAGTATCTATGTAGTATTATCAACTATCTGGTGTCCACGACACAAGCCTCGTTGCTTGTGGCACCTAGATGGCGCTGTGTGTAATGTCAAGCGATATTTATTTATTTATAAACGACATTTCGAAAATATTCTCTGTCAACTATTTAGACATATTACGTATCTTGCTCATGCGTATAAAGTTTCATTAAAATCTGTTCAGTCATTTCGAAAACAAATGAGTTCAAAATTCGTATAAAAAGCCGTAAGACGTCAACGCTTATAAAGATATTCAAATGACAGCCGGACTAACTGCATAACATGTTTTCCGAGACACGGAGGAACTCCCATCCGCAAACTGACCTCGGCAAGCGTAGATTAACCTTCGATCGACCCGTGCGGCTATTATTACTTAGGCACGAGCTCCTTTCCTACATCCATATCCATCTAACTCCATAAATATCCATCTGCCGCGATCCTAGGCTCCAATAGGCCCAAGGCTGAATGCGTGTAATTTTGGAAAAAAATATGTCCGCCCTAAAATAAATCACATTAAGTTATGGGCAGGGGTTCCCTCTACCCTTGAGGGTAGGCAATTATCGGACCACAGGGGTGTGTATTTTTACACCGTATTTCAAATAGGTTTTTTCTGTTTATTAAAATTGAGAATTGTGGATGAAAATCTGGGTTTTTGCTTTGATTTGGTTATAATAATGAAAATCGTTTTCAAAGTTTTTCGTTTTTCTACAAAAACTTTCGTTAAGATTGACACAAGCTTTTCCCTTCAACCATTTTTTACTTTCTGCTGATAAGGGTACAATGAGAGATGAATGATGGTTTTTGAACTCACTAGATGGCGCCACTGTTGCTTATGGTCATTTCAATAATTCTATTTTATACTTTAAAGTACCAATAGCTTCATAAAAAGTTTATTTTAATACGTGTAACAACATTGTGTAAACTTCAGATCATTTATTTACAATACTCTCCCTAAAATTACCAAGCATGAAACATTTAAAAAACATTTTAACCCCAAGTACTAACAAATAAGATCCTAAGTTGCTACTTAAAAATGTTCTAGTCATAATTAATCAGGAGTAGCTCAATCTAGACCACAATCGTGAATATTAGTAAAAATACGTGATAAAATAAAAAAGCACGCAACGCGCGAACACTATAAGACATCTGTCATTTCGGTGACCTCGCGCTACACTAGCGCCTCTAGCGGCGAATTCATACATGACAGCCTCCATTGCGGTAGCATATCCTGTCAATAATTTTTGACTTTCTGCTGATAAGGGTACAATTCCCAGGTTCGACATTAGTCATTTGGGTTTTCCATTTCGAATATCTCAGTCGTAGCCCGGAGTTTGAACTTGTTTATTTTTTTATTTATTTATTTATTTATTGGCCTATCTACAATTGTTACACTTTTTATCCTAATAATACAAGCAATAAGATACAAGCATAGTGCACAATATGATGCGATAGACACAGCATGCAAAAAAACTAAATTAGAACATTAAAAAAATACAATATAGTGCAGAAATAACACTTACAACAACAGTGGGTAGCTTAAGATTACACAATAAATACAAAGATGACAGAAAAGAAAAGAAAAAGTCAATATGGTGGTTAGTTTTGATGGACTTGGCGCTTGAATTTTTGAAGTGTTGTGGAAACAATATCTATTGATTGATCGCAATTATTAAGAAGCCTGCAAATTCTGGGGATGGGGGAGTTGGATCCTGATACAGTTTTGCGGAATGGTGGACGTAATAGTTTTATAGGGTGACGCGGATAGTAACTTGTGCCCGGTTGATGGCAATAGGCTCCCCCCCCATTTAACGGGACCGCAGTACATAGTACTCACCTGGTGAAATGTGGTACACCTCTGACTAACTAACAAATATTTGTTAGGTGCGGGAATCAAATCCGCGACACGTAGCACAGCAGCCAACGCTCAGCCACTCCGCTAAATGTGCCGTCAAAACTAAAAGCTATCTGATACTATTAAATTAATAAACTACATAATAAATATTTGAAATCACGGAAACTACCAAATCACTAACTTACGAATTACATATAACCTGTAATTTGCTCAAATATACCAATATTAGTTTATCTTTCATGAACTAACACGGAAGTCAGTAAGTGTACACTTAACACACAGATTTACATCAAACCTTGTCGAAATAACCTCAAAACTAATTAAAGTTTCCCGATTAATTAATGTTTTATCGCTTCAGCATCGAACTTTGCTTTGATTGATTTAATTATAAAATAAAAGGTTTTTGCCTTAAGGTTTGTGCAGACGACCGACTTTAGTTCGACGACTTCGGCAGACAATAAAATTGGTTCATCTCTTGATATTGAAAAAATATTTATTTGTAGCAGAGACAATCATGACGTGCATACGAAATGGCAAAAATTAACATGCAACACGTAATAAATATTTATAAATACAATGGGACGAAAGAAAAAAGTTGACATCTTGCACGTTGCGACTTCGACAAGCAGGTTATCTCACTCATGATGCTGTGCTAGGGGCTCACAGCACAGCGCTGGTTTTCAGCGGTCACCTGAAAAAAAACGTACGGAAGCCAAGGCATACCAGAGCACTGGCGAGTAGTGGCGAGGCAGTGGTGGCCCATTAATAACGGTTGGAACAGTGTTATTTATTTTAAGACCGCTGCTCTAAAAACTATTAAAAAGAAATATTATGAGGAAACTGGTGTGTCCAAGAACCAAAATCCTAACATGCTGACTATAGTTCGTTCCGTCTCACAGTGTCGCAGCAGTGGGCTCCTAATAGCACCAGTATATATTGTTATATAGACTAGTGCTATTAGGAGAAATTTTATTAACTGTTGAGTTTTTCAAGAGTCATCATCTGTCTAGCTTTTTCCCAGCAATATTGGGGTCGGCTACCAGTATCTAAGGGCGTCCCCTAAATGAAGAATCACAGTAGATTAAAAAGTCGCATATGTTTCTATTTTCACCAACGTTCTCGGGCAGTCGTCCGTGTACCCAGCCACTAAGTTACAAAGCTATCTTCTTCACTTGATGGGCGATTCGGGAGATTTTAATCGGAGTAAATAATGGATGGAATTAATCAGTCCGCCATTATCTGAGTTTAGAATGAGCGGCTACTAATGGATCTGTAAGAATTTAATTCGGATTGAGAGAGAGTTTTATAAAGCTATCTGGTTCTTATAGAACTTTTCATTAGCTGAAGCTTAACTATTTCTTTTAAAAAATCATCATCTGCCTAGCCTTTTCCCAACTATGTTAGACTAAAAGCCGACCTAGGGGTCGGCTTTCAGTCTAACTAGATGTAGCTGAATACCAGTATTTTACATGGAGCGACTGCCTGCCTGACCTCTACAGTACTGGGTAATATACGACACCCTTGGTAGGCCTGGTTGTCAGACCGACCCACTGACTACCTGCAGCAACTGTCAAAGATCTCAAATGACAGCCAGGACCAACGGCTTAACGTGCTTTCTGAGACACGGAGGAAACTCGGTATGTAATGGGTCCTCGGACCAACATAGGCAAGCGCGGTTTAACCTGAAGATCGACCCGAACAGCTGTTTTATTTAGCCACAAGCTTCTCGGTAAACTTTTGCCAAGTTCTCTCTTTCCTAGCGGGACAATAAAAGCCTTTACTTGTCGCCATAACGATGTGAAAAGGCTACAAGAATCTTTCAATCACTCCAAAAGGCCCGAGTTTATTTTCATTACGCTGTTCGGCCATCCGATGTCGGAAACTTGATGAATTGCCAAACGAAACAAATTAAAGGGGAATTTATGCAAAATTTAAAAGAGGAAATCCAACGCAGCGCTGGTTTTTATATTATTGTACAGTGAAGTATCACAGTGACAACACAGACTATACGTTAATGAATATACCTCTTGTTCATGCTCTCCTGTGCACCAGGCATAGGACAACATAGTATCACGCCTGTAATCTCGGAAGGTTGAGGCAGAGGTGTACCTAATAGTTCACCCACATTTCGCCAGTTTTGTTTAAATCCTATGTAATAGGGGGCAAGCTTATTGCCATCAATCAGGCACAAATCTAGACTCCTGAATTCCTCAAGGAAAAACCCAATAAAACTTTGCTCGACCTGGTAAACGAACCCAGGACCTCTAGCTCAGCAGTCGCGCTTGCGACCACTCCACCAACGAGGTAGCCAGAACGTAGGAGGTATTAGGGACAGAATGGTATGCTATCCTCCATAAAAAATGGAGGTCCCTCCCTTTTTTTTCTGTATTATCAAATAATCAGCAGTGATAGCCTAGTGGTGTGACCGTCGGACTGCCAAGTCATAGGTCTCAAGTTCGAACCCAAGGCACACACCACTGATATTTCGGATTCATGTACGTATTGTATACTTATCACTTGCCCCGGTGAAGGGAAACATCGTGAGGAAACCAGCATGCCTGAGAGATATTTCCTGACGGCATATAAAGCCAAGTCAGAGGCCCATGGGCGGCATGAAAACTCTGACCAGGTTAGGCACTAACCACACGATAAAGAAAGATCAAATAATCAAGTAACTTTTGATGTTCGACAGCAGCTTTGATCACAATTTTCTCATAACTTCTATAAAGGACTTTTCAGACACTAATTTCACTTTGATGCCACTAACTGTATTAATTTAAATATCTCCTTTTAATCCGTTTAGGGTGAATCTTTGTTCATTATTAATTAGCGAATGGGATCATCTTTAATAAGTTGTCTGTCTTCGTTATGTTAACAGAGTACAGATTTTGTTGTTATGAAATTAAGCTTTACGAAGTTTTGAAGATACGATGTATTGAAGACCTCTCTTTTGGTTGTTGAAGTGATGTGTTAATTGGGTTCAACGGTAGCTAAAGTTTATCTTGGTAATATATAAATCTATAAAAATTTAAAAGTGATGTGTCTGTTTGATAGATTAAAACAACAGCTTTTTACTGAATGCATAATAAAATTAAAGTTGAAACGGTACTTATACAGCGTGTAACAGAAAGGGTATAATCATATGGAATACTGTGGTACGGACCATCAAAATGAACAACTTTCTCTATGGGACCACCATCGAAATCGTAAAAAAATAATCAGCTGTCCTACAAAATTTCAATACCTACTCGACCCAAATGTATGGGACAGCTGATTATTTTTTTACGATTTCGATGGTGGTCCCATAGAGAAAGTTGTTCAGTTTGATGGTCCGTACCACAGTATTCCATATGATTATACCCTTTCTGTTACACGCAGTATAGCAAAAACATTTTTTTTTAATTTTGCTTATTTCTTTGTTTCAGCTAATCTCCGAAACGGCCGATCGATTTTGGTGGGACTTTTACTGGCAGATAGCTGTTATTAAGAGGATCATCTAGGCTACTTTTATTTTAAAAATTAAAACTCTTGAAAGTGTTACCAAAATCCGATTGTTACAGGAAGTAATATAATAATATGTATAATAACCTAAAGATCGATCCCAGCAGCTGTTATTATTAAGTCACGAGCTAGATTGAACCTGTGAGATAATTTCTAACCTCCACGCAAAGCCACGGGCAAATACTAGTTTAATAAAATACAATAAAAATACCTAATCGGCAAATATGCGTAGGCCACAAACAATTTTAAGCAAACTTCCAACCCAAAGTAAGTTGTTATTAATAAACCGAATCGAGAATTTCTATTAAAACAATAAAATCTCTCGGGTACAATAAATCTGTAATCGAAAATCCCTTTGAGAACAATACTCGATAAAGTATCGGCGCTCAATTTGAGTATTCTCTCAAGTAATATCTTGGCGACGTAAAAGATAATAATATTTAGAAATATAGACACAAAAATTTGAAATTGTTGGTGGCACCGAACACCGACAATTAACGGGAGTTTAGTTTAAACTGCCGTTAGTAACTAACTAACGGGAGTTTAGTCTTGATTAATTTTCACGAACAACATCAAGCCTCTAGCACCTGACGGGTTAGACATAAGTGTAGATTTAAAAATACAAGCACATTTCGACAAATTATTTAAAAAATTGTGTGTGTTAGTGGGTTTTGGATACCTAGCTATAAATAATGTTTTGTTTTTACCCTTTCATTGATGAGGGGTTCAATCAAAATTTACCGTTTTATACTGTTATTTATGTCCTCTTTTCCTGCGTTTTTCAAGTTTATTTTTCCTTGTAAATAGAAATGTTACGGTTTAACACTGTTCAATCGTACCTGAAAATAAAATATATGATTTCACAAACTACATTTACAACTGGCTCCTTGAAAGAAAAGTATCGACACGATAAAATTTACCTCTTGCCAATTTGTTAACTAGTTTTTGTACTGATTTTTATCTTTGAATTCACAGCACAAACGAAAAGGTTTATTCCCGTCTACCCCCACCGGTCTGTCTCCACTGGTGGTGGTTGCATCTATTAACTATACTATATTAACTATTAACTTTTCTCACTTCCTATATTGTAAAATGCTGTTGAATTTTGTTATTTCCTTGCGAAAGAAATGACGGATGTTGTTGGTATTATTTGAACTAGTTAATAGCTAGGCCCAGAGAGGCCATCCCTCTTTCTAATTTGTTAGTTGAAATACTTGGTGGTGTCAGACGGCTACTTAATTGTAGAGTTTGCCACCACGGGTGCAGGATTCCACTAATTTAAGTGACATCTGCCTCCAGTCGGGACAGAGGTAGGAGCAAATGCGACTGAACAGACGCAACCACCGCCAGTGGTGGTAGATGCAACAAATAGTTGCAACTGCCACCAGTGGGGACGGACCGGTGGGGGTAGACTGGAATAAACCAACGAAAACACTGAAAGATACTTTCACATCAATGCAATAAAAAACATTCGGTGTTTAATTAAAATTAACACGTGCATTATTTGCCGACTTATTCATACGTAACGTCAGTTGTCGTATTTTAATGAATCCAACAGACGGGGCAGGGTAATTAAATATTTACATGAACTGTCTCAATAAAATACATATTGAGGCGAAGATAATGATTATGTTTTAAAAAAATATATCATTGTGAAAATGATAGCGAGTATTATTGCATTGTGCAGTGTTTCCAAGCATCACAACATACACACATTGACATGACACACACACACACACACACACACACACACATGGACACTTGAGACACACACACACTTGAGGGACGGAGATTGTCATTCCTGAAAATATTACTGATCTGTCAAGATAAAATTCTTTTAGCAGAAAATAATTAATAATTTGCAGAGATAATTTAACCTGCAATGCAATGAATATTATGTGCGTGCTAAGTTGCTGAATACTTTTAAAACAAGATGACCTGATAAGTGTTTTCCTGACGTATTTGTACGTTTTTCCTGGTACGTTTTGATAATTTAGGAATTTTATGTTGCTTCCATACTTCATTGTTGTTTATTTGCATTTCCCCTTAACATAGGAATGTCCACGAAGTTGGTTTATAACCGAATTTTTCCATTTGCCATAGGTTTAAAACCAGTAGGCAGGGCCGTAATTTATTTTTGGCCCTTTCCCTAACCCTCAAGAACAACGAGCCACCGAGCGTGGAGTTCGTGTGATATTATACGGAGCTGCAACTCGCCAAAACACCGAGCGTGAGGTTTGAGTGATATTATATGAATACGGTGCGATTCGGAAAGTATCTTATTCAAAAACATGTAGATGAAGACACGTATTTCATGAACTCAAACTCAAAATCTAATCAAATTATGTTAAGTTTAAGTCGTCAAATATCTTTAGACTCATAATAATCAAAAATGTGTTAGTTATTTTTACTGGAGGCTTGTGGTATAAAATTCAGTCTACTGATCCAAAACCTAATTATCGCGGATTAATTATTATATTTTTTTATCCACCATAAAATCTTCCTTTTTTAATTTTAAAATTGCGTTTTTTTTTAAATATAGGCACAAGTGGCGATATGAATTTTTATTTCGCTACAATTGATAGAAGTTTCGAATGTCAAGCTAATCAGACAGCGAAACTAATCCTCAACAACACCCAAAATTGCGAGACAGCATATGGCGCGTCAACATCGTGATCTGCCAAACCACCACAGAAGAACCTGAATACCAGATTACACGAACTACTGCCTATCAGGGGCCTTAGTCTGCTATTGCAATAGTGTCGGAATGGTCTATAATTGATTCAATAAGGCCCCTGGCCCACGGCGTATTGAAGCGCGTTCGAAACTCGTTTGACGTGCGTACAAAGGGTAATCGTCTGCGCGGGGCCTTATTAAATCAATGATAGACCATTCTGATACTATTTCAATAGCAGACTAAGGCCCCTGATCTCCACAATTCAATACCGGAAAACTCGATACCGCTCGATAGTATGGCCTTCAGGGTTCTCTCTACCGCCTTCTTACGATGCTCACGACAGTAAATTACTCGACTTCATTTCGGCCTCTTAATTAAATAAAATGTTGAGTAGAAATTCTCCAAACTTTTCATATATAGATGTGTCATCGGAATTGATTATCCTTACTAGTCCTTCACTACATAGTATAAAACAAAGTCACTTCCCGCTTTCTGTCCCTATGTATGCTTAGTTCTTTAACACTACGCAACCGATTCTGATGCGGTTTTTTTAAATAGATAGAGTGATTCAAGAAGAAGGTTTCTATGTATAACATTGCACCCGTGCAAAGCCGGGGCACTAGTACTATTATAAATGCAAAAGTAAGTTTGTTTGTTACCTTTCACGCCTAAACCACTGAACCGATCATCCTGAAATTTTAACATAGAAAACGAACATAGGATACCATTAATTCCGAAATAAAGTACTGTTCCCGAGGAAAACAACAATAACGTTCTTATGATAATAGATAGCGCCACGTGTCTTTCGAATCATATTTGAATTATATTATTTCAACCATCGGGAACTCAAAACTAATAGTAAACACACTAAATATCCTGTTTACTGTGGCCATAACCAACCCACTAAAATATCAAGACAAAGTATGAAAACCGAAGAATACCCCAAACGAAAGTTTAACAAATGGTGCCGTCGATCTATCGCTAGGTATCGTCGCAGAAGCAAAATAAAGATAACAAGCGGCTACCTCAAGGGACCGGGGAATAATGAGTTGGTTCGTCGTTCCACAAACTTGATACAAACCCAAACACAATGGAACAAAAGATTAGTTATTGAAACCTGGGAATTGAATGACGAAAAATTAATCAACTGTGGCAAAAGAAAATTGCTTTAATATCTTTTTGGATTAGATCAAGAAGAAGTTTTGATAAACCAGTGAGTCAAATGCTGAGAAGTGGGGGAGTATTCATACTAGAATGACGGCTGTTCGTCCTGGCTGTCAGTCGTAGATTTTTGCTAGTCGTTACAGGTCAGTCGAAAGCCCGAAATTCTGACAACCGGTCTTACCCCTTGTTTGCATTATGACAGATTCGCTTTAAGACTAAGGGGTACCGCCACACGAGGTGAATGAGACGTGGGATGAATCGGGATGAAAGTTTGATAGGTATTTTCACACTACTTAAATGATTGTTTTTGATAGCCTAAAATGAATCTATTTTATGTTAAATTTAAACAATAATAATTCCAATATCTTTTTTAGTAACAAAGTATTTGTATACAGTGTTCCCATGTCCCAAATTCCGTTAAATGTTTCGACTCGATCCACCCCATGTCCATATTCACCCCGTTTATCTCAATGGTATTACCCAGTAGCCCAGTTGTAGAGATGAAATAGAAAGTCGCTCCATGTGAAATACTGGTATTCAGATGCAGCTAGTTTGGAAAAGGCTACAATAATGAAGACTAACAGGACGGCTAATAGATATATAAGGAAAGAAGATATTACTTACTTACTTACTTTTGACGACCCGAATGGCGCAGCGGTAGTGAGGCTGCCTTACGGTCTTAGGGTCCCGGGTTCGAATCCCGGTAGGAGCAAATGTTTGTGTGACATGGACATTTGTTTCCGAGTCATGGATGTTTATATGTATAATAAGTATGTATTTACAAACAAAAAGTATCTATGTATCTATCAACTATCTGGTGTCCACGACACAAGCCTCGTTGATTAGTGTGGCACCTAGATGGCGCTGTGTGTAATGTCCAGCGATATTTATTATTTATTTTATTATTTTATTTATTACTGGATAGGTCCACTCAAATCTTTGTGGTTCTTTCTTCAAGAGACCATCTCAGACACTAATCTGCTTAGTCCTCATGTGAGTTGATCAAGATTATATGTGGACTTTAAAAGAGACTATGACCTTTGAGTTTGTTTCGGCTGTTTCTCCTCAGAGTAGTCAGGTACGAAACACCGGATTTTTTTAAACGAGATAGTTAAAAAAAAAGTCTTTGTTAAAACCTATTTGTGTATTAAACATCATTTATCCCCGCCGACCCCTAATGAATCGTGCAGAACGATGACGTATTAATAAAATACCTACCTATAATAAACCCATCAGATTAGATTCTATTGTCCTAGCCAACTTGAACGAAGAAAGGAATATTCTAGAGAAATTCGGGTCAATGAGCGTTAATGAGATCAAAATTAGTACTTTGTTTCAACAAAAGGAATTTCGAGTAAGATATTTATTAGTTTCAATTTTCTTTGTGAGTGGATTTTCTTGTTTCGTTGTTGAGGTACTCTATAAATAATCAAAATTAGGAACAGTTCATCAGTCTAGTCTTTTCCTTACTATATTGGGGTCGGCTTCCAGTCCAACTGGATGTAATTGAATAACAGTATTTTACGTAGAACGAAATGTGGAAATGTGGTGCTGGAGAAGAATGCTTGGGGTTTCGTAGACCGAGTTTCGCACGAACGTCTCGATACTTCAAGAACTCGGTATCAGGCAGCGTCTGTTTTCGATATACAATCTCGCATCCTGACATTCTTCGGACATGTATCCCGGCGTGACAATCAGTCCATAGAACGCCTTGTCGTCCAAGGAAAAGTAGAAGGCACTAGACCGCGCGGAAGGTCACCCACGCGTTGGACTGACCAGATCAAGTCTGCCATTGGAGGTTCAGTAAACGAATGCAGCAGGATGACCTCTAGCAGGCAGCGGTGGCGAAATGTCGTGAAGTGTATCACATCTGCCCCTTCCAATACTGCTACGAGTACTTAACGATCACGACCGCTCTGTTCAGAGCGTGCGGGATAAGAAGACGTAGAACGATTGCCTTTTTGATTTTCGCACACCAGTCACAAGGTACCATGGTCCATTCAGTCAATATATATAAAAAAAAAACAATCTAATCATAACCAATCTGAAGTAAAATATCTCCTTGGGCAAGAGAAAAGAAAATTGATATTTCTACAATAATTTCAGCGGCCGTTTCTCAGTATTTACGTTCCATTCGGTGAATAAATATGTTTTATTATGATTTTAGTACTTTAGAAGATTATTTGGATTGTATTTCAAAAGAAATTATGATCTTTCTGTTTTTCAAATGTCTGGTTTTTCTTAATGTGAGTCCCACAGCGAAATAAGATGCTTCAAACATTGTATCTATAGTATAAAGACTGCTATTACTGAATAATATAAAACTACGCTTCGCTCGCGTTAACTTAGAATTTGGCAAACTAGCGATGTGAAATATACTTTACGACCCATTCTCATACCTACCAAATATACATAAAAAAATTGTCAAAAATCGGTCAAGCCGTTTTGGAGGAGTGCGACCACAAACATCGTGACACGAGATTTTTATTTATAAGATACTAATAAAAATGGTGCTGTTCCACAAACGATGGGGCACTTCATATCGTGTCCTGTTGTCTGTTCATTACAGGAACTGATGGATGCTACTGAAGGCGCCAAACTAGTGGTGCCGACACAATTTATATTGCCATCAACCCACTAAGAAGAAATTTAGAAGTAGCATGTAGACTCCGAAACTATTCATGGGATCACTTGTATTGATACTGGTGGTAGAATTGGTAGTTAGACGGGTAAGTCACCGTATCGAGGCTGACTATCCAAAGTGAACAAGGAGGTATCGTCAGCGTCATTCGTCCTTATTTAAATCCACCTGATGACTAAACTTTAGGTATCTTTTCAAAATCCGACAATCTATTAACATTCCCAATAATATCAGTTCAACAAATCTATATAAAGAACCTGAAACTGATCGTGATTAATTGAGCAAAGTTAGTTATATCGAGACGATCAAACTTCGGGCAATAGTTGGTACAGAGAAAATAATAATTAAAACTTGCTAAGAGATTAATTATCGCGTTCTGAAGAGATATCATAACTTTGTCGTAGTTATTCCACTGATGTAGTAATTGAAATCTTTGATGTGAAGGATTACAAAGAAAAAATACTATTGAAAGTTGGCCTGTTAATTGGTTCGGTGAATTTTTGATCATATCAAAATGACTCGAAAGAATATTCAAGGGTTACCTACAGACCCAGGGTTGCGGGACTGTTCGAAAGAGATACCGCGGCACTGGAACACAAAGCGCAAAGGAAGGAACATGGATGGGTTTTAGTCAGTAAAAGTCTGACACTACCGCCTGCTCAGCCCAGAGCGGGAGGGTTATTTGATGATTTCCCATCCGAAAAAAAAGGGTAACCTACAGAACGCTATGAAACGACGCTATGACGCTGTGTGAAGGATGATATGGCTAGAATGGAGGTGACTGCTGAGATGACGAGTAATAGAGAAGTAAGGAAGAAGAAGACATGCTGCACCGACCGCAAATAAGTTGGGATAAGGGCAGAAGAATGATGACCTACAGAACGCTATGACGGTTGACGAATCGTCAGAAGATTAAAGCCTGATAAAAAGGTAAAAGAGATGGACCAGAGTCCAACTGAGACGAATCACACGCAACGATGCGGGTCGAAATTATTTACACCGATTGCCAACTAGTATGGAGGTGCGACTGGTGCCCCGGACAACTGGTGCGAATATTCGCTTGACTTCTTAAACATTGGAACATTAGCCCGTTTTGCGCGTGGCTTTTGCCCAATTTTAACCACTCCGTAACTCCTACGACCGTATTCAAACGTTCACGGTTCATGCAAAATTACTACATCCCAAAGCCAAAACATTGTCATCGTCATCATCATTTTCTTGACCTTATCCCAATTTATTTGGTGTCGGAGCAGCATGTCTTCTTCTCACATACTTCTCATTTACTCGTCATCTCATCAGACACCTCCTTTCCTGCCATATCATCCTTTACACAGTCCATACATCGTTTCTTTGAAAAAAAAAAACAAAACACGATCTCCATACTTCACACCTACATAAACCTAAATCTTTAGAAATATTCCCCTTTCAGCTTTAAACCCAACTAAGCAAAGAAAATAATCCCGCAATACATTATGAACTTCACAGTTTACTCTCAAAAGATAATCACTGAATATAATATGTCGTTTAATGAACATCGTTTAGGCATCCCGCAGTTTCCCAAAACCGTGTCTCGTAAGTATATTATACTATTTGCATGCTTTAAATATCTTGTGAGGAGAACGACGGAATTATTCTGGTAGTTAGGTGTGAGAATGTGGAATTTTAGCCATCGGTTTCATCCGTATGAAGGTCGGAAATTATACTATAGGGACTTACTTACAGGATCAAAATTATCATAATATTTTCTAACCAATGATATCTACACTAATATTATAAAAAGAAAAGATTTGTATTTTTGTGTGTATGTTTGTAATGAATAAACTCAAAAACAACTGCGCCGATTTCAAAAATTCTTTCACCATTATAAAGCTACATTCAATCTGAGTAACATAGGCACCCGTGCGAAGCCGAGACGGGCCACTAGTTATAAACAAAAAGAGGTAGATATCTCACTAGCGTGCGCAAATTGTTACAGACAAATGTAGGCAATTGTAGTCATTTAATTTAGTCGGTTAATAGCAGCGAGCGTAACAAAACGTGTCAGTGTTGTGACATTAATACACCTAAAATGCCAAGTTGTGTGATAAGAAAGTGTAAAACTATGGTTCCCAGAGTGAAGGAGTTTCATACCATGTATATGTATAATAAAAGAATGTCATATTTGTATTTTTCACGATTTTATCAATTACAAATAAATATCGAGTGTGACAAGGACAACAAAATGTATTTCAAGCGCAACACACTACAGATAGCTAGGTATCTCTTTCTGTATCATAAATTCCGTATTATCTATCGAAGTCATAGTTGAAATTAATATACATCTGTAGGTGAGTACATTTATAATAACAACGCAACGATATTTGAACGCCGCTCAGTATGAACGTAGCGTATCTTTCTTTATAATATCACTAGCGACCCGCCCCGGCTTCACACGGGTGCAATGTTTTACATATAAACCTTCCTCTTGATTTACTCTATCTATTGAAAATAACCGCATCAAAATCCGTTGCGTAGTTTTAAAGATGTAAGCATACATA
The DNA here is from genome assembly GCA_947578425.1 of Eugnorisma glareosa. Taxonomy (NCBI): domain Eukaryota; kingdom Metazoa; phylum Arthropoda; class Insecta; order Lepidoptera; family Noctuidae; genus Eugnorisma; species Eugnorisma glareosa. The sequence continues at coordinate 16,257,654 of OX387979.1, forward strand.
GGGACAGACAGCGGGAAGCGACTTTGTTTTATACTATGTAGTGATTGGTCCTAACTTAGGTCATGTCTTAGGTCATGACATAGATGATGTCCTTGGGCTACTTGGATTGGTTTCCCTTCATTAAAGAAGAAGTCGTTGTTACCCCATCTAACCAGCGCTGAAAGATCTACTAAACAAAAACGCCCGTTTTAAGCCGAAGGTTTAGCCAGAAGTGACCTTTAGTACACCCACATTTCGCCAGTCATGTATTTAAGTCTAAAAAACTTATATTAGGCTATATTTTTGTAAAAAATATGACGTTCTACGTTTATTATGATGTATGTTTAATACAAAACATTCTTCCACAAGTCTTCATAGAATGTCTTAGGTTATTACAAAGGACTAATGTGAGTTTGAAGTGACTGCTTCGTTTCTTTAATGGTCTCAAGCGCGACTGCTGAGCATGAAGTCCTGTTTTCGATTCCGAGTCGGGCAAAGTGTTATTGGGGTTTTCTATCAGGAATTTCTCAGTCCCAGCCACGTCACGAGTCTGGACTTGTGCCCGGTTGATGGCAATACTAAAGCGTAACTGGCGAAATGTGGATGTACTATTAAGTAGTTAGATGCACCTCTGGCCAATCCTTCCGGGATTACAGGCGTAATGTTATGTTACGCCCATTTCGCGGACGAAGAATATCCTCTCGCTAGACGATAGATTAAACGAAGCTTACCTACTTATTGATAAAATGATAAGCGTCCCAACTCTTAAAGTACTTACAGCGATCCAACATAGTTTCAAGCCAATGTTCCAAAGCCCGTCGGAGCAATATTGATGAAGCCTCACATTCTAAAGTACATTATTGGAAAAAGATTTGGAGCTATAAAGCCCCACGCTCCCTTGCATTAAATTGACTTGTGTTACAAAAACTGCTGGCACTTGAAATTTTATAGACTTTAGCTGAGAAGTTTGACTTAGTTTTCTTTGCTCCTTTTTCTTAAGTTCTGATATTTATTATAATCAGACCAGCAGCTGCCCGCGACCTTCGTCCGAGTGAAATTAGTATAAAAATATTACTTTTCGAATTTTTGTACACGAAACCCTCCTCCTCCTGTTGTTCCTTTTTAGAGTTCCGTACCTCAATCCGCAAAACGGAACCCTTAAAGGATCACTTTGTTGTCCGTCTGTCTGTCAAGACCGTTTTTCTCAGGAATGCGTGGCGGTATCAAGCTGAAATTAATACCAAATACTCAAGTCTGCTACCCAATGAAAAAATCATAGTTGTAAATCAACGCGATCAAAAGCTATCACTGTTTATGTCGCACATTATGCGATTTAAAAAGAGAATTAAAACCTATAGGGTACTTCTCTTTGACCTAGAATCATGAAATTTGGCAAAAAGCAAGACCTTACAGCATATACAAAGAAAAAAATCCAAAAAATAAACAAAGTTGAAAATTAAAGGGTGTCCCCATACATACATTTTTTTTAGATAATGGTACGGAACCCTTCGTGCGCGAGTCCAACTCGTACTTGGCTGGTTTTTTTCTTAATTAATTTTGTTACATATACACACACATACATTTTAAATACATTTTTGCCGTTGATGTCAATTCATACTGTTTTGACTTTTCTATCATCGTTATCGCTAATAGGATATCTCCTTTGTTTAGACAAAGGAGATTGCCCTCAGGTGTCGTATAAAGTTGATAGTCATTAGTACGACAGAGACTCATTATTCCCGTAGCTGGGGTCGAATCTATTTTTGGAAGTTTAAATTCCTTTTGTTGAATAAAGTTATTTTCACATCGAATGGATACTATAGTGAATCTGTTGCCCTGAAGTAATTATTTCTTACACAATAACGCAATCATTTCGAATAATGATAACCTATACTTTTCCGTTGAAAATTCAATCAAACTGTCCCATGGATCAAATACAACCTACAACTATAGATGAAGAAGAACCTACAACTATAGAAGAGAGAAGAAAATAGAGAATACGTCCAAACGTAAAACTAAAGTCTTTTAAATTAACCAACAATTATTTAAAAAGGTCATTACCCAAACCATTTTCAAGCGACATCGAATCCCTAACGACCTGTCAATCGCCTTGAAAGCACCAGAATAAGGCCACAAGACTATATAGCGTCTCATTGAAACGCAAATTGGATCCGACGCTGGAGCAAGTGTCCCTTTTCCTGAGATTTGCATAAGAAACTCGTGTAGTGACGTCAGCGGCTCAGTTCCATCAATGCCAACCCCAGGACAGTGTTGCTCAAATGACACGCCTACTGACGGCCGCCCTGTTTTACGATCGAGGGAATTTGGTGTGTGATGTTCCTGTTGTCAGCGCTTGTACATGAGTTACAGGCTCAAGCGAAAGTCGTGCTACGACAGTGACTGCGGAAAAAAACAAAAGAAAGTCATTATTTCGTGACGGACAAAGGAGGGTGAAAAAACATGGCCTGCATAAAAAAGACATTTTTTTTTTTGCCTACGCTGTCCCGCTTCTTGGCAAAGGGCTCCCCCAATGCCTTCCAGGAGAGCCCTTTTTCTGTGCCTCCTCAAACCAGCCCTCGCATTACGCGTCCAGATCGTCTCGCCACCTCTTTCTGGGCCGGCCTCCCGGCACCCATTGCGTTGAGTCTTTTGCCCAGCGGTCGCCGTGCATGCAGCTGACGTGGCTCGCCTAATCGGAACGCAGTGTAGTGTAGGGGCATGTGCGGAGCAGTAAAGGGAACTACCTAAACCGTTGCGTTGATGGAGATATCTAGAAATCATTTTTATTTTTTAGTTTTTGTAGTATCGAAACCCAACGTGTTATTGACGACCCGAATGGCGCAGCGGTAGTGAGGCTGCCTTACGTTCTTAGGGTCCCGGGTTCGAATCCCGGTAGGAGCAAATGTTTGTGTGATGAGCATGGACATTTGTTTCCGAGTCATGGATGTTTATATGTATAATAAGTATGTATTTACAAACAAAAAATATCTGTGTAGTAATATCAACTATCTGGTGTCCACGACACAAGCCTCGTTGCTTAGTGTGGCACCTAGATGGCGCTGTGTGTAATGTCCAGCGATATTATTTTATATTATTATTACTTACATAACTTACCGTGAGTACATCACGGTATTACGACACCGTGAAGTTTAACAAACGAAGGATTAAGATCTTTTGTTATTTTAAAATTATGAGTCCAGTTTTCAGGGTTATTGTTATTCTTTAAAACTTAATCTCATTGTATCGCATCTTTTATGACTACCAAGGCAAGGCTACTACATACCAAGGCTTTTAGTGCTTTCAAAAAAAAATTACTTACTTTCATTGTTCTCGACCAGTATCCGTTTCAGTGTTATTTTTTGTAAAAATAAAAATACTTTTCTCTGGTTCGTATGATAAGCCTCAAGTCATTGGTAAAACTTTGAACTTAAACTGGATAATGCAATGGAGCTTGCTAAGAACTAATGGAGGACTTAGCATCTCGTAATAGTTTCAATGGAATAATAACCTGCATCCATAAGGTCTTCTTAGCGTGTCGATGACCACTTAAATTGAGTCGGCCCAAAATTTGGCGACGAGTTTGGCACTTTCAGTAGCGTCAATCAGCTACTGTGATGCGCCGAAATTCGACGGTTTTCGACTGACTGCCTAACTGACCTCCGCAACCCAATTAGTACTGGGTAATACCAATTGGTACTGGTTGTCAGACTTTCGGGCCACTGACTACCTGCAACGAGTGTCAAAGATCTACAAATGATAGCCGGGACCTCCGGTTATGTAACGGGTGGTCACCCATCCACGGACCAACCTAGGCAAGCGTGGCTTAACCTGAAGATCGGCCCGAGTGGCTGTTATTATTTAGCTATTAGCTCCTTATTTACCTGCTTGAAAAATACAGTTGACTAAAATCGTGTATTTTTTTCATGAACAAAATTGCGTACTTTTTTTGCCTTTTGAATAAAGAAACCTTGAGATACACTGACGGAATGGATGTAAAAGCTGATCGAGACGTTTGACTCGAACCTTTGATTCGGGTTTCAGTTTGAATGAAAAATGCGTGCACATATTCTTTTCGATTTGATCCTATAGGTCACGAATGAAATGATAAATCTAAACAGTTTACTTGGTAAGTATTTGATTAATAAAAGTTTTCTTGAGAAACCAATTCGTGGTTTTTCAGACTTTATTACATGGCATGGGTGTTGATTAGTTTTACTGAATGACAGCATTCTACATAACCCTCTTTTTTTCGGATGGGAAATCATCAAATCACGTCCCGCTCCGGGCGGAGCAAAAGGGAGTGTCAGACTTGTACTGACTAAAACCCGTCCACCCGTGCGGTTCGTCTCGATATTTTTGTCGCTGGTAGTACATAGTACATACTATGCGTCGGACGAGTTGGGAATGAGACGAATTAGTGCATGAAACGAGTTAGGAAACTGACCAGCTGCCAAGGTGACGTATTAGTGAATGTGACTTAATAGGGATGGCGACGAAATAGCAAATCTGACGAGTGGTCAACACATCCGTCGACACGGCCTGTCGTCATAAGACGGACGGACGGCGAGCTAGCCCATAGCTCACCGTCCACAAGCCCGTGTTCCACATCAATATGTTAAGTCCAATATGTTTTTTCTTGTTTTTTAACCTTTTGACCTTCCATTTTGTCACTTATTTGTGTCGTTTTGTGTACAGGACACGTGCTTGCTTGTCACTTATATGTGACAATCAAGTTCAAAAGGTTAAGTGTCTATAAGGGATTTGGAGAAACAGCAGTGAGGTGTGAGTGTGGAGCTGCATCAGAAACAATGGTCCACCTCCATCCTGCCTTGTGAGCCCCAAAACGTGCAGTCACAGTAACCTCTGCGCTGCCACCGATTACGCTGTGGAGGGCGCGAAGGAGGGTCAGTATAATACCAGCCTATTACTGTCCCACTGCTAGGCAAAGGCCTCTTCTCAACAGAGAAGGCACGAGCATTGATCACCACGCTTGCTCAAGACGGGTTGGCGATTTCAGACTTTTATAAGTCCAGGTTTCCTCACGATGTTTTCCTTCACCGATGTCTGTGATGTCCAACATAAACTTAGAGAGTAGGTACATATGAAATTATGAATTGAAAAAATCACATTGGTACTTGCCTGGATTTGAACCCACAACGTCGTGCAAGAAAGGCGAGGCCTTAACCTCTGGGCCATCACGATCATCAAAAATAAAGGCTTAATATCTAAAAAAACGACAATAAAAATGAAAAAATCCGGAGAAATGTTTTCCAGTAGAATATGATTCAAATTATGGAGCTGAATGCACCCTGACAGTTTGTGGAGGGCTGTCCCTTACGCCCTGTATACAACATGTAACAGAATAAACGCAAAACCTCTTAACGGATAATTGTACTCATCATTATGAACATTTTCACTATGGGATCAACACCGAAATCGCGAAAAAAAAATCAGCTGTTCACATTTTGTCGAGTTATGCGCACAGAAATGTATGGGGCAGTCGAATTTGTTTTCGCGATTTCAGTGTTGGTCCCATAGTGAATGTTGTTCATAATGATGAGTACATAATGACCCCTTAGTAGGTTTTGCGTTCATTCTATTAGACGTTGTATAAAATACTGTCGTGCTAGTGATACGAAGAAAAAGCAGGCATTTCTACTGACCTTTGGGCAAGCCAAAATTTAACACCAAAAAAGAAAACAGGTCATTAATTGATTGATCTATAATTATTAGTTGGTGATAAACAGCGGTGAAAGTTATTTTCTTTTTCCTTGTTAGTACTTCAATCGGTTGTAAACCTTTAGTCGATTTTTTATGCGGGTACTATGACGTCTTCAAGCAGGAGTAATTCCAGTTTGGGAAAGAGAGAGCTATACAGGTCGTCTAGCGCCATCTCTTTCTGACACTGGAATTATTCCTGGTAGGTCACCTGAGGTCCATTTTTCCCCCCGTTCCATAAATCCCTACTGACATATCCCTGCTGGTAGGGATACTTGGAGTTTGGTTTCCAATTATCGCTAACGGTTGGGATATATGGAATTTTCTACTCCATATATCCCTAGGTACTGATCCGCACTGGTGGGGACAGTTGGTTTTTTTTTCCATTTATCTTTACCAGTAGTGATAAGCTTTCAAGGGCTTCTTTATATGATTAATTTTAATAGGGGTTCCTGAATTACTTGTGATAGTGAATCACACTAATAATAAAAAAAAACGAAAGTTTGTATGCATGTATGTGTGTATGTTTTTACTCCTTCACGCTCAAACTCAAGTATCCCTACCAGTGGGGATATGTCAGTAGGGATATATGGAAGGGTGGCATTTTTCTAGCGAAGAATTGCCTCTCAAAATTATTTACTTTGATTTATTCAGTAGAGTCCCATAGGTGGTGGCGTTTGTCAATCAATATTCTATGTAGTTGTTGTGATTTTCTTCGACTGGTCTTTCTATTAATGTTGTGCTTCTAGAAGCAATCAAGGGTGTATAATCTGAACTGCTATCTACGCAACTTTCAGCACTTAGGTACATGTTTTAAAGTCAAGCGGTGATAGTCATTTTTATTTTGGATATTAAGTATATTTTTTGTTCTCTTGGGTGGAAATAAATTCAAAAGTTTTAGATGTAGGTTTAAAAAAAAAAAGTTGCTAGTTCATAATCCTTATATTTCATTTTCTATAATTTGATAGTAATAACTTAATTAAAAATTACATAACGCAGTCCACATTCATTCTTTTACAAAATATAATAATACTGTCAAACATCACGTTATTAATAAAATTATTATTTTATCTATTAATAAAGAAGACTAGCAATGTGTGATGCATTACTAATATTCCTGTTTGTTCCTTCAATAAGGCTAGATTTGGTGGGGAATAACCACAATAAATTAAATAGCACATACCTATTAAAACAAAGGACCAAGCCATTATAACAAAAGGACTAATTACACAAACTGGGTGTAAAAGGACACTTTATGGAGTCGTCAACCAAGCATGCTGTACATCAAACCAAGTAAAACTGTACCAACATATTTTTCGGGAAACGACAGATTTTTGTGTGGAAAATCACGTTTTACGTTACAGCTCAATGATACGCCCTTAAGACATTGTATTACAGGGGGCATCTTTGTCCTTCAAAATCAGTAACACAAAAAATCATGTTTGTTGTATGGGGGCCCCCCTTTAATAGTAGTGTTTTTAGTATTTGTTGTTATAGCGGCAACAGAAGTACATCATCTGTGAAAATTTCAACTGTCTAGCCATCACGGTTCATGAGATACAGCCTGGTGACCAGACAGGTGAGCCAAACAGACAGACGGACAGTGGAGTCTTAGTAATGGGATCTCGTTTTTACTCCTTGGGTAAGGAACCCTAAAAATGATAGCAATGAGGGGAAGACTACGTGCCCTTCGGCTTTTTTAGGGGTCTTTATACACCCTTTATAGATTTGAAGACGAAAATCTTCAGGAAGTATTAAAAAAGGTAAAGGTACAACATTTTGTATATACAACAGCAAACCGCATTAGGAAAGCGGCCGTATACCGCAAACAGAACTATTGTCTCTTCAGATGAAGTAAAAGGTGAAATCATTGTTTCATCTGTTATATTTTATTTTTGGAACACTCTATTGCATGGCTAGAATTCACATAGATTTAACATTTAAAATGTGTTTTTTTTTTTAACTCATAGATAAACTTTATACAGCGTGTAACAGAAAGGGTATAATCATATGGAATACTGTGGTACGGACCATCAAACTGAACAACTTTCTCTATGAGACCACCATCGAAATCGTAAAAAAATAATCAGCTGTCCTATACAAAATTTCAATACCTACTCGACCCAAATGTATGGGACAGCTGATTATTTTTTTACGATTTCGGTGATGGTCCCATAGAGAAAGTTGTTCAGTTTGATGGTCCGTACCACAGTATTCCATATGATTATACCCTTTCTGTTACACCCTGTATAATTAAGTACATAAAAAATGAATATGATTATAGGACGCACGTTATTATAAATAATAAAAGTATCAAACATAATATTCGCTTCTGCATTATTTATCTAAAATTATAAATCAACTATAATAATATTCTTAAAACATAGAGCGATTAATTTAACCACTCTTATTAATATTTTATCATTAATATTAAACTAATAAATTTAATTTTATATATTTACAATATACATGCTATTATCACAAGGATAAAAATTCGTAAAATATAAAACGATTCCCTTTATAAACTTTTGCAACATTTGTCTATTAAAGACTTTCGTAATTTATCTCGGATGATAAAAACGATTAATTGACATTTTAGAGTTTACATATTATCTAGATTTTCCTTTTTTTTTCATCAAATTATATTCAAAGGCAAGACAAGCATTTTTTCAACAGGGGGGGTACTATGGCGTCTTAAAGCAGCAGTAATTCCAGTGTGGGAAAGAGACAGAACTATACAGGTCGCCTAGCGCCATCTTTTTCCCGCACTGGAAATACTCCTGCTTTAAGACGTCATGGTAGGCCACCAGGTCCGTTTGCACAACAAATCACTAAATTCTTATAACGTTTAAACGTCAAACAATTGACATACAGAAAGGATGTTGTTAAACTCTTTTAGTACTAAACGTATTTAGTGATTAGCGGTGCAAGTGGGCCTATTATTGGAGAGCCAATCACAAAACTATTTTTATCTTAGAGCTAAAGAGCTTCTTCATAAGTACCTTTTTATACTAGTTTAAAATCATTCATCACAACTTCAAATTATCACAATGAGTGCTCATTCAGAAAATTTTAACAATTCAGTCTCCAAAGAATAATATAAAGACGAAGTTCTTAGACCTCGTTCGAAAGCTGCCAGTCAAATTTTTACGGAATATTGACACTGACAGCACTTAGACGTGGTTTAGATGTACTAATCGCGTTCAGTCTCCGTGGAATTCGCCTTAAAAAATGAATATTAAAATTGAAAAACACACATTATATTTTTTGGGACAAAACGACAATTGATAAAATTTTCTAAATCATTTTCTGTAGTCTGTTAACATAGTAATTTACTTTGTTTTCTAAATCTTTCTTTTACAATTATTTTCAAAGCTAACTACAATCTAATAATGATTATGGAAGACGTTTTAGACCGAAAACAAATGTAAGGTCAAGTCTTCAATTTTTCTCAATAAATCTATTTTAGAAAAAACAGCGTTGTAGTTTCATTCAGCACATATTTAAGGCCACATATTAACCAAAGCGATAGCCGCGTGATTACGCAACCGTTGCATTCATTTGTTTCGTTTTAGTTTTTCGAATAAATGAGAGATACATGAATGCGACGATCGTGTATTCGGGCGACTGATTGCTTTGGTCAGTGTAAGACAACTAAGAATATTAAAATACGAATAAAATAATTTTAGGCTTTGTTATCCTATAGGCACTCAATGTTTGATCCCTTCCCAGATTTCCCTACCCATTCGGAAGCCAGATACGTCTAGATTAACTATAATGATGATTTGATGAGCCTCAATTTTATTCAAGTAATCAAAATTGTATACCATTTACACCTTTTCATCCACCTTTTCATTCATAGGCAGACATCTCTTAGACTATTGACTGCATTAAACAAACTTTAACTGCAGTAAAACAAGGCATGTTTATGCTAAAATGGCACTTATGTGCACTAAGAATAAGACTCTTAAAACTTAACCAAGGAATCACAACCGTGTTCTACTTCTTCCAATTGACGGTGTAGGCGATCCTCCGACGTCATAAACGTCGAATAACCGACTACCAGCAGTTACAAAGACTGTTGGTTTCGAATCTAAAGTCTCATTAAGCGTTGTATCGGTAACTGTTTCTTCAGTTTTTTCTGAAGAGTCCTTCTCAGCTTCTTTTTCTTCAGCAGGAGGCGGTTTCTCTGTGGTGAAGAACCTTTTTGGTCCTGGTAGCTTTCTAGCAAGTTTCGCTACTAGTGGATGCAGGAGGCGTTCGTCAAAAGCATCACTTTTGCTGCTCGTTAAGAGACCAATGATGTTACCCAGGGTGACGCAGATTATTGTGCCGATGACTGCATACCACATGTAGGATATTGAGTAGAATTTGTGAAGCTCGGTCATTCTGTAAAAGAAATGTGTAAATAAATATCGCTGGACATTACACACAGCGCCATCTAGGTGCCACACTAAGCAACGAGGCTTGTGTCGTGGACACCAGATAGTTGATAATACTAAATAGATACTTCTTGTTTGTAAATACATACTTATTATACATATAAACATCCATGACTCGGAAACAAATGTCCATACTTATCACACAAACATTTGCTCCTACCGGGATTCGAACCCCAGGACCTTAAGAACGTAAGGCAGCCTCACTACCAATCGCCATATGTCGTTTTAGCGATCAATTTTTATTGTCCTGTCAGATAGATAGAAGCCACGACTTCTCCTATTTCGCTCTTTCTTCTTCTCTTTAATGGAAATGAGATCCACGATCGACCGACCGATTCGTTCGATAGGTACTGGGCTTAAGAGTCTAAATCTAATTACTAATCCTACTAATAATATAAATGCGAAAGTTTGTGAGGATGTTTGTTACACTTTCACACAAAAACTCCTGAACGGATTTAGATGACATTTGGCAAAAAGATACTTAATAACCTGGATTAACATATAGGATACTGTTTTATCCCGGCAGTACGATCCCGTGGGACAGTTACGGAACTTCACGCGGGCGAAGCCGCGGGAATAAGCTAGTGAATAATATATTACTAAAAAGGTTGGCTTTCCAGAGCAATAATCAATGAGATGAAAGATTGCTTCAAGTGTATTGAGTTTTATTTAATTGTAAACTTTGCAGTAATGACGATTTCTATCACCAGCCTACAGCAATCAACTGCTGGTCATAGGCCTCTCCAATCGCACGGCATTCAACGATTCTTGGCAACTATTGTCCAGCTGCTACCAGCCATCTTGCCAGCAGCCGTTCTATCTTCCGTTGCATCATCTGACAACTTCTTATTAACACATACCTAACATAAGCAAGTTAACAATACTTACACAGGAGACATGGTCGGAGGAACATGGGTCATATTGATGGACTGCAACAAAGGTGCTAGGTGTGCCAACGTCGCATTCACTTCTACCGGCAGAGCTTTATGGACCAACGTCGATATAGTCGCATTTGGACATTGCTGAAATAGACAATGCCATTAACGTTATTTGTAAAAGCATAAATAAGGGATCAGACAAAACAAATACGGACAAATTGTACATTTTCTGTGTCGTTGGTCTAGTGTTCGCAAGCGCGACTGCTGAGCATGAGGTCCTGGGCTCGATTTCCGGGTAGGGTGAAGTGTTATTGGGTTTTTCCATCAGTAATCTTTCAGTAGCAGCCACGGAATCTAGATTTGTGGCCGTTTGATGGCATCAAGCTTTACATTTCTTTACATTACATAGGCCTTTAACATAACTAGCAAAAAGTGGGTGTAGTATTAGGTACACCCCTGCCTAACCCTGCGGAGATCACGTGCATGATGTTATGTCTATGTGAAAACTAACCTCAGTAGACATAGGCAACATAGCCACTCCCTTGTTCACATAAAGAAGCCTGCCAGCCGCCATCCAAGTAGTGACCACATGAGACGCAATCATGCCCCACAAGGCTCCTTTTCCATTGGCGACGGGACAGAGGGCTGCTAAGATGAAGACTCCTAGCAAGGCGCCTGATGTTGCCGAGGTGACCAATAAGGAGCCTTCGACGACTCCGCCCACAATGCCAACACAGAGTGACAGGCACATAATGATGAGAGCTGAAAAGAAAATAAGGTATTGAGTCTGGCTGTGATTTGCGGTTATCGACTTCGAAACTCGGAATTCCCCATATCATAAATACACTAGGCCCACATGGTGGAGTATGGCCGGCTTCCTCACTGAGAGGAGATCTATGTCCTAGCAGTGGGGAAACCACAGGGTGATTTATTTATTGACTTTCCAAAAAAATCCGAGTATTGAAAGAATTGCTGATTCTGCAAATAAGACGTTCCGCGATTTAGACCGTTCACAAAAGATCATTTGGCACACGATTTGGAATATCCAAAAGGTATTTAGCCATTCTTCTAATTAAAATCGTGGATCATTAATCGTCCCGTTTGAACAGTTTCAGTATTCATTAGACACTTAGCCACCAGTGTCATTGTTATAGCCATTGAAATAAATTATTTATTTTAATTTGGCTTCGCATTACGTCATAGCGAAGGAAGGAAATGACACATGGATGTGATGTCATCTTGAGACAACGTCAATTACAATGGTGTTTATTTTGGTTCGTAGACTGTAGAAAAGACGGGTAAATTGTTTAAAACACAATGCCAGTGTGGATCCCCTCTGCAGGATATGCCCCACCTCCTTTCTTGCCCATCCAGCACAGCCACCAGCACCTTCCAGGATTTAAACGAAGCCAACGACAGAGCTGTGCAGGTGGCTATATACTGGTGGCCTTTTTTTTTTTCGGATTGGACATCATCAAATAACCCCTCCCGCTCTGGGCTGAGCAGGAGGAAGTGTCAGACTTTTACTGACTAAAACCCATCCATGTTCCTTCCTTTGCCCTTTGTGTTCCAGGGCGACGGTATCTCTTACGAACAGTCCCGCAACCCTGGCAGGCATCGGTACTTCGTACCCCTTCCTGTTTGCTGACTCTCTTTGAGGCGCGCGTGGAACACGAACGCGCCGGCGACACGGCCTGTCGTCATTTAAGACGGAAGGACGGCGAGCTAGCCCATAGCTCACCGTCCACAGGCCCGCGCCTACGGTGGCCGGGGGCCACCACGTGGCCCCCGACGCCCGGTGCGTCTCCCGCGGCGGCCGAGACGTGAGGCTCTCTCCCTCTCACGTCCCGCCACCTCCTTCGCTAGCATGACTGCTTTGCAGAAGGAGGTGACGGCGTCCCATTCCCTCTCGCTCCGGACCAAGGATTGAACCAGAGCCGGACGCGAGAGGTCGCCGCCACCATGACGTCTTAAAGCAGGAGTAATTCCAGTGTGGGAAAAAGATGGCGCTACACGACCTGTATAGCTCTCTCTCTTTCCCACTCTGGAATTACTCCTGATTTAAGACGTCATAGTAACCCCCCTGGTCGGGTATTATTTGAGTCCATCGACACGCAAAGAAGAAGAATTGTTTAAAAGAGGAAAAGGAGTCGATGAATAAATACGTTATTCGGTGAGTCCAAAGATATCTATAGAAGGGTGAATAGATGACGATGACGGTGTGCTAATGAAAGCTAAACAAAATATTAAATTTGCATATATTACCATAAATAACTCCAATAATCTTAATAACAGTCAGCTGTTGCTTATCACTGATGCCCTTGAAAGCAGGCGCAAAGGAAACAAAGTCTTCCCACGTCACCGTCGACAGAGAGTTCACGTTTGATACCAGGAAACTGTAATCAAAGAAACAATGTGTTAGACATGAAGTACTAAAGATAAATCAAGAACGAGTCAAGGCTTTCTGTAATAACAAATGAAATTAAAACAATTATTATGAAACACACCGCATTCAGCAATCTGCCTCCACCACAATTGAGGCTCGAATGACGTATTTTCTCAAATAAGGTTGACGAGACATTGAAAGGCATTGGAGACAACAGACATGTGATCGATGGATCACAATTGGTGGATGATGATCCCGCACGACCCAATCCGTTCAGAGCGGAGATCTATGTACCAGCTGTGGATACATTATAGGCCGTTTATGTTGATGGATAGAGAGGGAGAGGGAGACCAAGGAAACGATGGATGGATTTTATGAAGAACGATATGAAAGAAAAAGACGCAAATGATGCCGTGACGTCTGACAGGGGAGAATAGAAGAAAAAAAACGTGTTGCGCCGACCCCAAGTAGAATGGGACAAGGGCTGGAATATACTGATGATGTGTATTATGTAAAGGGCACGACACGTCTTTTGACAAAGACTTTTATGATTGTCTGATAGAACTTTTACAAAACATAATTAAAACTACAAACCTTAAAGCCCCATTAAACAGGCTCCCCAGAAACAGCCCAAGCATTCCCGGCAAAAAACTGAACTGATCTTGTACGTAAAACGGCAAAACCTCATCAGGGGCTGCAATCTTGCCCGAAGCCAGGGGATCGCAGTACTGGTACATGGCATAGAGGGTCATGCCGACCACCCAGGAGAGGCTGAAGAGAACAGCTACTGCTGGAACGTTGGCTAGTAAGGTCCTCCTGACCCTGGCTTCACTGGACATGGAGCAGTAGCGTTGAACGAAGGTCTGCTGGCAACCGTAGATGGAGACGGACATGAAGAGTTGGCCGATGATTGCGGATAGTGTATCCACGCGTACGGTTGGGTCTCCAGTTATTCTAGAAATAGAAAATGTTTTGTTAGAACTTTTTTGCATAGAACCACGACCAAAGTTGTCTAGAATTTTGTTTTTATTGACGAATATCCCGTGACTATACAGACGGATAGTATACCAGTGTATGACTAAAAGTATTTCAGTTATTGCTATGCGTGTGAGTTTATAATATCAATAATTAGCAAGTCTTCAAAATCTAGCGCTTTAGCTGATCGACACCCGAACACCGAACCAATAGAACATCGTTTATATTAGATCTAAGTTTCCCGAATAAAATAAATAAAATATTGGATTCAAATACTGGGTTAAACCGAATGGTTTTTTAAATATAAAGACCAGAATGTGTCTGCATCGACTTCAGCAGGATTGAAACTTTCGATAACTTTAAATTCAATTCATTTTTTACTTTTTAGTATGGTTATCGCCGATATAATGTCAATTTGTGTAGGCTACAAGGAGTTACTTTGCATTAAAGTTAAGTATTTCAAGATGTCTTTCGAATATTTACGTCACCAATAAAGCCATGAGAAAGTATACTTACTGGAAGAATTTCAATCTTCCGCCTTCAATATTGTCGTTGACTACTTTATGTGGGCCTCCCGCCGTGATGGTCGCTTGAATGATGAAGGCGCCACTGACCATTATCATTGTCAGTGTTTGAATTACATCAGCTCTGAAAAAGAAAACACATTCGTTCTCAGTTTTGTTGACGACTTAAAAATTTAAAATAAAGCTTTCTGTCTTCTGTTTCTTTTGTTTCTATGGTTCGTTTTAATCGAAATAAAGGGAAGGGCTGTCCCGTATTCTTCGTAATTGGACAAAGGCGTAAGTTTATGTAAGTGTATGTACTTATAAAGGGTGTAACAAGACCCTTAACGAAGCTGAAAGGCACTTGTTCTCCCCGTCATTGCGATCATTTTTGTTCTAGACCATACCTGAGAACCATCTAGTTAAGGAGATTTTGGGGTCAAAGTTCCAAGTTTTTTCTTTTTTAATACATGTCTTTACGTAAGATTTATACTGTAAACACCTCCACGACCCCCGTACTATTAAACCCATCCATCAGCACAATGTTTTGTGTGCGTTACATTATGTCCTTACAAAAAACGTGAATTTTTACCCCAAAAAAAAAGTCGTTTCCCAGCAATAATTTTTACGTAAAGTTACTTAGATTGATGTTCAGATCGCGTGGTTGTCGGCTTCTTGAAGGGTCTTGTTACACCCTGTGTTTTCTTTATACGGGGTGGAAGGAACACATATACGAAAACAGTTACCACTTATTCAGTAAATGAAAAATTAAATTTGTCACGGTTATTAAAAAAAAAACACGGTCAAAATGTATGTGTAGGGACACATGTAAGCGTGCACGATACACAAAATGCAAGGTTAGCAAAATGCATTTGTGAGCGAGACGTATGAACGGCGGGCAGTTACTGCGCACTAGCCCGGTCGGAAGGTTCTCCTTGGGATAAATTGGAATAAAACTCACTCAGTATTAAACACTCGTTTATTTAAGTAAACCCAGAGACTTCATAGCCGGTTAGCGCAGTGCTCACATAAATAAGGATTGTCACAGTCACACGGTGACGACTAAAATCCCTAAATATGGAAAAGCTGTTTTTATTTTTGGTGTAATAATTGACTGAATACGAGTACGTGGTAACCGTTTTCGCGCCGGCGTCCCATCACCTTGTCTAAAAGGTATACCTACCAGATAGTGTTACTGTTGGTACGTTTTTCTTAAAGAAAAAACAAAACTGTACTTTTGAAAGCTGACAAATTGATTCTCGATTTCCTTAAAAACATAAAATCTATTTCAATGATCCTTCGAAGTTCAGAAACTGAAGTTGAAATCTGTCTGGGATTTTAGATTAAAATTATTGTGTTAGGAGTATTGGAAAATTGAAGAATAATATTGGTGTTAGGAACCTCTTAGCGGAAAAATCCGTTTAGTTGAGAAGGCAATTTAAGTAATTATTGTTCGGCTAGTTAATTTGTAGAATAACTAGCGACCCGCCCCGGGTTCGCACGGGTGCAGTTATACATATAAACATTCCTCTTGAATCACTCTATCTATTAAAAAAAACCGCATCAAAATCCGTAGCGTAGTTTTAAAGATCTAAGCATACATAGGGACAGACAGACAGCGGGAAGCGATTTTGTTTTATCTATTTATCGAGGTTTCTGTACGATAGTTGACGGAATAAAATTAGATTTGGAAAATCGCCTTAAAAAATCTCATAGTTTTAAATCAATGAGGGTTATCGTTTTTGAGCTAACCAGATGGCGCCACTGTCCATTAAGGTCCTGACAATAATTCTATTTTATATTTTAAAGTACCAATAACTTCATAAAACGTTTATTTTATTACGTATTACAACATAGTGTAAACTTCAGGTTCATATATTTACAATATTCTCCCTAAATAATTTTAGGGAGAATATTGTAAATATATGAAATGTTTCATGCTTGCTAATGCAAGCATGAAACATTTAATAATAATTTTAACTGAAAGTACCTAGTGTCAATTAAGATTGTAAGTTAAAATTTTCAAATCCTAATTAATCAGGAATGGCTCAATCTAGACCACAATTGTAAATATTTGTAAAAATACGTGTTAAAACAGCAAGCAACGCGCGAACAATCTATGACATCTGACATTTCGGTACCCCGCGCTACACTAGCGCCTCTAGCGGCGAATTCATACGCGATAGCCCCCATTGTATGTAAGTACATTCAGTTACTATGTAAGAATTAACCAATACCGCAGTTCTCGAATTAAAAAGAGCACGAAACCGGCATTTCCTAGAACTAATAATCGAAGATACGTGTGCTATCCAACCACCTTCACTGGGTCTGGGCGGTCGATTATAGCCATCCCTCTCACGGAGATGAGGCGTGTGTCCCAGCACTCCCAGCAGTAGGAACGTGGCAGGCTGACTATATCAAAGTCCAGTTGAAAACTAGCCTCGGGCACTAATTGGCCGGCATTTTTGCAGAACCGGGCCTATTTGGAGTTCTTATTTTTATTTTCTTTTATTGTTTTTGTTTTGTACTGAGTGAACTCGTGGCTTGTATTCTCATATACATATTTATGCTACTTAATTTTTTTTTAAGATACTTTTTTTTTTCTAAAGAACAAAGATCCCTTTAGAACAAAAAAAACTTAACGAAGCCGTAAGGTACTTGTTCTTCCCTTTATTGCAATTTTCTTTTGTTCTAGACCATTCCTGGGAACCTTCTAGTTACGGAGATATTGGGGATCATAGTTCCAACTTTTTTTAAATACATGTTTTTAACGTAAGATTTTTACTGTAAACACCTCCGTCCAACCCTGAACCCTGTACTATTTAATTCATCCAAGCACAATGTTTTGAGTGCGTTACAATGAGTTCTACCGTGAAACGTGATTTTTTACCAAAAAAAAAATGTCGTTTCCCAGCAATAATTTTTGCGAAAAGTTACTTAGTTTGATGTACACAATGCTTGGTTGTCGGCTTCATTATTAATGGGTCTTGTTAAAACCCTGTTTATCCATTAAAAAATCAACAGTAATTTACCTGATGGCAGCAGCCAGTCCTCCAAGCAGATTAAACACGATCCCCACAATAGTCAACGCCGCTGCTGACGCCCAATGAGGCAGGTTCAGCACAGCGTGAAGAGCTACTGTCGGCGTGTAAACTGTCACTGACAAGTTTAGCACTTGACGTAGGAGGAAGGTTGCAGCGGCCATGCGGCGTACCCACCGGGAGCCGAAGCGCATCTAGAAATAAAATTAAGTAATAAATGTCATGATTTGTTTGTTAATTTTCATTCTATGATTGTTGTGTGCTAGGAGGCTTCACTGTGTCGGATGGCCGAATATCATGATTTTCAAATATTAATAAGATCTGTTGTGATTTATTAAAAATTAACATAAAATATTGATAGTATCTGATGTGACCAAAGAGTTCATAAGAACTGCTCCGTTGGTCTAGTGATCGCAATCGCGACTGTTGAGCATGAGGTCCTGAGATCGATTCACGGGCCGGGAAAAAGGTTACTGTGTTTTTCCATCGGAGGAATTTCTCAGTAGCAGCCACAGAGTCTAGATTTGAGCCCGGTTGATGGCAATAGGCTCGCTCCCTATAACATGGGACCTAAACATAACTGGCAATTGTGGTTGTACTATTAGGTACACCTGTCCCCCTTCGGAGATTACAGGCGTAATATTAAGATATTAATAATTATATTTAAAACATTTTTGTTTGATTATATTCGTGTGCCCGCCATTATGAGTCAAACTGTAGAGATACGATTTTATAACAGACAACGTTTTCAAACATTTACACGCATAGATCAGCATTTTCTTGCATCTCTTTCTTCCCCATCCCACTTAGAATATTGCAACTCACATTATATGTGAGAGATCCAATCGAACGTTAAAGTGCTTCCGATGCAAATAAATACGGATCCTTGCTACTCCATTTTTTTTGCACTCAGTAACCGCTTGCTATTTACGCTTTACATTTTGGTTTTGGAAACCTCCCAACATATTTTTTAATATCCAACAGTGCTCTGATACAACTTCAGACTAACCTGTAAATACTCATACACTGAGTTAGTATGCAGCCTGTAGTAGACCGGCACGAAGATCCAGCAGACCAGCGGGAAGGCGATGATGATGCCGTACAGCGTCTCCCACATCGCGGACCCATAGTACACCAGCTCCGATGGAAAGCCTGAAATAGAAGAAAGAATATTTTTTTAGTATCAATACAAATAAATAAAATTGAAGTGTTTGTTTGTAATTTCAAAATAACAGCTTTTTACTCAATGCATATGAAAGTAAATACAGTACTTACAACAAAAAAATAATTTTAAAAATAATTGTCTGTCTGTTTGTTCCGGCTAATCTCCGAAACGACTGGACTGATTTGACGGGTCTTTTACTGGCAAATTATTGATGTAAAGTTACTATTAACTTTCTCTGCAAAGAAAATTAAACCCTTGTAATTGGGGTGTACAATGCCAAATCGAATGCCAAATAACAGAATATCAATTAATCGACCACTATAAATCGAACGTCAAAATACTCGAACGTTCATAATATCTAATGCATAATAAACCGTACACTCAATACATCGAGTGTTCAAAATATCGAATGAAATGCGATTCAAGTAAGAAAGTAATATTTTTATAATAATTTCAAGCGGACGAAGGTCACGGGCATCAGCTAGTTGACAATGATATCAGTTAGTGGCAGTCCTCCATGTAAAGCACTGATGTTCAGCTGTAACCTGCTAGATTGGAAACAGACACTAACATAAACGGTATAACAAGACCTTTAATGAAGCCGAAAGGCGCTTGTTCTCCCCGTCGCGTCATTGCAATCATTTTTTTTTTCCTGACCATACCTGGGAACCTTCTAGTTACGGAGATATTGGGGGTCAAAGTTCCAACATTTTCACAAGGTTTTTTTCAAGTACCTACATTATGTTTTAGTGTAAGATTTTTAATTTAAACACCTCTACGACCCCCGTACTATTAAAGTCGTTTCCCAGCAATAATTTTTGCGTAAAGTTACTTAGTTTGATGACCATAATGCTTGGTTGATGACTTCGTTAAGGGTTCTGTTACACCCTGTATAGTTGGAAAGGTTCGGCACATTAGTGTGTGGCTGTGTGCCTGTGTGTGACTCTAGTACCAAGGGGTATCGTGTCAACATTTTACTGAGTTGTAGAGATCAGTGATAATAGTTGTAAAAAGACCTATACGAATCCGAAAGGTACTTGTTATTTTTTTTGTTATTAACCATACCTGATATATTTTTTTGCGTAGAGTTACTTATTTTGATGTACATAATGATTGATTGACGCCTTCGTGAAGGGTTCCTTTACACCTTGTATAGTCGCTTCATGTAACGTGCAGTTATTCAGCTGCATCATCTTGGCAGAAGACTGGAAGCTGTCCAAAATACAGTTGGGAATAGACTAGGCAGTTGATGAGTATTGGCCTGGCCTTGAAAGTGCAAAATTAGTCCTTATCTTGTCTCTAGACATTTCTAACGGTATTCTAATAGCTATCGTTTTATTTGGTGATTTATTGAATGTTAAATGATAAAACTTTTAATCATTTTAAAACAGTCTTTTTGTTTAGTTCTACTCATGCAATGCTTATTTGCTTTATCTAAGTTTTTCTTCTTTATTTTGTTTTTCGCTGTGTTTATTACATGTTAAAATCATCTTCCCAGATTTCTAGTTTGGCAAAAATAAACTGGTGTCTGTCTTCAGCCCTTGGAAAATATGGAAAGCCAGCTGGAAATAATAATCAATCATTCAGATTAACAAGCAAAATGAGCTGTATTCACAGTCAATTTTAGACTTTCGACAACTATATTTTTGGGCGAATGACGTTGCTAAAACGTCCCAATGTTTTCTTCGGAGAACTTTATCAAGAAGTTTCATTTATTTTGAAATCTGAGTCAACAACCATTCCAAGGATAGGCGTATTTCCCCAGAAGAATATTTTTAGATGTCAACAATATTGTAATTAGTCATTTTGGCATAAATTCAAAAATAGATGTTAAGTCGGTTAGTTGCTTTGTATATTGATGCCAAATAAAACAAACTGTAATTGAAGTTTAATGGCCACTACATTATGTTCGAGGGTATTCCCAGAATTAATCACATTATTTAATTAAGTACTAGATCTTGTTTATAAGGTTTTTCATTTTTCACATGCACATGAGCATGAGCATCGCTTTTGACGCTGTATTGGTGCGCTGTATTTTTTAACTAACGATAAGAATTCGAAGTTTTTATCAACCCGTCTTGCAACGAAATCATTTGATTATATAACATGGTTTTTGGTATCAAAAACCGGTTATAGTGTATAGTGTTTTTTTTTTTTATCTGTTTAGTTACCTACGAAAATTAATTGGAGTTTTGAAAATGTTTTCAAGGTTGCGAGTGCGCGGTGAACGTAACGTAAAACCAGCCAAGTGCGAGTCGAAATCGCGCACGAAGGGGTCCGAACAGTAATAAAAAAAAACACGTTTTTTGTAGAGCATTTTTCAAATCGGTTTACAAATGACGGAGTTATGAGGAAACACACAACAAAAAATATAACCGAATTGAGAACCTCCTTCTTTTTTAAGAAAGCCGGTTAAAAATATGAATATAATATTGTAATGTGAAAACAATATTATATTCATATTTAAAATTGACGTATTTACACCGCATTTAATATTCTCTAATTTTCCAATAAAATGGCTGTCACATTGGTCCAATGGTCGCAAACGCATCTGAAGAGCCTGAGGTCCTTGGTTCGATTCCCGAGTCGAGCAAAATGTCAGGAATTTCTCAGTTACGGAGCCTGGATTCGTGCTCGGTTGATGGCAATACGATACATGGGACTTAAAGACATAACTGGCGAAATATGTGTGTGTACACCTCTGCCTAACCCGTCGGGGATTACACGCGTGATGTTTATGTTTTCTAATCTATACTAATATTATAACGAGTTAAAGTTTGTGAGTTTGTGAGGTTGTTGGGGTAATCTCTGGATCTACTGAACCAATTTTGAAAATGATTTCACTAATAGTAAGTTACATTATCCCCGAGAGCCATAGGCTATATTTACAACGTGTCCGTGCGATAATTTTCGACCAAAACGCGAGCGAAGCTGCGGAAAACAGCCAGTGAATAATAATAAGCCGCCATTGCTCTAATGTGGAACTGTTTGGTTAATTTGACAATACACAACTGCGTATATTAACTTCCGTTAATCGTTTAAAGATTCAGAAACCCAACAAAAGCAAACACGTGTAGAAAACATCACAAATTGCACCTTGTAATTAACATAATCACCAATCGTGACATTTACAGTCACTTATAGCTAAGTATTTTAACCTGGCGTCTACTACAGGGTATTAAGTGACTAATATATAACTAGTTTATAGATATCGCACTCACGATTTGCAAATAAAAATGTGAATCATGTCAGTTTCGGTAAACGATAATTAATAAAATATGAGTCTGTTATCGTTAATGGCTTAGCGCTGACCATCGGGACGTAAAGTAGTGCATAGGAAAAGCATAATCAGCTTTGTAAGTTACTAAAACTGCCGCGTTGGTGTGCTACTCATTCGAACTGCTCGTTGACTGCTGAGCATGAGGTCCTGGGTTCGATTCCCGGGTCGGGCAAATTGTTATTGGGTTTTTTTAGCAGCCACGGAGTCTGGACTTGTGCTCAGGTAATAGCAATAGGCTCGCCCCCTATTACGTGTTTATTCACTTCGTTTTTTTTTTAACGTTGCGGGACACTAGGAATTTCTCCTATATCGTGGGTGCGTTTACAAACATTTAAACTCACATACACAAACAGCCAGACCCGGAACAACTATATCTGTAGGTCATACAAATATTTATTCCGTACGTAAGAAAATTTGAATTTCGTGGGCTACCCTGGCACTGCCAACTTAACGTCTTCTCGTTACGTCTTCGTGAGGGTGAGTCTTTGGTACGTCGCGGGCCTGTGGACGGTGAGTAAAGGGCTAGCTCGCCGTCCGTCCGTCTTATGACGACAGGCCGTGTCGACGGCGCGCGAGTGTTCCACGTGCGCCTCAGAGAAATGTCAGCAAAAGGAAGGGGTCCGCTAAGGCCAATGCCTGCCGGGGCTGCGGGACTGTTCGAAAGAAATACTGTGGCCCCGGAATACAAAGGGCGATGAAGGAACATGGATGGGTTTTAGTCAGTAAAAGTCTGACACTCCCTCCTGCTCCGCCCAGAGCGGGAGGAGTTATTTGATGATTTCAAAACTGAAAAATAAAATGGGTCTTTGGTACGTTAGGCATGGTCCACACATCCATGGATCAAACTCGACAGGCGTAGCTTTTACTGTGAGATCAATATCCGTGTGGGTGTTATTCACACTAACATTTTTTTTATACCCTTGTATGTCCCACTGCTGAGCAAAGGCCTCCCCAATATCCTTCCAGGTACTCTTCTCCTGCGCCCCACTAACATTAACACATTCCATTAATTAGCTCATATTCCTACGCATCAATATGTATTGCGGATACGGTGTCAAGGATGGAAAATAAAAACTGTATGAGTTCATTTTGAAATTGCCTAGAATTTGTACTAAAAAGATAGTTTTAATTACTTTGTGTTAAACGTAAGTACCTAGTTGTAGTCACATACATTTCCGTAACCTAGTCATACCCACTGATACCTAGTAGTTTCGGGTACTTACTTATAAAACTTTGTGTCATGTTATGAGTTAGTAAAAATAATAATGGGGTGACATTGTCCGTGGATGGGTAAACACCCATCAAGTTTCCTCCGTGCCTCGGAAAGCACGTTCAGCCGTTGGTCCCGGCTGTCGTTTGTACGGTCACCAAAGGAGATAAGTAACCAGGGTCGTCGGATATACCTAGTTGAAGCTTAGTAAGAAACCGATGGATGTTTTCGAATCAAATTTATTTTAGTTAATAGAACACAAACAGCTCATTCATCAAATTAAATTTCATCGGTTTCTTATTAAACTTCAACTATATCCAACGACCCTGGATACTTATCTCCTTTGGTGACTGTACATCTTTGACAGTCGTTACAATTATAGTATAAAAAGTCTGACAACCAGTCTTAGCAAGGGGTATCGTATTACCCAGTACTAACTGGGTTGTGGAGGACAGATAGGCAGTCGCTCCATGTAAAATACGGGTATTCAGTTGCATCCGGTTAGACTGGAAGCCGACCCCAACATAATTGGCAAAAGGCCAATCAGATGATGATTGAATTAGTACTTACAAATAAAATACAGATGGAAGTAAATTATTAATGCTGTACAGTCGGCCGTAAGTTGATGCTACACGTTACGGTTTTTCCAGCCGGAGGAGGCCAGCTTATACTGGGAGGTTACCCATGACTTGTGGCCCTCTGTACTTAGGTCTAGTACGTTCAACTCATGACTGAAAAGCTAAACCATGAAAAATAATATCTTTCTTAACATTATAAAGAGGTAAAATTTGTTTGAAAGTTTGTATTTAAGGGACCCGTTACCCGTAGATCTACCAACCGATCCAGTAGTACCACGACGGGTAGTTTTTTTTTACCCGTGTTACACTCGGGATTGGTACATAAGGTCAACAATCATAATCTCAACATTGAAAATCTGAAAACCGTAATCTCAAAGATTCAAAATCTTAACACTTTTAAAAATCAACAATTTATAATCTCAACATTTAATAAACATTATCATTTAATTCCTTTTTCAAACTGTAATTCTATAATTAGGTCTTCATGCCGACAAGGTAATAATTAAACAATTGGTTTCGAAAAAACTAGAAGTACACCTGGTTGAAAAAAAAAATGTTTATTAGAAGTATGGAAGAAGACATGCTGCGCCAACCACAAATAATTTGGGATAAGTGTAGGAAGAACATGATGAAACAAGTTTTTAAGGGTTTTATCAGCTTTAACTCGACGTTTACGTTCACAATTCATCATCAGTACCTATTACATTTTGATTAGGTACCTAGTTATTTCCCCGTCGTTAGGTGTTTATGATCGTCTTTTGTTCTATTTATCTCAATACCCAAAATAATTTACATCAAACGTAGGTAACGTAAAAGATATTTCGAGGTCAGTCATAAAATGCAATAATTTATTCAAAAATTAGCTTCAAGTAATTAATTTACAGGTATTCATTCAAAATTAAAACAAATTCACACGATGAACTGATCCGCAAAGGAGAAACATAAAACAAATGAATTTACATAATAACCTGACCACTACGCCGCAATATACATAGAAATAGATGTCGGAAACAAAGATTAAATAATCTATTAATAATAGATTGATTGGTTCCTCTCTCTGGAGCCCTGACCCCCAGCAGCGTGGACCTTGTTCCTGATGCCGATGGACCATCTATTTTTTTAATGTTTTTTTAATAAATGTTTAAAAATATAAGAAATAAGAAAAATGTTAAATAAAGGAAACAATAATAGATTGATTGATCCTCAACGTATTAGGTCGACGGAGAAAGTGTGTCAATGAGAAAAATAAGCTCGCGCATCCTGATTAGAACAATACATAAATGGACACAAAATTATATTATTTTGACGCAGTATTAGCGATTGAATTATTTCATTGGCGGTTATATTGCTCAAAGGAGATGTTTCATTTTCGGCCATAAGAAAAAAAAAAATATTATCGAAAAAGAGGAAAAAATACCACGAAATTATCAAAAATATTATCTCGAGAATTTAAGCCTGATTTGTTGTGCCTGAAAAGTAATAGTTTTTCAATTATTGCCATATTCTATTCAACATGGCGTCTTGACGTCTTGCATTGTCTGCTTTCGTTCTGAAACCATGTCACATAAAAACTTAATCTCACGTCGATATTTAAATACGAAAAGTATGTGTTCTTATAATCATTATTATACTCATAAACATCATTTCCGACTAATTATAAGCAACAGTGATGATTTCATTGTTAAAAATATATAATAGGTACTACTTTTCTGTAGTGTACTTCTGAACGAAAAATTCAAAATGACATTTTGTTTTGACAAAACCAAAATGTCAACATCAGTGTCTGTTAGTCGAGTCTCGTTTGTCTCGACTTTCGTGGTTTTCGATGTTATTTTACGTTTTCTCATTTATGTTTTGTTCTTACGACTTTTGCTTTGTACAATAAATAGCAAATAACAATTTCTAGTTCAAGCAAACGTCATCTCTACAAGCTGGCATAGCTGTCATTATACTCACGACAAACGTCAAACTTTTTTAATTTTTATTGCGTGCATAAAAACCATATATTATTATGTAAAAAATGTTACTTTATTCTATTCAGAGGTTTGTTTCCCAGCTGTTATAAAATGTACATGTTATGGCCAGAGTCCCATACAAAACTAAAACAGTTTTCTTTTGGTGCTCTAGCAAAAGTTCATATGCATAGCATGATAAGAAAGATGATTTAAGAAGATAACTCATGGCAGAGAAGAATACCTACACTGACACCCTAATTAAGAAAACGTAGGTACATAGGTAAATGATAAATTAATGTTGGGGGAAATCTTTGTTTTCCCAACTAATCTTGACCGGTCCAATTAGCACTATTAGGAACAAGTACTTGAACGAGTGATCTGATTATCCTCTGTCTTTACCGGTCATTGAACCGGTTAAGTCCTCACTTAGCTTAGATACATGTTCGCATGGCGACACATCAAGCTATACATATCCTCTATAACATCCTCGCTTTGTGTACATTTCCAATACAATGAGAGATCCGCATAAACTGGTTTTGTATAGCTTGATTGGTGGCGACCAATAAGAAAAAAATATATAATAAAAAAATATATATTTAAAAAAATAAAATGATACGAGATCCTCCATTCGAATGATATGAATAGATTTGACTAAAGGTGACATCTCGCCCTCACCTTTGAATAAAAGTAGTGATAGTCTAGTGGTAAGCGTCGGACTGCCAAGTCATAGGTCTCGACTTCGAACCCAAGACACGCACCTCTGATATTTCGGATTCATGTGCGTATTGTATAATTATAACTTGCTTTGGTGAAGGAAAACATCGTGAGGAAACCAGCATGCCTGAGAGACATTTCTCGACGGCATGTAAAGCCAAGTCTGAGGCCCATGAGCGGCATAGTAACTCTGACAACCGGTTAGGCACTAACCACACGATAAGGAAGGACAGCTTGAATTCACCCCCTCTTTTTATGTGTCAATCTTCACGATCCTGTTCCTGTCTCATCAAGAATTTTTCCCCGATAAAAAACAATGTCGACTGACTGCCCATCTCGCTGCCACGCCGGACGACCAATATGTCTTTTCCCAGTCTTTACTCCACCTCTGTCTTATCAAAATTCTGGTGGCTTACCATGACGACTTAAAGCAGGCAAAATTCCAGTGTGGGAAAAAATGGCGCTAGACGACCTGTATAGCTCTGTCTCTTTTTTTGTCCCTGGTTTAAAAGGTCAGGTGAATTTTGAGGTTTTGGTCGACTTCAAAAAGTGTTCAATCGGAAAAGATATCAAAAATAACATTGCAAATTGGGCTATACATTTTAGTTCTAGAGCGTTTGTATTTAGGTACATTGAGCGTGAGTTTTTTTAAGTAATGCTAACCCGATGTTTAATGAGCGAATCATTTAATTACATCGCATTTTTAAATACCTCTTGTATGACGACGAAAACTTGGCCTTTTCCAAACAACAGCGAACATCATAAAAATCAACAAAAAAAAAAAACACAATCATTCACTACTTTTTTACACGATTGCACAAAAAAGGAATGTTTTGTTTTCAGAGTTCATGTGTGTCTGTGCATTTGTGTAGTTCATGTTAGTATGTGGGAGTTGTCGAAATGTGTTTACGTAATATCCATGTAATTAGCATAAATTGATAATACATGGTGCAAGGGATACCTACGCAAAAACTGTTGCCACTTATCCAGTACATCATTTTGAAACTCCAAAAAAAATCTGATTTTCCTACAAAAGTGTATGTAGGTAATTGGTTTATTTCAAACTAGCTGTTGCCCGCGGCTTCGCTCGCATTTTGGTCGGGAATTATCGCACAGGCACGTTGTAAATATAGCCTATGGCACTCGGGAATAATGGTAGCTTACTATTAGTGAAAGAATTAAAAAAAAATCGCTTCTGTAGATCCAAAGATTTCCCCATACTACCTCACAAACTTTACCTCTTTATAATATCAGAATAGATGAAGGCTTTGAGCTTGAGGACTGTCTGCTGTATCGCCCCGTTAGGTATTATTTCCCATCGGTATAAAAAAAAAAAAGGTACACAGCGACAAATCAAGCTATATATTTCCAATATAACATGGCCTGCTTTGTACAGATTTCCCGTACAATGAGAGATCCGCATAAACTGGTACAGTGATTCTTTAATTTTCGCATGATTTTCTTTAAGTTATTTGCAAAAAAATATATAAACATACCTTTTTATATCTTTTTGAGTTGAATGATGTCATTAATGTAATAAATATTAAATTACATGACATCTTACATTTGTAGGACTTTTTGTTCATATTATTGCATTATTGTTTGTTTAATTTTACCTTCATTAGTGAAAATTATGATAGATAGTCTGACCAACGGCCGTTTTCTATAACTTACTTACGTATAACGGTTAGTTAATATGCCTTACTCTAATAGCTATCGGTGTTTCTATAAACAAAGTCAGTAATGAATTGACAGGAATATCCAATCCACGTAACTTATCTGTCTCTCGAAGGGTTGACAGTTCATGTTTTTTAACTGTTTATCTAAGATAGCAACGTTCCGTTAGCTGTTACTCGTAGTAAGTTATTGAATTGAAAACGGCCGTAAAGAAGAAACGGTTTGTTGATTGACGTCTGCGTAAGTAATGAGTAAATTTTGTTAAGAAAATAATTCTGATAACACTTTGGGCAGTTGACATGATATAGTGACCGTGAGGACTGATTTTAATAACTGACGTAGACCTAGTTCCGTTTTTAGAGGTTCTTAGGTTAGGAGAACTATCTGTCACGTTACTATCTTTTCGTAATTAATTTGTTGGACCTGTTTGGTGTTGAACCTTATTTCACCTGTGGGCCTAAAATGGCCGCTTTAGAAGAATCAGAGTAGGATAATAATAATTATGAATAATGTTAAGTTTTCTTAAATGGTTACAGACACAGTTAATATTATGAATTGTCACTTTGGGATCATTTTACGAATTGTAACATAACTAATTTTATTATCCTATTATTTCCCTAGACATACGCCTGACGACACCTATGATCTACAGCAGACATATGTACGTATAGTTACAGAAACCATGACTATATTTATATATGATTATTGTAGTTCTTCTACAATTACAGTATTATAGTATAAAGTTTGTCATCTCAATTTTAGAGTTCTGTAAGGAATGACAAATACGGAAATCTCATAATTTCTTGGCATTTGTTTGTCTATTTATTTTCATAAATTGTCTCTTCAAAAATTAACTATCATGAAAGGAAGTGACGAGAAAGTATTTTGATGCTTTTTAATTTCAGAAACCGATTCTTCTACGTTAGTCCACCATTAGTTACGTTAGTACCAGTAGTCTATAAATCCAGTTAAAAATAAAAAAAAATCGTCTCTTTCCCACCGTTGTCGATATTTATGTTTACCCTTTTTAGGAGCTCATGACAAAATAATAACAGCCGCTCGGGTCGACCTGTAGGTTAAGCCGTGCTTGCCCAGGTTGGTCTGTGGATGGGTCCCCGCCCATAACATACCGAGTTTCTTCCGTCCGTCGGAAACCACGTTAAGCCGTTGGTTCCGGCTGTCATTTGTAGATCTTTGACAGTCGGTACAGGTAGTCAGTGACTCAAACTGTCTGACAACCAGTCTTACCAAGGGGTATCGTATTAACCAGTACTATCTGATATTGGTATTCAGCTGCATCTGGTAAGACTGGAAGTCGACCCTAACATAGTTGGGAAAAGGCTTGGCAGGTGATGAGTCGTTAAATGCGACAATGATGGCAAAATTATTCTTTTATTGATAGGATTCGGGATTTTAAGAAACTACAAAGTCATTAAAATACAGATAGTCAGGACAGAGCGAACAACAACGTAATTTACTTGGAAAAACCAACTGGTTGGTGTCTGTAAAACGTATCAGCCTTGGTAATTTAATTATTTTGCTAATGGCGTCACTGAGATAATATTGGAACACCAGTTTTCCATTTAAAGTACCCTAAATCTTGTATGAATGTGGATGGCTATAAGAGTAGAGGAAGACCAAAGAAACGATTTGGATTGCGTGAAGGATGATATGGCTAGAAAGGAGGCGACATGCTGAAATGACGGGTAATAGAGAAGTATGGAAGAAGAAGACATGCTGCGACCCCAAATAAATTCGGATAAGGGCAAGTATGTGGTGTTAAGTATCACCATTCTCGGAAAGAAAACCATTCTACAAAATTGCGTACGGAACACTTTTCACAATTGCCCTGTTTTTTGTGTAAACATAATATTATACATAGGTAAAATAAGTATTTGTGTTTCACAGTCCAGTGTCCACAGTAATAGTACCTGTACGCTTTAATATGACGGCATTATTTTAATAATGTCGATTATTTATTTATTTGTTGGAATTGTTCGTTGACTGACGTTCTAGTTTCTAATGTTTTTATTCTAAAAGAGTAATTATGTTTGTGAAAGAAAGGTAGAATAATGTACGAGTATTTTTCTCTTTGTGTTAGGTTTAACAATAGTTAGTAATCTGACTTTTCCCAATTATCCTAAGGTCGAGGTCTTGAGGTTTAACTTTAAAGCTGAATTTCATAGACCGACTGCCTTTTTTTTATTTTCAGAATGAAAATCCTGAATTCCTTATGGATACCCCTTGCGAGTGGAGAGTTATGTCTGGTACTAACCGACTAAAAATCAAGTGTTCCTATTACGAGTACTACCATAATAAGTCAGGAAGATACAAGTACATTCGCTAGCGTCCCCGACTGGTATCAGCCCACAATTCCCGGCGGGTCCCATCATCAAGTGCAGCCTAATCAGCGACCTCACGTTCCCCATGAAGGCGCACAGGAACCACTGCGCGATTTTAATAGGTACGACGTGGGTATTGTTCGGTTTCTAGATAGAGGTTTCAAAAATGAATGTAGGTAATCTTCTTTTTTTAAATCTTATAGCGTACTGGAGGTCCGAGTTCCATATAAAATACTGGTATTCAGCTGCATCCGGTTGGACTGAAAACCGACCCCAACATAGTTGGGCAAAGGCTAGGCAGATAAGCAGCGGTCACCCAGTGGTGGCGGCCCTGACTTACGAACAGTAAGTCGAACCCAGTCGAACCCTGGTTCGAACCCAGGCAGGCGCATTACTTTGTGTAATTTATTTCATCACCACTGCTCTCAAAACGGTGAAGGAAAACATCGTGAGGAAACCGGCATGTCCTAGAACCAAAAATTCGAAGACATGTGACATCTACCAACCCGCACTGGGCCCGCGTGGTGGATTATAGCCCATTCCCTCTCATTGACAGGAGGCTGAGTGTCCCAGCAGTGGGAACATTAAAGGCTGATTATGCTAGGCAGATAATGGTGACTTGCCACTTTTTTGAAGGAATAAAGAAACTATGTATAGTATAAAAGTGATTCAACAGACCAAAGTACAATAATATATTTTTTTTACTTTTGCCTACAACAATAATATCATACAGACTTGGAGAAAAACAACCACAGCAATTGATGGGTTAGGTACTCTTAAACTTGAACCCTCTGCCTAGTTTATGTGTCACTCAATGTGTCAGTAACCCACTTAACGCTTTTAAAGGTTATAAGTATTATTAATTAAAAGCATCATTAGGTAGTTAGGTTTTTCCTAATGACTTGGCTTTGTGTCGATTTTAGATCACATTTACATATTTTTAGTGAACACAGATGAACATAATTTGTAAACCTATTATTTAATTCATTAAGACTTCAATGATAGGAAGTCGGGCTGAAAGGAATGTGGTGAAAAGCAGTGACAGCCTAGTGATGTGACCGCCAAGTCATAGGTCACGAGTTCATGTTCCTTTGATTTTTCGGCTTCATGTGCGTATTATATAATTACCACTAGCTTCGTCGAAGGAAACCAAACATGCCTGAAAGATATTTCTCGACGACATGTGAAGCCAAGTCAGACACCCATGGGTGGCATAAAAATTCTGGCACCAGGTTAGGCACCAACCAATGAAGAAAGGAGGAATTGTGATCTTTCTGTTTCATTGTTAAAAAAATGTCCTATATAAATATTGTAATGAGATTTTTTTTTTAATTTTGTTTTTCTGACTGAATTGCTTACACTACGAAATTCCGAGGACAGGATGTTATGGCTCAACTAGAGAGGTATGTCTGTTGTGCACTGCGAGGAGCTGAGTTGATTAACTTGACTACACTTAGTAATCGAATCAATTGTCACAATAGAAGCTGACATAATGCTACTGAGGAAATTACGTCAATGATTAAGTAATCAGTTTGATTGAGGAGCTCAAGGCCAAATAATAACAGCCTCTAGGGTCGATCTTCAGGCTAAGCTGCGTTTGCCTAGGTTGGTCCGTGGATGGGCCTCCCATTAAATACCGAGTCTCCTCCATGCTTCAAGAAGCACATTAAGCCGTTGGTCTCGGCTTTCATTTGTAGATTCTTTGACAGACTTAAGAGGTAGTTAGTGTTCGACAACCAGCCTTATCAAGGGGTATCGTATAACCCAGTACTAACTGGGTTGTGGAGGTCAGATAGGCAGTCGCTCCATGTAAAATACTGGTATTCAGCTGCATCCGGTTAGACTGGAAGCCGACCTCAACACAGCTGCGAAAAGGCTAGGCAATTAGAAAACGTCATAAACAGAAATCCCGATCTAGATGATTTTCTAATTTTATTTTAATTGGTTCAGACGAACACCAGTTTAGAACAGTTCTTGCTTCGTCATATATGTGTAAAGATTCCGTTAATAATAAGTTAGACTTTTGTAACTCTTTTAAAGAAATTTGAATTATTTTAAAATATTTCCGAGTTTCAGCAAAAAAATTTTAGTCGTAAGGAAGTCCCCGCTTTTCGTTTCTGTTCCTTGAAGTTTAGGTAAATTAGCTCTACCTATTCCGATCACTGGTGATAACTAAGTGAAATAGATACTAATGTTATTATAATAATAGCATTCATTTCCTATAATAAAAAGTTAATTAAGTATTAGATTGATTGTGGAACGTGGTCGATAGTTTAAAAAATATTAAAGCCTTCAATGAACGTATTCTTAGATTCTTCATAATATTTTATTCATTATTTCGATAATAGCTTTTAATTAGACAATCGATATCATCTTTATTAACGAGGTTGTCTTCGTTCTTATTAGGGCTTATGTTATGTTCTTTTAATAGTAATTCTAATTTTTTTCGTTAAAAAGTTTTATATGCACAAGAAAATATACTTTTACAGAATGAATTTTTCAAGTGACTTAAAGGAGTCTCGAGCCCGATTTTGATCAAAATTAAAACTGCATCATTGGATTTTTTTAAATCAATATTCCTAGCCAGGAAACGAAACGGTTGGTTTTGAAAAAAAAAACAGACACTGTATAATTACGCCATTCGATAGTGTCGCTAATAAGGATCAAATTCTGGGAAGTAATGACATGCGGCAAATCTAAGGAAAATATAAAATTTCATGTTTTATCATATTTTAAATTAATGTCCTTGATTGATGGCACTCTCACCGCACTCATCTTCACAACATTATGTTCTAATTTTTTATTTTTTTATATCTCTTCCTGATTGAAGGCCTCAATAAAATGATAGAAAACTTTAAACAATTGAAATTAGAACTTACCAAGTGAGTTGGCGCCAATAGTGATTTTGTTCGAGGTTTCGTTGAATATATTAATACTAACTGTTTGCATACTGTTACGTATTTTATCAAAAATGATCTATTTACTTTGATTTGTAATTATTATGTCATTAGTTCATTACTTCCCAGAATTTGATTCTTAATGGCGAAGCTATCGAATGGTGTAATAATACAGTGGATGTTTTTTTTTTAAACCAACAGGATCGATTCTGGCCAGGAATATTGATTTTTCAAAAATCCAATGATGCAGTTTTAGTTTTCATCAAAATCGGGCTCGAGACTCCTTTGAGCATTTTTCGATATTCCTCACGATTTCGGATTTGGCCATCCACGCCCACTTGAAAAATTCACCCTGTATAATAGTAGGACTGAAGCATCAAAGGTCACTTATGCACGTTTTTAGGGTTCCGTACCCCATGGGTAACCAGCGGAACCCTATTACTAATCCTCCGCTGTCCGTCCGTCCGCCTTTTTGTCAGCGGGCTGTATCTCATGATCCTTAATAGGTAGGCAGTTTAAATTTTCACAAAATGTGTATTTCTGTTGCCGCTATACCATCACACAATAAAAATAAATTAAAAATTGGGGAGCTTCCCTACTACGATGGTACGAAACTCTTCATGCGCGTGTCCGAATCGCACTAAGCCTGTTTTTTTTTTAAGTTTCTGTGTACAAGCTATATGCAGTACACTGACCTTTGCGTAGTTTATACGTCATACACTTTATTGCAAATCGATAATGTTTAAGTGTGCATTTCTCTAACTTAGCATGTACTCGTTTAATTATAATTCAGCAGCAATAAATCCATCAAGATAGTCACTCGTCTACTCATTTACATAACACAATATACCTTACAAGTAGGTACAAAACACCTTCACAGTTGGGCATCATATCCAACATTCGACTTTGAACGCGGTTTTATTTAGGAGTTGCATAGTAATAGTGAAAACTGAATAGGCCACATGCTTATTGTATGTAGGGGTCATTCATTAACAGCTGTTACATTTTATGACGAAAAATGCCTTGTATCATCTTTATTTTTATGAACAAACAGACTATTTCAACGTGACCCAATGAGAAAGCACTCAATAGGACCAATTTTCAATAAAAAAAACTCCACTTACCCAAAAACGAGCGAACTCCCAACGTCCCCCTGGCAACTGACAATATCATAGCGAGGGTAGACACGCCACCCCCCGCGAAGATATACGCCTGCTTGGCGCTCCCTCCTGCTGCATTCACGTCTTTGCGCCGCCTCCAGAGGGGGGCACATGACGAAGCGCAGACGAAGATGCCGAAGACTATGCACTCCCAGGCTAGCCACCCGCCGTTCATGGTTCTGGAAAGAAAGAGATAGCAGAAGATTAGGTAATGTTGAGAAGTAAGGTATTTCTGGTAATCCAGTCTTACTGAAAGTAACATGAACGTGACATTATTATTATTTATTTATAATCAAACAATGGCATGTAAACGTATAAACTAAGCCCTACAAAACCGTAGTAATGGTTTGACTGTGGGGGTCGGTGAGTCTCTCTCTATACGCTCATTCTTAAACGTACTTAAAAATAATTATTATTTATAGGTAGTACTTTAACGTCTTTAACACATAATATCTTTTTAATTTATTCTTATTCGTTTTACTCCTTATGTCTGCCGGCAGACTGTTCAATAGATATGGTATTCGTTTTTTTATGGTTCTGTCAGCAAAGTAATTAGTGACTCTGGGTACATTGAATCTGCCAGCAGCCATAGATCGTGTGTTATGGTTATTGTTTACGTGAGTTATGTTATGTTCTTGGGCACCATGGTGGTTAACTGCTAAAAGATACCGTTTTTTTTCCCTATGAGTCACACAGTAACATGTCACAGTGTGACTCTTTGGGAACAAATGTGAATAAAAATCCCAGCCAGTCACACTGTTACTCGATAGGACAACCTTATGTTTGTAACTAATCAGTAGAATTTTACATATTTGAAGTGAAGAAGTGTGTCTATGTGTGCTGACATTCTTAGCTATACCGGGGAGCAGGGACACCCACGCCACATTTTCAGTACAAATTCTGAACGCCCCATAAAGAAAATTTTCATTCGTAATTTAAAAAAAAAACTGAGCTGATGTGTCGAATGAAAAAAAATGGATAAAGTAAGGAATAGTATGGTATATTAGAGGAATCTTGAAAGTGGCGCCGGTTACAGAAAAATTGAAAGGAAGTCGTTTGTCTTGGTATAGACACGTAATGAGGAGGGATAAAACGCACGTGACTAAAAGAGTGATGGACATGAATGTTAATGGATGGAAGGCCAAAGAAAAATGGATGGATTGTGTGGTATGAAAGAGAAAGGAGTAAATGATGCCGTGACGTCTGACAGGGGAGAGTGGAAGAAGAAAACGTGGTGCGGCGATCACAAGTAGAATGGCGCAAGGGCTGGAAGATATTGATGATCAATTTAAAAAAAAACTGCTTATTTTAATGTATTTATAATTTATGTTGATAGGGGGGTTTTACGTCCAGGGTTGCGGGACTGTTCAAAAGAGATACCGTGGCCCTGGAACACAAAGGGAAGGAAGGAACATGGATGGGTTTTAGTCAGTAAAAATCTGACACTCCCTCCTGCGACACAGATAGACAAACACACTTCAAACTCATAACACCCTCCTTTTTGGCCGTGGATTTAAAATTTTCGCTGATCACCGGCCTAGTGGTCATGAGCGCTACTGCTCAGCATGATGGTTCGATTACCAGGATGGGTAAATTTGAGCCCGGTCGATGATAATAGGCTCGTCACCTTTTAGAAGGGACTGAAACAAAACTGGCAAAATGTGGGTATATTATAAGCCTTATAAGCTAGCCCTTCGCTAATAACAGCGTGATTTTATGTTATATTAAATATAAACTATTTACATACATTACCCGACTTTGAACACCGTTCACCTCAACCCGAAACAGCTGTAATACCTACATGCACATGTTCGTAGTTCAAATATCAAAGATGGCGTCGTTTCGCTGCAATGTCATTGTTCAAAACAATAGTAATTATAGCGCCCTCTATAATGGGTATGTACAAAGATTATTTTCATAATTATATGTTGTAAATAAACTTGTGTCAGGATTATCAGTAAATTACGTATAACATACGGTTGATGTGTTTATTTATTTGCAGAGTAAAGAGCATTACCTAAAGGATATAACATTACATCACCCTTGTAACCCCCGAAGGGTTGGCAGAGGTGTACCTAATAGTACACCCACATTTCGCCAGTTATGTTTAAGTCCCATGTAAAAGAGGGCGAGCCTATTGCCATCAGCCGGGCACATATCGAGACTCCGTGGTTGCTACTGAGAAATTCCTGCCCCAATAACGCTTTGTAATCTATACCTACTAATATTATAAAGAGGTTAAGTTTGTGAGTTTGTGACGTTGTCGGGGGTAATCTCTGGATCTACTGAACCGATTTTGAAAAGTCTTTCACTAATAGGAAGCTACATTATCCCCGAGTGCCATAGGCTATATTTACAACGTGCCCGTGGGATAATTTCCGACCAAAACGCGAGCGAAGCCGCAGACAACAGCTAGTTGTTGATAATTATTGTAGTTCAGGCTATGCTATCTCTCTGAGGGATCGCTTCCAAAAAGAGGGTATCCGACAGGAACCAGAGTGGTCGACATAGCTCAAAAAATAAATAAGCTGAAGTGGCAATGGGCCGGCCATATTGGCCCTAGAAAGAGTGTAAAGATAGGTCGCTCTTCGCAGGGTGGCTGGTAGCAACTGGATGAGAATTGCTGAAAATTTGCGATGCGATTGAAGAGGCCTATGCCCAGCAGTGGACTGTTGTAGGCTGTTTTTGATAATGATGATTATAGTACCTATTCCAAATCTTTTATAGTATTATAAAAAGGTAAAGTTTGTGAGGTTGTAGGAGGTAATCTCTGGATCTACTGAACCGATTTTGAAAATTCTTTAACTAATAGGAAGCTACATTATCCCTTATTTCCATTATCCGTATATTTACAACGTGGACGAGTGAATATTTGCGACCAAAACGCGAGCGAAGCCGTGGGCACCAGATAGTACTTAAATAAGTCACTGCAATCACTATTACGATTCAAACTCACACAAGGCCCAATTATTTTAATTAAATTAAAACTAGGTTCAGCATTTTCCTTCATAGACCAGAAACGGCTACACCTACATACGACGCATTTAGCATCTAGGTTCTAGGTACTACCGAGTTCACTGAAAGTCGATCACTTTCAACCTTATTACTTAGGACATAAGGGTGAAAAGTGGTAGTACATAAATACATATTATAATGTCCTATTTCTATCCTTAAGAGGGCCCTTCCCGGCCGGCGCGTCTATCGTCAACGCGAGTATGGTCGAAAAGCTTGTTGTTTTATCCAGAGCCTCAGCAGCGATTATCTTTCAACTTCCCTGTCATACCCCGCCCCGACCCCCGCAAATCTCGTCTCCCGCGCACCTCATATCGCCTAACGCGATGACATTGAACGAAAAATTGTGTTTGAAATAAAAATTAAACTTGTTCCAGGAAATACGTGTTTTAGACTTAGTCTTACATTTGTGTGAAATAAATATTTGTCATTAAGAATCTCCATTACATGTGTAAGGTTTCTATTGCGATGTTTTCTTTAATTTTACAGTTTTTGAGTGCATTATGAACGGCCAAAGTTCAGTTAAAATTTGTGCAAAACAGAAATTTTTGGAGGCTTATACTGAATTTGTTTCTAAAATTTTTTATTTTTTGCTAACATAGAAACCTAGATATAGTGCACAAAATACCTATTAGTTTAAAAAAATCAAATATAGATGTATAGTAACGGCATAATCTCGTACGAGCGTTTGTACGAAAAGTATGACGGGTTGGCCACTCTTAACAGTACACTACGACTACTTTCTACTTCACTCTTTGTTTAACTTGTACTAACAGGGTTGTGGAGGTCAGACAGGCAGTCAGCTGCATTTGGTTGGACTGGATGCTAACCCCAACATACTTGGGAAAAGGCTAGGCCGATGATGAAAACTATTTTAGTAAAAAAATGGCACTAAAATAACACTTTAAAATACTAGGATTTTCTCGTGAGCTTGACCACGTGGAGGTCAGAAATTATCGGGACTATCCGTATTGCACACAGCAAAATTCGTTTAACTGTTAAAACTTTAAAAAGAAACAGTCGTCGCGTCGAACAGACAGTTACTACCACATCTACAAAAATTTGCATGGATTAACATAGATAAAGTATTAAGTACACAGTAAACAAGGTGTATACGGACCATTCACGAATCCGTCAACCAAGCACTCTGTACATCAAACTACTACAAAAATTATTGCTGGGAAACCACATTTTTTTTTTTAAATGAAAAGAAAAGAAAAAATGTTTATCTGTCGCAGGGACATGACGTGCGTACAAGAAATAAATTAACAATAATCATTCAATACATAACAAATATTATAAATACACAGGACATATAGGTACAAAGAAAAATAAATACAGAATTAACAGCTTGCACGTCGTGACCGCGACAAGCAGGTTACCACTAAGCATGATGCTGTGCTATGGGGGGCCCACAGCACAGCGCTGGTTTTCAGTGGTCACCCGAGAAAAAACGTACGGAAGCCAAGACGGCATAAATATTGAATTACATTAAATAAGATAAAACAAACAGTACCTACTTGAATTATAATATAAAGAACTATAGGAAATATAATAAACACTAAAAGATAATAAGTATGTGCGCAGGCTAAACAAAACAAACATGAATACAGTGAAAAGTGTTTTTTTTTTGTCTCGCTCCCACCCCGCATTCGCATTTTTGGGGTGAAAAGTCACGTTTTACGGCAACACTCAAATCATTGTGCTGGCGAGTTCGTTGAATGGTGCAGGGGTCATGGAGGTATTTATAGTAAAATTACGAGTTTATCATTATAAAATTAATATAAGTTTATAAACTGTCATGGTCAATAATATTATCATTAACACTAGATACGGGATATTTACTTTCTTCGTTTTTTTTTTTTACTTTTTTTTATTTTTTGTTTGTTTTGTTTACAGTAAACATGGTAAATATTCATTAGTTTCTAGTGTAAATGATAATATTATAAAAACGGAACTAAAAAAAATATTGTGAAAATGTTAAAACATATATCACCAATATTCTCCGTGACTAGAAAGTTCCCAGGTATGGTCTAGAACAAAAAAATATCACAAATGGGTGAAGAACAAGTGCCTTTTGGCTTCGTAAAGTCTTTTTACACCCTTTATAGCTCATACTATTCATTTCCTCTGACCAGTCGTGATAAATAGGTACTATAGACGTATTCAATTTATTATATAGACATACAACATTGATAGATGAAAGCAAGTTGTAATGAAAGAGGCATTAAATGAATTATGTATGATTCATAAATTTTCCAATAGCTATAGAATTTGATGGCGATAGTTGGGGGACGTCACGCAGTCGACGTCAAGGCACAATATGGCTGTGTTTACCAGATCAAGCACATTAATTCAGTTTGGTTAAGAGGTTAAAAACTGTAAAGAACTGCTACTTTCGATTGATAGGTATATCTTAGGCGTACTTTAGTTTTTGTAGAATATAAAGGGTGTAACAAGAGCCTTAACGAAGCCATTGCAATATTTTTTTTGTTCTAGACCATACCTTCTAGTTACGGTGATATTGAGGGTTAAAGTTCCAACTTTTTACATTTTTACTTTAAACACCTTATCAGCGATAAGACTGCCATAGAATAGCAATATTGTAAAACAGTTGTGTTTCAATTAAGGTGCACAATAAAGTTTATTCAATGACAGCACGGTTGGCGCAGTGGCTATGCAATTGACTGCTGCACGTCGCGGGTTCGAGTTTCGCACGGAACAATTATTTGTGTGGCCATCTTTACAGGTAGTTTTTCCGAGTCTGGCTGTTTATGTGTGTGAATTTAAATATTTGTAAAAGCACCCACGATACAGGAGAAATTCCTAGTGTGGGGCAATGTTTTTCTTTGATAAAATACTCACGCTTTAGTTTACAAAGAAATAACTCGAGTCATGAATATGAATGGAAAAAGTTATCCTTATTTTCCTCCAACTATATAATGACGTTAGGAAATATACGGAAGATCATGCATTCGCTTACAATACGATTGAAAAGGTCATTGTATTTCAGTAAAATACCTGTATTATGATCTCAAGGAAATCTATTATTGCATCTAATAAAATTGTAACAGGTCGATGTCTATACATTGAAGATATTGAAAAAAAATATATGGGGTGTCTTTATTAGAGCAACAGAAGCCAAAACAACAGTTTTCGGAATTTTTGTCTGTCTGTCTGTATGTTTGTACGCGCATCACGCAAAAACTACTGCATGGATTTAAACGCAGTTTTCACCGCTCTGGTGTTTTTTTTTTTTTTTCGGCTGGGAAATCATCACATAACCCCTCCCGCCCTGGGCTGAGCAGGAGGGAGTGTCAGACTTTTACTGACTAAAACCCATCCATGTTCCTTCCTTTTCCCTTTGTGTTCCTGGGCCGCGGTATCTCTTTCGAATAGTCCCGCAACAACGCTCTACTGCTAGATGCATCTTTATGAACTATTCTGGTGCAGCTTGATCCTGAAAACGTGTTCAATCAATTCACGTGTCAATACTCTATTTTATGAAGCAGTTTAGGTTTCACCGAAGTACAAAATGACGGTAAGTATATCACATCCGTGCCAAAAACAATAGGTACTTACTTTGATTGATCTTCTTGGTAAATACGTCGAATCTTTGCCAAAAGTATTACGAATGTTCCCAAATACAGTGCGAATCGGGTTTGTTTTGATGGAAATTCCCAATTTAAATACCAAAGCAGTTTCTGTCCGTGACTTCGGCCGCATTGAAAACATTGGAAATAGTCTATTATCAGTCAATTATTTTTTGGAGAACCTCGTTGGTTTAATGGTCGCAAGCACGACTGCTGAGCATGAGGTCCTTGGTTCGATTCCCGGGTCGGGCAAAGTGTTATTGGGTTTTTACATCAGGAATTTCTCAGTAGCAGCCACGGGGTCTGGATTTGGGCCCGGTTGATGACAATTGGGTCGCCCCCTATTACATGGGGCTTAAACATAACTGGCGAAATGTGGGTGTACTATTAGGTACACCTCTGCCTAACCCTTTGGGGACTACAGGCGTGATGTTATGTTATTTTTTGTAATCGGATCAGTACTTCTAGTTAGTAGTTAGTTTTTGTTTGTTAGTTAGCGTTACAAACAAACAAACAAAATATTTTTTGAACAATCTAATCAAATATTTTTAAGATTCATATACCTAAAGATCGTTTAGATTCGTTTGAACAAGGGGCGTTTTCGTTATTAGGTATTGCATGTGGCTGAAACAAAAACCGGATGTAGAAGATTATTATTGATCCAATAACCGATATTAATCATCATTATCATGATATTTCCGGCGGAAGACGTCCACTGCTGGACATAGGCCTCCCCCAAGTGTCGCCACATTGACCGGTCCCGTGCGACTCGCATCCAGCGGATCCCCGCAACCTTCACCAGGTCATCGGTCCACCTAGTGGGAGGCCTTCTAACGCAACGTCTTCCGGTTCGCGGTCGCCACTCCAGAACTTTTCGGCCCCATCGGCCATCAGTTCTGCGACCAATGTGCCCTGCTCACTGCCACTTCAGTTTAGCAATTCTTCGGGCTACGTCGGTAGCCTTGGTTCTCTTGCGGATATCTTCATTTCTGATTCGATGGCGCAAGGAAACTCCGAGCATAGCCCTCTCCATTGCCCTTTGGGTGAATTTAAGATTCGAATGAGGCCCATTGATACCGAACCGATATTAATGCAGGTCGTCAATTAAATTAGGTTATGCCCGCGGCTTCGCCCTCGTCGAGTTCGGCAATTGTCCCACGGGATCTTACTAACGGGATGAAAGTATCCTATGTGTTGATCAAGGTTATAAACTATCTGTGTGCCAAATGTCATCCAAATCCGGTCATATGTTTTTGCGTTAAATATTGCGATAAAAATACAGACATCCTTAGATCCTCACTAACTTTCGCATATATAAGACTAGCAGCCCGTCCCGGCTTCGCACGGGTGGACATAAGATTTTTTTTTTATTTTTTTAGCCTATGTTACTCAGGGTGAATGTAGCTTTCTAATGGTGAAAGAATTTTTGAAATCGGCGCAGTAGTTTTTGAGTTTAATCATTACAAACATACACACAAAAATACAAATCTTTCCTCTTTATAATATTAGTGTAGATTGGTAGGATTAAATCAAGTGCAAAGCCTCGCATTAGTCAGTCATCAGTTAGTCGTCAGTTTATCAGTTCTATCTTTGTGCACATTGTACTAGTAAATTATGTAATTTATGTAATTATGTAATTAATTATGTAATTATGTAATTAATTATGTAATTATGTAATTATATTTTTAAAAACCTATTTGCAAAATAAACATCATTTATCATTTATCATTTATCATTTATCATTTATCATTTATGTCCCTAGAAATGATTTATGAAACAATATAATTATTAAGAAAGATGTGACTTTAGATTAATTCCAAATACAGTTACCACCATCTTCTCTTTATTTTAATTTATTGTTTAGGGCATCACCAGCCTAGCAATATATATTGATATATATATATGAATTTTTTTCACGAACATTTTGGTTCCCTCACGATGTTTTCCTTCACCGTTTTGAAAGCATAAAAGCCGGCACGAGTATTTCTAAGTGGCCTACCTCTGTATCCATCTTCACCCGTTACTTGGTAAGATCTAGATTCATTCCAAGACTTATAAGTAAGAAAGCAATCATCATCTAGCACAAGGATACACTCGATTTGTTTCTATTTTTGCTTCATCTGTCAAAGAAGTCATAAAGGTTAGGTAAGACTGCAAACGATTTGAGATTCCGTAGTACCTATAATAAATCAGTCTGTTAATTGCGTAACACACCCACAATCTCATTTTCACAATTTAATAATATTTCTATTGAGTTCAGGTTTATGATTTATTTAGGTAATTTATTTTTTCCTTTTAAATAAGTAATTTAATACAAAAAATATGTAATTTAATACAATTCAGTCGCTGTGATTGCACTGGGAAAACTTCAAAGTATCGTGCCAATTTTCTATTCCATCTTTTTCATAAACTCTTTTTTCTTTATGACATAATGCTTTTTTTTTACCTCAAAATTTACCAATAAAAAAAAATCCGCACCTAATTGAAAAAAGATAAATAGTTGTCAGATTTAAGATTCCCGAAACGCGGTCATCGTCATCATCTGCATAACCTATTCCCACCTATGAAGCGGTCGGCTTCCAGGCTTCACTGAACGTGGTGTTTGTTTAACAACTGACTGACTTTGTCTGTTTTTTGAAACAGCCATTCTCTCGCCTGCCGTCTGTGTACGATACGATTATTTGAAAACAAAGACAGTTCTCAATGTATCAACTTCCGACTATTTTGCCGTTTCTGTTTTTGTTTTTCAATGTTGGAACAACTGGAGCAGTTGTAATGGCAACTGAATGTATTTTTAGACTCATTAAGTGTGCTATGTCAAAACTTTCAGTAATTAAGGTGTTTCTCAGTATCTGGTCTAGCTACGTCTAAAAAACTGTTCTGCATTTGCTGCAATTTTCAGGAAATCCAGATGT
Organism: Eugnorisma glareosa; assembly: GCA_947578425.1. NCBI lineage: Eukaryota > Metazoa > Arthropoda > Insecta > Lepidoptera > Noctuidae > Eugnorisma > Eugnorisma glareosa. The sequence continues at coordinate 16,302,074 of OX387979.1, forward strand.
ATTTATTTTATATATTGTATATTATCAGGCAGGCAATTGAGACAACTGATAGCGGCCTATATCCTGCTGTTCCCCAATAGTTTTTCTTCTTGCAGTATAATAAATGTTTGTCTAGTCAAAGATAGTATTTAAAAGTATATCACTAACATTAACGGCGTTATCTGAAACTCAATGTCAATAAACACTTAATGAAAATGGCACTAAAAGCCGGCCAATTGCAAGCCGGACTCGCGCCCCTTTCATTTTAATTTATTTTTTGTTGTTATAGCCGCAACAGAAATACACATTTTGTGAAAATTTCAACTGTCTACCTATTACGTATCATGAGATACAGCCCATTGAGAGACAGACAGAAATAGACAAAATCGGAATAATCTATTAAAAAAATATGCCTCATACATGAAAAAGTATACACGTCAACATGACAACCTCATACACAATTTTTCTTCGGTTAAAAATAAAAATCCGCTTCCCGCTAGAAGGCTTACCTAACCCTACTCTACGCAAACAACCTACAGGAACGCTGCCCGACCTGTATAACCCGTCCCATCACCTGTCCCGTTACACTGACTTATCGAGATCGCCTCCATTTCTATAAATAACTCTCTGATTTATTTAGACAACTCGCGAAGCTTCTATGTGAACCACGCCTTATGGAGCTCAGGTTATGGTGGTAGTACTGTAAAAGTTGTGACTGGTTAGTGTAAGTTGGTCTGTTTAGGAGTTGCGGATTAAATCATGACGCTTGTCAGTAGTTAGGCACTAAGATACGCTGTAATGGGTATCGGTGTAGGAAATGCTAAATTTGCATTTAGCGCTGTTACTACGCGTTTACACTCGTTTATACAGCGGGTTTCAGCCGTCCTAAAGTCGTCGGATTGTTTATCGTTGGGTTGACGATATCGTCAAAATCGCGGGAAACACCTGGATAAGAGACCCACAGAACCGGGAAGTGTAGTAGAAAAAGGGGAGGCCTATACAAAGCAGTGGGATATGATGATGACGAAGACAACACAAAAAAACAAAAAAAAAATGGTCATATTCTATGGACTGCCTCGTTGGTCTAGTGGTCGCAATCGCGACTGCTGAGCATGAGATCCTAGGTTCAATTCCCGAGTCGGGCAAATTGTTATTGGGTTTTTCTATCTGCAAATTCGCAGAAGCAGCCATGGCGTCTGGATTTGTGTACGGTTGATGGCAATAGGCCCTATTAAATAGACCTTAAACATATCTCGGGAAATATGGGTGTATTATTAGGTACACCTCTGTCTAACCCTTCTGGAATTACAGGCGTGGTGTTATGTTATGTTATGTACCACCTTCTGCATCGTAATCGCGATAAAATAATCAGCTGTATTACTGCAATACCTACCTACTCGACTCAAATGTATTTCCATACATTTAAGTCGAGTAGGTATTGAAATAATGTGTTCAGGACAACTGAATTTTTAAAGGAGATCACTCAAGGTCGGTACAAAAAAAAAACAAAAGGACAATGCCCAATTTTGTATGGTGGGAGTTCGGCTGTTCTTGCGTCTCGACTGAATCATCGGTAAAATAAAGAAAATGACGTCCAGCTTATTTAATTAAAATATTCGATGGGAATTGTTGTAAATCGGACTTTCAATCTTCCAATTTTTGTGGTGTCGCGTTGACCACTCTTTTGAACTTATACTGACCCTTACGATCCCGTAAGGGTCAGTAAGTTCAAAAAATCTTCAGTGATTTTTCAATATTTTGAGCTCCCGATGCACTCTTTTTACTCTTTTTTCTTTTTAGCGGTGCGTACGTCAAAAAGTTAAAAGGAACCCTTGTAAGATCACTCGCTTGTCCGTCTGTCTGTCCGTTTGTCACCACCGATTTTCTCAGGAACGGGTGAACCTAGCAAGTTGAATTTATACCAGATACTGAAGTCTATAGTCCCTATTAGTCGCTATTACGTAACCTGGGGAAGGGCGGAGCATCCTAAAACAAGCAAATAATTTGCTTAAAAGGATTCTCCCCGTTGTAACTAGAATAAGTTATTTATGTTGAAGCAATAAACATTTTTTTTTGTATTAGATGTATAAGATCGAGGTCCTGAGTAAGCACGATAAAAAGATATGGCCAAATTTAGATTTTCGCGAAAACTTGTAAGTAAGTACCAAAATTTACATTTATTTCAGCTTTTTTTAATTTTCGGAATTTTCCTTTTTCTTCAAATCAAAAAGCAAGGCCTTAGAGCACAATCAAAGAAAAATTAAAGAAAAAAGTTAAAATTAAAGGTGTCCCCATAAATACATTATCATCATCATCATCAATACAGCCGAAAGACGTCCACTGCTGGACATAGGCCTCCCCCAAGTGTCGCCACACTGACCGGTCCAGTGCGACTCGCATCTAGCGGATCCCCGCAACATAATTGACGCTAATTAAGATATATATTTTTTTAGATAATGGTACGGAACCCTTCGTGCGCGAGTTCGACTGGCACTTGGCCTTTTTTTTTCTTTGCACTCTTTTCTGATTTCATAGTTAGGACGACGCTCACCCCAAGCAGTACTTACACGTGTGTGTTGACCTAAAATTGTCTTTTCAAACAAAGAAGATTAAGTTTTATGAGAAATCATAAATTATACGCTTTACTGACCTACGGTCGCTTTCACCTTAATTATTTATAGTAATTATAGTATTGAATGTTGGCTAACGGCCATAAGTGTAATGATCTTGAAATTATAAATACTTAATTAGGAAATGTATTACTAAGTTGAAACAAACGCAGACAAAGATTACAATTCTTATTGTTAATTTATTTTTTGTACGCATGTCATGACCCTGCAAAAAATAAATATTTTTACATTCTTTCTATTTAAGTAACTTGGTTTAATGGAAAGAACCTTGCCCGACGAGCCAGCCCGCGCCGCTGAGCAAGGAGCGTTAAATTCCCCTTTAAATAATCCGACCCAGCCAACCTCTAGTTGCCCTCCCTCAATGACGCACTAAGCCTAGGCCCGAACCCCACAGGGGGTGCCCTTAGTGACCGTTCATTTAAAGTGTAATATCCTTAGTTTGTAAGCCCTGGCTGGGGGCCTTAAAGTAATTTTTGGCCAACACAGGATAGTCCGGTTAAGCAGCATCAACCTCCGAGAGTTGTTGCGCTGCGAGTGGTCCCTTCAAAAAAAAAAAAAAAAAATTGGAAAGAACTTTTTTTCTTTTAATTTTTACGATCGCTTTAAACAGTAACTGGGTTGTACGGGACAGACAGATTATTTCTAGTTTTTAACAATAGTGGTATTCGGCTACTGATCTCAACAGGGTAGTCTGCATCACATAACATTCGGTTAGACTGGAAGCGGGCCCCAAAATAGTTGGTAAAAAGCTACCGGCAAGTGATGATGAATTTTCTTCTCTTTCCTTCACCATGATTAACATCACCGTGAGCTAGTGGCCACTCGGGTTGATCTTCAGGTTAAGCCGCGCTTGCCTAGGTTGGTCCGTGGATGGTGACCACACATTAAATACCGAGTTTCCTCCGTGCCTCAGCAAGCACGTTAAGCCGTTGGTCCCGGCTGGTGTTTGTAGATCTATGACAACCTTTACAGGTAGTCAGTGGCCCGAAAGTCTGACAACCACCAGACCAAAGGGTTTTATATTACACAGTACTAACTAGATTGTGGAGGTCAGATAGGCAGTCGCTCCATGTAAAATACAATTCAGCTGCACCCGGTTAGACTGGAAGCCGAACCCAACATCGTTGGGACAAGGCTATTCAGGTGATGCCGAGTCTCTTCACCCTCATAGGCCATCCGTTCTGCAACAAGCAATGTAGCCTGCCTAATGTCAGTTTGCCAATTCTTCGGTTATATCCGTGACATACGAGTAGATTCTTCTGAGAAGCTCATATTTTCTGATTCGATCACACAAGAAACTCCGACCACAGCATTATCCCTTGCCGCCGCGGGAGACGCCCTGGGCGTCGGGGGCCAAGTGGTGGCTCCCGGCCACCGTTGGCGCGGGCCTGTGGACGGTGAGTAATGGGCTAACGCGCCGTCCGTCCGTCTTATGATGACAGGCCGTGTCGACGGCGCTTTCGTGTTCCACGCGCGCCTCAAAGAGATGTCAGCAAACAGGAAGGGGTCCGTAAGGACCGACGCCTTGCCAGAGTTACGGGACTGTTCGAAAGAGATACCGCGGCCCTGGAACACAAAGGGCAAAAGAAGGAGCATGGATGGGTTTTAGTCAGTAAAACTCTGACACTCCCTCCTGCTCAGCCCAGAGCGGGAGGGGTTATTTGATGACTTCCCATAGGTAAAAAAAAAAAAAAAAGGCAATATGATGTAGTAAGAAGTTCGTAAATAGCAAAAAAAACATTAAATTATTGTGTAACGCGGATAAATGTGAAACTATACAACTCAATGGGGCCCATCGCGTGTGAATTCACCGCTAGAGGCGCTAGTGTAGCGCGAGGTCAAGGAAAGGTCAGATGACATAGAAAGTTCACGCGTTGCGTGCTTTTTTATCACGTATTTTTACTAATATTCACGATTGTGGTCTAGATTGAGCTATTCCTGATTAATTATGACTTGAAGATTTTAAGTAGCAACTTAGGATCTTATTACTTGGAGGTAAAATGTTTTTTTTATTAAATTTAAAATAAAAAGAACGTTGCCCCCCAAAAAAATGTTTCATGCTTGCTAATTTTAAGGTGGAAGCGCAAGGGTAGCCCGCGAAATCAAATCATCAAAACAGCCCAAGCACTCCAAGTTCATTTAATCCCATTGAGTGAATTTTTCATGAAATTGCTATTGAATGGGATTATATGAACTTGGAGGGTTGTATTGATGATTTGAATGATTATAATTCTGTAATCCCATACGTGTAACTGGCGCGATTTATATTTTCATCAACATACAACCTGATACTGACCTGCAAATTGTAATAAACGTAAGAAAATTTAAATTTCGCGGGCTACCCTTGCGCATCCACCTTAAATTGTAAAAAAATGTATCTGAAGTTTACACTATGTTGTTATACGTAATAAAATATTTTTTTTATGAAATTATTGGTATGTATTATAAAGTATAAAATAGAATTCTAATTAAAACACTCAAATGGAAATATTTTTGTTTGAAAATAATTTTGCTTTGTAAATTTAAATTATCTTTAATAAAGAAGCCTATATTTATTGGTTTTATACAAAATGGTTTTAATTGAGCAAATTTCGGAAAATTCCGCTTCGGGAATATCAATAAAATTCATTCTCGTCAAGCGACGGGCTCGACGACGTCTTCTGCATTCCGCCCATCTTCTTTCTCTAGCATCCACTGCATTGGCTAGCTCGAGAATATTTGCTCGTAGTGAAACAGTCATTGTCTCCATTCAATTTTCCACAAACATGATAGGTACTCGTAACGAATTAAAAGCAATGACTGCACAATGACGTCCCAATGATAAGTCACTGATCAAAGGAACTGTCAAAATTTTAGCAGATTACCGCTTATGTCAGTCATTCATTTGTCATTATGTACGAGATTACCATTCTATGCGATTTCTTTCAATAGAGTGTCAGTGGTTGACCATTGGAAAGTCATAATGACGCCATTATATTAGTAGATTACCAAACTTGTCAAAATCAACAATTATGAAATCAATGATAGACCATTCTGACACTATTGTAATAGCAGACTTGAGGCCCTGTGCTGTAGATTCTCATAGATTTTAAAAACATCCTCTACTTATTCAGACTTTATACACATTCTACGCACAAATAGACAGTGTTTTTCAACAAACCACTGCGCAATGCCAATCCGAGAATTCATACGCTATTAAAAAATGTAATCGACTTGATTTCTGATGCTAATCGATTTCCTGTTTATTAGTTGTTTCCATTTACGTAAATTAAGATTAGTGAAATTAGTTTGCTGCTTCCAAGATTGTGGTGACAAACCACTCTTATTTGATCTGTGATTTTGCCTCGCTGTCAAATGACAGTGTACTTTATTCTCATCAGAATAGGGATGCTGCTACTCACTAGCCTGTCAAAATTACAGTGTTCTTTTGTTATAATAAGGTTGTGTATGCTGCCTGAGGAAAAATATCTACAATGGTTATTAAAAACCAAAGAAGAATATTATTTGACCTAGATTGCTCCATTGCTCTTTATCATTTTCTTTTGTTGTCATATTTTCGCATCATGATTGCCTCGTTCTTTTAAGGGTCACACAAGACCTTTAATTCGATCCTCGGATTGGGCAAAGTGGTACCATTATGTCTTGAGAAATTCTCCGCAGCAGAGCAGGATAGAGTCTGAATTTGTGACTGGTTATGGATGCTACACTGTACTCTAGTAGATCAAGTCTCATGCGAATTGTCAGTATTTGTTGAAAAATACAGGCCGATCCAAACGTACCTCTTGTATGAACTTGTATGTAGTAACCTCTTTCGAAAACAGCAAGCTTTTGTTTTTATCTTACAACTACATGTTAGTCAGTCAGTCAGCTTTCATTTGTGTTAATATACCAATATGCATCGGGCATTAACACAAACAACGCAATTTTTAAGCATAATATTTACAAATAACACAAATGCTTACTTTGCAGGTAGTGTAATTTGAACATAATATCATCATTACGACCCACATATTGTAAGTATAACTAAATTCTAAGTATTTGGTCATGTTCCATGTTCAGTATTACTCGTACTAGGTGGTTCTTCAATATTATCGCATTGTTGGAGTTTCAGCTTTCAGCGCTTAACCGAGGGTTGAAAATACAAACGAGCAAGTTGTCGCATAGCTTCAGCGAAAACGAGCATCATATATAATCGCGTATTCGGTAGTATTAAACGACTGACCTTCAAAACTTAATGAATTCATTGAACATGAGTTTCTTTAACACACTGTATAAATCCCCTTTGTTGATTACGATTGATGATTCACCATAGCTTGGACCCGGAACATTACTAGGCCATACTGATTTAGTTAATCATTATCATATTTGTTTTTACCAACCAGTAACAAATTTTGTCTGACAGTCAGTCTTACCAAGGGGTAACGTATTACCCAGTACTAACTGGGTTATGGAGGTCTGATAGGCAGTTGTTCCATGCAGTTATATGTAAGTTTATGCTATTGGACGAAAATACGAAATCCAGGCTTTCAGAGAACGAAAGAAAGGAAATGTCAATTTTATTGGACTCACACAACACAAAAAAAAAGAAAACAAAGGAAACAAAATTAAAATTCAAAAACCAGACGAACAAAAAAATAAAACATAAAATTTCAACTAATTATGATATAGGTCCTGTACGAGGCGAAAAGGCTCGTATCTCCGCATGATGCTGCGACTTTTAAAAAATTGATGTCGCAGCGATACGCGCGGTGTGCGGTGATGGTTTGGTGATATTCTGATGGGGAACCAAAAGCTAAAGCTAGGTGCTCTCACAATATTAGGTTTTACAAGTACCAGATAGTACCTATTTCCAAATCTAGGCTGAGTAGTATTAGTGCGTGTGCGATTTGTGTTAGAGCCAAAACCAGCCAAAAACACACGGACATCTGCACACTTAGCTATTTTTAGCCCACTTCAGCGGCGTGCATTAGAAAAATCAACATAAATAGTAATTTGTGTCATTGTCCTGTCATTATATAGCGCTGTTGCACTAATGGGGGGAAGCAGACACTTTTAACACCTACACTAGGATTCCTAGGTGTCTGTATTGGTATAAGTGACATCTTAACATGAAAAATACTGGATTTCGCGATTGTTGATTGGGAGAGGAATTAAACCCTTATCATCTGTCTAGCCTTCTTCCACCTCTGTTGGGGTCGGCTTCCAGTCTAACCGGATACAGCTGAATACGAGTATTAACACGGAGCGACTGCCTATCTGACGTCCACAACCCAGTTAATACTGGGTAATACGGTACCCCTTGAAAAGACTGGTTGTCAGACATTCGGGCTAAATGGCAGCCGAGGCCAATGCACTACCTCAGGTCGTAGAAGGAGCAGTAATGTAAAGGTGGATGCGCACGTACACGCGCCGCAGGAGCAGTACGTGCTGCAGTCATCGCATTTTATAAGTCTTTATATGAAATAGTGCACAACACAACGCAGCATCCACGCCGAACGACCCGCATTTCAGTGCAATGCTGTAGGGTATACAGATTCCACCAGCGCGTGCGGATGGCATCATCAAATAAAGCGCGTAAGGTGCATGCGGCAAGTGCGATAGGCACTGTTAAAATAATGCGATTCGGCACATACGGTGCGTATGATACGGATAGGTGCGCGGGACCATCCGAAAACGTGATGACTGTGCGGCGCGAACGGCTCCTGCGGTGCGTCCACCTTTACAGATATTTCTTAAATGAATTCTAATTTGCTGTACGTATAAGGCCAGTAATTCTTAGTTCCTATATTCGTCTTGTTCATACATAGTATAAGTCATTGCTTCTGTCTATATGCAACGTTTGTTCAATACATGTGACGATACAAGTTCACTGCCAAATGTACTGTTTATGACAAGTCTATCTATGTATGGTTGGGTATATAATAGGTAATGTTACGTGCTAATGTCATGATTTGTGTCTATTTGAGCCAGATCTGATAAATTATATTTATTGCGGTAAAAGGTTTATTTTTACTTAACTATAGATTGGTCCTGCCTGTTATGACTTACGGGGCCGAAATGTGGACACTCACAGTACGGTTGGTTTATAAATTCAAGGTCGCTCAGCGAGCTATCGAACGGGCTATGCCTGGAGTTTCTCTGAGGGATCGCATCCGGATCGAGGTGAACCGACAGAGAACCAAATTGTCGACATAGCTCACTGAATAAGAAAGCTGAAGTGGCAATGGCCCGGCCATATTACCAGTAGAACCAATAACCTTTGGAGTAGACGTGGAGACTACGAATGGGCAAACGTAAGGTGGGACGCCCTCAGGCTCGGTGGAGCGACGATCTTTGCAGGGTAGCTGGTAGCAACTGAATGAGAGTTTCCGAGAATCGAGCTAAAGTGGCGACCGATTGAAGACGCCTATGTGCAGCAGTGGACTGCTTTAGGCTGATGATGACAGTGCCTAGTGGTATTGGTCTTACGACTTAGAAGGTTTCGAACCCAAACAGGCATAATAATTTGTGTTATTTATTTAATATCCACTGCTTTGTAAATGATCTAGAAAAGCTTAGTGAGCAAAACCTCGAAGACTTTGGGACATCCTAAGCCTTCGTGGTTGGGCACCAGCCTTCCCTCGCACAGAGAGATGGTCAGGTCTACTATGATACCGAGCTATTTGCCTATTATTTTTCTTTGGTACAACCAAACCCGCCACTCCATTTCCAAACCAATGCAACTCCTGAAAGCTAGAAACAACAGTGGAGAGAATGAAAATCGCGGAGACAATGAAGCTCGACGAAGTCTCAGAGAAACAATTGAACTGTCTTGGAACCCACAAAGAAATTAATCAGAAAAGAATAGTGGAGGAGTTGGAAAAACATAAATGAAAATGTTTGTTTACTTATGCTGGTTCGAAATATAACAAGTGAAGACCAACGTTGGCTATAGTGTACATGGCACACAACACCTGCATCGGCACGTTTTTCACCCGCTTTTGTAGAATCACGTGCAACGCAAACATTTGTAAAGCGTTTATTCTTACAATAATATATGGACAGTACACAGTAGATATATAAACAGAAATATGTAAACATTATTAAGACTATAATTTTGGAATGGGAGCCATTTCCTGTTTTTGTTAGGTTCAAATTGCATAATTTGCATAAAGTTATGATTCACATTTTTAATGTCATATTTACATGTGGATACAAAGATTTTTTAAGATTCTCGCATCAACTGTGTTCAATTGAAAATTAAGGCATTTTGATAAACTATTCATAATTTTTTAGACAAGTGACAATTTGCCATTTATTGTTATTTCGTCTGAAAAGTATCAGATATAGTTTCTCACACGCCTTAAAATCAATCAAATATTCGTATTTGATTGATTTTACTTACCGTACGGCTCGGAATCTGCTTTAGAAACATTATCAATAAAACCATAAGAAAATGGAAAAAAATTGTTTTATTTGTTGTTATAGCGGCATAGTAATTCACATTTTGTGAAAATGTCAACTGTCTTCTTAATATGGATCATGAGATACAGCCCGCTGACAGACAGACGGACGGACAGCGGAGGCTTAGTAATAGAGAATCATTGGTTACCCTTTGGGTATGGAACCTTAAAAAGTAACAAACCCCTTAAAATTTTAGTGCGAACTGGGTTAGTTCTTTCTTTCATAGACCTTATTGGTGAGGCTTTTTAGAAAGGTCAAGTACGTAGTACTCGCAACAGTCGTGCGATTGCAATTGAACAAGGTGTATGACCAGATAAATGAACAGATTTATGTAAGTATCGTAGCAGGTGGGGCTCTCTGGTCTCTGCCTACCCCCATGCGGAAAAGGCGTGAGTTTATGTATGCTTGTATGTTCTTAGACCGTAGGGCCTTGATATCATCGCATTCTATTAGCGATAACGATGTTGCTAAAGTCAAAAATGTATCTATTGATGACTGTATGCCTTGTACTGTAAAAGTTTTTCACAACGATGAATGTAATCTCACGTTTAAGAATCGGTCACCAGTTTACCATCATCTTCCACTGTCCCATATTACTTGGGGTCGGCGCAACACGTTTTTAGGGTACCGTACCCAAGGGGTAAAAACGGAACCCAACAGACAGACAAACAGACAGACGGACGGACCTTGGAGTCTTAGTAATAAACTCCACTGTCCGCCCGTCTGTCTATCTGTCCGTCACCAGGCTGTAATCTCATGAACCGTGATAGCTAGACAGTTGAAATTTTCACAGATGATGTATTTCTGTTGCCACTATAACAACAAATACCAAAAACAGAATAAAATAAATATTTAATCAAAACCATACAACGAAAGTGTTTTTTTTTTTTTTTACTCGCACTTGCCGGTTTTTATTGTTGTTCCATTCTCCTCTGCCAACCGTCACGCTATTATTTACTCCTTATTCTTTAAGAATAATTTATTTGCATACAATACAGGTGTTACCAGTTGTTAAAATTTCATATTATTCCTCACAAAATCCATCCATAATGTCAATAGTGTTCCTCTCCCGCTTTAACCATCTTCATATAAATCGGTCATTAGTTACCAGACACCCTATATCATACGTTGGCGCATGTAGTAATGGACATGAAGCGGCTAAACCACATAATGAAGTTATGAAAACCAAACAATGGCGTTTAAATAAATTGAATAAACCACATTATTGTCAGAGAGCATTAATATGTTAATAAAGGATAGATAATGCTACACTATGCTGTTATAGAACGTGTGGTACCTACCTATTACGTTCACAATGGCAAAATAAAATTAAAGAGATTTCATCGAACCTTTCCAGCCCACGGACAACTTGAACGCTCCATCAGAAAACCTTCCACCTGGATACGCGTTGCCGCGACCGACTTGGAAATCTCTAAACTGATTTAGAACCCAAGTCGGCCGGAGCAATGACAATCTCTGCAGATGGGTGTTCATGGACGGCTCAGACCTCAAGTGTGCATACGGTGTCTCCCCACAGACACCCACCTTCCATCTTGCACCGCATGTACCTGCGCCTGTGTTGATCTATTTACTGGATCAGTGAGCAGGGTTCGCGTGGCTGAGTTTTGGGCTAAACACATTTGAACTTTTTGCCATCGATACGATAATAAGAACCTTCTACGCATTGTCAAGTTATCTTCCAGAAAATTGCGAAAGTAAACACTTTTCTCAATGTATTAGGCAGTGGAGTGCCTAAGGCTCAACATTATGAAAAGCTAGGGCATTTAGGCTTGACTAAAGGCAAAGAGATTTAGAAGACTTAGTTGAATGTCTTTGAATAAAGGTTCAAATACGAATTTCTAATGCTTATGCGACATACGGCTAACTGTGTTAGGAAAAAAAAGACATTTCTCTTTAATATATATAAAAGTCGAATGCTGTTTTAGGGAATCCGCGAATTGGCAGGACAGTGTCAGGATGGATGTTCAAAAAAATATGTTTTGCGACCGTCACACAAAACGTCACACGTCAGTTACAAAATTAAAATCATGCAAATCATTAATACAACCCTCTAAAATTATTTAGGTAATCCCATTCAACTCTCTCAAAATTATGCCATATTTACGGCCGCAAATAATATTTTCATCAATATTCAACCCGACACTGACCTGTAAAGTGCAAAAAAACGCAAGGAAGATTTAATTTTGCGGGCATGTATCATGGCGCTAACACCTTATCAATAATTTTGTTAAAAGTCAGTAATTTGGGGACCTTTCTACACATCTATCTATACATATAATTAAAATTGAAGTGTCTGTTTGTAATATCAAAATAACAGCTTTTTACTGAATGCTTATGAAAGTATTCACGGTACTTTAACAAAAACACAATTTTTGTCCGTCTGTTTGTTTGTTCCGGCTAATCTCCGAAACTACTGGACCGATTTTGACGGGACTTTTACTGGCAGATAGCTGATATTATAAGGTCTAACATAGGCTACTTTTATTTTAGAGAAATAATTAGGGATCCGCGCAAAAAAAATAAAACCCTTGAAATTGATAACAAAATTTGATTAAAAATGGGAAATAAAAACTGCGAACGAAGGTCGCGGGCCACAGCTAGTCACCATTAAAATTACAGTATTTCACTGAAAAAACATAGATTTGATTGGTAATTATTATAAGACGTGGAAAAGAAGTCGTCAATTTTGCTATGAATACCTATTCAATAATAGGTATTTATTATTAATAAGGTATTATGAAGCCATGTCATTCCAATCCCTCCTGTCACACTTAATTATAAATAAAACATGCAGGCACTCGTACGTAAAGTAAACACATTTTCTTGGGTGGCTCGTGGTTAAACAAAAACATCCACACGAGTCCAAAGGGAAAACGCCAGGCATATGATGAGTAAATATACTTAACTCAGTATATTTTTTTACAACATGATACCTTTTCATTTCTTTTGAAGGAGCTCGTAAATAAATCAAAACAGTCGCTCAGGTCGATCTTCAGGTTAAGCCGAGCTTGTATAGGATGTTTAAAGATGATTTAAAGATGACTGGGACGAAATTATGTCTTAAATAAACATCAGATTTAGTGATTTGTGTTGTGGCCTTAAATATCGATACCCTTATTTTTAGATACCTTGAAAACGCGCATGAAGGGTTCCGTACCTGCCATTTTAGTAGGGGGGGCTTAATTAAAAGGGCCTCCCTCTTTAATTTTTAATATTTTTTTTATTTTTTTCTCCCTTTATCTGGGACATAAAGCCGCTTCCGCTGCGGCAATAGATATACACATTCTGTGAAAATTTCAACTGTCTACCTATTACGGATCATGAGATACAGCCCGCTGACAGACAAACGGACGGACGGACGGACGGACAGCGGAGGCTTAGTAATATAGGTTCCCGTTGGTTACCCTTCGGTTACGGAACCCTGAAAAGCATTTTTTTATAAACTTTTGTCAAATAATCAATGCGGAATGGACGAATGAACCCTTCATGGTCAGGCAGAGTGCCAAACGACAAACACGTAAGTCTAAGTTCAAGGAATCCAGAGACGAAACGATCTTTCTTTCACCAAGGAGGTTTTTGTCTTTAGAAATACTAGCAATTATCATTGCTTTGACAATAATGGCCCTTTGTGTACGATGACGAAATAATAACATTGAATTTAATTTTGACACTGGCTGAAAAGGATTTTACCAACCCGCGATTTCTAGCGTCGCAAGCATGGCGAGTTTTAAAATGTTGAAGACATGTCAAGTTGTATAGAAAGATCTTTGTCGATTCTTGGTAGAATAGAGATAGTATTGCCATGCTACGCGGGTGGTGGATTTCAGCCTACGTGGGAACGCTATGAATGCTTGTGCAAAGGACATTTGACAGCGATATGTCAAAATTAGTGTCCTCGCTTTGAAATCTTTAAGTGTTAACTACACGTTAGTCATAGACTTAATGGATGTCCATTAATTGATATAATTATTGTAATTTAAGTATATATTTCCGTGAAAATAATATTAAAGGAAGATTGTATGCTTCAGTTATCATGTAATTGACTGATGTATTCATTACTTTGTTATAAACTAAATATACTTCACTACATACCTACTTCATTTTAAAAGAGCAAGGCAATAAGGTTTCCAGAGCAACCAAGTATAAACAAACGTTACATAATATTACATTACATGGGAAAACGCCAAGAAGTTATAGTTTTGAGGAAAGAACAAGTTATAAAATTCATATTATTTGTTACAAATAAAATTCAAATTAAAGCGATGTTATCAAAATGCTTTTTCTCGCGCATCTACGAGTACCTTTCTCTTAAACAACTACAAGAGGCAAAACAGAAAAATATTAATTTAATACAAGCACTTTCTATTCATAATCATTGCTTACAATTTTCAAACTTCCAATGCCTGAATTGCAGAAACTCAAAACATCCCCACGAAAAAATTTAATTTCCACTTAAAGCAATTTCCTGAAACACCGCTACATACACAAACAACAACAATACATGAATCAAACAATACTCACGAAGATACACGATCCGAAAATACACAATATATTGGCTTATAGCCACTTCAGTCACACGCGTCCGTTCGCGAGGGCGTTCCACGCACGAATGCGTTCGATTCTGACGGTGGACGCAACCGAACTGGTGCGTCGATGCTTCTTAGCGTCTTTTTATGTACAAGGTGTTGTTTGATATGTCTTGTAAACATGTGTTTTGTACACACTACACAGGTAATGGGTCTCATGTGATTAGTACTGAGGGCTAGTAAGGCAGGTCGCGGTAATGTGGTTTAGTTGCAAGAAAGGAGAACGTTATGATATTCATGAATTCCAGGAGAATTTTTTTTCGGGAAAAATATTTGTGGAAAACTGCAATATTTATGGAAAATCTCTTAATTATGTTGACGATTGAACAGGTTCTGGTACAGGTAGGTAATGTAATCGTTCGTACAGGTAATGTAATCTTATTTAGGTACTTACCGGAAAACCGGAAATCCGTGTGTTTTTTTTTGAGATGTGGTTTAGATTTTGTCTGAGCGTACTGTCTCGAAATAATGCGGGTGCTATAATTCTGTTGTCTTTCATATGTTGATGCCGTTTTCCTTTGGAG
Organism: Eugnorisma glareosa; assembly: GCA_947578425.1. Taxonomy (NCBI): domain Eukaryota; kingdom Metazoa; phylum Arthropoda; class Insecta; order Lepidoptera; family Noctuidae; genus Eugnorisma; species Eugnorisma glareosa. The sequence goes on from OX387979.1 coordinate 16,317,257, forward strand.
GTTTAGCAGAGAAAATTGCAATTTCCCTAGAACTAGCGCAGTCCAGTAGGCCTAGTAGTTCGGCCCCGATTTAAGTGTTCTTATTGTCGAACCCAGACAGAGGCATTTTACTTTGTGTATTTTTTCCCAACTATTTTGGGGTCAGCTTCCAGTCTAACCGGTTGCAGTTGAATACCAGTACTTTACATGGAGCGACTACCTATCTGACCTCCACAACCAGTTAGTACTGCGTCATGCGATACCCCTTGGTATGACTATGTCATTGCTTGTCTGTCAGTACGACTGTCAATTAAAGATCTGCAAATGCAACCTGCTTAATGTGTTTTCAGAGGCACGGAGTAAACTCGGTACGTTAGGGGTAGTTACCCATCCACAGACCAACCTAGGCAAGCGTGGCCTAACCTGCATATTGATCCGAGTGGCTGTCATTATTTAGCCAAACTTCTTGATCAATTTAATTATCAATGGAAACTTAGTGAAAATCATTACACTAATACACTTGTACCACCGACTGCGGCACGCAGACGATGAAGAAGTTTGATGCTGAATTTATGATGACGATAACATCTAACAAAATTCTTTGAAGTACCAAACCCTTTGTTTTTCGTTAGTCATTTGTTTTAACAAAGGCCGGGGAATTACTGCAGAGCATCACACACTGCAAAACAAATCGTGAGGCTTACATATCGACAACCACGTGGTTGCTGTAATTACAAGTTAATTGACGTAAAAATTGCCTCAGTCATTATCTTCATTGCATCGTTTTGTGAGAGCTACATTGACTATTTGGAGCTGTGCTTCATCACTGACCTACCTCCTTTTGTATATACCTAATAATAATATTTGTGGAGCTAAATAGCCTCGACCAACATCTCAGGACACTCTCGCTTGGCAAGTGAATCAAGGGCTTGATTCAGAAAGCAGTACCTCTGGACACAGGGCGTATCGTTAGGAGTTTCCTTTCTCAAGAGTCTTGACAACCGGTAGCTCGGACCCTGTTCCTAGTATTTTTTATGTTTTCATTTTTTTTTTAATTAAAGGAAGTGTTGTAAAAATGAAAAAGGAAATAATAGTGTTAACATATTTGTAACCAGATGGCGCTATTTCAGTTTCAATAGAAATTTTATAACTCATATGATCTTTAAAAAAAACTTATGCACATAAGGAAAAGCAAACAAAAAATATAACATCTTGTCTCCATCAAATGATTGCGCATTTATTGTAGAGGTACAAATAGGGAACGACTTACCAAAAAATCTTTAAAATTACCCATACATTGCCTGGCCTGGCATTTACCCAAATATGTCGGCTTGTAGTCTTACTTGGTAGCAGCAGTATGGACATTACCTAGTCTGAAATAAACCTGTCTATCTAACCTCCACAACTGAGGTTGTAGGTAACAAGATGCGATGCTCCTACTGGCTGTCAGAATTTCGGGCTTCGTCTACCTGTAGCCGTAACAGCTGTCAAATATCTACGACCTGGGGGTTACTAAGACGTCTTGAAGCAGGAGTAATTCCAGTGTGGGAAAGAGACAGAGCTATATAGGCCATCTCTTTCCCACACTGAAATTACTCCTGCTTTAAGACGTCATCGTAGGCCACCTGGAACCGTTAGGAGCAATTACAGCCGGAACCAATTACTGCTTATAGGCTTTCGGAAGTATGCTAGGGATTGTCCACCCATCCACGAACCGACCTCGGCAAACGCTGCACAAACTTGAAGATAGACTCGTGTGGCTGCAGTTATGTAGCCACAAGCCTTTCGTCTTTCACATAAAAATATCCTTCGATATAACATAACATCACGGCTGTAATGCCCGAAGGGTTAGGCAGAGGTGTGCTTAAGTACACCCACATTTCGCCAGTTATGTTTAAGTCTCATGTAATAGGGGTCGAACCTATTGCCATCAAATGGGCACAAATCCAGATTCCGTGGCTGCTACGGACAAAATCATAATAAAAAAGATACTTCGATATTGACAAAACAAAACATTAAAAAGAAATCAAACAACATGCACAAGCAAGATTAAAAATTATATCTGAATAATGACGTGACGTTTCCCATGCTACGTCATAGCTACGTATGCGCAAGCGCAACGCAGGTCTACGAACGTGCCTAATTGCATTAAATTAGATATCATTACAATAAAATTACCTACTCTTTTAATGTTAATGAATAAAATTATCGCCTTCATGTTTTTGTTTTTTAAGGCTCCATACTTCGAAGAAAAAACAGAACCTGTAACCTTACTTTTAAATTAACTACTATAAGTTTTCATGATTTTAGTTTTTGTTAACAATAAAAAAAGGGTTTTCATTGCAAAAACCTGTAAGTACCGTAGTTAATTTAATTAATAATTTTTGAGCGTCATTCCAAGCTTATCGTGCTGCGCTGGCGCTGCCGCTGCGGCTGCAGAGAACCTGAAGCGCCGTAAATATAGAAACCTTTGTGGAAGCTCTGGGCCGTGGGGTCCGAGTAGCCTGTTTAAGGAAATTTCGGAACGCCTTGTTGATGCTTCCCGTGACCAACGGGCTGGCTTTTACCTTGGCCAGAGGCTAAGTGTTGCCATACAACGTGGCAACGCCGCCTGGCTCTTGGGCACATTACCAACTGACAGCGTTGAGGAGTTTTCGATGCTCTTTTATAGTTTGTTGTTAGTTGATTTATTTTAGCTTATTTCATAGTTTTTAATGAATATAATATACAAAGTTTGTCAAATTGGATTTGAAGAAGGACCCAAGTTTTTAGGTTTTACACCTTTTTCATATGGAGGAACGCCACTTGCAACGATGCTGACTAACTTTTGCTTCGATCTCGAGCATATATCTGGTCTGGTTACAAGAACGCACCCGACTTATCTGAAGAACATTCCTACTCGCACCTGCCCTGCAAATGTTTACAGACGACCTCAAATTATTAATCGTTATTAAAAAAACACTGAAGACCAGTGTAGCTGGAGGTACTACTAATAATACCAGCCTATTACTGTCCCACTGCTGGGCAAAGGCCTCTTCTCAAGACGGGTTGGCGATTTCAGACTTTTATAAAGTCCAGGTTTACTCACGATGTTTTTCCTTCACCGATGTCTGTGATGTCCAAGATAAACTTAGAAAGTACATATGAATTGAAAAAGTCACATTGGTACTTGCCCGGATTTGAACCCACAACCTCATGCATGAGAGGCGAGGCCTTAAACCTCTGGGCCATCACGACTAACCACTACTACTACGAGGTACTATACTAGGTGAAGTGTATTAACCTGAACTCCAAGAAAACTTTACGACTGATGGATGTTAAAATATTACTATGCCCTACAGTATATCTGTCACAAGACATGCTAAACTTAGGTATGCTTTTTACAAGTTCGGGTGTTGGGGTCGCGGTCGGGGTAGGAAAAGCTAGTATTTAGAAAGTTTATAGGTCACCAACAGCTTCTGTCTAAAAATTATCTTAAGAATATGAAACAAATAGTGTTTGGCTTATATAACTTATATTGTCAGTGATAACTTAGAATTAAAAAAAGTTGTACTCTAAATTAATGGATGATTTGATTCAGGCGAACGGCGAAACGAATACCTATATTTTGTCCAGGTCCAGGAAAAGTCGCTCGTTATTTTCCAAATAAATATGAAGGACACAACCATGATACAGAATAATATGTTAGCTGATTATAAGCTGATTAGATGTAGTAATTGTTTTTTTTCTGGCTTTGTTGTTTTACAAATACTTCAGAATGGAATGTACCGACACGAATTTGTGACTTGCACATGCTGCATAACATAGTCACCTTGTCCTTTTCGCTTGTCATTAAAGATAAAAAAAAAACTATTTTGCAAAAAATAAAACCAACTTCAAAACCAAAAAAAAGTGAAAAATAACTTTAGCTTCAGAAGTCGGTGACAAAAAAACTGAATCAAAAATTGTCAAAGGTGTTTAGTTGAAACATTAGTGAACGGTTAACAATACCTACATGTCATTCATAGAGGCTTATCCCCAATAAAATGTAACTTAACATGCGTAACTGCGAAATCTGGGTATACTGGACACATCTGCTTACCCCCTCAGAGCATACAGGCGTGACGTTATGTTACAGTGTTGTGTAAACAATAAACATCGAAGCGATTGCAGCAATCACGGCAGATTAGCTGTCTATTATTGAAGAGTTCCATAGTTTATCTGCGAAGACCAGCACCAAATCTTGACCAAATTTAAACGGGACCACCGCGTAATAATATGCTTCCAAACAAAAAAAGAATCATCAAAATCTGTTCACAAATGACGAATTGATAATCACCTCCTTTTGGAAGTCGGTTAAAATGTAAGACAAATCGATTGACATAAGACTCATCAAAATCAGCCCACGCGTTTGGTCTCTAGAGGGCCTCAAAGACACTGGTGATCAGCCAAACTGAACTGCTCTTACCTACTATCTACCATATGGAGACCGGAGGGCATTAAACATGACCACAGCTGCACGTTTAATGAAACATTACTTACTGAATGCATCATGAGACGCATATACAGCACATCTGCCTAGCCTTTTACATTTGACACCCAGGACCAACGGCTTATTGTGTTTTCCGAGTCCACCCATCCACGGTCCAACCTAGTCAACCGCAGCTTAACCTGAAAATTGACCCGAGCGGCTGATATTAATTAGCCACGAGCTCCCCTCATGTGACGCATACAATGCATCATAATTATACAAAAAAGATAATATAATTGAATCTTAAGAAACATCTGTCAATACAGTCATGTGACAGTACCCGACGTCACGTCAGCGTCGGTCGGTTTATTCAGTGATGCTAGACGCTGAGTTATCAGAAATCTGTCTAGACGTCCGCTTGAATGAATCACATTCACGAGTAACATGGCGCGCACAAAATTACTATTAGAAGATTCAGTTCTCACAATTTTCTTTTATTTTGAATGCTCATTATGGTAAAAATAACTGTAATACAAAGGTTCTGTCGAACCGGTGCGAACCTACTTCGGCCGCGGTTCCAGACATCGGATTGTGACTTATAACGACACGAATTCATGATGTCTGCAGCCGGCCCGCAAGCTGCGGCTTGAAGTGAGAACCATGCAGCCCGCTACCATTTAAATCGGCAACATACAATCTTCTATACTAACATCTATACAAATAAATAAAATTGTAGTGTCTGTATATAATACCAAAATAACCAGCTTTTTACTGAATGCATATGAAAGTAGATACGGTACTTGTAACAAAAACACTTTTTTTTTTAATTTTTGTCTATCCGTCTGTTTGTTCCGGCTAACCTCCGAAACTCCGAAACGGACTTAGCTGGCAGATAGCTGATGTTATATGGTCTAACATAGGCTACTTTTGTTTTGAGAAAAAATATTAGGATTCTGCGCAAAAAACAAAAAACCCTTGAACAATTTCAAGGTTTTTTTTTTGCGCGGATCCCTAACAATATTCGATTAAAGAAGAAAAGTAATATTTTTAAAATAATTTCACGCGAACGAAAGTCGCGGGCAATAGCTAGTATTTATACATGTAATCGGCCACTCGATTTTTTTGTAACTCCAGCATCGAATTAAGGAACCCACGCCAAGTCGAAGCGCTAGCAATCACAAGAGCAACGACGCAAATTTCCACTTAATTTTACAACAGGTAACATAACTCCACGCCTGTAATCCCCGAAGTATTATGCAGAGCTTTACCTATAGAATAACCACATTAAACCAAATAAGCCTATGGCACATGTATAGAGTTGAGCCTATTGTCATCAACCTGGAACAAATCTAAATTCCAGAGAGACCACTACACCATTAAGACAGGCAAATAAAGTAAATAATCTGCCTAGCCTTTTCCCAACTATGTAGGGGTCGGCTTCCAGTCTGACTGGATGCAGCCGAATACCAGTATTTTACATGGAGCGACTGCCTATCTGACCTCCACAACCCAGTTAGAACTGGGTAATAATTATTATGATACCACTTGGTAAATTTAAAGCAAATTAAGTACAACGCCAGTTAAATACAAATTTCCTTTGAAATTAAATTAATTGTTTAATCTCTAAACTGTACCACGTGTCTAGTGTGTGTTAGATCTTCTGCAGTTTCATACTTAGCAATATTCTCGTGTGTACTAGAGACTTTATCTGTTAACTTAGATACGGGTGTGACTGTACACGCTGTTTTAGATGTTTTCGTAAACATAATTTATGTATGAATAATGATTGTAGTTTCCGCAGTAGACTAAGGGGCCATCCTTTAATCACGAGAGGTTTTTTATGCCACTTTTATACCCCTCCCTCCCCCTTGGTGACACATTGTCCCCTCTGTTTAGGGTTCGGTTGCGATGGCTTGTAGATCAAGGAAACTGCGTTAGACACTTTTAATTTATTTATTTCTTTAGCACTGCACGCTTACATGATTAAGGTTGACAAGGGAGAACGCGGGTTCTCGTCATCCCATAGACAATAATTATCTTCTATTAAAGCATAGACTACAACACCCTCCCCCAGCATCACACTCTAATCGAATCTTTTTGTACTGAAAAAGTATATTTTTAGGTACAAATTCGCTTACTCAAGTTTTTACATGGTCATAAAATTCAATTCAATCCGTTATTGGTCAAAAATGTTTTATACGTCGCATTTTGTAACTTTTTTTCGTCGGATAAGAAATACACGTGAATGCCACATTACCCCATCCATCGTCATTAATTGTGATTTTTTTCTGACCTCCTCATCCCCCTCTTCGGACCTCACGTGATTAAAGGACGACCCCTTTACAGTGACACTTAAGAGACACCTAAGTATTGCGCTGTTGGAAATACAAGTCTCAACGCTGAGTCGATCGTTGAAAATTCAACAACACAGTAATATAATTTACAGGCTTTCAGTAACGTGTCGCTAAGCGTTTGTGAAATTGGGCAGAAAGAAGTAAACAAAGGTGCTCGTTTTCGTTGAATTTCATGTCAGTCCCATACGTCATTGTGATAATCTTGCAGTAGTGATTTTGTAAATACACACTGAAAGCATTGTATCGTCAGCAACGCAAATCGATTTACACTGCAATTTATTACATCGTAAAAAATATTAAACCCACAATCAAAATAATAATCAAGTAGTGTTAGTCTAGTGGTGTGACAGTCGGACTGCCAAGTCATAGGTCTCGAGTTCGAACTCAAGACTCGCACCTCTGATTTTTCGGATACTTTTGGGTATAGTATAATTATCACTTCCTTTGGTGACGGAAAACATCGTGAGGAAACCAGCGTGCTTAAGAGATATTTCTCGACGGCGGCGTCGGCATGTAAAGCCAAGTCAGAGGTCCAGTGGCATAAACAATTCAGACACCCATTAACATTTGGGTAGGTAATTTAGATTACAACATTTATATCGATCGTAAGTTAGTGGTAATAAAAATAAAATAGGCAGTAATAAAATTAACCGTCTTTTTTCGATTGCAAATTTCCCCAAATATCCAAGAACTAGTTTTTTCATACATAATAACGTAAATATTTAGCTAAGCTGTAATGTCACAGTAGTACTGTTAATCTTGTTTCTTTGCTGACCGTGTACCTAGTTAGAATAGTCACATGTCCTAAATTGTTGGAGTTCAAGATGGCGACGTCATCATGCAGTATAATGTTCACGCACAGTATGTATGGGCGTTTTCTTTTAAATGTGTTTGAATAGTGGTCGCGTGAGGACGGTGTTCGCAAATACTGTCTACTTTCGGGGTATTTTCCACGACTGGTGGGATAAGAGTCCATCCGGACTTAGTAAAGCGCATAATAGTCTTTTCGCACGGCACGACGGCACGGTTGGCGCAGTGGCTGCGTGTCGCGGGTTCGATCCCCGCACGGAACAAATATTTGTATGATCTACAGGTAGTTGTTCCGGGTCTGGCTGTTTGTGTATGTGAGTTTAAATGTTTGTAAACGCACCCACGATACAGGAGAAATTGTGGGGCAAAGTTAAAAAAAAAACTTTGATGAGGTTGGTTTCAAGTTTTAAGTACTGGATGCAGCTGTTGAATACTGTATATTGTACATGTACACTGCTCATCTGACCTCCACAACACTGGGTAACACTTTACGCATCGGTATGATTGGGTGTCCAGTTTTCTGTCTACTAGTAACGACTGTCCAAGATCTGCTAATTACAGCCAAAACGAAGGACACGGGGTGGTGGGTTTCGAAAATGTAATCTATGGTCACCCATTCACAGACTGATCACTTTGGAGACACGTGACTACCCACAATTTGTTTGAACTTCATTTGTTTTAGGATCGTGTCTATCAAATATACCTACCAGTAGTGGTGCACGATCAACGATCACGACAAGCCATTCGATAAGATCCTAGAATCGTATCGTTTTGTTACGATCCGCATCGATAAAAAAAATGAAAGAAAGAAAAAAAAAATTATTTTTCGCAGGGACATGACGTGCATCATACAAAGTGACAAAAAAGCAAAAAAAAAATAACAATAAACATACAACGCTTAACAAATATTTAAAATAAAAGAAAATAAATACGTAAGTATGCGTGCATGCCTACCTACAAGAAGCAGGGTGGAATGTTCATCATCCTCCATAAAAAGAGAACATCTCCGACAGACGGATGTGTGGCTCGTGGGCTGCGGTTGTTGTCGGATGTTCCGAGTAGGTGCTTACTTAGATGTCAATCTTAGGGATAACTTTTTTTGCGCGATGTAGGATTAACACGACGTCAGTATCAGGTTGTATGTTGATGAAAATATGATTTGTAAGAAGTAAGACGTATGTATTTACAGAATTATAATCATTTAAATCATCACAACCGCCATATTTTTTTTGTTTTTTTTTTCGGATGGGAAGTCATCAAATAACCCCTCCCGCTCTGGGCTGAGCAAGAGGGAGTGTCAGACTTTTACTGACTAAAACCCATCCATGTTTCTTCCTTTGCCTTTTGTGTTCCAGGGCCGCGGTATCTCTTTCGAACAGTCCCGCAACCCCGGCAGGCATCGGTCCTTTCGGACCCCTTCCTGTTTGCTGACTCTCTTCGAGCCGCGCGTGGAACACGAACGCGCCGTCGACACGGCCTGTCGTCATAAGACGGACGGACGGCGAGCTAGCCCATAGTTCACCGTCCACAGGCCCGCGACAATACAACCCCCTAAGTTCATATAATCCCACTGAATCATACGTGTTAAAACTCTTAGTTACCATGACCTGTGAGAAATTTGGAAACACAGTGATCCACCTCTAGCCACGGATGGAAAGATCTAGTGAAGGTGTCGGCCCTTGACGGAATTATCCCACCTACATTGCCATTCAGACAAAGGAGGTGTTTTTTCCCCCATACAATTGTGGCCAAACAATGTAACTTAACAATAAATGTACGAAGTTATAGGAAAAAAATCGCAGATTCTGAAAAAAAAAATATTGGATTTATTCATGCATTTGTACCACCTGAAATTGTCGATCAAAGATGCTAAAACTTGCAACCCAAGAATTTTAATCTGGCAATCTCGTGATTCATTTCTCCGATGATGCGTTTCGTTACTTCATTTTGTACACGTATGAAAACCTAAAAATAGGCTATTTAGAATTTAGTTTTGTATTAAAGATAGGTTATTTTTCCCCGGCACACTTTTTTGTGAAACATTATGGGATCAAGAATTTAAAAAATACATTTATTTCACATTTCAGATTATTTTTTGCGTTTGGTTAGCTACTAGCCAAAAGACAGAGCTCCAGGGTCGATCATTTACTATTTTATTCCTTTTGTTGTTGTCGTTGTCAATATTGTCATTCAGATTATTCTAGCCCTTGTCAGACGATCGATCTCGAAAGAGTTTAATATTTTGACAGATGGAATAGTTTGACAGCCGCCAGCGCTGTTATGAACGTTTCTTTGAACGCAGTTACGATTCGAGTTAGTGTTTTTTCATATTCTTTTATTTCTTAACCTATCGAATATTTAAGGATTTAAAATACTGCTAATAACACAATATATTGGGAAGAGTTTAAATAGTAATTTGTACCTCGGTACATGTTTTGGCCGAAAAAAAACACCTCCTTTTCTCCCAGACGTCAGTCTGTGGTTTAAATAATCTAGAAATTTCAGCACGGTCACGTTGGATTAAAAAGTCTGCGTCCGCGGAGTCTCGTACGTAATAGTGGATTGCATTGTTTTAATATTATGTTGTTTTGTGATTTTTATTATCTTCAAGACAATTATCAAGGTATAATTACCGAGATAATTATCAATAGGTATTCGAACCCTGCCTGAAACTGATTATCTCCTGGTTAAGCATCGCATCGTAACTTCTCATCGACTTAAAATAACCGCTAGGCATGCCTTTTAAGTTCTGTCGTTTATATATTTGCCCCCAATCTTGAATTTAGAACTGTTCAATATTCTTTATTGGCAATTAGAATATCAAAACAATTGAAGGAATTAGGATTAATTCAATTGTTTAGTCACAGTGTTGTTTTGAATCTGTCAGGTCACGTACGAAAATTAATCTCACTAAGGAAAATGTCCGAGCAATAATTTTTCTATAATTTCCGAAGAGGCCTATCACGGCTTCACTGTTTCGAAGACCTAACATCGTTGTCCCATGTCTTCGGACTGTCGAACGCTGGTAAGTATTTAGAATTCGAGCGTGGACATAGGTACCAGTCTTAGTGACAAATCTCGCGAAGGACGTCCAAATTCAGCCTTTACTGAAGATAACATCGTTGCTGTGAGATTTTGACCAATTGACTCGGCAAAATACAGATAACCTAGCAAGTAGGGTAATCCGTGTAGTTCGGCGAAAAACAAACTTTGGCAAGGTAGCGCGTCTTTATCACCTTAATTAATGTTACTAAACCAAATTTCCATAAATTTTCCGTTTCAAGAACAGATACAAAAATATTTGTTTTGCATTTTAGTTCCGTATAAGGTTGCGATAAAAGATGAAAACTAGATTTTTTAGTCTGTCACAGTATGTCGTGACTAGATTAATTGATATGCAAGCTGCTGATGATTTATCTAAATGCAAGTTCTGGAGTGGAGACCTTGTGTAAAGGCAACATTGGACGCCTCCTAGCTAGATCGATTGAGGACCTAAAAAAGTAGGTGGGTTATACTGGTTGCGGAAGATGGCGGAGCTTGGGAGAGGCCTGCAGGGCTATTGCGTATCTCTGTTGACAGTTCATAGTGATCATCACTTGGCGAGTTTTGATATACAATGACAGTTTTGCACGGGTAGCGTCAGTTGAAACCAACAAGAACGGTCATTGTATATCAAAACTCGCCAAGTGATGATCACTCTTAACTGCCCGTGTATTCCCGTTCGTCCCACTGACTTCGTCCCCGTAGCGGGACGAACGGGAATTTACAAAAATAATATTAAATTTGTTCCCGATCGTCCCATTCATGATTTTTAGGGGGACGAACGGGAATAATTTATTAATTATTTTTTAGTCCTCTTGGTCCCATTAAATAATTTCAGACTGGTTGTTTTAAGGGTAAAAAAAAAACAAATTTTAAAATAAAAATCAGTCATTTATTAAGGAATAAAAATTACAGTTAAAATATCCCAATAATATCCCGACAAAGGAGATGTTCCAGAAATGTTTGGACCCTTGGCTAGCGCCATATATATATACATATGGCGCTAGCCAAGGGTCCATACATTATTACTAGATTATACAGCGAAATTTACATAGTGTATACATATGTATATATATAATCTAGTAAACGTTTTTAATTTAAATGATCATTTTTGTACGCTTGTAACATTCTTCAAATTAATTTGTTAGTATTTTTATGAAATTCCCCTATTTTTTTCCTACTTAACTATGTAGTGTACATAGTGGTACCCCAAAATCAAACATCTTCTTTGAAAGTAAACTACGAAACAACGACTAAACAATACGCACAAAATTATTTAGTGGGACGAATGGCGCTAATCTAAGAACCCGTTCGTCCCCCTAAAATCATGAATGGGTCGATCGGGAACAAAGGAGGTGTTTTTTTTTCGGCCCAAACATGTACCGAGGTACAAATTACTATTTAAATTCTTTCCAATACATTGTGTTATTAGCAGTATTTTAAATCCTTCAATATTCGATAGATTAAAAAATAAAAGAATATGAAAAAACACTACCTCGAATCATAACTGCGTTCAAAGAAACGTTCTTAACAGCGCTGGCGGCTGTCAAACTATTCCATCTGTCAAAATATTAAACTCTTTCGAGATCGGTCGATCGATCGATCGTCTGACAAGGGCTAAAATAATCTGAATGACAATATTGTCACCAACAACAACAAAAGGAATAAGATAGTAAATTATCGGCCCTGGAGCACTGTCTTTTGGCCAGTAGCTAACCAAACGCAAAAAATAATGTGAAATAAATGTATTTTTTAAATTCTTGATCCCATAATGTTTCACAAGAAAGTGTGCCGGGAAAATTACCTATCTTTAATACAAAACTAAATTCAAAATAGTATATTTTTAGTTTTTCATACGTGTTTAAATGAAGTAACGAAACGCATCATCGGAGAAATGAATTACGAGATTGCCAGATTAAAATTCTTGGGTTGCAAGTTTTAGCATCTTTGATCGACAATTTCAGGTGGTACAAATGCATTAATAAATCCAATATATTTTTTTTCAGAATCTGCGATTTTTTTCCTATAAATTCGTACCTTTATTGTTAAGGTACATTGTTTGGCCACAATTGTATGGGGGAAAAAACACCTCCTTTAATATTATTTTTGAACACGGAACTGCCAACAGAGATAAGCAATAGCCCTGCTGGTTCCAGTAGAGAACTGCAACTGGCTGAGTTGATGGATAGATTATGTCTAACTACAACTGAGTTGGTTTTTACAAGCTTTTATTTAATGTTTGTTTAGGTCAAATAACCATCAGCGAACTCAATGTCCCTTAATAATAATAATAATACTGATATCAGTCCTCGAGACTACATGTCCCGTGTCACAGAGCGCATCGACTTCCTGAAGCAGAAAGTGTATGCATGGGCAAACCGTATTCGTAGGTATAAACGGCGGGTCGACCGATACACTCAGAATCGCACATTCCAAAGAGATGAAAGGTGGGTTTATAGGGCTTGGGAGCGACCGCGCAAGGTGTGGCTGACACGCGCCTGCCGGATGATGATGCCATGTGTTCGTTCTGGCGCAGCATCTGGTCGGTGCCTGTTAGCCATACCGAGGATGAATGGACCCGGGAGGTCGAGCGAGCGTGCGATCCAGTACAAGAAATGGGGGCAATCACCATCTGCCCCCAAGACGTAGTTCGTGCAGTCCGTCCGTTGCCTAACTGGAAATCTCCAGGGCCGGATGGGCTGCACAACTTCTGGATCAAATGGTTCACAAGGTCGCACGCTCGCCTGGCAACCCTGTTCCAGTCAGCCTTAGAGTCAGGGTCGCTGCCCGAGTTCCTGACAACAGGTATAACCCACCTGCTCCATAAATCGGGTAGTACTGCGGAGCCTAAAAATTATAGACCGATTACCTGTCTTCCGACAGTCTATAAAGTTCTTACATCCATTTTGAGAGCTAAAATTAACAAACACATTGATGATAATTCTATCATGTCCGCTTCTCAAAATGGATGTAGGAACGGGTCCCGCGGTACTAAGGAGCTACTCCTCATTGATATGGCCATTAGCCAACAGGTTCGCCGTTCCCGAAGGGATCTGTCGACATGTTGGATAGATTATAAGAAGGCCTATGACTCCGTGCCACATACATGGCTCATGAGGGTGCTAGAGTTGTATAAAGTAGATGCAACTCTGCGCACCTTCCTGATGTCGTGTATGGGACAATGGAGGACAGTCCTTCGCTATCCAGGATGTCGGCAAATCCAGAGGAATAGCGAGCCGATAAGGATAGAGCGAGGTATATTTCAGGGCGACAGTTTGAGTCCACTTTGGTTCTGCTTAGCCTTGAATCCTCTTAGCACGCTGCTGGAGGATTCAGGTCTAGGCTATCGGTTGAGGAGAGGTGGTCAAGTTGTATCTCACCTCCTTTACATGGATGACCTGAAACTCTTTGCCCCCAACGATTTGCAACTGATGGAGCTACTGAAGGTAACTGAAACTTTCAGTAGCGCCATCAGGATGGAATTTGGTGTGGACAAATGTGCGGTCATGCATGTAAAACGAGGGGAGATTGTGGAATCTGTGGGAACCCAGCTCTCGGATTCCATAAATCTTAGATCCCTCTCAGCAACCGAAACCTATAAGTATTTGGGTATGTCGGAAGCGCTGGGCATCAATGTTGCTGACATGAAGCAATCGTTGAAGGAACGCTTCTTTGGCCGCCTGAAAAAAGTATTTAATAGTCTTTTAGCAGGCGGAAATAAGGTGCGTGCCTTCAACGGTTGGGTCATGCCGGTTTTGATGTACTCTTTCGGCATACTGAAATGGACTCAAACAGAACTAGACGCCCTGGATAGGAAGGTCCGTACATTGTTGACGGCATATCGAATGCATCACCCACGTTCTTCGGTTATGAGACTGTATATCCCGCGGAAGTGTGGGGGTCGAGGCTTTTTAAACGCTAAGACTCTCCACAATCGCGAGATATGCAGTCTCAGGGAATATTTCCTAGAAGCCGACGTGGGGATGCATCGAGATGTGGTCGCGGTGGACAAGGGCCTCACCCCGCTCTCCTTGGCTAAAGAGAACTGGCGCAAACCTGTAGTGCTTGACACTAACGACCGCAGGGAGGTATGGCAGAGTAAGGAGCTTCACGGACGCTTTTTCCGGGCCCTGCACGGGCCCGATGTAGACCTGTCAGCGTCCGTAGCCTGGCTACGTTCTGGGGACCTCTTCGGAGAAACCGAAGGTTTTGTCTGTGCAATTATGGATGAAGTTATGATGACGAATAACTACCGGAGATTTATTGTGAAGGACGGCACGGTTGACATATGTCGGGCATGCCACCGTCCAGGTGAATCAATCCGTCACATTATCTCTGGGTGTTCTCGTTTGGCCAACGGAGAGTACTTGCATAGACACAACCTTGTAGCCAGGATTATCCATCAGCAACTTGCTCTAAAATACAGACTTGTGGAATCGGAAGTGCCGTACTATAGGTATGTGCCCGACCCAGTTCTCGAAAATGGCAATATCACATTGTACTGGGATCAATCCATCATCACTGACAGGACTATTTTAGCCAATAAGCCTGATATAGTGGTGGTGGATCGATCAGAGCGGCGCGCAATGATTGTTGACATAACGGTCCCGCATGATGAGAACCTCGTGAAAGCCGAGAAAGATAAGCAAATAAAATATCTTGACTTGGCTCGCGAGGTTGTCGACATGTGGGATGTGGACTCAGCGATCATTGTGCCGATAGTCGTATCAGCCCATGGCTTAATTGCTAAGAGCCTCGATGAATACCTGAGGAGGCTCTCGTTAGGCAGCTGGATCAAGGGCTTGATACAGAAAGCAGTACTCCTGGACACGGCTCGTATTGTTAGGAGGTTTCTCTCTCTGGAGCCCTGACCACCGGTAGCTTGGACCCTGTTCCCGATACCGGCGGGCAACAATTTTTTATATGTTTAAATGTTTTTATATTTTTTTTTTTATAAGAAATATTTAAAAATGTAAATAATTTGTTTAAAAGTTAAATAAAGGGAATAATAATACCATCCTATTACTGTCCCACTGCTGGGCAAAGGCCTCTCCTCAACAGACGGAATAAAACAAATCACGATCGTTATCCCATAAACTAAGCCTTCCTTAACCGATAAACGCATTGGCGTCTAGATAGGAATGTCCGGAAGTATAACACAGTCAACTTTGTTTCCGTTGTTATGTGCTCTGTGTCATCGAGATAAGGACGTCTCATAGATAGCGCTGCTCTCGAAATCTAGATATGAGTTTGAGTAACACATTACAGAAATAAATTCAAAGAGATTGCGTTGGAAGGTGTTCCAGTCATGGCTTTATCACATACTGTTTCATAAATGTACAGACGCCAGCACATCAAGCTAATACAATCTGCCAAATTTCTTTAACAGATTTTCAACTTTATCGCTTAAGCGTTAGGTTCAAGGTTAATTGGGAAAATTTGACAGTTTCGGATAGCTGGAATGCTGGCGTCTGTACCTATTTCCGGTCTTGGGAGAATTGAGATTTCTTAGATAGTGATGTTCATATATCAATACCTCAGCTATGCTTCGTTTTCCTTTAATTTAATTTAATTTATCATGATTGTTAGAAAGATTTGATCCTATCGATTGATGCCATAAAAGTACAGGCTGTTATTTTGTTTGGAATTTAGCTGGTTCGATTTCCGAGTACGACAAGCGAATTTTGGAAAAACTTTGAATGCATATTTTTATTTATTTTTTAAAAATAAAGGAATGTTTCCTTTGAGTAAAATTTTCTATCTTTAGTATTTAGAGTACTTTCCCTTTTCCCGGCAGGTGGCGTTGAAAAATTCCAGCCTGTATATGCAAAATTTCAGGATGATCGGTTCAGTCGTTTAAGCGCGAAAAGGTAACAAAATAACGAACTTACTTTCGCATTTATAGTATTAGTTTGGATAACCAACCTTTAGGGCGTTTTTAAATGTGCGTTCCAGTATGGAATTTCAGAGACGGAATGTTGATCGGCTGAGTTGAGTTGAGTCACGTCCTTACAGAAGCCAGCACATCAAGCTACTACAATATGTCAAATTTCTTTAATAGATTTTCAACTTTACCGCTGGAACATTATGTTCTACTTCAAGGTTGATTGAGTAAATTTTACAGTTTCGGGTAGTTTATGTGCTGGCGTCTATATCTAATAACCAGTAAGGTATTTTCACACTTCTCCGAATTCTAGATTTATCATGTTTTTACCGTCAAAAAACAATTAGCTATCTACATTTTGAGGTTTTTAAACGCATGGATTTTTCCTCTTGATTTAATATCTAAATTGCAGTAGTCGTTAGGAATATATTAACAATATTACCGTTTCTGAGATGCCTAATATTATCAGTTATTAGTAAATGCTATTTTTATCACGAGACTCGACTAAACACAATGACAATCAATGGTTAAATTGAATATAGTAATATCATTGAGATTAAAAAGCTGAATGTGATCATTATTATCTTATGTATTTTTGGGCATAAATAGGTAGTATCGGTGTGGATATTTTGTCTAACATACATGACGGTGAAATGGTGACCCTAGTCATGCCCATCGATACTGGTACTGACCTGCCCAGCATAAATACAGTCTTGCCTACTGTGGACATAAACCGCCATGTTTTCATTTGTGAGCTTAAGCGCAAAACAGCACCTTAAGTGTTCAAAGAGAACAAGGAGCTGAAAAAATGTAAAATGGATTCAGAGAACATCGACAAGTGCCCATAACGCCCCTTGACTACTTATTATCACTCAAGAATCATAAGCAGTGATCGGAATAGGTCGAGCTAATGTGCCTCAAGGAACAGAAACGAAAGTGGAGATTTCCTTTCGACTATTTTTTTTTCGGAATTTTTGTTCCGAATGTCGGAACATTACTTAAGTACAAATAAAATTAATAAAGTAAAATAACTATCGAAATCAGTAACAGTTTCTGTTTAAAAAAAAAGCTCGATTTTTATTGTTTACAAAATAAAGGTAATCTCCTTATCTTCGTTTTTCGTAAGTGCGGAAGCTAATTTAATTTTCATACCAGCTTTAATAGTTAGAACAAACAAGGTAATAAAAAAATTGTACGTTTTCATACCATTTATTAATTTTGTATAATTATTGGTACTAAACGTAAACAGAAATCAAAACAACTTGCGGTAAAACGTAGTCAATAAAATTAAGCCAAGGTGGTCATGTGAAGCAGATCCAATAAACGATAAAACAAGTAAGGTAAAAAAAACAACGAGTCAAATATGCGTACACAACTTGAGAAACTACAGGAGTGAATGATACGCGCACGACGACGAGGAAAAAATGTTTAGTCGTAAGGCACACTTTTCGTTTCTGTTCCTTATAGAAACATTTTTGATCGATACGTTTCGCGGCCACTCACACTAGAGGTATTATGCTTGAGAGAGTTCAGTGTATGGTACGAGCCTGTCACACGAACCTCCTACTCTGAAGACTACCAGGATGCTGATGCCTGTGAGGAAGCTCCGGAGAATAACGCTCGACAGCAATTCATCACCTTGCTTGATAACCAAGGTAGGATGAAAAAACGACAACGGCAAAGTCGTAGTGGTGGCAGCGCCAACTATCGTAGCTGCGAGGCTAATTGGAGGTGCTGCCTTATATTGCACTTTTGCCCTGCCTATTGAAAAGGGCAGGGTAGAGACCATGCGTCTCTTGACCGGAGAGCGCCTTCAGAGAGAAAGGCAAAAGTGGAATAGTATAAAATGGCTTACCATAGATGAGATTTCTATGGTGCCCTACACAACTTTAAGAAACATTCACCTACGGCTACAACAAATTTAAGTAAGCGATGCGATGCAGCTTCCACCAGTAACTAAATCTGCCGGCGGGGCATACTGCTTTAAACAACCGCCACATTTAAGTGCTGAAGTGGACTTATAGGCGTTATTTAGCTTCTGCGAACTGCCACAGAATATGAGGCAAGTAGACGCCAACACATTCGTGGATATTTTGAATAGTCTGCGGGTTGGTCAACTCACCATGCAGCAACTTGAAATACTGGATCGTCGTAGATTACCACTCACTGGACCATTCGCAGATGGCGAGTGTGTGCGAATATTTCCCACGACAAAACAGGTGGATGACTACAATGAAACGATGACCAACGAACTCGCCAAAACTTGCCGGATGTATGACGTGGTGGCAACAGATACATCCGTTGAAGCCAAAACCTATGGACAGCGGCCAAAACCCGAATTTATACCTTCTCACCCGAATAAAGAGGCATTTCTCCTTTTTTTAAAGTTGGTATCGGTTGTAGAGTAATGTTGCGGAACTATTAACGGCTTGGTAAATGGTGCTATGGGGGTCATCCGAAAATTCGTATGACCAGCGCTAAGTCGTGACCAACTTTAACCGGGAGAGTTACCGCAAGCCTTCTTCGTAGAGTTCGATGACAAAACGATACGTGGCAACACAGTCGGTTTAGGTGTCAAAATTGAGCCTAGCACTGTTGAATTTGACACGTTACGGGGTCAAGGTTAAGTCGAGCGGCGCATGCTACCACTGATATTATCTCGGGCTGTGACAGTGCACAAGCTGCAAGGAACGACACTGGACAAAATCGTCATGGATCTAGGCGCTAAAATGTTTGCCAAGGGCCAAGCTTATATCGCTCTTGGTCGCGTGAGACAGCTAGAAGGCTTGGCAATTTGTGTTCAGATCCACGTAAGATTATCAACGAGCCCTGCATGACAAAAAGTCTCTGCAAGAACTAAATCGCCTCGGAGATGTAAATCATAAGAAAAATAATTTCGCGTTATCTTTTGCGCGATATTGATTTCCTAAAAAATAAAAGTTGTCTTTCGTGGAACATTGTGCGTTTGCAAAAATATTGTTTTATCACTAAACTAGCGACCCGCCTCGGCTTCGCACGGGTGCAATTGTGATTGATGCCATAAAAGTGCAGGAAGTTATTTTTTTTAATTTAACCTGTTCGATTCCCGAGTGTGGCAAGCGAATTTTCAAAAATCTATGAAAGCAGATTTATTTCTTTTTAAAAATAAAGGAATGTTTCCTTTGAGTAAAATGTTCTATCTCCAGTATTTAGAGTACTTTCCCTCCAGGTGGCGTTGAAAAATGCCATCCTGTTTATACAAGCCTTTTTTTTTCGGATGGGAAATCATCAAATAACTCCTCCCGCTCTGAGCAGGAAGGAGTGTCAGACTTTTACTGACTAAAACCCATCAATGTTCCTTCATCGCCCTTTGTGTTCCGGGGCCACGGTATCTCTTTCGAACAGTCCCGCAGCCCCTGCAGGCATCGGCCCTTTCTGTTGCTGACTCTCTTTGAGGCGCGCGTTGAACACGAACGCGCCGTCGACACGGCCTGTCGTCATAAGACGGACGGACGGCGAGCTAGCCCATAGCTCACCGTCCACAGGCTCGCCTGTTATATAAACCTTCCACTTGAATCACTCTGTCTATTAAAAAAAACCGCATCAAAATCCGTTGCGTAGTTTTAAAGATCTAAGTATACATAGGGACAGACAGACAGCGGGACGACGTTGTTTTATATTATTTATGATAATTATTTGTTTTATTTATGCCTACACTACGTAGGTATCATTAAAACAAGTGAATTAAAAAAGTGAAAAAAAATAAGTTAAGTACATAATTATTTTAGTGTTGAATGGCCCCATGGTAGGTACTAGGTACTAACTAGATTATAATATTTACTGTGCAATTAAAATACCATGGTGCCCATTGAAAACTGAAAACCAATCTTTTCATTTCAGACGGGGGAAGGTTTCTTGGAATAATTCGCTACATGTGTAAAGAACTAATTAATTATGTTAAGTACGTTAGTTAATTATATTATAAATATTTAGTAGACGGAAATAAATTACGAATAATTACAGATTAATTTCGGATAGATTTCATTGAATTTGGGTGTCAAAACCGTTTGTGCATAAGTAACCAGTAACCATAAAGGTTACATAAAAACAGTTCACTTGTTTAACCAGTAAATTAAAGAACAATATATTTACCGGTATTTAATCGAAATGAATCGCTATTTTTAAACTGGTTCCGAGCCCTGGTATTGACGAAGATAAGTAAAAATAAGTATCTACTCACGAGGTTGCTCTAAAAATAACTAACTTAAAATAACAAAATTAATTGGTTGTTATCATTTGTACGTGGTATAATTAACAGGTGCAAAGGTAACTAGCGCTGCGTCTACGAAATGATTCACGGCGCATGACACGTGATCGCATAGAAAAAAAAATTGACATTTCCTATTTTAGTCGTTACATGTGGCCAGTGTGATCCGAATGTCTGACCTCCAGTCTTACCAAGGAGTATCGTATCACCTAGTACTAACTGGGTTGTAGTGGTTCAATAGGCAGTCGCTCCATGTGAAATTCTGGTTTCAGCTGCGTCCGGTTCCTAGATGGTCGGGATTCGTCCGTATTGTATTACATTTCATATTATGAGTCCTGATAAAATACAAAATGCCCCGACAAACAACTTCTTGTACCTATAACAATAGTTACGGTATTGACTTGGCTCTCTGTTGTCCGACGTGTTGTTTCGAATGATATTGAACAGGGTAAATTATACCTGTACTGATTAGGTACTGCTGCATTTTCTTTTTTTTTTCTGATGGGAAATCATCAAATGACCCCTCCCACTCTGGGCGGAGTGGAAGGGAGTGTCAGCGTTATACTGACTATAAAACCCATCCATGTTCCATCTTTTGCCCTTTGTGTTCCAGGGCCGCGGTATCTCTTTCGAACAGTCCCGCAACTCTGGCAGGCATCGGCCCTTTCGAACCCCTTCCCGTTTGCTGACATCTCTTTGAGGTGCCCTGTCGTCATAAGACGGACGGACGGCGAGCTAGCCCATCTCTCACCGTCCACAGGCTCGCGAGGTACTGCTGCCTTAGAGAAACATTTTTGAAAACCATTCAAAAGATAATCATTAATGAAATGTCAAAATTATTTAGGTATAGTATCATTAATTTATTTTGTATTGTCATTTCTGTAAGCAATGCTTACTGGTGAATGGATGTTTGTATACAAAACGCGTAACGCATTGTTATGCGTTGGATAACTTGTATACAAAACGCGTAACGCATTGTTATGCGTTGCCCAACCCGTAAATCGAACCCAGAATCCTTGCTCAGCAGTCACGCTTACAACTGACATTACAGTTAAAGCGGCGCCTTTGACACTTTTAGAACGCTCCGAACCATCGCGTAGTCTGATGATCTCATTAATGACATGTTTTTTTAGCAATAATGGAAAAGTTGACGCTTTGTTTACCGTTCCTTATCGATGTAGGTGAAGGTCTATTATGAGTGGTTAAAAAAGAATTAAGTAGTTTAATTATCACGCACATGGTGCGTGGGAAAAATGATAATTATTTCGAACATTTCTGAGCCCCTGTGATATGATGGCGATTTGCAAATCAAGTGGTTACTAGAGCGATTACTGACGTTGAGGGGTGGGTTCAATTCCCAGATCAGGTGGTGTGTCCATCGGTAGCAGTATTTGTGCCTGGATAATAGCCATTATTAGAATAGAATACTTAGAATCATCTTCTTCCTGTCCTAACTACTTCTCTACTCCCCTGTCAACCGTCACGCTATCATTTACCCCTTTCTCTTTCATATCATTCCTTACACAATCCATCCAACTTTTCTTTGGCTTTCCTCTCCCTCCCCATCCATCAACATTCATGATTGCGCATCACTCTTTTAGTCACTTAAATAGAATATTGCACCTACACCAAAATGTAATCAACTGTTTTGTTATATTGCTTTGGTATACCTCAGTAGCAACCTGTAACCTGAATTCTAAGGCCTGGATAATAACAATCGGGTTCGATTCCTGGGTCGAGCAAAGTGCTATTGGGTTTTTCCATCAGGAATTTCTCAGTGGCAGTCTTGGATTTGTACCCGGTTGATGGCACTAGGCTCACCCCCTATTACATGGGACTTAAACATAACTGGCAAAATGTGGGTGTACTATTAGGTACACCCCTGCCTAACCCTTCGGGGATTATCGGCTCGTCCAGGGGCCTTAGTCTGCTATTGCAATAGTGTCAGAATGGTCTATAATTGATTTAATAAGGCCCCTAGCCCACGGCGTATTGAAGCGCTCGAAACTCGTTTGACGTGCGTACAAAGGGTAATTCGTCTGCGCGGGGCCTTATTAAATCATTGATAGACCATTCTGACACTATTGCAATAGCAGACTAAGGCCCCTGATTGCTTGTGACAAAATGACTAGCTAAATATAAACTCTGTCAACCCCTTTCGGGTAATACAAGCTAGATGTTATAATTATGTAAACAATGATCACGCCTGAACCATGTAGGCAAGTAGCTTAATTTCAGTAGGCAAACAGTTCAGTTTTATTTGCAGGCCATACATTATACAACGGCTGTAAACATCGGTGTTCTGGTGACATCGTTTTTTTTTACGAAACTGTGATATTGCGACGGTTATTGCCCCCGTAAACATGTAAATAACACCATCATTATGAAGTATGTAGGTATTTACTTCATAAGTATTTATATATGATGCCGACGAATGCTGTACTTACAGTTTTGTTTTTCAGAAAAATGTTTGCCTCCTTTAGAAAAATATTAATATCACTTCGTATTGAAGCCAAACGAAGCGTATCGAACGGCTGCAGCTGTAGCTACGTATATGCAAGTTGTATCAGACATCGACACGAAAACTATTATATCACGTACTAGCTGTTGCCCGCAACCTTCAATCGCGTGAAATTATTATAAAAAATATTACGTAGGTACCTAACCTTTTTTAATCGAATTTTGTTAACAATAGAAAGGGTTTTATTTTTTTGCACGGAACCCTAATTATTTTTCGAAAATTAAAGTAGCCTATGTTAGACTTTATAATATCAGCTATCTGCCAGTAAAAGTCCCATCAAATTTGGTCGAGCCGTTTCAGAGATTAGCCGGAACAAACAGACAGAAAGACAGACAAAAATGGGACATTTTTTTCCCATTCTGTCTGTTTTGTGTTTTTGTTAGAAGTGCCGTTTATATAGTTCCATATGTATTCATTAAAAAGGTGTTATTTTGATATTACAAACCCAAACCTCCATTTTATTTATTTTTATGTTTGTATAAATTCAGCACATGATTTTAGACCCCCAGAGTGTACCTACCTAGTATTGATTCGTCAGTTCTTTAAAAATCTGCTTGGAATCCATGGTAAGTTTTAGCGTCGGTGTTACACCGTGTATAACAGGATACTATGATACATTCAGTCAGTAGAGATTGTCTCAGTTCCATCTAGAAGAGATGGGCATGATAAAGTTCTAGGTATGTATGTAACTCATATAGTTCTCAGTCCTTCTAATAATCAATTAACGCAGAATAAAACAATTTTATCTATAAAATATCTATTTAATTGCTGGTAATAATTATAAACTATTGCGACGTGAGTACACAATAATATCGGTATACTTATGTATCTAATAATATACAATACAATATACAAAAACACAACAATCGTATATTTGGTGTGGTATGGCCGCGGAACGAGGATTTTAAAATATATATTTTTTTTAATGGAAGACTCAATATAATTTTCAAAAAGTAAATTATTTTTCTAATGTTGTATTTTATTTTAAAAAAAATCATGATTGTTTAACTTTAATACAATAATAATTATTTCTAGTATATTTTTTGACGACCCTCATCCTGCGTATTACGAGATTTTTTTTTTCATCGAAACGTAACCGAATATTTTTCTTTGCATCCTCAAAACTATCCGCGATTCACAAAGGAAAAATCAACAATAACTTAATATTACAACTAAAATGACAATCATCAGAGTACTACAAAATATATAAATAAACATTTCACTTATTCTAGTTTGATCTGTTTATTTATTGAAGTTATAAATAACAAATAGATGTACACAGTCAACCACATAAGTTCTTTACCATTCCTGACATTTATGAGGCTAACAGTACTTGAACAATGTTTTAAAACTATTGCTATTATTTTAACTTAAACATTATTTTCATATAACTCGACCTGTGTGTCTAATAATATACAATAATAATATTTATATACAAAACTCGTATTTTGTATATTTGGTGCTACTTATGGCCGCGAAATGGTATAGTGGAAACTTTTGTTCCGTTCACTTAGATATTTTATATATTTAAAGGATTAAACATAAATAATGTATGTTAGACTTAAAAGGTTTTAAACAGAAAAATAAGTAGTCGTGTATGTTTTTTAAGGCTCCATACCCGAAGGGTAACCAATGGGTCCCTATAACTTATCCTCCGCTGTCCGTCCGTCTGTCTGTCAGCGGGCTGTATCTCATGATCCATAATAGGTAGACAGTTGAAATTTTTCACAGAATGTGCCGCTATAACAACACATAAAAAAGGGGGCCCTACAACAATGGTACGGAACCCTTTATGCGCGAGTCCGTGTTCTTCATTATTTCATTTTCATTAAAAAATGTGTTTTCATTTAAATTTTGGCAGAAACTTAGCGTTAACATGATTTGGCTTGGCACAGATTAAATACATTCAAAAGCAGTGCTTGTAAAGTAAAATGATTTATAAATATGGCGACAATAATGAGTATGAATAATACAAAACCAATAAAGATTTATTTTCCAAAACACATTTTCTAACTTAAATATTTACGTATAAATAAAAAATACTGAATTTCCTAGCCTAAACGTTCGTGATTTTAATACAATAATATTTTTATTCAATGACACAAGATTCTAGAAATAGTATTTTAATATCTAATAAATAAAGCTTAACATCAGTTGATTAAAAATCTTCAATAAGTTCTTATAATATCGGTTTTCGGTAACATGTTCAAATATCAACGTATAAACTTTGGATTAATGGCATCTCTTGAATTTTAATATCACAAAAATATCATTTGTTATAATTTAAAATAAGTATGTATAAAATATTATACACTTAGATAACACATTAAACATTTAATATACAATATTCTAAAATTTCTCGGTGGCTTTTTAGTCTGTATAATTTTGAATGGCTAATTTTCATAATAATTATTTAGAAGTTATTCACTGGATCTAATAAATGATAAAAATTATAATCATAATTTTCTCCATACAAAATAAATAAATTTAAAAGGCCATTTACAAAATGGCCTTTTAAATTTAAAAGCATTACGTTTTTTAAGCAGACTTATCCTTAGTTTGGTTCAAAAAGGATCATCAAGGTAGGTGCATCATCAACTCCGCAATATTTTTTTGATGCTGAAATATTAATCGTCCGCCGAAATGTTCTTTTAATGGAGAAAGTCGATCGAAGCTCATTGTAGATGGCGTGACCATCGCTAAGTCCCATGCTGACCAATGAGATCAAGCTGTTTTGAAATATAAAATGACGGTAACAGACTTTTCAACCAATGACGACGCTCGGAACTAGATATGCTAGCGACATTAGTTTTATGATTCTCTTCCCCATTGTTCATTATTCTGTTTATAAACCTACTTAAAACTTTGTAAAATATTTTCACAAAACAATATTGCCTACATAAAACAGAGCAACACTTTATTATCAATGGTAACATTTTTATAAGTACTGCAGTGAATTAGAATGTGTAAGTTTGACGGTTTGATTTAATAATAGTAATTTTTTACTGCTTTGAAATAATAATAAATGTTATATTGGTTATTGAAGAATCTCAATTTGAATTGAAAAAATGCCTGTAAAATACATATAAAATAAACAACAAACGCTGACAAATCAATAGTGAATATAAAAGCTTTTTTTTTAATATTCTTCTTAGCCATTAACGCGGGCGCGATTAGGGTGGCCTCTCTACACTAATTTTTGTAGGGTAAAACACTTAAACAGTCGCAACGCAGTATACGCTTGCGTAAACATGATCGTAGCGAAACTTACGCAGCGTAAGCGAGTGCAAGGTGCGGGTGCTCTGCTGTCAAAATAGCCTTAGGATCTAGTAGTTTATACTATTTGAACACGCTTTGAATAGCTTCACCTGTAACTAACTAATTAACTACGTGCGTAAAATATCTTAGAAGTTATATTTACCCCACTTCCCGGTTTCCGATTGAGCTGAAATTTTGCATAAATGTTTAGCTTGGATGACAATGTATAATTAGCTAAATGACGTCATTCTAAATCCAATATGGCGGAATCTCAAGGATTGCGAAATAGTTTTTTTTTTTACATTCTCATATACAAGTATCAAATGAAAGGGTCTACTGAGAAGAATACGAGAAATAAAATGACGTCACTCTAAAGCGTCTTTTTTTATTTTAAACTATGATATTTTATTTTAATATACAGACACGTGACCGCGCGTGCACCCTCACCCGCGTCCGTCTTAGCGTACGCGATAAATGTTCGCCAAGCGCGCTGATACGCAGGATGCCGAACTTCTTTACGATATACATTTAAAAATTTAAGTCTGTGCATTCCTCTTCTTAGGAGGTGGCGTAGGCGCCTTCTCATTGTTCGTATTCCGTCGAGCTATAGAGTTGTACAAGAATGATCCTCGCGGCGCCCAGACGGTGTCATAGTTGTGTCGGGGAGGGAGTGGGTTCGTGTCCCCGTTGTTGTTAGTGTCGCTCTCAAGGTCCATGCTTCGGTGGGCGTATTTCTTTGGTAGTGGGGGAGGTTCCTCTTCTTCTTGATTGGAGTCTGTTGTTCCTGGGGATCGGCGAAACACATATTAATTGTTATTGTTGATATTGATTGACAGCCGGTTTCTGGCAGGAATTCAAATTTATTTGGTGCCAAATTTCTTGTCAAGTGATTGTATATTTAAATCAATTTCATCAGCTCCGTTTTGCCAGAAAATACAGTGCGTTTCAAAAACTGAATGTTACTTTATTAGTATGTCTTGCCGATTTCGGCTTGAGTGACGTGATTAATAGACAATATTTCACAGATATAATAATTACGACAGCAAAACATAGACAAACGGCTAAGGCGTAGTAGTAGCACTGGCTGGAAAGCAAAAGATCGTTATTTAAATAAACCCAAAAACTAATCAAATAAAATTAAAGATAGAAAAATGGCTCGAAATAAGGATTTTAGTTTCTACATCTTGTACTTTGACAACTACATTCTGAAAAAATAGGTCAAGTTCTACATATAGAGCAATTACTAGGTATAAAAATAGAAAGGAAAGTCTACACAATGCTTTTACAAAGCCAAACTTATCTTGGTTGTTAATAATTATTGTTGCCGCACGTAATATTTTTGGATGCATTATAAACAGATAGCATACTTCAACCAATAAACGCGGAGTCAAGTTACAACCAGTATAAATTTTCAATATTTTTTTCGTACATTCGTTCTATAGATCAGTTCAAACTTTAAAGCGGCTCGGAAGTTAGCTGCGAGTGATGGTCTGCGCAGGTATAACGGTTCAAACTTAATGGCGGCTCGGAACATCTAACGTAAAGCTGCGCAGAACACAATTTTAGGTATCATCGTCTTGACTGTATAATGCGCAAACCGTCACTTGCAGCTAACTTCCGAACCGCTATAAAGTTTGAACAGAAACTATAGCAATAACTTTGCTCCGCGATTATTATTAAGAGGGCTGGGTTTGTTTCTTCAATAGTATATTTCGCGTTGAGAAGTTCTGTGACATATACTCTGTTCATTCAATGATAATTTACCTTCACTTGCATAGTATCTTGCCAAACTTTAAATTAGTTCTGGAAAAATGCGATGCTACGTAATAAGCATTTAGCATAAGTGTTAAATGTGTTAGAAAATCATCATAAAATCAACAGAGATAAGCGAAAGCTGTTATCATAGAAAAATAAATAATACTTTGTATAGAAGCAAAACGACTGGGCGTATCATACGCCCGTAGTTGGAAGATTGATATTTTTACCAGAATCGATAACGCTGTCCTAATATGAGCCAAAATTGGCGCAAAGTCGATCGTCTCTAATTATTTTGTTCGGGAATTAGCCCTCTGTAAGCGTGACGACGCAACTCGCTTGGCAGAACCAATTTTAATAATCGATTTTTCGCAAGACGATCACTTAATATTAGGATGGTGGCTACACGTTCAACCGGAAAAAATATTAGCCCTGAACTGTGGCTTTAGCGTAATTGAGAACGCGGAATTTTTGCTGCTATATAAAGTAGGTATTATTTATTTTTCTAATCTTAAATTCAAAGGAAAATCAGACCAAAACACTCACCCATAGAGTCTCGATTCGAGGGTGGTGCGGAAGAGGTGATGAGACTAGTTCGTTGTGACAGACGCCTCTCTCGCTCAACCTCAGCGCGTAGCGGCCTTTCAGTCACCAGCTGACAAGCGAATTTGAGACTATAGACAATCTATTGCCACTCAACTATCTACTTTACCGATAAGCAGTCAAAGTTGATTTTTGAGCGACGATTTGAAGTAAAAAGGTCCTAAATACAAGCGAATGGGAGACTATTGTGTGTATCATCACACTTTATAGCCAGTACAGTGTTATGACTCAAACGTTATTGGAAATTTCGAGAGTAAGACCAAGTCAACAAGAGAAAGTAACGTTTTTTTTTTTGAGGATTCTCGGGAGACCTTTGACAAACAGTGGAAAAAGGCAAGTAAAATATAAAGGTAACGAACATAACATTAAATAGGGAATATGCAAGAAATACAAAACTTTTTTAATTCTTCAAATTGCCTTGTATTGGCCCTTAAAAACGTTGTGGTACACTTGTTTAATTCTCTAATACAACACTTTTTTATAATTTAATATTTTATGTAGCGTGTTTTTGGTGAAAAGGAACGCAAACTCAAAACGCATCGTCCCTCGATAGCACCGCCGGTAGTGACGTCAAATATTATGTGTTAAAGAAACACTTTTATTTAAAAAGTACTTAGTTTCACTAAGATTTTATTATAATATTGTTATTACAATTTCCTTGAATAAAACACATACAATTAGTAAAATTATTCTATCAAGGGCAAAAAATTAGATGTAAACAAGGCAGATAGAGGTAAGTGACGTCACATAACATAACATGACATGAATGGCCGCGACAGTCACGGACGTTTGAACTGTCGTAGAAAATTGTAGGAGTTTAATATTTATTCTAAGTGACAAGCAATAGTTGAACTTAACTTTTAATTATTTTCTTGGCTTGTTATTATTGTATTTTATTGATTTAAGTGATGAAAAAATTACATGCATATTCCCTATTGCAGACCCATATCGATTTATACTACCGAGTGCACCGAGGGTCTGCCAATTTTCAACCTTATACCCTAATTCTTGTTCGTCGTGTCGATGATTACCTTTTCGTAAATTAAATTAGTTTTAACCAGGGGCCTAGAATGACTGCTTTGGCAAAATCATAATAGGTTAATAATATGAATCACGTTAAAATTTTAAAATGGTCATAGACGCAGTTAATATGGAAAATTGACAGTTAGTGACCATTTTACGAATTGTACCGTAATTCATATTCTTATCCTATTATGATTCTGCTAAAGCGTTTTAGGACCACAGAACTCTGCCACCTCGACGGCGTTGGTGGTGGTCCCTCAAAGTGCAGGTGGAACCGCACATAGCGCAGGACAGGAGGTGACACATAGTTTGCGTTGAGGCCCCGTAGTCTTTCAGTCTTTGGAATACCCCCAGATACACCTTGGTCCGGACCAAGGTGTATCTGCAGCGGCCCACCTAGCTTCGCAACCGGTTTAGGGTCTTCCACCCCTTAGTAATAAGGTTGAAAAGTGGTTGATGGTCAGTGAACTCGGTAGTATAGACGCCAGCACATCAGGCTACCCAAAACTGTCAAATTTTCCCAATTGACCTTGATGACCACAAACCTAATGCTTTAGCGATCAAGTTGAAAATCTATTAAAGAAATTTTACAGATTGTAGTAGCTTGATGTGCTGGTGTCCGTACGTTGGTTTAATGCTATACACTACTATTACACAATTTTATGAATTTCACCGTAATTGTACTAGTTTTCTTGATGACAATACGTACCGGTCAAATTACATAATCTATGTATTCGTTACTGCGTTTTCAGTTCTTGCAGTGATTCCCAAAAGCGATAGACTAAATAGTTATAGATTATAGCTAAATTACTTTTTTGGTGCGGTCAGTAAAATTGGAAAAGTGCAAACCCGGATATTGCTGAAAAGTACATTTATAAAATCTAGAAAAAAATATGTCGAGTTCCTAACCAAATGTTAATGAAAATAAAACTTAAACATATTCTTATAATTATCTTACCTATAGCCGCATGAAGCAAAGCAAAATTAGCTCATTTCGTATTAGTAAATATGTTAATTTAACTGATTTACTTAATATTTTACAAACACTTAAAACACGGCGTCATAGCAAAAAATACTAGGTTGAATTCATCAATATCAGCGAGGCGAATATATCAAATAAATCGTTTAAGACCTCAACGAACGAACGACGAATAAGCGACCGTCGCGTTCTCATTCGATGAGTGGTGAATGAACGTGACGATCTCGTATTCGCGTTACGTTTTCTTATACGTGGTGGGAGGTACACCGAGGCAAAAACAGTACCCTGTATTCAATACAGTATATTATTCTGAACCTTCCCCACATATAAATTTTTCATAGGTAATTTAAAAACAAAATCAAAAAAAATAAATCATAAATTTCATAAATAATCATTTTTTTAATTTGTTTCATAAATTTTGACCGTGTAGTTGTAGCACTTTTGTATGAAACAGCAGATTTTTATGTGGGGTGGTTCAGGATGATGCACTGAACACTCAGTACCCGTTAGTTCGTCGGTCCACACTGTATGAGAACACCTAAAGGCCTCTTGTCCACACGTTTATATGCTACTAAAATCCGGTGACACACGGCGGCAAATATAATATCTTATACAACGTGTAACAGAGTAAACGCAAAACCTCATAAGGGGTCATTGTACTCATCAATAAGAACAACTTTCACTATGGGCCCAATCCCGAAATCGCGAAAAAAGAATCAGCTGTTCAGTACATTTTGTCGAGTTATGCGCACAGAAACGTATGGGGCAGTCGATTTTTTTTCCGCGATTTCAGTGTTGGTCCCATAGTGAAAGTTGTTCATAATGATGAGTACAATGACTCCTTAAGAGGTTTTGCGTTTACTCTGTCACACATTGTATATAGCGTGTAACAGAAAGGGTATAGTCATATGGAAGACTGCGGTACGGACCATCAAACTGAACAACTTTCTCTATGGGACCACCATAGTAATCGTAAAAAAGTCTGCTATCCCATACAAAATTTCAATACCTACTCGACCCAAATGTATGGGATAGCTGATATTTTTTTTACGATTACGATGGTGGTCCCATAGAGAAAGTTGTTCAGTTTGATGGTCCGTACCGCAGTCTTCCATATGACTATACCCATTCTGTTACATGCTGTATATCTATACACAACTGACTATAATTATTATCACGGCGAATCGGTGTGTGGACAAGAGTCTTTACGATGGCGCTTATCTACCTTTCGAACAAAAGTTAGAAACATTTTGAGTTACCAAGTTAATTTAAAGCTAAGCCGCTCGAACGCAGCTACTTAAATACAGTGAAATCAAAATAAGCATAGAATTGCCTTTTTTACCCACATGCGCCCCTTTTTTTTCGTGGGGGTCTCCTCATGGATACACTCAACCTGGGGAAAATTGAATTGTTTTATTAATTTTTATTTGATTGAGCGGAGATTGTGGTAGCAATAGGCAACGGCTAAGCACAGACTGAATAAAGTGTTCCTTGAGGCACTGAATATTAAATCTTATTATAAGTGCGTTAAAGT
The DNA here is from genome assembly GCA_947578425.1 of Eugnorisma glareosa. NCBI lineage: Eukaryota > Metazoa > Arthropoda > Insecta > Lepidoptera > Noctuidae > Eugnorisma > Eugnorisma glareosa. The sequence continues at coordinate 16,349,695 of OX387979.1, forward strand.
GCAAAAGAGGTACAAGGACTTTTTGAAGACTGCCTCTATACTCGTACCATTTTGTACTTTGTGCCACTGACAATAATGTGTATTATTCAATGACATCAGAAAATCCTCTATTCTGTGCTCTTTTTTTAGTAAGAGCTGCGGCGAGCGAAGTGTCGTGAGTCTCATTTAAAAGCATTTTAAGCTTATTTCAGGTTAACACAAATACCGCTATCGTGGCAAATTTAAAATTTAAACCGTCTAATATGGCGGAAGAACCAGTCCTATTCTTATTTTGATCACATTGAACATTTTCGTTTCACATGACTGTGTGTATGTTAGAGGTTAGACTGAAAATGCAGGCGTTGAACATAATTTAATTAAAACGCTTATACGAGTATTAGCTTCACCTGTAACTATGTAACAAAATCTTAGAAGTTAAATTTAACCCAATTCCCGGTTTCCGATTGATATTTGATATTGATTGATTGATATACATGTTTATTTTCGATGACAGTGCATGGTTAGCTAAGTGACGTCATTCTAAATTCAATTTGGCTGATTTTCCTATTCTCATGATATGGGTATCAAGTTGGGGTTTGCTGAAAATTATTGCAAGAAATAAAATGACGTCACTCTAAAGCGTGCTTTTTAGTGTTCTTTAACTATAATATTTTAATAAAGAGTGTAACAAGACCCATAACGAAGCCGAAACGCACTTGTTCTCCCTGTCATTGCGATTTTTTTTTTCTAGACCATACCTGGGACCTTCTAGTTACGGAGATAGTGGGGGTCAAAGTTCCAACTTTTTCACAAGTTTTTTTTTTATAATTCCACATTTCTAATGTAAGATTTTCACTCACCTCCACGACCCCCGTACTATTCAATACATCCACCAGCACAATGTTTTGAGTGCGTTACATTAGAGTCCTACCGTAAAACGTGACTTTTCACCCCCAAAAAAAAGTAATTTCCCAGCATTATTTTTTGCGTAAAGTTACTTAATTTGATGTACATAATGCTTGGTTGACGGCTTCGTGAAGGGTCTTGTTACACGATGTATTATCTTCCTGAACTAATTAACAGATTTTTTTATTCCTTAATAATTTGTTATTACAGTGTCAAAGCCAATCAAGGTTAACTTACATTAGATACAATTTCCGTTAAATTCAACATTCAACACTGAAAAGATAACCATATCGACTGACCTTAGAAATGTGTCTCACCTCTTGCCTCAACTCCCTCAGAGGGGACGCGGAAGGCGTGTCTGTCGCTGTGTTGATGCTGGTGACGCTGTTGTTGTTGTTGTTGCTGAGGGTCGTTGTTGAGCTGTTGTTGACGGAGCCGTTGGGAGTGGAGTGGGAGGTGTACCACTGGCTGCCGCTGGCTTGGGTGCCGACTTCGCTCTGTTCAACAATAATTGTATAGCTTTAGTTAGGAACAATGAGGCATAATTCAGGTAGTGGGTACACATGGTGCACAGTATATCTACATTTCACCAGTAGATTTGATGTGATATGGGGACAGCTCCAAAATTCGGGCTGGTACTAAAAATATAATCCCACAAGCTTATGCCCGTGGCTTCGCTGGCGTGGACTTCAGTAATTGTCCCGCGGGATCGTATTACCGGGATAAAAAGTATCCTATGTATTAATCCAGGTTATAAACTATCTGTGTGTTAAACTTAATCCAAATCCGGTCAGTAGTTTTGCGTGAAAGAATAACAAACATCGAGACATCCTCACAAAGTTTCGCATTTATAATATTATAGGGTGTTTTTTTTTTTAACCAACAGGTCTATTTCCTGGCGAGAAATATTGATTTTTCAAAAATCCAATGATGCAGTTTTAGTTCTCATCAAAATCGGGCTCGAGACCCCTTTGAGCATTTTTCAATATTCCTTACAGTTTCGGATTTGGCCATCCACGCCCACTTGAAAATTTCACATGTAATAGTAGGATTACGAAAAAAAAAAAACAAAATTGAACCCAGGGCAATATAGCACGTATTCGTAGAGGTCGTAAGCGTTACATTTAAATGAAACGATGTATCTTACCTTTCTCAAATTCCTTTTATTCCGTCGACCAGGCGAATTTTGTAGCGTTGCGAAGCGGCTGACGACACCTGTGCTACTGTTTCTGTAAAGATTTTAAGTATTGATCACCATCTTCACCATTCTGTTGCCATTAACCAAAATGTATTTAGGTATAAGAGCAGGAGTGATTACATACGGGACCGAAACGTGGTCGCTCACATTGGGCCTCATCAGAAGGCTTAAAGTCACCCAAAGGGCAATGGAGAGGGATATGCTCGGAGTTTCCATGTTCTGATCAATTCAGAAATGAGGAGAACCAAGGTTACCGACGAAGCCCAAAGAATTGCCAAACTTAAATGGCAGTGGGCAGGACACATTGCTCGCAGAACGTATGGCCGATGGGGCCGAAAAGTTCTGGAGTGGCAACCGCGAACCGGAAGACGTTGCGTTGGAAGGCCTCCCACTAGGTGGACCGATGACCTGGTGAAAGTTGCGGGGATCCGCTGGATGCGAGTTGCACGGGACCGGTCAGTGTGGCGACACTTGGGGGAGGCATATGTCCAGCAGTGGACGTCTTTCGGCTGAAATGATGGGCAAGAAAATGCGCCGACCCAGCATGTCTTCTTCTTCCATAAACGTGGCGTCTGGTGAGGTGGTGGTGACGAGTATTAGAGAAATCGAATACTTGTCATCTCATCAGACATCTCCTTTTCCCATTTTAAGTATTGATATGAATGTCTTATGCTCGTTTGCACTGTTGTAATTTCAATTCTAGGTGAGGAGCGGAGTGTTGACAATCCTATATTGCAGTTATTTCGACATTAATTTAGAATAAGTATTACGACAATGGGAAGTAATATTTTTGTAAATATACTCTAAATTAATCACAATAGAATAGCTTTACCTTGCAAGTGGGTTAATCGCCGCAGCGTTGAAGCTGAAGAAACGGCCTTTGGATGAGGTTCTGAAAAAACAATAATATTACTTCATCAATAAATCACTTTCAAAATTTGTTTTAGTATTCGAGAGTACATGTGGGCTGCAGCTGAAAATCGACGTCAGGAACTTTATGTTGCCATCTGCGTTAGGTGGTATACTTTGTGTTGCCGTCTGCGTCAGGTGGTATACTTTGTGTTGCCATCTGCATTATGCTGAGCTCTGGCATTGAAGCTTCGTTTTTTTTTAGTTTGAAGGTTTTATGATTTTTGTTTTCACTTTCAATAAATACTTTTCATTCATTCTTTCTTTTCTTTCGTTATTATCTTCGAATACAAAAAGAATATGCTCCGTACGCTCCTCATGAGGAGCGAGTTTAGATTGCTGGTTCAACATGTTGAACCAGCAATCTAAACTCGTTTCCATCCATATGTGTATAATGTCACAACTGTTTATACAAATAAATGCATCTTCATCATATTCTGTAAAACCTACTGCTTTTTAGTAAGTCCCAAAATCACACCAAAGGCGGGAAAAATTGGTTCTTAAAAAAGATATTAAAAACAAAGGTGCCAAATTTAATCTGAGCAGCTAATCCTAGAGCGAGCGCGCGGTGTTATCGTAGCATAAATACGTCGTAAAATAACTTACTCAGTCCCAGTAGATATGTCAGATATCCTGTTGTTTGAAGTGTTGTTGGAATCTACATGGAAACTGTCGCGGAATGGATGCATGCGCAGCTGTACCTCGGGTGAGCCCACTTCTATGTCACAGTTCTGTAAAGCAATGTACTTTTTGATTGAACAAAGTTTTTTTATTTATTTGTTTTTTTTTTTTATATGACTGTCCCTTGACACCAAAATAATATAAATAACATAACATCACGCCTGTAGTCCCCAAACGGTTAGGCAGAGGTGTACCTAATAGTACACCCACATTTCACCAGTTATGTTTAAGTCACATGTAATAGAGGTAGCGAGCCTATTGCCATCAACCTGGCACAAATCCAAGACTGCCACTGAGAAATTCCTCATGGGAAAAATGCAAAAAAATCTGCCCGACCTGGGAGTCGAATCCAGGATCAGCAGTTGCGCTTGCGACCACTAGACCAACGAGGCGGTCAAAATAAATAACTGACAATAGGGTATTTGCCTGAAAAAATCTATTAGGTCCTTCAGTTAGATTATCAAAAAATATTGGACACCTATTTTTTCTTTTGTCATGTAAACGATAAATGACTACGATTCAGCGGGTTGAAATCTCGCGATACGTCACAAGCTTGTTATTTTTACAAGCCATTGACGTCACAATCCCACTCTCTTGAACTTTGATGCGCTGTATCGTCGTCATTTTCGTAGTCGTCACAAGAAAAAATACATGTCCTAAATTTTTTGGAGATCTAACTGACGGGCAATTTTTTTTTTTTTTTCGATTTTGTTAGCAGCTTAAATTAATTTGAGTTATGCATGAATGAATAAAGCCTTTCTATTTAACAGGGTAAATCCATTAACATGAACTGAACACAAATCCAGGCATCAGTTGCTACTGAGATCATTCTAATAAATTCAAATCTAGGAGCCCAACGGTGAACAGTCGTACTCGCTACAATACGACTAACCTTCCGTCCGTATCGCTGATGCACGTGTTGCTGCACTCTGCGGAAGCAACGCAACAAGTGCGCGTGCAGCTCCTCCAGCTCCGACGGAGCGCGGCTACCGTGCACGTCCAGACCTGGGGGAACAAATTGATTCATGTTAATAAAACATTGCTAAACATTTTTAAAGAGTAAGAGAACCATGCACACGGTGTGGCGGCGTCCTGCACGTGTGCAGCCACACGGTGTGGCACACGATGCCGCACGATGCGCCGCACGCATCCTATGTCGTCGTGTGCTTCTAAGTGGATTTCGGCTTTTCCTATCCACTTTTATTAAACACTAGCGACACGCCCCGGCTTCACACGGGTGCAATGTTTTACATATAAACCTTCCTCTTGAATCATTCTATCTATTAAAAAAAAACCGCATCAAAATCCGTTGCTTAGTTTTAAAGATCTAAGCCCTATGTATGGGACAGACAGACAGCGGAAAGCCACCCATTGAGGAAATAAAACAAATCTTTATTGGATTCCCATAACATTCCTGAAATAATTTCTTGTAACGGTCATCTTAGTATGATATACTAAATTCACCCCATCAGTTTGTGGAGGGCTGTCCTTTTTTTTTCGGATGGGAAGTCATCAAATAACCCCTCCCGCTCTGGGCTGAGCAGAAGGGAGTGTCAGACTTTTACTGACTAAAACCCATCCATGTTCCTTCATCGCCCTTTGTGTTCCGGGGCCACGGTATCTCTTTCGAACAGTCCCGCAGCCCCGGCAGGCATCGGCCCTTGCGGAACCCTTCCTATTGCTGACTCTCTTTGAGGCGCGCGTGGAACACTCGCGCGCCGTCGACACGGCCTGTCGTCATAAGACGGACGGACGGCGAGCTAGCCCATAGCTCACCGTCCACAGGCCCGCGCCTACGGTGGCCCGGTGCGTCTCCCGCGGCGGATGGGACGTGAGGTTCTCTCCCTCGCACGTTCCGCCACCTCCTTGGCTAGCAATACTGCTTCACAGAAGGAGGTGACGACGTCCCATTCCGTCTCGCTTCGGACTATGGATGGAACCAAGGCCAGACGCGAGAGGTCGCCGCCTGGAGGGCTGTCCCTTACACCCTATATTATTTAATTACTTACCGTACTTCAGCAGCGGTATCTGGTCGGCGATGAGGTCCTTCAGTTCGGTGAGTAAGGGCGCGTGGTCCGGGTGTCGCGCTTCGTACGCCGGCGTTAGGAATGCGCGCTCGTAGTTCACGATGCCGCCCTGCACTGCTGGGTCTAGGATACCTGTTGATTAAATAAAATGTGTACTGTATGTAGCAAGATTAACAATACTGGATGTCATATCTCTTATTTTCTCTTACTGAGCTTCGAGCCATATTCGTGTGAGGCTGAACCAATTATATCCGCTAAGAAGCACTGCTGAGTCAGGTTTTAATGGATGTGATATGTAAGCATTCATTGCTCCAAAATTTAAATGTTTTTAACTTACCACAAATTACAGAACGGCGTTTAAAGCGGTCTGTGTCAATATACTATAGCAATACACACCGGCACCTCTTTGACGCAGTAGATTTGCTGATCGCGTTCAGCATGAGTAAAATACTCCTTTGGTATTTGAAATGGTACTTTTGGTACTGAAGAGGATAGCGGGTAAAACGTCATGACTAACTACTAACCAAGTGGCCATGACGTCCTAAAGCAGGAGTAATTCTAGTGTGGGAAAGAGACTTTCGGATGGGAAATCATCACATACCCCCCCCGCTCTGGGCTGAGCAGAAGGGAGTGTCAGACTTGTACTGACTAAAACTCATCTATGTTCCTACCTTTGCCCTTTGTGTTCCAGGGCCGCGGTATCTCTTTCGAACAGTCCCGCAACCCTGGCAGTCGAACAGTCCCGCAACCGTCATAGTAACCCTCCAGTTCAGTAGTTGCAACTTTTTATTGTTGAGAGGTTGTACAGGGGTGCAGGGTGGACCATACGGTGGACCGAGACATGTACAATCGGCCCAAGATGAATCTGAGCACCTTACGGACTATTTTTGCTTGCAGCATCCGGCCGCTATAGAAGCGCTTAGTTAAAAACTTTCTCTTTATTGGTCCTTTTTTGTGTTATTCCTATTAGTCAAAAAAGGGTGGTCAAACATGTGATCATTAACAGAGTCTGAGAATTTTTGTAAAACAAAAGATAATATAAAAAGGTCGCATATGTTTTTTTGTTTTTCTGCTATTGGTCCGCAATCTCTTTGTGCTGACCAATAGTAGTAAGGGTGGTGAACAGATGTGGATATCGTGTGCACAGGATTTTGTTTTAAAAGTGAGCCGATTCATTTTAGTGTGATGGTACGTCTTACACGAGCTAGTAACTCACCACTGAGCCTCATAGTAAGAGGATGTAAGGGCGCATCAGGTGCCCTGGCCTCTATGATGAGCGACCTCAGTCTTCTGTTGGTATCTTTCAGCGCTTCCACTGCGGCCGTGATCGGTGACACTTCGTATGTGCGCTGAGATCGAACTGGGAACCAGCGGAGTATGCCTGCGAATGGAGACTTATTTTAGTGGAATACTAGCGACCGGCACCTGTTTAACTCGGGTGAAGCTTCAGGAGCTTTCGCGACACCTTGAAAGATAGAGATTTCTGTGCTTTGTCCAAGTTAAGTATTGCTTTATTTTATTTATTTATTTCCTAGCTGTTGCCCGCGGCTTCGCCCGCGTTTTGGTCAGAATTTATCCCACGGCCACGTTGTAAATATAGCCTATGACACTCAGGGATAATGTAGCTTCCTATTAGTGAATAGAATTTTCAAAATTGGTTCAGTAGATCCAGAGATTATACCCTACATACAAACTTACAAATTCTACCTATATCTGTATAGAAGTATAGACAAAACTTAACACATGTAAATCGAAGCTATTGCACTGTCAAAAGAAACATATTCACAATACTACTTCCCACTTAATATTATACATGCGAAAGTTTGTGAGGATGTATGGATGTCTGGATATTTGTTGCTCTTTCACGCAAAAACTACTGGCTGGATTTGGGTGATATTTGGCACACATATAGTTTAGAACCTGGATTAACACATAAGATACTTTTATACTTGTAGTACGATCCTGTGGGACAATTGAAGCCGCGGGCATAAACTAGTAAGGAATATTTTGACTATATTATTTATAAATATTTGTATGGCCTATGGGTAGTTGTTCTGGGTCTGGCTGTTTGTGATGACACACATTCACCACCCAGAGTAAATGTCAGCTTTGATTTATTATTGTGAGACCAGAAAATGGGTGTTTCATAAAAATACAATAGACCAATTATTATTTACCTGGTAACTTTTCACTAATTTCAAGTTCCGTCCTCTCGAGCCATCTTGTGGCGAATTCGTTTTGATTCGATAGATCATCGGTTGAACCATCCAGGGCCTCTTCTGTGAACAAACACGTTTCACTTATATTTTATCGATTGGATCATATTCGATCATACCATATATTTTTATTTATTTTGTTTGATGTACAAAATGCTTGGACTATTTACACCTTGTGTAAAAATGTTAATTATTTTTTATTGCCTTTCTAGGTGATATTAATGAAGGATTTAAGTGATTATGCATATTGCACCAGGAAACAGGTGTCCTGACGCAGTGAGGCGGGGTCGCAGCAGGCCACGAAGGAGATGGCGGGACGAACTGGACAAGTTCCGTCAGAACTGGAAGGAGGCCTTCGCCCAGGAGTGGGACAGAGTAGGCTAGGAAAAATGCATATTCAAATAAATACTATTTTATATTTACCTGCTCTATGAAAAGGCCTGGAAAACTCAAACTTCTCGACGTTATTGTGCTTGTAGTACTGTAAAATTTGTTCCGCTATCGGCTTGCCGGAGAGGCGCTTTAGTTTGTCACCCATCACCGGTTCTACTGCGTTTATTTGTAAGTCTGTTGTTTTTTGTTAAGGATTTTATAGTAATAAAGCAAGATTTTAATCTTATATTAATATACAACATGTAACAGAAAGGGTATAATCATATGAAATACTGTGGTACGGACCATCAAACTGAACAACTTTCTCTATGGGACCACCATCGAAATCGTAAAAAAATAATCAGCTGTCCTATACAAAATTTCAATACCTACTCGACCCAAATGTATGGGACAGCTGATTATTTTTTTACGATTTCGATGGTGGTCCCATAGAGAAAGTTGTTCAGTTTGATGGTCCGTACCACAGTATTCCATATGATTATACCCTTTCTGTTACACGCTGTATAGAAGAAATCCAAAGTAGTTACTTTGTTTTTTTAGTTACTTTGGACTGTCGACTGGAATAAAAACCGGTCAAGTGCGACTCACACGCACATAGAGTTCCGTAGCACCAAACAATATAATAAAAATATTTTGAAGGCTCATTCATGTTGTAATTTGTTTTACATAGTATGTTAATGAAAAACAAAGTTGTTGCTGCAGTATGATGAAAAAGTCCCATATCTTAAAAAATAAACATCAAATCTTATTCAAACCAATTTTGGTTGACAGTTTTTCTACGTTCTACATTTATAATCCTATATTTTTTCAGAATTTTCCTCCTCTTACTTTAGAAATTAGAGGGGGGGGGACACATTTTACCACTTTGTAAGAGTCTAATCTTTCAAACGATTGACTTTGAAAGAAAATGGTTTTAGGAACCTCGATGTCATTTTTAAAGACCTATCTATAGAAACCCCGCACGTATAGCTGTGATGAAAAAATATTTTTTAGCTTCAGTTCCATGGGGCGACCCCCTTAATCTTATATATTTTTTATTTTTGTATAAAAACCGTAAAGCGGTTCACAGAATACATCTACCTACTAAGTTTCAATTGTGTAGTCCTAATAAATAATAATTTAACAATTTCGGAATAAATTGGCTGTGACATACACGGACAGACAGACAGACAGACAGACTTGGCGAATCTATAAGGGTTCCGCTTTTTGCTACGGAACCCTAAAAAGCTATGTATATAATAGATAAAAAGATCGATTCTGACAAATGTGATTCAGGCCCTATGCTATTTCTGTTAGTTTAATTTGGGGGTAAGCCATGAAATTGATTACGATGATAGATAGCTCATTACTTAGCATAGTCAGTTACTGTTAGTTTAAAACCAAGTGTGATGTATGTGACAAAAAGGATACACTGTCCATCAGACTCTGTAATCTCCGGGCCGGGCGGGTCCAACTTCGGCAGTACTTCGGCATCGGGCCACTCGTCTAGAAGGCGGTCCCTGAAGTCTTGTAGTTGCTCGTATTCGTTGCCGCGGTAGATGTAGCCCTGAAAAATAAATAAAGCACTCAATATTTTAGTGCAATACAGAGAGAATTTTCATAATTTAATTTAGAAATATTTATTTGTTTATCAAACCAGAGAAATATTTGAAAACTATGTGCGACGTTGCCAGCTTTCAGAATGCACCTTCATATGACATGCAGATATAATTAATTCTTATACAGATGTCCCAGGAAAAGAATGTGCTTTGGCAATCACCATCATATCTTTGGAGTACTCAGTGTTCGTTATATTTCAGAAACACGAAGATTACCGAAGCTCATACTATTTCTGGTTTAATTGCTGTTTATCGATTCATTGTTCGACTTAAATTTTTGTTTGCGATCAAGATGCTATTAAAATATTTCACGTTATTGTGGCAACTCTCTCTAACTATAAGCAAATATTATATTAGAGTTTCAAAATCAGGATTTTATTACTGTGCGTTAAACAAAATACACAATTCGAAAATAAAAAAACAAAAAACAACTCACATGTGGCGTCCTCAGTAGTTCAGGGAATCCTTTCCCATGATATATAACTCTATAGTACCCTGGATGTGACCTCGGCGTCCGCATCATGCCGTCATACAAGCTCGCTAGTTGCGTATGTAAGTCCGCTAGCGGCGCGTACCCGAGCGCTTCCTCTTCGTACACTGATACTAGCTCCTTGACTATCTCGACGGCTAGCTCCCATTGGCGGCCCCGGTTTAGGAGGTCGGCTATTTCGAAGTATAGGTCTTCCTGTGGGACAATTCGTGATATTTAGACGTAATTTATAGATATAGGGTTGATTTTTTCGAAGATTTGGTGTTTGGAAATGAAAATTTTGACTGCCTGCCTGACTGGTTGAGAGGTCGGAAGCGCGATTGCTGAGTATGAGGTCCTAGGTTCGATTTACGTGTTGGGCAAAGTGTTATTCATTTCAACTTTTCACCTTTATGCCCTGACTGAGTAATAAGGTTGAAGAGTGTTCGACCATCAGTGAACGCGGTAGTGCATTGGCAGATAGGTGGGTAGTTCAAATAAGTACCTACAAGTGTTATTCAAAGTGTTATTCCGTTAGGAATTTCTCAGTACCAGCCACGGAGTCTGGATTTGTGCCTGGTTAGTGGCAATAGGCTCGCCCCCTATTACATGGGACTTAAAAACATAACTGGCGAAATGTGGGTGTACTATTAGGTGCAGCTCTGTCTAACCCTAAAGCATAACATCAAAAATGTTACTGTTATAGGCAAGTTTTATTTACCAGATGGCCTACCGGTTAGCAAGGAATCAAAATTGTGTCCCTGCTTCAAAATAAGTTGAGCAGCCTGCCTTGGTAAGCTGCTCAACTTATTTTTTTTATGGATGGGGCATGTTTCCAAAAACCGGAGCGAAGCCATACCCTTGTATTCCCGCATACCTTGAGTTCTCTATGTGTAGTGTGACTATCGTGTTCCACGTTAGGATGCCTCAGTCGCGGCGGCAGCGAGTCGTGGCTCCACGCTAATAGTTTGGCGTGAAGGCGCAGAGAGAGACCTGCCTCGGCCCATTGTTGAGCTGCGCGGTGCATTTTAGCTAGCTTGTGGACGTAGCTGTAAGGACGTTATATGTTTGTTAATTTATAGATGGAATAAGGTTGAGGTAGAGGATAGGATGACACATTGGGCGGTCTTATCGCTAAAAGCGATCTTTTAAAAACAATCTTTGGACGGATTTAAGGGAGGAGAGATAATATTGAAGGTAGTCTGTGGTGTAGGTGCGAAGGGTCAACATTAAAACAGGGGAATCTGAAGAAAGAAATATTTTTTTGTATTTTCTTTTTCCGTTTTTTTTTCAATGTTTATTTTGACATTATTATCGTTATCAGTGGCCCGGAAACCATGAAAATTATACCCATGATGAAAAAAAAAAAGTTGGCATCATCATCGGATAACTCTACAAAATGTTACTACCAGTTGCGAAGTCATGGGTTGCGTGTTCAAACAATATTAGTCCTGAATTTTGACAATGGAGCACCTGCTTATTTGGAGTCATCTGTTGTTTTATTTGTTGACATGAAAAATGATATTTTTTAATGATGTATTAAATGGTTGTGCTGTGATGTGATACCCACAGATGTGTATGTAATATATTATTTGATTATAGTAAACACCTAGACACTACGTAGAGTGCCTTGTTTCCGAAGACAAGCTGGCAGGAATCGGCTTCTTAGGTGCCTTCGGGCCTGCTGTGGTGTACAATAATTAAAATAAGAGCTGTGTCGATGAACTGACCGTATGTACATGTGCGGGCGCTCGATCTGCTGGTAGAAGTGCAGCACGCAGGTGGTGAGGTGCATGCGGTGCGGCGTGGCGGAGCGCTGCGCGGCGGCGCGGTACTGCAGCAGCGCGTCCAGCTGGCGCGCGGCGGCCGCCACGAGCTGTGTCGATGAACTGACCGTATGTACATGTGCGGGCGCTCGATCTGCTGGTAGAAGTGCAGCACGCAGGTGGTGAGGTGCATGCGGTGCGGCGTGGCGGAGCGCTGCGCGGCGGCGCGGTACTGCAGCAGCGCGTCCAGCTGGCGCGCGGCGGCCGCCACGAGCTGTGTCGATGAACTGACCGTATGTACATGTGCGGGCGCTCGATCTGCTGGTAGAAGTGCAGCACGCAGGTGGTGAGGTGCATGCGGTGCGGCGTGGCGGAGCGCTGCGCGGCGGCGCGGTACTGCAGCAGCGCGTCCAGCTGGCGCGCGGCGGCCGCCACGAGCTGTGTCGATGAACTGACCGTATGTACATGTGCGGGCGCTCGATCTGCTGGTAGAAGTGCAGCACGCAGGTGGTGAGGTGCATGCGGTGCGGCGTGGCGGAGCGCTGCGCGGCGGCGCGGTACTGCAGCAGCGCGTCCAGCTGGCGCGCGGCGGCCGCCACGAGCTGTGTCGATGAACTGACCGTATGTACATGTGCGGGCGCTCGATCTGCTGGTAGAAGTGCAGCACGCAGGTGGTGAGGTGCATGCGGTGCGGCGTGGCGGAGCGCTGCGCGGCGGCGCGGTACTGCAGCAGCGCGTCCAGCTGGCGCGCGGCGGCCGCCACGAGCTGTGTCGATGAACTGACCGTATGTACATGTGCGGGCGCTCGATCTGCTGGTAGAAGTGCAGCACGCAGGTGGTGAGGTGCATGCGGTGCGGCGTGGCGGAGCGCTGCGCGGCGGCGCGGTACTGCAGCAGCGCGTCCAGCTGGCGCGCGGCGGCCGCCACGAGCTGCGCCGCGGCGCCCCGCAGCGCGCCCGGCGCCGCGCCGCAGAGCGCGCCGCACAGCGACACGAAGCGCGCGCGCCACACCGCGTCGCCGTAGCCCAGCTCCACCAGCACGTCCACCTTGTCGATCATCTCGCTTTCCAGCTCTTTCAGGGGGCTCTCGTCTGTGGGTGGATCGATTCAATTACTTATTTGATCTCAAATAGTAAGATTCGCGAAGTAAATTGCGTTTGCTGTGTTTTTGGGCCTTCATTTTAATCTACGAGCAAATACATATACACGGTGTGATACGTCGACGCGCAACCTAAACCAATAGAAAATAAATATTTCTTCATTTTATATAAAAAAACAGCCCTTTCATTGATATTAAGTGCGTAAGTAGATATTACGAATTTCTATAAAACACCTGTTTTTTTTTAATGTGTATTTTTTTTTAGATATTCGAATTTCAGAGACAAAGGTTGTAACAAAACCCTTAACGAAGCCGAAAAGCACTTATTCTCCCCGTCATTGCGATCATTTTTTTGTTCTAGACCATACCTGGGAACCTTCTAATTACAGAAATATTAAGGGTCAAAGTTCCAACTTTTTCACAACTACTTTTTTAAATACATGTTTTTAACGTAAGAATTTTACTGTAAACATCTCCATGATCCCCGTACTATTCAATCCATCCATCAGCACAATGTTTTGAGTGCGTTACATTAAGTTCTAAAAAGTCGTTTCCCAGCAATAATTTTTGCATAAAGTTACTTAGTTTGTTGTACATATAATGCTTGGTTGACGGCTTCGTTAAGGGTCTTGTTACACCCTGTATGTATTTGGCAGATCCAGTCATTAGTACGGATATAAAATGAATCACAAACGCGCCAATCGTAACATCACGCGACCCATATTATTGTGTTAAATTATAATGTCAACAAAATTTGCTAGTTTAATAGAAACAGTGTATTTTGATGTGTGTTTATCCCAAAACCCATCTTCTGCCCGCATGATGTACGATCTTTTAAAACAGGTTGTTTTATAGGATATGAACGAGCAAACTATTACATAATGAGGTAGCTGGCTATGCTGACTGCACTGTCGAAAATTTGATGACACACTGACATAGTCTGTAAGCCTAATTTTATTATTTCCTATAATTATCTTTTTTACAAATTAATAACATTTTTAAATATCCCTTAAAAAGAAAAAACAATATAAAAATTGTTGCCCACCAGTATCGGGAACAGGGTCCAAGCTAACTAAGCCTAATTGTTATTACGCTGCATACTTTTCAACTTCTCATAAGCATAGCATAAGCATAAACAGTGACAGATAGTGTCGTGATGGCCCAGAGGTTAAGGCCTCACCTCTCATGCACGAGGTTGTGGGTTCAAATCCGGGCAAGTACCAATGTGACTTTTTTAATTCATATGTACTTTCTAAGTTTATCTTGGACATCACAGACATCGGTGAAGGAAAACATCGTGAGGAAACCTGGACTTAAAAGTCTGAAATCGCCAACCCGTCTTGAGCAAGCGTGGTGATCAATGCTCGTACCTTCTCTGTTGAGAAGAGGCCTTTGCCCAGCAGTGGGACAGTAATAGGCTGGTATTATTATTATTTATATATTAAGCATAAACAGCCTACAATGTTCCCACTGTTGGGACATACGGCCTTCTCTATATGAGAGGGAAAGGGCTATAATCCACCACGCGGGTCCAGTGCGGGCAGTGGCGTGCCTAGGGTTTCAAAATAACGCAAGCCCAATAAAATTTTAACCGATTTCAAAAAAAGAAAGTTCAGTTTTCGACTGAGTATGTAGGTACCTACGTATGTATCATCGCAATTTTCTCATAAACTACTGGTTAGGTACAATAAATTAAAAGTGAATCCATCCATCCATCTCCTTCTTTCCTCTTCTTTCTTCAATTTAAGTCTAAGTGTCTTGACAATCGTATACCAGTGGACGCTATTTATACAGACTTTAGTAAAGCATTTGATAAGGTAGATCACAGTCTTCTTATAATTAAATTAGCGCAACTAGGCGTGGGCGGGACAATGATAGGGTGGTTTAAATCTTACCTTGAAGATAGAGAGTCAAAAGTGGTAGTTAATGGTCACTTTTCTAACAGCTATATAGCTACTTCTGGAATTCCGCAAGGATCACATTTGGGACCTATTCTTTTTAACGTGTTCATCAACGATATCACTGAATGCTTTAAACACTCCCGTTTTTATTTGTTCGCTGATGACTTAAAGATAATGAAGCCAATTCAGAGTAACCTAGACTCCATAATGCTTCAAGACGACATCAATAGACTTGCGAACTGGTTACACAAAACAAAATGCACTTAAACATCAGTATGTGTCACTACATCCAGTTCACTCGTAATAAAAGGGTGTTAGACAATAAATACTACATAGACGGGGTTGAAGTACAGAAACTGAGTACTGTTCGCGACCTCGGAGTTCAACTCGACCAAGCACTGAAGTTTGATGTGCACATTCTAAATATTGTGTCTAAGTCCTTTAAGATACTGGGATTCGTTTTGCGAAACAGTAAGGAATTTAAGAGACCATCTACAAAAATAAAGCTCTTCAACACTCTAGTCCGTCCAATCTTAGAGTATAGTTCAGTGGTATGGAATCCGCATTACGATGTTTATACCAAGCGCTTAGAGAGTGTCCAAAAGCGGTTCCTTTACCACATGTGCTACGGAGATCACTTGGCTAAACAATTGACTAGCTACTCTGATAGGTTGAAACATTATCATTTGGATACACTAGCCAGTCGTAGGAAGAAACTGGACTTCACTATCCTTCACAAAATATTTAGTGGAACGATAGATTGCAGTGAACTTTTGAGCTTATTAGAGATTAGAATTCCAACTCGGCTTCCCAGGCATAATACCTATGAGTTATTCTACGTTCCTGGCTCAAAAACTAACTTGGGTCACTACGCCGCTGTGCCAAGACTTTGTAGGCAATACAACACATTGTCTAAGACTACAAATTTTGACATCTGTGATTCTCTTGCAAATTTAAAAAAAAATGCCTCATAAAATTATCTAAGTACTTGTTAATTACCTATTTTAATATTAATACTATTTTAATTTCCTTTATTTAACTTTTATACAAATTATTTACATTTTTAAATATTTCTTAAAAAAACAATATAAAAACATTTAAAAATATAAAAAATTGTTGCCCACCGGTATCGGGAACAGGGTCCAAGCTACCGGCGGTCAGGGCTCCAGAGAGAGGAACCTCCTAACAATACGAGCCGTGTCCAGGAGTACCGCTTTCTGAATCAAGCCCTTGATCCAGCTGCCTAACGAGAGCCTCCTCAGGTATTCATCGAGGCTCTTGGCAATTAAGCCATGGGCTGATACGACTATCGGCACAATGATCGCTGAGTCCACATCCCACATGTCGACAACCTCGTGAGCCAAGTCAAGATACTTGATTTGCTTATCTTTCTCGGCTTTGACGAGGTTCCCATCATGCGGGACCGTTATGTCAACAATCATTGCGCGCCGCTCTGATCGATCCAGCACCACTATATCGGGCTTATTGGCAACAATAGTCCTGTCAGTGATGATGGATCGATCCCAGTACAATGTGATATTGCCATTTTCGAGAACTGGGTCGGGCACATACCTATAGTACGGCTCTTCCGATTCCACAAGGCTGTATTTTAGAGCAAGTTGCTGATGGATAATCCTGGCTACAAGGTTGTGTCTATGCAAGTACTCTCCGTTAGCTAGACGAGAACACCCGGAGATAATGTGACGGATTGATTCGCCTGGACGGTGGCATGCCCGACATATGTCAACCGTGCCGTCCTTCACAATAAATCTCCGGTAGTTATTCGTCATCATAACTTCATCCATAATTGCACAGACAAAACCTTCGGTTTCTCCGAAGAGGTCCCCGGAACGTAGCCAGGCTACGGACGCGGATAAGTCTACATCGGGTCCATGTAGAGCCCGGAAAAAGCGTCCGTGGAGCTCCTTACTCTGCCATACCTCCCTGCGGTCGTTAGTGTCAAGCACTACAGGTTTGCGCCAGTTCTCTTTAGCCAAGGAGAGCGGGGTGAGGCCTTTATCCACTGCGACCACATCTCGATGCATCCCCACGTCCGTTTCTAAGAAATATTCCCTGAGACTGCATATCTCGCGATTGTGGAGAGTCTTAGCGTTTAAAAAGCCTCGACCCCCACACCTCCGCGGGATATACAGTCTCATAACCGAAGAACGTGGGTGATGCATTCGATATGCCGTCAACAATGTACGGACCTTCCTATCCAGGGCGTCTAGTTCTGTTTGAGACCATTTGAGTATACCGAAAGAGTACAACAAAACCGGCATGACTCAACCGTTGAAGGCACGCACCTTATTTCCGCCTGATAAAAGACTATTACATACTTTTTTCAGGCGGCCAAAGAAACGCTCCTTCAACGATTGCTTCATGTCAGCAACATTGATGCCCAGCGCTTCCGACATACCCAAATACTTATAGGTTTCGGTTGCTGAGAGGGATCTAAGATTTATGGAATCCGAGAACTGGGTTCCCACAGATTCCACAATCTCCCCTCGCTTTACATGCATGACCGCACATTTGTCCACACCAAATTCCATCCTGATGGCGCTACTGAAAGTTTCAGTTACCTTCAGTAGCTCCATCAGTTGCAAATCGTTGGGGGCAAATAGTTTCAGGTCATCCATGTAAAGGAGGTGAGATATAACTTGACCACCTCTCCTCAACCGATAGCCTAGACCTGAATCCTCCAGCAGCGTGCTAAGAGGATTCAAGGCTAAGCAGAACCAAAGTGGACTCAAACTATCGCCCTGAAATATACCTCGCTCTATCCTTATCGGCTCGCTATTCCTCTGGATTTGCTGACATCCTGGATAGCGAAGGACTGTCCTCCATTGCCCCATACACGACATCAGGAAGGTGCGTAGAGTTGCATCAACTTTATACAACTCTAACACCCTCATGAGCCATGTATGTGGCACAGAGTCATAGGCCTTCTTATAATCTATCCAGCATGTCGACAGATCCCTTCGGGAACGGCGAACCTGTTGGCTAATGGCCATATCAATGAGGAGTAGCTCCTTAGTACCACGGGACCCGTTCCTACATCCATTTTGAGAAGCGGACATGATGGAATTGTCATCAATGTGTTTGTTAATTTTAGTTCTCAAAATGGATGTAAGAACTTTATAGACTGTCGGAAGACAGGTAATCGGTCTATAGTTTTTGGGCTCCGCAGTACTACCCGATTTATGGAGCAGGTGGGTTATACCTGTTGTCAGGAACTCGGGCAGCGACCCTGACTCTAAGGCTGACTGGAACAGGGTTGCCAGGCGAGCGTGCGACCTTGTCAACCATTTAATCCAGAAGTTGTGCAGCCCATCCGGCCCTGGAGATTTCCAGTTAGGCAACGGACGGACTGCACGAACTACGTCTTGGGGGCAGATAGTGATTGCCCCCATTTCTTGCACTGGATCGCACGCCCGCTCGACCTCCCGAGTCCATTCATCCTCGGTATGGCTAACAGGCACCGACCAGATGCTGCGCCAAAACGAACACATGGTATCATCATCCGGCAGGTGCATGTCAGCCACACCTTGGTCTGGTCGTTCCCAATTCCTATAACCACCTTTCATCTCTTTGGAATGTGCGATTCTGAGTGTATCGGTCCACCCGCCGTTTATACCTACGAATACGGTTTGCCCATGCATACACTTTCTGCTTCAGGAAGTCGATGCGCTCTGTGACACGGGACATGTAATCTCGAGGACTGATATCAGTCCCCGTAAATGCCCGCCTCACAAAGCGCATCACTCGAGGGCGAGTGTTGCCCTCCCTGAAGCAGATTAGTTTGCCGATGAGCGCTCTGGCCCCACCAATACGTCGTTCAATCCTGTACTGCCAAGCTGGTACGGCTGGTTTCGGTCGTGTAGCTGTCATACGGAAATTTGACATGAGCTAAACGACATGCCGCAACAGCCGCACAATACAGGATTGAATGAGCATCGGTGAGGTCTTCGCAGTTGTCAAAATAGTTTGACAACTGTTTTCATTATTTTTATGTGTATAATTTTATTATGTTTTGATTTTAATTTTTTAATTGCTACTGACATTGTTAATTCTATTTACTTTTTTAATTTTAATTGTATGTTTCCAATTTTATTACCAAATTTGTTTTGATTTTGAGTAGAATTTTGATTTTTAATTTTTGTTAGCTTAGTTCTACATTTTATTTTGCATGCTGTGGTCTCCTGTAAGTGAAGGAGTACACCTACGTGATACTTTTTACTGTTTACTTTTTTCATGTATTGTGTATATTCTTTGTTGGAGATCCTAAATAAATAAATTTCACTCTTGCTTGTCGTGCGGTGAATGAGGTAACCAAAGCGCACTGAAGGCATGCTGAATTTTGTTAGATAAATCGGTTTGTCACTTTCCTGATGCTGCATATGTTTTTCTAAAACGACATCGTATTTTGAAATTAACGAGACCAGTTCTAAAAAATTGCCTTTATTTAATGAAGTTTTGGACTCATCATGTCCTCTTAAAGGAAGTTCCTGTTGTGCTAAATGACAAACAATATCGACTAATCTTTGAAAAACACTACGGTTGTTTTCAACGCGCGTGTTTATTTTGAAATTTCCTCAGATAACTGGCGTGATATAGATGTCTCAATTCGTTGTTTACCAAAATTACCGAAAGAAACCATTGCACACAGGTGTTTATGGGAATTTGCGTGCCTTTTAATGGCGCCAGATATGTTATTTAAATCATTATAACCAGATGTATTCCAAACGGAATCTTCATTCGAAAAAAACATGCAGCACCAGCAATACAACATAGTAGTATGCGAATAGCCAACAATCCAACTAGTTTTATACACTGATCTATTAAATTTTCGTTTATGCGATTTACTAGTCTGAGAAATACACAGATTAGGCGTCGGTTTTAATGAAGAAATTAACTGTTTTTTCTGAGCAAAGTTTAAAGATTTTACCTTATCTTCGCCAATCAAAACTTGAACGCATTTTAAATCCTCACAAGGTACAATTACCTCCATTGTTGTAGGTAAGTCACCAAAACAATTGTATCACTGAGGAAATCTAAGAAAACACACAAAAAACTTTAACAACAAAACCTTTTTCCACTCAAGTAAATGAAACTGAAGTTAGTTGCACTCTCGGATGTCGGAAACTACTCAGTGTTGTCATTTAGGCAAAAAAATGTAGCTAGATGTCGCAATTTTTTTATTTTTAAGATATTGCTTGAATATTTAATTTCGTTATTTTAAAAAGTCGCTAGTTTTTTATTGTTGCTAAATGTTAAAAAAGTTTCCAAACTCGTTAAAAATCTCCAAGATCTCACAACGTGGCTAAAACGGCAACACTGCAGAGTTGGCAAGCTGACAAGGTCACGCATACGCGTGCAACTTCATACCGAAAGCCCTGCTTAAATCTGCCGTAGTGATCGATTTGTTCTATGCACAAGGTCCAACTCGTTATACGGCACATCGCTATAAGTGCGAAAGTGACAGATATAGTATTTGAAAGCCCGGTAAAAGCCGATGCGTGTAAGCGAGATAGCTATATGTAGATGCTACAAATGCGAAACTCTGCGCGCGAACAATCGCGATGTGTAGTAGTGTAGCATAGGTAGATACTTTGTGTTATTTTGATAAGAATTAAGCGCGCGAACTTTTAAATAGTTCGGGTTTGATATTGATTCTCTATCGAGCATTTTAGTAAGGCATGCCGGGCTTTTGGGCTTATATGAAGGTACCGCCACTGAGTGCGGGTTGGTATATGCCACATGTGTTCGAATTTTTTGGTTCTAAGACATGCCGGTTTCCTCACGATGTTTTCCTTCACCGTTTTTTTTCATCATCTCATAATCGTAAAAATTAAATAAACGTATACTCACTGGTATCTCCTTGTAAAACACTATGACTATACTCCGTCTGCATCATATCGAAGAACAGCGGTATGGTGGTGTTGCGAACTTCTTCATCGCGGAGGAAGGACACTTCTAGAAACGGTCCCACCAGGCACGGGATGAATGAGCGCTTGTGATGGTCTGTGGACAATGTTGGAGCATGTTACAGATTTTATTAATTAATTTAGAGATCCGCTGTGGATCGACTCGTTCGAAAACAGACTCAAAAAAGGGTCGAATATAAAAAAAAAAATCATCAACCACCAACAACAACAACCATAAACCATCGGTAAAAAAACAAAAAAAAGGGTCGAATATTCTATGTCTACCCTACTGATACTCTTAGCCTGCGTCATCCCATTGCTGGGCGAAGGCTTCTTCCCATGACTTCCAGTTGTTCCGATTCAGGGCTAATGTAGCAGCTCGTCCCACCATCTTCTCTCATTCATCTTCTGCGAGGTTTGCCACAAGCCTAATAAGCTGTGGGCTAAAATAGCCACTCTCAGCAGCCCTTTTTTTTTTCGTATGGTAAATCATCAAATAACCCGTCCCGCTCTGGGCTGAGCAGGAGGGAGTGTCAGACTTACTGACTAAAACCCATCCATGTTCCTTCTTTTGCCCTTTGTGTTCCAGGGCCGCCGCATCTCTTTTGAACAGTCCCGCAACCCTGGCAGGCATCGGTCCTTTCGGTCCCCTTCCCGTTTGCTGACATCTCTTTGAGGCGCGCGTGGAACTGTCGTCATAAGACGGACGGACGGCGAGCTAGCCCATAGCTCACCGTCCACAGGCCCGCGCCTACGGTGGCCCGGTGCGTCTCCCGCGGCGGCTGGGACGTGAGGTTCTCTCCCTCTCACGTTCCGCCGCCTCCTTCGCTACCATGACTGCTTCACAGAAGGAGGTGACGGCATCCCATTCCGTCTTGCTCCGGACCAAGGATTGAACCAAGGCCGGACACAATAGGTCGCCGACTTTCTGGAGCCCTGACATAGCCAGAAGGCGTCGCGGCAGACCTCGTCATAGACGGCGGAAAGAGCTGGACAAATCCAACGACCAGTCTTTACTATTATTATCTTAATTTTTAGACGTCTGAGGAAGGACATATCACCGTCTAGGTAGACCGCAGCGAAGATGGTGTGATAATCTGCAGGGCTATTGCGTATCTCTGTTGACGGTTCATAGTTACGAGTTTTCAGTTCTGCACGGGTAGCGTCAGTTGAAACCAACAAAAACGGTCATGTAAGATTTGTAAGTATATCAAACTCCCCAAGTGACGATCACTAAGAACTGTCAACAGAGCCACGCATAGCCCTGCTGCTCTTGTTCGCGAGGCTAATATGGCCAGAGATCGCACAAGAAAGAGAAATTTGGAAGGAGAAAGGGGAGTATGAGGATTTTTGAATACTGAATTCTGTTGGAGGACGGTTTCCGTAAATCCCTTGCTTTACACTATACCTACGCCAACATTCGGAACAGGTGTGAGGCGTGGTCTTAAAAAGGGAGAGTGCGAAGACACGAGGCTTCCTTGTTCAAATATTACCGTCCTGCTTGCTCTTTAAGACCACAACTACCTCAATTCCTTTGGCTTAGTGTAGTGTCAATGATGTTGGGAATATTCCTGGATTGAAGGAAATTAGGTCACGTTCATTGAAATAAAACCATTGAAGTCTTACCCAAACTGTACCACATCTCGCTAAGACACTCGGCGACGCCTCTCCTAACATCGCCGTACAACGCGCTGAGCCTCTGTTTCCTGGCCGCGGGTAATGTTTCTAGTTGAAGAGGTGATGACGTGGCTAGGGTCGCTCCGGCTTCGAACCATGTTCGGCAAAGTGAATGAAGGCCTGTCAGCGTTTCTGTGTCGGATTCGTCGGCTGAGAGGAGACGGTCGCGGAGCGTTGTGGCTAGTAATCTGGAATAAAGGTATATAATTATAATTCTACCATTTGGCTGTGACAGTGCCTAAGGCTGCGAGGATGGCTCGGTCATTCGCCTGCTGACAATCGTCAAAGCCCTCCCACACCGAGTTCCAAACTGAGTGAACTGTAAGCCTATGGTGTGTTTTAAACATAAGTTGATTTTGATTCAGAAGGGTATTTATCAATAGACATTAGGTACTTAATTTATGATGTATAATATAATTCGTCTCCAAAAATAATGACGTAATGGCAATCAATGTTTTAAAAGAATGAGGGCTATCGTTTTTGAGCTCACCAGATGGCGCCACTGTCGAGTAAGGTCATATCAATCATTCTATTTTATACTTTAAAGTACCAATAACTTCATAACAGTGTATTTTACGACGTATCACAACGTAGTGTAAACTTCAGATACATATTTACAATATTCTCCCTAAAATTAGCAACCATGAAACATTTAAAAATCGTTAACAAATATGTTAGTACTTGTAGGTAAAATGATTAGGTATAAAAATAAAGTAGCAACTACATAAATCCTTATAGTTGCTACTTAAAATCTTTCAAGTCATAATTAATGAGGAATGGCTCAATATAGACCACAATCATTGATATTATTAAAAATACGTGTTAAAAACGCACGCAACGCGCGAACATTCTATGACATCTGACATTTCAGTGACCTCGCGCTACACTAGCGCCTTTTTTTATATTTTCGGATGGGAAATCATCAAATAACTCCTCCCGCTTTGGGCTGAGCAGAAGGGAGTGTCAGACTTTTACTGACTAAAACCCATCCATGTTCCTTCATCGCCCTTTGTGTTCCGGGGCCACGGTATCTCTTTCGAACAGTCCCGCAGCCCCGGCAGGCATCGGCCCTTGCGGAACCCTTCCTATTGCTGACTCTCTTTGAGGCGCGCGTGGAACACGAACGCGCCGTCGATACGGCCTGTCGTCATAAGACGGACGGACGGCGAGCTAGCCACCACCGTCCACAGGCCCGCGCCTACGGTGGCCGGCGCCGACGCTCGGTGCGTCTTCCGCAGCGGATGGGACGTGAGGTTCTCTCCCTCTCACGTTCCGCCGCTTCCTTCGCTAGCATGACTGCTTCGCAGAAGGAGGCGACGGCGTCCCATTCCGTCTCACTCCGGACCATGGATTGAACACACTAGCGCCTCTAGTGGCGAATTCATACGCGATAGCCCCCATTACGCCAGCCTGCTATATCGAAACCCTACCTTCGAAAAGTTGCCAAATAATACCATCATGATTTATAATCCACTAAAATCTATAGCTTTGTCTTAACAGACCTAAATCTTTCATAGGTTAAGGCTAACCCAAAGCAAAAAAACTTATACTGTCACTTACGGGATATCTTCCGTGATTGTCCATTATTTTGAGCTCCCGATATTTCGACGCTGTTGCAAGCGCCATGATCGCGGGTTGGGTTGGCGGGTTGAGCGTCGAAATATCGGGAGCTCAAAATAATGGACAATCACGGAAGATATCCCTTAAGTAACAGTATAAGTTTAGTTGTTAACCGTGAAAGCTTAAAACAGTGTTTAACTCAAAGCATTTATTTCAATGAAACCATTTTCAGGCATTTTTAACTGTCTAGGAGTCGGTCAGTTGGAATATTTGAAGCTAATTGCCTGTCTCAAAATCTAGATCTGTATGGAGAGGAGCCGTCAAGAAACTCCAAGCTTTACAAGCTTTTATTTAACTTGCAATGTTTGCTTGTTTAGGTCAAATCCTGCAACTGAATTTCAAAACAGTTCTCCCCCACCGATTTAGCTGAAACTTTGCATACATGTTTATTTTGGATGACAATACATGGTTAGCTAAGAGACGTTATTCTAAATCCAATATGGCGGACTCACAAAGATGGCGCGCAATTTGTATTTTATGCATTCCCATGATATGGGTATCAAATGAAAGGGTTTTTTTTTTCAACTTTAATGTTGATTTCAATCTACTCAAAGCATTTATTTCAATGAGACCATAACAGGCAAATTTTGAATGGTATAAAAACAAAGAAGGTATTACCTTGACCCTTACCTCAAAGCATGCAGCATAACATAATGCTGTAGATGCAGCATATCAGCCCAATGGGGCCTGAACACCGGTCTCTGTAGTATCGCCAGGAACAATGAGAGCGCATCGGCGACTAAAGTGCCCGACCCACCGACGTTCTCAGCTTCTAGCGCTCGAACTACCATGCCGTATTGGTATTCGGACATTTGTCGTACCATGTCGAGAAGGACTGACAGGATTCGTCTCTGAAAAATTTGTATTTTTATTATGTCAATATTCAGTCTTCTGCTTAAGGCGGGTAGAATCAGGTTCTACTTGGTAGAAACGTTCATGTTTTCATGAATACTACGCTCCCTTAATACAGGGTGTAACAGGACCCTTCACGAAGCCGTCGATCAAGCATTATGTACATCAAACTAAGTATCTTTACGCAAAAAATATTGCTGGGAAACGCATTTTACGGAAGGACTCAATGTAACGCACTCAAAACATTGTGCTGATGGATGCATTGAATAGTACGGGGGTAAACCTTGTGAAAATATTGGAACTTTGACTTCCAATATCTCCGTAACTAGAAGCCAGCAGGTATGGTCTAGAACAACAAAAAAATATCGCAATGACGGGGAGAACAAGTGGGCTTTAGGCTTCGTTAAAGGTCTTGTTACACTCTTTATATTGTATTGCCTTCCATTAACCGATCACCCAGTATAGCTAGGTTTATTGTTCTCATAAATCATGAGTAGCTAAATCTTTGATATGATGACAAAAGTATAAGTCCATAATTTTTGATTGATAACATCACTAGTGACACAAATTAATAGTGAATAAAGGAAGTTATAAGTAATCCAATTTTGAAATTAACATTTATATCCAAGAGATTTGAATTTGTGCCCGATTTTGATGGCTAGTGTTATTGTGTTTTTCCATCAGGAATTTCTTAGTAGCAGCTACGGATTTGTGCCCGATTGACGGCAAAATGTAATAGGGGGCGAGCCTCTCCCTATTACATGGAACTTAAACATACCTCGAGAAATGTGGGTGTCCTATTATGTCCACTTTTGGCTAACCCTTCGGGGATTAAATGCGTCATGCGATGTTATTTTAAATCATGACACACTCTCAATATCATAATGATAGTACGGGAATAACCCGGGAAGGATGTGATAACAGCTGATTCACTGATAACGAGACATACTTATTTGAGATGTTTCTGAAGTCCGCAGTTAAACTTACAGTAGTTATTTATTCAACTTTATCTATTGCAGCTACATTCCTCCCTAGCCGAGATTCCAGAAAAGCAGTGTGAAGATAACCAATATACAATCACCTTTTGTACACCACTGCAAGATATAAGTGACAAGCAAGAGCGTGCCCTGTACGCCAAACTACACAAATATGTGACAGAATGGTGGGTGAAATTGGGGCTTGGCGTGAAGAGCACGCGCGTGCGTTTATGCTCTAGCGCTTAGTAAACTCTACTTCAGAAACCAGATGGCCCTAATTAAAAATGTTCAAAATCTAGTCACAAAATAATTTCAGCAAAGATCTAGACTCGACAAAACATAACACAACATCACA
The DNA here is from genome assembly GCA_947578425.1 of Eugnorisma glareosa. Classification (NCBI taxonomy): domain Eukaryota; kingdom Metazoa; phylum Arthropoda; class Insecta; order Lepidoptera; family Noctuidae; genus Eugnorisma; species Eugnorisma glareosa. The sequence continues at coordinate 16,376,245 of OX387979.1, forward strand.
CCTGTAATCCAAGAAGGGTTAGGCAGAGGTATACCTAATAGTACACGCACACTTCGCCGGTTATAATTAAGTCCCATATAATAGGAGGCGAGCCTACTGTCATCGACCGGGCACAAATCCAGACTCCGTGGCTACTACTGAGAAATTTCTGTGAAAATAACACTTTACCCGACCCGGGCATTGAACACAGGACCTCATGCTCAGCAGTCGGGCTTGCGACCACTAGACCAACGAGGCAGTCTCTCGTCACTCGACAAAAATGTAGGTAAAATATCATACAGCATTTTAAAGCGTTCTTAAAATATGCAAACCACCCAGGAATTATTCAGACCCTAAGTAATAAACTTACCAATAACGCATCATCAGCACTGGTACTCTGCCCCACACTCTTGCGATCCCTCAACATCGTCGCAGCAGTCTTCAGAACAGTCGGCAGCAACCTTCGAGCCAGTTCCCCTCGGTCAGCTTCCACTGGACCCACGTCATCGCGAGCAAGGAGAGACATCACCTCTCCCAGAGTTTCCACGCAAAGCTCCACCTAATATGGGAGATTTATTAGTCCTTGATTTATAAACTGAACTGAAGTAAATACATCACCACGGCTTCTGCAACGATTCAATAAGTATTGTGTTAGCTGGTGTGGTTGCCAAACGACGGAATCATAGGTTTTAGAAACCAGAGATTGCAAATAGCCGTTTTAATTCAATGTACTGAGCTTAAAATTTCTCTCAAATACAGTTTGATTTAACGTACCCGCCCATGGGGCATTACGTGTGCATACTTTTAGAGACAACACTAAGACTAAATTGGTGTTACTTTCCAATCATTGTATATCCATTACTAAACATACTAAAGTAGACATATTCTTAATACTCCAAACGGAGTCTCCTGAAGTTGAATGAAATGAATGAGTCATGAACTTGATATCTACACAATAAATGACAATACACACAAATATTGTTATAAGCTGTATCAAGCAGTAACTACAATAGTTTATTTTTATTTTTATATAGTAAGTAAACTGTACACAGTATTAATTATAAGCATTAATTCGATAGTTGTATTAAGCCGTTGATACATTTTGTATCCATATGAACAAGTCCGATAGTATTGTCGAAGAAACATCCTGGAATATCTAAATCTTTAGTACAATATTTATATTTGTATTTACTTCCCTAACTAAATACTTACACTATCCTCTTGGGCGTGGACAGGGCTGCATGAAATCAAAATATAATTTATTTAAACTATCTTTTGCGTTTTATAATTCACTGGTCCTTTGAATATGCAAGACGCACTTTCTATTTAATAAGCTTGTACACAAGTTAAAGCAGATGAATAGTACATGACAATAATGTTTTTTTTGCGGCATTCCTATAAATAATTATGTACATGTTAAAAGCATGAATTATTTATGGAACACGAGATAAGGAAACGCACGAAATTAATGATAATTTCAGTTGAATTACTTTATTAGGTAAAGCTGAAAAAAAAGCAATGATTAATTTGTTGTTTACGATTTGTTATAAGTCATAAATTCGATTGTAGGTATGTTCTAATATGAGGCTTGCGCGATTTTCAACATACATTAAAATGTATTAAACGATTGACTATGCCTCGATTTAAGCAATTTAAACAACGCAAAATCTTGCTCAATAAGAGGAAGGTAAAATTTGTGGAGAAATTTTCAAAAGAGGCACAAACCACGCCTCGAAACTCCAAAAATGCTCAAAACGAGGCGCAGCTCTCAAACTTAACTCTAAAGGCGAATACATACGATCTGCTGGTGATGCGTGTGGTCGTTCAGCCGGGCCGTGTCTGCGCCGAGGAGTCTCGCTGCCTTGCCCACCGAGCGCGACTTGTGGGCGGCCTCGCGATCCCACTGCCACACCCACATTGCTAGCGTACGCTGACTTATTCCCGAATTACTCAACTCAAGGCAGAATTGGGAGGCTATAGGGTTTTGCTTTCGTCGTATTACGATGCAAATTTAGTGCTAGTAAGTTGTTTTTTCTAGAATTGATCTTTTATTTGCGTTGACATAATGAACTATTAATTTAATTCGATTCTTTTTTACATGCATCGTAATATGACAATTCTAGTCTAAAGGCCAGTAAATAGGTCGGATCGGGAATTCGTCTTAAGCGTACACCAATTGACTGATCATTATAAACCAATATTTTACTTCCAATCAAATATTTTTATTAACTTTTATGAATAATATCAATGTATAATTTTGAATTTATAAGGATCAGTCGCTACACTAGCGAGCTGTCAAATAACAACTGATACAGGCAGATGACATATGCCAATTTGACAGCTGTCATTTGACGACTCGCAAGCGCAAAACATGCAACACATCAAGAGTTTGCACACAATTTAGTCTTCAAGCGACATCGAAGGCGCTTGTTATTATTATTATTCTGGTAATTTATCTTTTAAACACCAACATCAAAAAAATGTTGCAATATTATTTTGAAAAAAAAAAAGTCGTCAAGTGTAAATGAAGTTGTATAATATGTATGGATACTTATAGTAGATAAAAATAAATTAATAAATTATAGATAAAAATTAAATAGTTTATAAATATAGTGCAGAAATATTTTCCATACATATTGTGAGAGAAGTTACAGAATATTAGTAAAGGTGTTCACACAGACAGACACACAGATCTAAATGGCTTAAGCATGGTTCAAATACAGTGAATCAACGAGATACTGAGACATTCTTTTGTCAGCTGTCAGTTTCTCTGCTAAATTATTAGATAAACCTACCCGTAAGGTTCCTATTAGTTCTATGTATTATTAAAAAACGGAATTTCTCTTCATTTATATACTAACCGAGTCCACATTATATTGGCCATAGGAATACTTTTAGTCTAAAAAGAAAAATCTACCCGATATTCACACACGCTTCCAGAGTAAATATACCGATTTTATCAATAGGTACTCCACATGGTTTTAATGATTTAGTCTTTATTCCTATTTACTAAAGCCCCATTTTAGTCCACCAAATTATGCTAAAGGGGTTCATCCTTTAGCATAATTTGGTGGACATTCACAGGCTTACCGTTTAACTGAGACGACGCATGTTGTAGCTACGCGGTGCGGGGGGGGCGTTGTTAGCGAGGGAGTTACTAAGTTATCTCGACACATTATGACACCCCTCCCGCACAATGCAGCTACCTCAGCCACCACCTCACTTAAGGAGGATGCGCCAGGGTAGCCGGGGGAATCCAAATTTTCTTAAGTTTTTTGCAATCTGCAGGTCAGTGTCACGCTTTATGTTGAACAAAATATGATTCGCGACCGTAACACGTATGTATTTATTTATTTAAAATTACGTATACCATAACAGCTAAAAACGCCAATGCGATGTTACTACCACCAACATTATACAAGTATTTACAGAGTTACAGTCATTTTGACTAAAAGTCATTCAATGGGATAAAATTAACTTACAGGATTGTATTGATGATTTTAATGATTATAACTGTGTAAAGCCATATCTGTTACGGTCGCTAATCATATTTTGTTCAACATACAGCTTGACATTGAAAAACGTAACAAATTTGAATTTTTCGGACTACACTGGCGCGTCCCCCTTAAACGATAGGCCTGTAGCATAGTTATAAGTTTAAAAAATGAACCACCTTTAGCCTATTTAACCGACAAAATTGTGCGGCACACAACTACACACAGTGTTCAACACTACATGCACACACACAAACATGAAAAGTGAATGTTAGTAAATACATAATTAATAATGCGTATATCTTTAGAAGGGTAGGTAGTAGAGTGGTACTTAATGTATAATATTTGAGTGAAATAATTTGATTTATTAATATTAATGTATTATTTTATCGAGTGATGTTACTGAATCACGATTTGTGTGCATATCTCAAGATGCGGGTGCGACGACAGCACGGTATTTTGTTATATTTGAGGGTTGCGTAGAGTGACGAGTATTCATGTAAGTCAGACAAAAGACGAAGTATTGACCTATGAACCTCTACAAATATGCTACGTGGTGGTTGCTTGCATTGCATTGGCATGCTTGCTTGTGATTTTGTTTTGGAGTCTTCAGACCAGGGCATTAAATTGACCAACTTTTAAAATAAAGTCCCTGAATAAAAACATATGATACGCCCAGCAAAACAAAAGCACAACGACCACGGCGCTTCAAATGTTTTCTTGGCGTGCCGATTAAATATCGGCGCATAGAATAAAATATTAGAGTCGTCTTTTGTCTGACTCATTCATCAATATTGGTGAACTAAGATGCATGTTCGTTTAGTGTGACTAGAGCAGTAGATACGCTTTCACGTGCAAGTTCGTACTGTACTGCGCAATACATTTTGAAGAAATAGATATATTTTGTATTTAGCCTCATCTACTCACTATTTCATGTAAAAAAGTCCTCAAAGCAATGTGCACAATGGCACAATGCTATAAAATACGATTAAAGGAGTCTGCCCACTACACCGTACCATTCCGTGACCGTGCTATGAACGGATCAAGCACGGAAAGAAACACACACACAAACAACGTCTACTATGCCCACTAGAACGCATCAACAGCGTATCATACCCGTTTATAACGTGTTAACTACGGTAATCATACGCGGCTAAACCTTCTATTATTTGTATTGAAAAGTCCGAGGCCATGCCTACTAGACCGTTCCGTTACCGTCGCGAACGAAAGCGTTGAAAAATTGTCAGCGAAAATATTTAGGATGACACGCGACGGTGTTGGTCTCATACATTTTGATACAAATGTTTTTTTTTTGCCTGATACATTCCTAGCACTATCATGGTATAGTACGGTGTAGTGGCAGAATCCTTAAAGGTACAATTCCATAGCCCATCGGCCTGCGGTTGCGGTTACAACCGCAGACCGCAGTGACACTACTGGTTTATATGAATACGCCATAGAGTAGGGTATTGTATTACAATCCACCTCGGAACTACCCCTTAATGGAATCTACACCTCAACGTTGTGAAGCATAGTTATCGATAAAAATTGTGATTTATCGATAACACTGCGGCGAGTTTTGTCCCGTTAATGAAATATATTTTTTAGAAAACTAAGTAGATGAGACTTATATTAAAATAACCTATTTATACAGGGTGAATTTTCCAAGTGGGCGCGGATGGCCAAATCCGTTACTATGAGGAATAAATAGCGAAAAATGCTCGGAGGATTCTCGAGCCCGATTTTGATGAAAACGAAAAATGCATCACTGGATTTTTGAAAAATCTATATCCCTAGCCAGGAATCGAACTTATTGGTTTTGAAAAAAAAGACACTATTTTTACACCATTCGATAGTGTCGCTAATATTTTGCCGCATGTCATTATTTCCCAGAATTGGATCCTTAATGGCGACGCTATCGAATGGTGTAATAATACAGTACGTGTTTTTTTTTTAAAACCAACAGGTTACATTCCTGGCCAGGAATATTGATTTTTCAAAAATCCAATGATGTAGTTTTAGTTCTCATCAAAATCGGGCTCGAGACCCCTTTGAGTATTTTATGGTATTCCTCACAGTTTCGGATTTGGCCATCCTCGCCCACTTGAAAAATTTACCCTGTATATACATATTTGCAGTTTTACTATGCTGTGTGATACATATTTGTTAGGTGCATGCTAAATATTTGAGTGTACATGAATCTAAATGTTAGGTACAGATAGTTAATAATGTGATTAGAAAAGCATTCTTGTAAATGAAATATGAATGAAGTTTGATTTAGAGATCACTGAATAAAGGTACCATTCCGAGGCCACGTAACGATTTGTCGCTGCATTTGTGTGTGCTGGCGCTTTGGGATTTTTACCTTTATGTTCCCAAGTTAGATGTTACATAAACATAACATCACGCCATAATCCCCGAAGAGTTAGGCAGAGGTGTACCTAATAGTACACCCACATTTCACCAGTAATAGGGGGCGATGCGTATTGCTATCAAAAAGGCTGTTACTGAGAAATTCCTGATGGGGAAACACATTAACACTCTGCCCGAGAATCGAACCCAGGACCACTAGACCAAGGAGGCAGTTAGCTATTAATTTTATGTTTAGTTCGACTGATTTAGTGGAACTATGATTTGCGAGTGAATTTTTAGAGGTTAGGTTGATATTATTCGCGATTAATATGTTTCTCTATCTAGTTTTTGGAAAAAATATGAGCTAGGTTTTATTCTACTCTGTCGTTCTTTCATAGGGTTCTACTACACAGTTTTGTTAAAAGAGTCTTCACTGCAAAAAGCTATATTACAATTATATTCAAGTATTTTTACATTACATCCCACATATACCATACCATACACTACCATATATTATATCTCAGTTTGATAGCCGTATCCAACTTAGCGTCATTCATTAAATTGAATTTACGTCGTGTATATGTAATGATATTGTGATAAAATTAGAAAATATCATGATAAATACAGGGTGTAAAAAGACCCTTAACGAAGCCGCACTTTACGTAAAAGTTATTGCTGAGAAACTACTTTTTTTTTTGGGGCGAAAAATCACATTTTACGGTGGGACTCAGAGTAACGCACTTAAATCATTGTGCTGGTGGATGGATTGAATAGTACGGGGGTCGTGTATTTAAAGTAAAAATCTTACATTAAAAACAGGTATTAAAAAAACACATGTAAAAAAAGTTGGAACTTTGACCCCCAATATTTCCGTAACTAGAAGGTTCCCAGGTATGGTCTAGAACAAAAAAATGATAGCAATGACGGGGAGAACAAATGCCTTTCAGCTTCGTTAAGCGTCTTGTTACACCCTATAAGCCCCATAAGTAACTAGTGCGTTCTTAAAACATAAAAAAAAAACTTGTTGCAGTGAAAACTCACAAAAAAATAACCTCTACCGCATACGACACAGGGTGCAAAACGGGCTGCATGCATCGGCGTGCGTGCTTACCTCGGTGATTCCGCGACGCGCCATACGGACACACACATACCTGACTGGCTCCAATAGAGTTTGTGGGAGACGAATAATATAATACTAGGTTTTTATAATAAAATAAATAAATAAATAAGTAGACCGGTTTAGTACTAATTTTGAAATTTACACGAAGAACTACAATACACCGTGATTATTTGTCGTCTTACAACGGCAGCCTACGTCATGTGACTACTACACATTAATACAAAAAAATAAGTATTTATGAGATTAAAATAATAAAAAATAAAAATATTAGCCATTATAATGACGCATGACGTAGTTGAAACACCCAGTTGCGAGCGATGATTAACTCTACTCGTGCGCTGGGTAGGTATGTTCTATCGTTTGAAACATAAACATTATTAACAGGATGCTTCATAATCCTAATGTATTATTTTTCTTTGTACTTTTTATCTAAATTAATGATAAAATAGAAATAATCGCGCCTAGAGGTAATTTATGTCGGATACATTGAGTGGACCTTCTTTGTAAGGTGACTAAAAAGTCACGGTGTATATAGAATAAAAGAGATATCTAAGGTGGCCAGTTACAGGCCCTTGTTAACAGTGACAAAATTAATAGTCATTCCAGCCATGTCACTCTTAAATAAAAAGATGGAAGCGCCAGGGTAGCCCGCGAAATTCAAATTTCCTTACCATTTTTGTAAGTCATTTTATCGGTTTTTTGTAAGTCAGTGTCATGTTGTTTGTTGATTATAATATAATTCGTGACCGTAACAATTATAGCTTTACACAGTTATAATTATTAAAAATATCAATACAACCCTGTAAGTTAATTTAATCCCATTGAAAGACTTTTAGTTAACATGATTGGAATCCCATTTAGTATCTATTTCATGAAAAAGTCATTCAATGTGGTTAAATTAACATAGAGGGTTGTATTGATGTGTTCAATTATTAAAATTCTGTAAGTACATACGTGTTACGGTCGCGATTCATATTTTCACCAAAATACAACACTGACATGCAAAAAACGTAAGAAAGTTTGAATTACGCGGATTACCCTAGCGCTTTCACCAGCTCGTTTTTCATTCCAAAAACGATGGAAAAAAAACTGTCAAGAAACTCCTTGGATACTGTTTTAAATAAAAATAGTTAATAACCGTTAAACAAAGTAAAAAATGTTCCCATCATTCGTCCCCCACTCCCCCTTCCTTCTTTGCGTAGAACACGGTACAGATAATATTCCACAATACACGAACACAAAACGATTACATTACCTATTACAGTGCGGTGCTCACATTCACACGTACCGGTGGGGTTTATTCACTAGACGTACACATTGTTATTAACGAGGTCGTCTAACTTAAAGTTAGGAACACTTTTGAGTGTTGCCAGGGTAAAAAAATAAAACGCCATCTTTGGAAAATTGAAATCAAAAGTTTGGGCTCTCTATATTTTTTAAGCAGATTACGAAATCAAGTTTTCAGTTTCGAAATTTTTAAACTGGTCAGTCATGGCAACACTCAAAAGTATAGCCAGTGCAAAAAAATAAAAATACTTACCTAATTATTAGCTATATTTTATTTCGTTATGCGACGTTACTTTTGACTTTGTGTAAATCATAGACACGGATAAACTAGCTGATACAGAAAATATGTATAAACATTTTATTCACGTCAAACTAATGTCGCGTAACGAATTATATTGTAACCATTTGCATGGAATGTATGGCGTGTGATGAATCCCATTAAATTGTGTACAAAGTGTTCTTGATACTATTGCATTTCTTTTCATATATAAAAAGCAATAGATTATGAGATTTTCTTATTATCTTTTCCAAATTCCAGCAATCGCAAAAATTTATGAAATAAATTGTCTTTTTCCTCTTGTATAGTTTCAGTCTTTGTGATGAAACAGTAATTTTGTATGTTCACGTCTCTTGTCAATAGGGGGTAAACTTTCATGTTAGTGTTACATTGACTTTTGTGTTCTCATTATTATGTTCGTGTTTGGTGTGTGTAATTGACATCTATGTGGTGCGTACTAGACCCGTTTCTAATATTATAAACAAAATCAGAAAGTACAGATAAATTATCTAAGATTTCTTCTAGTTCTAGTGCAAAACCGGCACATAGATGTGACTTAATGAACAATCGGTAAGCGGGCGAGCTAAACCAAGAGTTAAAACCTCGCATAATTTCCTTGCTAATTTCACATGACTGGATAAATTATTTGTATTATTTTTCTGTGCATAACAGATGGCACAAATTTAAAAAAAAAAGATCCTCACTCTAGTCCGCACAACATAAACATCTCAAGTGTATATCAAGCAACGCATTCAAACATTCACCTCAGCCTTATCCCGGAGCAACGCGCGCGTGGTCGCGGCTAGATGTGGCAGCAACAACGCTCTGGCCGACGCTTGCGAGCAGAGCGGGCCGCGGACCAGTTCCAGTAGTGCTAACATCCGTTGTTTACTGAGCCGGCCGAGTGGTAGCGCTTCGAGTGCGCGGACTACGTAGGCACTGTAAGTAGTTCAATAAAACTCAAAACTCAAAGCATTTATTTCAATAAAACTATTTCAGGTACTTTTGAATGTCAGAACAATAAAGAATGAAAAGGTACAGTCACAGCCACAAGGCATAATAACTTGTGAAAGTACTACAGTTGCCCATTCCAAAGCGTAGATCTCTATGGAGAAGAAAGGGCACGAAACTCCATTTACACTTCTTTTTAAATCAAAATATTGTTACAAAACCTTGGTTACGTCATTCATGTTGAGATTATACATACATATTATATGTTAGAACTATGTACATTAAGTAAGTTAATGTTAATGTAAGTTAAAAAAAAAAACCTGTAATCCCCGAGGGGTTCGGCATAGGTGTATCTACAGTACATCCCACATTTCCTCAGTATTGTTTTAAGTCCCACGTATTCGGGGAGGACCAGTTGCCATCGGGATCCAATACAGACTCGTGCCTGCTACTGACCAATTCAAATTCCTGGTGGAATAACCCTAATATGCCTTCTCTGCCCTGGGCATCAGACCCGCTTTGGCCGACGCTGGGAACAGAGCGGACCCACCCCAACATGGTTGCTAATCAGATGAAGTTTTAGGAAAACCTGCTATGCACATTTTCTTTTAGCACAAAACGTTTTACCATTTGTAGTGATTATAAAAAACACTGATAATCTGTCTGTTAATTTGTATGTGAAAACATCAACAAACCTGAGTTCTGTATCGGGATAAACTTTAATGATGTGCGGTACCGCATGCGGGAGGTACTTGAGCGCCGAGCCCTGGCACGTCAGGGCGTGGTCGCCGCAGCGCATCAGCCAGACTAGCTTGTTTAGAAGATTCTGTAACAGAACATTGTTTTAATTTTGTATAGACAAGTATCAATAGCCGTTACAAAGTTATTCTAACGTTTTACAAGATCATGTTACTTTACAAGATGTCCATATTAACATCAACGTTTGCGTTCATTGAACCAAAACAGCTGTACCTACTCAGCACGCGTAGCATGACCACCGTAGAAACGGCTTTTATCGACGGAAAAATCGACAAAATGCTAGATTTCTTTTGTGGATCTGTCATTTTGTCGATTCTTCCGTAGACAAATCCCGTTTCTACGGTGTAAGTCTAACATCAAACAACGACACAAAAAAACTAACCTCGAAATATCCGCAGAAATCATTATCTGAAGTGCGGTCCCCCAGCGCCCTTCTTAACTGTCGGCTCCTCACAATCAGTCGTATGAGACTCTCTATACACTTCATACACATGAGTAGTCGCTTCAACGCGGCGTCGCCTGCGTTCGCGGCTGATATCACCCATACCATCACTGAGATTAATTTCCTGAGGAAAAATAAACTTTATCAAAATCGGTTCATCCATTCAGGAGCTTTGAGGCCACAGACAGACACACAGATACATAGATACACACTTAAACCTTATAACACCACTGTTTTTTTTTCGGGGGTTAAAAAGAGGACAAATGGGTTTTATAAGTTTTTAAATCGACATGGTCACTGACATTATAATTAACACTTAAATCGGGATTTTTACCGTATTTACAATTTGTTTGAGTTCCCGATATTTCGGCGCTGTTGCAAGCACCATGATCACGGATAAACTGAAGTTATTGCGGGTGGGTGTTTATGAGCAGACAAATCGAACTCAAAACTAATTGTAAACATGGTAAATATCCCATTTTTAATGTTGATGATAAATCGGTTTTAAAATTGGAATATGCTACATAAGTGCGTATAAGATGTAGTTCTGGTTTAGTAAAATATTTTGACTTTCCAGTTCAAAATGTTTTCGGTACGCTTTAGAATAGCACTCGTCTCGCATGAAAGCAAATTTATCTCAATCACCCAAAATGTCTCAAAACAAAAATGGGCTTAGGATTACGCCCTGTGACAAACCCATAGTTTCGAGGATTTCAGAAAGTTTTAAGCTCGTATGTGAGACTATAAGAACAGAGGAAGACTAAGAAGCGTTGGATGGACTGTATGGAATATGATATGGCTCGAAAGGAGGTGTCTTATGAGACGTTTTAACATTTGTCTTGGTTGCCTTAGCATATTTTTACCCGACTGCGCCAGAAGGAGGGTTATGTTTTTCGAGAGTATGTATGTATAATTGTTTGGCACGCTCTGTGGCCTGAACGGCTCGATGGATTTTTTTTCTTGAGAGGTGTCGTTAGATTCGTATTTACTGTGAGAGTGACACTGGGAATATAAAAAAGAAAAGCTTATTAAAAAAAAAAAAAAACCCGTCTGTGTAAAAATATAAAATAAAAAGCATAGAACATAGCGACTTAACAGTCGGGACCCATTAACATAATTATATAGACAGGCTTAAATCGTCCCAATAATGGGTCCCGACTGTTAAGAGCGGCCAACCCGTTATACTTTTCATACAAACGCTCGTACGTGATTATGCAGTTGTTACACATCCATCTTTGTTTTTTTTTAACTTATTAGTTAGGTATTTTGTGCACTCTAACTAGGTTTCTATGGGAGCAAAAAAATAAAAAATTGTAGAAACTAATTCAGTATAAGCCTCCAAAAATGGCTTTTTTGCACAAATTTTACCTGAACTTTGGCCGTTCATAATGTATTCATAAATTCTAAAAGTGAAGAAAACATCATGATAGAAACCTTGCACATGTAATGGAGATTCTTAGTGACAAATATTTATTTCACACCCTTGTAAGACTTATTCAAAAAGACGTATTTCCTGGAACAAGTTTAAGAAATTTTCGAACACTATTTTTCGTTCAATGTCATCGCGTTAGGCGGTATGAGGTGCGTGGGAGACGAGTTGTGCGGAGTCGGGGCGGGGTAAGACGGGGGAGTTGAAAGAAAATCGCCGCTGTGGCTCTGGATGAAACAACAAGCTTTTCGACCATGCTCGCGTTGACGATAGACGCGCCGGGAAGGGCCCTCTAAGTCGCTATGTTCTATGCTTTTTATTTTATTTCTTTACGCAGTCGGGTTTTTAAATTTTTTAAATTACCCTTTTTTTTACGATAAATAGTACCGAACTTATACTGTCACTTACGGGATATCTTAAGTGATTGTTTATTATTTTGAGCCCCCGATATTTCGACGCTGTTGCAAGCGCCATGATCGCGGGTGGGTCGCGGGGGATAATAAACAATCACGGAATTTATCCCGTAAGTGACAGTATAAGTTATTAGTTGTAAACCGTGAAAGCTTAAAACAGTGTTTGATAAAATAGTACCACCTAAGGTAGCACAATTCTGCAAAACAACAAGAAAAATTGTATGGGTAGAAAGGCAAGTACCAGGAGTTCATAATTTAGTAGAAGATGAACTTACTCATAGGCCAACGCGTCGCAGAAGCTGTCATCAATATAAACGTGTAACACCGGTTGAAAGTGTTGGTACTTGTGGTCAGCTACTAAAGATATCACCCGAAGTAAGCATTCGAGTACTAGGACACCATAACTGTTGTCTGTGTACTCATTCTCTTTGTGATCTTCTTGTACCTGAGAAAGGAGGAATAAAATGTATAAGTAGTTGTTTTTTTAGTAGCAGACATTTTGAATCTATGCTTCGTTGCCTATGGAGCAGTATTTGACATTTGTATGACGCACAACATGGATGCTTGCAAATTATCTGCTGGTAGAAATCAAACTAATCAGTGTATCACATAGCAGAGCCGAACCTGAACCGAACAGAACCGGGTACACCACAACACCCTGCCCTCAACTCTTTTAAATACCGACCGACATACTTACGTCGAAGGTCCTAGATTCGTCCTAGGTCCTAGATCGTTTTACCGACCTTGCAGGGTCACTAGCTGTCGCAATGCTTTGCCGCTATATGGTCGCTTACTTGATTTATCCATTTTGAAGAAAAAATATTTCGCCTACAATGTAGATACAAGGTCCTACGATGACGACGATACCAAATTGGTTTACAATGATATTATCAACGCATCGTAAAAGTGTCTGATATAACTGAAACCCATGTATTTTCGTTTTGGTAATCATTTGACTGTCTGTCTATAGAAACAGACAGTCCGCTGGTTGCAAATCCATAGTCAATCATCATCCACAGCCTAACTTCAGTCAGCTATAAATTTCTCTTTGCTTATGCCAAATCCCCACGCTCATATACCAGCCTCGTTCATGATTTATCCGAGATAGCAAACAATGGTGTGTGCCTATCTTTAGTAAACAGTGTAATATTTGAAAGTTATTTATATTACCTGTGTGAGTATACTAAACAAAGCGTCAAGTATATCCTGTAGAAACTTGACCAGTTCTTCACTAGGTACGACGAGTAGTTGCATCAGTGCATTCCGGAGCGTGCCCTCAGCGTGGTGAGTGTTCCATTTTAAAACACCCAGGATCTCCTCTGTAATGTTAAGGAAATTAAGAATTAATGAACACGCTCAGTGCGGCAGATGTTTTTTTTTTCAAAATAAATAAATTCTGATTCTGTTTTTTATTAAAAAAATGCCGCTGACTGGTCTCGTGGTCATAAGGGTGTCTGCTAAGCGTGGAGTTCTGAGTTTGGTTTCCGGCCTTTACCACATATAACTAAGGCATACGGAACCGGGTTTCGGTCCCTAGTAAAACCGGTATTTCTCGGGTTTTACTATGGGACTGAAACCGGGTTTCGCATGCCCTACATATCACTACCAATAAAACTTTGTCATTGGGGTTTTTCCATCAGGAATTCCTTATTAGTAGCCCCGAGTTTGGAATTCGGTGGAGTGTCACCCGCGTGCCTCGGAAAGCACGTACAGCTGTTGTTCTTGTGGCTGATGTTTCTCCGCAAGTGTCGGAATGTCTTCCCATCTCTATCGGTCTAAGAGAGCAAAAGCGCAGAGTGTACCTGTGGATACTCACACACTGATGCACTATAATATCACCCAGGTCGATGAGATTGGTCGCCACGGCTGAAATTCCGAGAGGAGCAGTGTTCTGTGCTGCTAGATGAGGCAGCTCGTCGCGCAGGGTGCCCGGGACGGAGGTACAGGTCGGCAGGTACGCTACGTCACCTACACATGTATACCTCTCTGCGTGAGCTTGGTGGAGCACAGCTTGGTGTGCACGGTGAGCGCGTCGCGGTGCACCAGCTGCAGCGCGCCGCGCGCCAGCCCGTGCTCCGCGCCCGCCGGCAGCTCGTCGCGCCGGGACGGCAGGTACAGGACGGCAGGTACGCTACCTCACCCACACATGTGTACCTCTCTGCGTGAGCTTGGTGGAGCACAGCTTGGTGTGCACGGTGAGCGCGTCGCGGTGCACCAGCTGCAGCGCGCCGCGCGCCAGCCCGTGCTCCGCGCCCGCCGGCAGCTCGTCGCGCCGGGACGGCAGGTACAGGACGGCAGGTACGCTACCTCACCCACACATGTGTACCTCTCTGCGTGAGCTTGGTGGAGCACAGCTTGGTGTGCACGGTGAGCGCGTCGCGGTGCACCAGCTGCAGCGCGCCGCGCGCCAGCCCGTGCTCCGCGCCCGCCGGCAGCTCGTCGCGCCGGGACGGCAGGTACAGGACGGCAGGTACGCTACCTCACCCACACATGTGTACCTCTCTGCGTGAGCTTGGTGGAGCACAGCTTGGTGTGCACGGTGAGCGCGTCGCGGTGCACCAGCTGCAGCGCGCCGCGCGCCAGCCCGTGCTCCGCGCCCGCCGGCAGCTCGTCGCGCCGGGACGGCAGGTACAGGACGGCAGGTACGCTACCTCACCCACACATGTATACCTCTCTGCGTGAGCTTGGTGGAGCACAGCTTGGTGTGCACGGTGAGCGCGTCGCGGTGCACCAGCTGCAGCGCGCCGCGCGCCAGCCCGTGCTCCGCGCCCGCCGGCAGCTCGTCGCGCCGGGACGGCAGGTACAGGCACGTTTCCTCTGCCTCGCCCGGGTTGGCGCGTTTGTCGATCTAGAGAAGCGGTGTCCGACGTCATTTTATGGAGGGCCAAATTTAGTATTTTATAACCGTAGCGGGCCAAAAGAAATGCAAAGTGACCTCTAAATTTAAATAAAACAAGCATCGGCGGACCTCTGTCTAGAGATGATGCGGTCTGCATTCGCGGGTAGGTGAGGTGGGGCGGGTAGGTAAATATCTCGTGGGAATAACTGACTTAGGGACATTTTATAAACAATGTTGGCACAATATTTATTGATGTCTTAAAGTTGAATGAAATAGCTCGCGGGCCAGATGAAAGACCTATGTGGGCCGCTTCTTGGCCCGAGTGCCGCATGTTGGACGGGCCTGATCTGATCGTTTCTTAGTTATTACCGAGATATTATGCTATAAGTTATTGATTCAGGTTTTATTTGCGAAAACCTATAACTTTAAACTAAGAACTGATACACTCGACGACCGGGCACAGGCTAATTGACGCACGACCGCACGACAATTCAACATCCCCACGTGTCGAGTAATGGGGGCTATCGCGTATGAATTCGCTGCTCTCTAGCAGCGAATTCATACGCGATAGCACCTCTGTGCTAGTGTAGCGCGATGTCACCAAAATGTCAGATGTTATAGAGTATTCGCGCGTTGCGTGCTTTTTTATCACGTATTTTTATAATATTCACGATTGTGGTGTAGATTGAGCCATTCCTGATTAATTATGTCTTGAAGATTTTAAGTAGCAACTCAGGATCTTATTTGTTAGTACTTGAAGGTAAAAAAATACTTTTAAAAGTTTCATGCTTGCTAATTATAGGGAGAATATTGTAAATATGTATCTGAAGATTAGACTATGTTGTTATACATAAAAATAATAAACTTTTTATGAAGTTATTGGTATTGGTACTTTAGAGTATAAAATAGAATTATTGACAGGACCTTACTCGACAGTGGCGCTAACCGGTGAGCTCAAAAACGATAGCCCTCATTGTCGCACTCTCTGCGTGTGCATGCTTTTTAGGTGGGAAGGCAGTGCTATATTCTGCATCCAAGCATTCCCCTTGCACTGGTATATACTGCTTGAGATAAGTACCTACAGCTCGCGACAACTGCCTATTGTTACGTCAGTCAGGGTCTAAACGCGCTCAGCGAGACACCTGGATGCCGAAATCCGAAATACGGGAATAGCAAAAAATGATCAGAGAATCTCGGGCCCGATTTTGACGAAAACTAAAACTGTACTATTGGATTTTAGAAAAATCAATATTCCCTAGTCGAACCCATTCCCAATTATTAAACCATTCGATAGCGTCGCTATTAAGAAACAAATTTTGGGAAATAATGACCTACGGCAAACTAAAGGAAAGAGCTAATTTTCGATAAAATACGAAACAGGTAGTACTCGTAGTAATCAAAGTAACGTCGAACAAAATCATTATTGGCGCCAAATCACTTGTAAGCTCTAATTTCAATTGTTAATTTTTTTTTTTAAGGCCTTTAACCGTGAAGAGTACCAAAGAGTTTGATATTGGTTTGGAACACAATATTTTTAAGATAGTTGCGATGCTGGTGTCAATCAAGATTTTTTTTTTAAATATGAATCAGTTTATCAACATTTCTTATGTGCCAGGGTAGCCCGCTAAATTCAAATCTTCTTACGTTTTTTTTTCAATTTGCAGGTCAGTGTCAGGTCGCGAATCACATTTTAATCAACATACAACCTGACAATCAGTCTTGCGGATGCTTGCAACCGGACTGCTCGCGCCACCAAATGACGCCTTTACGTGACAGAACAAGATACAGATACTAGAAAATGCTGATCTGTGCGTGTAAATGTGATTTCACCCTTAAACTCTTTCATGTTTAGGCACACCTGCAACAGTACAACCGGCTTGGTAGTTGATGACTTACCTTATAAACACACAAGTTATGCTGTGTGTCCGGAGTGGTGGTGCCCTCGCGTTGCATCAGACGTAAGTAAGAGAGAGCGAAGTGTCTCTCCGCCCTGTCTTTTGCCTCGTTTGAGGATCGATGGCGGCATATGAAGACCAGGTGGGCTTCTTTGAATTCTTCAATGTTTAGACACACCTGTGGCGGAGTTTAAAAGTAGATGTTATTTTGATTTGGCTTTCAATTTCACGATTGTGAAAGAAAATCGACTGAGTCTGACAAAATATGCTAGACCTTAATATTAGTGTCATTATAAAACACACATTACTTTTCTCAAAATAACAAACCCTACTTTTTTCGTTATTCTATCGCCAACACAAAACAGTATACAAAATTACTCAATTACAATATTATTCAAAGTCAGTGTTAACAAAACTGAAATGTTAGTTTTTTTTTTAACGTCGTTGGGCGGATCTATCGAGTTAAATCTTTGAGCGGATGGGTATTAATACGTTATTGTGAAAAATATTATAATAATATACAATACAATAATATGTAAAAAAAAAAAAAATGTGTCCCAAATTACCTGTTTCCCTAAATTCTAACAAACTTTTAAAACGTGACAACACCATCTTCGGCATAAGTAGGATGTTCGATCGTCAATTGTTTTTTTTATGACGTCACTACCCGAGAAGCGACCGCACGCGCCCGTGTGCTATATAAGGTCCCATTAAAATAGATGGACATTTTTTAACACAGCGTTCAGGGGCCTAAAATGGCTGCTTTATCAGAATCATAATACGAATCACGTTAAAAATTCAAAACTCTTAAAATGGACTTTGTGGTCATAACCATAAAGACCATTTTAAGAATTCTAAATTTTTAACGTGACTCATATTTTGATTCTGATAAAGCTTCCATTTTAGGCCCCCAGTACGTCTAACCAATGATATCCAGGCCAAAAAAACACTGATTAAAGTGATTTTATTTTGACCTAATGGATGTGTTTATTCTAGAGTGCCGCCGGCAATTTATTATTTTAGGTCAAAATAAAATCACTTTAATCAGTGTTTTTTTGGCTTGGATATCATTGGATAGACGTACTGAACGCTTTGTTAAAATTTGTCCACCTATTTTATTGGGACCTTGTATAAGATTCCCAATTTTAGTCTATTTTAAGTATTTAATTTTCATCGGAGTTTTTTTTTTTGTTCCTAAAAAGACTACACAAATAGAATCTAATCTCGATACCTAATAATACTCTCACGAATCGGACACGGTTTTTGACAATATTGTTTATTATAATAATAGTGTAAAAGTACACGAAAGTTGTCTTTTATGCTATGGCATTTGTGATGAATGATGATATTTTAGAACGCCAGCGCATAAACGCACGCGCGTGCCCTCCACTCCAAGCCACAATTTCACCTACCATTTTGTCACATTATTGTGTCAGTGTGACAGTGGCGTTCAAAAGGTTAATCAGTTAAGCAGACTCATGATCATTCTCCTGCCCGTATCCATATTTATTTGCGGTCGGTGCAGTACATCTTGTTCTTCCTTACTTCTCTATTACTCGTCATCTCATCAGACACCTCTTATCTTCCCATATCATCCTTTACACATCCACTCAGTTAATCATAGTCTGATTAGTCTTACCTTAAAAACCTCTTGCCACCTCGGTTTATCGTCGTGGTAATACACTACGGACGTGTACTCATTGGCCAAAGGAACTCCAGCGCCAACAGATATTACACCCTGAAAATAAGGTAGAAAATTGAAAACGTTTTTTTTCTGCATGAACAGTCACCAAAGGAGATAATTAACCAGGGTCGTCGGATATATAGTTGAAGTTTAATAAGAAACCGATGGGATGTTTTCGAATGAAATTTGACAAATGAACTGTTTGTGTTCTATTAACTAAATTAAAGGAGGTGTTTTTTCCCCAATACAATTGTGGCCAAACAATGTACCATAGCATTAAAGGTACGAAGTTATAGGAAAAAAATCGAAGATACTGAAAAAAAAAATGGATTTATTAATGCATTTGTACCACCTGAAATTGTCGATCAAAGATGCTAAAACTTACAACTCAAGAATTTTAATCTGGCAATCTCGTGATTCATTTCTCCGATGATGCGTTTCGTTACTTCATTTTATACACGTATGAAAACCTAAAAAGCTATTTAGAATTTAGTTTTGTATTAAAGATAGGTTATTTTTCCCCGGCACACTTTTTTTGTGAAACATTATGGGATCAATAATTTAAAAAATACATTTATTTCACATTTCAGATTATTTTTTGCGTTTGGTTAGCTACTGGCCAAAAGACAGTGCTCCAGAGTCGATAATTTACTATTTTATTCCTTTTGTTATTGTCGTTGTCAATATTGTCATTCGGATTATTCTAGCCCTTGTCAGACGACCGATCTCGAAAGAGTTTAATATTTTGACAGATGGAATAGTTTGACAGCCGCCAGCGCTGTTAAGAACGTTTCTTTGAACGTAGTTACGATTCGAGGTAGTGTTTTTTCATATTCTTTAATTTTTTAATCTATCGAATATTGAAGGATTTAAAATACTGTTAATAACACAATGTATTGGAAAGAATTTAAATAGTAATTTGTACCTCGGTACATTTTTTGGCCGAAAAAAAAAAACACCTCCTTTCAATCGAAAACATCCATCGGTTTCTTACTAAACTTCAACTATATCCGACGACCTGGTTACTTATCTCCTTTGGTAACCGTATCTAACTGATGAAGTGAATTCATTAAAATATAGTATAGTGAACTTTATACAGCCGCTACGGCTGTTCCCTACAAAAGTGTAATACAAACACGGCCAAAATGTATGGAACTGAGTATGTTTTTTTAAATTGCTGTTGAAAAAGTCCTTATGCATCCGGAATCGTCCTCATTCTCCTTCTCTTATCCCAATGTATTTGTGGTCGGCGCAGCATGTCTTCTTCATCCATACTTCTCTATTACTCGTCATCTCATCAGACACCTCTGTGCGTCCGAAATGATGTAATGAAATTCGAACTGTGTTTTGTAAGATGATTTGGATTCTGAATGAACAAATAATACAAACAAACTTACAGGAAGCGTCTGTCCTTTTTTATCAACGACCTTCGCCATCAGTTCAATGTTCCTTTCCGAGGACTTCCCCCCTCCCTTAGAGAAGGCCCCCCCGCACACGGTGACGTACAAGTCATTACGCGCGTCGCCCGGGAGGATCACTTCGGGAAAGCCCATCTTGCGAGCTACGGCTGTGTTGCCGACTACGATGTGTGGGTTTTCTTCACGTATCTGAAATTGAGTTAGAAGTTCAAATATTGTTTTCACTTCTCATGCTCTAAAAGTTCGTGTTTATGTCGTGCCTAGGCGACATAAAGACGCTTTTAATGCTCTAGAGCATAAAGTAAAATCTTCGTCGAAGACCAAGGCAATCGGTCCAACAGCCACACGAACCACTTCAACTTCATAGAATAACCTCTTTATTTTAATTCGTTTCGTTAGTATTCTAAGAACAAGGCAAGGATATTTCTCATTGCCCTAATGTAACTATCTATTTTAATTAAATTTACCATATTTCATGTTGCTGTTTCATTTCCTCGCAATCGAAAAGTAGAGTGTACAACTCGTCCCTAGAACCCATTTTACACTCTACTTTATATTCATCCTGGCTCGCAAGCTCGCTCGGATGGCTAACGTCTCGCGTAGTAAAATGCGTTTTATGCACTTGATGTACAATCTACTATTTAACATTTAGAACGCCAGAGCACAAACGTACGCGCGTGCTCTTCACGCCAAAACACAATTTCACATACCATTTTGTCACATATTTGTAATTTTTGGCGTACAGGGCACGCGCTTGCTTGTAACGTATATGTGACAATGGCATTCAAAAGGTTAAGCTACTGTCTAGTGAGCAGTTTGAGCAAGCACGTCAAATATAATCGTGTTTGTATCGAAACTGATGCCAAAAACGCGGTTGTTCATCGTCTAATGCCGATCGGCAAACTCCGGTTTGGATTTTCATTACTGCATTATGTTCGGGTTGACTCGGCACAATTGGAGTTAGGTGAAGCTGCCTTTTCCTGAATTTCTAGCTACATATATTTGATTTTGCATCCCGACTGTTCTGAACCATGTCAATGGGGGTTATCATGCATGAATTCGCCGCTATAGGCGTCCGTTTAAAGGAAGGTCTTCCGAAATGTCAGATGACATAGTGTTCACGCGTATCACGTATTTTGACTAATATTCACGATTGCGGTCTAGCTTGAGCCAATATTCTAGCAACAGTGGCGGACAAAATTGATGGGTCATTTGTCAGGCACTCGGCAGGTAGACAAGTGCACGCACGTCCATGTTGCCAAAAAAATGTTTTTTTTTTTAATTGTAATTTTGTTACTACTAACAATAGGCTAAGATTATACAAAAAGTTTATGGATCTATGGTCTGAATCACTACATAGTATAAAACAATGTCACTTCCCGCTGTCTGTCCCCATGTATGCTTAGATCTATAAATCTACGCAAAGGAATTTGATGCGGTTTTTTTTAATAGATAGAGTGATTCAAGAGGAAGGTTTATATGTATAACATTGCACCCTTGCGAAGCCGGGCGGGTCGCTAGTTAAATAAATAAATAAAAATTAATTACGAGCATACCTGTTTCAGATCGCCCTCAACCAGCCTCACAGACACCCACAGTCCTTGTGAATGCTTAGCGTCCTTGATATCTCGGTTAGCAATCACTTTCTTCAGTAAACAGTCCAAATTCTCCTTCTCATATCTGTAATTATTGTCATATCTGGAATGTGACTTAGTATCATGTTTGGTACTTTGGTTTTAGGCCTTGTAATAGCAGGCAAAAGCTCAGCTTCGTTTCGAGCTAGAAAGCTAGCTGGAACAACATAGCTTTTACGTTTTTGGCTGATTTGCACCACTAATCACCAATCTAACGCTAAAGGTGTAATTTTTACATCATTCTGTCACTCTCATCTTTAAACGTTTGTCAGAAACAGAACGATTTATTACATACCTTTATCTTTAGCGTTAGACTCTTTGTCTTAAGAGGGCCTTAGTAGCAATGGAGTATGTAAGTCCACCATCTTAGGCGGAAAAAAAACAATGTCGAACAGCTAGAAGCTTTACAAATTCTTCAAACCTTTCGATTCCTAAGAATTTCAACTTGGATCAGTTTGGTCAAAAGCTGCTCAACTTTTTGATATTTAATGCTGACGCTGTGTTAGTTGCTAAAGCCATGTTTTTTTTACGGTGTTAGGTTTCACTCGCGTATTTACGTCGGGGTTCCCGATCAGTTTCGGGTCGCTGATTGGACCTTACGCTGTTAAGGCAATCCCCAAGGCACGCTCATAATGACAATATCAGACCCTTCACTCAAGTGGGTTACTGGTGGCCTACCATGACGTCTTAAAGCAGGAGTAATTCCAGTGTGGGCAAGAGATGGCGCTAGACGACCTGGAATTGCTCCTGCTTTAAGACGTCATAGTAACCCCCTGTTCATTTTTGTTTAATTCCATGTTCACATTACACCGACACGTAGAAGTTACGTAGGAAAATAACGTTAAACTCCTAGGTTTATAGTTATTTATCCAACATGTGAGGAAAGTTCGTTTTTCCTATGAGTTTTGATTTTGAGTCTTGAGCGAACGAAGGATTGAAAAATAGAATCACAAGCGCAGCGAGTGATTATAAATTTCAATCCTGTGTAAGCGAAAGACTCAACAAAACGAATAGCAAATGAACTTGCTCACATGTTGCATACAAAACTTTTCACCACTCCCAGCAAGAAAGTATTCAGTCATCATAGGTAAATATTTTTTTTAGCTATATTTAAAATAACAAAAAAACTGAGATATGTCTCATTCGTGTCGGGTCTGGGTCACAAATTAATGACCGTTCTTCTTTGACGGTGTAATTTTTTCAATATTTTATTAAACTTTTTTAATGTTTCTGAACTAATTTGACAATAATTTGATAAATTTTATAAAAAACATTAATCTTAACTTATAAATATTTCTATTCTAAGCATAAAATTATTTATTTTTTAAAATATCTTTAAAACTTAACATTAAAAAATCAGGCAAGGTTAGTTTCTGAACGGGGTTTCTGAACGGCAAACAGTGAGGAAAAACCAACTTTCCTCCCTTTTTTCGTAGAGGAAAGACACTTCTTTCGTGCGGGAGTGGTGAAAACGTTATATTCCTTCGTTCAATTATTTTTCGATCAATCGAGTGAAAGAGGCCGAGTGCCGAAATACAAGATCGTTGGATTGGTTCACTAGTGACATTTCTTAAACACAAAATGAATCAAAAGTGAAACATCGTTAGCAATTCGATACCGAAAAAAGGCACAAATAAACAAGAAG
Organism: Eugnorisma glareosa; assembly: GCA_947578425.1. NCBI lineage: Eukaryota > Metazoa > Arthropoda > Insecta > Lepidoptera > Noctuidae > Eugnorisma > Eugnorisma glareosa. The sequence continues at coordinate 16,399,863 of OX387979.1, forward strand.
TGAAGCATCTGATATTGGTTTAAGTAAAACCATAAACAGCAGAAAAAAACATTAAAATATCACTTTAATCAATACTTACGCATAGAAAGGCACTTGTATATGTTTGTCGGGACAGTCGGCCGTGACGTAGCGCTTGATGTCGGCGCACGCGACGCCGAAGGGACGACGCATGGAGCGGCCCGAGGTGGGGACTGGCGGCGTTTGGGCTACGGAGCTGCGTCTGGGGATTCAATTATTATTATTAGAGACCGGATGATAAATCTTCGAAATATGTATCATAAATGCCCTAAATATGCTAAAAGTGCCAAAATATGAAACATAAAATTAAAACGAGTAGGTACTACAAAACAATGTTTTTTTTTTCAATGTTTATTTACAATCTAGACATCATCTTAAGTTTTACTTATCCCTTGGTAAATATAACGTTTTTGTAAGATTGAAAGTTAAAATTATAAACACACTATTTTAAAGAAAATTACCTATTGTCAATATTATGTGCGTCCATATTCCCTATTCGGTATATGTTGGACACCAAATATATTTTCTCACTCTTTATTATATCACTACCAAAATCCTGAAACAAAAAGCAGAATTAAAACATCTTAAATCCAACTGCACGTATTATTTTGTTCAATTGGATCCGGTTCGAAGGACACGACAATAAAAACAATGAAATGCGAAGGATTGTCTCTACAAACTGCTTCTCACAGCAACGACAAATGTTTGAATGAAATTAAAACAAAGAAAACTTAAATGGATTTTTTTTCATGTAAGAAATCTTTGTTTGAACGCGTTGATATTTGGAACAGCCAGTCCGATTTGTTTTTTTTTACATTTGATAGACCATTTCTTGAGGAACTGTATATACTATTTAACATCGCGATACGATCCTTAGACGAAATTATACTCACAGTAAACACAACTAATGCGGAGCTAATATGGTTGGTAGGCCACCTGAGCAGCAAATGCTCGGTCAGCTTAGCGCCCGAAGCATCGTGTAACGCTAACGCTATTTCGGCAGGTTCGCTCATTCGACACACGAAATTGTGTACCCGAACTGCTATTGTGTATGTTCGGGCGCCGGGTGGGGTAGCAGGGGGTGGGGTTGATGGTGTTGTTTCCTGAAAAAAAAAAGTACACTGTAACTGGCCAGCACTGTTAATGGACACAACCAAAATAAAAGTTAACGGCACGTTTGACGCAGTGGCTGAGCGATTGACTGATGCGCTGCGTGTCGCGGGTTCAACTCACCATATTCTTCTCAATACGAGAGTTAGCTTCATCGTGTAACGCGTTTAGCTTGTACGTAGACACTTTCAACGGATCGACCAGCTGACCGTTTGCTGTTCGCACTGCTAACTCCATACCCAAGGTTCTGTGGACAATGTATTACATAATGAAAGCTCATACAATTTGTAGAAAGAACCATCACGTAGCCGTCATCTTTACATCAAACTAAGTAACTTTGATTGCAACTAATTACTGAGAAAAGAGTTTTACTCTGGATGAGGAAACTCGCCATTTACGCGTATAAACGCAAGGGAATTAAAAGAGAGATGAATGTGAATGTTGAAAGATGGGATGGGAGAGGAAGGCCATAGAAAATATAGATGGATTATGTGAGAGATACGATCATGAAAGAAAAAGGAGTATAGTTCTTCTCGGAAGTTAGCTGCGAGTGACGATCTGCGCAATATGCACCAGACGATGCGCCCCGCTGATACCTAAACTTATGTTCTGCGCAGCTTTACGTTAGATGTTCCGAGCCACCATTTGAACCGTTAAACCTGCGCAGACCACCACTCGCAGCTAACTTCCGAGCCGCCATAAAGTTTGAACAGAACTATAAAAGATAGCTTGGTGGCTGACAGGGAACAATAAAAACATAAATCGCATTGCGGTGACGCCAAGTCTAGCGTCACTTATAAAACCTTAACCTTAAAATACATTGAAATGATAACGAAAAAAATATGACAAGTAAGAAAAGTAACGATAAAACGTTACACGCTAAGAAATATATAATATATACTATGTCGTCAATTAAAAACCGTTTACATGTCAAACCACAAGAAGCACAATAGCAACCATGTCTATTCCATTTAACGTTAATCAACTGAGAATTAAATGTCAATTAGATTACTGTCTGTACTGTCTGATCCTTTACTGGTCATCCCGACGGGATAATAGACAAGAGCAGGATGATAATGGCGGTAGTGCACAATGACACGCACGCAAAGCATTGAGCCTACGTGTGCTTGCCGCTGTACAGTACAGTGACCACTTTAAGAGTGCAGTTCACGGTGGCGCTGCTTGTCAAGAAAATTTGCATCGATATGTCAAACTTCGTACATTTATTTTAGTTCTGTGTTTTCCCGCCTGCACAGATAAGTTGGTTGAAGTGTACAAGGGTCGTGTATATACCTGTTCCCTTTGTCGATGGTGAAGACTGCGGTTCTTGCGACTCTGCGCAGTTGGTCCTGAGGTAACGCGCCGGACGCGGCTTGAGCTCTCAATTCGAGCAGCGCGCGCATGCTCACTTCCATGAACTTGAGACGTTCATCGTTATTCTGCAGGAAATAAGAAAAATGGAATTAGTTGACGACTTCTTTGGTCGATTCTGTAATAAATCACATAAGAATATGTTCTCTCATGTGTACTGTTAATGGTTTGAATTCACTGTGAAGGTTTTTATCTGTCATTTACCAACAGTGACATAAGAGGGACCCTCTTTATTAAAATTACTCTATAGAAAATAGTATATGAATAAACTAAGGTAAATCTTAAATATTATTTAACTAAAGATGCAGATGCAGAAAAGTAACCATAAATTATACATAGTGTTTTGTGAATCGTTTGCCAAATTGGACGGGTCGAAAGAGTAACTGAAACTGGTCAAACAGTATTACATACAGCCCACAAAGCACACTTTTCCCCAGACTCGTCAATGATTAATTATTTATTAACAGAACGTGCAAATGAATATTCAAACATTGTTGGCCGAATAATTATACAATGATGGCACTCATGTTTATATAATTTAATGATAAATAAGGAAAATAATAGTAGTGTATTACTTGTTACTACATTATCTGGTGATTAGCGGTGCATGGTTAATAGACCGTCATTAGAAAAAAACTGGGTATGTGCAAGTTCGACTCGAGCACCGAGGGTTCCGTATAAACTTGTAGGTATTTTGTTATTAAGCTACATATTTACGGTTTTCAGATTTTTTTCTTTACATGTGCTGTAAGACATTGCGTCTTGCCAAATTTCTTGAATCTAGGTCACAGGAAGTACCCTTTAGGTGTGATTCCCTTGTGAAATCGCAAAATATGCGACAAAAACGGTCATAATATTTTGATCACGTTGACTTTTGAAAAAAAGAAGGTTTTTGAAGTTTTTTATTTGGTTGATCATGGGCCTGAAGCAAACCACAGAGCTGTCTAGGTCGCTACGTACTGGTTGGACAAAATATCATGGGCCTCATGACATACAGGTTATACAGGAGATAGGAAGGGATACCAACACATAAATGGTTACCACGAATTCAGTACTTACATAATTCTGAACACCCCAAATCGAAGTTTTTCATCGGTAATTTAAAAAAAAACAGCTGATTCCTTCAAAACTACAATAAACACCGTCAAAAAGTCAGATTTCGTTTTAAATTACCGATGAAAAATTCAGAATTATGTACTACGTTAAGCAGTACCTCTATTTTTGTACCACTGACTATCAATAACGACTGTCAAAGATCTACAAAAGACAGCCGAGACCAACAGCTTAACGTGCTCTCCGAGGCACGGAGGAAACTCGGTATGTAATGGGTGGTCACCCATCCACAGACCAACCTAGGCAAGCACGGCTTAACCTAAAGAACGACCCGAGAGGCTGTTATTATTTAGCCACGAGCTCCTCTTAAATACACATAGTAAAGTATAGACAACATGTACAACGTGTATAGTCTATCATACCCTACACATGCATAAATCAAGAATTTTTTCCAAGGGAGTAGGCAGAAACCACAGGACGCCACCTGCTACGATCCTAATATTCTTTTTTTTTCAGATGTGAAATCTTCAAATGACTCCTCCCGCTCTGGGCGGAGCAGGGGGGAATGTCAGACTTTTACTGACTAGAACCCATCCATGTTCCTTCTTTTGCCCTTTGTATTCCAGGGCCGCGGTATCTCTTTCGAACAGTCCCGCAGCCCCGGGTGCTGCTACGATCCTTACATACTCCTTTTGCCTCGACCACGTTTATACATCTGATCATATACGGACGCCGGTTGCGAGTACTACGCACCCGGAAAAAATGTGAAAAAAAAAGAAAAAATGTGTTTTTGTTAAAAGTGCCGTATATATTTCCATAATAATCATGCATTCATTAAAAAGCTGTTATTTTGACTTAGTTGTCTACTTACAATGTATAGTTTCTTGCAATGCGTCAACCATTCTCGGAGAGTGACTGCGATATCGTGTACCACGCCGTTGCCACCAGCAGAAGCGACCACTGCGCCACCGCATCTGGAACAAATGTTAATATTCTAAGATTTTATCTAAAGAAGGTAGGTAATGCTCTTAAGGTCGAAGCGCCAGGGTAAACCCGCAGAATTAAAATTTTCATGAATAAGTCATTAAATGGGATTCAATAAACTTAGAGGGTTGTACTCGTATTGATGATTTCAATAGTTATAACTCTCTAAAGCTGTATTCGTTACGGTCGCGAATCATATTTTAACATACAGACTGACACTGACCTGCATGTAATTTTTTCTTCACTTAAATCAATAAAATACAATATCAACAACCCAAGAAAATAATGAAAAGCTAAGTTCAACTACTGCTTGTCACTTAAAAAAAAAAATTAAACTCCTACAATTTTCTACGACAGTTCAAACGTCCGTGACTGTCACGGCCATTCATGTCATAGTATGTGATGTCACTTACCTTTATCTGCCTTGTTTACATCTAATTTTTTGCCCATAATAGAATAGTTTGAATAATTGTATGTGCTTTATTGAAGCAAAAATTACAATAACAATGTTATAGTAAATCTTAGTGAAACTTTAAGTACTTTTCAACTAAAAGTGTTTCTTTGACACATATTTGTTGGCGTCACTACCGGAGTTATCGAGGACTTTGCGTTTTGTGTTTGCATTCCGTTTTACCAAAAACACGCTACATAAAATATTAAAGAAATACATTAAATAAAATATTAAAATTATATTAAGTGTTGTATTAGAGAATTACAAAAGTGTAACACAATGTTTTTAAGGGCCAATACAATGCAATTTTAATATTTAAATTTAAAAAAAAAATGTATTTCTTGCTTAAACCCAATTGCAAATAAATTAAGAAAGATTGAATTTCGCCTGGCGCTTCCTCCTTAAGGGCTCGTGGCTTAATAAAAACAGTCGACAGGTCGGTCTTTAAGGATTAGAAACACTTACACAAGATCGGTCATAATAATGAACAGCCCTTATCACTAGCTGTTGCCCGCGACCTTCATTTGTGTGAAATTATTATAAAAAATATGACTTTTTTTAAATCGTATTTTGTTACCAATTTCAAGGGTTTTTTTACTTTTTTTTGCACGGAACCCTAATTCTTATTCTTAAATAACAGTAGCTTTAGTTACTCCGTTTAATATCAGCTATCTGCCAGTAAAAAATCCTTCCAAATCGGTCCAGCCGTTTCTGAGATTAGCCGGAACAAACAGACAGACAGACATATTTAACGGTTTTTGTTAGAAGTACCGTATAAGCTTTCATTATGCATTCAGTAAAAGCTGCTATTTTGGTATTACAAACAGACATTTCTATTTTACTTATTTGTATAGATCATCTCACTGCTTCGCAAACCATCTTAAGCAGTTGGTCCCGGCTGACATTCGTAGTTCTTTGACTTTCGTCACAGGTCAGAAGCCAGATAGTCTGATAGCCAGTCTTACCAAGGGTTTTAGGTTACCGGTAATTCAGGTTAACATCAAATGTATATTTTAAGCAGACCGAATTATTTATTACTAGCTGTTGCCCACGGCTTCGCTCGCGTTTTGGTCGTAAATAATCCCATGGGCACGTTGTAAATTTAGCCTATGGCAGTCGGGGATAATGTGGCTTCCTATTAGTGAAAGAATTTTCAAAATCGGTTCAGTAGATCCAGAGACTTACAAACAAATTTTACCTCTTAAAAATATTAGTATACATTACTAACGCAGAATTAAAATTAAGAAGTCCCAACAGTTTATTCTTTCTCACAATTCTTGTTTAACAAACTCCAAATCCACTTAAAATTTAAGTATTTTAAGTAAAGCAATACAAACTGAATTGTAGCTAAGTTATATTCTTAGCTATTGCTTGTATAACAATAGTTGTTACAGACTTGGCAGGCCAAAATGTACGAAATAAGGAAAGTTCCAGAAGTTTGATATTAAACAAAACAATAAGTGACTTTTCCCTGGTTACCGAAGTTGTAATTGAATCATAACAACCTAACGTCTTAACCTAACCTTATGTCACAAGCCTTATAGTAATATAAAATGTTATTATATCTTTACTAGCTTAATGCCACTTTAGCAGAATCATCATCTGCCTAGCCTTTTCCCAAATATGTTGGGGTCGGCTTCCAGTCTAACCGGATGCAGCTGAATACCAGTATTTTACATGGAGTGACCTCCACAACCCAGTTAGTACTGGGTAATACAATACCCCTTGGTAAGACTGGTTGTCAGACTTTTTGGGTAACTGACTACTTGTAACGACTATCAAAGATCTACAAATGACAGCCGGGACCAACAGCTTAACGTGCTTTCCGAGGCACGGAGGAAACTCGGTATGTAATGGGCGGTCACCCATCCACAGACCAACCTAGGCAAGCACGGCTTAACCTAAAGATCGACCCGAGCGGCTGTTATTATTTTGCCGCGAGCTCCTCACTGCCACTTTAGCAGAATCATGATAGGATAATAATATGAATTACGTTACAATTCGTAAAATGGTCAGAAAGTGACAATTCATAGTATTAACTGCGTCTGTAAATATTTTAAGATTTTTAACGTAATCCACATAATGATCCTATTATGATTCTGCTAAAGTGGCCATTTTAGGCCCCCAAGTTATAAACTATTCGTGTACCAAATTCTACCATCCATCTATCCCACCTCACAAACTTACACATTTATAATAGTCATCATCATCATTTCAGCCGAAAGACGCTGTACATAGGCCTCCCCTAAATGTCGCCACATTGACCGGTCCCGTGCGACTCGCATCCAACGGATCCCCGCAACCTTCAACAGGTCATCGGTCCACCTAGTGGGGGGCTTCCAACGCAACGTCTTCCGGTTCGCGGTCGCCACTCCAGAACTTTTCGGCCCCATCGGCCATCCGTTCTGCGAGCAATGTGCCCTGCCCACTGCCACATTATAGTAGTAAGATAATATTCCCTGAAGGTACTAGGCCGATTTTTAAGGTGTTTTTAATGCCTTACCAAATGTTCCAAGTCTAGAACCTTTGGCCATTCACCGCATTTAATTTGAATTGAAAATCTCCCTAAATAAAATCAAAAGATGTGTGTTGCCAGTCACACAAGTCGACACCCGAATGAATGCCTAAAAGGTAAAATAACAAAAAAACTCAACTATTCGCTAACTACAGCTGATTACGATGTCAACGACGGCTGGTAGTGTAGTACTTGAATTCGGTTTCGGCCCTGTATATTGAGAGTTGCATTAATTTTATTTGAGTCATTAATCCTTAAGTAATAAAAACAAATGAATAACTTGTATACAATTATACGAGTATTGATTGATTTAAAACTGGGGAATTTATACCGGATAAGTCAAATATAAATGAATTATTTATAAACTGTAATCTAGGTAACTGAACGTACTATGGACAGGACTGTATTATGGGACAAACCCTTCTGTAAATTAAATGTCATCGTAAATAATAATATGTCATAATATTATTATACGCAAGAACTTCCTTTTAAGAACAGTAAGCAAGGATGGTAATGGGACAATGTTAGTTCCTTCTCCGCATGAAACGACTATAGCCTATTAGCCTATAGCATTATTAATTTATTAGCCTACAGCATAATTAGCCTATAGCATTATTAATTTATTAGCCTACAGCATTATTAGCCTTTAGCATTATTAATTTATTAGCCTATAGCATTATTTGCCTATAGAATTCCCATTGCTGGGACACAAGCGTCTTCTCTGTAGGAAGTCAGCCATATCCACCACGAAGGCCAGAGTGGGTTGGAGGTTGACATGTCTTTGATTTTTGCTTCTCTGACAACGTTTTCTCATACAAGGTGAATTTTGCCGTACGTCATTACTTCCCTGAATTTGATCCTTAATAGCAACGCTATCGAATGGTGTAATAATGAGTTGCGGTGCTTTTTTTCCAAAATCAGCGTGTTCGATTCAAAAATCCAATAATGCAGTTTTTGTTTCATCAAAGTCGGTCCCGATACTCCTTTGAGTATTTTTCGCTATTCCGCATCGTTTTGGATTTGGCCATCCACGCCCATTTGATAAATTCACCCTGCATAGGTACGTTTTTAGACAAAATATTCCTTCGTCGTTGTAAAAAGTAAAACATTTTACCATGGTAGGATATATAATTATAACCTAACCGCTTGAATTGGTTTACGACGTGCGTGTTTGACCAGATGTATGAACGTGGACGAGGCGAAAGGAGTATGTAATAATCGTAGCAGGTGGCGCTCTGTGGTTTCTGCCCACCCCCATGAGAAACAGGCGTGAGTTTATGTATGTATGTATTCCTTCGTCGTTATAAAAATATTTTTTTATGGTAGGATATAATTAGTTAAGGGGGGTTACTATCTGCCAGGGTTGCGGGACTGTTCGAAAGAGAGCGGGAGGGGTTATTTGATGATTTCGCATCCGAAAAAAAAAAGGGAAGTTACTATATGACGTATTGAAGCAGGTCTAATTCCAGTGTGAGAAAGAGGCAAAGCTATACAGGTCGTCTACCGCCATCTCTTTCCCATGCTGGAATTACTCCTGCTTTAAGAAGTCATGGTAGGCCACCAGGACGAGCAGTTTAGCCCAAATCGGTTTGCGGTTCGGTATCGAGTTTTAGCTTCTACCATAAAATACTGTTTCAAATCATGATAGGTAAGTGTCAATTGATATAAAATTTATCGGATTTTCAAACCACGTGTAACATTCTTTGACTCATATTAGGAGGCAATCAGTCTACACAAGTCGCGTAAGAAAGTGAATCATAGCAATTCCGATTAGAACACAAATTTCCTCAACCAAGATTCCTTACTTCCAGAGCCCTAGAATCAGAGCACTCCTAGTTCACAATTACCATAAAAAGTATACTAATTGACGAGGTCACTGACCGCGATTGATAATCGTTGCCCATTGTCAAATGAATCACTACTATGCGTAATGTATGAACGTTTGTGAGGAAGTGTGTGTATGGGTGCCCGACCCGCTGCCGTTTTAATTGAAATATTATCAGTTAGCAGTCATTTGCTACTACGTTTATATTGACTGTGTGAAATATAATATGTAGTAATCTCATCTCGTATTGGAATAAACTTTTACTAAAAAATACTCAAAAAAAAGTGGTGTGGAGAAGATTTTCTTTTTTTTTACTTTCTTCTCCAACTAAAAAATACTCAAAAAAGTGGTGTGGAGAAGATTTTATTTTTTACTTTCTTCTAAAACTAAAAAATACTCAAAAAAGTGGTGTGGAGAAGTTTTTCTTTATTTTTACTTTCTTCTCCAACTATTGTGTTGGATGGTATGAATTCATCTCCGACAGACCTATCTGAGGACCTAATGTATGTGTTTAAAATTAAGAAAACCAAATTGGTCCTGGAATCGAGGAGGTCAGATGGGCAGCTCCATGTAAAAGGCCAGGCAAATGATAATGTTACTAAAGGGCTAAATCGAAGAGTTTGAAGTTCAACTGAGAATTCGAAGACGCTGTGCACCCGTATGGTGGATAACCGTCCACTTTTTTTCATGGGGAAGAGGCCTAAAAAAATCGCATTGTTTATTTATTAATGGTAATAAAACTTGTAAACTAAGCCCCACAAAACCGTAGTAATGGTTTGACTGTACTTCTTAAATTTCGTGTTTAAAACTAATAATCTATACTAATATTACAAAGAGAAAAGTTTGTGAGGTTGTAGGAAGTAATCTCTGGATCAAAAGAACCGATTTTGAAAATTCTTTCAATAATAGGAAGCTACATTATCCCCAAGTGTCATATGCTATATTTTCAACGTGCCCGTGGGATAATTTCCGACCAAAACGCAAGCGAAGCAGCGGGCAACAGCTAGTTATAACAATTTTTCATCAATTTAATCAGTCATCAGGTAATATGGGTAATTTTATGAATCGGCACTTTAGTGACCATTTTACGAATTGTACCTAACGTGATTCATATTACTAACCTATTATGGTACTGCTAAAGCGCCTTTTTGGGCCCACAGGAGTGTTGTCTCCCAGCAGAAGGAACGGTATAGTCTGGTACTACAGAAAGAGCTAAACAAGCTTACTTGTCAACTATGCAGTCCCTTATCTGTACGTAGCTCTTAGGGAAGGCGCCGCTTGCATCTCTCGTGAGGGTCTTGCCCCAATACCAGAATTCCGTCTCTCGCTCGATGTGCAGCAACTCGCCGACGTCGAAAGAGAGGTGCAGGGATCCTGGTTTGGCCGCGTAGTTGTATATGGCTGTGGGAGAACAGAAATAGGACTTAATAAGTATGACGGTATGGACATACGGTGACTCTTGTCAAAGTCGACTCAAGTTTGGATCTCTCTGTCAGCGTTTGTGGTCCCGTATACCTAAAGGGTGTAACAAGACCCTAAGGCCGAAAGGCACTTGTTCTCCCCGTCAATGCGATTTTTTTTTTTTGTTCTAGACCATACCTGGGAACCTGGGTTCTAGTTACGGAGATATTGGGGGTCAAAGTTGAAGTTTTTTTTAAATACATGTTTTTAATGTAACATTTTTACTTTAAACACCTGCACAACCCCCGTACTATTCAATCCATCCATCAGCACAATGTTTTGAGTGCGTTACATTGAGTTTTACCGTAAAACATGATTTTTCACCCCAAAAAAAAATGTCGTTTCCCAGCAATAATTTTTGCGTAAAGTTAGTTAGTTTGATGTACATAATGCTTGGTTGACGGCTTCGTGAAGGGTCTTGTTACACCCTGTATAACCTGTCAGTTTTCAAAGCAAGAGTGGATAGGCTTTTCTTTGCATGCTAGTTCCACCGTAGACCACATCCACCGCTTTTCTTTAGGTAAGATCGGGATTAAGAGCAGGGCCAATAGGCTTGTTTTATGTACTACCGTTGCCTCCTGGGCTGGTCAGTTCTGCTACCTTTATGCTGACTGGGTTAAATTTTTTACAACTACATGGACTATCTTACTTTTTCAAATCAGAGGCTAATATGGTGAGATCGAGCTGTGTAGACCTCAATTGAAATTAAATGAGGTATCCATGTCTTGGAGAACGAGTAATTGTATAAGGATAGGTCGTAGCCTCAAGCTGGTCGAATTACAATTAATATGTTCTATTAAAGGTAAACTTCAACTGGTAGATTCTTAAATATTAACAGCCATATCATCATATGCCATGACCTACAGTAATATACTAGCACATTATATACCTAAGTGCTTTTAATCATACCTTTATCCTGTGTGGTTTTCTAAGGTTATAAAAGCAACTTGGATCATGGACAGAAGGTATTTATTGTACAAGTACCAGCAATTGATTACAATTAAACATAGTTTTTCTCTTATAAAACTTGGCAGTAGGCCAACTATTTATAAAACCTAGTACCTACTTGAAGTCATATAAAGCAATAAGTCAGCACACAATTTAATTTTCCACTCAGTGCAAAATATTTGCCGAATATGATTCCATATCCCTGGCAATACCAAATCCAGTGTTAATATGGTAGATACAAAAAAATTAAGTAAACGCAACGCGAAATTCAAACAGACCGTTACTTGCAAAACATATGCTAATGGCACGTCAAATACTATGACATAATAAATGACGCCAAAATGGCTAACGTATCCTGTGACAACATGGAGCGTAATGGTAATGCTTTCCAATTTGGCACAACAATACCAAACAATTTAGCTATAAAAGAATGTGTACAGTCGAAAGCAGAAACACTCCCTAATTTCCTGTATCGGTCTTCATAGGAGCAGTTGCCATTTCCTTTAGCAAACTCACACGGAGAATTGACGTGAGACTGGGAGCCAATTTGTCTCAAAAGATCCTTCAACCGTGAGAAAATATTTTATAACATCCAGTAATCATACCAAATAAACCATTAAATAACTTCAACCTTGATGACGATGGTTAAGTAACGCCCCGACTTCGCGACAGTCTTAAAAATACCCACCAACAATCCTAATAGGCGGTCGCAAATTCATTAAATCGACATCAAGATTAACCAGAGCCAGAGTTAACGAGTCACATCCTGTGCAAAGAAACGCGCAAAAAACCAAACATATTAATATGATATGAAGAAAAGGTTAATGTTTAACATTCATTGTACTTACACAAACAATTAATCCAGGACAATAGGGGCGGTATGCGCGTGAGTCACGTAAGACGAGACAGGCGCGAGCGCACCAAAATCGCGTTCGAACGCAACTTGAGCGCGGTATGAATGCTGATGCGGGGGGCGTTAGATCTAGCAACTATTTAGATGGGATAGACCCGATTTATTTATCATTCAACGAATTCATATTTTCATATAAATATTTTTTAATCGATATTGCGTCAGATTAGGACTAAGATGGAGGGACGAGCTTGACTCCTATGAAAAAGACTGGTCTGTAAAGGCAGAGGACAGATCTGCGGAAGAGCAGCCCTGTGGCCAGCAGTAGGAAGGACATTACAGAGATGGATAGGTTTATTGAGGTGTTTTTGAAGCCCTGATGTTGATGACGAATTGATGATGCATACAGAGCAGAAGCTCGGCTAGTCTTTACTGTGTAAGTAGTTCTGACACATTTGCATCGACTAGAAAACATAGCAAATTGAACTCCGTGAAAGATTTCCTTCATTGATAAATCAGTCGACCAACTTATAGTGTAACAATTGAAATAGATTTGTTCGAGTAATTGTGTAACTAAAGGACTCTATTGTGATTGAGATTACCCGGCGATTTCAATGAGCAGAGAATGAGCCTATTTGATTTGATGATACGCTCAAATTAAGTCTGCTAAATTGAGTTCTGAAAAAGTTGTGAACTTTCTTAATGCCCGAAGCTCAAAGAATTTAACAAGAAATGAAGAGATCACTTAGATTTTATAGAAACGTCTTTTAATAAAGTAAGATCCCGCCATGAAATCTCTCGGACTTAAAATTCGTTACCTAAGTTCCACCCCAGCAAAAACAGTAAATCTCTATCGAAGCACTTACCAGGGTACCCTGGATCTATCAATTTTACGAGTTCGTCGATAAAACGGCGCGTCTAAGCGACTTATAAATCTATCAGACATCAGATCCATACATATGTCACCGATACTTGATGTAATGAGACACCGCGTTGCTATACTAGAGACCCACCTGGTATTGAGCGTTTTCGGATGACAGCGTTAATGGTACAAATGGTACAGGTTCCATTTTAGGGATCATTGGGCACATTGTTCGGTGTAATTAGTGTTTGGTTTACGGGCCGAAGTTAATTTATGGATAGTGAATTGAGTTGTAAACTATTCAGTGCACTTTACGTATAATTTGGGGGATTGCAAATAGCTGCTTTTACAATGTAATTATTACGTGAAAGCAAACAATAACCCTGTCTATATTATCAAAAACATAGATAGCGCCGGCGAAGTAACTAGTTTGCGACAGAAAGATATTATAATACAGTCTAGCTGAAAACCCACCAATAGTTTACCTGATATTTTATCAACCTACTTCCGATGTTGACAATCAAGATCCGAAGCAGTTGTTGACGCTAATATAACACTAAACCGGATTGTTAATTTTAGCTTCACAGCTCTCCAAATGTAACGGCAAGTTTTTGCGACCACTCCATTAAATGTGTGTCATCATAAGTCCAAAAAAAGCGCAAGTAGCATCCCAAATGTTAAACAAAAACATATGTTGTTCACTTGGGACTCTTGCGAATGAGCAACGGGCACGAAAATCAATTTAATCATTTTTATTACGGTGAATTGCTGATTGGATGACATTATTGGCGGAGTGATGTTTTGACAGACATAATTGGACTTCCTCAGGTGACGGAAGGGGACTGAATGCGTCGATTGGCATGTAGGGACATGTGCGAATATGAGTACTTACGCATAGGTTCTATAGTTGGAATATTTTTATTAAATAATGTATGGAACCTTTCTGTGTCCACTGGTAATAATCTAATTCTGACCAGAGCACATCCAAAATTCCGTACTATGTAAAGTAAACAACCGCTTAAAAATGGATACCTAACCAGTCTTTGAAACGAGAGGCCGAATCACCTTTTTGAGGATCTAGAAATTTGTTTGATATTCAAAATAAAATCAGCAATAAAATGAATAAGGAGGTAATACATATGTTATGTCAGTTCACACCGGAAAAGTCTGTAAATAAAGGGTGTAACAAGACCCTTAACGAAGCCGGAAAGCACTTATTCTCCCCGTCATTGCGATATTTTTTTTGTTCTAGACCATACCTGGGAATCTTCTAGTTACTGAGATATTGGGGGTCAATGTTCCAACTTTATCACAGGCTTTTTCTTAAATACATGTTTTTAATGTAAGATTTGTCTTTGATTGTGATTTGATTGTCCATGGAGTTTCTTGCCCATTCTTCTCCATAGAGATCTACGCTTTGGAATGTGCAACTACAGTACTTTCTCAAGTTATTATGCCTTGTGACTGTGACTGTAGCTTAGCTTTTCTTTTTGTTTGACTTTCAAAAGTGCCTGTAATGGTCTAATTGAAATAAATGTTTTGAGTTTGAGTTATTTTTACTTTATACACCTCCACGACCCTCATAATATTCAATCCATCTATCAGCACAATAATTTGAGTGCGATACATTGAGTCCTACCGTAAAACGTGATTTTTCACCCCAAAAAAAAGTCGTTTCCCAGCAATAATTTTTGCATAAAGTTACTTAGTTTGATGTAAAGAACGCTTGGTTGACGGCTTCGTGAAGGGTTCTGTTACCCCCTGTATAACCAGTCGAGAAACCGATATAATATAAGGCGACTAAGTAATTGAGTACCTACATCTGGCATCCTCACACGCACTACCGTGAGACGTGTCGCGGATTTTGCGCGGTGTGGGCGGGAATATGCGAGAGTGGACCAGACGACGTGACGATGTCACTGCTAATATCATACCTAACCTCGACATTATCGAACGTATGTCTCAGAATCAACCTGGCCAGACACAGCTTTACTGGAAGTGTTCCAGACTGCGTGGCTTTGGCACCCAATGTAGATAATAGATAGATCAAAGAAAAGAGAGTTGGATTTTGTGAAAGATGGTGCAGACAGAAATGAGATGACGGTTGACACAGTTGTATGGAAGAAGACATTACGTTGGGCCATCCCCAAAAAATACGATAAGGGCAGAAAGATTGTATACAGTGAAAGCACTACCGACCGATACAATGGTTCTAAAGTGATTTGGGAAGTTAAATTAGGGTGGATAAAACGTGAAACTTCATGGAATTTGCGGAAGTATATCACTAAGCAGAAGTTCGAGTGCTATCAAATAGAAGTGATTGTAGTTCGTTTGGACTCGAAGTTAAGTGCATTAATTACTGATCAAATTAAGAAGTTATTAATGATCTCAATCGTGTATGACTCGTATGCGACTTCACCAGTAGTCTGCAATTATAATACTCGGCATACCTATTATTTTGCCTTTATCAATACATCGCGACCCAGCAGGGCTATTGCGTATCTCTGTTGACAGTTTATAGTGATCATCACTTGGCGAGTTTTGATATACAATGGCCGTTCTGCAAAGATAGCGTTAGTTGAAACCAACAAGAACGGTCATTGTATATCAAAACTCGCCAAGTGATCATCACTACGAGTATGAACTGTCAACAGAGATACGCAATAGCCCTGCTGAAAGACATTGATTTCAAAAGTCTATCATCATTCAGAAGCGTCAACGGCGCTCCTGTCCATGTTACAATTAAGTCATCGCAACATTTCTTCATCATAGAGCTTAGGAGTTTTATCGTCTGTGGCATAGAGATCTGCCTAACTTTTAACAAACTTTGTTGGAATCAACTTCCAGTCTAACCAGATGCAGCTGAATACAAGTTTTTTTACATGGAGCGACCGCCTTTCTGACCTCCACAACTCTATACCTCATCATCAACACAATATTCTGAATAACCTCTTAAAACTTTTCCACTACTCAATTCTCCCACACGTCTAGACCAAATCACTGCCACGACATATTTCATATCATAATGAAATCCACTGGACTAGTACTATTAAGGTCACAAAATAACCCGGTTCCTTGTTCCTTATGGACCAGAAATAGATTTAAATTGTACTGCATGACCCGCGCTATCAAGACTTACTGCGACGATTGAATGTGAAGATTAGCTCTAACTATCTCTATTGATATTGTGTTAATTGCAAGTTATAGGTCAGTAACGACCTGCTCCATGTTTGTTCTAGTTAGCTATTTGGGTTGCTAGGTTATTTAATCAAGGGTCACTTATTAGGTCATAGGTTTGATGCATGTGAACCACACATACTTAAAAACAATATTTCTTTCTAGAGCACCGATTAACATTAATTTACTTTCGAATATTTTGACGATATTAAGATGATATGTATAGAAAGGAGGACTCGTGAGATAATGACTATTAAGTATGGAAGAAGATAATTATGATGCGCTGACCCCAAATAAATTGGGATGGCGGGAAAATGATGATCGAATATTTTGCTAATTTGGAATGATTTAACACAGAATCGAACATATATCCTGCCTTCTGGTACCAAATCAGGCCGATCAGAATGTATGTGGCACGCGTTAGTAAAACGACTAATGATTTATTATTTTTCGCATGCACAGGATAACTTTCTGCTTTCCAAGTCTCGATTTTCTAGAGCACCTGCGGCGGCTAATCGGAATGTTGAACGAACATTGCAGGTGCAGCAAAGCATCTCATTAGTAGTTGTTAGCATGCGCTGAAGGTCGAATTTGTTTACAGATTAAACAGGTTTTCGATCCTAAGGTCAAGCATAGATCGGTATAGTTACGTCAGTGGAATACTTGTTGTTGTCATATTTGGGCTTAATACACATCAGTGAGCCAAAATAGGGTATGACGGAGATAGCTGAATTAGCTGATAGAACTTCTGACCAGGAGTGTACAGCATAGATCGTCACTAATACTAAAAATTTAGGAGTCCATTTTTTTGTTTGATTATATGTAACCTTATCAGGTGAAGAGATTTGTATGGCGTATGGGTTAAGAGTTAGGACATATGATTTTTATTTGGCTAGGGGATATCCATGGGATAAGTACCGATCGCCACGCGCGTGAAGCTACGGGCAAAACTGAGTATTTCATACATAATTAATCATTGTATTGTTTTTAATAATAATAGGCAATGCCATACTACTAAACTAAATAAATAGTTTATAATTACTCTATACATTATAGGATGTTATTATGCCGGGATGGGTACATAGTATCATAATATATTTCCCTGTAAAGTTTCCTTGTTTTTACTGATACCGCAGCATCCAATTTCCACGGCACTAGTAATATTATATTTTGTGATATATGGGGCAAATTAAATAGAACCTCAATACACTTATACTTTATTTCAATGTATACTTGGAAACTGGGTCATAATTAGGAGTTTTCAGAGAAACGGAAAAGAGTGGGATGTGCAGGAACAATCACATTGATTGAGATTCAAATTATGTTTTTCGCCTCTGGTTGGTGGATTCTGGTACATCTCCGTTATGATCATCTCTGCTACAATGAGAACTTACCCTTAGAAGTGGGGATTTTAAGTGTTATGAACTTTATTATACTTCTATTAAGTTATGATATCTCTTACTCTCACAAATAGTGTGAAGACACTCAATATTGAACTCTTTGAATCACAGTTATGTCAAAAGCGAATACCATAACATCATCACACCTGTAATCGCCAAGGGGTTTGGCAGAGATGTACCTAACAGTAAACCGATATTTCGTTTCAGTTACGTTCAATTTAACAGGGGGCGGGCCTATTGTCATCAACAAGGCAAACTCCGACAATTGGGCTGTAGCTGAATGATTACTGATGAAAAATCCCTATAACAGTTTACTATCACCACGGGACCAACGAGGTTGTCAGCAGACAAAAGAAAATACCAAGAATTAATAATGTTTATCAAGATCAGAGAGTTTTGTACATACAACCTTATGCTTCTTATTGCAAGTCATGTTCTGACACTTTTTTTTCCGGGGAGCGATATGGGAAATAATATGACCTACTAGAGTAGTTCAAAGACAATTATTTTCCTATTCATGTTAAAGTACTTACTTTATATTTGTATTCATTTATGACAAGTATATTACTAATAAGTAATTATATTAGTAATGATATTAATAATTGAGTAAGTATATTACTTATCATTGGATATTTGACTTGACCTTAAAGCTGCATATATATATACAATGTTTTATTATGCACATGCATCATCATTATATCAAGTATTTTACCCGGGAGAGTAAATTTGAATTTCATAATGCTTGATACAATCCTGGCATAGTTCTTTGACATCCTGTATTGTGCAGGACTTTGATAAAACTGAAGATAATTAACAATGTTAAAACATTCAAAATACACATTTCATCTTAGCATGTAGATGGCAAAATTCATTAAATATATTTTGCCCAAAACTCTGCTTGCTGATGCAGTCATAAGATTGTCAATGAGCAGGTTTCAGGGCATGCAGCGCAAGATGGAACATGATACACATGTTGATTTTTATTTAATTCTGTAATAGTTATGATTTTTATATATAAACCAAAAATTAAAATGGAGTACTAAGTGCATGCTATCAATAGACCTAAATCAAAAACTTTAGAATTTTTATAGTGGGGACTGTTTGCGAGAAAATGGCAAGGGGGTGCTGGTATTGATCATATTAACCAGCTCTCTCAATAAACTAACATTTATTACTAATTACTACTAAGTAATTGATACAAGTGAAGACGCAATAAAAGGGAAAACCATGTAAAGAGTTATGATTTTCCTATTTATCACGTATTTGCTTTAACAATTTAAGACGGAGAATGATGTGAAATGAAAAGTTACAATAAAAGCCATCAAAACATAAACTAAACAAAAGAGTATTTATTACGGCAGAGTAAATACAGAGTAAACTGTAAAGGATCAAATTTAAGAAAAATAACCTTGTTAATGAAAGTTGTGCTTGCAGCGATAAGTTATGTTTACATACAACTCCAAATTTTCCTATATAATCAAAAACTCATTCCAATGTCAAAGATACTTTATCTGCTATATGACATAAGGAAAACACGATAAACTCTAGGTACATCTATGATAGTTAATCAGCACATACCATTAATCAATACAATAGTGACATTATTTGTATAAAAAGGATCGAATAAAAACATAACAGCCTCGTCGTTCGTTACAGCATTATGAATAAGTTAGCAATGGACTTATTTAATCGCAACTTTGGGGAGTGGTCACTGACAACAGAATAAACGTAAATGACAATTAGACAACCTAGTTCTAGTAAATTGTTGGCTTTTTCTAACAGGATAACTGTTGGTGAAGCTGTAGGCAGGACATAGCACGTCTGATACAATGTTTATATTTATCTTCTCTCAGCGGGAGGTACACTTCATGATTACTATTCGACACCAATACATCACTTTCCATTAAAAATAAGCGGGAATTAAACAAAAATACTTACCAATGGCGTATACTTCTCCATCTTCGAGTTTGCGCCAAACAGTCATTGTGATAAACACGCGATTATTTAAATATTATTTTTTTATTGAACAGAAATCGCGTAGCTCGTCATTTTTATCAAACCAATATTTGACAAATTGTGACACAGCCAGCGTGACAGCGGGTGCAGTGTTGCCAGTGAATGATCCGGTTTTAAGTTGGTAGTTTTCTTAGCCTCTTCACTCCGATTTAAAATAATAATTACCTGATTCTTGAATTTCGTGTTTTATTTTTTAACGGATGGTTAGGTTGTAGAATAGGCTTATGTCAAAACATTTGTTTAAGGTGGATGCGCAAGGGTAGCCCGCGAAATTTAAATTTTCTTACGTTTATTGCAATTTGCAGGTCAGTGTCAGGTTGTATGTTGATGAAAATATGAATCGCGCCAGTAATACGTATGGAGTCACAAAATTATAATCATTCAAATCATCAATACAACCCTCCAAGTTCAAATAATCTCAAAGAGTGACTTTTTCATGAAATAGCTATTGAATGTGATTATATGAACTTGGAGAGCTGTATTGATGATTTTAATGATTATAATTCTGTAACTCCATACGTGTTACTGGCGCGATTCATATTTTCATCAACATACAACCTGACACTGACCTGCAAATTGCAATAAACGTAAGAAAATTTAAATTTCGCGGGCTACCCTTGCGCATCCACCTTAAAAAAGTCACTGTTGCCAGTGTTGCCACGGTCTTTACTTCAAGTCATGTTTCTCATTTTTAAGGAATACGCGTTAACAAAGAGGTTATACCAGGTTCTATCAATGTGCATTCAACTTAAGCATTCAATCTTATGAAACTCATATTCAACCCTAACAGCATGTTATGAACAATGATGCGTTGGCCAGTGCGTTGCTTGTTTCGCGTTATTTATTGCCCAGCTAACACCGAAAGTACTTGGTTGGGAGGTTTGTTCGCTCAAACTGTTCACCACATTAACCAGTGTAAAAAAGGCTCACCAATCTTACAGTTTGACTAAAAATGTTAGCGGGGAACATAATATTATTATCACTTAATAAGTAAACATTGACTCCGATAAAACCTCTCACATCCATCTCTCACCCGAGAGGCAGGATACGATAGTACCATAGACAACAAACAATTTAAACTAACAACCCAACCGTACTCGAACGAAACTTATCGCTACAGATAAAAGCCGTTATCTGCGGTTACATTATAACTTTTTTATTGATAAAGGCTCGTTTACTGATAATTAATTTTTGATAAACTTAATCCGCCGCCAGTTAACTTTTAAACATGACGATGACAGTTAACGGTTTAATTTTTACCAGACTGTCGGAGCCCAAAAGGAGGGTGATTTATTTTTTATTTATTTATAACAATCTTACCTACACTATCATTACAGATCTATGAACTATCCAATGCGACAGAGTGGCCTTACTAACTAAATCCTAAATCTACACCTTATACCTAGTTAAAAAATATCTTAATCTAAATAATTCATTACATATAGTGTAACTTTTGCGAATTCACTCAAGTTGCACCACAATACATCAACCCTCCCGTGAACCTCATTCACCACGCGTATGGCTCTAGTGAGAGGAGTTCTCGCCAGTAGGTTGGTCCTGGCTGCAGGCACAGCGAGCAGGGGCGGGCGTTGATGTTTATGTTGCTGTGGGTATATAGGTACCTATTGTTCTCGGCTGTCGATTTCGACGTGTATAATGAGCCTAAGGCCCTTCTTAATAATGGTTTTGTCCGTAGTTTTGTACTACTTTTATATAAATTCTTCCCGATTTATGAATTGATGGATCGATTCAGCCTCGTTCACACTAATTCTAATACCTACCACGCAAAACGGTTGGATTTACTTTTTTACAAAAAAAATTGACAGTGCATTAGCATGTGTTACCGAGTGACTTTTGGCTTCGCCCATTTTAAACAGCTATAACTAAATAAATAGTAGAATAAGGTATTTAATGGCCCGAATGAGATTTCACGTTTCGATTCCGACCTTTTTGAAACATATGTGGGATAAAACTACACACATGTCTAAAAGTTGTGCTTCTATTATCGCTAATAAACTTTGTTTGTTTATGTTATCCTTTTTATTTCTGATCCGAACTTCATTTAATGAACCATAGACAAACAACAAAAGATCAACGGCGTTTATAGCTATCCCAGGGTGTGTTTGATTACTGTGAATTCTTGAAAGTGCTGAGGGTATGATAGAACAGTGTATTGCTTCTTCTGCTTTGCTGTTTTTACTCGATCCTTCTGCCCCCCCCCCCCCTAGCCCAAAAGCTGGCGATGCCTTTGATACTAAATAATACAAAAAAAAACCTTTCCGCTAAGGAGCTATTAGAATCTGTCAATTTTCTTTAATATATTTTCAACTTTATCGTTGAAGCTGTCAAATTGGTCCAATCAACCTTGAACCATTAGGTTCAAGGTTTAGTGTAGCTTGATGTGCTGGCGTCTGTGCCTAATCCGGGAAAAAGCGACTGGCCGTATTTTACGGTAAAAAATAGACAGCCCTAACAGTCACAGACAGACGGACAGAGATTGTACCAAGGCTTAGTAATTAATAGGACCTCGTAGCCATATTAGTAATTAATAGGCCTCGTAGGCTATGACCAATGGGCCTACCCAATTAGGGAATTGGGTAGGGAGCACTGGAAAGCTTGTACACCCTTTTTTTTTTGTTTCATATGGGAAATCATCAAATAACTCCTCCCGCTCTGGGCTGAGCAGGAGGGAGTGTCAGACTTTTACTGACTAAAACCCATCCATGTTCCTTCTTTTGCCCTTCGTGTTCCAGGGCCGCGGTATCTCTTTCGAACAGTCCCGCAACCCTGGCAGGCATCGGTCCTTTCGGACCCCTTCCTACAATTGTACACCCTCTGTTTACACTTTCGCGGAATAGAGGTGTGATGACGGACAAAAATAAAGTGGTCACATTTACCCCTCTGCCACTCAGAACTGTCCCTAACCTAACTCGACAGATCCCAGGTAGGTAAGTTCACAAAAATAATGGCTATTTTTAACCCTGCCAACATTTTCAATGCGACCCTCTGACCTATAATGGTGTCAGACAAATGTATCTAGAGGAAAATAAAATAGTCGATTGTAGATACAACAGATATCCTTACTTTGTACCTACTATATGTGTGTGGTATATTGTGGTCGAAATCGCGGCTGCTGAGGATGGTCCTGGGTTCAATTCCCGGGTCAGGCAAAGTTTTATTAGGTTTTCCATCAGGAATTTCTCAGTAGGTTCGCCCCCTGTAACATGGGCCTTAAACATAACTGGTGCAATGTGGGTGTAATATTAGGTATGCGTTTTTAAAGGAGATGAGGACATAATAATTCATTCGGGTGTTACAGCCATGTTCATATCAGTGGCTGCACGAAAATCACCCTTATTCCAACTGCTACGACAAAAAGTGTGCCAAATCCCTTTGCCTTCGAACTACGTGGACATTTTTGCTTCCCATAAAATTCGTAAATTCTGTCTCTGTGCAAACCTAGCTAACGTTATTTGTTCAGGCGCAGCGATTCAATGCTTACTCTTCTATATTTTTTCCTAGGCATAGGCGAACATAACTAGGCTTTAAAACCGTCTAAGTAATCAGCGGACATTTAATGATTAGTGGATAACAATATTTTTCTGCATAAACTGCGGAACAAAACGACCAACTGGGTCAACTGGCTTTGTGTAAAAGTGGCGCACACATGACACATCGAGAATATATTGAAATTTTCGCATAATCGTTGTGTAAAGTACGTGTGACTAGTTCCGAGCAGTGTCAATACGAAACTTTCCAATAACATTGAAGTTACCTCATCACTAAACTTGCAGGCGCTTAGTTGCACTATTAACACACGTTGCTAACAGTATTTGTGCAGGCGCTGGGTTGTGGATTACCGTGTTTTACACGTCGAATGTGGAAATGCATATTAGCTTTACTGAAATAGAAACAGGGACCGCTTGTTGAGAAGTTTAATTGGTGGAGTTTGTAGCAATTCTAAATGAACCTGCGAATAAAGTACATCATGGTTTTCTGCAGAGTAAGTATATTTAGACTGCAAACGTGCGAGATCGTGAAGAGGAAGTTTTTTTTAAAAAAACATTTCAACAGCTTTAGTTGATATAAATACTTAGCCGACACTCCCACATCCTTTCCTTTAATTTAATTGCAGCTTTAAGGATTTTCTTTAAAAAATTATTTGTAGCTATATGGTCGGGTCGTGATGGCCCAGAGGTTAAGGCCTGGCCTCTCATGCAAGAGGTTGTGGGTTCAAATCCGGGCAAGTACCAATGTGACTTTTTCAATTCATGTGTACTTTCTAAGTTTATCTTGGACATTACAGACATCGGTGAAGGAAAACATAGTGAGGAAACCTGGACCTATAAAATTCTGAAATCGCCAAGCCGTCTTGAGCAAGCGTGGTGATCAATACTCGTGCCTTCTCTGTTGAGAAGAGGCCTTTGCCCAGCAGTGGGACAGTAATAGGCTGGTATTATTATTCTCTTTATATTATTATATGGAATTTTGAGGTTAACAGTTTCGGAAACAAGAATATTTCATGTTGTTTTAGTTTACTCGTAACGTTAGGAGTTGCATTAGGTTTGATACTTGGTATTGAAGGGAGATGCCGTTCTGCATAGTGTCACACACACCCTCTTAAAATATATTCCGTAAATTTGAAGCATCAAAGTAAACCCAATTCACCATACCGTATAATGTATGTCACATTACAAACTCGAACAAAATAGTAGGTAGGGAGGCCTATTACGTAAATAATAAACGAAGTAAAGTGAGAACATTTTCTCCCACGATTTCTCGCACAATCCTTCAGGAAGATTTATTCTGTTCCCTATGCTCACCTACGGGAGTTCCTTTCGGCGAATTTTAATGAAATTGTAGAAGTAATTGTACTTGGAAAATGTGAGAATGTGTAGAATCCTATTCTGGGAGCTGTGAGAAAAACGGCTTACATACCGGTCTTGGTCTTACTACTTTAGTGTTTAATAGGTTTGGTATCCGTAGTTTAGCGAAGTAGAATTTGCGTTTTCGTATTCAGAGATAGGTACCGGAATAATGTACATAGGTTCTAGGACATATTGCTATTTTGGTTCCAAGTTTTCAAAAGAGTGTGTGTACCTAATATTGCTTCGATGGACTGTCTATCTGCTCACTTCAATGGTATAATTTGCGATATTCTTAAAGGTAAAGCTGTATGTAGAAAAAGAGCACATCGATAAAATCGAGAGAATCAAGTAGAAAGGCACATCGGAGAAATCCGTATTTGCTATAATATAACTATTTTAGCTGCGGAGTCATATGCCTTTGCAGTTTGATGGATAGTATGGATACCTTTGAGAGCCGTGATGAATTCTTTGAAGGCTTCAAATCAATTTCAACTCTGCCTCGTATGTTCGAGAGTTCTTGATTCAACATTTTGTATAAGCTTCGGCTACACAACCTTCAGTCCGAAAAATCCAAAAGCAAAAATGCGATCCTGTAGTTACCGGGATAAACAAACGCTAGGCAAACCTATAAACATCACGCCAGCACACTAACACCAAAAAGCGGGCAGTGAAACATTTTCACTGAAAAGTTCGCAGTGGGCCAAATTTTCATACACTTTTTGCCATCCCGAACAATTTGGTGTTTCAGCCCGGACGCGTCGCATTCCGTATTGCGTTTTAAAACTCGCTTTGAAAGCACGCAAAGAGGTAAACGTTTGGAATGAGTTTGTGTGTTTGTTTCATTGTTGTTTGTTTAATATTAAGGTGTTAGCATGAGTTTTGGGGGCTGTGATTATTTTAGGAATGCGTGTGAAAGTTTTCTCAAAGTATGTAAAGTTACGCCACGTTCACGACCTCAGACGAAACGGCTTGAGTCAAAAGGGACGCGCACTCATCTCCTGTTTTTCCGGTGACTAATGGTGGCATGCCTTAGATAACTTGATTCATATATTATGTTTCCTCCACAGTCGCTGTCACAAGAGGCGTGTTGTTAGAGCGTGAAGCCCGCGGAAAGTAGTAAGCTGGAAGAAGAAGGAGGCTATACCTACAAATCTTTATTTGTCGTGACGCATGACGCAGGTAGCTAAGATTCTGTCTGTTTCCCACTTCGAAATAAAGTTTAAACCCTATCCATACTTCCTTACTCTTTATTCCTTTTTTATTGTATTCTTTTTTTAAAAACGTTGCTCCGCACTAGGAATTTCTCCTGTATCGTGGATGCGTTTCCTCGCATATACAAACAGCCGACCACATAACATCCATACATAAATCTCAGCTTAACAACATAGGTACCTTTTAAGTTTTAAACAAATAGTTCTCTAATCACTCAACTGTGACTCAGAGCAAATGTATCAAATTATGCAAAACAATGCTAGTAGGAAAGCTTCAGGCGCTCGTACTTGTATGAACAATCAAAGGCTGTAGTGACGTCAGTTCTCACTAGAATGGAGTGACATGGGGTAACGAACCGATCAGCCCATTGTCGTGTTGAAACTGAAACGGCTGAAACGTCCTGCACTCAAATGGTTTTGTGATATAGAGACATTTGTGTTACAGATACACCGGATCGCTTTAAAGTTTATAAGAAAGAAATAACATAGTTTGTTTGCCACTAGCTGTTGCCCGCGGCTTCGCCCGCATTTTGGACGAAAATTATCTCACGGGCACGTTAGAAATATAGCCTATGGCTAAATCGGTTCAGTATATCCAGAGATTACCCCCTATAACCTCACAAACTATAAACTTTACCTCTTTAAAATATTAGTACCTATACCTATGTAAAATTCTTTTTTTTAATGAAAAAATGTTGTCCCACACTAGGAATTTTCCTGTGTCGTGAGTGCGTTTACAAACATTTAAACTCACATACGAAACAGCAACTTAATATGACACACATTTTTTTTTTTTTGTCTTTTTACTGGCTAATGTTTTCTTTTTGCTGTAGTAGCCAACAACATCGGCAGACCTTCCTCCGCTCTTCTCTCTGTGCGCACGCGTTTTCTAGGCCTCCCTTGGCGACGCGACGCCCGCCGCCCGTCTTCGCACCCACTACGTGACGACTCTAGTCTATCGCTCCGTCAAGTATGAGTTTAGAGTATGAAATCTTTTTTATTTGTTTCCCATTTTTTTATTGTATTCCACGATTTCCACGTCGATTTCGGCAGCTAGTTTAATCTGTCTTGCTATATTATGTCCTTTTTTCTATTCACCCTATGTACCTAAATATAGCAGGAATTTAATTTACAGTCTCACATTTTAAATACACAAAGGGTCCTTTATAAAAAGCGACTCTTTTTCCGACCTGCTGCTTTCCCTGCGTCACATCCGTCCCTTTTTAGCTCTCCACTAATAGGGTCCAACTTTACAGTGGAAATGGTACTTGAGAATTTGTAATTTTAATGTAGAAAGACCTTTCTTGATTGTGATTTGGGGCCTCTAAGCGACTTTTACTCAACCGAACTTAAATACTTTGGTACATACCAGTAGCGAAGGGTCAATTTTTGTAAGAGGTAAGCCGGAGTACATATCTATAACATGAGTAAATTATTTGTCTATAGAATACTGACTTTACCATTTTTCAAAGCGAAGCCGTAGGAATCAAGTTGTATGGAACTTTCGCCACTGGTACATACATTAAAATGCTTGCGTTGCCTTGGTTTTGTTTTCTTGGACTTGGTTTAAATTGTTTGTTTGAGAAAACGAGTTTAGTGGTAAACGATCACTGGATTTGTATCCGGTTGATGGCAATAGGCTCGCCTCCTATTACAGGGGACTTAAACATAACTGATCAAATGTGGGTGTACTATTGGGTACACCTCTGCCTTACCCTTCGGATATTACAAGCGTGATGTTAAGTTATGATCACCGTTGATCCTGACGAAAGGTTTTGTACAGTCTTTAGGTTTCGTTTTTGCTATATTTTCTCCATCAGCCAGAACTTCATATGTTAGAATAAAACTGATGCTGTAGTAAAAACGATAGGCTGGTTATGACCACCCTTATTTTTTATTTTTTTTGCCGATGGGAAATCATCAAATAACCCCTCCCGCTCTGGGCTGAGCAGGAGGGAGTGTCAGACTTTTACTGACTAAAACCCATCCATGTTCCTTCCTTTGCCCTTTATTTTCCAGGGCCGCGGTATCTGCCAGACGAATAATAACACATGCTGTTATATTATTCGTCAATATTAATACCTAACGTGAAGCTTATTTACCTACTAAAAGGGCACTTTTCAGAAAATAATTAAATCTACAGACAACACTTTGTCGCTCTTATGTTACTAATTGTCTTCTCGGTACCCCATGGAAATGAGTCGAGAAGTACGTAGGTATAACAACTAATTTACCTTGTAAATGATTCTACGTAATTGGGTGTCTCTTTCTTCATCCCTAGGATTTTCTTGTCTATATCGAGTAGCTCGTTTAAATGAAGATCTAGCAATAATTTGGGCTATATCTACAATTGCTGAATACGAGAATTTTTGTCATAATAGCTGTTGCCCGCGACCTTCGCTAAATATTATATAATATATATAATATACGAAAAAAATATTTCTTCCCTTTTTAATCAGATTTTGTTACCAATTTCTAGGTTTTTTTTTTTGCACAGTACCCTAATTCTTTTTCTAAAATAAAAGCGTAGACCGTAAACCCTTATAACATTACCTATCTGCCAGTAAGTCCCATCAAAATCGGTGGAGCCGTTTCGGAGATTTTCCTGAACAAACAGACAGACAAAAATGTGTTTTTGTTATAAAAGCTTTTTGTCATCTGCCCCGCCTTTTCCTAACTATGTTAGGGTCGGCTTCCAGTCTAACCGGATGCAGCTGAATACCAGTATTTTACATGGAGAGACTGCGCACAGCTGACCTCCACAACCCAGTTAGTACTGAGTAAATACGATACCCCTTGATAAGACTAGTTGTCGCTTGTCAGACTTTTTGGGCCACTGCCTAACTATAAAGACTGTCAAAGATCTATAGATGACAGCCGGAGCCAACGGCTTAGCGTGCTTTCCGAGGCACGGAGGAAACTCGGTATGTAATGGGTGGTCCCCCACACACACCCATCCACAGACCAACCTAGGCAAGCGCGGCTTAACCTTAAGATCGACCCGAGCGGCTGTTATTATTTTGCCACGACTTCAATTTTATATGTATGGTTAAATAGATTTTTTTCTTAAATTTCCATCACTCACAATGGCTTGGGAAATTTTATAGAAAATAAAAAATATTGAATTACGAATTGGATGTAAACCCGATTTAGAAACCATGACGATAAAAGACAAAAACTACAAAATATATTAGGATTTAAACTAGGCTTTCCTTTTGCATAGATTTCACCATCCTATTTCATGGATCTTAGGTAAATATAACAGGCAGGCTTGAGCCCGTAACCTTTTGCGATTACCGCTGACAGTTGCGAATGGATATTCACTAAAATATAAAGAAACATTATTCATCCTTTTTTATATTTTACACCCACATCCTTTCACACCCACATTCTTTGACAGATTTGCCTGTTCGTGGGTGTTGTGGTCAGAAGGATGGTTACGTGTACTTACATTTGTATTTGTATCTATAAGTAATAATAATAATATATCATTTATTTCGACTTGAAATTCGTGTTATGGCGCGACTCTAACTTCTCCACTCTCAAGGTCCAGCTGGTCTTCGATCGGACATACTCCACGATCTCCTCAACCTTCGTGGTGTGATGTAGCCGGGATACATAAAGCTGCATCGTTGGTATTGCCGGACGCAGACCATTGGGTCCTGCCAGTGCGGTCTCGCACTGGTTCCGACTAGGGGGCTTCTTCCTCTTCTTCCTCTCCACCTTCACGAAGCCCTCCTTGTCACACGTGCCCGTAGCTGAGCCTTGCTGTTTTGAACCCCTGTTGTTGTTGTTGGCAGGTTAACAGCAGCTCTACTTATCCCCCTTCTTGGTCTGCGACACAGATTTGTGCGTGGCGACGATAGCAGCGTAAGCACGTTTAGGGGTCAACGTACCCACACAAGTCACTACTTCGACCGCCATCCAGTCGGCGACGGCGGCGGCGCAAGTTGCAACGCGTGCAGTATCAGCAGTGGGTGACGTAGTAGAGCTCGCCGACGCGAAACTGCCGACGCTAGCGTTTCTTGCTTCGCGACGCGTGCTCACGTTGGTAGCATCAGGTGACCTATTTACCGTAACTGCGCTGCGCAACAACTCCTATTCGGCACGTAGCTCAGCAATGGTGTTATTCAACACCTCTAACTTGGGCTGTACCTCGGCCAGGTTTGCCTTGAGAGTTGTGATGTCCTTCACCAATCTGGTGACGTCGCCGTGGTCAAATGTGACTGGGCGCAGCTTATGAAGCTCTTTTGCCACGAAAGCGGGCACGTAGTCCGAGTCTGTGCTCTTCATCAACGTGATCATGTCTGGCCAATATCCCTCCGGCGGGACTGCATCTGCTCGACTTTGCCCAGCGACTGGAACAGCAGCAGCTTGGCACTGCTGATCTCCTTGAAACTGGACTTGCAGATCTGCAAGATGCTTACTTCGTCCATGTAGTCGAGGGCATGTTTGATAAACGCCAAGACCTCATTGGCTATGAGCGTTTGTGAACTCATAACGACGACAACCGGGCCACGGCTAAAGCCGCGCGACACGTGAATATAATATTCGTATCGAGCAGCGCAAACAAGTCCGTACTCGACCGCGCATTGCGTTGCACTGATGTTATGGGATTCCAACCCTAACCAAACCAAAATGAATATATTACCACTAAGACCAAAATAAAAATTAGACACTAGGTAAACCTACGTTTCGCCTACCCTGTTTTAGTCTCATGTAAAAGGATGCGACCCTTTTGCCGTCAACCGTGCACAAATCCGGATTTCGGGCTGCTACAGAGAAGATCCCAAGACTGCCTCGTGGGTCTAGTGGTCGCAAGCGCGACTGGAGCATGACTTCTTGGGTTAGATACCCGGGTCGGACAAAGTTCTATTGGGTTTTTCTATCAAGAATTTCTCAGCAGCAGCCACGGAGTCTAAATTTGTGCCCGGTTGATGGTAACAGGCTCGCCCCCTATTACACAGGACTTAAACATAACTGGCGATATTTGGCTGGACTTTATTAGGTACACATCTACCAACCCGCACTGGGCCCGCGTAGTGGATTATAGCCCATTCCCTCTCATAGAGAGGAGGCCGTGGTCCCAGCAGTGGGAACATCATAGGCTGAATATGCAGATTAGGTACACCTCTATCTTACCCTACCCTACGGGAATCAAAAACGTGATGTTATGTGCATATGTAGGTATGTCTAACAATCAAACCCAACACCCATGCTGGTAGTAATGCTAACAGTCTGCATTAACATTAACAACAGCCAGCTTTGATATGCTAATGTCGCATGAACCATGTTGAGGTGCCCATAAGGTACCTTATTGTCAAGCTTCATTGCATGCTCCAATTCTAAAAACCATTCCCAAGACTTCATGGTTCACCAAACCGATAGTGAAGCGTCTCTCGGTTTCTCAAATATTCCTCAATCCGCCCAGATATTCCGTGGTAAGTTCGAACTTATTTTCAATGCGGCATTATTTCCATCTCATTTCCTCCGGATCTGAGTCTAAACTATTGCAGTTAGTAGTTCTACGGTTAGTTTAGAAGTCTGTTCATAGTACTGAGGATGAGGTAAGTGCGAAAATTGTTTGTTGTTGTCAAAGACATTATCCGTCAATATAATCGTAATAACTTACTTGCAATATCCAAATATTATGTCATTTTGCTAAATGGCCGGTTAGACTGGATACCAAGCCCAACGTAGCTGGGAAAAGGCTGGGCAGATGGTGATGATATGCTATATTGCCTCAAATAAACTGAATACAAGGGCTGGTGGTGACTCAGACCATGAAACTGAACAACTAAAATAACAATAACATAATAAATAAATATGTAAATAAATAAATAACTTTTGTTCTATGACGTTTGAAATTCATTACTTTTTTATTAGTTTTACCATACATTGATCAATTCTTAATATTATTTTCTTATTTATTTGTATTCTAAAAGTTCAATGTGTTTTGCGAATTTTGCGAACTGTAAATCAAAAGCTGCTTAGTTCCATGGTCCCAGATACCACAGGTAAGGTCTTACATTTAATAAGTTACACCTTGTAATAGTATCTTAATTCCAAGACAGATGTGGTTGGAAACAGGGGTAGCGGGACGCGATAGAAGGATATACATTGACCTTATCTGTCAAATTCTTCAGAAAGGTCGCACTTGTATGACCAGGTGTTTGTACGTGGACTATGAAGGGTATAACAAGACCCCTAACGAAGTCGAAAGGCACTTGTTCTCCCCGTCATTGCGATCATTTTTTTGTACTATACCTGGAAACCTTCCAGTTACGGAGATATTGGGGGTCAAAGTTTCAACTTATTCAATAGTATTTTTTTTTAATACATGTTTTTAAACGACCTCCGTACTATTCAATCCATCCATTAGCAAAATGTTTTGAGTGCGTTACATTGAGTCCTACCGTAAAACGTGATTTATCACCCCAAAAAAAAGTCGTTTCCCAGCAATAATTTTTGCGTAAAGTTAGTTTGTTACAGTTAGTTTGATGTACATAATGCTTGGTTGACGGGTTCGTGAAGGGTCCTGTTACACCCTGTATACTGTAGCTTAAATATTTTAATTTAAAACAATATGAGTAGGTATGCGAGTGTTTTTGCGACAATTTTGTCCCGGGCAGAAATCGCTGAATGTGAGAAGCGAAAAAGTTCCTTGTAGGTAGTAGGTACTACTTTTTATAGTGTGCTTAATGATCCCACATTCATAATTTGCCTTACCTTACCTGAAGATCAACCCAAGTGGCTCTTATCATTTGGCCATGAGATCCTTTTTTATTGATTCCACATTATTTAGCAAAACTTTTTCTCCGCCACGGAACTTTCTATTAAAAAAGTGACTTACACGTTACACGTTACACGTACCTTTCGACTTCATTAAAGGGTGTAACAAGACCCTTAACGAAGCCGAAAGGTACGTGTTCTCCCCGTCATTGTGATATTTGTTCTAGACCATACCTGGGAACCTTCTAGTTACAGAGATATTGGGGGTCAAAGTTCAAACCTTTTCACAAGTTTTTTTTTTAAATACATGTTTTTGACGTAATATTTTTACTGTAAACACTTCCACGACCCCCGTACTACTCAATCCAACTATCAGCACAATGTTTTGAGTGGGTTACATTGAGTTCTACCATAAAACGTGATTTCTCATCCCAAAAAAAAAGTCGTTTCCCAGCAATATTTTTTGCGTAAAGTTACTTATTTTGATGTACAGAATGCTTGGTTGTCGGCTTCTAGTTACACCCTGTAGTACCGCACAGTAAAATAATATTAAGAATTGATCATTTTTTTGTACTATACCTGGAAACCTTCCAGTTACGGAGATATTGGGGGTCAAAGTTCCAACTTATTCAATAGTATTTTTTTTAATACATGTTTTTAAACGACCTCCGTACTATTCAATCCATCCATTAGCAAAATGTTTTGAGTGCGTTACATTGAGTCCTACCGTAAAACGTGATTTATCACCCCAAAAAAAAGTCGTTTCCCAGCAATAATTTTTGCGTAAAGCTAGTTTGTTACAGTTAGTTTGATGTACATAATGCTTGGTTGACGGCTTCGTGAAGGGTCCTGTTACACCCTGTATACTGTAGCTTAAATATTTTAATTTAAAACAATATGAGTAGGTATGCGAGTGTTTTTGCGACAATTTTGTCCCGGGCAGAAATCGCTGAATGTGAGAAGCGAAAAAGTTCCTTGTAGGTAGTAGGTACTACTTTTTATAGTGTGCTTAATGATCCCACATTCATAATTTGCCTTACCTTACCTGAAGATCAACCCAAGTGGCTCTTATCATTTGGCCATGAGATCCTTTTTTATTGATTCCACATTATTTAGCAAAACTTTTTCTCCGCCACGGAACTTTCTATTAAAAAAGTGACTTACACGTTACACGTTACACGTACCTTTCGACTTCATTAAAGGGTGTAACAAGACCCTTAACGAAGCCGAAAGGTACGTGTTCTCCCCGTCATGTGACGTCATGTGATTTCTTATTTATTTGTATTCTAAAAGTTCAATGTGTTTTGCGAATTTTGCGAACTGTAAATCAAAAGCTGCTTAGTTCCATGGTCCCAGATACCACAGGTAAGGTCTTACATTTAATAAGTTACACCTTGTAATAGTATCTTAATTCCAAGACAGATGTGGTTGGAAACAGGGGTAGCGGGACGCGAAAGAAGGATATACACTGACCTTATCTGTCAAATTCTTCAGAAAGGTCGCACTTGTATGACCAGGTGTTTGTACGTGGACTATGAAGGGTATAACAAGACCCCTAACGAAGTCGAAAGGCACTTGTTCTCCCCGTCATTGTGATATTTGTTCTAGACCATACCTGGGAACCTTCTAGTTACAGAGATATTGGGGGTCAAAGTTCAAACCTTTTCACAAGTTTTTTTTTTAAATACATGTTTTTGACGTAATATTTTTACTGTAAACACTTCCACGACCCCCGTACTACTCAATCCAACTATCAGCACAATGTTTTGAGTGGGTTACATTGAGTTCTACCATAAAACGTGATTTCTCATCCCAAAAAAAAAAAGTCGTTTCCCAGCAATATTTTTTGCGTAAAGTTACTTCTTTTGATGTACAGAATGCTTGGTTGTCGGCTTCTAGTTACACCCTGTAGTACCGCTCAACTAAATGACAAAACGTTCTATTCATTGAGGCAGT
Organism: Eugnorisma glareosa; assembly: GCA_947578425.1. Taxonomy (NCBI): domain Eukaryota; kingdom Metazoa; phylum Arthropoda; class Insecta; order Lepidoptera; family Noctuidae; genus Eugnorisma; species Eugnorisma glareosa. Next base: position 16,434,671 of record OX387979.1, read on the forward strand.
TACGCAATAAGACTGTTTTCACGAACACTAAGAGAGGGACACCTAAATAGATGCCTAGATTATTGCACCATTGAAATGTCAACTCTTGGTGCTGTACTGTTAGTTGAAATACCAACTGTTGGGGGTGTTGCTTCGTGTTAGTGAAAGCGGCTATAACTGGCAGAGTTTGGCAAGACGCCACATTACACATCTGGCTGTGATAACCGCCAGTAGGATACGACGAATAGTTCTGAAACAGACTTTAGACCTAAGTTTACTTTGAACTTTGAAGGACTCAGCAATATGCAGCCTGAATTTGAATACTGGAATTGCAAACGGTATCGTTCATCCATCAAAATTAGTAGTGTATTATACCGATGATCCGCTGGATGCCAGATGCACGGGACCGGTCAATGTGGCGACACTTGGGCGAGGCCTATGTCCAGCAGTGGACGTCTTTCGGCTGAAATGATGATGATTATGATGATGAGTAGTGTATTAATAACCCTTCCTTAGCAGTCGGGTAAAAAACAGAAATAACTGAAGTTTATTGTATCCAGATTTATTATTTAAATAATTTAAAAACCATAAAGAGGCTTAAAATAATAATAAATACGTAGGTATAAGTATCTGCATTGAAATATCTCTCAGGCATTCTGGTTTCCTTACGATGTCTTCCTTCACGGAAGCAAGTGATAATTATACCATACGCACATGAATCCGAAAAATCAGAGGTGCGTGTCTCGATTGAGGTGTGTCGCAATCGATACTTTATACGTTGAGTTTCGGGTTTAGATTCGCAGGTTGGGAAAAAATTTATTGGGTTTTTCTATCACGAATTTCTCTATAGTGGGTCGGAGTTTGGATCTGCGCATTGTTGCTGGTAATATATATGCTCGCCTTCTAATCCACGGGGCGTAAATAACAACAAACCATTTTATAATTCGTATTGATTCTTTGTGACCTCAGATTAATCGTATTTGTAAGAAGTTCTCAAAGTTCTGTTCTTACGAACTACTTGCTTCTAGTTTGTGGAACTACCGCATAACTTAACTTCTGGGTCCGACAGTGAAAATTAGACAACTTCAAGTTTGTTGCTAACTTTAACCTCATGAACTTTTGTATTTGTTTACCTACTTTAGGCCTATGTATTATCATTTTGATCTATTAAAGATTTAGGTACTACGTTACAATAACAACAGGCCATGTATTCCGGATGCCGCGTATAGCTGTGCGCCCGTGTAATATCGCAAAACTGACCCCAGACAGCTAGACGGGGTCGCGGCAGACCGGTGAGAAGATGGTGGGATGTCTTGGCTAACTTCCTCATAAATTGGCGAGAAGAAACACAACACGATCACGTTTTTGAAATACTTTTATTAATAGATACTATTGGGTAAACAGTGGCGTCGCGTTGGTCTAATAATCACTCGCATTACTACTGAGCTGGTAGTTTTTAATAGACCGTTATTTTACATATTAAATAAGTTATGGATATCTGCAGATACTATAACTAACAGCTAAGGTTTAAAATGTTTACGAAGAGTAATTATCAGAACGTTTAAGCCATGGGATGAAAATAAATTATGATCATATACTGTCACTTACGGGATATCTTCCGTGACTGTTAATTACTAAAAAATAAAGCAATAACGTCGTCCGGCATTTCATACAAACATACAATTCATTTTTTTTCGAAATGTCTGAACCGATTTTAATGTAACTTTATACGCTTAAGCAGACATTTTGAAAAGTTCTCTCTCAAATTTGTAAGACATATGTATGAAGTTTAATTAAAATGGGATCAGTCATTTCGATGTAAATTTAAATGTTTGTTAACGTAGTTAACGTTAAAGTTTTCGTAAGAAAAAGAAAAAGAATGCGCAGGTCCATGTCCCACAGACGAATATTGGCTTATGTGAAAAGGAATCATGACGTCATATCGACAGTTAACGTCACAATTACTAAACACAATAGTTACAATTAATCAGCCTGTGCAAATGTTGAAACCACAGTTCTAATGAACACGGTGTAAGGCTCTCGGCAGACTAACGAGCATAATATTAATTTGGCAAACGGCTGTACATCTGGCTCCGACGGCGGAGTCCATTTGCCAAGTTTTAGATCTAACTTTCACCTCGGCCAGACGCTTTTACGTTGCCATACAACGTGGCAACGCCGCCAGTCTCTTGGCCACATTACCAGTTGACAGCATTGAGAAGGAGTTTTTTGGAGCCATTTTTAGTTTATGATCAAGTTACTTTAGGTACCTTTGTACACCAAAACAGACATGAATATTTGACTTGTATAGTGATGTTGTATCCAGAACCAGCCGCAAAGTGAATAAATAAATAAATCTTTATTCAGAATCTCAAAAGGTACAATACTATACGAATCTAAAACTAACAATGTAGGTATAATAATGTCTGATGCCTGTACTAGGATAATCCTGTATCACAGGCTGCAGGAGCTCTAACAATATGCTATATTGTAGGGCAGTAGAGTTTTTTTTTTGTTTACTATTTAACATTACATAGTGACAAATTTATTTTGATTAACTTAAACTCTATTAACTTAGAACTAAACACATAATTATTACACGAAAATATTTGCGTCAGCAGTATAAACTAGGTTGCGAAACACATTCGAGGCGCTCTTGTTTATATTTGACATTTGCACCTAGCGACTAATGTGCTTAGTCAATAAATAAAATCGATAGTTAGTATGTCAGCGCAGTGGTCTGTTATTGCAATGTTGTGTCAGCAACATGCGTCAAACGCGGAAGTCTAACCTAGAATATGACGCTCTACGTGCCCTCGTAGTCGATGGAGTTGATGTACCTATATTCCGCTAATTTCTTAGCTGGGCACTCAATATCTCCCGTTTTGTGGTTGTTGGGCTTTTTAAACCGCGAGCACGTTGCACATTTAGGGGTGTCCGCTTTCTTCGCGCACTCAGACATCGAGTGTCCCGCTTCTCCGCAGTGACCACACGTAGAATTTTCATCTCTGCATGATTTTGCTGCATGACCAAATTGTTGGCATTTGTAGCATCTGGTAACCAAGGTGAAGTCTCTAACAGGACAGGAAGTCCAATTTATAAAAAGCCTTGCCTGAGATATCAAAACTCTACGTATCTTGGCTGAAACTTCGATAACAAAATTACATTTCTTTTTATGCAAATGTTATTACTCTACTAAAGATTTTATGACTGAAAACATTGACATTATCTATTGCCTAATCACGTTTATAATTTATAATTTATCTCTTTTTTTTTCAACTTATTTGTAATTCCAATTCCAATTATTAATAATTTAATTTTAATGTAATGATGAGTTGATGACCAATCATTTTATAAACCATATTATTTGTACGCCGGAAACGGCAGAATATAATGATCCTAATACATTATAAACATAAAAGCTTTGTGCAACATTCTGACAAATAAATGCATACATTAATTCATATACCTGTAACGACTGTAAAAGATCTACAACTGACAGCCGGGACCAACGGCTTAACGTGCTTTCCGAGGCACGGAGGCAACTAGGAATGTAATGGGTGGTTAATATCTTTTATAACTACTTGGCTGAACCACCTTAATTTCTGTGTTCACTAATAATATTACAACTTGGCACTTAATTGGTCACAAGCCACGTCCGAAAGAGGTTTCTTCCGAAAACATGCAGCTCACATCCTGTTATCATGAAACTAAAGTAAATTCCTAAAATTCTCTTCGCAAAGGAACTAGTCAGTATTTTGCGGTGCTGAAGCTGAGAGCATTATTTTCTTTTCAAAGGGGATTATTTTGAGCCGCATTGTTTAGGGGTTATAAACTAACGGTTCGGCGGACCACAAGAGAGTATACGTATTCGCTATACAAAGGGGTATTTGGACTAATTTTCAGCTGTAAATTAAAATTGTAAGCGCTTCTTCTTGTGAATTAAGTAAAAAGGAACTCGTAATCGTAATCTCTGGCTTTTAACCAAGTTGCATCGATGTTTAGGTAGGTATTCTTAGTTGGTTTACGCATTTGGTCTACCATAATAAAAAAATAATAAAATAAAATTTATTGTGTCAAATAATTGGTTTACAAATTGTTGTGTTCGGAATCTTCTTTTAGACAAATAATGCCTGTAGTAGAAGACTCCGCCCCTCCCTAATTTGTATAGCGTGATAATTAACACAATATTTTTAAAATGTTAAAATTTAGTTTAGAATACTAAGTCTAGGCTAACAAAAATAAGAAATTAAAAATTAAAAAACAAAAGAGTATACTTAAAGATTGTGAGTGTGCGTGTGTATGTGTTTGTGTGAGTGTGTGTGTGTGTGTGTGTGTATGAGCGTGTCTGTCAGAGTAAGTGCCATGTTTGTCTAGGAGATCACTCCGAGTTGAATATAGTCTCTGTCTCTGCACTCCGATGTAGAAAAAAACTCTTGCTCGTTTTAAAAAGCCTTTGTAAAGATAATTCATGGAAAGACTGACAAATAGTCTACCTGGAGACTTAGACAAGGGACAATTACTTTCAAAGCTTGTATTTCTACAACGATTTTCAACTGGTGTAGAATATATTGAAATCTTCATTCTCTTACCTTAGTCCAAATTTATTTGGTGTCGACGCAGCGAAATAATCTTCTTCGGGAATAGAAATAATAGAATATTTATTAACTGTTGTTATAACAGGATTGACATGACATGAAAAGCCTAAACATTTTGCTCGTCCCAACTTTTTCAAAGGTATAGAAAGTTCACCATGGCTAAATTAAATACAGTCGCCGAAGTTAGGGCAATGCCACCCGATATTTAAAAAACTTGTTGACAGCTAGACTGGAGGCAGATTTATTGGTTAAACTTCGTGATTTTAGTTCAATCCAATATGTGGTAAATTGATTTGTGAAACAGTTTTTTTTATGAAACTTTTCTTATTTGGGCCCACCAATTTGAGACTTGCAATTTATTACAGAAGTTTTTGTTATGACTGAAAAGGTATGATCACATAGAATTTTTATTAAATAAATCTTGTGATTTTTCTCCGTATGCAAATTGCTAGACAGGGTAGAATTTTTGGTAAAGATGAGTGACAAGAATGGATAAAGTAAGGAATGAGTATAATAGTGGAAGTTTGAAAGGAAGGCCAAAGAAAAGTATTTGGGAATCTTAAGAAAGAAAAAACGGCCAAGTGCGAGTTGAAATCGCGCATGAAGGGTTCCATACCATCGTAGTTAGGCGAGCTGCCTTTAATTTCTTATTTGTTGTTATAGCTTTTCTAAAGGTTTTCCTAATAATCTTTATGCAAAGAACTATTATTTGTATTTTTTTTTAAATTTCTTAAGTACCTAACTATAAAAATATTTGTCTCAAAATTAAAAAAAAATATATATTTTATTTGCTCACAATGAGTCTTTTCATTTGATATGTAACACGATTTTGTAATTTGCAAAACTTTTTTTTTTAATTTTCTAGTTTACCCCCTGAAATACCCCATGTTTTAAATTCATTAATTTACGTTATACGTCCGCTTTTGGGTCACTGACTTACATTTGTAACAAATTTCAACTCAATCGGTCCAGTAGTTTCGGAGTAAATTGGCTGTGACAGACGGACAGACAGACAGACACGCGAGTGATCCTATAAGGGGTTCCGTTTTTTCCTTTTGAAGTACTTAACCCTATAAAGAAGTGTGACGGCTGGAAGTGGAGAATGGAAGGATAAAATTTGTTGCCGACCTGAAGCGTGAAGATGATGAGATGATGATATTTGAAACGGGTACCAGAACCGTGCAGTTTATTCCAAGTACAAGGCCAGATTCACATTTCACACCTACAATTATATAACATCACATCACGCATATAATCCCCGAAGGGTTAGGCAAGGTGTACCTAATATAGGACACCCACATTTTGCAAGTTATCATCAACCGGGCACAAATCCACATTCCGTGTCTTCTACTGAGAAATTCCTGAAGGAAAACCCAATAACACTTTGCCCGATCTGGGAATCGAACCCAAGGCATCATGCTCATGGGGTCTAAAATGGCCGCTTTATCAGAATCATAATAGGGTAAACTGTCACTTAAGGGATATCTTCTGTGATTGTCTGTTAGCTCCCGATATTTCGACGCTGTTGCAAGCGCCATGATCGCGGGTTGACTGGAGAATGCGGGTGGATGGAAAATAAATTGTTAAGAGCAGACAAAACCGAGAATAATAATATCGGCAGCTCAAAATTAAAGACAATCACGGAAGATATGCCGTAAGTGACAGTTTATCCCATTATGATTCTGATAAAGCGGCCATTTTAGACCCATAGCATAAGGCCTTGGGTTCGATTCCCAGATCGGGCAAAGTGTTATTGGGTTTTCCTTCAGGAATTTCTCAGTAGAAGACACGGAATGTGGATTTGTGCCCGGTTGATGATAACTTGCAAAATGTGGGTGTCCTATATTAGGTACACCTTGCCTAGCCCTTCGGGGATTACATGCGTGATGTGATGTTACGTAATTTTGTAGGTGTGAAATGTGAACCCGGCCTTGTACTTGGAATAAACTGCACGGTATACCGTGAAAGTTTAAAACAGTGTTTGATCATTGTAGCTGCTAGGTAGTGGTAGGTGAGAGATGAAGAAAACAATTTTGTGGTCGCTAATTTAGACAACAGTTACGGACTGCGCGGGCGATTATACGCGTGGAGTGTTCGTTCGCGGTATTTTATAATCACTGTCCTTTTCATTTGATTTATTTTCATGGCGGCCGCAGCGGTAGGCGGGGAGGGTGTCGCGCATCGACACTGTTTGCCTAGGATATATATTTAAAAAATAAAAACACAATCGTAACAAAACATATGTCGTTATCTAAACATGGGTACCTAAATATATATACCTAAAAAATTAAAAAGACGGGCGGACCGCGACACCGTCGTTAACAATCATAATAGGATAACAATATGAATTTCGTTACAAATGTTACAATTCATAAAATGATCACAGACGCAGTTAATATTGTTAATTGTCACTTTGTGACCATTTTACGAATTGTAACTGTCAATTGTCGTGCTATTGCGACCACTAAACCAACGAGGAATTCCAGAGCACCTACAATTCTTTGTAAAATGAGTAAGATAATAAATTCCAGAACTCACAAACCTAATCTTGCAACAAATGTACTCATTAGCCATTAACACTACCTATAAGTAATAGTAATTCCTAACACATTATGTTAGCATTTCGCTCTAATGAGTTGGCAAGAGCCCAAGTCCTGACTAAAACAAATAGTTTAGCTAGAATAATGGTCGACTCTTACTATAAAATAACGTTAGATAATCGATTTTTGGAGCATGGTTCAAAATCATAACATAGAACATTACATCACGTCTGGGGTATAACCCCCGGAGGGTAAGGCAGAGGTGTACCCATAGTATACCCACATTTCGCCAGTTTTGTTTTAAGTCAACTGCCTATCTGACCTCCACAACCCAATTAGTACTGGGTAAGACTGGTTATCATACTTTCGGGCTACGGACAACCTGTAACGACTGTCAAAGGCAAGGTAAATGACAGTAGGGGCCAACGACTTTCTGAAGTACGAAGGAAACTCGATATACAGGGTGGAATTTTTCAACGCCACCTAGAGGGAAAGATTTTATATACTGGAGATAGAAGCGAATTTGTGAAAATCTTTGAATGCAGATCAATGCATATATATTTTATTTTAATTAAGCAGTGTTTCCTTTGAGTAAAATTTTCTAGAATTTAGAGTATTTTCCCTCCAGGTGGCATTGAAAAATTCCACTCTGTATAATCGGTGGTCACCCATCCCCGGACAAACCTAGGCAAGCGCGGCTTAACCTGAAGATTGACCCGAGCAGCAGTTATTATTTAGCCATGAGCTCCTCACAGCGATTACGAAAAGTTTTGAGCGGCAGTATTTGGTTGACACAGTTTAAAATTTTGTTGGAAATTGACATAAGTAAGCTTTGAAAAGCAGGTTTCATCCTGTTCACATTCATTCATTTAAAGCTTGAAGGTCCATTTTAAATTAAAAGACAAAGAAAATTACACGTAACGAAGCAATGGATCTTAGTGAAATGTTACCTAGGGGAAATATAGAGGGATACCAGGAGGATGCCTCGGTTTCTACCTAATGTTTGTGTTTAAGGTTACAGTTAAATATAAATAAGGATTGTATTGCACCCGGGGTGACAAGCAGCAAGGAAGCTACCAATTGGTTGCTTTTACGTAGAAAATCGGAAGCATTTATAGTAGCATAAACACTATCAGTAAAGATTTGTACAATTCCCAAACAACTATCTCCTAATACATCGAAGTAAAAAAATTACTTTCAGAGCATAAAAAGTTAATTCTACAGTGTGTAACAGAAAGGGTATAATCATATGGAATACTGTGGTACGGACCATCAAACTGAACAACTTTTTCTATGGGACCACCATCGAAATCGTAAAAAAATAATCAGCTGTCCCCTACATTTGGGTCGAGTAGGTATTGAAATTTTGTATAGGACAGCTGATTATTTTTTTACATAATTAAATTGCAACAGGCCGATGTCTGTACATTGAAGATATTGAAAATAAATAAATTGGGGGTCTTTATTAGAGCAACAGAAGCCAAAACAACAGTTTTAGAATTTTTGTCTGTCTGTCTGTATCATAGATATAATAAAATAAGGAGATATGCCCGTTATTCGAAAATATATCGCAACCTACTGTCTCCGTTTTCTCCCACCACTCGGCAACTACTACACATGCAATTCAGTAAAAGCAATAGATACGCAGTCGCGCACACAGCCGCAATTCTTAAAACAGAACGTACTACACAATCAACTATAACGTATTTGTTATATACCTGTCTATGGTTGTCACTTTGTCATTTTGTTTTCTTAGTCGTACGTAATAACGTCTGACGTAGTAACGTCATTAAATACATTATTGTATGATGATATTAATGACATTGGCGACGAGGATTAAGTAGTCAAAATGAACGCGGAGCAATTTAAAGAATTTATACAAATACAACGGGAGCAACAACAGCAAATATCAGATGTTTTGCAATAACTCGTGTTACAACAACAGCGACCGACAGCACAGCAGCACAATTATTAAAAAATTCAAGTGCGATACGATTAACCCTACTACTACGTCGGCAGTTTTTTATTTTTATTTTTTTGAAAAAAAAAAAAATGCGTTATCTGGGACGTAAGCGAAGACGACATCAGGAAAGAACTCTTATTCTCTTGCTTAACTCCAGAATTCTTTCACGATCTGAAAGTAGCACTCATACCCGATTTTGAAAACAGTATATACAAAGACTTAAAGTTTAAACTGCTCGACGTACACACGGCTACACATCAAGCTATACATTTCCAGTATAAGTTGACCTCGCATTGTACGGAAATCCTATACAATGCGAGATCAGCATAAACTGGAAATGTATAGCTTGACGTGTAGCCGTGTGTACATCGACCTAAAACAACAAAATTCAAAGCTTTGATTGAGTTTTGGAATTGCGTAAGAGACTGCAATGAGACTATGGAACACTACGCTAATAGGCTCAAGAAACTCGCCACCGACTGTGGCTACAAGGACGACTTATTCGAACGTCTGCTGCGAGATCGATTTGCGACCTGCTTAAATCACCCGCAGCTAGAAGTGGATCTGAAACAGAAATGTTCCGACCTACAAGAACATTACGATGGAAAGACTGTGGAAGTTACATTTGCCAATTTTTTTGCAGTAGCTCAGTCTAGAGAGCTTGCTGAGGGTGACATCCACGTCGTTTTACCTGCTGCCACAAACAGGCAGAACAAAAACCACAATGGCGCGTCACAACAAACAGATTAGGTTTTCACGTAGGATTGGTTTAGATCAGTGCCGTCGATGCGGTGCTTATGACAGGCATAAGGTGGACGATTGTAAGGCAAAAGACCATACTTGCAAGGAATGTCAAACGCTAGGGCATTTTGAAGATTGCAGTATCATGACTGGAAGAGCATATTTGACGAGCACCAAGTCAGGGAAGAAACAAGCAATCAAAAACGAAAACAGATTACATAAAATTAGGAACACTGACAGCGACGAGTATTAATCAGAATCTTCTACAAACTCGTACGACAGTGACGATGTGTACAAGATTGAACGCAAAAGGAACAAGGACAGCAAGCGCATTGACATCACACTCAACGGTGTCAGATGTACGTTGGATTGGGACCCGGGATCAGTATACTCCATCATTAGCACAGACTTTTGGAAACGTATTGGAGCACCTCCTTTAACAAAGGCACCGAAACTACGTGCCTATGGGAACCTCAAACTCAAACCAAAAGGACTTACAGACGTAACAGTTGAAATCCTAGGAAGACAGAAAATTTTGCCTGTTGTAATTATGGAAGACGCCAACCTCATGCTTTTTGGTCTCCAGTGGAGCGAGATGTACGACATGACGTTTCCAGAACCCGTGTATTCGGTTAAGCCCACGCAACGACATACCAGAACACTTAAACAGGTATTAGACACTTCCTCGCCTCTTTTTGACAACAAACTAGGAAAAGTTAAGAATTACGCCGTTAATATCCATATTAAACATGGCACCGTACCTAAAAACGTCCCTGCCCGACCCGTTAAGTTCGCTATGCGCAAAAACATAGAAAGAGAACTTCAGCGTTTAGTGGACGAGGGAATAGTTACTAAAGTTGGAATAACCCCTGTTGGAATGGGCAACACCCACAGTCAACGTGGTCAAAACAAATGGCCAAATCAGAATTTGCGGTGACTTTCGCAGCACTATTAACCCTGCCATGGTAACAGACGCTCATCCAGTCCCGTTATTTGACCAGTTACGTCAAAACCTTGCAAAGGGAGTTAAGTTTTCGAAAATCGACTTAAAAGATGCCTACTTGCAATTCGAGATCGCACCAGAGTCAAAAAAGTACCTGACAATATCTACTCACAAAGGATATTACCAATACAATAGGATGCCTTTTGGAATATCAACAGCACCCTCGATTTTTGAACACTACCTTGATGAACTACTCGGTGGTATACCAAACGTAGCGATTTACTTCGATGATATCGCCTTAACAGGGAAGGATGACGCTGAACACCTCGAAACACTGTCTACTGTGTTTGATAAATTACAACAGGCTGGCTTAAAAGTCAATTTACCAAAATGCTCATTCTTCCAAACAGATATCGAGTACCTGGGACATACAATCAGCAAGCAAGGAATACGACCAACTAAATCGAAGATTAAATCAATAACAAAAGCGACACCGCCTACTAACGCTCAAGAACTACGATCATTCCTTGGCCTCGTAAATTTCTACGAGAAATTCATACCTCACCTGCACAGCTTTTGCGCGGACCTGCATGCACTCACTGGCGCGTGCAAAAAGTGGCGATGGACAGATAAAAAAAATACAGCGTTTGAAAATACTAAAATGCTGATTTGTGAATCAAAACCACTTGTGGCCTTTGACGAGAAGCGTCCGTTGTTTATAGCGTGTGATGCCTCGGAAAAAGGTGTGGGTGCCGTATTATTTCATAAAGCGAATGTTCAAATTCAACCTATCGTTTTTGCTTCAAGAAAGCTGAGATCAGCGGAAACTAAGTATTCAGTTATTGATCGAGAAGCATTAGCCATATTTTTCGGCATCCAAAAGTTTGACCTATACTTACGTGGCACAAAATTCACACTCGTCACAGATCATAAACCCTTGATTCACGTATTAGGCCCACAGCGCAATTTACCTAAGCTTATTAATAATCGCTTAATATGTTGGGCTTTGATCATTGGAAGCTATGATTATGACATCATTTTCACAAAAGGACAACTTAATTTTATAGCTGACTACCTTTCCAGGATGCCCAATCCTGATGAGAGACCGTTCCGTTTAGAACTGACAGTACAAAGAATAATAGCTCAACTAAAACATAACAGTATTTCAGATACAGCGTTGACAGAAGAAATAATACGGGATGCGTCAAGGGAATGATCATATTTTCAAACAAATATCGGAGAACATTAAGACAGGTTGGCGGGAAAATTCATATCCAGACATCTTAAAACCGTACGCTCGGAAACGCAATGAATTGTTTATCGAAAATAAAATGTTGATGTGGCAGGATCGAATAGTCATTCCGAATACGCTCAAGAAGGCTACATTGAAATACTTGCACACAGGACACCCCGGAACTTGTGCAATGAAAGCACTCGCACGTTTTTACGTATGGTGGCCGTCGATCGACGATGATATTGAAGAGTACTTTAAATACCGTCGTAAATGCCAAGAAAACCGGCCAAATAACCCTGAATTGCCTGTGTACTCCTGGTCCGTCCCTGACAACCCATGGGAAAGACTTCATGTCGATTTTGCGGGACCATTTGAAGGGAAATACTGGTTTGTTCTAGCAGATGCACTCTCAAAATGGATTGAGATCAAGCCCATGAACCAAATAACTACAAACAAACTGTGTGAAGAGTTAGACTCTATATGTACAACGTTTGGTTTTCCACAATTCTTAGTGTCGGATAACGGGACACAGTTTACCTCCCGGGAATTCCAAAATTATTGCAGAGACAAGGGTATCCTACATATTAAGTCATCTTCATATCACCCGAGGACTAATGGCTTGGCAGAATGTCTGGCTCGTACTTTCAAAACTAGAATGTCATCAAGTTCGAGCGATGGCATGACCCTGAGAAGGAGGCTAGAAAACTTTCTTTTTTCCTATCGTATAACACCTCATAGTACCACCGGTAAAAGCGGAAAGCCCAGGTGAAATTTTGTTTGGGCGTCACTTGCATTGTGCTCTAGACAACGCGTGGCCTAACCCTAAAAGAACTCTGCAATACAAACAGATACAGGCAAACATTGAGTCGGAGTAACTAACCCCATCTTTTAATACAGGTGACAGCGTATTTGTTCACGCTCGAGACGGATTTCGATGGGTAGTGAACACTTCTGACGGTATAGAGAGGAGATATCATGCAGATCATGTGCGATCCCGCTTAGCAGATCAAGCTGTTACTGATCTTCCTAAATTACCTTCCTCAACACCTTTTGGACACCCACAAACACCTCCGCCCACAACTCATTCTCGCCCGTTGCCTCCATGCACACCTACGCCTCATTCACTGACTTTTTCCACACCTATCAGACAGCGATCACCACCACCCACACGTAGCAATCAGCCAGAGTCACCTCTTCCAACGCCTCAACTAACCCAACCATCAATTTGGTCCTCCTGCCAGACTACTCAAGATTCGCCTGATGTAAATCCAAATTTGATGGGGCACATCGTTCCGAGTTCTTCATCAGGCACACAGAATCAAGCAGGCACTCCACGACAAGCCAGCGCTGAGACACCTGGTCTCCCACTGGCCACGGCTGTCTTGCAGGGAGCAGCAGCAAGGCGCAGTGGGCGCACCATCACGAAGCCACGACGACTTATCGAAGAGATGTCGTAGCTTATAGGGTGTGGACGAATGTTATATACCTGTCTATGGTTGTCACTTTTTCATTTTGTTTTCTTAGTTACTACGTCATTAAATACATTATTGTATGATGATACGAGTATTAATTTATAACAGTAGTCTAAGCTAAAATACAAAAAAAAACATAAAAAGGTAAGGAAATAGCACGAGGTTTGGGCATTCAGTTAGGTGATAGTTTAGGTGTAACTTTGCGTAGGTGAAAACGGGCTCAAGGCGTCGAGTTAGGTGTCACTTAGTGTTGGTGAAAACAGGCACTAGGCGTTCAGTTAGGTGCCACTTTGTGTTGGTGAAAACAGGAATTGGGCTTTCAGTTAAGCGTACTGTTGGTGAAAACGCGCATTAGGCATTGAGTTAGGTGACACTTAATGTTGGTGGAAACGGGCATCGAGTTAGGTGTCACTTAGTGTTGGTGAAAACGGGCTTTAGGCATTCCGTTAGGTGACACTTATTGTTTGTGAAAACGGGCTTAAGGCATCGAGTTAGGTGCCACTTTGTGTTGGTGAAAACAGGAATTGGGTGTTCAGTTAAGCGTCACTTACTGTTGGTGAAAACGCTTTTTAGGCATTGACTTAGGTGTCGCTTAGTGTTGGTGAAAACGGGCTTTAGGCATTCCATTAGGTGACACTTATTGTTTGTGAAAACGGGCTTAAGGCATCGAGTTAGGTGCCACTTTGTGTTGGTGAAAACAAGAATAAAATTAATCGGCGAGAAATTTCTGATTGTATTTCATTATTTAAAATATTCAATAACTCTATTAATAACTCCGATATCCTATCCAAATTTTATTTTAATGTTCCCGGAAGGTCAAAGCGATGGAATGTGCCGTTGCGTGTTCCATTTACATCTACGAAATACAGGCAAAATTCATTTATAGTGCGTGCAAGTAGAAGCTTTAATAATATGTGCAAACAGCATGATTTTGATGCTTTCATAACGAGTGTGCCCTCGGCCAGAAAGTGCCTGAGCCTTAGCTTTTTTAATTAAGATTTAGTTTGTTCAAGTTTTCTATTATTGTTTAGATATTGAATGTAGCATAATAACATGTGAATTGAGCTTAAGCTTGTAAGTTATCCTGTATTTTTTTTTTGTGGCTTTATTGCATTGTTCACAGTGTTCACACCCTATTTTTTAAAATCTGGTTTTTAGAAGTGAGGACTTTTAATTGGCTGACAGTCTCACATACAATTTTTTTTAATCTGTTTATTTTAGCTGTAAGTCTTCCATAGTTAATAAATAAATAAATAAATTATGTGATACTAAATAACAACCCAAATCCCAAACACTCCGACGCTTGCGTGTTTAAGCAAGCAATGCTGTGCAATGCGTTAATGTAATGCTAAAATTACTAACATTGGCTTCTTATTTTCTTATTCATACCCCATACTGTATCCCACTGCTGGGCAAAGGCCTCCCCTTTATCCTTCCACACCTCTCTATTTTGAGCAATTTCTGGCCACGCTTACCCCTTGCTTGGCATCATTATTGTTTATAGTAAAAAGCCAATGTCAAAGACAAAGCTGAGGTTTAGACCTTCCAAAACATTTACACACCAATTAGATGAGAGTATCTCTTGACCATCTAATAAATGCCCAAAACTACATGCTTACTCCCACACAAAATAGTGATGTCCCGCAAAAATCCTGCTATCAAGTCGACCCAACCTCACAATGTGCTATAACGCGCCCGAAAGCACTTGCAAAGTATTTGGGACCTCCATTCACAAGGGTAAGACCTTAGTGGACTTACTGGGTTTATTACGTCAAGTTTTGTTACCCGTATAATAGTATTTGAGACATTCAAAGTGTTTGTACAGAGGTATAAGAATAGAATAAAGAACATGCTAAAAACAGTTCGAACTTTCTGACTAGGAATGAAAAAAAAAGGTTATGTGTATAATCTTTTGAAACGTAGAAATTAGGGATGCAACGATATGTCTATTACGATACCGATACGAATGACGAATGCTTCGTAATAGCGAATACGATTACGAATGCGATAACGAATGCATTACGATTATTTTATTTACATTTAATAAAACAAGACAATTGAGTAAAATCAGCATTTATTTAAATTTTAATTGCAATTTAACACCTAAATGTAATAATTAAAATCAATTTCTTTTTAATTGTTAGTATATAAACTTAAAACATTTAAATTATCTGGTTTCAATCTATTTCTTAGATCTGTATGGATTAAACCAGCTGTGGAGAGCAGTCTTTCCAAATCTAAAATATGTCAAAATATTAAAGAGGGCTGTCATTAGCAGTGATCGAAGTAGGTAGAGCTAATGTGCCTAAAGTTCAAGGAACAAAAACGAAAAGTGGAGACTTCCTTACGACAAAATATTTTTTCGGAATATTTGTTCCGAATGTCGGAACATTACTTAAGTACAACTAAAAATAATAAAGTAAAACAACTATCGAATTCATTTACTGTTTCTGTTTAAAAAAAAAGTGCACGATTTTTATTGTTTAAAAAATAAAGGTAATCTCTTTATCTTCATTTGAACGCCGTAAGTTAGTGTGGAAGCTAATTTAATTTTCATACCAGCATTAATAGTTAGAACTAACAAGGTAAACCAAAACAATTTATAGATTTTCATACCATTTATTCAACATTTGTACATTCATTATTGGAACTAAACATAAACAGAAATCAACCTCAAAAATTAAGATAGTTACCAATTTTAAGACTCAGTCAGAACATTACATTTCAAAGTTTCAGAAAAAAATAAACGGAAAAAAAACAATTGAAAGAATTGCCCACTTCTCGTTTCTGTTCCTTGAACTTTAGGTACATTAGCTCTACCTATTCCGATCACTGGTCATTCCTGTTGCCAGCGCAAACATTGATGCTGTCTTGCATTCCTTTTCACGAAAAAAAAAAATACATCAAACTAGTTTTAACAATCGTTATTAATCGTAATACTTTTTAAGATACGAATGATCGTCAAAAATTACGATAACCTGCGGTTTACGATTATCGGCATCAGTATCGTTGCATCCCTAGTAGAAATATATCGTAGACTATAAAAATCTGAGTTAAAAAAAATGGTAATGTATGAAATTAAAGTGTAAGTTATTTTCCCCTTGGGATCTCATAAAAGATCTTTTTTCACCTCTATCATATCAGCCCATGTACCGTCGTCTACGGAACATGTAACTCTTTACATTTAGCTCCAATCAACTATTTCTCAGAATGTAAAAGTTTCACACTTCTAAGAACTGCATTACATCGAATTATCGGCTCTTTGGTAAACTGATCCACGTGAGACCTATGACGTGGCAGTCTGTCTGTCCGACGTCACTGCTTGCCTATCCTACTAACTAATCTTGATCTCAAGCCAATGCTATAACAGTGCTGACAAGTCTATGTGCAGTATCTGCAGTTTCATTTGGAGAACCCCATTCTGCTAGAATTGTGGCGATACAGATCTCGCGCAGTGCTTATAACTGTGTGATCACCTATAAAGGTAAACACTTCCGTAAACATTCTACTTATTTTAATCTCTTAAATTGTGTGCGTCCCAAACTTCCTCTAATTTTCACCTAAGAAAATTTAAATAATAATTGGTTGTTATAATTACCGTAGTTCATTAAATTCTCCATAGCCAAACGTTATAATAAGGGTATTGTACACTCAAGCAAATTGTTCTTAAACCTTACATGATCTTGGTAGTCAAATATTTGCTTAAATTAGGCTTGGTATTCATGAACAGATCTCAAAGACGTTAATTGGAAATTGGTTTGTCGTGATATTGCGAATGTCTTATCGGTGTGTAACTAGTGTTTGTTCCTGACTCCATTCTTGTGGTGTGTGACCATGGGCCTAAAATTGTAAAAAGGCCGAAGAAAAATAAACATCGCTGGACATTACACACAGCGCCATCTAGGTGCCACACTAAGCAACGAGGCTTGTGTCGTGGACACCAGATAGTTTATAATACTACATAGATACTTTTTGTTTGTAAATACATACTTAATATACATATAAACATCCAAGACTCGGAAACAAATGTCCATGCTCATCACACAAACATTTGCTCCTACCGGGATTCGAACCCGGGACCCTAAGAACGTAAGGCAGCCTCACTACCGCTGCGCCATTCGGGTCGTCGAAAGCAAAGGTTGTGAATGATAGCGTGGGAAGAATGGAAGAAGAAAACGGTTTAACCGGATGCAGCTGGATACCAGTATTTTACGTGGAGCGACTGCCTATCTGACCTCCACAATCCAGTTAGTACTGGGTAATATGATACCGCTTACTAAGACTCGTGGGACAAAGATGAAAATGGTCTAACTACGAGTATTTAAGTTTTTTTTTATAGTTGTGGCTGTTCTCCGCGCCACAACAACCAGAAAAGTGCAGTATTTTAGTTTTGAAAATTCGAGAGAAGAAAATCAAAAAAAGTAGAGGAATTAGAATTCTGCAATTCAGATATTTTCACTTTATTCGCCGCGATTTTGTCATTTCTGTGATATTTGTGAAAGAAAAAGTAGTTAATGAAGTGACGGTTGGCAGGAGAGAAATGTTATTTGTCGAGATGATAGTATTACAATACATCCTAATAGGTGTTAAGCTGACAGATCGCTTGAGAAACACTACCCTGCGCTCCATTACTCGACTTGCAGATGTTGGAAAAAAACAGCAAAGCTGAAGTGGGAGTGGACTGGCCACGTAGCTTGAATACGCCTGGACAGATGGGCGTCACTCACTGGACGCGTCGGAGGAAATCGCCGTCGAGGCGAAGGCGGTGACGATCTGATCTCGTTTGCGGGGCGAACATGGCCAGGTATTTCACAGGACAGAGAGGTTTGAAAAGAGAAAGGGGAGACATTTGCCCAGTAGTGGGACACACAAATAGGATAACAATAAAAAGATATCCCACACAATCGCATAACCGATCAGAAATCCAAAACGCATATAGTCTCATTGAAATGGGTAACAATCCAATTTGACAGATTGTTCTCCGAAATTATTCAACGCACAAAGCGACGCGCCTCAGCAGTTTCATACATTAGCTAGACGGCATTAGGTTTAGGTTCCCGTTCACCTAATTCTGAGGAATTGGAGATGTTTGCAATTAGATCTAAGGACGCGTTAGTTAATTTGTAATCTACCTCTTATTCTGTTTCAAATAGCGTGTGTTGGTAATTGGACCGTACCAGTCTTTATTTAGTACTTATCATAGGTAAGTATAACAAATAAAACGAATTGTTTATTTTTTTTAATTTGTCCAATGAAAGTTAGGTCATTTTATTTTTTAACTAGCTGTTGCCCGCGGCGTCGCTCGCCTTTCGGTCGGAATTTATCCCACGGGCACGCTGTAAATATAGCCTATGGCACTCGGGGATAATCTAGCTTCCTTTTAGTGAAAGAATTTTCAAAATCGATTCAGAAGATCCAGAGATTACCCCCTACATACAAACTTACAAACAAATTTTACTTCTTTATAATATTAGTATGAACTAACTTTTGCCCGCGGCTTCGCTCGCGTTCATTTAGAATGTAGTAATATAATTCAATCATGATTAGAAAGACACGTGGCGCCATCTATTATCATAAGAATGTTATTGTTGTTTTCTTCGGGAAGAGTAGGTACTTTTTTTCGGGATGAAGGGTTCAGGATGATCGGTTCAGTGGTTTTGGCGTGGTTTCGCATTTTTAATATCAGTAAGGATTTAAAATTGAAATTACTGAAGTAAGATGTAGTAACTGGAATAACAAAGAAAAGTCCGAGAGAAACCGAAGGGAGCCAAAAAGAGCCCGATTTGCCCCAAAGTTGGCCGAACAGACAAACCCGCAATATCACCTGTCAAGAAGAAACGTATCTTAATTACAATCGGTCCTTATTTAACCGCACTAGTAATGGACGCTGAAACAAAGAAACAATGGCTGACTCTGGATTTTTGTGAATAAAACGGTAATGGAAAATGTACCCTTTTAATGTCTACATTTTTTTAAATCTTAAGCTAGTCTTAGCATGATATCTATGTGTAGCGGCACTGCAAAAAGTACTACAGCTACATAGCATAAATAGTAGTACAGCGCCATCTATGTCACAAATGAAGAACAAGCATCAAAATTCTAAATGGCACAGATAAAGTTATCTGCAACTTATGACTAATATTATAAAAAAACCCGACAACAACTGAGGCAGTAGCCCACCAGAAACACCCGCCTGGTCGGAGGATCCTCCCTTTTCTATGGGGGATGAAGAACTTTACACCCTGCCCTTCATACCCCTAAATATGTTTCATGGCTCGTGCTTTGACTTAGTGGTGCCCGATTCCTTCTTTATCTTGTAGATACTTGTAGTTAGAGTGTTGTGCGAAAGTGGCAACGTAGGTTCGAGCTAAGTGACGTTTATCAATGTCGGCCCTAATTTGATATTCAATCAATGTGGTTTTATTATTTATCAACATACTTAATGAACTTGCTCTATAGAAAGCTCTCTAGTTTAGTCGATTAAGATAAGAAGAGTTAAAAAATAACATAACATTAACGGTTCTTCCGTTTAGGATCTATAATGCCACAGCACACAGATACACACTTCAAAATAGTACCCCTCTTTTTTGGCCAGGGGATAAACATTATCATTGTCACACCAATTTCTTGAAAAACCTTTTAACTAAACACACAATTTTGGTACTCAAACAAATTCTTTGAATGCACTTGAAATGGGTCAATAAATTTGCCACTTAGTGTACGAACACTTAGAAAGTTGAGAAACATTAAACTACATCGACGATACCATGTTTACTTTTCTACAGTGAAGTGTTTAACTTGGCCGCCAGTGTACGACATGGAATACACAGTGTAAATCATTCTGAAGGATTGTATTAACAAATGTTTGATCAAATATTTGGGACTGTTTGCAAGTTGAAGAATGTAGGATCACGAATTAATATTGAATGTGTAGAAGATTTAGTACTAGGAGTTTAAGGGCTGCTAAAGCTTCTTGTGAGAGATGTCAAGGGAGTCCTATCTAAGTTAATTATTGTGAGTTATGACGCAAAATAGCATTGCTGTATTCCAGTTTTAGGGTACTGGTGACAATACAGTCACAGTAGAAGACATATACGTGAGATTCAGAATGTAAAGTATAGTAAGCGCCTTGCAGTGACCTTATCAACACACAAGTCGTCTCATATGGTCGTAGACAATGGCACCCATTTCTGATCGAAAATGATCGTCAATGGACGGGGTCAAATATCAGTATAAATGAACACACGATGTGTCCTTGTAACTTGGCAGATCTGTTTAGTTAGTTTAGTATTAGTCAAAAAAATGTATCACCCCTGAAAATATTGACGCTCATGACGAGTTATTGAACGTAAAAGTGGCTCTATTAGCAAGAACTACACAACAAATACGTCATTCGAAGCTCAACATGTCTATTCACATTAGTTACACGCGAGACCTTAACCACTACTAAAGAATCTACTTGGACCTCTTCCCATTCAAATAAAGCCAAAAATAAGTTCGCCATAACTGCCAAGCTCATCCAAGCATACTGACCATTATTTTTAAATTATCAAATAGCATTATGCTCAGAATTAGCATAGATATTAGCATAGTACATGGCAGCAATCCAAAATCGAAGGAAATGTCTAAATCCATTTCTTGTCAAAGTAATTTGGAAGAACTTATTGACTTGCTTTCATTATTGTGATTACTGGATAAAACTGTCCCGGAGTATTATTACGTCACACACAAGAAAAGTATGTCAAAAGACTGCGACGTGTTTTGAAAATGGAATGGAAAATACTGTCACTACGGAGTGAAAAGAAGTAAGGGCGCCGTTTACGTTAAATGACCAATTAAATTAACCCATCGTTGACCAAATCTCCGATTAACTCCATGGCCACGAAGTATTTTTAATATTATTTTAGATCTATTTGTAGTTTCTATCCATTGTACATAGTATTTAATTATATTAAATGATATCACGGTACCGTTTTATAAGAATTAATAATTTTCCATTAAATTAGTTAAATCGTTTTTAATTACCGCTCTTTAGAAGGCCTGAACTAAACTAAGTAGACTTTACCTTAAGCATCAAATAATTCAGCATGAGAATCAGTTCTAAGTGGATGTTTTCACTATACGAGTACGATACGATATCGTTCTAGTTTAAAAGAAATCGTCCCAATGCATTCTGCAAGTTGTAGTCGCTGCGTTTATGAATTTCTCTGTATTGCTAAATTAAATTATGAGCTGTAGCTCTGTGTTACACTACAATATACAATATGTTAAAAGCCATGTCCGATCCGAAAGGGGCATATAAGATATACGGTCTACTAATGCCATTACCAAATAAAATACGAAACGTAAAATATTCATGAAAGTAAACATTAATGAATTTTAAAATTCATGATTTGTGTGCCGTGTCCCTGTGTTGCCATATAAGTTTTCTAATTGTAAGTATACTTCATTTAATTTTTAAAAGGGTATTTGTTTTACTTGTTAGCCAAAAAGGGTTAAGTACATAAATAGAATCTAATCTCGATACCTAATAATACTCTCACGGATCAGACAGGTTTTTTTTTAAATATATTGTATATTATTATGAACTGTTTCTTTCGGCAACAAATGGATACTAAAAACTTTCCTATCAGTTTTTCCTACACAATCAAAATTGATTCGATTCGAGCCGTCAGCCGTAATGCAAGTAATGATCTTAACAGAAATTTCTGCTTAAATGCCATGGATTCTAATAAAATAAAAAGTTACAAGTAAAAAAACAAGCTATCAAAATAAAGAAAAACGCTCACGTATCTCATACGTTTCTGTTCATTTGCGAGTTGTCGCACCCTTCGACAAAATGGAATACAGAAAAACCCAATAATATTATGGAAATCCTAACTGGCCGTTGCGTTGCAGTAAAAGAAACGTCAATGAATGTATTACCTTCTTTATAAGAAAAACCGGCCGTGTACGAGTCTTACTTTAGGTTCCGTATATTCAGCAAAAGTCTATCTTCGTTGTTTTTACATGAAAACATCTTTATTTTTTATTTTTTTTATTTCATCAAACGTTACACAAGAGTATTTTCCAAATATTCTGCCAAACTGCAGGACAGTTTGTCGGCAGTGTTCTCGTGGACACAGCTCTTAAGTTTTCTTAACACTAATGCATCATTATAAAAGGTGAAAGGTAAGGGGACACATAGTTTTATTACATAGACGTACGCATCACACCACACCCAACTTCACACATACTCGAGCTACTCAGTGTTTTATTGAAAAGAAACGAATCTATTTTTTAGTATGGGTTTTTCGTAATTAGATATGCGCTTCTGTGCAACGCGTGACTAAAGCTCGTGGCTTAATAATAATAGCCACGCGGGTCAATCTTTAGGTTAAGCTGTGCTTGCCTAAGTTGGTCCGTGGATGGGTGACCACCCATTACATACCTAGTTTCTTCCATGCCTCGGAAAACACGTTAAGCCGTTGGTCCCGGTTGTTTGTTGTAGAACTTTGGCAGTCGTTACAGGTATGAGTCAGTGACCAGAATGACTGACAACCAGTCTTACCAAGGAGTGTCGTATTACCCAGTACTAACTGGGTTATGAAAGTCAGGTAGGCAGTCGCTCCATGTAAAATATTGGTATTCAGCTGCATCCGATTACAACATCCATTTATTTTAAGGCTACTTTGGTCCTTACATACCGTACCGTATATATGATATATACCTTACAGACTAACATACATATGTGTTGAGGATAGGAATTAAACGTCTGACTGATCTTACTCAATTTAATGCAGACTGGTTACAATTATTATAATATTAGAAAATCGCACTGTATGTGCGCCGTTGACCGTGGTGTAGGCGAGTAGTGGCAGCCCGGCTGGCGGTGGCAGGATCGTTCACGCGTATGATGCGTGAACATATGATAATATACAAATAATGTTAGTAAATAGAAATTCAAAACTATGTTAGTAACACTTCACTTGTGCACTATGTCACTGTGCGTTCATGTGTGTGTGTGTGTGTGTTTAGACTGGAAGATGACTGATGGCTTCTTTCATATAATACGCGCTTCTGCGCATAGTTGCTATCACATGTTAGTCGCAATTGCAACGCGCGTCAGATGCTGTAAATGCTGCAATATAAACGCGCGTCACCATTGATGTAAAAAATCGCAGTTGGCGGGGACCAAAGGCCCCATCGTCACCCTTTTGTCCAAAGAACCCAAAAAACAAAACACAATCTGCATTACACAAAATCGTCACGTCCCCGTACACTATAAACAGGCCTACCCCCTGTTACCGTGAAATGAAAGCTACGCGCCACGGCAATACACATAAATATTCCGCGATTATCCGCCACGGGACATAATAGCACAATTTAACACAAACTATGGGCGCTTCATAAAAGTACGACAGGTCTGCATCTGGTCTCGTGGCCGTCTTGGTTTATTTATTGCTTTAATATTGTCGTTTATGCCGTTGTTGTTTAAAACCACAGGGATAAAAGATACTGTAAAGAAGCTTTATGAAGCATGACATAGAAACATTTGTGATCTCATGCCTCAGTGGGGGCCATAATTATAGCAAGATGACTTAACTGCCAGACACAATAAACATTTCTCAAATAGATTTATACTATTTGTTCACGTGACACTGTACCGACTCTGACATTGCTGAGTTTGACAGAAAACGTGACATTGCCAGGTAAAATATATGTAGTCTCGCTTTTCACAAGCTTGCTCTCGCTTTTCTTTTAATTTTTGTCGGGCTGTAAGCGTTTCGGCAGGTCATGTCAGTCCCATAAACTTTTGATTTTTCACTAGGCATGGAGGTATTTAAACTAAAGTTTACATTAAAAAACTTTTTTTTTTAAACTTGTGAAAACGTTAGAACTTTTACCTCTAATATCTTCGTAACTGGAAAGTTCCTATGTATGTTCCTGAAAAAAATATATATATATATATCTTTTACACCGATTAGATCCACTGCTCTTAACAAAATTCCAGCCAGACATTACAAAATTAATCAAAAAACAGACCAAAATTTCTGCAACGTCATGGCCCCCCATTTCCATGTTAACAGTCACTGACAGACATATTGCTACTTTGTACCCTGTCGGAAACCGTGCATATTGATATAGCCCATTCCTCTTCTCCAAAAAGGGTTGATATAACGCGTTATTGAGCACCAAAGAGCATATAAAGTCAGGGGCCGACAGTGTCAGAGCAAATCCGTGATACCAGCCTATAATAAATCGTGGGACTAGCCTGTCAAACGTAAGATTTATCTTTGGAAATTCACGGGGTGCTGCGGTGTGTATTTTGGACTTTCTTGCTTGGTTTTAGACGGTTGTGGTTTGGGAACTGGTTTTGGACTGTGTTTTTGTCACGTGTAGTTTGGTTGGTTGGCTTTTTAGTGTTTTTTGGGTGTTAGATAAGTTTAAAAGCAAACAAGCCAATATCAAAAAAAACTTTTTTAAAAACAAAGTTTTAAATAATTTGACGTCATTTTTTTATCGTATTCTTCACAGCAAAACCTTTTAATCGATACCCATATCATGGGGGTGCATAAAAATAAACTGTCCGCCATCTTTATGAGTCCGCCATATTGGATTTAGAATGACGTCACTATGCAAAATTTCAGCTCAATCGGTTGGGGATAACTGTTTTAAAATTCAGTTGCAAGGTTTGACCTAAAAAAAAAAAAACAAAAAAAAAAAAAACAAAAAAAAAAACTAATAAAAGCTTGTTAAAACACTACCCTTCTTTTAGGCTCCTTCGCTTTTGCCAATCGAATAAAAATACGCAATAATGAAATAAACAATGTAAGAAAAATACCATCTGCAGTGCGAAAACATTTCACGATTATACAAATAATAAACTAGCAATCCGCTCCTGACTAATTCACATAAACTTTCGGGAATAACAAATTCTCTAAACGATCGTGACAACAGCTTCAGAATCCATTAATATATTTCAAAGATCATAATAGCGGGCTGTGGGACTGTTCTAAAGAGATACCGCAGCACTGGAACACAAAGGGCAAAAGAAGGAACATGGATGGGTTTTAGTCAGTAGAAGTCTGACACTCCCTTCCGCTCAGCCCAGAGGGATATTTGATGATTTCCCATTCGAAAAAAAAAGATCATAATAGCCAGTAGCCACACAGGTAGGTAAAAAGCATTAAAAGTGCATTTGCAGGATGGAGTTTCATAGAAGGGATCCTGATTGTCTTGAGTTCAGGCGATGCTGATCCTGTCCCGTAATTACACGAGGGCTTTAACATTTCAACTTATCATAACATAACGCCTGTAATCCCCGAAGGGTTAGGCAGAGGTGTATCTAATAGTACACCCACATTTCGCCAGTTATGTTAAGTCCAGCAATGTAATGCAGCATCTAATAGGGCATGTAATAGCATGCAATAACTCTCTCTCTCTCTCTAGCATGTAATAGGGGCGAGTATATTGCCAGCAACTGGGCACAAATCCAGACTCCGTGGCTGCTTCTGAGAAATTTCAGATGGAAAATACCAATAACAATTTATTTTCCTAACCCGAAAATCGCTCAGGAGTCGCGCTTGAGAACGCTAGACCAACGAGACAGGCTGTGACATTACACTTCTTTACAAACGTGTTCCTTCCAACAACTATTCAAACAAATCCAATCATTCAAATTCATAATTTCCTAACAACCATTCAAGCCATAAAAAAACCATCCGATAATTGCCAATGTGCTGGTTGCACGTGACATAACGAAACGCGATTAGAATTTCTATTAGAAGGCACATGTTTAGCCGTGCTCAGCTAATATGAACCTATACTAATTGCGATGTGTTTCCCGGTAGCCGATAGACCCACACGTGTTACACTCTCCTCGGGGAAATTTGGCGAACAGTTACGTTGAGGTCGAGGAACAGAATTTATACGTCAGAGGAAATTAGAAAGGGAATTACGGTGATAATTTAATAAGGAGTACGGCTCTTAGACTTTGGTTATTATCTTTCTTGAAAAGTTTATTGAGATATTTTTGTTAAATAATCTGGGAGATTTAAGAAGCTCGAGGGTAAATAATAACAGCCGTTCGCGTCGATCTTCAGGTTAAGCAGCGCTTGTCTTGGTTGGTCCGGGGATGGATGACCACCTATACACACCGTGTTGCCTCCGTGTCTCGGAAAGTACGTTAAGCCGTTGGTCCCGGCTGTCATTTGCGGCAAAGACATTTAAATATTTCCGAAAGATACAAGACGGTACAAGACAGTACAACGGTACAAGACGCCGAAAACCGTAACCTACTACCTACTTGGTACTACTTAGTAACAAATCGGTCTATCTAGTGTCATACACCCGCTTGTCTGGTAGCATTCGTGTGTCAAAATCGTAAATGTTCGGGATCAAAAAATTGTATGACAATATTCCCAATGTCCGCTCTATAAATCTTTGAAATCTCTTTGTACTACCGGGATAAAAAATATCCTATATGTTGGAACATACAGGACATAGATTGTTTATAACCTGGAGGTTATAAACAATGTATGTGCTCTTCATCCAAATCCGTTTAGTAGTTAACAAACATTCATATATCAATCCATCTTCACAAACTTTCGATTTTATAAAAATAGTAAGAAAAGTAACTAGTAGCTACTCCATCCCACTTCTGTTCAAGTGAAAATACAGATGGCATAAAGAGCTGGAGCGGCATTGGCATCCTAATAAAACACAAAATGCGTCAGTCACTATTCCTTATTCATGTTTTTTTTTATAGACCCAGCAAAATATAGTTCAGGTCAACATCATATTTTCGTCACTGAATGCAGAGGATCCTCTAAGGGTGTATATCTTCTCGAACCTTACGTCAAGGACGACCCTAATAAATTTTGGTACGGAGGTTTGTACATCAGAAAGTCAGCATAATCTTCGACTGAAGCAGAAAGGTTACGTTGTTTTGTCATTTATAAAGTATTTATTGAAGCCTCACTTAATAGGCAAGATTATCAGGGGTCTAAGATGGCCGCATTAGCATAATCATAATAGGATAATAATATGAATTACGTTACAATTCGTAAAATGATTACAAAGTGACAATAACTGCGTATAACCATTTTATTTTTATTTTAGCGTGATTCACACTATTACGAGTATCCTATTATGATTCTGCTAAAGCGGCCATTTTAGACCCCCAGATGATCCTGGAAAACCTGCATTTTCTATTATTACACGATAAGAAAAACCTTAAAAATATACAAGTTGACTAGAAAACTGTTGGATGCAAGTCGCACGGGACCGGTCAATGTGTCGACACTTGGGGGAGGCCCATGTCCAGCAGTGGATGTCTTTCGGCTGAAGTGATGATGATGACTAAAAAACTTCTTATGCATTTCAACTATTAAAAATGTAAAGGAGCCTCATTCATAGGCACTATAATTTAACAGTATTTTTTTTTCTAAATCATTTTTTTTAACTTATGTGCGAGATTGGACCCAGAATCAGAGAGAACCAACCAGAGAGAGTTCCAGTACTGCGCGTAGCAAAATACAAATAAAGAGGGTAGACAGATTTGTCTGCTCTTAACATGTATTTTCAATTCACCCGCATTCTCCAGTCAACCCACGGTGCTTGCAACAGCGTCGAAATATCGGGAGCTCAAAATAATGGACTATCACGGAAGATAATATTCTGTAAGTGACAGTATAAGTTTACCTTTTTTTTTCAAATAAAATATAAACTATTCGTAAATTCAATAATCATTTTGAGGTCATTTGGGATCGACATTAAAATTAATTAAAATCCTAAGAGTAAAACAAAAACAAACATCTATTAATTTAGAAAAAGGAATATACTCGTGGTTTTATTTTATTTATACATTGACTTCTTTCTTTACCCAACTACGACGAAAGGTCCTACATTCAAAAATATCCGAAAGAAAATATTTTTTTCAAGAAAATCTCCTGCCTGAGGTAAGTATAAATAAATCACTAGCTTATAGCTCAGAGCCGTCCGTGTGGCGTATCTCTTATATCAGCGCGGTACGTATAAAATGTAATGATTTACGCCCTTGCGTTCAAGGGGATCCTTACGTTTGGGGAATGAGGGAGTTTCTTCAGAATTAGTTGTTTCAAAGGTTGGGTGTTAATTTGTGACTTAATTGACATGTCTATGGTTACTTGTTTAAGTCTTCCAAGATAATAAATACTTTTATTCGATAAGAAGGTACCTCAGAATCTAACTTAAGAATTAAAAAGGGCATTTAATTATTTGGCCTGCCTATGTTCCGCCATTTTGTTTTATTTTGAAAATAACGACCATGCATTATCAAGCGAAACTTTAATAGCTTTTATTTCGGAAATGTGACGTTTTAAAAGTTTTAATCATTTATCACACTTGTTTGTTTTGACGCCAGGTATTGATTGATAAGGTTTCAAGCGTGGCTAATAAAATCAAAGTTGTACTGATTATGCCATCAGTGAATAGATTTTAACTTTGATAGCTTTTATCTGTGATCAATGCTCGTGCCTTCTCCGTTCAGAAGAGGCCTTTGCCCAGCAGTGGGACAGTGGTAGGCTGGTAATATTATTATTATCGTTTATTCATTTTTAGACATATTTTTTATATTTTTACATATTGTTTCAAAAAATATTATATAATATAAAAAATAGAATTCCGCCGGTGTCGGGAGCAGGGTCCAAGCTACCGGTGGTTAGGGCTCCAGAGACGGGAACCCCCTCACAATGCGAGCCGTATCGAGGAGTGTTGCATTATTATTATTAGCTTATATCTTGGAAATCTGACACTTTTAAAGAATTTGTCACATACAAAACTTTTTTGTATTGATTAATACAGTAGGTTTTATGCATGGCCGCTATTTTGACAACGAAATAAAATGGCACAAGATAAGCAGGTCACGCTTCATACAAAAATCTTCCACCCCCTGTCCTGAAAGAAATTTGGGACCTGATAAATTGTTATAAAGCTGTATACAGGGTTTAACAAGATCCTTAACGAAGCCGTCAACCAAGCATTAAGTACATCAAACTAAGTATCTTGACGCAAAAAAGATTGCTGGGAAACGGCTTTTTTCGGGGTGAAAAATCACGGTTTACGGTATGACTCAATGTAACATACTCAAAACATTGTGCTGATGGATGGGTTGAATAGTACGGAGGTCGTGGAGGTGTTAAAAATCTTACTTTATAAACATGTATTTAAAAAAAACTTGTGAAAAAGTTGAAACTTTGACCCCCAATATCTCCGTAACTAGAAGATTCCCAGGTATGGTCTGGAAAAAAAAGATCGCAATGACGGGGAGAACAAGTGCCTTTCGACTTCATTAAGAGTCTTGTTACACCCTTTATTATGGATCTTTTGAAACGTGACAAAAATCGGAACTAAAGTCATCATCTTGTTTTTCAGTACTTTTCACAAAAAAAAACACAAATTTTTACAAACGGCGCACCTTTACAAACGAAATTCTGGCGCCGAACGATCTCTTGCATAGTGAGCAAGGCATCAAAACAGTTTTAATTATTATGTCCGAGAGGATTTCTTTCCAAAAATAAAAATAAAAAACACCAAAATTCAGAATTATGAGCTTTTCTCGCGTCGTTGTACCTTTTTGCAAGTAAAAGTGGGTATTTAATAATTTATTTATGAGCAATTGTACAGTCAAAGTAAAAAATAAATGCGTCACCTTAAAAGTTTTCTTTTGTTTCCTCCGTGCACGTTAGAACGTATCAGGGCCTTGCCCGTGACATGGACGGACCGTGACGTCAGAAAAATATCGGTGTGTACATTTTATAAGAACTCGTTCACACACGTCCGTGCCCGGGCCGGCGACGAAGCTTCAGTGCCTACATACATATGGCCACGGCCCTGTCACGTCGTGGGCACGGCCCTGATATGTGCGGATAGACCTTTACTGATTCAGTAAGTCAGTGCAATCATAACGTCAATGTCACAGAATATCTCAGTTGACATTGACAGTACAATCATAAAGGTTTTAAATGCTATTTTCACTTGAAAACAATTATCAAGTAATTATGTTATTATATTCTTCTATGCAGTATATTTTTAGTGCCATAGATTCAATAGGCATAATGTGCAATAACTCGATAAAGGGAAGATTTAAAACCTCACATAGGTTTTCGCAACTCGACTGTACATGCGAAAGGTACCAGATAAATATTCTTAAAGGTATTCAAAATAGAGCCTGCTACCCTTTAACAGATATAAGTTTTAATGAAAAAGTTAAATAATTACTTACCTTACCGAATCCGCTTTGATGGTATAGAAAAAGGAATTTTGAGTTCTAAGTAATTAATAAAGTGCCAAGTTAATTAACATCAAATTGCTGTTATTGAAAGATTTGAATGATCTCTTCAATAGATACAGAATAGGATAACATTCAATAGGTTTGACAAACAACTCAGTGAAAATCTTAAAACCTACAACTAACACGAAATAAAATAATTTGCAAATTACGAATAAAAACATTTCAATTTGAAGATTGCTATCGTAAAATCGTTTGGATTTTACGATAGCATCACGCCTGTAATCCCCAGAGGGTTAGGCGGAGGTGTACCCAATTATAGTACACCCACATTTCGCCAGTTATGCTTAAGTGCCATGTAATAGGGGGTGAGCCCATTGCTATCAACCAGGCACAAATTCAAATCCGGACTCCTTGGCTGCTACTGAGAAAATTCCTGAAGGAAAAACTGAATAACAGTTTGCCCGACCCGAGAATCGAACTCAGGACCTCATGCTTAGCAATCGCGCTTGCGACCACTCGACCAACGAGGCAGCCATTCGTATCGTATTCATAAATTAAACTTAGAAAATAATTTGAATGAAATAATTTGTCAGATAAATTTTATCCATGAATTTATGCAACGGCCCAGCTGAAAACCGGTGTTTTTGATTTTGTGTTTCTTTAAAGTTTGTAAAAACCAGGGCTTGGAACCGGTTTTGAAATACTGGTTAATATTGTTCATAAAACCGTTATAATATCGTTCTTCGATTAACCGGTTAATTACAAAAACGGTTTATACTAAACCTAAATCATTTTGGATACCGGTTTTTGCAGTAAATATTATTTTAATACTCGCACTAACCTAAATAAACCGGTTTTACTCTTACTCCATTCAAGTATTTTGTTGCACTCACGACAATTAGAACGAAACTACGAGGGCGGTCGAACACAATCTGCTTGTGAGTGCGTGATTCGTTGGCGTGGAGTGACTAGACCGAGAGCTTTATTATTGTAGATGTAAGAGAGATGGCGTAGTAGATAAAACTCTTATTTACTTACCGCCGAATCTCAAATTAACCGGTTAATTTCGCTCAACACAATCGGAATTTGTAAAAAACGGGTTCTCCCACTAAAACACCGGTGACCGAAACCTAAACCGCAATGGTTTCTGGTTCGGGGTCAATGACCGAAACCGGTTAGGAAAATTAACCGTTTCCGAGCCCTGGTAAAAACAACAAAAACACATGCTGCATAATGTCTTTATTTACAAATTCTACAAACACATTCCTCTCAAAAAATTTCCTGTTCCCATTAACCCACCAACTTCCCTCCCTACTGCAGTAACGTGCACAAAAACAAAGGAATGTCTGTCATTTAATAAAAAAAGTTCCTTATTGTTTTACTGATGATTAGCGAAATCTCCCGAAGCGGTGCTAGTTAGCCACGAAACCATTTTCCCTAATGCAAAAGTTTACGACATTTCCTTTGGCGAACTTAGGGCGTTATCACATTGACGATCCGCGAGCCCACTCACGTGCTCCCCGTTTATTCGCTACGCGTTCGTCAATGTGTTTGTTTATCAAACATTTTGACGAGTTTTTTTTTGTGTACCTATTGTCATGTGTACAAAAGGAATATATTATTATATAAGACTGTTTAGTTTTAACTATTCGACTATATTAGTTTATTATTTTTATTCCATAACAACGACTTTCACTTGAAACAGTTTTGAGATAACTTTGTATGGGGCTTGCCTGCCTGGATTTGTGCACGGTTGATATTATGGCAATAGGCTCGCCTCCTTTTGCATGGGACTTAAAAACATAACTGGCAAAATGTGTATTAGGTACACCTCTGCCTAACACTTCGGGGATGACAAGCGTGGTATTATGTTATGTTTAATATTATTGTAGTTTCTAAACCCGCCGATCAACTTTTACCAGCAGAGCAGATACGAATTTCTGAACTGTCCTGTGGATTGGGAATAAAAATATCAACGCTGTGTTTTAGTAAACGACACCCGCGGGGATAAAGTGTACGGCCATGCATGTGCTGGGAAACAAACAACGAACAAACATTTTTGTTTTCAACCAATATTTTACACTAAAATATTAACTATCATGTACACAAATATTGTACATTCATTTTACTATGCTTTTTAGGGTTCCATACCCATGGGGTAAAAACAGAACTCCATTATTAAGACTCCACTGTCCGTTTGTCTATCTGGCTATCTGTCACCAGGCTATATCTCACGAACCGTGATAGCTAGACAGTTGAAATTTTCACAGATGATGTATTTGACGACCCGAATGGCGCAGCGGTAGTGAGGCTGCCTTACGTTCTTAGGGTCCCGGGTTCGAATCCCGGTAGGAGCTTATGTTTGTGTGATGAGCATGACATTTGTTTCCAAGTCATGGATGTTTATATGTATAATAAGTATGTATTTACAAACAAAAAGTATCTATGTATCTATCAATTATCTGGTGTCCACGAAACAAGCCTCGTCGCTTAGTGTGGCACCTAGATGGCGCTGTGTGTAATGTCCAGCGATATATATTTATTTATTTCTGTTGCCGCTATAAAAACAAATACTCAAAACAAAATAAAATAAATATTTAAAGGGGACTCCCATACAATGAACCTGTTTTTTTTTAAAGGTAATTCGTGCGCGAGTCCGACTCGTACTTGGCAGGTTCGCTTATCTCGTGCCGACAGGAAACTTACCAATTTGAGAATAACTTAGGTTTAAACACAAGGTTGGTAGAGACACTAGTTAAATATTTTGACGGTACGATTGGCGTAGTGGCTGAGCAATAGACTGCTGCGCTCCATGTAGGGCATGCGAAACCAGGTTTTGGTCCTAAAGCCCGGGATAAACCGGTTTTACTATGGGACGGTGCGATTCGAAAAAAATATTTGAATGGCCGAATGGAGTTGTTCCGGGTCTGGCTGTTTGTGTGTGTGGATTTAAATATTTGTAAAAGTACCCACGATACCGGAGAAATGATTAGTTTGCGGCAACGTTTAAGGTGGAAGTATAGTGTAGTGTGCGCAGTGTAGCCCGCGAAATTAAAATTTTCTTACGTTGTTTGCAATTTGTAGGTCAAATGAAATGGGTTAAATGAACTTTGAGGGTTGTATTGATTTTAATGATTATAATTCTGTAGCTACATACGTGTTACTGGCGCGACTCTTTTTTCATCAACATACAACTTGACATTGACCTGCAAATTGCAATAAACGTTAAAAATATTAATTTTGCGGCCTACCCTGACGCTTCTACCTTAAAAAGAAAAAGCCTCTTGCATCAGATGTACTTAAGAAGGAAAAGCATAAGCACAATCACCCAAGAATGTTCCTACTGCTGGAGCTCATGAGCTCCCTCTCTGAGACAGGGAGTTAAAACTGGATACATAAATCACTTCATTTAATTGATAGCCTAAAAAAAAGATGAATTTGATTATAACAGCATAACACTACGAAAATTCAGAAACGTGACAAGAATTAATTTGTATTCTCTAAAAATACAACAGTAAAAAATCCTCTGTGAGTCCGCGCCCTAAGGACAGGTCCTAAAATAATTATGTAAATAATGTCCAAGGGCTTACATTCCGCAGATACCTGTAGGGGCTCGACTTCCGACCTTTTGCAAACGAAGGATCTCTCCAGGGTCGGATGAGAAGGTATTTACGATGATGTGAAACATGGTAATATTTCGTAACGTTTTTATGTGATTTTTGTTTTTTATTGTAATATTTATTCGGGGTATGTTTTTTTGTGAGTTCTTATTTGTTTGTGTTAAAGGATTGTTTGTGTAAATACAGAAAAAAGGGGTGTCCTGAAAATAGGTGAAGGGTTTGGTTTTTGTATGTTTAAATAATGATTATTTTTTCGAAGG
Organism: Eugnorisma glareosa; assembly: GCA_947578425.1. Classification (NCBI taxonomy): domain Eukaryota; kingdom Metazoa; phylum Arthropoda; class Insecta; order Lepidoptera; family Noctuidae; genus Eugnorisma; species Eugnorisma glareosa. The sequence continues at coordinate 16,469,275 of OX387979.1, forward strand.
ACACAAATGATTATTCTCTGTGTGAGCTTAAAGTCAATAGATTAATACAGGGCGTAAGGACAGCCCTCCACAAACTGACAGGCTGCATTCAGCTGCTTATTTTGAATCATATTCCGCCGGAATTTTTCTCCGGTTTTTATTTTCAGTTACTATTCCTTTGTTTCAATGTAAAATTACATTCCCTGTCCGCAGCACTCCATTTATGTAAATAAAAAAAACGACGCGTGAAATCAGCTGTTCACTTCCTGCCTAACTACAGAGTTCATCGAACTCGTCGTCTCGCTTGTCGTTCGCTACGTGCGTTTTGCCTCGTTAATGATACATTGCGTATGAGGAAATAAAACAAATTAATTTTATTGGATTCCCATAACATTCCTGAAACAATTTCTTGTACCGGTCATCTTAGTATGATTATACTGAATTCACCCCATCAGTTTGTGGAGGGCTTTTCCTTACACTCTGTATAATATCTGGCCAGTGACATCTTATCAGAGCTGTTCCTAAAAAAGCCCACATGATAAAATTACCCATCCAACGTTTTTTTTAATATTTAATAGGCTTGCGTTTGGCCGCTAGTCGCCTAATTAAGCGATGATGCGGCCTAGGATGGAGCACGCTTCCTTAGAAGAATCCAATTCACTCGAACTTTGAATAGATCCAGAGTATAATGATCAGGGGACAGAGAAGCCGGCAATGAATTCGGCAGCCTGGCGGTTCGCACAATAAATGAATGAATTATTTAAACTTTTAAATTAAAAACCGCTAGCACTAAAAGCATGAATATTTTCACAAAAATTCTTTATTTAAGAACTGCTAGCATTTTTTTTTTTTTTTTACCGATGGGAAATCATCAAATAACTCCCGCTCTGGGCTGAGCAGGAGGGAGTGTCAGACTTTTACTGACTAAAACCCATCCATGTTCCTTCCTTTGCCCTTTGTGTTCCAGGGCCGCGGTATCTCTTTCGAACAGTCCCGCAACCCTGGCAGGAAGAACTGCTAGCATTAAGAAAACATCAGAGTAAAATCACCACCTAGAAGAGGATGAAAGTTTAGATGTTCCTCATTTTTGCTGCTATTTTTCAATGTACATCGGGCACACGGCTTGTACATTCACACATTCTGTATCTGTATCAATTACAAAATCACATTCAAGTTCCTTTCAGTACAAACACCCTTTCTAGATAAACCAAGTCAATATTTAGATGGAATCTTCAATAGTACATATAAATATGGGGTGCGTCTGTTTATCTGTTGTCTCGGATCAGATTGAGGAAAACGCATTAGGGATGTGTTTGTATGGTTGAACTTAGTAAGGGATTCGTAAGGTTACAGGTAGACCAGACAAGGTATGCGCTTCGGAAATCTTCGTATTTCCGAGTTAGTGCGAACGTCATACACAATACTAATAAACATAATACACATACCATGGAGCGTTTGTATGAAGTTTTTTGTATGTTACATCACACCTTTTTCTTTGTTAAGATACCTACTCCCGTACATAGTCCGTCATCCGTCACTTAAAAGTTTTTTTAATCTGTTTTAGAATCGCAAAGACTTGTTTATCTCTAGCCATGGTGAGTGGTAATGGTGACACAAAATAGGTAAATACCCTCAAGTTAATAAAGTAATAGCTCTAAGGTAACAGTTCTATAATAGATTTTTCACTTCTCATGCTCTAAAAGTACAATCCAACATAGGCCAAACCACATAGGTCCAATATAGGCCTACAAAGCGAAATTAAAATAGGGATAGGGATTTTAATTTCCTTCATGTGAGATAGACAAACTGAAACAGCCAGTAAATATACTACCTACTATCTTTGGAGGTGGAGCATCTTCATTGTGAAAATGCAGTTGAGAGTTTTAGTTCCATGGTTTTTCCGCAAAGAAGGTGGCGCCATGTGTTTTAAATTGTTAATCTGTGACTGGTTTTTATGAAAAAACTGACCGCGAATTTCAGAATTTTTGTCAAGTGTAAATTTGTTCGGTTTTAAATAAATTTATTAAGAATGTCCAGTGACAGTGAAGAGTTGGACGTCGAGCAAAGAGTAAAAGACTAGATAATCTTTTGCCGCCAAAATCGCGGAAGATTTACCTAAAAACTTACGAGTTTTGTGGACTGGAGGAATAAGAAACATATAAATTCTTTCACTCAAAGCGTCTTTTTAGCATATTTTGATGAATTATTGTCGCATAAATAATATTACAAATAACTCGAATCGTACATTTAGCTTCAAGATAAAAAAAAACTGTGATTTTTATTTTATTAAGTCATGTTTATTAAATGTTTTTGTACTAAATTGACTATTTTTCTCGCACTCAAAGTGAAAAGTACAGTTTGCACGAGACTAAACGCCAATTTAATATACCCTCGGTTTCATGACTCTCTGGTACATTATGGCTTCGTTTAGTCCCTCGTTATAAAATATACTATAACTATCGCGCTTTCGTATTTCCCTAAATGACCGACGGTTGTCGAAACGCACACTTTATCTGGGAGATCTGTACTGTATGGGTGGTTAGTGTATTTTTGTGTTTGGTATGCTACTCACGTTTTCAAGTTTTGCTGTATCAAGTAGTGTATTAACCCCGTTCCAGGGCGGAAACTTTTTATCAGATGTACGAAAAATGTGGTGGGGAGACAAATCTTGACTGTTTGATCAGTGAATTTTATTTATCTGTCTTGATCTGCATTTCCATAAAATTATTTATATGTATCGGTCCTGATTTTAGTGAAAGAGGAGACACCAATTACCGACGATTTCAGTTTAATTTAGTTGATTGGATAACGATATCGCAATCTATATCAAAATTAATTTCGTCTGAAACCTTAGTCCTGTGTTATAGAACATCACTCAAGATTCAAGCATTGCTTAAAACTAGTGTCAATTAACAAATCAAATGGTTTAAGTAACGCTTGAATATCCTGTAAACGTGCCTTAGACTTACTTAATTATGATTTATTATATCTACTGGCTTATGCCCGCGGTTTCGCCCCCGTGGAGTTCGGTAAGTGTCCCACGGGATCATACCACCGGGATAAAAAATATTGTTAATCCAGGTTATAAACTATCTGTGTGCCAAATTTCATCCAAATCCGTTCCGTAGTTTTTGTGTGAAAAATTAACAAACATACATCCATCCATCCTCACAGACTTTCGCATTTAATTTTATAATATTAGTAGGATGTCAGTTTTCTGTAAACCGCCATATTTATTACTGATTGTATCGGTAAATAAGTAAATGAACACGCAATTTCAACGATACTCAATTGTGTTTACTCATAAAAGTGTACAAAAATATCCGAATACAACATTAAAAAAAATACAGCTGCAAAATGTAACGAAATATTTTCCAGCCAGCTCATAATTCACCAAAAAATGAACAAGTTAAAACCGGTTAATGGCATAATAAACTCTTTTGTCGCATTTTCAGTGCAGTGTCATAATGTTCCAGTATTTTAACAGAACAACCCTCCAGAGGGTGCCCGGGGGTAGTGCGGACGTGTAGTTGGTGGAGGGTTAAATAATAAAAGAGTGTTTGGTGGGAATTTTCGACGAGGCTATGAATAAAGTTTGATGCAGTTTAGTAGCCAATAGATGGCCAACTACAGTACTTTCGCAATTTTTATGTCTTGTGACTGGGACTGTAGCTACATTTCATTGATCTTTGTTTCGACAATTCATAAGTGCCTTTATCTGGTTTACTTGAAATAAATGCTTTGATTTTGAGGTAAACAAAAGATAAATGCGAATAGCATCTTCTTAATGGGTGCCTTGCATATTGCATTATGAGTCCATAGTGTTTCTACTGCTGAAACTCGACTGTAATCCACCACAATTGATACCCGTGTAGATTGATGGATGTCAGATGGCTTGAATTTTTAGGTTTTCACTGTTTTAACAGTTAAGGGGAAATGTGAAAATAAATTTTCCAAGCATCTTTGAAAATTCCCCACGTTCCATATATCCCTACTGGCATATCGCCGCGTCTGCGATCGTCTAATGTTCAATAGATTTAAATTAAACAAAATAATTTACAAAGGCAAGGTCTAAGTGCTCATTTACGGAGACGCGGCGCGTTGCACGGCGCGGTGAGCGGCGCGATGTTATAGGAAAAATCAATAATAATATGAGAGCAGCCGGAATTTTTTCCGCGTTTGACACTATAGACCACGAATTACTGCTTACAAAAATGACGCATTATGGTATAAGAGGAAAGGCCTTGAAATTATTCTCTTCATATCTCAAAAACAGAAAAATGTTCTTAGAAATTGACGAAATACAAGATGGCTCCAAAAAAGTTTACAAATCGGCAACTGTAATGATGACTACGGGCGTCCCGCAAGGATCTATATTGGGACCTGTTTTATTTATTAATGACTTAATCAATTAAATGAATACAATTTTACCTGACATTGATATAGTAATTTTTGCAGATGACACAAATGCTATAGTAGCAAATGACATAGATACATTAACAGAGACTGTAAAAGCAGCAATACAAGCATTTCACGTGTGGTTCACTATGAACAAATTGTTAATCAACACCGCAAAGACCAAAATACTATTATTTAGAACGACAGCCCGTAATAAGGACGATTTAGAGGTTATTTTGAATGATGTTAAAACAGCTCTCGTCAAAGAAGTTATTTTCTTGGGTGTACACATAGACGAACAGGTCAATTGGAAAACAGAATTAAATGCTATAAATGCATCAGTATGTTCCGCATGTTATGCTTTAAGATCACTTAGAACTGAAATTGGCATTGAGCAATTGAAAATGGTATATTTCGCGCTAGTAGAATCAAAGATTAGATATAGCATAATGTTTTGGGGAAACAGTTATAAATATAATATCAAAACAGCTTTTGTGTTACAAAAACGCGCAATTCGCACAATAGTCCATATCTCGCAAAGAGAGAGTTGCCGTGAACATTTTATAAATCTGAATATACTAACAGTGCCGAGCATTTATGTATTTGTACTTCTAAGTAACATGGCCAAATAAATGCATCTATATGAGACAGCAGAAGAACGACAGATTAGGGAAGGCATACGGAGACAAGACATTATACGTTACAAGGTACAGCCTAATTTGAATATTGTGAGGCACAGTCCTAGATATCAATCAGTTATATTATTTAATAAGTTGCCTCTACATATAAAAAGCGCTATTTACTCAAGCTCCTTTAAAAAGCAACTAAAAAGTTTCCTATTATTCAATAGGAAACTTTTTAGTTTGAAGTGTCTTTATGCTGTTGAAGATCTATGGATAATGAAATTCCTATATAGTAATATGTTATATTTTGTTTTTGTATTTGTGCATTGTTATAATATTTTAGCGTGTTCTTGTTTTTCTTTTTTTCTCCATATGTAATTTTAATTTTCTATGTAATTTCAGATACAATTTATAGTTCATGAATAAATGACTAATGACCTAGAAAACGTGAGTATCACGATCCGTATGAAAACCAAACGGGCTATTTTTTGACTACTTATTACGATCTGATAAGCACTATTTAGTTACTATACAAACAAATTACTTTACAAGATAGACTACGTTTTTGTTCATTAAATGTCTAGAAACCAGCTGAAACATTGTTGTTTTAAACAAATTAGCTTGCTGCAGCAGTAGCCACGTTAAGCATAAAATGCATAAATCTATAAAAATAAAAGGTACGTACAAAAAGTGTTTTAGCTACCTAGACTATGTAGTAGGCTCTATTTCTAGTTTTTCTGTCAGCCCAACCTTGCCCCTTATTATCTTGCTTGCTTTATTCAAGCCAGTGCTTTAACCACAGACATAGATTTACTTAGAGAACGCGAGAATCACGATCCGTATGAGAACCAAGCGTGCCATTTTTAACTACCTAAAGCACTATTTAGTTACTTTACAAACAAATTACTATACAAGATAGACTACGTTTTTGTTGAGTAAATGTCTAGAAGCGAGTTGTAACGTGTTGTTTTAAACAAATTAGCTTACTGCGACAGTAGCCACGTTAAGCATAAAAAGCTGGGCACGCGAAGTAGGTATTATAAACACTCTTGTACTTGTAGAATAAATGCTTGCTGAAAAGTTTGATTTTTAAGAGTAATGCAAATGTAATTCACATTGTTACTATCAAGTAGATGTCTCTTGCGTCTTCATGCGAAGATTTCAGAAATGAATGAAGACTCTTAATAATATATAATTTAAAATAAGTTTTTATTGGTCTATGTTACAAGGAAACTGATTTAACTGCGTTACCTAATATTATCAGCACTAATTGGCTAGCAAGCAAATGGGAGCATCATAAAGGTGAACTAATTGAGAAGATAAATGTAGTGAAAAAATCAAATAAACTAAAAAAAAAACACAGACAACAAAAAGCAAGTAAACTATTGACATTCATATTTTATGCCTATTCATCAAATAGTTTGTTCGACTATACCAAATCAAATAGTTTGTGTCGCCGTGTGTACATGAAGTAAGTTTGAAAAGCAATTTATTAACGAAGCTTCACGGTAAACAACCATAATATATTACGTAAAAAATAATCGAATCTTGCGAAAGTAATGGAAAGAAGACAAGATTTTCGAACAAAAATAAGGTATTTTCATATAAATCATAATATTTACAAATTCTCCGTATAGCGAACGTGTGTAGGTACGTACTTGTCACTGAGTGTGGTAATAATATTTTACTTTTATTACACCATTTATGGCTGAAATAACAAATAAGCTCTCTTTCTAACTCATGTAATAATTTATATTGCTATCTCGCTTGTTAGAAGTAAAGGTGATTTCTGGGAATAGTGTCGCCATGTATTTTTGTGAAATTGTGAGACAATTTCTGGAGTTATTTTGTTCATTTTATTTTGTTCGACTTTCATTGTTTTTGTTAAAAACGGCTTTACCTTAGAACAGTCCTAAAGCTGCTTGCTTCATAATCACGCCTGTAATCTTTGAAGGGTTAGGCAAAGGTGTACCCACATTTCGCCAGTTATGTTTAAGTCCCGTGTAAAAAGGGGCGAGCCTATTGCCATCAACCGGGCACAAATCCAGTCTCCGTGTTTGCTACTGAGAAATTCCTGATGGAAACTTCCAATAACACTTTGCCTGACCTGGGAATCGAACCCAGGACCTCATGCTCAGCAGTCGCGCTTGCGACCACTAGACCAACGATAGTATGAGTGCAAAAGACATTTTAAAGTTCAGGTTATACACAGTATATATGAAAAAGGAGACAGTATCTTAACACACAGTTCAGTATCTACACAATTATATTTCTAGACATTATAGTTCATAAGTAAAACACTGAAACTTCGTAACTTCATAAACTTAAATACACAATCAAAACTTAAATACCTCCTAACATTCCGAGATACATTTTCTCCTTTATAAGCAGAGCCGGATTAACCATTTGGCAGAGTAGGCAACTGCCTAAGGGCCCACATCAGCTAGGGCTCCGCGAGCGCACAAAAGAAATTGAAAATGTTGGGGCTGAGGAGTTAAGCATTAGTCAGGTGATGTTGCTGATGATGCAGCAGTTGCAGCATCAGGTTGAGATAACCATGTCGTTGCCATATAATATCACTGCATACATTGAAGTTACAGAACAGGTCAGGATACCAAATTTAGAATCTACCAGACCTCTGGAAGTTACTCACATCCCTCCATCAACGTGAACAGAGCTAATGACCTTCAAAAAGGGGCCCGAGAATTGCATAGCCTAGGGGCCCCGACATAGTTAATGCGGCCCTGTTTATAAGGAAAGAAGCTGTCAAGTTCATTTTATCTTATTATGAAACAATTTGTAAGTTAATTCTCATTTAGTAGGACAGCGCTTCGTACTCCTATTACAAATGTTATGAAGTAGAACAATTTCAAGTTTAATGTTAAGATAAATAAAAATGAAATCATCTCTGATTTGAAAAGTTTAAGATTATATCATCTTTGAATATTCACTTTGATCATCATCATCTGCCTAGCCTTTTTCTAAGAATATTAAGGTCGGCTTTCAGTCTATCTGTATGCAGCTGAATTACAATATTTTACCTGTAGCGACGAAGACCAAGGTAACTATGGATGGATTGTCTAAGGAATGATTTGAAGGAAAAAGGAGTAAATGATAGCCCGACGGTTGACGGATGAGAATGGAAGAAAAAACCGTGTTGCGCCGTCCCCATGTGACATGGGACAAGAGCAGGGGGTCTAAAATAGCCGCTTTATCAGAATCATAATACGAATCACGTTAAAAATGTAAAACTCTTAAAATGGACTTTATGGTTATGACCACCAAGTCCATTTTAAGAGTTTTAAATTTTTAACGCGATTCATATTATGATTCTGATAAAGCGGCCTTTTAGACTCTCAGGAAGACGATGACCTGAAGCGACTGCCTATCTGACCTTCATAACCCACTTACCTGGTAACAAGATACCCCGTGGCAAGACTCGTTGCTGTCTTACGGCCGTTTTCTATAACTTACTTACGTATAACGGTTAGTTATAAACTATAAATCTATAATAAAAATAAAAATATATCTATAATAGTAATAAAAATATGTACAAGTATCAAAAGGGTTACAGGGCGTCAACAAATTCGGTTAGTTAATATGCCTTACTCCAATAGCTATCGGTGTTTCTATAAACAAAGTCAGTAATGAATTGACAGGAATATCCTATCCACGTCACTTGTCTGTCTCTCGGAAAGTTGACAGTTGATGTTTCTTTAACTGTTTATCTGAGATAGCAACGTTCCGTTAACTGTCAGTAAGTTACTAAAAACGGCCGTTAGTTGCCACGGCTTTTTTAAATTAATTATTTTAGTTTTGAAATGTCATAGATGCTTTCTACGTGCACAACTTGCTACATCGTTCTCACATAGTGTACCACCTCAATATTTGTAACAATATGCTAATTTAAAAGAGTTTCCATGGAGTTTCTTGTCCGTTCTTCTCCATAGAGATCTACGCTAGGGAATGGGCAACTACTGACAGTACTTTCACAGTTTTTATGTCTTGTGACTGCGACTGTAGCTACATTGTTATCTTTGTTTCGACAGTTCAAAAACCGGCCTATAACTCGCCTCCTTGAAAGAAATGCTTTGATCTTTATGATTTTGTTGTACATGAAGCTGTACATGTCCAGTATAACTTAGCCTCGTTTTGTACAGATTTTATACAATGAGAGATCCGCATAATCTGGTTCTGTATAGCTTGATTGGCCGTCGTGTGTACGTATATAACAATTGTCAACGATCTATGTAATAACAGTTTGGATGTTTAAAATAATTATTAAGGTGAAAAGTTAATTTAAGTAAATTAAATTAGATTTTGTATGGACCCCGTCCCCACCCTCCAATAGTCATAAGATACACGTCATTGAGGATTTATAACTCGAGAAATACAAGAGAATTGTAAGATATGATTGATGGGAAATATTCCAGGTTCATCCCTCATCCTAATAATACTATAAATCCGAAAGTATGTATGTGAGGATGGATGGATGGATTTTTGTTACTCTCACGCAAAACCTACTGACCAGATTTTGATGAAATTTGGCACAGAGATAGTTTATAACCTGGATTAAAACATAAGATTATTTTTATTCCGGTAGTATGATCCCGTGGGACAATTACCGGGTGAAGCCGCGGGCATAAGCTAGTATTATATGAAGATAGCTGTAACAGTAAAAAATCTTACCTTCCAGACGCTTTGAACGACACTTGTTTTTAAATCTGAGGAGGGTGGGGACGTTTCTTGCCAATATCCTTTATACCCACTCTAATTACACAAATTCTTAATACCAATGTAATCTCTTATCAATATTGTGATCAATTTGTAATAATGATTGATTGTTGTTATTTTAGTTAAACAATCAATATTTGAACAAACCGACGGATGACATGAAGTTTGACAGCAAATTTACTGATTGGATCCTTGAGTAAGGGCTCATCTTTCCCATTAGGCATCTGTGTTCAGATAAATAAATAATAATTACTTACGGAAATTCACAGAACCAAACCGGAGGACGGATTTGTGATTGTTTTTAGAGCAATAAGTTGGCCCTTAAATAGAGGACCCCATAGCTAAATTATAACAACATCTCGGGTCGATATTTAGCTCAAGCCGCCTTGCCTAGTTCGCTCTGCGGATGGGTGTCCACCCATTATCTACTGAGTTCCCTCTGTACCTCGGAAAGCACGTTAAGCCGTTGGTCTCGGCTGCCATTTGTAGATCTTTGGCAGTCATTAAAGGTAGTTAGTGGCCCGAATCTGACAACCAGTCTTACCAAGGGGTATCGTGTTATCTAGTAGTTACTGGTGTAGCTCAGATAGGCAGTCGCTCCATGTAAAATACTCCAACATAAGTTGGGCAAAGGCTATAGGCTAAAAGATTACATTGGCCCGTAAATGCAGTCAGGAGAAATTCATGTTAAGTTGATTTTTTCTACCAACTTAATAGTCCATACAATCAAATTTCGACTTCAATTCTTTGGTAGTTGTATGAAATAGCTGTAATATGACAAATTGACGAATGTTTAACATTGTGTTAAAATATGATTTTTAGGTAATACAGTTCCCTGTCTGCCTCTACGTTTCCTAACTAAAGGCGATATATTTTTAAATATTACAATATCACGGCTGAATTCCCAAAGGGTTAGGCAGACGTGTACTTAATAGTACACCCACATTTCGCCGGTTATGTTTTTAACTCCCTTGTAATATGTAAGGCGCGGTGATGGTGGAGTAAAGCTGTGACCGAGTAACGTCCAAGGACTGGAAAGAGAAGTGTTGGTCGTCCGGCGGCGAGATGGGCAGACGACATTGTTGCCATCGCGTGAATATCCTGGATGAGGCTGGCACAAGAGCGTGGAGCTTGACACTAGCAAAGAAAGGCCTATAACTAGCAGTGTGGTGAAGTCGGGCTGTGGGTGATGATGACGTAATAGCCTATTGCTTTCCTTCATCCGCATATATTTTATATGTTATTCTAAATAATTTTAATTTTTAATAAAATAATAATAAATTCTATTTGCATGAAGGAACGAAATATGTAATAAATTAATGTAAATGGTTAACAGCCAATTGGGCATAATATTAATTTAATTTAATTGCCAAAAACAATTAATTGTAAATAATGGATTGATGTACATACAGTGTGTCACGCGCATTACTATTAAGGAAAGCGCTGACACAAAGGCAGGAGGCACGCCGCGTGCGCATCATCGACCCAGTTGCTACGAGGGGAAACTGATGACACAGAACATGAGGCCCGGAGACACCGTCTACGTGACCGAACCCGCTCACTTCGTATCCACCATCGATCGAGTCAATTTGATTTTCCAATTATTATAAATTATTTTTATTAAAATAAATTAGTTTGTAATAAATTCGGTTTTTTTGAGTCCTCCGGCAGTAGCCCACGTAATTGGTGTAAGGAATCCATAAAGCTATTTTTATTTATTCCAACAGCCGAGCATAAATTCAGACTACTATTAAGAAATTGCTGACACTTTTCTCGTCCATTGGAATCGAACCCAGGACCTCATGCTCAGCAGTTGTGCTTGCGACCACTAGAACAACGAGCCAGATTTTTTTGTTAACAAAAATCCGACAGGACAGCTCAACCTGCTCATCCTACCTATCTTCCTAGACAATTTACGATGGTTCAATGTACGGATTAACCTGCAAATAAACTGTAAGTTACGACATCCCACCTGTTACTTTATGTTACTGCAAAAAATAATAACTTTCACCCCTCGATGTACTTATGGTGGCTATAAAGCTTCGGGAATAAAGACTTTCGGGAGTCAGATTTTGTGGTCGTAAATCCGGAAATATAGGGTAGTGGATTGGACGGATATTCGATATAGTGATAGTTATTTTGGTTAGATTTAACGTGAAAAAACATATTAACATATTTCATTGATATGACAGAAAATGTCTACTTTGCAATTTGTTCGTAAATTCACATGAGTAAATTCAGTTTTTTTTTGTGAAATATATAGTCCAGGACCCAGGGTACATTTTTACAATCGATTACTATCAAGCTAATTTTCCGTGAGTAGCTTCATTTTGATAAGACGCCCAACTTTTTCTCTTAGAAAAATTCTCGATTGTGGTAGCTAACAGGCACCTACCCTGTTAGCTACCACAATCGAGAATTTGCAAGGATAAAACATGTCGATTTGACGATTCTCAAAAATGTATTACTAACTGTGGGTTTTTGCTTGTTAATAATTAATTGTAAAAATGGACCCTGGATCCTGGATTAATATTCACCAGACCAACAACAACAGACTTTCCAAGCGTGGTAGTAAAACTACAAATTCCTGACACAATTATCAGTGTATCAAGGTGTTTTCCTACAATAATCGGATTATTATTAAAATTATTATATACATTTTTGACGCCATTTTTTTCATTTTTTTTTAAGTTAGTTTAGGTTATTTTAATTACAAATGTATATAATATTGACAGTAAATTCAACGTTCTGTATTCCGATTATTCATCTTTATACACATTGTATGTATTTAAACAAAAAATGTTTAAAATATGTTTCCGCTGTTGTCGGGAGCAGGGTCAAAGCTACACGGGTTACTCCCAGAGTACTCCGATCCCCGAGGCCCCCGTCCCGGAGGACTCCAATTTTTTCTTTCTTGATAAACTCAATTAAAAGTCAGTTTAGAGGAGTGCTGCCTTCTGAATCAGGTCCTTGATCCAACCGCCTCAGAAGAGTCTCGAAATAGTTTTTTTAAATAATTTTTGTCATACTCTTGATATTTATAAGACCTTACCAGCGTACCTACTTCTCATTTCAAATAACATTACTTATGGGAGGCACAAAGTTTATTCCTAAAAGCTGTGCTGTTATCATTACGAGACCGAATCAATATCACGTTTCCATAATTATAAGCTCCTTTTTTGTTATGAATTGATTTAATTACCTACTTAGAGCCTTTTTAAGATCTTCATTAAAATAAAGTTATATTTTAAGCTGCTTTTGAAGGGCTGCTTGCTCTCTTTGATTAATTTATTTCTAAAGCAAACATAAAATTTAACTTTTAATATTAATTTTATTTTTGGAAGGAAAGGCAGTACTTTCCTTTGAGAAAGTCAGTTAATAGGGTCCTAAATGTTTGGAGTTTAGAAATGGTATCATGGCTCTGTATAATTATAATTTTTATTTTTCCAATGTACCTATTCCCAAATTTTAATTTGCTGAAAACCTCAAACGAAGCAATTACAATTAGTTAATTGGTAGTTATGTGTTTGAGCCGTTTGGGGTTGTAACAATAGGGCCATGGAGTCCGAGTGCTCACCTAGTATTTCAGGATATTGCCAAGCGGTTGGTCCAATCTTCACGTGACCAGGGGGCTGGCCTTTTTTTGGCCAAAGAATTTTTACGCAGAAACTGCAAAACGACATCTACTGAAGCTTTTGATCTGTAGTTTCTCCTTACCCCCATATGACGCATTCCTCTGCTTTTTCCACGTTCATAGATCTGGTCATACACGCAGGCATTTTTAAAACCACAAAATATTTTCTACCTAGCATATGAATTCACACATTAATACCAACAAAATATCTCCCACATTTTTTGGTAAAGCCTTACCAAAATCCGCAGAACGTGTGTGAAAATTGCTCCAGGCTATATATTACATATCTACGTGTTGGTTTCCTTATACAGGTTGTAACAAGATCCTTCACGAAGCCGTCAAACAAGCATTATGTACATCAAACTAAGTAACTTTGCGCAAAAATTAATGCTGGGAAACGACTTTTTTTTGGGGGGTGAAAAATCACGTTTTAAGGTAGGACTCAATGTAACGCACTCAAAACATTGTGCTGATGGATGGATTGAATAGTACGGGGGTCATGGGCGTGGAGGTGTTTTAAGTAAAAATCTTACATTAAAAACAAGTAAGTTTGTAAAAAAAAAGTTGGTACTTTGACCCCCAATAACTCCGTAACTGGAAGGTTAAAATGATCGCAATGACGGGGAGAACAAGTACCTTTCGGCTTCGTTAAGGGTCTTGTTACACCCTTTATACTGTGTATTCAAATTATGGAATATATGGACGTGGAGAAAGAAGGGGTAAGCCGATGCACTGCAGTGAGCATGATACATGAATTGAGCTAGTAAAAATACTTGCGTAGTTGTACTGCTCAAATCTGGAATGGGAATAGAAAAAGAACTACCCACACATAAACCATGTATTTTTCTCTTTATTTTGAGTTGATAGTTTTTTTAAAATTCTTTCTTCATTTAATATTTTTTTCAGAACGTTGCCGCGCATTAGCCCTCCTATTAATAAACACAGAATAAAGTTATTCCAAGTTTAAACCTTTGAAAATGTATGGTTATTCCTTTGTTATTCCTGGTGTAATTTTATTCCGTGTTTATTAATAAGAGGGTAGGAGTTTCTACCAGATCGCGGGTACGTTTACAAAAATTTAGACTCACACACACAAGCAGCCAGACCCGGGACAACTAACAAACTTTTGTTCCTTGCTGGGATCGAACCCGCGATACGCTGCGCAGCAGCCAGTCGCTCAGCCACTGCTTCGTCGAACCGTTCAACAGTAACCGTAAAACTGGTTGTCTGACTTTTGAGATTTTGACTAACAGTAACCACTGTCAAAGATATCCAAATGACAGCCGATACATACGATATAACGTATTTTCCGAGTCATGGTGAGGTCTCGGCACGTATTAGATGGTTACCCTGCTACCCATCCACGAACCGACCTCGGGAATTGTTGCATAGCGGCTATCATTACGAAGCTGCTAGTCCCACACCTTCCACGTCATCTAATGGGTGTAAAAAGACACTTAACGAAGCCGAAAGACACGTATTCTCCCCGTTATTGTGATCAGTTTTTTTGTTCTGGTCCATACCTGAGAACTTTCTAGTTAAGGAGATATTGGAGGTCAAAGTTCCGACTTCTTCAAAACTTTTCCTGAACGACCCCAGTACTATTCAATGCCAAATCTATCAGCATAATGTTTTAAATGCGTGACATTGAGTCCTACTGTACACCGTGTTTCTTCACCCCAAAAAGTCGTTTCCCAGCAATAATTTTTGGGTTGAGTTACTTAGTTTGATGTGCAGAATGCTAGGTTGACGGCTTCGTGAAGCGTTCGTTTACACCTTGTAATAATATAAAATCAAAGCCGAAATCCGAGTAAAATATCGTTCAAATATACAATCGAATGGCGCAGTGTAAGTTTGAACGTGGCCATGCAAAACACCCGTGAAGAGACTTTCGCGAAGATTACCATAGAACGTGCTTTGACTCGAGATTAGGGCTGACCGGAACGTCTAGAATTATTGCTGAAAAACTTTTTGTTTGATAGAGTGGAGAAAAATGGTGTTGGATTTAGTGAGGGGTGGAATACTAAAGAAACCATGGCATAGGACTGCGTTTTTAGGGTTCCGTATCCGAATGGCAAAAATGGAACTCGCATAGATTCGCCATGTCTGTCTGTACGTGTATGTCACAGCCACTTTATTCCGAAACTATTAGGACTATACAGTTGAAACTTAATAGGTAGACGTATTCTGTGAACCGCTTTACGATTTTTATACAAATATAAAAGATTAAGGGCTCCCCGTACATGGAACTGAAACTAAAAATAATTTTTTCATCAAAACCTAGACGTGCAGATGTTAATAGATAGGTCTTTAAAAATGACACTGAGGTTCCTAAAACTTTTTTTCTCAAAGTCAATCTTTTGAAAGATAGACACTACCAAAGTTGTAAAATATGTGTCCCCCCCCCCTCTTATTTCTAAAGTAAGAGGAGGAAAATTTAAAAAAAATGAAGGATTGTAGAACGTAAGTAAAACTTTCAATCAAAATTGGTTTGAATAAGACTTGATGTTTAGTTTTTGAGATAAGGGACTTTTTTCAAACAGTAGCAGTAACTTTGTTTTTCATTAACATAGTATACAAAAGAAATTTAGTGTTGCTGCTGAATGTAAAACAATGCAACAATTATGAATGAGCCTTGAAAATATTTTTATTATATTGTTTGGTGCTACGGAACCCTGTGTGCGTCGGTTTCTTCTAGGCAAGTGTGCTCCACCCTAGGCCGCGTCATAGCTTCACATCAGGCGAGTTGCGGCTAAACGCAAGCCTATTTAGTATATTAAATTTAAAAAAAGTTTCTACAAGAGATGTGCGAGGATTTGTAGCCAGGTTTGTCTGTGAAACTAACCAAAATATCGCTTCGTTTTTCTAGCTTTTTTTAAGCTACCGACCTATATGATTGGTTAGTTTTACACTCATTCCTCGCTGCACATTCTAGCACATCTGTGGTGGAAACGAATCATAAAGAACTATTTACATTGCTCTCAAAAAGTGGATAGAAAACATCGTGTGAAAACCTAGAACCAAAAACTCGAAGACAATCATTGTGATATCCAACCCGTGTGGTGCATTATAGTAACTTTTAATGAGCAAAGGCGTTGCAATTTTATGCAGATTAATAATCAAATACTTGCTTTTTACATCAGATATTTTAATTTTTCATACAAAATAATTCGGCAAAGTCACGATTATTAATGTAAAACACCCTTACGTGAAATATGACAACGTCGCATTTTCTTAGCTTTAAATATGAATGATTGGTTTGAATAAAAATGAATTACTTACCTACATATTTTATTTTACTATTTATTTTACTACACTACTGCGAAGTTTGGCAACCTCGCAAAAGTAAAGATTCGTCATACTGGTGACAATTTTTGACCTAATTTAATTATGATTGATGATATCTCCGAAACGATGCATTTTTGGACCACCTATTCTAGGAGTTTTAGTATTATTTTTACCTACAAAAAATAACCCTAGAGTTATGGGATATAAAAAAAACAGTTTGTATAAGTACATGATATACAGGCTATCGCTTTGCATCCTGGTCAAATTTAAGGAGGTATCTATGCTAGGATATCTATACTAATGATTCTCTGCCCAAATCGATGATAAAAGGGTAGGTTTTTTATTTTTTTACGGAAATCGGTAAGTGTAAACCACCCGTATTAAACACAAACGCAAACGTTTATTCCACAGTATAAATATGGACAGTATGGACACTAGGGGGTGGTTTACACTTACCGACATCGGAAAAAAAAAACTACCCTTTTATCATCGATTTGGGGTGTATCACCTACCCTTTTTCGTGTCGAGAACCATTAGTATAAATTTTTGGGTCGATAATCATTAGTATAAATACCTCCTTGAATTTGACCAGGATGCAAACCGACAGCCTGTATACGGTTTCAAATACCTATAATCAAGTACTGTAAATATAAATTCAGCGATTAAATACTGCATAAAATACTAAATGTTAAAATAAATATTCGACTTTAGCCACCAAAAATACTACCAATATTTTCAACTAAATTTTTTTTGTTAAAACTGGGAAAATACCAACCCTACCGACTGGACGAGCATTACCGGCCCAAAATCCGTTTACGCTGTATAGCATCGAAATGAACGATAGTCGCGATTTTTATGTCTTTTTTGTTACTTCGTCTGAAAAATAACATATGAAGCGCTAGATTTTTTGGTTTAGTGCTTTATGTGACCTGCTTTTGAAATACTTTCACGGCTAGACTGGATAGATGGTGCGCCATAAATGCTAAGACAGGAGATTTCTTCGGATGAAAAATAGCATTTGTGAACCACGGTTAAATATATTAGAATACAGACTAGCGTACATATTTATGCTAAGTCAAGAATTTTTTCTTTTACATTCCCAAATCTAAAGGCTACGTCATAGCGCTACGCCGTAGCACAATGATTGCTACGCCGTAGCACGGCACGTAGCCTATCGGTAACCGCGTGAGCTTTCATTATTATCTACGCGTGAATAGATAAAATGTTATTACAAAAATTGTTGCCATATTTTAAAACTATTGTGTTGAGCTTTAAAAATCACTTTCAATTTATATTTTTGAACGTTCAAGACTTATGTTTTTTTTTATGTTAAAGGAGACGATTCTCAGCATGGTACCTAGTTGCGGCGCTAATTATGTGTATCTATACTAATATTATAAAGCTGAAGAGTTTGTTTGTTTGGTTGAACGCGCTAATCTCAGGAACTACTGATTCGAATTGAAAAAATATTTTAGTGTTGGCTAGCCCATTTATCGAGGGGTTACATAACATCACGCTACTGCCAACAGGAGCGGAGCATCAATAAACATGTTGCAAAATGGGGAAAAAATATTCCTTTTGAGAGCTTCCGTTGCGTGCGCTGCGTATACGGTTAAAGTTGCGCAACAATCATCTTTGACGGAATTCGATATGTCTATCTTTTAAGGTTGACTCACTGTATCCTTTTTATGGTAATCGATTTTTTTCTAAAATAATGGATTATTTGCATTGGTGCTTTTATAGACATGGTATTAATCCTTATCCAAATTAATACTTTATTATATCACAAATATTTTATTTTGAACTATTTGATTTCAATGAATATCTTAGGAGATATCACAGTTTTAAAATAACTCCGCAGCAGAATAATGATCAAGGAAAGCGCGTGCGTATATCTTACCCCCATTCTCTCTTTCCTATGTGTCGCTGACGAAGTTGCGCGGGTCAGCTAGTATAAGACCATGTCAGAACATTAGAATTACTATCACCGTCTTTCTTTTCAATGGAATCTGAAATCTTCACTTCTAAATTAATTTTCGCCTCATCTCTGAACCTTCATACATTTTTACCTCTTCCGTAGGGTTATAAACGGCTTATGCATTATGTTTTCTTTTTTACTCACGAAGAAATGGTATGTCATAAAAATATAGGGTCTATCGACTCTCGATTCGGTTTTTATTGGAAAGGTAAGTACGAACACTTTATGCTACCTGATCTCCTATTCGTCGGATATTATATTAAGCTCTAGATGTCTGATCTGATATTTTAAGTGCTTTTAGACATCAAGGCTTTAATTTGAGACTTTAAGGCATATTTTTCAAAAAATGAGAATTATTAGCGAGTGTTTTTATTTTTACTTCCAGTGTAGAAGGTCTAATGACATGGCCGCTAAGCTGAAGTGGTACTAGGCTGGCCATGTCTGCCGTATGCCCGACGAACTGTGGGCTATAATAACCACGATGTGGAGCCCTGACACAGCTAGAAGGCGACGCGGTAGACCTCGCAGGAGATATCGGGACGTTCTGGTCAGAACCAACGACAAATGGTCCCCGTTGGCCCTGGATCAAAAGATTTGGAGGTCATGGGGGGGAGGCCATCACCCAGCAGTGGGATGGCACTGGTTAACAGTACAGTTCATCCACTTCTGGAAACAGGTATAGGCTACAACAACCATTGCTGATCTTCCAGTATCCAACAGATTCCTGCAACCTTAACGAGATGACCTATATAAGCAGTAATCGCTTTCAAAACGATTCATATTTATACGACTTTTAATATGGTTGACACAATTGTGCTTTATGGTAGCTTTACTTAGATAGATAGATTCATTTATTTGCCTGAAATATGGTATTTTACAGATTTTATAACACATTCACAATAGATCTTCATATTCCGCCTACTAAATTCGGCATGCAAATTTTGCGACATTAAAAATGATTCTAATTTAAACAAGATTAATTAAATTCCAATGTCAAAAAATAAAAAAGTTCAAAGTCTAGAATTGTCTACATTATCAAATTTTACAGATGTCAAAGAAAAATAATTAAATTACATATTGTCTAAATATCAACTTAGAAATTACAACCAAAGAAATTAAATTACAAAATATGTCAATAGCTATAAAAATGTCAAATTTAATTTTCATGTCATGCAACTTTCCCATTTGTCCTAAAGTTCATAAATTCCTTAATACTATAAAAACAGTTTTCGATAAGCCATGCTTTGAGATGTTTTGAAATAAGTTGGTTCGCAGTTCTCTAATCCCTAATTAATTAAAAAATTTATAAAACCTTCGGTATATTATTAAATATCTGTATGGCCATTCGACTAGTGTTTTTGTGGCAGTACGCTGTTCTACATTGACATTGGCACTATGTACACTATATAGATAAATAGAAAAAAAATAGGGGAATTTCATAAAAATACTAAAAAAATAATTTGAAGAAAGGTACAGTGGTACATTAATGATCATTTGAAAAGTTTTTTTAATAAAATAACTCTATTTTTAGGGCAGCCATGACAGTTGTGTTTGACAAATGAAGTTTGACGACTTTGACAGTTTTAAGAAGTGACGTTTTTGAGTCTTTCCTTGCTTTGAGTTTGGATCTGTAGTATTTTATCGAAACTGAAACCCAAGATTTTCGAAATTCGTATTGTTTATTTTTATCGCAGGTATTACGATAAACGTCAATCAAATGTTATTGTCAAAATGTAATTTTTCGCTTGCTGCTGATCTGATCCACCATGTTTAATTTCATTTTGTGTTCCTCTCCTTGCCCAAGTTAATTTGAATGTACTTTGAAACGAAGTGAAATTAATGAAAATTTACAATAAAAAACGGTTACTGTAATACATAGCGATATTTATATATAGTGTACATAGTGCTGGCCCAGGCTCCATATATTTCTGGAACATCTCCTTTAAGATTTTAGGCTAGTTCGCTTTATGAAAGCAAATGAGTTGTCAATCGAGATTTTTCCTTGTGAATGAAATAATTGAATTCTCATACAGATTTCATAAATGTTATTCATGTCACGTTTAGACCAATGTTCTTTTAGCAAAAACTGCTCAATACATCAGCTTTGTAATAACCGAAACAATATGAACATCTGTGAAAGCGGGCAAGGCTCCAAAACAGGGGAAAATCCAATTTCGTCCAAACATATTTACTATAGCGCCATTAATCGTGAGTGGCATGTGTCAGAACACGTGTTAAACGTTGCAATAAAGCTTGCGTGAAAAGAAATAATGGTAAAAAAAACTTGAAGATTTTAAACCTTTAAGAGCGGCCAACCCGTCATACTTTTCATACAAACGCTCGTACGTGATTATGCAGTTGTTATCTTTGATTTTTTTGAACTAATAGGTATTTTGTGCACTATTTCTAGGTTTCTATGGGAGCAAAAAATAAAAAATTGTAGAAACAAATTCAGTATAAGCCTCCAAAAATGGCTGTTTTGCACAAATTTTACCTGAACTTTGGCCGTTCATAATGTACTCATAAACTCTAAAAGTAAAGAAAACATCACGATAGAAACCTTGCACATGTAATGGAGATTCTTAATGACAAATATTTATTTCACACAGTTCTAAGACTTATTCAAAAACACGTATTATACAATTTTTCGTTCAATGTCATCGCGTTAGGCGATATGAGGTGCGCGGGAGACGAGTTGTTCGGGGCCGGGGCGGGGTAAGACGGGGGAGTTGAAAGAGAATCACCGCTCTGGCTCTGGATGAAACAACAAGCTTTTCGACCATGCTTGCGTTGACGATAGACGCGCCGGGAAGGGCCCTCTTAAAGGCAATGATATGGCAAGAAAGGAGTTGTCTGATAAGATGACGAGTAATAGAGAAGTATGGAAGAAGAAGACATGCTGCGCCGACCACAAATAAAGATAAGGCAACAGAGGCCGAATGATGATGATGAAGATTGAGATACAAAGTTGGGAAAAGGCTAGGCAGATGTTGACATGAAAATCAAACTATTTTTATTTCACATAGGCCTAGATGGGCACTTATAAAACGTTCACAAAAAAGGTGCACGGTTCGGGTTGGTCGTTTCCTATGGAGAAGAACCGGCAAGAAACTTCATGATTACTCTTTTCAAATCATTTTGGTATTACAACATTATAAATCATGTTACGGCATTAGTACATCTGCCGATCTGCTTACTTTGTCTTTTTAGATCTGTGACTGTCGTCTAAGACCTGGTAGGTATTCAAAATCCGAAGCCCGAAAATCTGCATCTGGCTGCAGAAGCAGAATTTTGGGTCTTTGGTTTTTTTTTTGTAGACGGGAAGTTGAAACTGACCCCAACGGTTGGGAACATAGTGAAGCTAATCGTGCACCCAGTAACTGGGTTTTAGAAGTAATATAGGCAATTGTTCCATCAGGTATTAATTATAACTATAGGATGCAGTATTAAGCTGCTCCCAGTATGGCTCGAAACCAACCGAAACACCGTTGATTAGGCATGATTAAATTGATGATACTTTGACTTAAACAGACATTCAATTATGTTGTATGGATACAGGCTGTGAAATTACTTTTCAACTCTTCAAACATTCAGCAAAGGAAATAAATCATTACACCAGTTTCTAGATCTACATTCAAATCAAAAGTCTATTCTCCTATCCACAAGAACCAAAATTCCTTACACCCAATTTTCTACCCATATTTTTATTTACGCCTGTATACCCAACATTTACATGGCAATAGAAAACATGTTGAGCGTCAAAAGCGATGAAAACGCATTGAGTTGTTGTAGGTACTGGATATAAATTGTAATTTGTCAAATGGAAGCGGCCGAGCGTAGCAATGCGTGTCTGTGAGGTGTTCGAGGTAAGGTAGCTTCGTTTAAACCTGATATACTGGGTGGCAGGGTGGAGGAGCTCGTGGCAAAATAATAACAGACGCTCGAGTCGATCTTTAGGTTAAGCCGTGCTTGCCTAGGTTGGTCTGTGGATGGGTGACCGCCCATTACATACCGAGTTTCCTCCGTGCCTTGGAAAGCACGTTAAGCTGTTTGTCCCGGCTGTCATTTGTAGATCTTTGATTGTCGTTACAGGTAGTCAGTTACCCAAAAAGTCTGACAACCAGTCTTACCAAGGGTATCGTATTACCCAGTACTAACTGGGTTGTGGAGGTCAGATAGGCAGTCGCTCTATGTAAAATACTGGTATTCAGCTGCATCCGGTTAGACTGGAAGCCGACCCCAACAAAATTGGGAAAAGGCTAGGCAGATGATGAATTGGTGGCAGGGATACCGACGCTAAAACTGTTACCACGTATTCAATACATAATTTTGATCCACCTACATAGAAATTTTCCATTGGTAATTTAAAAAAAAATACCTCTTCCATATATTTTGACCGTGTAGGTCTTGCAAGTTTGTAAGAAACATCTTTTCTTTTCTTTAAAAATAACACGAATTAATGATACAAAGTTTGAACAGATTTACATGTCAGATCCAAAAGCAGTCCTGTATGGAGTACCCCAAGGAAGCATCCTTGGACCTCTTTTGTTCATAATTTATATAAATGATCTCCCAAAAGTCATAAACAATCAAATGATACTATTTGCGGATGACAGCACAGCCATTTTTACTGACCATGACGAAGTTGAATATGAGACAAATATAAATAAATCACTAGAAGCAATTATTAATTGGCTAACTCGTAATAATCTTAAAATCAATCTTGACAAAACAAATTACATGACATTTAAAAATAAAAACACAAAACCAAAAAAGCTACAATTAAGCTATAAAGGAGAAACAATAAAAGAAGTCGTTAACACAAAATTCTTAGGTGTGCATATTGACCATGGTCTGAATTGGAAGAAACATGTTGATCAGGTGTGTAAAAAATTAAATCAACAGTCCTATGCACTTTACATGCTAAGGAAAGTTGTAAACGAGAGTGCACTATTAAACGCTTACCATGCCTATGTGGTCTCCACGCTAAAATATGGCATTTTGTTTTGGGGAAATTCGCCTGATAAAGAAAAGGCTTTTAAAGCCCAAAAAAGATGTGTGAGAAGTATAACCGGACTTAAACAGACTGACTCATGTAAAGAAGCGTTTAGCAGGTTAAAAATTCTAACTCTGCCTTCATTATATATTTATGAAGCGGCAAGACGTATAAAAAGCGATATAAGACAATATGAAACACTTAGAAGTGCACGACATAAAAATGAGCTATCCGGAATAAGGTGTAGAACAGTTAAATTTAAATCTAGTATATGTGGAATGGGAGTAAAAATTTATAACAAACTTCCAAACTGTATTAAAAGTATTTCAGCCATCAATATCTTTAAACTTAAGCTCAAGGAATTCCTGATAGATAAAGCGTACTACACAATAAATGATTTTTTAAATGACAAAGACGTAGTTTAATGTATTTTGTTTAATTGATAATATAATATGACTATTGATTGTATGAGTTTCTATTTTAATGTATTTGACTAATGTTTGAATGTTTTTATTGTGTAACTTGACGAAAGCAATTTAATTTTATAATATTTTAAGGTATAATTTGATTAATGCAAAGAGTGACTAGACCAACTGTAAGAATGTTTATAAATATAATAACATATGTAATAGAATATTGTACACCTTATAGGTATGTTACAATGCTACTTCATAATAAATATAAGATCTTTTCTACATGTAACAAACAATAAACATATTTGAATTTGAATTTTTTTTTTTTTAAATAACTTATACTTAAATTCTCAAACCGGTTTCAGAATGCCCCACATATAAATTTTTATGTGGAGTAACTTAGTGTCATCATTCTCCTGCCGGTATCCAATTTGTTTTTCATATTCATCAATTTCTCTTTCACACAGTCCATTCATCGTTTCTATTTCTTATGTACTTTTATATTACTTTTTTTTTACTGAAGGGAAAAAACAGGGTAATTGTAAGCTATCAACATTTTAAATTATGTGAATTAAATTTTTCGTAAGAGTAGTAAACGTACCAAGGAAAGATTTCAGAAAATGAATACCAAAAATAGTGTCAAATATGCTGTCAACAACGAGAGCATTCAAACCTTTCTTACATTCAACGGGAATCACGTATATTGTAGATCAAATATTAACGACGCAGAAGGACCGAACATGAAGGACCGACACAGTGCCCGTTGCGGAATAGTGAGAAAACCGTACGAAGTATAAAATGACTAGGTTGGTAGTTTGGAAAACTTTGGTTGTCCTCCTTGTAATTAAGTAGTTACGGTTACAAAACTTAAGTTATTTGTGTTCAACAGGTGAGATCAATCGAGAGCAGCGGTGGCCCAGTGGTGGCGGCCCCGACTTACGAACAGTAAGTCGTGGGTTCGAACCCAGGCAGGCACATTACTTTGTGTGATTTATTTCATCACCACTGCTCTCAAAAACGGAGAAGGAAAACATCATGAGGAAACCGGCATGTCCTAGAACCAAAAATTCGAAGACATGTGACATCTACCAACCCGCACTGGGCCCGCGTGGTGGATTATAGCCCATTCCCTCTCATAGAGGGGAGGCTGAGTGTCCCAGCAGTGGGTACCTACATTAAAGGCTGATTATGCTAGGTGAGATCAATAAACAAACTAAACCATTATTTTCATACAATAACCTCTTTGTTAGTTATGTGTTTGAACCGTTTGGGCTTAGAACCAAGTGCCCACCTAGCCTTTCGGGATATCGTCAAGCGGTTGGTCGACTCTTCCAGTGACCAGAGGGCTGACCTATTTTTGGTCAAAGAATCAGCAATGCCATCCAAGGTGGCAATGCTGCTAGACTTCTGGGCACTAATATCCTGTTGACAGCAATGTGGACGAATTTTTTGACGACTTCAATGGTTTTCTTCTTTTCTAAATGTATCACTATCACTACATAGTATAAAACAAAGTCGCTTTCTCTGTCCCTATGTCTCTTTGTATGCTTAAATCTTTGAAACTACGCAACGGATTTTGATGCGGTTTTTTTTAGTAGATAGAGTGATTCAAGAGGAAGGTTTATATGTATAACATTGCACCGTGCGAAGCCGGGGCGGGTCGCTAGTGTAAAAAAAAAAAAAAATGTAAATAAAAAATAAAATGTGTAAAATGTGTTAATGTATGTAAAATGTGTGTATGTAAATGTATGTGTTTTTCTTTCTATGTACATCTTCTTCAATTATTTTAAGTTTGTTTATAATAAATAAGTAAACATCCATAAACATAAAAGTAAACGTAATTCAGTTTCCAGTATGCCTTTGGTAAGCCGAAAAAAACCTTTAAACTTTTTGCATACCGTTCAATTTCTATATTCTTACGCAATTATCGTCATCATCATCATATCAGCCGAAACACGTCTACGTTGGATATAGGCCTCAAAGTCTTGTGTGTTTCAGATCAAGTGGATTCCGTGACCTTCACCAGGTCATCGGCCCACCTATCTGGAGGCCTTCTAACGCTGCGCCTTTCGGTAATGTAGTCACTATTGCAGAACGTTTCGACCCGGACAAACTCAAACTCAAACTGAAAGCGTTTATTTCAATTAGACCTTAGCAGGCACTTTTGAAAGTCAGAACATCTACCGTGGTCTTCCTGCGAACTTGGTCGCCACCTATCTCCATTACGTTCAAAATAAAACTAAACCCCATCAATTCTCTGCCAGATTACAAACAAACAACAGACAAACAAACCGATACAAATGACCGATCTAGATTGATGTTTCTATCGAAGGACTTGACCGACATAACCGCCACATGACCGATTTGTCGGCGTCCAACTACAGCGCAAATTAGTTGAATGATTAGACTATTTATAACCAGCGATAGTGCGGAAACTATTTATCTTGTGTGGTTTGGCAACCGGACTTAATTGATGGCAAATGTGTCATTAATTTTGGTCGAGTGTGTAATTTTCGCATTGCGATATTTATTTTTGGTTGGGCAATTGATACAAAGTAAATTACTTCATATTAATTGATATATTGAATCGTAGTCGGAAGCGCGACTGCTGAGGTCGTGGATTCGATTTCCTGGTCCTATTGTCTTCCCGTTGGGATATGAGAATAAGAAAAGAAATGGAGAAAGGGTGACACTAAGGAGGCACAATGTCCTTCATTTTGCTTTCAATTCTATTGATACCCTTATCTTACCCCACGGATGAATCACGCCATGAAAATGTAGGCAATACCGCTCTCAATGACGACCAACCACTTTTCACCTTTATGCGCTGAGTAATAAGTTGGATAAGTGGTTAACAGTCATAGAGCGTGGTAGTACATAAAAAAGCTGTTTGCCGTATTTAATTTTAAGTCGTACACCTAACATAATGCGCCTACGGTGTTATCATGCTGACCTTTAGTTTGTGATTGCTTTTTCGTTTTATGCGTGAATAACAACCAGCGAGATAAATGCGTAGCACGCTTACAATGGCCATGCCGTTTTATATTTTAACAGTTCAACAACATCCATGTTTTATGGTACTGGCAGTTGAACAGACGAATTATTCAAACTTATAAATCAATGATAAGAAATTTTCTCCAAAATCCTTCGTATTGTACAGCCAGCACATCAAGCTATCCGAAACTGTAAAATTTTCCCGATCAACCTTGAAGCTAATGCTTTAGCGATAAAGTTGAAAATCTACAAGAAATTTGACAGATTGTATTGGCTTGATATGCTGGCGTCTGTGCGTGTGCTACACAATTAGGCTACTGATGTTCTGCCTCCTTGTTAAACATGTCTTATTTCCCACCGTCCCTGTAACACGCACAATGTGTACATACAAACACAAAGGCATACCAACTATAGTTCGGTTACATTTCTTGATAAATAGTGCTGTCCACGACGTGACTGCTAGCATTGCGACTGGATCGAGACAAATATCTCTGGTAACACACACGATACGTTTTTAGAACATTATTGGACCCCTTATTCTGTAGTTATTTTATCTTCTCTGGACACTAACTGGACCTAATCACAAAGTGCAAAAATTAACAGTTTTTAAAGGAGATCACCCAGATTGGGCTATCTGCAAAAGCAGGCAAAAAAAAAAAAAAAACAATCTGGGTGATCTTCGATATTTTGTGGTTGAATACCTTCTAGGTGAATTGACTTACGACTTCGGTGTAGTAATAAAAAATGTTTATTATGTTATGCTCCACCTAAATAATAGGTTTATGTTCGTTGTTATTTTTTTTTCACTTTTGAAAATAGTCCAAAAATGTATGCTGGGTGATCTCCTTTGTAACACTCGAGCAATTAGACTGCCACGTTGGTAGAGTGGTCGTGCATCATACAAAAAAATTCCAAGCCCTTTGTATGTTCTGGTTGATTCTTTAAATATTCTGCTACTTGACAAGAGGATGAAAGTTCGTCTGGAATTTCATCCCAATACTGATCTAGTGTCCATTCTTGTATTGGCCAGGTAGGTATACACTCACACCCAGTATGATTTCCCTCGACGCGGTACCACGACAGCAAGGTGCTAACGCATGCGAAGAGGGGGTACGTCGTCAATTTGGAAGCGGGCCAGAAGCGTGCAGGCGAGATGCCGTAGTTGAATTTATTACCGTCATTAGACGAGACGGGAAGTCCAATATGTTTGTGGAATATCTTAGAGAGATAAGACACGATTCAGTTTTAGTTTCAGTAAGATGCAGATTGTTTTAGATTGAGTTTGTAAGTGGTAGTGGTAAACTATTCAAAGTGTAGTAAAGTTTGGTAGTCAATTTTAATACAACTCTCTAAGTTAGAAATGGTGGCCTACCATGACGTCAGCAGGAGTAATTCCCAGAAGGAGGAGCAGTTTTTTTTTGGGATTTAATTTCGCGAATATATACCTATATATATATATATTTACATCCTACAATCTTTTTGGCGTCATGCACGTCTTGCATCATTACGACGTCCCCCAGTTCCCCTTACTTTTTTAAACGGGTCTTAATGCATATTGCTTAGGGTTTCGATATCCAACTTCGTGGGATAAGTCATTTTCCGATGATTGTATTTTTCACGATATTCCTCTTGCAGTCATGCGCCAACATTTTTGAACCCCGAATCATGGTGGTACATTATAGGCGTCCTGGTTAAATTGATCGTGATTTACCTATGTCATCGATTATTTAACGTCCTCGCAGGATGGACGGTATTTGGGAGTGCGACGTTGCCAGCTTTGGGTTTACTTATCTCTTTCTTTTACTATCGCTTGTCTATAGTACACAGTTTCAACATTAAATTTATTCAGTTATTCGTAAGATCTGTACATATACGGATGCCCGATATTGATATAATATTATCTACGAATACCTACCTTACATTTTATTATCCTATTATAATTGTTAAAAAGTCTGTTGTGTTGGAATAAGCTCAGATGAATGGATTAAATGGTAAATGTATGTCCCTATAGGTACGTACTTACTTCATTGGTGGGTCAAGGTAGGTTTTAGTATGATAGAACCGGGATTGGATCCTGCCATGGCCTGCACCAGTATCCTTAAAGTCCTGAAGACATCGGCATGTAAAGAAAAATATTAAGTACTTCTGTCATCCGACCCGTAGGTAATGATGAAACTCCATCTCGGGAGAAGGCTGGTGTCTCAGCGAGTACATGGTGGGAACATGTGACGATAATAAAAAATGGTCAAGTAGCAAACTGAACTTCCCTGAAGACGAAAGCGCGAGCGAGGAAAAGGCACTATGGGATTTCACATTCGAATCTGGTGCAGCCTGACTGGGAACAGTACCTACATCTTACAGTAGCTTGCAGCCAAATAGTACCGCCTCGAATAGTACCGTACTCCTACAATTAAGGTCGCCAGGCTATTGAACGTCCGTATATAACTATTGGGCGTCCGTATGTAGCTATTAGGCGTCCGTATATAGCTATTGGACGTCCATATATAACTATTGGGCGTCCGTATATGGCTATTGGGCGTCCGTATATAGCTATTGGGCGTCTGTATAAAGGATTCTTGTTCTCCCCGTCATTGCAATATTTTTTTTGTTATAGACCATACCTGGGAACCTTTTAGTTACGGAGATATTGGGAGTCAAAGTTCCAAATTTTTCACAAGTTTTTATTAATACATGTTCAGAATGAAACATTTTTACTTTAAACACCTCCACGACCCCCGTACTATATTCAACCCATCCATCAGAACAATGTTTTGAGTGTGTTTCATTGAGTCATACTGTAAAATGTCGCGTCGAAAGTGCTTGTCTATGGTGTCACCAAAGCCAAAGACATGCACTTTCTAGGGTTCTCTATGGTGTGACCATAGGGGATCTCAAGACAGAATCGTAGATGTAGAATAGTATTCTCTGCGAAGGTAATATTAGATTTCATTTTATTTGTTTTTTGCTTTGATGTTCTTTTTCAATTTTTTTATGGTTATGTTTTATTATTGCGCGTTTCTAGTCGGTGCAAAATAAATGATTTTTCTTTCTTTCTTTTTTCTTTCTTTCTTTAAAACGTGATTTTTCAACCCCCAAAAAAAAAACATTTCCCAGGAATATTTTTGCGTAAAGTTACTTAGTTTGATGTACAGAATGTTTAGTTGACTGCTTCGTGAAGGTTCCTGTTACACCCTGTATAGCTATTGGGCGTCTGTATATATCTATTCGACGTCCGTATATAGCTATTGGGCGTCCGTATATAGCTATTGGGCGTCCGTACATAGCTATTGGGCATCCGTATATCAATCAATCAATCAAAAATCTTTATTTCGAACAAAAGTCCATAGGGGTTAGTAGCGAGTACTTAGGAGCTATGTTATTACGACATTATGTGAAAAAATCAATTTACTTAATTATTAACTTTAACTTTAATTTACCCTAAACTTAACTACTAAAGCAAACTAATTCATATATATTTCCTCAGCACCGGGCCCGCAGCTATGCCTACGGGACCAGTGCATCAGAGAAGGGCAGTCTGGCCTCTCCACAATAACCTTCAGGATGCTGTTGGAGCCTCCACGTATCCTACGCATTAGGGACGCCGTTCTCTTGCGCATGACAGCCTCGAAACTATCTATGCGAGCCTCGGCAAACATGCCCGACGCACTACAGAACCGCGGAAGCCCCACCAGCACCCGGAAAGCATTGTTGTACTGAACACGAAGGGCGTTGTAGGCTTTCTGCGTATATCTGACCCACAGGCTGCAGGTGTAAAACGTCTGGCAGTATGCCTTAAACAGCGTAACTTTCACGTCTTTAGTACACCTAGCAAACCTGCGGGCCAGCATATTACATCGAACCGACAACGCCCTTCGCTCTCTTTCTATGTCCTCGTCATCAGACAGGTTCTCGGTCAAAATGTGCCCAAGGTATCTGAAAAGTGACACTCTTTTAAGTGCCACCCCATACAAGTAGACAGGAGGAACTGTCGCTGGTTTTCTGGAACCTACACGAAACACCATAACCTCACTTTTCCTGACATTATACAGCAGACCATGAGCCACGGCGTATCGTTCACACACTCCAAGCAGCTGTCTGAGAGCATCAATCGAGGGACTCAGTAGCACCATGTCATCAGCATAGCTTATACTATTGACAATCTCACCATCAATAGAGCATCCGACACCAGTGCTACCAAGCTCCCCCAACAGCTGATTGATGTATACATTGAAGAGCGCCGGGGAAGTCAAGCCCCCCTGCCTCTCCCCACACTCCAGTCCATACTCATCAGACAATGCACCCGCCCATCTGACCTGGTTAATCTGGTGGTCATACCAGTACTCGAGAAGGTTAACTAGCTCATGAGGTATGGCTGTCTCCCGCAATTTTGACCATAGGATCTTATAATTAACCAGGTCAAACGCCTTGGAGAGGTCCGGAAAAGCAGCGTACACCGGGGTATTTCTGTCGGTATAGTACCTAACCGTGTATATATATAGCTACTGGGCGTCTGTATATAGCTATTGGGCGTCTGTATATATCTATTTGGCGTCCGTATATAGCTATTGGGCGTCCGTATAAAGCTATTGGGCGTCCGTATAAAGCTATTGGGCGCCCGTGTTTAGCTATTGGGCATAGGTATGTCTATAAAGTACAAAACTTTACGTTGCTTTCTGCGTCTATGTGTCTTGATTGATTTGATGCAGTTTTTACTATCAGGTACCTACTTTATTATTTTTGGAAGGTTTATATTTTACTCTCTCGGCGATAAGATACTTAGAACACGCCGAGCGCTAGAAATAAGGAGACAAACGTTGATTGATTTGTCAACGATCCAACGTTTATTAATTACTCCATACAACTTTGGCACTTGGTGTTCGACATAAAATTTTGGTACTTAAGTATTATAATTCTAAAACGTCTCAGATTTTAAATAAGGTTGAGTTGTTTGCTCCGTTGTCAAAACAAGTTTTTTTTAAATGTATGCCAAATTTGACAATTTATCAACTTCGCCATACATTTTAAATAAAAGTTAGTTTCACAACGGATCAAACAACTCGACTTAAGTACCTACTATAACTAATCAACATCACAAAAAATACTAATAAAATTATACATGCCTGGCACCTAGTGCATTTTTTTTTTTCTGATTTGTTCTCATCAAATGACCTTTCCCACTCTGGGCGGAATGGAAGGGAGTGTCAGACTTGTACTGACTAAAACCAATCCATGTTCCTCATTTTGCCCTTTGTGTTCCAGAGCCGCGGTATCTCTTTCGAACAGTCCCGCAACCCTGGCAGGAGCACTTAGTGCTGGACGTGAAAATTTGATATTGCTTCTAGAATATCTCAGACTTTAGCAAGAAGTACTAGGTCGTATTAATATATAGTACTTGTATAATCAATACCACAACAATAAAATTACTCTTTTAGACTGACTATGGCACATGAAATTTTGGTATTAATACTGGACATCTCAGACTTTAGCTATTTAGCTACTATAATTAATAACATAATAACGATTAATACCAAAAGATAATAATACGAGCACGTCCCAGACTTTAGTTGCTATAATTAACATCATAAAAAATAGGATAGGTAATAAAATAACTTTATATAGCTTTGGCACTTAGTTGGTCCTTAAAATTTGCTAATAATACTAGAACAACTCAGACTTTAGCTATTACTAAACTATAATTAATAACATAATAACGATTAATACGAGACCATCCTAGACTTTAGTTGCCATAATTAATATCACAACAATTATGATAGGTAATAAAATAACTTTAACTAACCTAGACTTTAGTTGCTACAATTATATAACTTTGGCACTTAGTTGATCCTTAAAATTTGGTGATAATACTAGAACAACACAGACTCTAGCTATTTAGTTACTATAACGAATATAATTAAACCGATTAATAAAATTATTCTACAACGTGTAACAGAATAAACGCAATCATTTCATTATTTCGGTCATTGTACTTATCATCATTAAGAACAACTTTTATGATGGGACTAACACTGAAATCGCGAAAATAATATCGACTGTCTGCTGCTTTTATGCGCGCATAACTCGAACGAAAATATATAGGGTCTATCTATTCATACACGAAATCTCTTAAGGGGTCATTGTACTCATCATTATGAACAACTTTTACTATGGGACCAACTTCGAGATCGTGAAAGTGAAGCTGTTCCCTACAATATGATCGCATTAACTCGTCAAAATGTACTGAACAGCTGTTTTTTTTTTGCGCGATTTCTGTGTTGGTCCCATAGTGAAAGTTGTTCATAATGATGAGTACAATGACCCCTTAAAAGATTTCGTGTATGAATAGATACACCTTATACTTTACAGATGTTTTTTTTTTGGTGATTTCGCAGTTGGTCCCACAGTAAAAGTTGTTCATAATGGTGACTACAATGACCCCTAGGAGGTATTGCGTTTATTCTGTAACACGTTGTGTATGTTAAACACTTAATTAAAACGTAATTTTATTATTTACTTATTAATACTTAAGAAAACATTCAATTTAATAGCTATGAAAAAAAAAATTGTAGGTACTTCTTATATAAGTACTTAAAATAGGAAAAAAGCTTTTAAAACGCAGTCCAAAAGCTTTGCATCAGGTGGTGTAGTAATACGCGTAGCTAAGTAGTAAGTTTCAATGACGTACGCAACACACAGATTTAATGATAGAGCTGGCAACGTCGCAATTCTGGACGCCAAATACGCGGATCCTTAGTCAGGAAATCCTCGAGTTATACGGCTGTGGATATACGCGCTTCCGCAGCGCCTCACCTGCGCTGAGATTTTTTCGGGAACTTTTCTATATATTATTGCAGCCATATAAACGACTTTTTGGCTTCTATCGATTTTTGTCCTAAGGCTAGCCATGACCATTATGACCTAAGTGCCACCGGCTAAAAAAGTGGCGTCCGTTATGCGGACGCCAAAAACAGGTGGGCGCCAGTTTAAATGCACTTTCGCCTTCAGGGGACGGCTATTTGTTTTCGGGTTAAATATATATATATATATACTAATATATATTTTGATATATATATTTATAGTATTTGATATAAAAGTTCCCATTAAAATAGATGAAATATTTTCAGTTACACACCTACCACTGCTTGTCTCTGCATCACCCAAAGGTTGACTGGTAGAAAATGCCTGTGGCATTAAGTCCGCCTCTGTACTTTGTGCTTGAAGTGTTAAATAAACAAATAATTCCTGGAATTGCTCCTGCTTTAAGACGACATAGTAACCTGACCTTACTAGCTTATTCGCGCTGCTTGGCCTGCGTGGAGTTCGGTAGCTATCCCACCGGATCATAATACCAAGATAAAAAGTTTTTTACTGAATGCAAATTAAAGTATAATATACGGTACTTATAACAAAACATCTTTTTTTTTTTAATTTTGTTTCTTTTCTGTTTGTCAGTTTGTTTTGACTTATCTCCGAAACGGCTGGACCGATTTTTACGGGACTTCTACTGGCAGATTGTTGATGTTTTATGGAGTAATTTGGGCTGACTTTAATTTAAGATAAACGATTAATTAGGGTTCCATGCAAAAAATATGTTAACAAAATTCGATTCAAGTAGAAAAGTTTTTTTTTTAATAATTAAACTAGCTGTTTGGTCGGAAAATATCCCACGAGCACGTTAGACGTAATATAGCTTAAAGCACTCGGGGATAATGTAGCTTCCTATTAGTGAAAGAATTTTCTAAATCGGTTCAGTAGATCCAGAGATTACCCCCAATAACCTCACAAACTCATAAACTTTACCTCTTTATTATAATATTAGTATAGATAATTTCACGCGGGTGAAGGACGAGGGAAACACCTAGTCCAACATAAAATCAGTGTCACTTCTGCATGCCTCTCGCGTTGGACGGCAGGTGGTGAGCGATCCTGCTATGATACTGCAGGTAGCCTGTTTCAATCTCACTGTTGCGTCATAGGGTCTTACTGCTGACAAAACAGAGCTGTTTAATTAGGAGACAATGCTCTGGGCTTGCAGGAGAGACTAACGTTATTTTTTACAATATTACGCTTAAATCTGCCAGACTAGATAAAGTATTATTCATCATCTCATCTGCTTAGCCTTTTTCTTACCATTTTGGGGTCGGTTTCCAGTCTAATCGGATGCAGCTGAATACCAGTATTTTACATGGAGCGACTGCCTATCTGACTCCACAAGTTAGTACTGGGTAATACGATACCCCTTGGTAAGACTGGATGTCAGACTTTCAGTCCATTACCTGTAACGACTGTTAAAGATCTACAAAGACAGCTGGGACCAACGGCTTAACGTGCTTAGCGAGGCACGGAGGAAACTCGGTATGTAATGGGTGGTCACTCATCCACGGACCAACCTAGCCAAGCACAGCTTAACCTAAAGATCAACCCGAACGGCTATTATTTAGTCACGAGCTCCTCCAATGACTTCAGTTCACATGTGAATTTTATATTTATTTATGAGCTATGGAAGACTTACAGCTAAATCAAACAGAATAAATCAAATTTTCATGAAAAAAGAAAACAAAATATTTCCGCTTTTTTTCATGAACCCAAACTACACTCTCCAAACTCAACGCTTCTAACGATACCACACACAGACGTTTAGAAGCTATGGTGGAATAAAGAAACTCACAAACATACATGAACCCTGAAAACATAACACTCCTTTTTTTGGGCAGTCGTGTAAAAATAGGGAGTGAAACTAACAGCCCATTAAAAGTCTTCACTCAGGTCTTCAGACAAGACAATAACAAAAGCTTAAACTAGAAACATATCTAATAGTATAGGCACTAATACTTACATCACTCATACCTACAAAATATTTATCAACTTAAAGCTAAGGCTCCTTCCACCTTCTGGCTGTGGACACACTTGTCGAGAACGGATCGAAATCGTGCCGTTTACTTCATTCAAGTTTTTGCATACATTCAGTAGATTTTCAGCAATGCTGTAAAAGTAGCTTAAAATAATTAGATACTTAAGAGCAACCATTAATCAGTAATCAGGTGGAACCTGACAGCTTGTTTACCAACCTGTAAAATTAGATAGGTAGATAAGTCAAGGAACTAGATCTTTTATTTGTTTTATTTATTTATTTATTTATCACAAACACTACTATCATTACAGGGAATTCCTAATGCATTAGCGTGGTCCTAAATTAAACTATTTTAAGTAACATACTCGTAACACATACAATATCGTTTTTGTGAATTCATTCAGAGTGCAAGAAAATAAATCGATCCTGTCAGCAGTGTCATTTAGTTTTTAATGTACCAAAACAAAGTAATGCACCAGCCATCATTTAAAAACAATTGCACCTCTTGAACCACAAAGGAGCTCTTATAAAAGACGATTCGTAAAGCAAATACAAACACTTCTAAAAGCAATCTATATTGCATTGAGTCTTTCTCCTGTCCACAAGTGTAAATATACACGTAGACTGTATGTTACACTGGCGGACACGATAAAGGAAAAACTATTGCCGTGTGCAATGCGGGGCCATTGAATGCTAACATGAAGTTTGACGTACGTTACGATTGCTATCGTTGACAACGTTTCATTGAGTTCTCGTTTACAGCAGATTTTAAAAAGGTATAAAAGTTTCTTGTTATTGATATCGTGAGTTTTAGATTTCAAATAATATGAGGTATTCTTAGGTGTTTTATAACCGACTTTCTTCAAAAAGGAGGAGGTTCTCAATTCGGTTGTATTTTTTTTTTTTTTTTTTTATGTTTGTTACCTCAGCACTCCGTCATTTGTAAACCGATTTGAAAAAACTGTTCTGTTTTTATCTGAAAGGATATGCTTTCCGATTGGTCCCATAGAAATTTCATCAAAATTGGTTCAGGAATTTGGTTCTTTTCCTCACGTTAATTGTCACATCATGCGACGTCACGTACTGGCGCTCCGATGTCATCACGAGACGTCGCGTGATACTTGCTAGTTAAATTTGACACACTTCCCGATTTCTGATTGAGCTGAAATTTTGCACGCATGTGTATATCGCAAGACAATGAAATATTATGATGACATGGAGCTGATCTGATGATGGAGCTGGAAAGTGGCCATACGAACTCTGCAACAAAACGACGCAACGCCGTCGAGTTTGGACTCGTTTGATTTGTCTTGACAAGTACTGTAGTCCTAAATAGTAACCAGGGTCTGATGATGGAGCTGGAAGGTGGCCGTAGGAACTCCATTAAAACGACATAACCCCATCGAGTTTGGGTTCGTATAATTCATCTTGTCGAGTACTTTGTCTCTAGATGGTATCCAGGGTCTGGTGATGCTGGAAGGTGGTCACAGGCAGTCCGTAATAAAATGACACAATCCCATCGAGTTTGGGCTCGTATGATTCGTCTTGACGAGTACTTTGGTCGTAAATGGTATCCAGTGTCTAATGATGGAGCTGGACGGTGGCCATAGGAACACCGTTATAAAACGACAAAACCTCATCGAGTTTGGGTTCGTATGATTCGTCTTGACGAGTGCTTTAACTAAATTCTAGTTACAAAGTAAAAACGAATTCATGACAAGAATTTGTGTGGTATACTACAACTAAAAAGGGTAAAATAAAAAAACTTTCTGCGAAAACAAAACCGACTTCTAAAAAAACACTAAAAAAGTCTAAAATAACTTGACTTTTGGAAGTCGGTGGCAAAAAAGATACAAACAAAGACACCGAATACCGAAAGTCAAGTTATTTTAGACTTTTTGAGTGTTTTTTTAGAAGTCTGTTTTTTGTCTAGATCTAGAAGATATATTGGGTTATTCTGTTAGCAATGTTTACGAACTTCCAAACTAATCACCCGTCCCTAGTCCTAGTCCCGTCACTAGTCAGCTATTCCGATCACTGTTAATCATTGACTGTTGCCCAACAGTCGATGATTAACAGTGATCGGAATAGGTAGAGCTAATGTACCTAAAGTTCAAGCAAGGAACAGAAACAAAAAGTGTTCTCGAATAAAAAAAATCTTCCGATTTTTTTTTTCTGGAACTCGGAAATTTGTCGGAATCAGTTAAGTATATTTAATAATAATGTTATTTATTACAGTACAGTAAACTAATTGAATTCATTATTTTTCCTTTTTAACCGACTTCGACAACAAGGAGAACGTTCTCAAAAAGTAACGTTATTTAGTTGTTTACGTTTAGTTCCAATAATTGTACAAAGTGAATAAATGGTATGAAAACCTATAAATTGTTTTTTTTTACCTAGTTATTCTAACTACATATTAAAGCTGGTATGAAAATTAAATTAGCTTCCGCACTTAGTTACGGCGTTCAAACGAAGATAAGGAGATTACCTTTATTTTTGAAACAATTAGAATCGTGCAATTTTTTTTTTAACCAGAAACAGTAAAAATATTCGATAGTTGTTTAATTTATTAATTTTAGTTGTACTTATGTAATGTTGCGACATTCGGAACAAATATTCCGAAAAAATAATTTTGTCGTAAGGAAGTCTTCACTTTCGTTTCTGTTCATTGCACTTTAGGCACATTAGCTCTAACTATTCTGATCACTGATGATTAATTTTAATCCATTTTACAACTTGATATAGATTAATGAAAAAATGATATTTGCACACTTGTTAAAATTACAATCTTCTTATAATGGCATGAAATGAGGAGCTCGAGGTTAAATAATAACAGCGCACGGTCGATCTTTAAAGTTAAGCCGTGCTAGCCAAGGTCGGTCTGTGGATGGGTGACCATAAATACATAGAGAGTTTCCTTTGGATGGGTGAACATAAATACATACCGAGTTTTCTCCGTGCCTCGGAAAGCCCGTTAAGCAGTTGGTTCCGGCTGTCATTTGTAGATCTTTGACAGTCCAGGTAATCAGTGGCCCAAAAGTCTGCAAACCACTCTTACCAAGGGGTACCATATTACCCAGTACTAACTGGCTTGTGGAGGTCAGATAGGCAGTCGCTTCATGTAGAATACTGGTATTCAGCTGCATCCGGTATGACTGGAAGCCGACCCCCCCGCTAGGCACATGATTAATTATTGCATGAAATACTTACTTCTATACAAATTCCTTAAATGTTTTATTTTATACGATTACCAAGAATCCTGTTTAGAGTAAAAAGAAACCTATATAATGTAGTTATAAGCGGTTGAAATTAGTTTTCAAATGTTGAACGTGACCAATTATAGGTTTCACTGCGAGACGATAGCTCTTGAATATGTTCTTGACTATGTGTTAAAGGTTAAGCTAAAGAATTGTTTCTTTTATAGAATTGGTTTTGAATCTGTGTCACCGTAAATTTTACTGCTCTAGAGAACTTAAAAAAAAACCGGCCAATTGCGAGTCGTACTCACACGCACACAGGGTTCCGCAGTCCCGGATC
The DNA here is from genome assembly GCA_947578425.1 of Eugnorisma glareosa. Taxonomy (NCBI): domain Eukaryota; kingdom Metazoa; phylum Arthropoda; class Insecta; order Lepidoptera; family Noctuidae; genus Eugnorisma; species Eugnorisma glareosa. The sequence continues at coordinate 16,508,700 of OX387979.1, forward strand.
TACGATTTTTTCGAACCGGGGCAGAAACTTGATACTGGCGCCCCTCTCTCTGATTCGCCTTTTTTGGTTTCCGTTGCCGAATGATAAAAACGCAACCCTTATAGATCTGACATGTCTGTCTGTCTGTTGTGTCCGTACGTATGTCACAGCCACTTTATTCCGAAACTATATTAGGACTACACAGTTGAAACTTTGTAGGTAGATCTGTATTCTGTGAACCGCTTTACGATTTCTATACAAAAAAAAAGATTAAGGGACTCCCAAAAGACTATGGATCTGAAACTAAAAACAAAACATCAAACCTATCTGTGAAAATTACATTGAGGTTCCTAAAACCATTTTTTCTCAGTAAATCGCTTGAAAGATATGACACTTCCAAAGTGGTAAAATGTGTGCCTCCCCCGTCTAATTTCTAAAGTAAGAGGAGGATTTAAAATTAATTTAAAAAAATGCAGGATTGTAGAACGTAAAAAAACTGTCAACGAAAATTGGTTTGAATAAGATTTGATGTTTAGTTTTTGAGATATAGGACTTTTTCATCAAACTGCAGCAGTAACTTTGTTTTTCATGAACATACTATGAAAAACAAATTTGGTTTTGCTGTTGAATGTAATACGATATATGACTTCAAAATATTTTTATTATTTTGTTTGTTGCACTTGGCCGTTTTTTTTCATTTACCTAGATCCATCCAGGGTTTTTTTTTTCGGATGGGAAATCGTCAAAGGAGGTCCCACTCTGGGCGGAGGGGGAGTGTCAGGCTAATACTGACTAAAATGTTCCTCCTTTTGGCCTTTGTGTTCCAGGGCCGCGGTATCTCTTTCGAATAGTCCCGCAAACCTGGCAGGCATCAGTCCTTTCGGTCCCCTTCCCGTTTGCTGACACCTCTTTCAGACGCGCCGTCGACCTAGGACATAAGACGGACGAACGGCGAGCTCTTCCATTACTCACGGTCCACAGTCACAGCCCGCGCCTACGGTGGCTGGGAACCACCACGTGGCCTCCGACGCCCACGGCGTTTCTCGCGGTGGCTGGGACGTGAGGCCCTCTCCCTCTCACGTCCCGCCACCTCCTTTGCTAGCATGACTGCTTCGCAGAAGCAGGATCCAACTAGGCTTCCTAGGCGCTTTTTGGAGCAAATTTTGTATTCTCAATCAAAGTATGTTATGATTTTGGCGCCCCCTGAAACTGCCGCCCGGGGCGGGTACCCCGGTTTGCCCCCCCTAGATCCGGGGCTGGGGTTCCGTAGCACCAAACAATATAATAAGAGTATTTTTAAGGCTCATTCATAATAATATGTTGTATTGTTTTACATTCAACAGCAAATTTAAATTGGTTTTTCGTAGTAAGTTAATGAAAAACAAAGTTACTGCAGCAGTTTGATGAAAAAGTCCCATATCTCAAAAACTACACATCAAATCTTATTCAAACTAATTTTGGTTGAAAGTTTTATTTACGTTCTACAATACTGAATTTTTTCAGAATTTTTCTACTCTTACTTTAGAAATTAGAGCGGGGTGACACACTTTTAACCACTTTGGAAGTGTTTATCTTTCAAACGATTGACTTTGTTAAAAAATCGTTTTAGGAATCTCCGTGTCATTTTTAAAGACCTATCTATAGAGCCCCAGCACGTATAGTTTTGATGAAAAAAATATTTTTTTTGTTTCAGTTCCATGTATGGGGAGCCCCCCTTAATCTTTTTTTTTTTCTTTTGGGTTAGAAATCGTAAAGCGGTTCACAGATTACATCTACCTACTAAGTTTCAACAGTATAGTCATAATATTTTCGGAATTAAGTGGCTGTGACATACACACACAGACAGACAGACATGGCGAATCTATAAGGGTTCCGTTTTTTTGCCATTCGGCTACGGAATCCTAAAAAATGAGAAAATTAACATAACATCACGCCTTGTAATCCCCAATGGGTTAGGCAGACATAGAAAAAGAAGATACCTCAAGTTGCTTGGAAGTTGTGCTTCCTAGTCAGAAATCTTACACAAAAAGCCTCACTGTTCACGAAACCATAATTTGAGTAGGTCTACGGCAATATTGACGAACAAATAGTTCTGCCTTGTCATAAGGAAGTACTTCAGACGTTGGGTAATCGGTGACCAACGGCCACAACTTTTGTAATCTATTGCGGATTCTCTGAAACTGATTCGAGACTGAGTAAGCACTATTAGTTGAGGGTTCTAAGGTCGTCCGCAGACAGCCGATTGTATTTTTTGGAGCTTATTTCTTTAGGATCGTTTCATGTATAGCGCACGGTATGAAAAATTGTTAGGAAGTAAAATCAAGCGTTAACAAAAAGTGAAGCCGCTACGACTTCCTCTGCGAAACATACTCGTGCATCTCATATCGCTGCCCGCTCCTCAGCGCGAAGTTCACAGCTGATAGGACAAAGAATTGACCGAATGAAATACTGAAATTCCGAAAATCAATACAATATTTGCTGGCGTAATATTTTTCCACCAGCTTAAATTGCGTTTTAACCTATAAAATAAATAAAACAGGAATAAAATCAACGTCAAATATCAAAATTTTATAAGGCGTAGTCGAAATAGCCCCACTACGCGGGGCTCCTATTTCTGTCTGCAGGGTTTAAAGTAACCTAACAGGAAGGGGATGACGGGGTCTTAGTTCGCAAACCTGTCCGAATTCGGGGTGCCCCAAGTCCCGAGCTCGCTTCGCTCGGTCTTGAATCCTAAGTTATAGAGCTTAAGAAAACAATTAATTTAGCAGAACATGTTTTCAGAAACTTTGTTTTTTTTTTTTCGCAAACTTAATATTTTTCTCGGAAGTTTAGTATTTTTTGGAAATTAATTTAGTTTGTTATTTTTCGTAAGTTTTATTATTTCCCCTATAAAAATAGTGGTGGCAATGGAAGTGTTAAATATGGGTGTTAATATAGGTAGGCGGAAATATGACGTGATATTGTTTTTTTTGTTTAAGTTTTGTTGGTAAGAAAAACCTAATGAATCTTTGCCCGGCCTGGGAATCGAACCCAGGACCTCATGCTCAGCAGTCGTGCTTGCGACCACTAGACGCACGAGGCAGAAAATGAAGTGAGGGTAAAAACACTTGCGCCCATAAAACCTCCCGCGATGCGATTCGTCGCGCGACAATTCTCGCCCTAGTGTGGGGAGAGCCTTTATGTACAAACTGAAGGGCCGCAGACCCCTGCCCATGCCACTTTGAGTCACGCGCAGTGATACGTTGTCGAGTTTACTGGAGGTGACAAGCTGTTTGTTGTTTACTAAGAAGAAATACGCTGACCGGACTAAGATGTTTCGGTTTCATTGCTGATGGTGCATGGAATTGGATTTTTTGGGACAGTTTTTGGCTATTCAAGTTTCTTTGCGGGCCCAAGTATTTACGGGGTGGATCCGGCACGATCCGGATAAAGCACGCTTGAACTAGATGCATTTAGGGTTAACCGTTTATAAAAATATCCTTTGTATTTTTTTTTTAAGAGCACACAAAGATTTGTATCAAACACATATACTCGAAAGAACGCACTAGAAAGAAACTTAGTTTGCCACTACTGGGATACTTCCAAATGTGGGACTCCTGATTACTGGTTTCTAATCAAATATTAGTCTAGAGGTCACAAGCGCGACTACTGAGGATCTGGGTCGATTCCCGGGTCGGGCAAATTGTTATTGGGATTTTCCATCATAAATTTCTCAGTAGCAGCCACGGCGACTGAATTTGAGCCTGGTTGATGGCAATATAAGGCTCACCCCTTATTACATCTACATGGGACTTAAACACATAACTGGCAAAATATGACAGTGGATGAGTACATAGGTATACTTCTGCCTTACCCTTCGAGGAACACTCACAGGCGTGATGATGTGATATATGTTCAGGGTGTCACAAGATCCTTAACGAAGCTTACAACCAAGCATTCTGTACATCAAACTAAATAACTTTAAAAATTATTGCTGGGAAACGAATTTTTATTAGGGTGAAAAATCACGTTTTACGGAAGGACTCAATGTAACGTACTCAAAACATTGTGCTGATGGATGCATTGAATAGTACGGGGGTCGTGGAGGTGTTTAAAAATCTTACATTAAAATCATGATTGTATTTAAGGTGGAAGCGCAATGGTAGCTCGCGAAATTTAATTTTTTTTTACGTTTATTAGAATTTGCAGGTCAGTGTCAGGTTGTATATTGATGAAAATATGAATCGCGCCAGTAACACGTATGGAGTTATAGAATTATAATCATTCAAATCATCAATACAACCCTCCAAATTCATTTAACCCCATTGAGTGACTTTTTCATGGTTATTCTGTTTCTATGGAAAATCTAAAATTTGGTTATCTTTGTTTTTTAAAGACATTTCAAAAAGTTCTCTCTTAGATCTTTAGAAATATGTATTTTGCTTGTGCGTATGAAGTTTCATTAAAATCGGTTCAGTCATTTCGAAAAAAAATTACTTGAAAGTTTGTGTGAAATGCCGTACGACGTTAACGCTTTTAGTATCTTACTCACCATTTCATAAAATCTGATTTTTCTAACTAAACTAAAAGATTAGGAAGAAGTGTCGAAGGGTCGTGGGGTGTGGGAGGGGTCATTTTGGGGGACTGTCTCTTTTAAGCTTTGACGTTCAAAACGTGCCAATCATCATTTGATTAGCCTTTTCTCAACTATGTTAGGGTCGGCTTCCAGTCTAACTGGATGCAGCTGAATAACAGTATTTTATACGGAGCGACTGCCTATCTGAACTCCACAACCCAGTTAGTACTGGGTAATACGATACCCCTTGGTAAGACTGGTTGTCAAGACTTTTAGGGCCGACTACCTGTTTCGACTGTCAAAGATTGCAGATAACAGCCGGGACCAACGGCTTAACGTGCTTTTCAAGGCACGGTGAAAACTCGATATGTAATGGGCGGTCACCCATCCACAGACCAACCTAGGCCAGCACGGCTTAACCTAAAGATCGATCCGACCTGCTGTTATTATTTTGCCACGAGCTCCTCCTAGTTCCTAACTGATCATCAGCCTAATTTGAATAAATGTCTTTTGATTTGGAAATCCTTGAAGACAAAACCATCACTTATTGAAACCGTCACTTAATAGCTATCCACTTCCTATAACTACCTAAGGAACTATCGCAGTTATCCGAGAAACGCTCTAAGGATCAGAAGAATAGTCCTCTCGAAAGTTATAATGGTTTCACACTTAATACATTACGGGGTGACTAAAACTTTATACAGCAGTTTTTTCACACTTCTTTTTTAACCCCCGACTCAAAAAGAGGGGTGTTACTAGTTTGGCCGCTATGCATGTGTGTGTGTGTGTCTGGTTCTGGCACCGTAGCTCTTAAACGAGAGAACCGATTTGGATGCAGTTTTTTTTATTTAAAAGCTAGTTTCTTGGCAATGGTTCTTATTATATATGTTTTATCAAAATCGCTGCAGGCATTTACTAGATATGGGGGATGAAAGTGGGTATGAAAAATCGAATATTTTCAAATATATCCAATCGGATATCAAATTAGTTAGTCAAAAATGGCACGCTGGGTTTTCATACGGATCGTGATACTTGCGTTATCTAAGTATATGTATAGTATATCTATACCTGTGATGTCGAACATTAGTGACCACCTTAAGCGCGTCTCTTTTTAATCAAACTTCGTACCTACTACAGTAGCCCGGTTTAAGGTTAAAGTGCTCCTCAATTGGACCTGATTTGTTTTTTAAAAACTCAAATGGGCTCACAACAAATCAAAAAAATTGAAAACTTTCAATATTAAAAAAGTTGTACTCATGTCTGGCTTAAATTAACCCAAAGGAGTATTAAATAATTCAGGTCCAGCCTCTTAAGAGCCAATAACTTAGAATTTTGTTGGTAAAGGCTGCCGTCTTCCGATTTTTAACTGTATGTAGGTAAGCGTTTGGCTGCCAAACTGGCATGCGGCCAGTTTTTCTTATATTACAATATAATTCAATTTCTACCTACGGTTAATAATATGCTTGAAAATATTTTAACTTCTTGATGTATTGCTCGAATTATTTATGTGTTTTTGGTAAAATTGGGTTTATAGGTAAAATTGAGTAAGGAAAGTACCTAAGTAGATACTTTTAATACATCGTCCTGTTTTTATAGTCAATTTAGTGTAAAATATCAGGATGTTTTGAATTTGTATGCCTTTTAAAATATATATTTTTTTAGTTCCCTTTTTTAAACTTAGTTTTATTATTTTGTATTTTTTTTTTGCTAGTCAAAATTTTTCGTTTTCTTTCTTTCACAGTGCTGAGCTATAAGTAATGAGTATTACAAACACATACCTGACCATTTCGCGAAAATGGTTAAAATTAGTAGTGTTATGTTTTTGAATTCCTAGAATATTATGTGTACGAGCACTTGCTTGCTAATACATTTGATAAGTTTCGATGGAAGAAAAATATTCTTGCTGATTTCTTGATAAAATATTTATTAATTGTAACAAAGGTGTTTACAATAAAACGGGCGAAAGTGTACTCAATTTTAATTCAATATTCACTTAACAATAAGTTGAAAATGCTTATGCTAGCGACCTAAATAAATGTGCGATGTAATCGTACATATTCCCGGACGAGATAGGAAGGATGAGGAGGAACTTGATTTACAAAATTGAATAAAAGTTTAAAAATTACATGATAATACAAACAGATTAAAACTTGTGTTTTTAAATCTAAGGGGAAGTTCCTATATGTACGCGAGGGTTGCGAGGAACATGGACGCGCACGCTGTCGAGGTATCCACTTGTTTCACTTGTAACGCTGCTGCAGGGCGGCGCGGCAGGCAATGGTCTTGATGTTCTTGACTCCTCAGCGACGGACGGTGGCGGTGATAACGGAACTCGCCATCTACAGTGTGTACGGCGAGTTAAAATAATGATTACAGCGATGCCCATTATCCCATATAAAGTGTAGATCATAACGTAGTGATGAATATCGTGATTAGATAGATCATCAGGTAACATCACTTCAGCCTTTTTCATAGACTGTATCCTTTTGTCTACTTCATCGATTTCTTGTTCTAAATCTTGAGTTTTGTTCTCCAAAACTAGTTTAGGTATGCTGATATTGATGATGTGGTTAATAGGGGCAATCACTGGTGCATACATCTCTGGTTTGGTCCTCATTTCACTGAGGTAAGGTTTGTGTGAATATAAGGTAAAGTTGTCCGTTTTGATAATGCATCCCTGACCTATATTCAATAGTCCGGCTTGTGTCAACTGGTGTGCGGTTGCTTGATCGCCACATATTGTTCGAACTTGACACCTATCACAACAAAAGTAAAAATAACTATTCAATGTGTAGGTTTCTTGCCAATTATCTTTACAGGAACTTGATATAGTTTTGCAGTCCGAATTTTCTGTTTCACAGAAGTTCTTGTCGCCTTTAATTTGATATATGGGCCTTAAGATGTGGCAGTAATAAACTCCCGATACAGTAAGACATGATCTCAAGTCTTCTTCTGACATGTTAATATAGGTATCTTTCTTCATGTTGATAGAAATGTACTCGGATACTGAGATGATACTGATCATATCATTTCGGCTTGTTGTCTTGGGGATCGAACAAACACTCTCCAGCGGTCGGGTTCTCCTTGTATCCATCCCAGAACCGCCATGGAATCGGTCCACCCGTGAACTTTGATGTCGTGGCCGATGAAACTTGCCTTCACCTTAGCCATTACTTTAGAAAGCAGATGTGCACCACTTAATTCCAATTTGGGCAAAGTAATATTTTTGTTATTAGGTACCAATCTTGATTTCCCAACCAGTAAAGTTATTTTCGTCTGACCTAGATTTGTTATTTTGCAATATACGACACATGCATATGCCTTCTGCGATGCGTCACAAAATCCATGTAACTTGATATTATTTCCGGCCGTGTCAGTACATATCCATCGAGGTGTGTGACATCGATTTATGTTGTGCATATCTTGTTTAATTTTTGTCCATTCTCGGTTAATTTGCTCTGGAATTTTGTCATCCCATTGCATGTTCTTCTCTTTCCAGATGTCTTGAAACAGTACTTTCATCTTGGTAGAAACTGGAGTGAGCCATCCGAGAGGGTCAAAGAGTTTGGATATCTCAGACAGTAGTTTTCGCTTCGTAGGATGCGTGTCAGTAGTATCGTCAATCCTTGATTGAAATGTGAAAATATCTTGTCCAGAATTCCAGTGAAGGCCCAATGTTTTCGTTGACTCAGCTTGTTTGAAGTCATAACGTTCTTGATCGAAACCCTTGTCGGTGGTTTCTTGTAATTCTTGATAATTAGACCTCCATTTTCGTAAATTGAAACCACCCGTCTTGAGAAGTAGTTTCAAATCTTGCTTTAATTGTTTTGCTGACTCGACAGAATCGGAACCGTGTAGCAAATCATCCATGTAAAAACATTCTTCGACGACTCGAGCTGCATTTGGGTAATTAGATCTCTCGTCATTAGCTAACTGCCTGAGAGTCATCATTGCCAAAAACGGAGCGGCCTTGGTGCCATAGGTGACCGTAGTTAGTTGATACTCTTGTACAAATTGATCAGGAGAATCTCGCCAAACTATTTTTTGTAAGTTTTGGTCGTCTTCATGTGCCCAAATTTGGCGAAACATTTTTTCAATGTCTGCGATAAAGGCTACGCGATGTTGTCTCCACTTCAGTATTAGGGTCATAAGATCCTTTTGAAGATTAGGTCCTGTATGCATGCAGTCGTTTAAACTAGTCCCAGTAGAAGTTTTTGATGATGCGTTGAATACTACTCGGAGTGACGTAGTTGTTGACTTGTTAAGTCGTTACGTAGTACGCAGTGATGCGGCAGAAAATACTCAAGTTTCTTGTTGCTATGTGCCCGTTTCATATGACCGAGCGATAAGTACTCATCAATGAATGCCTTATATTGTTGTGCCGTAGACTTGTTTCTGGTGAGCTTTCTTTCTATCTGATACAACTGAGCAACAGCCTTAGGTTTGGATTCTCCAATTCCCTTGTTGAAATTAGACTTTAGTGGCAGTCTCACTTGATATCTTCCGTCTTCCAACCTTGTTGTGGTCGATGCGTAAAATTTGGTACATTCATCTTCTTCATATGAAGTTTGGGTGTCTTCAGGTATATCTTCTATCTCCCAAAAATGTTGAATGTCTTGAATGTTGTTAAGGACTAGGTTACATTGTAGACTTTGTACCTCGCCGAACAAAATCCACCCAATGCGTGTTTCCTGAGCAACATAACCACTTGAATCCTCTCGATGAACATTGTTCATAATAATCTTAGCGTATATATCCGCACCCAATAATATGTCAACTGGGTTGCTTATATAGAACTGTGGATCAGCCAGTCCAATTTGTCTTAAAAATGCCCATGATGGCTTAGAAAATGTTGAGTTAGGCAGGTTTCTCGTTAGGCTCTTCATTATGAGAACCTTAGTGTTGAACTTGTAATTGTCGTCCAATGAGGTACAGTTGATACTCAACATTCCCTTGCATGTCTTATCATTCATGCCGACTCCTGTAATAACTCCCTTACATTTCTGTCGGGGCAGCCCTAGCTGTTGCACTGCGTTTTCGGTGATCAGCGAAATTTGCGACCCTTGGTCGATGAGGGCTCGCATTGCTCTTTGTATTCCATCAGCTCCTGACACCTTGATAATTGCAGTTGCTAAAAGAACTGTCGACGCAAGCCTTTGCTGTGCAACGTGAGCCACGTGACTTGATTCTTGCTCAGGCAGCACGGAGCTAGAAACGTTATGTGACGTTGTGCTAGCGTTTGTAAACACATCGTGTAACAACGTATTATGTTGCCCTTTGTATTTTTGGCAACGTCTACTTGACGTGCATTTTTTTTCGTTGTGATTGTACAAGCAATTTGTACAAAAGTTAAGTTGAGTAATTGTTTTTCTTTTCAGCTCTGATGCCATTGCCTTGAATTCCTTGCAGAAATATATGCCATGATGATCGTTGCATACTGGACAAATGATGGATGTCGTCTTCTGTGACGTAGCCTTGTTGCTGACGTAGTACTGTTTGCCATGATTCGATCTTGAGTTCCCTGAACTTGACGGGATATTGGTAGATTTTTGTGTCGCATCTTGTTTGCGACGTGCAGACTCCATCGTGGTGAACTTGTTTTCCAGAAAATCTAAATACTCTTTCAAAGACGGCAGTTCTCTTGGCTGTTTAATTGATGTAAAATATTCATTTAGAGTTTTCGAATCCATTTTTTGAGTGAGCAGGTGTACTATTATTGGATCCCAAGTGTCAATGTTGACGCCTAAATTCTTGATACCGTTGAGACACTCTGTCGCTACGTCATGAATACGTTTGACGTGATTTGATGCCGCTTCTTGCATGACTGGGATATTCATCAAGGTGTTCATATGAGTGGAGAATATGAGTTTCTTGTTGTTATAACGGTGGTTCAATATTTCCCAACAAGTGATGTAATTATCCGAACTAATCGGAAGATGTTGTATCAGGCGTTCTGGTTCACCCTTAATCTTGCTTTTCAGGAACTGCATTTTCTGCGCAGCAGACAAATATGGGTTACCGTGAATTGCCTCGGTGAACAAGTCCTTAAATGATACCCAGTTCTGGTAATTCCCGTTAAATATAGGAATATCCAGTTGCGGCGTAGACTTTTCTCGATGTGACACAGACCATAATTTACGATTAATTTCTTTCTTGATTTTAAAACACATTTGCTCATGTTGCGTATATGAAGCCTCATAATTTTCGTCTGTTTCATCGAATTCGCTGTCTATTTTCCAATGGAGATCATCGATAGCTTTACAACGTGTTTCTAGAGTTTTCAAAATGTCTTCAAACTCCCATTTTTCTTCTACGACTGACAGATCAATATTTGTTACTAAACGAACAAAGGCTTTGAAGTTGCTAGCTTGTTTACGCAACTTTTCATCAAACTTGCTATCAGTTCCCCGAGTAGTATACTCCGGAGTTGGCATTGGACTCAACGGGGTAGATCTGCCCTCCGCGGCCGCGGCACTTGGTTGCTGACGGCTAAACAGAGCTGGCTTGATCAAACCGGCTCTCTGAATCGACTCTCTAACCTCCAAGTAGAACGCCTTGGTTTCTTCATAGTGGTTGCCGATAAAATAGTCATGTGTTTTGTCTTCGTACATGCACAGCATATCATGATTTTTCTGAAACTCATTCCAATAGCTGTTTAGAGTTTCAATTCTTTTCTTGATGTATTCTGAAGTTTTGCGATCTTGACCATCTTTCTTAAAATTGGTCCAAAGTTGTCGCATGCACTGAGGGCAATATGTTGCTTTTGAATTAATTCTTCCATCTTGATACTTGATAAACAGGAAATTCAAATAAATTTATTGATATTCCCTGCTGACTTGCGGAGTACTATCGCCGTCAACTTGCTTGATACTTGCTGTAGATCGATCTTTGTTTTGGATTGCTAGCTAGCTTCACTTGATGTACTTGCTGAGGCCTTGATGCCAAATGGTTACTTGATGTTTGCCTTGATGCTTTTTGTATTCTTAGACTGCTGTCTCATGTCACTTGTTCCGTTTGAGCGCCCTGATATCTTCTCGTGCGATCTTATGCGCCTTCTCAATTCGTGTCGGTGAGACCCGCTTGTGGGAGGCCGACTGAATCGATTCGCAACCACACGAGAAAATATTACTCACAACTCTTGAGCTCGAAGGACCATATGTACGAGCACTTGCTTGCTAATACATTTGATAAGTTTCGATGGAAGAAAAATATTCTTGCTGATTTCTTGATAAAATATTTATTAATTGTAACAAAGGTGTTTACAATAAAACGGGCGAAAGTGTACTCAATTTTAATTCAATATTCACTTAACAATAAGTTGAAAATGCTTATGCTAGCGACCTAAATAAATGTGCGATGTAATCGTACATTATGAACTATATAAAATAACTAAGACATTACTCCACAGTCTATTTACAGATTTTTAAGAAGATTGAAGGTACTTATAAAAATATCTCTATTAGAAATTTATAAATCTACAAAAACAAACTAAAGGTATTCTTAAAAAGTACTTTTAAAATATATTCGAAAACGACTTCCAGTTCGAATAGCTTTAACAAAACAATTTATTCAAATCAAATCAGGAACCGACACTGTCTACGGCATTCCAATAAAAAAGGAACGGCTTAAACGCGTTGAAAACAAAAGATGCACTACTGGCCACGAACTAAAGAGAGCCTAGCACAAACGCGTTGACTAAAAGTAAATTAATTAAAAAAAAAATAGTTTGGGTTGAGGTTGGAGGTGTACACCCACATTTTGCCAGTTAATAATAATAATATATAATAAATCTTTATTTACACAAACATGGTACATTGTGGAGTGATACACTGGATCCCGCACTAGGATACCCTGTGTCGCAGGATCCAGTCTCTTTCGACAGGTATTTTACAATGGTTAGGTACCTAAGTGTGTAATATAGTCTAATCTAGTCTTGCAGTAACTAACGTTGTGTATGTGAGGGTGTGTGTATATGTGTGAGTATATGTATGTGTGTGTATGTGTCTGTGTACATGTGTGAGTGTGAGTATTTGTGTGAGTATATGTAAGTGAATGTGTTTGGGTTGGTAGGAGTTTGTGAGTGCACGCCCGCAAGTGTGTGTGTGTTTTATGAAGCAGTCACTACTTCCTCTGTTTCTATGTAGTTTAAACTAAGCAACCATTTAATAACGGACCTTTTGCATCCAAACTTGGTCATGGGGAAGATTTCCAGTAGTCTGTTGGCCTTTTCATACAGATGCGGCCCAATTCGAGAAAATGCTTTATCACCGAATTTGAATTTATAAAAAGTTCTGTTCCACTTTGGCTGTCTCCGTGAGCGCTGGTCCACTACCACTGCGGCAACTGCGATTTTGTGGAACTTCAATATTACTGACAGTATGTACAGTTGGCGCACCGTCAGCAGAGCAGTCTCACGGTATAGTTGGTGTGTTGGGTGTCGGATTCTCAACTGGTAAGTGACTTTTAAAAGAGCTCTTTGTGCACGTTCAACAGTTATAAGATGGCTTTTACCAGCGAGGCCCCATACTATTATGCAGTAGGAAAGTATTGACTGGCATAAGGCAAGATAAGTCATTTTAAGTGTATTCTTGTCTGCAACATATCTAAGTTTTTTAAAAATGTATATAAGTTTTCTAACACGGCCATTTACTGAGTCTATTTGTTTTTTCCATACCAAGTGTGCGTCGATGAAAACACCCAAGTACTTAATACAGTCCACCTGTTCAAAAGGAGGACAGTCGCAGCCTAGGCTGCCTAAATGGCATTGATGGAATTTTAGTGCGAGATGTTTTGGCGCAGTTGTTTTTATGCTTACAGAAAAATTTACTATCTTAGTTTTTGTTACATTTAGAGTGAGTAAGTTATGTTGTAGCCAATTTGCAACTACTCTCATTCCAGCTTCCGCGGCACTATAAGACTCGTCCCAGGAGTTACCATGGAAAATTATGGCAGTGTCATCAGCGTAACAGAAAATTTGTGCGTTATCTAGATTGAGTGAGCAGAGACCATCAACGTACATGAGAAACATAGTGGGGCCAAGGACACTGCCCTGGGGTGCCTGGGTAGTTATGTAAAAGTCCCATGTAATAGGGGGCGACCCTATGGCCATCAACCGGGTACAAATCCAGACTCCGTTGACTGCTACTGAGAAATTCCTGATGGAAAAACCTAATAACACTTTGCCCGACCTAGGAATCGAACCCAGCTCGCGTAGCATGAGCACCGTAGAAACGGGTTTTGTCGACGAAGAGTCGAAATGAATTGTCATTTTATGACAGATTGTGGAAAGATTTCTATCGTCGCAAGCATGGCGATGTTAAAAATTTATGAAATTAATGGCAAGACATATCAAGTTGTATAGAAAGAGCTTTGTCGAGTCTTGGCAGACTAGAGATAGTATTGCCATGCTAGGAGGGCTGGACATCATACCTAGAGCAACGTGACAGTCTAAGTCGAAAATACAACAGCATTTTAGTTTATTGCGAAAATCACAATTAATTTAACTTACAGTGAATAAGGTCCAAATAAGGCTTATGCCCGACTCGTTACTGCTCCGATTGGTCACCAAAATATGCTGACGAATGAACGGAAATTCGAATGATTTCAAAATGGAAAATAATCGTTTCACACGTAATGTTTAACTTTCTTTTTGATATCTAAATTTTTTATTACAGGGTAATATATCTACTATATACATTATATACAGACTACAAATAGAACTAAAATAATTCTAAAAGAAGACTAAAAGTAAGTTCCTACATAATTATATACAACGACGACAATAGGACACTTAGGCGTCAAAGTACTCCTCCCATCGATGTCATCCGGAAACGTGCCCAGAAGACTGGCAGCATTGCCACGCTGAATGTTTAGACTTGATTCATTATTAAGGGTGATACTATTCTTATTCTTTATTGCACACAAAACATAAAAGTGGGACACACAAAATTACAATATATAACTTATGTACAACGGCGAACTAACTAATTGTGCTTGTCGCAACACCCAAACTGGTATGAGGTGCGTTTGATGGCAACAGGCTCGTTCCCTATTACCTCTGCCTAACCTTTTGGCATCACATTATTGATTTTATGTAATGACTAGCTGTTCTGTGTGAAATTATTCTAAAAATACTACTTCACAATATTTGAGTCGGATTTTGTTAAAAATTTCAAGGGATTTTTTTTTGCAAAAAGGTTAAGGTATCGCCTTAATCTTTTTTCTAAAATAAAAATAGTCTTATTTTGTCCTTATAAAATCGCAGCTATCTGCCAGTAAAAGTCCCATAAAAATTGGTCCAGACGGACAGACAAACAGAGAGACAAACAAAAATTAAAAAATATTATGTTTTGTTGTTATAATTACCGTATTTATTTTTATCTTAAGCATTCAGTAAAAAGCTATTATATTTTGTAATAAACAAACAGATGCTTCACTTTTATTTATTTGTATAGATATAGAAATCAGACAATATTGTACTGTCGAGTTATACGTATCTACTGAAATTATTCGAATTTACTTTACGATTACGTCCTACATCCATGCAAGGGCCTCTGATAGTTCGGAAAGTTGGAAAACAAAAGCGGATACTAATGGAATTTTAACTAGCCAACCCGCTGGCAGTATGCTGCTATTAATATAAGATTTTGAATATATTAATGTTTAGTTGTGTGTTCCTGATTTATTAACAAAAAGGTCACTGCTACAACAAAGTGCTTTAGCAATTTGATGGTAGTTCTAGATTTATTACAAAATCTAAATTGGCATCCCACAAAAAAACAAAAATAAACGAAGACACCTTGGATCGTCATCGTAAATCGGATTTTCTTAACAATTCATGTTTCTAAAATAAAAGTAATAAGCCTAACCCATCTTCGTCGCCACTGAAGTGTTTGGAGCACACCGGGATGTCGGGATACGGAGTCCAGGAATAAAATAGTTGTTCACAGTTACAAGTATAATCCGACTGACACATACAATGAGCCCGAGTGCTCAGCTATATTTTAGCCCCTACCCACATATTCTTAATAAACAGAGTATAACAAGACCCTTCACGAAGCCCTCAACAAAGCATTCTGTACATCAAACTAAGTACCTTGACGCAAAAATTATTGCTGGGAAACGACGTTTTTTTTGGGGGTGAAAAATCACGTTTTACGGTAGGACTCAATATAACGCACTCAAAACATTGTGCTGATGTATGCATTGAATAGTTTGGACCCCATACTATTTAATGCATGCGTGGAGGTGTTTAAAGTAAAAATCTTACATTCAAAACATCTGAGAATAAAACTTGTGAAAAAGTTGGAACTTTGACCCCCAATATCTCAGTAAATAGAAGGTTCACAGGTATAGTCTAAAACAACAAAAAAATGATCGCAATGACGGCGAGAACAACTGCCATTCATCTTCGTTAAGGGTCTTGTTTCACCCTTTATAGTACTTAACAATAATTTTCTATCTACCTTAAAACTAGTTCCAGTTAGTTCTTATAACATCAGCTATATGCCAGTAAAAGTCTCGCCAAAATCGGTCCAGCCGTTTCGGAGATTTATTTATTTATTTTATGAAAGGTAGCTTCACAGCTGACAGTACATTAACATACAAAAAAAAAACTAACATTACGCCAATTACGAGTACACAAAAAAAACATGTTAAAAACATGTTTTTTTTATGTTGTAACTACCGTATCATATATAGAGATGCAAAACGAATTTTAAACGTTTTAAACCATTTGGTTTTAAACGGTCTTTTTGGTTTAAAACGATTTAAAACCACACTTAGCGGTTTAATATGGTTTAGAATGTTTTTTTTTTGGAATGCACTGAGGCTTTACACGAAGTTATCTAGACCACACCTCCTTCCTGATTTAGAATATATAAAAGGAAAATAAAATAAAAATGTTTTAAAATAACCTTCATTAACATGACAGACAAACATAAAATCGATCCCTACCTGCCCCATCTCTCCCCGTTGCGATTTTGGTAGCAAAGTGAAAAATAAAAATGCGGCATTGCCGTTTTATTTTAATAAATACCCAAAACATGATTGTTTTCAGTGTCTAATCCTAAATAGTAGTATAAATATGATATATGACTTCACATATATTAATAAAAATGGTAAATGATTTCAATTAGCCTTTTAAACTATTTTTTTAAGTAATTCGTAATCAATACCCACGCCCACGTGGCCCACGTGGTCGTGGTTTTAAACCGTTTTAAACAAATTTAAAACGGGTTTTAAACCACTGATGTTGGTTTAAAACGGTTTATTTACAACTATAATCATATATAGGTACTTTCATAACTTAAAGCTTCATCTATCAGTACTTTTGTGTCATCACTGGATGCAATTAATCTGTTAGTGCAAAGGAATCCGTCAAAATTTCCGAAAGTAAAAAGTTTATGATTGACGATTCGAAGAACGATAATAAAATAACTCAGATTTAGATTAATCACTTTGAAACTTAATTAAAATATTAGGATCGCAACTTTTCTCGTCACTTTGTATTAGCCAAGAATCAAAACTAACTGTAGCTCACGACTTCACGTGCGTGTTTTTTTTATATTTTAGCTCTTCTTCTTGTAGACTTCAGGGTCGCCTTCCAGTTTGACCGGATGCAGCTGAATACCAGAATTTTTCATGGAGCAACTGCCTATCTGACATGGACCACACACAGTTAATAGGTACCACCATATTTCAACGGGGGCTATCGCGTAAGAATTCGCCGCTAGAGGCGCTAGACTAGCGCGAGGTCACCGAAATGTCAGATGTCCTATAATGTTCGCGGGTTGCCTGCTTTTTTATCCCGTATTTTTTCACGATTGTGGTCTAGATTGAGCCAAGACTTGAAGATTTTAAGTAGCAACATAAGATCTTATTTGTTAGTACTTTAAGGTAAAATGATTTTTAAACGTTTCATGCTTGCTAATTTTAGAGAGTATTGAGTATTGTAAATATTGTACTTTAAAAGTAAAAAATAGAATTATTGACATGACCTTACCATTGGCGCCATCTGGTGAAGTCAAAAACGATTACGACGACAATTTATTTGGTGTCGGCGCAGCATGTCTTCTTCTTCCATGCTTCCCTATTACTTGTCATCTCAGCAGTCACCTCCTTTCATTATCATCCTTCACACAGTATATCCTTCGTTTCTTTAGCCATCTATTTACATTCATACTCAACACTTTCCTCAGTCCTCCGCATCACATGTCCATGGTTGCACGTCCATATGTTCCTAAATTTATGTATGGCGATTTATTACATTATTATTCATGAATGCAATTTTAGTGCATCTACTCGAAGCAAAACTGCAAGATGTATGATATGACGTGTTTTGTGTAGATGTAGATTCTACATCAATACCTAGGTATACACCGACAACGAATATTGCTAATACTCGTTACCTTGTAAATATTTGAATTACAAAACAGTACCTAGATAAACTTATTAAAAGCAACGAGGAAAGGAACAAAATTGAGCCAAAATTGGGCCTATTACGAAGCAGCCAGTTTATCGCAAACAAGGTTCGGAACGATTTTCTCTTCATTGATTTTAAAGATACTTGAAACGATAAGAATTGGGACGTTTTAAGTACGATTTAAACAAGATCGGCGCGCGTTGGGCCGCTTTGAAGCGCATTTTCCAATGTGCTAAAGGAAATTGAAGTATATGTATAAGATGTTGTTAAATGTCATATTTGCATGGAATTATCTACTCGTATCTTTAGTTTTGGAGCATATTCAAAAATGCCTAATGTCGTGATTCTTTATTTTCTGATGAATAATTATTCCTTAACAGTACTTGACTTTAAAATTAAATTAAACTTAGACTTTGACTTTAAATTTTAACGGATAATTTTTGTATTTAATTCATACTACCCATTTTAAATATTATATCAAATTATTAGTATGCATTAGCATTTATTATTATAATCATGTTTAGTTCAGGTGCTGTAAAGTTGGAAGGGGACATCCCCTCCATACTGCCAATGGCGGTGATGGCTGCCCATGGCAGACGCAGTTGTTCGGTGACCGTGGAATGGTGAAGTCCATCTTACAAAAATACCGCACGCGTTGAAATATTTTAATTTAAATATAGTAGAAATTGGTGTGATAATATCAAGTTTTATTTTACTTACGTTCGAGCATCTCGCTTTGTTTAGGCCCTCTGATTTCAATGTGCAATACATTTATAATTAAATCAGAGGGTCTAGTAGTAGGGGGCCGTTCATTACGTAAGCAGATTTTTTTCAATTTTTAACCCACCCCTCCCCCTCGTCAGCAAAAGTAAGCAAACCTCTTACCCCTCCCCCCATGCTTACGTAAACATTGGTACAATTGATGGAGTCATGAGCAGTAGTTATAAGTCTAGAAATAAGGAATAGGTTTGGGTTCGTTAACTAACTTCTGTACTTTTTGTATTTTTGTATTAGATTGATAGGTAGTTTTTTTTTTAACTTTCGAACAATTTTTGGTATAACTTGGATTTGTCTATTTGATACGACATCTTGAACAATTCAACTTTGGTGAAATTGGATTAACAGTAAAACAAACATTAACTTACTTTGCTTACAACACGTTAAATCGTCAATCGTATCGAAACAAAACAATAAATTGACGGAAAAAAAATAGACAAGAGAATAATTGCGCGCGGTAACTCCCCTACTCAGTTCTAAGCGAGTACCTCTAAACGTATTCACTATTTGTAGGAATCCCCGAAAACCCGCATTTCGTTTTCAGCATAGACAATGTGTGGGTTGCCATATGAGTAAAAAGTAAATAATTACTGCTGACGTAATCACCATCTAGATCCCCCCACCGCCCATGTCATCAAAATAAGCAAAGCAAAGACCCCCCCGCCTCCCATAGTGCTTACGTAATACTTGAACGGCCCCTAGTATGTAATAGGGGGCGAGCCTATTGCCATCAACTGGGCACAAATCCAGACTCCGTGGCTGCTACTGCAAAATTCCTGATGGAAAAACCCAAAGACACTACGCCCGACCTGGAAATCCAACCCAGGACCTCATGCTTAGCAGTCAAGTGGAAAAATATAAGGCTCTAAAACCGTCTACGCTGTAGTAAAATATTCAAGCACCAAGTTGTGAAACAATATTTACCTATTCAACGCGTTCTAGAAAAAAAAACTCGTTTATTTAATTGTGCAAAATGAACCCACAGTTATAAACAAAATAAACACGAGTGCGGCACAAACTTGATCGTATTAACGGATAGGTGATGACGCGGACGCGGGTAATAATTTATGAATATACACCAGGGATTACCACTCGTTTATTTCACATTTTACCGCTGTTTGTGTTTGGTGTAAGCGAAAAGAGCTTGTAGCTTTCACAAGTCATCGCAACATAATATAGGGTCTATCTATTCATACACGTTATCTCTTAAGGGGTCATTGTACTCATCATTATGAATAACTTTTACTATGGGACCAACCTCGAAATCGCGAAAAGAAACAGCTGTTCCTTACAATAAGATCGCATTAACTCGTCAAAATGTACTGAACAGCTGATTTTTTTTTCGCGATTTCGGGGTTGGTCCCATAGTGAAAGTTGTAATGACCCCTTAAAAGATTTCGTGTAAGAATAAATACACCATATATATTTTGGACTAGCTGTGCCCCGCAACCTTCGTCCGCGTGAAAATATTATAAAAATATTATTTCCCTATGCTTTGATTCGCCACGATTGTATTAAAAAAAAATTGGATCCATAATATGGCACCCCAAATGCGCCATTTTTTTTTTAATTTTGAATTTGGCACTTGCGCCACTATGACAAGTCTAACGACGGTTAATTTATCCAAATCCGTTCATTCGTTTAAGAGTTACGAGGAAACAAAGAAACTGACAAACATAATACTTACCCATATAAAACACATAGTCCTTCTTTTGGGCATTGCCGCAGTCGGGTAACTATAAATAGACTTACATTAACAAAAATATGGACAAGTATCAACAGAGAAAATAATTACAGGGCGTCAAATAATTGCCCAGAAAGTCGGCAGCATTCCCACACTTGATGGCAATGCAGATGCCTTAACTAAGGAAAAGGTCAGCCTTCTGGTTACGTGATGACTCGATCAACCGCCTGGTGATATTCCAGAAGACTCGGACCCCATTACCCTCATGTTTCATCCCCAAACGGCTCTAACACCAATTAATTTATTCTAGTAGTACACAATATTGAACCAAAGCCACAGTCTACTGATAAAATTGAAATACTGGTCCAAGTTTTCCAACAACGAGTACTTACACTTCCTTCAAAAGTATATAAAATTCACTTGAAGCAAAGATTCCATTGTTTAAACTACAAATGAGATTGTTTCAATCGGTTTAGAAGTGCACACTGTAGGTAGGTACTCTACTTGAAAACAATACGAGTATTTTGATTAATTCGCTTGAATTCTTCTTTAACTTTATTTTACAATAGAATTTCTGGAACTTTTAATCTTTTTAGACCTGATACAAGTTTTTGCAGGGGTAGGTATTGTGTTACCCAGTAAAATCAAGTACCCTAAGCCGTTGCACTTTGGTCCCGGCTATCATTTGTAGATTTTTGACAGTCGCTACAGGTAGTCAGTAGCCCGAAAGTTTACAACCAGTCTTACCAAAGGGTACCCAGTACTAACTGGGTTGTGGAGGTTGTGAAGGATTCAGCTGCATCCGGTAAGACTGGGAGCCGATCCCAACATAGTTGGGCAAAAGCTATGCCGGTTATGATGTCATCGCAGCACACCGTATGACATGTCTCTCAGAATTCCTTCAATACGGTTCGATTCACGTATATTTCTAGTTCACGTCACGCCGAACAGAAAGAAGGCGACAGATGTGTGATATTCAAGCGATTGAATTGCGTTCGGTCGTGTGTGACGTTACAATTGATCACAGTTGCTGAGTGGAGAAAAGTACGACTTAAAATTTTCTTAGTAGCATCCTTTTTTTCGGATGGGAAATCATCAAATGACTCCTCCCGCTCTGGGCTGAGCAGGAGGGAGTGTCAGACTTTTACTGACTAAAACCCATCCATGTTCCTTCATCGCCCTTTGAGTTCCGGGGCCGCGGTATCTCTTTCGAACAGTCCCGCAGCCCAGCTCTTAATGGCATCCTTGGAGTCAGTATTTTGCCCGGTTCTTCTATCACAATCATGTGATTTAGACATAACTGGCGAAATGTGAGTGTTACGGCAAGCAGACTAGATTACACCCAAAATTAACTGCTTATGTTTAAGTCGTATGTAAAAATGGCCGAACCTTTTTCCAAAAATCGCACACAAGGCTGTTACTGAGAAATTCAATAGAAAAATCCAATAACAATTTGCCCGGCCTGAAAATCGACCCCGAGACCTCATCCCCAGTAGCGTTTGCGCCTACTAGACCCACGAGGCAGTAAAATAAAATATATAAGTAAAATAAATATGCGCAGGTTTAGCCGACTGAGATGATAGATTAAAGACAAAAGTACTTTGTTTCCGAAAATACTGAATCTGCAATCATGTAAATTAAAAAAGCACGACTTTTCAAAGCAAATTCACACGGTGCCACGACGGCGACGACGATCCGTGTCTATTCACATAACTCGTCGCACGCACGACTAAAAGTCCTATCTCATTTTTTAACTGATTTGAGTTAGAACAACTACATTTTTCAATGTAATGTAAAAAATGAAAAATGTAGTTAATATGAGACAGGTACGTTGACTTCTAAAATGGTTATATTTTGAGATCCAAATAACATAGAAAAACGACGCGCGACGGTTAGCGAAAAAAGTAAAGAGTCACGAATTGAAATGTAGTTGCCCTAACTCAAATCAGCTAAAAAATGGGATAGGATTTTTAGTCATGCGAGCGACGAAATGTGTGTCTACCGGACTATTTCTCCCCAGCTTTATTTAATCACAGGATAGGTATCGACTCCGGTAAAATAACGTTACTGGATTTGGATTTACGTTTCACTAATACTAAACGTTAACTAAAATAATGCCATTTATGTGTTCCTCAGTTTGAATTTCGACTCTCGGTGCTGGGTGTGACGTTGAAAACTCAACAGAGGGCTGTCATACAGGAGTCGCCTAGTTAAATTTACCATTCGGTTCTGGTTTTAACTGGTTTTTTACCCGACTACGGCGAAGCCAAAAGGATTGGTTATGATTTTAGCAGTCTATGTATGTGTGTTTGTATTTACGTATGTTTCTCCGTAGCGCCTAAACTATTCATCCGATTTTACTGAATAAGCTGTCAATCGAGTCGTTATTATAACCCGAGGAACATAGGCTACATTTTAACCGACTTCAACAATAGGAGAAATCGATTTTACCTTGTAAACCCTGAATTTAATTCGAGCGTGATTTTTCAGTATTCGGGTTTTTGAGTTGTAGTACCTATACCACACAAATTCTTGTTGTACATAGGACAGGTAGATACTGGGGTTGGGATTCGGTCTAACGATACAATAAAATTCGCGATTGGTTTTGTGATTGGGCTGCTACATAAAATCTGTTACCTTAGGTTGGGGAATAGGGTTATGATGAACAGGGTGTAAAGTTCTTTATCCCCCATAGAAAAGGGTGGACCCTTCAACCAGTCGGGTGTTGTGTCTGTTGCTGTCGTCATAAGTCGCGGATAATTCTAGCTGCGCTATTTAGAATGTTGATGTTAGTTCTTCATTTGTGTAATAGATGGCGCTGTAGTACTTTTTGTATTATGTTGCTTTAGTATTTGTAGTGCCGTTACAGAACAAATATGGCTTTATTTATGCTAGCTAGTTTTTGGTATATCATGGTTTACTTTTTTTTTCAGTTTGGATACCTGATGACTGCGTTTAAAGTTGTTGAAGAGCATAATCTGAATCAATCTGAAATCAAATGTAAGGATATGGGTTGCCGTGACGACGGCACTTCGATGTTCGACGTGCGCCTCAAAGACATGTCAGCAAACAGAAAGGGCTCCGCAAGGGCCGATGCCGGCCGAGGCTGCGCGATTGTTCGAAAGAGATACCGCGGCCCTGGAACACAAAGGACAAAGAAGGAACATGGATGGGTTTTAGTCAGTACAAGTCTGACACTCACCTCAGAGCGCGAGGGGTCATTTGAAGATTTCCCATCGGAAAAAAAGGATAATACCGGTTTGAACTAACAATAGGCTGCACCGAAATGAATCCCTAAAAAAAAGAGCGCTGTATTAGGATTTTCAACAATCAGCTCAGTGGTTAAAGTTGAAAATCCAGCAGTGCGATTTTATTTACCTTATGGAAACGGGCATGAACGTTCGATAACATAACATACATACATACCATAGCATCACACGCCTGTAGTCTCCGAAAGGTTAGGCAGACGTGTACCTAATAGGACACCCACATTCAGTTATGTTTATCTCTCAAGTAATACGGAGTGAGCCCTCGATCACTAATTTAATGAACGACGATTATTAACCTGACTACCCTTTTTTTGCAAAAAAAAACTGGGTGTGACCAGTTGGTGAAAACGTAAAAGAGATTTAATTTAAGTTTCACTATCTGGACACGCGTAAAAATTTTGGCGTGTCCAGATGAGAAAATAAGTAATAAGTGAAACTAATTTTAAGTTTCACCAACTGGACACACGCGTGTCCAGTCTCTCGTGTCCAGTTGGTGACTAACCCTTGCTATCAACCGGGTACACATCCAGACTTCGTGGCTGCCTGCGTGGGTGCTGCTTCGACTTGAGAATCGAACCCTTATACTCAGTGCCGCGCATACGACCACTGGACCAACGAGGCAGTCGATAAATATACCAAAAACATACGTTTATTCAAAACCAGTTCTTTCCGACTGCAAACAGTTTGTGCTCTTTACTCCATCAGTTATCTCAATATTTCATATTTATCTTTCAAGGAAAATGTCTAAACTACTAAAGTAAGGAATATTTTTCAAACTAAACTCTCTCAATTTATAATACTAAAATGCTGAGGCAAAATGTTATGATTTTTCATATCATATGTGTATCATAAAGAAAAGAAACGAAACGATGTATGGACTGTGTGAAGGATGATATGGCTGGGAAGGAGGTGACAGCTGCGATGACGAGTAAGGCTGTGTCTCCAGTAGGCAAACTGTTAGCAGCCGAATGAGTTTGCGGCGTATCGGTTTAGTACGCCCTTCCATATATTTGAAATGCAGTGTCAGTTTGCTAGTTTAGCGCTCACTTTACGCAGTTTGTAGCGTTACGTGCGCCGACTGTCTCAGTTAATGGCCGACTTACAACAAAACCGGTTCCAGTCGGCGGCGGCGATATGGTTGGTCGCCGGGCGTAGTGAGTCCGTTTGCCGCAAACTGTTCATGCGGACAGATCTTGTTTAATGGGTGAATCCTGTGCTTCTTTTTATCCTCTTTCAGCGCCTCTAAGATACCAATTTCTTAAAAAATATCCATCGTGACCAACACAACCACTCCCTTCGTACAACAATATAATACAAAATAATATAAACAATACAATATAATAGTAAAGTGAAAATTCAGTCGGTCGACGTAAATAAGCGGCTAACTCATAACAGTTTGCTTGCGACGCACGAAAATTGATCTGAGTTTGCAGCTAACCCAGATTTCAGTTCGCCACAAATTTGCGGCTCACTCAGTCGGCTGGTAACAGTTTGCCTACTGAGGACACAGCCGAATAGAGAAGTATGGAAGAAGACGACATGCTGCCCCGATTAGAAATAAATTTGGAAAAAGATCAGGAGAATGATGAAAATAATTTCTACTCGTCATTACGATATTTTTTTGGGGTTCCGTAGTCAACAAAAAGCCCTTATAGTTTCGCCATGTCCGTCTGTCTGTCTGTCCGCAGCTTAGCTAAAAGACTCTTAGTACTAGAAAGCTGTAACTTGACATGACTAACGAAGACATAGAAAGCAAATCCATAGAGACCTGTTAGGCCTAGGACACCTGGAAATGAGAACTAGAAAAGTTGAAGTGTTGTTATAAAAAGAGTTTTAATAAGTAGTAAAAGTACACAATGGTGTCAGTAAATTATTGACTCTAAAAAGATTAGTTTATTATACAGCGTGTAACAGAAAGGGTATAATCATATGGAATACTGCGGTACGGACCATCCAACTGAACAACTTTCTCTATGGGACCACCATCGAAATCGTAAAAAAATAATCAGCTGTCCCATACATTTGGGTCGAGTAGGTATTGAAATTTTGTATAGGACAGCTGATTATTTTTTTACGATTTCTATGGTGGTCCCATAGAGAAAGTTGTTCAGTTTGATGGTCCGTACCACAGTATTTCATATGATTATACCCTTTCTGTTACACGCTGTATAAAGTGGTAAAATAAAATCTCGAAAACTGTTTTTTTAGAGTATCTCCAGTACCTACCTACACATAAAGTAAACACATATGTACATTCATATGTAAATGTTCAAACTCTACCAAGTATATTTAAAAAAAAAAAAACTTTCTGCGAAAACAAAACGAACTTCCAAAAAAAACACTAAAAAAGTCTTAAATAGCTTGACTTTCGGAAATTGGTGTCTTTGTTTGTATAATTGACTTTTTTGCCACCGACTTCCGAAAGTCAGGTTATTTTAGACTTTTTAGTGTTTCAGAAACTTTTTTTATTTTACCCTTTTTAGTTGTAGTATACTACATAAATTCTTGACATGTCGTGTCATGAATTAATTTTTACATTGTAACTAGAAGTTAGTTAAGGTACTCGTCAAGACAAATCATACGAGCCCAAACTCGATGAGGTTTTACCGTTTTATAACGGAGTTCCTATGGCTACCGTCCAGCTCCATCATCAGACACTGGATACCATTTAGGACCAAAGTACTCGTCAAGAAAAATCATACGAGCCCAAACTCGATGGGATTGTGTCATTTTATTACGGACTATCTATGACCACCTTCCAGCTCCATCACCAGACCCTGGGTACCATCTAGAGACAAAGTACTCAACAAGATGAATTATACGTACCGAAACTCGATGGGGTTATGTCGTTTTATAACGGAGTTCCTATTGCCACCTTCCAGCTCCATCATCAGACCCTGGTTACCATTTAGGACGAAAGTACTTGTCAAGACGAATCAAACGAGTACAAACTCGACGGCGTTGCATCGTTTTATTACAGAGTTCCTATGGCCACCTTCCAGCTCCATCATCAGATCAGCTCCATGTCATCATAATATTACATTGTCTCGCGATATACACATGCGTGCAACATTTCAGCTCAATCAGAGATCGGGAAGTGTGTCAAATTTAACTAGCAAGTGCCACGCGACGTCGCGTGATGTACATCAAAAAGCCTTCACGCGACGTCGCTTGATGTGACAATTAACCTGAGGAAAACAACCAAATTCCTAAACCGATTTTGATGAAATTTCTATGGGACCAATCGGGAAGCATATCCTTTCAGATGAAAAAAGAATTTTTCAAATCGGTTTACAAAATAATGACGGAGTTATGAGGTAACAAACATAAAAAAACAACCGATTTGAGAACCTCCTTTTTGAAGAAAGTCGGTTAAAAACTGTGGTGTTCGGTAACGAATTTTGTAATTATATTGATTCAAAATTCTGTAACCTCGGCTGATAAAGAAGTTTCATTTTAAGCTGATGTTTTTTCTTAGTCCTTCTTCGCAATTTTCGAATAATAAGCAGAACCACGACACACGCAACCGCTTTTATTTTTGTTCTGATGCCAAATGAAGAGCGCGGTATGTCTCGGATGTGCCACGAAGTACTGCTGCGCCAACCTAGAGCGCGGCAGAAATGTGTCCTACAAACGCCGTGTGTTGCTACCGCGCTCTTGTCGCTCAATGTTTGGACACACCTTAATAGTACCAAACCTGTCGGATACGTCCGTACAGACACTTATGGCCTTTGTACACGGTGCGTTGTGGTGGCGGCGGGACTTCAGAGCGGTATCGTAGCGGGGTCCTGCATATAAAATCTATGGAATATCACATGATGCCGTACGCACGACGCATTCCGACGCCGTACCCTCGCATTCCGGAACTACTACTAAGAGACGGGGTGTGGAGCGGTGTATGCGTTGCGACGCCGGAGCTGCATGGTTTCGTTGTCCATGTGGCAAATCATTTGTCCGTCTGTCAGCAAGTGGTTTGGCTAGCCAAACCTAGAAGCGCCGAAGCTTCGAAGTTTGACTATAACATTTATACCGATGCGGGGTTAACCTGTCAGTGCTAGCCTGTTAATCTACATCATGTGGAAAATGACATCATGATGAAGACGCAATATGTTCAATGAATGTGCTGTGATTAAACTACTGAATTATATTCGATTGAATTTTTGTATGCAGATTGGGAATGTCATGAGGTATACACAGTTTAAAATCATCCACCCTGTATATGAAATAAACAAAAAATACATAAGAAATACATAAGATGATTTAATTGCTTCTATTAAAATTGGTGCTTAAGAAGTAATGTCACGGAGTTATTTTATTTCCTCGTTTGTGTTTATTCATTAGTTTCCTAATTCTCTTACTTGCATGTAGGTCTCTCGCATTTGTCTGGAGCTTTCTTCAGTCATCGCTGAAAAAATCGGGAATTTAATAATAATAAATAATAATAATAAATCATTTATTGTCAGATCATTCAATCCAATATGTTAGTAATACACACACATCTTAAACACTAGTGTTAGTATATAATATTTGGTACATAAAATTTTGGTAATAATTTAGGTATTAATAATGTCAAAATAATTAATAATAATAAGGTCAAAATCATTAAAAATATGTCAAAATAATATTGTGTTAATAATCCTTTTGAAAATGTACAAGGTATAAACGGATCCACCATAAAGCCTTCAACCAAGCATTCTGTACATCAAATTAAGTAGCTCTACGCAAAAACGTATGCTGGGAAATGACTTTTTTTGGACGTGACACCGAAAACCAGTCTTTACCCAGGATTTTTTTATTTATTTAGCGGTTTTTGGGGTTCCGTACTTTAAAGGTAAAAAAGGAACCCTTATAAGATCACTCGCTTGCCCGACTGTCCGTCTGTCTGTCTGTGAGTCACCACCGATTTTCTCAGGAACGGGGTGGACCTAGCAAGTTGATATTTATACCGATACTGAAGTCTGCAGTCTTTATCAGGTGTATAAAAATCAAGGTCCTGAGTCAACACGATAAAAAGATATGGGCAAAAACTTGTAAGTACCAAAAACCTTAACCTTCAACTTTTTTTATTTTTCCCGAATTTTCCCTTTATTTCTGCTGTTTTAACCAAAATTGACAATTCTAGGTCAACCGGAAGTACCCTATAGGTTTTGGGTCAAAAACCTATGTTAGTGCCCAACGTAGTGCTCATCAAATAGCTCCTCCCTCTCTGGGCTGTGCAGGAGGGAGTGTCAGACTTTTACTGACTAAAACCCATCCATGTTCCTTCTTTTGCCCTTTGAGTTCCAGGGCCGCGGTATCTCTTTCGAACAGTCCCGCAACCCTGGCAAGCAAAAAGCAAGGCCTTACAGCATATATAAAGGAAATTTTCCAATAAATAAAAAAGTTGAAAATTAAAGGGTGTCTCCAAACATACATAGTTGACGCCAATTAAGATATTTTTTTTTTTTAGATAATTGTACGGAACCCTTTGTGCGCGAGCCCGACTCGCACTTGGCCGGTTTTTTATTTTAGCCGGTCGGTAAATAAAAAAACTTTTACCATTTCCACCACAAACACAAATTCTGTTATTGTTTTGTACATAAAGTGGTTCAGTTTGATGGTTTGTACCACACCCTTGAATATGACCACATCATCTCAGGTCCGGTTGAAAACCAGCGTCGGGCACTAGCTGCTCGGCAGTTTGCTGAACTGGGCCTATTTGGCGCAGCCGTGAGACACACAATTATCTCTTGCTTTGTCTTGCTTGTCTTGTTTTTTTATTCTATTTATTTGTGTTTAGCCTTAAGTTTATAATTTCATTTTTTTGTTGTGTGCACTTGTGGCTTGTGCCAAATAAATATGTTTTCTTTCTTCTTTCTTTCTTTCTTTCTGATACATGCTGTATGCAATTCTGCCTCACCCTGTGGGGCAAACAGCATGGGCTCTGATGCACTCGCAATTAACTTGTAATTTGATCTCAGTTCAATTAAGTAGGTAGGTACTAGAAGCTTCAGATGAAAGATGGAAATTGTGGAGGAACAGACCCCTTTTTACTTCATCAAGACATCAGAACAGCTTCCTCTAGGACAGAAACCACAGTGGCCAATCTGAAATTCTCTAGCCGTTTGCAGGTCCAGGTTGGCCACTGTTGAAATAGTCTGTCCAAATGGTGTGTGATCGACCCGTCTCAAATATGTTCAATGGCAGTTTGAATGAATGAATGAATGAATGATTTATTTACTAAAATTTTCTTAAAGCTAGATACATTGCCCCACAAAACTGCTTACGCAGTTTAACTGTGAGATCGCTGAGTCCTTGTTTCAATAAACTTACGGTACATCTATAACTTATATACTACCTACACTTACATGGAATCTAACAAATATTTTTTAAGTGCCCCTCTGGAGCCCCTCTGCAATTTAGGACCCCTTTCTTGCCCATTCTGCACCTCCTGGGATTTAAACAGAAGAAAGAGCTGCGCAGTAGGCTATAATACAGCCCGCGTAGCATGAACACCGCTGAAACGGGTGTTTTGACGAAGAATCGAAAAAAAATGACAGATTTCTGGAAAGATTTCTATCGTCGGAATCATGGCGATGTTAAAAATGTATGACAGACATGTGAAGTTAGTATAGAAAGAGCTTTTCGATTCTTGGTAGAATAGAGATAGTATTGCCATGCTACGTGGGCTGGTCGGGTATTATTTGAGTCCATAGACACCCCAAGAAGACGAAGAAGTAGGTACTCACCTTGTATACTCGTGAGTATTTTTATATTTATACAGTCTCCCATGTGGATGGCTTGCCACACTATCGAAAAAAAGATCATTGAAGTTTTTATTGTACGAAATGAAAAACCTCAATGAGGCTGGAATATGGAACATTGGAACGTTGAGATTGGTTCAAAAAAAGATAGGCCTATACTCAGTAGTGGGTGCATTAGGCTATGGATGATGAAAACAGTCTCACCTCTCTATATAGGCCTCTCTTTTCTTGTGCCAATCTCCACGTTCATGTGCCAGCGTCATTCAGGTTTTTCCCCCGATGGCAACTATGTCGTCTGCCCATCTTGCCGCCGGATGACGCACATTTCTTTTCTTGGACGCCATTCCGTGACAGCTTTAATCTAGGTAGGTAGGTATCCTGCTCAAGTACATTTGAGTTCCGTATCACGATTTCCAATATAAATACAACAATACAATACAACGTATACAATACACAACAACAACTCTACAATACATTACGCAACAGTATACACTGACACACACGCACAGTACACAGTACAGTTGTACAGTTGTTGTTGTTGGTACAGTACAGTTGTATGTGGGTTGCGGGACTGTTCGAAAGAGATACCGCGGCCCTGGAACACAAAGGGCAAAGGAAGGAACATCGATGGGTCTTAGTCAGTAAAAGTCTGACACTCCCTCCTGCTCAGCTCAGAGCGGGACCGTTATTTGATGATTTCCCATCGGTAAAATAAAAAAAGGACAGTTATATGTAATTGTAGAATAGCTGTATGTCGAGCATGGAACGCTACATGTCTCTCCGTGTAATCAGTCAAAATCAGTTGAAATCAGCCAACATACTGCTGTCTTATGTCCCGCCTTTATTACCAGTGTGTTCTGCCCACATTGACGTACGGTGCTGAAATAAGGACGCTTACGCAGGAGGCTGTATATAGACTGAGACTGGTGTTACTGAATTGTTATATCCCATGAATGTAGGATTAGGTCTAACAAGTGAGTGTGCAATCGCTTATTGTGACAGAACGAAATCAATCGATGCCTAAAAAATTTTAAGCACACATCCAACTTGAATTTATTAAAAGGTGCTAAACTGTAAATAGGACTATCAAAGGCAGTAAGTACACACTATTATATCCATGCCTGCAGTTCGCGTAGTCTAACATGCAATAGTTCTTGAAATTATAATAGTTATAATAAATTGTACGGCCGCAAACTCTTCCAGTTCTGAAAGAAAAACCACAGTTAGAACGAGTATTTTTTTTGTAGGAAGAGTTTCTTTTACAACCCTAGTTTTGTGTACCCTAAATCTTTTACGGGGTCATTGTATTCTCCATTATGAATTACTTGTATTGTGGTAGGAATCCTGAAATTACAAGAAAAATATCAGCTGTTCGCTATTTTCTCAATTTTTAAGAACACAAACGTACACAATGTCCTGAAGTACAACATGTTTATAATGATGAGTACAAAACCCCTGCTAAACTAAGCTAGTCTGCTTAGTTTTGGTTTACCTGTCCCGGGCTTCGCACGGGTTGATAATGTAGCATTCTAATGGTGAAAGAATTTTTGAAATCGGTCCCGTAGCTTTTGAGTTTATTCGTTACAAACTTAAAGCAATAAAAATCTTTCCTCTTTGTAATATTAGTGTGGATTAAATTAGGTGCGTACGTGAAAATTTTACCATTCATTGATTACATGATACCCCTCAGGGTAGTTTTTTTTTGGAAGTTGTAAAAAAAACACATACAAAAGTGTAATTTATTCAATTAATTAGTTCATTCTCTCACTCACACGTTTAGCGAGTAGAAAATACGATTAATTTTATTAAAAACGAAGAAGCATTCAATAATTTAACTTACTGGTAGGCTCTCAAACAAACTTTGGCCAAATGATCACAGGGATCTAAAGCCGAGTCGAAGTATATCGTGGTGCGCTTTCGTTTGGTGGTAGTTTTTAGCCTTACTGTGTGTCTGTTGAAATAATAATATGTATTTATTGTGAGGCTCAAAAAATTAAAACGTTTCCAAGGCCAAGTATCCATGACCCGTCGCCATCACAATCAGGAGTCTTTTCTTTAGAAATAATTAATGGCAGTGCGCGCACATAATGGAGTCGCGGCCGAGTCAAGGTGCAGGCGCATCAGGAGTGTGCCCACGCCGCTACTCCGATGCAATTTTTTCAGTTCGGATCGTACATAGCTATAAACAGGGTGTAACAAGACCCTCAACGAAGCCGTCAACCAAGCATTCTGTACATCAAACTAAGTAACTTTACGTAAAAATAATTGTTGGGAAACGATTTTTTGTTACGTGGTGAAATAACACGTTTTACGGTGTAACGCACTCAATGAGACGCACTCAGAACATAGTGCTGATGGAAAGATTGCATAGTACGGGGGTCGTGGACGTGTTTAAAGTCAAAATCTAACATTAAAACATGTATATAAAAAAAAAAACTTTTGAAAAGGTTGGAACTTTGACCACCAATATCTCCGTAACTAGAAGGTTCCCAGGTATGGTCTAGAACAAAAAAATTATCGCA
Organism: Eugnorisma glareosa; assembly: GCA_947578425.1. Classification (NCBI taxonomy): domain Eukaryota; kingdom Metazoa; phylum Arthropoda; class Insecta; order Lepidoptera; family Noctuidae; genus Eugnorisma; species Eugnorisma glareosa. The sequence continues at coordinate 16,541,652 of OX387979.1, forward strand.
ATGATGAGGATAACAAGTGCTTTCCAGCTTCGTTAAAGGTCTTGTTACACCCTTTTACAGAAAGAAGATATCAGCGAGTGACCTACCTTAGATACCCCCACGTGATGTGACTCATCAACGAGCCAACAATTACCATGATTTAGTTCATGACTGAGAACCACAAATGTTGTAGTTAGATCGACAGAAAATTTCGCCTCTGGTCTCACCATCTATGTCATCATCATTGCACTGAATTCATGGTAACAATTTGCCCGACGATCAACTGCTAAGCCTTTTCTTAGCTCTGTTGGGGCCTGCTTCCAGTCTATTTGGATTCAGCTTAGTGCTAGTATTTTACCTGGAGCGACTGCGTACTGGATAATACTACACCCCTTGGCAGGGCTGGTTTTCAGACTTTGGGGCCACTGACTACCTGTAACGACTGTCAAAGATCTTCAAAGGACAGCCAGGACCAACGGTTTAACGTGCTTTCCGAGGCATGAATGAAACTCGGTGTGAAATACCCTGGTTACCTATTCACGGACCAACCAAGCCAAGCGCAGCTTAAACTTGAAGATCGACCCAAGAAGCTGTTATTATTGAGCCACGAGCTCCTCCCTTGACGGACATGTAATTATGTCATACTGGCTTATGCCCGCAGCTTCGCCCGCGTGGAGTTGGATAATTGTCCCACGGGAAAATACTATCGGAATAAAAAGTATCCTATGTGTTAATCCAGGTTATAAGCTATCTGTATGCTAAATTTCATCCACATCCGTTCAGTAGTTTTTGCGTGAATGAGTAACTATCTATCCATCCTCAAAAACTTTCGCATTTATTATATTTGTAGGATTGAAGGGATTGGAACCAATTTCATAATTATTGGAAAAAATAATCAGCTGTGCCATACAAGATTTTAATACCTACCCGACCCAAATGTATTCTGATACACTCTGTGGTAACCGTAAGTATTGTACTCACGGATATATTTCAGTTCTTTCAGGCCTTGCAGTCATATATTCGAATGGGTTGTTACGACGACCCTGGTGGACCTTGTTGTTCATGCCACGTTGTGTGCCATTGGTCCTGTTTTGTATACTTGGCGATGTGTTTTCCCCGTTAACACAGTCATTATGTAATGCTTGAAAAAAAAACATTGAATTATTTGGCCTAACTTCAGCCATTTAATTTTATTTACAATAGCGGCCGCGCATCACTATCATCACTACATAGTATAAAACGAAGTCGCTTCCCGGTGTCTGCCCCTATGTATGCTTAGATCTTTAAAACTACGCAACGGATATTTATGCGTTATTTTTTAATAGACAGAGTGATTCAAGAGGAAGGTTCATATGTACAACATGTAACGTTACAGTTTCCTAGAGCAGGGAAACTGTGAGGTCACAGTTAAGGTACTCACCTACCTATTCTGGAGGAGAGCACGGGTTAAAAGAAAAGATGGGAAACAATAACAGAATTTAATAAATAATACACAAACTTATTTTAAAAGATGGAATTAAATGGAGCTGGAGCTAGCTATATACCTATCCTCACTAGACCAGAGAAGCTGGGAAATGGAAATTAATAAGAAAATTTGATGAAATGGATAAAGGCGACCCTATCGGCTGTAGCAGTAATGGCCGAGGGACGTGGAGAACGGCAGCCCTCTCGGCTGCAGTAGAGGCCGAGGGACATCAGACTTCGTCTTCCATCAGTTGAAATGGACGGAGGACTCAAGCAACAGATGAAGAACCACGGGTACGCGCTGTGCAATGATATTATTAATAATGCGACATGAATAAAATCTTAGAGTACTTCCTCTCAAAACTTATAAATTTGAAGACTTGTGATACTTTTCAGCTCTGGACGAAGACTGCCGCTCTATATAAGATGCTCTGTGCTGCCGCTTCACAGTCATCTCCAGATAATTGTCATTTTACAATTTTTGAATGAAGAAATTTCTAGAACTTACAATAAAAAGAAAAATATAATGAGGTCGACATGAATTATCTAAACGACCTAAAACTAGGCTCCAGCAATAAATTAAAAATAGAAACCTAGGCCTGTCATTACCTGACATAAGAAAAGTAAACAAACATTCAAGAGTGATAAAAATCTACAGAAAAGATTAAATAATATGAATAACAAGGTAAAAAGTATGTTAAGCCTCCAGGTAATGAGCATGCAGCTACCTGAAGAGCAGGAATGTTACTGTTTCAGGATAATATTATAAAAATGCAAGTGTGAAAACCATGTAAAAATACAATCATTACAAACATTGCACCCGTGCGAAGCCGGGGCAGGTCGCTAGTTAAATCTATATTAATCAATAGCTTGCATCGATACAAACAAGTATTGTACGAGAGAAAATCTTCCAACGAGTCACGTTTACGTGATATAAGCTATTAAAGATTAAAGATAGAATTTTCGCTTTCAGGACAGCTTTGATAGCTTATATTTCGAGAATATGATGATGATTATGGGCTACCCCATATAATATATATATGTGATTTGTGTAATATACATACATATATATTTGTAAGAAAAGAGATTTGATTTTGACTTTTATTTATTCACAACAATCGTTCCAAAACCAAACTATATTCTAATGGGAAATGGTTGATCTTACGTGGCATAGAGGAGGTATCACGCTATGACAGCGTCATGCCATCATCCGTCATGGCTTACAAGTCAGTTGTACTGCCTAGGCGCACATTTAGATGTTTCACATTTCACATCAAAATAATAATACTTACTGAGAAATATTAGGAGAAATAAAAACAGTTTGAGGTCCCGTATAACAAAATGTTTTCTTGTTCTAATATCCTCAGTCTTTAGGTACCCATTTTTAAACACTGAATAGTAAGAACCATGTTTGAAACTGTAACAAAATTATAAAACATTCAACATTATAGTTGTACAAGGATCTTTTGGCGATTCCAAAAGTAGAACTAACCCCGCCGTCTTGTTTTTTGTAAGCATAATGACTTTTTACACACACATACACAGAAAAAAACATACACAGATTAAACATACACACACACAATCACAAGCAATAGGTAAAAAAGAATCTTTAAAAAGGTAAGAAAATATTATAAAATACCTATAGTCCGGGAGGTAGCGTTGCATTTTAGGTAGTGTTTTTACGCCGATCGATTGATGTTTCGACCAGCTCGTTGGGATAAATGAAAAGTGGACTGTATTTTAGATTAATAGGCGTGGTTTATTGCCGATTTTGATTTCTAACATTAAACTATCCCGGACAAACATAAAATTGAATGTGCGTTTGAGATTCGTCCGTTGCGGTGGTGTCCGAGGAAGCGAGTGTCCGCCGGTCGGCCGGCTCCCCACGCCGCACCTCCGCTCGCTCGCCGATGGCCATGCCGCGTAGGTCGGTCACGTCGCCAGCGCGTGCCGGTTGCGTGTGCGTTGGGTGCGAATCCCAACAATCACGCCACCTGCGCGTGCCGTCCGCTTTGTGTTGGGTGCCATTCTCAACAATTGACATCTTTTTCAATAAATCTCGAATGACTAATAACTGAACCAAGCGTCAGCTGACGCACCCGCTGTGGGTTTGGGTGTGGGAGGATACGGAATTTGTAAAAAAAAAAATAAGCCGTAGTACGCCGGCTGAAACTTTTTTCATAGATGCCGATTTTTTTTCAGCTCAGTATGTGAACTCACATTATACTGAGTTGAAAAAAAATCAGCAGCTGCATGGTGGAGGGTAGATTATGCGTCAGCTGCTGCGCAGACAGTTGTAAAAAAAAAAAAAAAGTAATAGTGCGCCGAATGAAATTTAACCAGGTGATTGTTTAAATTACTGAAAGTATGAAAACAACATTCAGATGCGTGTCTAGCGTTGGAAAGACCGTCAGCTGACGCAGTAAAGATTAAAAATATTGGGGCATTGCTACTACGCTGTTTCCTTTTAAACACATATTTCGATATAGATGCTGGAGCTGCTTGAGTCCATAACATGACCTTTGGGCCATCTAAGCCTCTCCCCCTAAAATTTCAAAACAACATCAGCGTGTGCGTGTCTTTTTAACCGACTACCATAAAGGTTTTTTCAGGTCGCCTAGCCGTGGCCGACGTATCGGACCTGCTGATCCGCTTTGGTTACGTGCTTACGTTAGGTTCACGCTTGTTTGACGGCGAGGCGAAAGGCGATACACTGACGATCTCTTTCCAAGTTGATATCTGTGCTATGACCTTAAATCGCCTCAGAAATCTAAGTAGCTATCTACAAAAATATATCTAACAACATTTTCCTAAAAAACAAAGCATTCTCTCGTGACATATTTGGTAGTAGGTCAAAATACCGCTTTATCACTAAAATAAACTTAAAAAAAACGAAAGCCATGTCAAAAAAATAAAATAAAAACAAGGTGGCAATTAAGCCGCGATTGAACAATTCAACGGAAAACTGATTACCAACATTTTTATTGCAATCGATGTGACGGTTACCTATAACTATACGGTCACTTATATACTGTTTTTTTAAAACCAACGAACCGAAATAAATATCATTTCATTACATTTAGCAAATATTTACCTAGAGCGTTGACACGTTAACAGGGGGGCTGTTAACGTCATTCGAGTAACAAATGATCCATGCAAAGCAAACTGAATATTAGATAAAGAAGTAAATACTGGAAAATTGAAAGTATCGAGTGATTGCCTCACTCTTATAATGTTGATTGAAATGAGGTCTTATCGCTCATAGACTTTGGTTGAATTTTATTTCAATCCACTGAAAAGTCACTTACCGTGAAATTCCTACTTATTTTAAAACGATAAATGTCATGATATTGGAAATAAAAAGAGGTAGATATCGCACTAGCGCGCGCAAAGTGTTGCGGATAAATTCAGACTATTGTCGTAATTTAAGTACTTCAAGCGCAATAGCTATCTCTTTCTGTATAATTCGTTTCTTATTATCTATCGCAGTCATAACAACGCAACGATATTTGAACGTCGCTCAGTATGAATGTATCGTATCTTTGTTTTATACAACAAAAAAATCAGCTGTTCATTACATTTTATTTATTTAATTATGGCACTCCAACGACTTATTCACTAAAACATTTTAAGGGGTAATGAACAATAGTGAATATGCATGTAATATTTTTTTTCACTTAACTCAATAAAATGCAATACTATCAACCCAAGAAAATAATTCAAAGTTAATTTCAATTACTGCTTGTCGCACAAAAAAATATTAAACTCCTACAATTTTCTACGACAGTTCAAACGTCTATGACTCGCGGCCATTCAAGTCATAGCATTTGATGTCAATTCCCTCTCGCCTTGTTTAAATCTAATTTTTTGCCCATAATAGAATAGTTTTACTAAATTTTAAGTGCTTTATTAAAGCAAAAATTGCAATAACAATATTATAGTAAAATCTTAGTGAAATTTTAAGTATTTTTCAACTAAAAGTGTTTCTTTGACACAACATTTGACGTCACTACCGGAATCGATGCGTTTTGTGTTTGCGTTCCGTTTTGGTGAAACGGAACGCAAACACAAAACGCATCGAAAACACGCTACATTTAATATTAAATTGTAAAAAAAGTGTTGTATTAGAGAATTAAACAAGTGTAGCACAATGTTTTTATGGGCCAATACAAGGCATTTTTAAGAAATAAAAAAAGTTTTGTATTTCTTGCATATACCTTATTAAACTTAAAATCAAGGGTGAATTTGTCACGTCTTATGACGACAGGCCGTGTCGACGGCGCGTTCGTGTTCCACGCGCGCCCCAAAGAGAGTCAGCAAACAGGAAGGGGTCCGAAAGGACCGATGCCTGCCAGGGTTGCGGGACTGTTCGAAAGAGATACCGCGGCCCTGGAACACAATGGGCAAAGGAAGGAACATGGATGGGTTTTAGTCAGTAAAAGTCTGACACTCCCTCCTGCTCAGCCCAGAGCGGGAGGGGTTATTTGATGATTCCCATCCGAAAAAAATAAAATAAAAGGGTGAATTTGTCACTTACAGGTGTGCACAGCACTTACATAGATGTTTCAATTTTTTAATACAATCATATTACATAGAGTACAAATTCAAGCTAAAAATAAAACTTACTTGAAAACGATATTGAATATTAAAAATAAAGAAAAGAAATAACTATTTTGTTGCCCTTAAGAATCACACAATCAATTACAAATAATAAATAAGTAATAATGTTATTATTATAGATATTAACTGTGGCCACTGTGGATCAGACACAATTGTCTGCGAAATTGCAACAGCTTGTTGGCGAAGATGTCAATGCTATTGGAACGTATATGGAGCTCATTGTACTCTCTCATCAACGTGTTCATTGGTGCCGAATGTCCGAGGTTGGTTCTGGTTGGGCATGGAGTGAATACATCTAGGTTGCGTTTAGATCTGGGTGTACTATGGCGAGGGACAGATATATTAATTTCGACGAGAAGCTTCGGAACTTGTATAGATCCATTAATGATTTTGTGAAGCAAAATCAGGTCATTGCTATGCCTTCGCTGTTTTAAAGTTATCATTTTGAAGTGACTTAACCTTTACGAGTAATCAGCGTCCAGAGGACAGCTATTAGATTTGTACCGCTGATAGCGTGTAAAGCTTTTTTGGACCCGTTCTATGCGATTCACATGAGTACCATAAATTGGATTCCAAACAGGTGACGCGTATTCCAAAACAGTTCGAACAAGTGAATAATAAAGTGCTGTTAAGGTTTGGACAGTTTTGAAGTCGTAACAGGTTCTTTTAATGAATCCCAGTGTTTTAGCGGCCCTAGAAACAATACAGTCAATGTGAGGTATGAAAGTAAGCTTACTGTCAAGGAGAACATCTAAGTCTTGGATTTTGTCGATTTTTTGAAGTACTCTACCGTTGAGCGAGTATGAAAAAGTAAGCGAAAGGTGTTTTTTTGTGAATGGTAATGGTAACACTTATCAACATTAAGAAACATGTGATTTTTAGAACACCAACTATGTACAGAGTTGAGATCCTCCTGGAGTAGGGCAATGTCTGTACTTGTGTCATTGACTCGATATTATAGTTTCAAGTCATTTGCGAAGATGGAACAGGTACTGTGTTTGATACTGTTTGCTAAATCGTTGACAAATATAATAAAAAGTATTGGGCCCAAATGGGAACCTTGTGGAACTCCGGATGTTTTTTTCTGCATCTCTTTTTCTTTCAACTCGTTTTCTGTTGGTCAGATAAGATTAAAACCACAGCCAAAGTTGACCAAATATTCCGAGATTGGACAGCTTTTGCAGCAATATTTTGTGATCAAGAGGATCACAAAATATTGCTGCAAAAGCTGTCGAATGCACTGCTAAAATCAGTGTAAATAGAGCCGACTTGCTTGCGTGAGTCTACTAATTTGCAAAGGTCATTGACGTAAAGAACTAAGTTGGTCGTAGTGGATTTTTGAGCGGAAAACCCATGTTGTTGTGGAGCTATCTCTATTTTGGATTGTGCAGTTAAGACAGGACACACGAGAAACTCGAAAACTTTGAAAATACAGACAAAATAGAGATAGGACGGTAATTCCTTACGTTATCAGCCTCCCCTCTTTTAAAGACGGGCACTACATGTGCTAGCTTCCACTTATCAGGAAATTGTGAAGTTTTAATAGAGTGGTTGAATATTATTTTGAGTGGTAGAGATAGACCGACTGCACATCTTCTGACAAATTATAAAGGTGGTAGGCCCTCTGGACCTGCACCTTTGCATACATGCATTTTGTCGAGTTATGCGCACAGAAATGTATGGAGCAGACGATTTTTTTTCGTGATTTCGGTGTTGGTCCCATAGAGAAAGTTGCTCATAATGACGAGTACAATGACCCCTCAAGAGGTTTTGCGTTTATTCTGTTACACGTTGTATTATCATTGTATACAATATTTGTATCAAAAAGGTATGGTCAAGTTCCAGTATCTACTCGACCCAAATGGATGGTACAGCTGATTTCCCCTTTGCGAGAACGATGTTACTCTCACGGAGAAAGTTGATCAGTTTGATGGTCTGGATCACATCCTTCAAAATATGCCAGCATGTCTTCGATGTACAGAGGCCACCACATCAAGCTACTACAATCTGTCAAATTTCTTTAATAGACTTTTGAACTTTATCGCTAAAGTATTAGGGTTCAAACTTGACTGGGAAAATTTGACAGTGTTGGGTAACTTTGATGTGCAGTCTGTACGCTCTACAAATAAAATCAATTATTGTATTGAAATGATACACCTTTTCCAGTACCAACAATTACATTTATAAACTTGTGCACATACTGTGTAGATAATGCAAACTTGGTATTAATATCAGTAGCAAGCTTAGTAAAATATTAAATGTAATTAACAAAGATTACTTCCATCAGAAAAGTTTTTGTTCATCCTCTTAAAATAGAATACCTTTTTATTTTTTTATTTGGCGGGAACTGATTCGAAAATTTGACCAAAGAGTTCATAAAAACTCTTTGGTCAAATTTTCACATCAAATACTATCAATATTTTATGTTTATTTATAATAAATCATCACAACAGATCTCATTAATATTTGAAAATCATGACAGTATGTATGAAAGATCATCATCTGAGAAAGACTCCAATAATTTTTATGTTTTGTCAGGACAAGGTTTCCAAGTTGAAAATCCACCGATAATGCTAGAAAGGATGGTATTTTTGTATGAAAGTCTCAATAAAATTGTCTTCACTAGTAAATTACATCACTACGAAGCCGGGACGGGTCGCTAGTAATCAAATAAAAACAAAATCATGTGAAAACATTTATTTACAAAACACATATTTGTATAAGAACAGACGCCAGCACAACAAGCTACTCCAATCTGTCAAATTTCTTTAATAGATTTTCAACTTTAAGGCTAAAGTGTAAGGTTCAAGGTTGATTGGGAAAATTTGACAGTTTCGGGTAGCTTGATGAGCGTCTGTGCCTACTAACCAAACTAGCTTTTGGTTACAAGTTTGTAACCAAAAGCTAGTTTCGTTGTGCCTGCGTGGAGGTCGGAAATGATCTCACGAAAACGTAATATCGGGATAAAATTATCCTACACCTTTTCCAAATCTTGTCTTTCATCGAAATCCAAAAAAAGATCAGTTAAGAAATCCGAATAATTAACAGGCAGACAGACAGAAAAAATTACTTTCGTATTCAAATAATTGAATTTAATTAATTTATTTTATTTTTATATTTGATTAGGGATATTTCGCATTTTTTTTTGACAAAAAAAACATTGTATTCATTTTACTTTTGTTATTTTGTGTAAAATATATAGTTATAAATTTAGTTATAATTATATATAGGGACAACTTTTGGAGGTAAATTCTAAAAAACAACTTTTTGCAAACTATATCGTGTTACATAATATATTATTATCAAATGATCATTTATAGGGTGTAGCAAGACCCTTAACGAAGCCGAAAGGCACTTATTCTCCCCGTCATTGCGATAAATTTTTGTTCTAAAAAAATAGACCAACCATGGTAGACCATACCTGGGAACCTTCTAGTTACGGAGATATTTGGTGTCAAACTTCCAACGTTTTCACTTTTTTTTTTTATATATATTTTGAATGTAAGATTTTTACTTTAAACACCTCCACGGCCCCCATAATATTCAATGCAGTATTCATCAGCACAATGTTTTGAGTGCGTTAAGTTGAGTCCTACCGTAAAACGTGATTTTTAACCCTAGTCGTTTCCCAGCAATAATTTTTGCGTAAAGATACATAGTTTCAAATTCAAATTCAAACATTAATTGCTCAACACAGTACATTTTCTACATTTCCAGATGTCAAGTGAATGCGCAGTCCACTGTGTTGTACCAATACAGGCATGCAAAATTTATAAAAAAAAAATAAGTTAGTAAATCTATACTAATATTATAAAGCTGAAGAGTTTGTTTGTTTGTTTGTTTGAACGCGGTAATCTCAGGAACTACTGGTTCGAATTGAAAAATTCTTTTTGTGTTGGTTAGCCTATTTATCGAGGAAGGCTATAGGCTATATATCATCACGCTACAACTAATAGAAACGGAGCATCAATGACAAATGTTGCAAAAACGGGGAAAAATTATTCTCTTTGATAGCTTCCGTTGCGTGCGCTGCGTAAACGGTTAAAGTTGCACAAATATAATGTAGTAGGGAATTATTCCTCTTAAAAAGGTCTCAAAAAAAGTCCGCGACGGCACATGCCTATCTTTTAAGGTTGACTCACAATAACCATTTTTATGATTTTAAAATTTGGTCAAAATTAATGTTTTATTTGCGAAGGTGTTTTTACCGACATAGTATTAATCCTTATCAAAATAAATATGTTAGTCATCTTTAGCATTCAATTGTGACCAAAATTGCCCTTTACACTATTCAATTTAGATGAATATCTTAGGAGATATCACAGTTTTAAAATAACTCCGCATCAAAATAATGACCCGCGCGCGCTGCGAGGCGGGTGTTCATGTTGTTGGGAAAACCAATGTGATTAGATTCAATGCACAAATATTAGGGGGAACTTAGAGAAGGTTTTAGTTTTTGTTTCATGCTGTAATCAGTGCTCTCTATCAAAAGATTTATAAATTTAAAGTGTTCAAGAAGAACTTACCATCATTGTGTAAGATACATGCAACGACATCTATTGCACCAAAATGGTACTAATTAATAAAAATGTGCTCACAAGATAACTTTTAAATCGGGTCTGAGAGCAAAAAGTACTCTAGATTAGTCTACATGACGCTATAACCCTGTAGAGTGTGTGTTCGATCGCTTTACATGCATTATATTTTAACGGTTAAATTTCGTGCTCGATAGATGGCGCTATTAATTTCACTCCCTTTTCTGAGTCGCGGTGTTAAGTTTTCCGTGAAAGAATGACCCTCGCCCGTGTCAAATGTCTGAAGCTTGGTTTATTAACCAACGAAACAAAAAGAGGAGGTTCTCAATTCGACGCGTCTATATTTTTTTATTTTATGTATGACCTGACCACGCATAACTTTTTACAGAGAAGTCCGATATACATGATCTTTTGTTTTTTAAATTGAGAAATCATGTTTGGGCTCATTTCCTGCACCTTGATGAGAACTTTAGATCTAGCTGGAGTATGACGTCATCGAAGGTCTGACGATGGAGACGGAAGGCACTTGCAAGAGGTCCTCAAGAGTTTGCAGCAACAATAACGTGTTTGGGCTCAATTCATGCACCTTGATGAGAACTTTAGGCCTTGCTGAAGTATGACTGTCATCGACGGTCAAACGATAGAGACAAATGGCAGTTGCAAGCGGTCCTAAACAGTTTGCAGCAGGTATAATGTATTGGGCTCATTTCATTCACTTTGATGAAAACTTTAAACCATACTGAGTTGTCAGTATGACTGTCATCGAAGGTCTGACGATGGAGACGGAAGGTAGTTGCAAGAGGTCCTCAAGAGTTTACAGCATCTATATCGTGTTTCGGCTGATTTCATGCACCTTGATGAGAACTTTAGACCTGCCTGGAGTATGTCTATCATCAAAGGTCTGACGATGGAGACGGAAGGCAGTTGCAAGAGGTCCGCAACAGTTTACAGCAGTTTTATCGTGTCTCGGCCCATTTCAAGAACTTTGATGAGAACTTTCGTTCTAGCTGGTGTATGATTGTCATCGAGTGTCTAAAGATGAAGACGTAAGGCTGTCGAGGGTCGCGGGCCTGTGGACAGTGAGTAATGGGCTAGCTCGCCATCCGTCCGTCTTATGACGACAGGCCGTGGTGACGGCGTGTTCGTGTTCCACACGCGCCTCAAAGAGATGTCATTGATTGTCTTTTATAATACAAAGTGCTGTATAATATTTTATCTTCTAAAAATTAAAAGATTTTTATGTTATACTTTGCATCTCATTTATTATGCTCATTTTTGTATAAGTGTTATACACTGGTGCCGATTCCCTTGGTTACAAACTAAACCAAATTTAAGTTCAGTGCATCTTTTTCTTTCTATTTCATTAAGAAAAGGACAGAAGATACATTTTAGTTTAGTCCTGTCAATTTAATCAGCGCTTATTACAAGTTTAGACGCGATTAAAAAGTTTACCACTAAAATTACATCAAATTACGTCAGGTGCCGACTAATTTGACAGGACTAAACTAATATTTATCTTCGGTCCTTTTCATAATGAAATAGAAAGAAAAAGATGCACTCAACTTAAATTTAGTTTAGTTTGTGACCAAGGGAATCGGCACCAATGTTTAAAGTTCAAAGTAAAGTTATGACTTTCAATAAGTAAAAGAAGTAAAAAAATGTAATGTAAAACATGTTATTTTACTAATTATATTTTATTAATCTCTTTAAAATAAGTACAAGTAACATTTAAAATGTTAGAAAAAAAAGATTCCTATAGTAAATGGAAAAAATATGGCAAAATAAAAAAATAAAAAAAAAACAAAAAAATAAAAATAACAATAATATTAATGTTGACGACATATCGAATGCATCACCCACGTTCTTCGGTTATGAGATTGTATATCCCGCGGAGGTGTGGGGGTCGAGGCTTTTTAAACGCTAAGACTCTCCACAATCGCGAGATATGCAGTCTCAGGGAATATTTCTTAGAAACCGACGTGGGGATGCATCGAGATGTGGTCGCAGTGGACAAAGGCCTCACCCCGCTCTCCTTGGCTAAAGAGAACTGGCGCAAACCTGTAGTGCTTGACACTAACGACCGCAGGGAGGTATGGCAGAGTAAGGAGCTCCACGGACGCTTTTTCCGGGCTCTACATGGGCCCGATGTAGACCTATCCGCGTCCGTAGCCTGGCTACGTTCCGGGGACCTCTTCGGAGAAACCGAAGGTTTTGTCTGTGCAATTATGGATGAAGTTATGATGACGAATAACTACCGGAGATTTATTTTGAAGGACGGCACGGTTGACATATGTCGGGCATGCCACCGTCCAGGCGAATCAATCCGTCACATTATCTCCGGGTGTTCTCGTCTAGCTAACGGAGAGTACTTGCATAGACACAACCTTGTAGCCAGGATTATCCATCAGCAACTTGCTCTAAAATACAGCCTTGTGGAATCGGAAGTGCCGTATTATAGGTATGTGCCCGACCCAGTTCTCGAAAATGGCAATATCACATTGTACTGGGATCGATCCATCATCACTGACAGGACTATTGTAGCCAATAAGCCCGATATAGTGGTGGTGGATCGATCAGAGCGGCGCGCAATGATTGTTGACATAACGGTCCCGCATGATGGGAACCTCGTGAAAGCAGAGAAAGATAAGCAAATCAAGTATCTTGACTTGGCTCGCGAGGTTGTCGACATGTGGGATGTGGACTCAGCGATCATTGTACCGATAGTCGTATCAGCCCATGGCTTAATTGCCAAGAGCCTCGATGAATACCTGAGGAGGCTCTCGTTAGGCAGCTGGATCAAGGGCTTGATTCAGAAAGCGGTACTCCTGGACACGGCTCGTATTGTTAGGAGGTTCCTCTCTCTGGAGCCCTGACCGCCGGTAGCTTGGAGCCTGTTCCCGATACCGGTGGGCAACAATTTTTTATATTTTTAAATGTTTTTATATTGTTTTTATAAGAAATATTTAAAAATGTAAATAATTTGTACAAAAGTTAAATAAAGGGAACAATAATAAAAATATGGAAAAATATGGCATATATAAATATGGTATATGGTGTAAATGGATGTTGTTGTTGTTATAATAATAAGTTTTGAATTTGCCTTTCGAGGCTGCCTTATTGTCATTATAAAAAACCGGCCAAATGCGTGTCGGACCACGCACAATGTTCCTTAATTGCCCATCAAAATATGCGGACACTTCCTACGGTCCAATTTGCCTCCGAAAGAAGATTTTTATTGTAATAATTAAAGATGAACTTACATTTGCAGGTGAAAAACTTGTGTTCCGATACATTATGTTTAAGAAAATATGTAACCCACACATTTAATAAGTTGGTCGACTATTACTCGTAAACTTGTAAAACGAAGTTTAAAGAAAAGTATCACAGCTAAGTACTGTGATAGCTTTCCTTTTAACTTCGTTATATACTGGGTGAAAGGACACTGACGCGAAAACGGTTCCCACGTATTCAGTACATCATTCAAAACCCCACATAGTTTTTCATCGGTTATTAAAAACAAACAGCAGTTTTTTTTATAATAACCGATGAAAATTTTCTTTGTGGGGGTCTCAGAATGATATAGGTACTGACTGAATCCGTCGTAACCGTTTTTGAGTCGGTATTCTTTCCACCCCGCATAGGTACCACCGTGAATTTTTTCACATACCCAAACACAACCGTTTAGCTGGTAGAAGGGGGGACACTTGAGTCTAACAAAAAATTGCACTTCAAAGCCTAATATTTCGCAAACGAATCCATGAATTGAAAAATTCTTTGAACAAACTCGCAATTGTTTTTAAAGACAATAATATGGGGTATGCGAGAAAAAAAATCTACAATCCCACTTTAAGTTTACAGGAGATAACGATATAAGTGAAACTTAGAACCCTGTAATATTAGGCCAGCGAAATGTTTCATTATTATATATATATCTGGAAAAAAACGACCATCTAACATTTTATTCAACGTTTTAATCACGTTTATAAAAGGTTCGGTTTCGATAAAAAAACATGTTTCGGTCGGACACTATTTTGAATATATATTTTTTATTATTTTGAGATTTGTAGTTTGAAGTTTTGAAGTTAGTTAAGAAAATAGGAGAAAATTTACCATTCGCCCCCCTTAACTCCGAAACTACAGGGCCGTGAAATTTAGAAAAAAAATACAAAAAAGAATTCTTTGCCTATAGATTACAGAAAAACCTATTTAGGTACCATAAACAAATTTAGGTCAGACTTAAAAGTTGTAAAATAAGTGGGTAGTTAAATAAGTTGCGCTGCATGATAATAAGTTTGGATTTAGACCCTAACTGTCTACAGAGAGTGCGATACTCGGTCTTAAGCATACCGTCAGATACTACGTGCATCGTAAAACACCCGTGTACGCGTGTTTCCTCGACCTGTCCAGGGCTTTCGACTTGGTCGCGTACTATGTTCTATGGAAAAAACTGGACATTAATTTATCACATGAACTTGTGAGAATCTTCAAGTATTGGTATAAGCACCAGCTCATCAGCGTAAGGTAGGCGAGGGCTATGTCGGAGTCATATAAGTTGGAGTGTGGCGTGAGGCAGGGCGGATTGACCTCGCCAACCCTGTTTAATCTCTACATGGACGCACTGATCGTCGCGCTCAGTAGTGCACGTGTCGGCTGCCATGTTGATGATGTTTGCGTCAATAACCTTAGTTATGCTGACGACATGGTGTTGCTGAGCGCTTCGGTCTGTGGCTTGAGGAAGCTAATACAAATCTGTGAGGAGTATGCGAGTGGACACGGCCTTACATATAATGTGACCAAAAGTCAGTGCATGGTCTTTGAGACGAGTAGTGCAAAATGCCCGCAAAGTATACCACCAGTTTTTCTCAATGGTGTTCCCCTAGACTGGGTGAAACAATTTAAATATTTAGGGCATTTGGTCACGGCTGACCTCAGGGATCATGCTGGCGCCGAACGGGAGCGGAGGGCCTTGTCAAAAAGAGCGAATATGTTGGCACGCAGGTTTGCACGCTGTTCCGATCAAGTTAAGATCACACTTTTTAAGGCATACTGCACATCTTTGTACACGTGCAGCCTGTGGGTTACCTATACACAGGCGAGTTACAATGCCCTCCGCGTCCAGTACAACAACGGGTTCAGGACGGTATTAGGCTGCCCCGCTTCTGCAGTACCTCGGGCATGTTTGCGGGAGCGCGCACCGACTGTTTTCACACCACAATGCGCATGCGGTGCGCATCCTTGGTGCGCAGGGTGCGGGCCAGCTCCAATGCTATCCTGGCGATGATCGCTGGACGATTGGGAAGTGTTGCAATAGGCATATAGCCAGGGCATGTTATAGACTGCTGACTGCTGAATTTATGTTATTTTATTGTATCCAAAATTTGCCATAATCTTTTAAACTTTTATTTTTATATTATTAATTTCCGATTAATTTATTTTTATTTGACATTATCGTTGATTTGATTTTTTTTGACATTTATTTGTGATTGTAAATTGTATTTGTGTCGTGTTTTTTTTTGTATTAATTTCGTAACTTGTGATTGTAATATGGGGAACCTAAATTAAATGGATTTCTTTATTTATTTATTATTTAAAACAACTTCCGGAATTTAGATACTTAATTACTGTACGGAACCCTTTCCACGCGAGTCGAACTAGCACATGTCTGTTTTTTTTTATAAAAGTATAACATTATATGTTTTTTTTTCGTGAATAATTAAATCTCGAAATTGTAAACGTAGGCTCTAACGTCTGGTCAACACTGAAGAGCATAAATACGAGCATCGAGTTATATATGTGTTAACTCAGGCTCCCATTAAAATAGATGGACAAATTTTAACACAGCGTTCAGTACGTCTAACCAATGACATCCAAGCAAAAAAACAATGATTAAAGTGATTTTATTTTGACCTAAAATAATAAATTGCCGGCGGCACTCTAGAATAAACACATGCATTAGGTCAAAATAAAATCACTGTAATCAGTTTTTTTTTATTGGATATCATTGGTTAGACGACTGAACGCTGTGTTAAAATTTGTCCACCTATTTTAATGGGACCTTATTTATATACGGAATATCGAGGACATTATCTATGGTATCTACTAACAAAATTATGGATCGTTATGTCTGATGTAAATATAAATTTTATTTGTTTTGTTTTGATAGCTGTATGACTGGAAGCTGACCCTAACAAAAAGCTACGATTATTTATCTGCTTTTTTGTTGGGGAAAATTCAATTTTTGAATTAATTAATGAAAATGAATTAATTGATTTTATCATCAATAACATAGTAATTATCCAAGAAGAAGTCGTCGTGATACGGGTAATCTGAAAAAATAACAGTTGTGTTAATACAATTATTGAAAATAATAATACTTAGGCCTATTTCAGAGCTATATCAACGGCGACGCCCGCTATCGGCACCGGCCACACGTTTTGATATGCATAGACCTGTTACAGCGTTCACTGTAAAACGTGCGTCGGCCGACAGTCGGGACACGCTCGGCCGGCCGAAAGTGCAGCGTGCGCCGGTTGACACGACGCACAACGCACTCATTTTCATGATTGTTAAGAGGGGAGATGGGCTGCGATTTCTCCATACAAATCTTGACGAAATCGACGTTTCGTATTCCCGTTTTTTCTTCCCGAATAAAGCCTCTACAGAAATATTTTTTTTCATAAATCAAGGTCTACTGTAGTCACGTCAGAAAGTATGACCCTCCAAAATTGTCAAAAACTAAAAGAGCCAGACAAATTCTAAAAGTTATTAACTAAAAAAAATATAGGAACATGGACATACTTTTTCCTAAAATTGTAATGTCAAAAGTAATTAGGGCTATCATTTTTGAGCTCACCAGATGTTTAGATTACAGCTCACCAATACGTGATAAAAAAGCACGCAACGCGTGAACTTTCTATGACATCTGTCATTTCGGTGCCCTCGCGCTACACTAGCGCCTCTAGCGGCGAATTCACACGCTATAGCCCCCATTGAATCGGCTCAGTTTTAGAAGAGAAAAAAGGGGAATACGAAACGTCGATCTCGTCAATTTTTTTGTGATATAATCGATTTCTGGCCTGGGCTGCAGCTGTCCTTATCGTACTCTACGGGGACAGTCTTCACGCAGCGCGACAGCAATGGTTTCTTCGAATACCTATTTTTCAAATTCCTTACTGGCCTTTTCTCCTCTTACATGGTTTCACAGTCTTCCATTTCTCTTCTTTACATGGTTTCACAGTCTTCCATGTGCGCGCGGCTGCACATGGAAGACTGTGAAACCATGTAACGACCGGACGGCCGGCGCTGCGCCCGGTTTCGCTCTGAAATAAGCCTTGTAAGTAGTTGTTGCGTTATAGATTGGCAATAGCGGTCATTGACCCACTTGCATTAATTAACGTTGCTCATTTAAAAAAAAGAAATATAATTATGTTCATTTATACATTTAATATCCTTAATCGACATTTATCGTGGTCCAATATTTTTAATTGTTTGATTGATTCAATCGCAGAAATATAAGGGAAAGGGCAATGATCGATATTGCCATGCTTCATCTGCATCATACATGTATCATCTATACCATTTTTACGCAGTAAATACTGTAGTTTTGCTAGTCTCATTGGTCTAGTGTTAGACATAAAGGTCTTGGGGTCGGTTCCCAGGTCGAGCAAAGTATTATACGGGTTTTTTATGGAATTTCTCAGTAGCACCCCGGTGCTTGTACTTGGGCTCGCCCCTATTACATGGGACTTAAACATTATCATCATCATCATCATATCAGCCCGGAATCACCCACTGCTGGGTATAGGCCTCCCCTTTTTTCTGCCACACTTCCCGGTTAAACATAATGTGCGAAAAGTGGATATACTATAAATAAGTGCATCTCTGCTTAGGCCTTCGGGGATTACATGCGTGATGTTATGTAATGTATAATCTTAGTTATCTGTACTAGATTTTTTTGTAAACTTTCCTTAATAAAATAGATAAATAAATAACAATAATAGTAGTTAACCAAATTCATATAGCATTATATTTACGCTTCTTCATAATTAATTTCGTCTACTACAGGTGAACGGTGAAGTGTTTTTTTTAAAGCATTACTTATTGTTTTGTTATTTGTGTGGGAAAGAGATGCAGCTGAACGTGTATAGATCTGTCTAGCTCGCACAGTGAAGCATCACTGATTTAGTAGAAATAATACATACGAATATACTCATCGATTTCGGGAACTACGAAACATGCGCCCACATGAACCATTTGCCAAACTAAAAACGAATTAAAATATAATGTATCTATGTATAATATATTCATTTTTGGAAACAAGTAGTTATTTTATTTTATACTAGCGACCCGCCCCGGCTTCGCACGGGTTTTCTGATATTTCCAAAAATTATCGTCATATTTCAACCAATTTACACTAAACCTTGAAAAATTATATACTTAACCCATTCTCATGAATAATAAAAAAAATACACCAAATACCAATCACCAACCACTTATCAATCACTCTATCTATTGGTGAAAAACGCATGAAAATTCGTTCAGTTGTTTTTGAGTTTATCGCGAACAGACAGAGAGACGCAGCGGAGGACTTTGTTTTATAATATATAGGAATTTATTATTTTTTGTGCCCTTTCACAGTATTGTCCTATTTGACCTAAAGGTTTACTGGTAGAAAATGCCTTGATGCAGCAGGTCCGCCCATGTTCCACTATTGTACATGAAGAGAATTTAAATAATCAATAAATAAAATAAGGGGTGTAACAAGACCCTTACCGAAGCCGAAAGGTACTTGTTCTCCCCGTCATTGCATCATTTTTTTTTCTAGAATATCTAGAAGTTCCAACTTTTTCACAAGTTTTTTTTTTAAGTACATGTTTTAAATATAAGATTTTTACTGTAAACACCTCCACCACCCCCGTACTATTCAATCCATCCATCAGCACAATGTTTTGAGTGCGTTACATTGAGTCCTACCGTAAAACGTGATTTTTCACCGCAAAAAAATAAGTCGTTTCCCAGCAATAATTTTTGCGTAAAGTTACTTAGTTTGATGTACATTATGCTTGGTTGACGGCTTCGTCAAGGGTCTTGTTACACCCTGTATGTTTAAGGGTGCTATCAGCATGTTTAGTAATAGGCTTACCATAGCACAGTAAAGCGGGTCTCACGTTCGCATTGACTTGTATGAAATCCTTTGATGCCTAATCACACGAGCACCGCCAGAACGCGGACGAGCGGTGTCGTGTGAGATTCACCATATGAATGGTCAGCCTGATACGTTCCCACGCCTGGCCTAGACAGACCTCTTCTCTGTCAGAGGGACTACCCAGCGCAAGTTACTGGATGTCACATCATCATCTGCCTAGCCTTTTCCCAATATCTTGGGGTCGGCTTCCAGTCTAGCCGTATGCAGCTGAATATGTAGTTTACATGGAGCGACTGCTTGTCTGACCTCCACAACCCAGTTCTGCCGATGACCGTTGCTAAACTTTGGCAGGTCGACGACGTGGGGCTTGTAGTATGCCTCGAGTCCCTCTTTATAGTTTCAACCACTGCACGACATTCTCGTATAGTTCGTGCCGTTACAAGAGAAAACCGTCTTTCCCGAAGTACTGACGCCAGCACATCAAGCTTTCCATAATCAGGATATAAATGTTCCCAATGCTGGGACACACAGCCTCCTCTCTATGAGAGGGAATGGGCTATAAATCCGCCACGTGGGAGTGCGGGTAGGTAGATGTGAAACTTCTTTGAATTTTTGGTTCTAGGACATGCCGGTTTCCTCACGATGTTTTCCTTCACGGTTTTTGAGAGCAGTGGTGATGAAATACATCACTCAAAGTAATGCGCCTGCCTAGGTTCGAACTAATGACTTACTGTTCGTAAGTAGGGCCCGCCACCACTAGGCCACCGCTGCTCTCGCTAGGCTACCCGAATTGCCCGAAACTGTCAAATTTTCCCAAACCTTGAACCTAATGCTTTAGCGATAAAGTTGAAAATCTATTAAAGGAATTTGACAGATTGTAGTACTTGATGTGCTGGCGTAGTGGCCAGTCTATAATACATACTTATGAAGAAAACTCATAAACCCGTACCTTCATAGTTCTCCCTGCAGTTGACAAATTCCATCATGCAATAATTCTCAAATGTATGGTAACGGTAAAAAATTGTCCGACTGCATATTTGACCTGTTCTGAAACAATAAAAAAATGCTTTATCGTACCTACCTTACCGGGATGGTCACCCCAACTAACTGAAGTTAGATCGGAGCCAGAATCACAGAAAATAAAATCTAGATTTTCGTCAACATTAATTTCGGCTAAAGCACTGCGTTAAAAATCAAACCGAGGTTAGATAGGTGTATATGTTTATGGTCATAAAAGGTACACTACTCGTATTCTTTCTCTATTTTTGTAAGCAGGTCTATGTTCCGGGCCTATATTAGTATAATATATATTAACTTGTACAATGCTTTTTAAGTTCGACTTTGTGTTTTCTTTATTATTTTCTAAGTTTTTTCACTTATAATACAGAGGAAAACCGACCTTAATACTAATAATTACATGATTTTGGGTAAAACGAAAATGTTATTTTATCAGCCTAGGGTACATTTTAGGAGCAGTCACATGTTTAGTTATCGGATATAAAACGAAATAACTTGATTTGATTGACTGCCTCGTTAGTCTAGTGGTCATGAGGTCCTGGGTTTGATTCCCGGGTCGGGCAAAGTGTTATTGGGATTTTTAATCAGGATTTCTCAGTAGCAGCCACGAAGTCTGGATTTGTGGCGAAATGTGGGTGTAGGTACTAATAGGTAGAGGTCTGCCTAACCCTTCGGGGATTACTGGCGTAATGTTATGTTAATGTCTGTTTAAAATGAAATACAAAATCAATCGTAAATAATTCTGGATTTGTCTGTGTAAATCACTGACTTAAAAGCTTATGAACTGGACATACTTACGGAATTCGACGACCCGAATGACGCAGCGGTAGTGAGGCTGCCTACGTTCTTAGGGTCCCGGGTTCGAATCCCGGTAGGAGCAAATGTTTGTGTGATGAGCATGGACATTTGTTTCCGAGTCATGGATATGTATAATAAGTATGTATTTACAAACAAAAAGTATCTATGTAGTATTATCAACTATCTGGTGTCCACGACACAAGCCTCGTTGCTTAGTGTGGCACCTAGATGGCGCTGTGTGTAATGTCCAGCGATATTTATTTTATTTTATTTTTTAATTAGCGTGCCAGTTGCCTATCTACAAACATCATTATCATCATCATTCAAGAAAACAACAAAAACAAACTTTTAGAGCGCAACCGTTTGACAGTAGATCCACCAGAAAACTCGGCGCAAAACCTGGCGACGCGGTCACGCATTGGTTAGCTTACGACGTCACACGAAAGTGTTGTTAAAATAAACTCTTGACAAACTATGGTTGTTTCTCTTTTTCCCTTAGACTATACTTTATTTAAAAAAAAAAACAAATCTATTTACATAATTAATTTTACATGTGTGTGTCCTGTCGATATTATAGATATTTGTTTAACTATTCTTTGTATAGTAAAATATACCGCCTACGTAGGTTTAGATATCTCAATGGTGTAAAGTTGTTTTGACACAAACGCGGTGTTAGTTCCGTCTATGGCTATGGCTACGCTCCAGCCCGCGTAGCATGGTAATACTATCTCTATTCTACCAAGAATCGACAAAGCTCTTTCTATACAACTTGACATGTCTTGTCATTCATTTCTAACATCGCCATGCTTGCGACGATAGAAATCTTTCCACAATCTGTCTTTTTTTTTTTCGATTCTTCGTCGACAAAACCCGTTTCTACGGCGGTCATGCTACGCGGGCAGAAGGAACCATGCGACATTACAATGATACTTACACGTAAACGATCATACAAGGCCTTGCCCAATAGTCGCAATAATGAGCTCGTGATTGCCATGGGAGCGTAGTTCGCTTGTATTTTTTAGTTTGATTCTGGGTCGGTTGTCTGCGGATAAATGGGACATAAAACTGAACTAATGAATTGTTAAAACATGAATTATTAAAACCCGAGTTAGAGTTAAAAATCAAGCCACGATGCGATAATGTACAGGGCCGTAGTAAGTCAACATTTTTCTTTTTTCTTATGTTGGTTTTTATTAGTACCTACCTTGTTTTTAGCGGGATTATGAATCGTTATTTAAAGATGAGATAAAAATATATCTTAGGTATATATAAACCCAGGTTATAGTTTATCTGTATACAAACATAAGCTCACTTTCACATTTACAATATTAGTTAGGATACTTACTTGCCTACTGGACTTACGTTGTCTGTACCTGTCGGAGGGCAAATTTGTCAAAACTCTCTCCAGGCATTCGACCAAACTCCCCTCCTACAAATTGCACTCCGCCATATTGTGGTCTGGCCATTTGTCCTGGCTGTTCAGTTACGATAAGACGACTCCAGTCTTGACGTAAAGCCTTATGAAGAGGATTAAATATAGTGGATTTTTCAGCACCGTACGTTTGCCAATGAGACAGCTCTGAAACTAATCAAGTAGGTAAAGCTCGTCTAATATAAAGTAGTACAGTGTTCTAACTAACATTTATTCTGCTGCTTCCAAAAACCTCTTGAGAAATGTATCATCGCCCGCCTTGGCTTTTCCTAAATAATTTACGGTCAACTTCTAACCACGATGCACGATGGCGACATGGTACCTAACCCTTGGAAAGACTGATTGTCAGACTTACCGTAACGACTGTCGAAGATCTAAAAATTACCAAAAACGACTACTAATGCGAGATATACGGTACCTTTGATATCAAATGTTCCGTTTTATATTATCAATAAAATTGTGACCTGCTGATTTTATATTTTCACTATTTCATGGTTGTTCTAAAAAATGGGAGACCACGGGGCGTCGGTGTCCGCGCGACATGGTCACTTCGACCATGATTGTTATAGGCAAATGGCCGTCTCCGCGAACTAGTGTGCTTTCGACCGCGATCGCGTGACAACTTATTAAGAATATTTAAATAACAATATTTCAGTGGTTTTTTTATAAAAAAGTGAAGCATAAACCAAAACTTTGTAAATCATGGAAATAATTACCATATGTAAGCACAAGTATTTTACTATTTGTGTCTTTAGTATCATGAAAAACAACAAATCGTAAAATATTCCTTGCTTTTACCGTGTTATTTTTGTTTTCAAATTATCACAGCGACTGTACTATTTTTGCAATAAGAACATTGCTCCTTAACCACTACCTAAGTTTGTCGCTAAGTGACTGGACAAGCAATGTAAAAATCACGAAACGATACTTTTTTTAGCGGATGCCTCGCGCAGTACGGTCGCTGCTTCTTACGTCGAGTTAGTGATGTGCTTGTGCAGATCCACTAACGTAGGCTATGAACAATACAATATTGACGAATGAAATATTGCTATTATAGTTTGTTTTTCAATTTGTCAACCGTTTTAACCCGATTGGAAGATCGATGTAAAATAATGTTATTTGCGTATTTTGATTATTTTATAGCGTAGTTGAGAAATGCGTAACCAACTTTCGTAAAGTAAGTTAACTAAATTTCAGGTTAATAATCGGTGGAGTATTTTTGGCTTTGAATTATCGTATAGCATAATCAGTTTTTAATGTTCCCACTGCTGAGACACTCGGCCTCCTCTCTATGAGAGGGAATGGGCTATAATCCACCACGAGGGCCCAGTGCGGGTTGGTTGGAATTATCGTATATTATGCCTTATCCTCGTGCTATTTCCTTACTTTTTTAAGGTTTTTGTATTTTACTTCCATTAAAGCTTTGAATCCGTTATAGTATGCGTAGTAGTAGTTATGGGCATGGTTCAGATAATATAATAGTGACTTTTTCTTAAAATAAGTCCTCATTTTCATGCTATTTATTCGTTATGCATGGGCTTGTTTTCATTTATTTAACATTGTTTTTACTACCTACTGTTTTTTTTATATAACAAAAATCTATTACCTGTGGAGTAATTTAACACTTACAAACTTACCTTATCTTACTTACTTACTTGGAATTGATTTTATTATAATTATCAGTACAACAACATATTTACTTTGTTGATCAGACCAATTTTTTCGAACACGTGAAGATGCGATAACTTTTCGATAGTCAATTACTAGCGTATATTTGTAAAATAAATTACTTTTGTACAGCACAACGATAGCGACCGATGTTTTGGTGTTGGTAAGTTGTACGGTGCATGGTAAATACACGCTGTGTTTAATAGGATAAGGTTTATAATTGATTGTGTAGTACGTTCTGTTTTAAGAAATGCAGGTGTGTGCGTGACTGCGTATCTATTGCTTTTACTTAACTGCATGTGTAGTAGTTGCCGTGTGGGTGGGGGAAAACAGGAGACACCAGGTTCCGATACATTTTCGTCCAACGGGCATTTTCTTTGTTTATTATATCTATGGTTGTTCCCATGATAAAAGTTTCAGGGGAATAATGATAAACACTGTGAGCCATTTCAGGGTTTCGTGAACCTATTTTGTAATTAGGAACACCATGTAGTTCAATAGAGAATAGTGTGACCACTATTAAAATACTTAAAAAAATATATATAATTATAATTTTATTATTTAAAAAAAATGTGAGGGACTCGTGGCTTAATCATAACAGCCGCTATGGACTGTTGAAAGTAAAGACGCCTGTGCTAAGTTAAATAGCAATATGTTGATATGCATGTCTGCTTTGTATTTTATTTAGGCGTGCTGTTCTGTGCACTGACAGTTACGTTTGTAAAATTATTTAATTGTATTGAATAGTTATATATTTCAAATCGCTTTTCTTATTGCATCAGGGACGATCTTCAGGTTAAGCCACGTTTGCCAGGGTTGGTCCGTGGACCACCCATCACATTTCGAGATTCCTCCGTGCCTCGGAAATCACGTTATACTGTTGGTCCCGGATGCCCTTTGTAGATCTTTGACAGTCGTTACAGGTCGTCAGTGGGCCAGAAGTCTGCCAACCAGTTTTACCAAGGGATGTCGTACTATCCAGTACTAACTGGGTTGTGGAGGTAAGATAGGCAGTCACTCCATTTAAAAACTGGTATTCAGCTGCATCCGGTTAGACTGGGAGCCGAGTTGGGAAAATGCTAGGTGGATGATTACTTATTATAAACTAGCTGTTGCTCGTGGCTTTGCTTGCGTTTTGGTTGGAAATTATCCCACGGGCACGCTGTAAATATAACCAATAGCACTCGGGGCTAATGTAGCTTCCTCTTAGTGAAAGAATTTTCAAAATCGGCTCAGTAGATCCAGAGATTACCAACTACAACCTCACAAACTCACAAACTTTACAATATTAGTATAGAAAAATTTAAAACACAAACCGATCCTTCTGTTGAGTAGGGATCGAATACAATCAACAGTGTTTCGGTGAATGAGAGCCAATCCCAGTAATAAAATAATACTAATAGTGTTTTTAATTATTTAATTGGGTGTTTCTACCAGGAATTTCTCAGTCTCGGAATTTAGATTTGTGTCTGGTAGCTGACAATAGGCTCGCCTCCTATTACATGGGCTTAAACATCATTAGCGAAATGTTGGTGCCTAACTGAGATGCATAGCTTAGAATAGCACGTTATCTGCTCAGCCCAGAGCGGGAGGGGTTATTTAATGATTTCCCAGCTGAAAAAAAAATAAAAATAAAGGATATTCCGTTATCATAACAAAAAAACTTACAATATAAGATTAGCGTAATAAAATGCTTGAAGTTCCTCAAAACACAACCCATTTTTTAAAGGTCACCAGGTACTTCTATGCAGGATAAAAAATCACCTATTCTCTTTTAGAAAAAAGTTCGCATACACACTATGTACATAAAATAAAATACACACATAAAAATACACTGAGAATATATTACGTAGCGTCGTGATCGTCGGTCGTTGATTCAATACAATTCGGCGACTAACATGTTATCAGCATCAATAGTTATAAATGTGGAATCGTAAAAAAAAAGTTATTAACAAAAATAAAAGACCTGACTGAAAAAAACAAAACTGAAAAGCAAAGACAAAAGCACATACAAAACAAAAACATTTTAAATGAAACAAAAGTTGGAAACAAGCCAGACCCATTTGAATATAAAAATTATGAAAATGGAATGGGCCCTTCGCCTGCTTCCAACTTTTGTTTAATTTAAAATGTTTTTTTTTTTAATGTTTTTTTACGATTCTATTTAACATTTATAACTACCTATTGATGCTGATAAGAATTTATTTTCAAATTATTTTTATACTTATAAGTCTATACTAATATTATAAAGAGGTAAAATTTGTTTGTATGTTTGTATGTTTGTATGTAGGGGGTAATCTCTGGATCTACTGAACCGATTTTGAAAGTTCTTTCACTAATAGTAAGCTACATTATCCCCGAGGGCCATAGGCCATATTTAAAACGTGCTCGACTGCCCATGGGATAATTTCCGACAAAAACATATATTTGTAATCACCTTTTAAAACCCTTCAGTTTAATACCGCACTCGATGGTATTGGTTGGGATAAAAATGGAACTCCACAATATGGCACCCTAAATCTGCCATTTTTAAATTTTAATGTAGTCAGTGACACTTGCGCCATCAAGACAAATCTAACGACGTACAATTATCCAAATCCGTTTATCCGTTTAGGAGTTACGAGGTAACAAAGAAACGGACATACATACCTACATACACACAGGTCAAAACATAACCCTTCTATTAGTCTTCGCCGCTGTCGGGTTAAAAAAGAGGAGCTCTTCTTGTCTAAATAATAATGGCATCACGGGTCGATTTTCAAGGTAAAGCAACGCTTGCCGAGGTCGATAAGTATGTGGATCCACTACATACACTACACCACTACACACACCCATACACACACACACACACACACTACACACACACATCCACACATACTATGTGTGTGACTATCCATTACATATCCAGTTTCCTCCGAGGCTCGGAAACAGTAGTAGTGTAGTATAAAGCACTATGTATCACTCGAGAGAAAGTGCAATTCCCGATCTCGGGTGTTTTAAAGCCCTCGCCTACGGCTCGGGCTTCAAACACCCTCGACGGTAATCGGTCACTTTCTCCTCTCGGTGAACAACGTACTATTCCCCGTTGTTACCATAGTGTTTTTGTCAGGAACATACCTGGGGGCCTAAAATGGCTGCTTTATCAGAATGATAATATGAATCACGTTACAAATTTTAAATTCTTAAAATGGTCTTTATGGTTAGCAGCCATTTTATGCCCCCTGAACCTTCTAGTTACAGAGATTTGGGGTCAAAATTCCAACTTTTTTTTTAAATACATTTTTTTTGCTCTTAAAACTTTACTTTAAATACCTCCATGGTACTATTCAATGCATCCATCAGCATAATGTTTTGAGTGCATTACATTGAATCCTACCGTAAAACGTGGTCAAAAAAAGTCTCTCAGTCAGGTTTCCCAGCAATATTGCTTACAGTTACTTAAGTTGATGTACAGAATGCTTGGTTGACAGCTTCATGAAGGGTCCATTCACACCTTGTATAATTATTAAGCAGTCACGTAGCCTAGTGGTAAAGGCCTCGAATTACGAGTTGTTAGATCGTGGGTTCGAATCCAGACAGCCGACTGACTTTGTTGTTTTTTATTTCACCACCATAGCTCTCAAAAAGGTGAAGGAAAACATCGTGGGGAAACGGGAATATCCCAGAACTCGTAGCTAAGAACCAATAATTTGAAGATGTGTGGCATTTACCATATGACTGGGTCCGTTTTGTGGATTATGGATTTTTTGGAGCCCACAGTCCTAGCAAGGGAATGTTATAGGCTGGTTATCTTATAGTATGTCAAAAGTGGTGTCGCTGCGTTGATGGCTCAGTGACGGTCGTCTTCTACGTGTTCTTAAAAAAACACCTACATTTTGTCGAGTTATCTGAACATAATCTAAAGACAAAGATATTTAAAAGTAAATATTTGAATGTCTTTGTCTATGGAGCACTCGATTTTCTTTTCTTCTGCTAATGTAATATGTATTTATTCTTATATTTTAGTTATACATATTTTCTAGTTTTTTTTTTGTTCTGTTATTGCACCTACTTTGTATTGTCTCTGCATCACCCTAAGGTAGACTGGTAGAAAATGCCTAAGGCATTGAGTCCACTTGTGAACAGTTTTTACTTGTGCATAAAGTTTTGATAAATAATGCGGTGCTGGCATAATTTGTAGGGTTTGATTTTCTTGTAGGAAATGTTAAATGCTGACTAAACTAGTCCGTCGACGCTATTGAATTACTAAATAAAATTTCGTTAGCATTAAGAGCCTAAAAAAATAAGAAATTACGAAATATTAGGTACACAAAAATTACTATTTTTAACATTTTCTACTCTAGCGCAAAGGCAACCCCTGACTGATACATAAAATATAAGTTTTGTGTTTACTCAGAAGTATTTGAGTCAACCTACAAAATAATATAAAAATATTGAATCTACACCAATTGTTTTAAGAGTTATTGTCATTTGAACATTGCCTTGCCCCAGCGCATAGAGTCCACAATGTCGCAGGTACCCCGATCTTTGCTTGAGTAGTTAGATAAAGTGCCAAATTTACAAGTGGTAGTGAGACGGCAGTAAGGTAATTGAGTGAGTGCAGTGAGTTTTGTATTGAGAGAGTTAAGCCGTGATTGTCTAGGTCGGTCCGAGGATGGGTGACCATCTATTACATACCAAGTTTCCTCCGTGCCGTCCACGTAAATAATTCATTCGCATAACACTTACAAATAAACAAATCTTTATGTCATTGATAATACATAAATATTAACACAAAACGACGCAACTTCTGTCAGGTATGTCTTTAGAGAAAATAATCATTATTATTGACTATCAGATGGCTTTATCAGAAAATTAATTTTAATTTGAAATTAACAAACATATATATTATCTGAACTTATATAAAAGGTGGATGACACATCCTATACAACATGCCCTTGGTCAGCTTGGATTATTACCATTCCCAAATATGGTCATCAATGACGTAGTCTTTATCCAAAAAGGAGTCACCTAGATATTCAACATCTGAAAGAAAAAAATGGTCCCACTATAAAAAAAAATTGTATGGGTACCATGGCCCCTTTTCTTCTATCTTCTTATCTTTGGCCGATAGAAACGAAGCGTAAGGGCCTGTCCCACCAGGTGGACCGATGCACGGTGGTCCAAGCGCCCCACAAGCGCGGTCATAAATACCTTACTTTGTTATGTAACGTGTATAGGCATAGTTTTAAGGTTTTTAATATGTAATAATATATTATTGTATAAGATTATTTTGTGAATTTTATTTATGGGCCTTAATAGCCTGATAATAAAATGATTATTATTATTATTTAATAAATTAGTTAAATGGGATTTTTTCTGAAGGGTAAATAATAAAAAATACTTCACTAATGTACATTCATGCTTTATTTACATAAATTAGTACATTATAAACAATAAACTCTACAATATGTACTGTTTAATATAAATTTAAATAGTCAATATTTGAGATTTATTTTCCCTCGTTCGGAAATACATCTGAATATGATATTAAAGCTGTTCATGAAGGGGCTATCATTAAATATATCTTCTTTTATAAATTATACATATTATGTACAACAAAAGGCAAGAAAACTAAAACTACAATTTATTTCCAAACGTCATCATAACCACAACTAAGTTATATAACTACAACAACCAACCTAATTTCAATTTAAACTAAATTCTTAATAAATCTAAAACCTGCCTCGACATAACGCTCTTTTTCTTACGGGGAAGTTCCCGAAGACCAGTAATGAATGGGTCTGAGCTGAGTAAAAGTTTGTAAGTAAGTCCGTATTCGCAAGTACTCGCGACATTACTTATAAAGACAATTTTCCAAAATCTATCAAGATATTTACATAAATTGAGTATCATAATATCTAAGTTCCTAATATCTACATTTCCGACCTCGTCCAGTGAAGCTAGAATAGTTTCCAACACGTGTTGATATTTCTGAGGAACAGTTCAAGTTATGTCAGACCAAATCTCAAAGAAATGCATCCTTGAGAAAGAACATTTAATCAAAGTACCAGAAAAAAATATATGAATAATTTACGTATATTTCGTAGACCGTGCTACGCCAGAGCCTACGTAGTCGTAGAGGTTATATAACAACTAAATGCGCAATAGGGCGCAAAAATACCTTTTATATTTTCAAAATAGACATTTCAATCTTTGATATATGTGAGAGTATTCGATTATGGTTGACATTTGTTGTAGGTCTATGTGAAGTCAACTATAAGAAACATATTTGGTAGAAATACTGTGTGGCGTAGCACGTAAAAATACGTCATAATAAGTAAAATAAAACTTAAAAATATAACTAATTAGTAATAACATACCTTGATCTTGGAAATCCATGTCACAAACACCACACAAAAACAATGCAATTCTGAGAATTCACAGTTACATAAACAGTAGTGCTAATGAGTTACTGATAAGGCGAGCGCAACGTAATGATGTGTTCACTTCGGAGGTAGAAAAATAAGTGATAATTAGGTTTTTTTTTGTGAATGGCATCTCGCAGTTCAACCTAGGAGGTTTTCGACTGCTTAACCGGACAATCCTGTGGGTGCCTTAAGTGTAAGGCCTCCAGCCAGGGCAAAAACTTACAAACTAAGCGACTACACGCTAAGGGCACCCTCTGTGGGGTACGAGCCTCGGCTTAGGGCGTCGATGGGGGAGGACAGCAAAGGGACAGGCTGGATCTGAATGGTGTCAATAATTAGGGGCTGATTTTGATCTACAGACTCAGCTGCGCAGGCTGGCTCGAACAAGGGTCGGGGAGGGCATGGAACGGGATGTCGCGACGGGCCTCGGCGGCGAGGACGGTATGATGATAATAAGGTAAAATGGGTGACATTTTTATACTTTATAGGGTAGCTTGTTTATCGGTAAATCATTATAGATAATTAAATTGGAAGTAATTGATGATGAAATTTTTGCATTTATCACCTGAGGCGGAACCACCGTGCGATAATTTGGTGAAGACCCCGGGAATCCCGAGAAGCACTGGACCAGTCGACGTGGTGACACTTGGGGAAAGTCCAGCAGTGGACGTCTTCCTAATGATTTCAATCAACCTTGCATATGCCAGTCAGTGAGCAATGACTTATTGTCGAGCCTACGTTGTCCCCCATACTTAATAATATTGTAATGCCAAATGGTTTGAAAAGAGTAACCATGGAGTTTTTTGCCGGTTCTTCTGCATAGGAAACGACGGTCTAGGCCTATGTGAAATAAAAAAAAAATGATTTTTATTGAGTCTATAGCTAGTCATAACCCAAGCCAAGTTGCGCCACAACACCCTGTTCCACACCCAAACTGTCCCAACTAATTGTTTAAGGTTGCCGGCGCATCTACTTAGCAGCAGTGCCGTACGCGGGCGCTGGGCGTGAGCACTTATGTCGCACTCACGGACACACAACATTCTCCATAGACACTCATAGAACATCACTCTTTGTTTTGTATTTTATTATCTTCCTCTCATTACTTGGAGCTTTTACAAAGTTGTAGTACGTAAGTGCAATTTAATATTTTAATTCTAAGGGCGTGAGACTGGAGATCTGACATACAAGTCTCGAACCCAGTATAGACTCCAGCTCTCACAAAGATTTGAATCTGCCTGTAACCTCGACATTGTGATCTAGCTGGGGGCGTGCCACACTGTGCCTGCTGATACACGGTCTACGCTTTAGTACTCGCTTGCTCCATTAGCCACACACATGATCAGCCCAATACCGCTTCAGCTCGCTCATTCTGCCAGCTACATTTAGTTGTGATTCAGTTGATATTCTGATGATGTATAATTGATAATTCAATGTTTCGAGTGAACAAAATCTAAAATTGTGTGCACTTTGTAATACTTACGAATATATTCTGTAATCATATGTAAATTATAACATTGGCCCATGTGTGCGATTTCCCAAACTGTAGAATTCAGAAAATGTTATTATTATACTTTTTTAACTATCAAAGTGGAAAAAAAAGATAACAGGGCAGGAAAAAAATCATCTGCCTTGCTGTCAGAGGGAAATTTGCCCAGATTGCGTGCAGCATTGCCATGTTGGACAGCAATTATATTTTGATTCTCTGGCAAAAAAATATGTCCGTCCTCTTGCCAAGAGAAGGTACGGCCAAAGGCTTGCCAATGTCCCGAAAACCAGTCGAAGATCTCTTTTCATGTGATTTTAAGGAATTCAAAATTTAATGATAGTCCGTAGGTAGGTGATTTCAATAAGTCTTAATTTCAAACTAATTTTTGCCCGCGGCTTAGCTCGCGTTAGGGTCGTAAATTATCTCACGGGAACGTTTTAATGTGTGCTATAACCCTCCATTAAACACACAAGACTATGTGTTTAATGGAGGATTATAGTTTGTATGGATATTTGTACAAAGCATGTAAATAAGTTTAGTATAGGAATACTGGAGATATATTCAGGTAACATACACAAACAAAAAATGAAGATAAGACACCCCCTGTCAAAAAATCATATTTTAAGCGAATCGCGAACCAAACACTTACGACTTCGCGGGTAAAAATTATTTTCACAATATTTATTTAATTTCAGGTATTTTTGGCAAAAAAAAAAAATACAATTTGTTTAGTAAATCGAACCTTTAAAAATATGTAAGTAACACTTCACTAGTGCACTATTATTATGTCACTGTGTTTTCATGTGGCACTTGCCAGTAAGTAGGTATGTATATACGTACCTTCATATCTTTCTCGACAATTAAGGTAATCCAACATGCAAAAGCTCTTAAATGTCTGATACTTAAAATAGATAGTTCTGCCGCACAATCTTCCTGTACTGAAACAAAGCACTTTCAAAAACCCTTTAAGTAGTCAACTTAGTAATTGCCTTAACATTTTTGACTAAAATAAGATTAGCATAGCATAATAATCAGCCAACAGGTTGTAAAGAAATTTTGAGCAAGTTCATTAATTCCCTGTGACACGACGCAACATAATATTCTTGTACGAAAATTGAATTAAGGCCTGAGCCGAAGCGGGCCTGTGGACGGTGAGCTATGGGCTAGCTCGCTGTCCGTCCGTCTTATGACGACAGGCCGTGTCGACGGCGCGTTCGTGTTCCACGCGTGCCTCCAGAGATTGCAAACAGGAAGGGGTCCGAAAGGACCGATGCCTGCCAGGGTTGCGGGACTGTTCGAAAGAGATACCGCGGCCATGGAACACAAAGGGCAAAGGAAGGAACATGGACGGGTTTTAGTCAGTAAAAGTCTGACACTCCCTCCTGCTCAGCCCAGAGCGGGAGGAGTTATTTGATGATTGCCAAGCCGAAAAAAAAAACTTTTTCCATGGGTTAGGTAGAAACCACAGAACGCCACTTACTACGATCCTTGCATACTCCTTTCGCCTCGTCCTCGTACCACCAGTTGCGAGCAATACGCTCCTAACCCAGAACCTCACCAATAAGTTCAGTGTTTGTCCTTCTAGGGCGTCCCGTCGTTGCCACTCACATCTGCATTGTTAGTCGCCGTTTACTCATCATCTCAACATTACCAAACCAATTCACAACTCCAGCATCCACAACTTCTACAAGACTGTAGGTAGGCATTTTTTATTGTTATTCCTCCTTCTTGTTTTTTTTTATTTATATTGTTTAATTTCTACCTTGTTTTTAATTTTGTTATGCATATTGTTTAACTCCTACTCTCACACAGTATCTCTGTAAAAGCTAATTCTAGCCTGGAAGGGACCTGGTGACCTGTAACACAGGTTTTTCCCAAAAACCTACATCAGGCACCTCAGGTCTCTCACAAAGGTTGAATACAGCTGAGACATTTTTTTGTACACATTAACTTTAAGTAAGCTTTGTGAATAAATGATAAATAATAATAAGAATTTTTGAATTTTTGTCACTTTTTTAATCCGAAATGTTCTCGTATAACCTCCATTTATCATTCCAGTTACATTACACATGCTTCGCAAGAAACGCATAAGTGTAACCAGCGACCTTCTTTAGACATCGTCTGGTTGGTCACAAGTTCACATCCACTCAATTCAACATGTTTAGATCATTCACTTTATTTCCCACAGCTGCGTTAATCTGTCTATCTTTTGTGAACAAACTGCCCAAAAATAATCTCTTTCAAACACCGTAACCTTCGTCTCGTTCACATTTAAATTCATGCCTATTGCTTTTACTCTCAACTGTTCCGCTGACTATGCGATAAGAACTGGATCATGATCATCTGCATATTGTTATATCTAAACATTCGACAGGCAAATCTGTCAGACAACTTTCCCTGTATAGATTGAACAGCCAAGGAGATGCTACGCAGCCCTGCCTAACCGTCACGGCATGCCACATTTATCCTGAAAACAAGCACTGAAATCCTTGTACAAAGATTTCGGTGCCTGTCCACACAAAACATGGAAAGAGTTGACCACAGATCTTCCCTAGACACACTGTCATAGGCATATCATAGGCTTTCTTTAATTCTACGAAAGCACAATAAAGTTTCTTGTGCCTTGCCACGTATATTTCGGCTCTTTAAGGAGAAGATTTTCGAAGACATTTGCAGTTTGAAACACACATTTTTACACTAAACGAGAGAATATACAGTCAAGATACACATTACGTCATCATCAAATCCACATCATAAAGAGCACAAATCCTCACAAATTCTTACATTTATAATAGTAGTAAGAACTGCGCTCCAGAACTCAAATTTCTGACGTAGCTCATAAAGCAAACTAAAATGGGACTGGTCAGGCCATGTATGCCGGGCATAGCAGCTGTGGGCCCGCATATCACAAAACTGGAGCCCTGAGATAGCTAGATGGGGTTGCAGTAAACCGAGGAGAAGATGGCGGGACGCCTTGGATGGCTGTCTCGTTAATTGGCGAGAAGAGGGGCTACGTCAAGAAAAGGGGAAGGAACATGGGGAGGCCTTTGCCCAGGAGTGGGAAAGTACAAGCATAAAAAAAAGTAGTAAGATTACTCGTAAGTCTTGTGACAATAGTGAGATAGATATTCGCACTCGTCATCGAAGGTCTGTCTCTCGGGTGTTGTGCGCCGCACCACATCGGTTACGGCATATCGTAGTCTGCCAAAGAGAGATTTGTGCATATTAAACAAGGTTACATTTAATTAACTAGCGAAAATACAAAAATAAACATATTTATTGAATTTTTTTTCTTGGGGTGATCGACCGCTTGTGGAGTAGTAACTTGAAACATAAGTATAATTATATAAAATAATGTTTTATTATTTAAAATAATAAAAAACTGACTTTCTAAGTTTCTACTATGTAAGAACACAACCAGCGGTCATAGACCCGAAAAAAAACATTTTTTTAGTTCAAGTTCAACTCCTAAAAAACTGATGTAAAAACTCCCTTAGCGAAGCCTTCTAGTTACGGAGATAATTGAAGGTCAATGCAATAAGGGCTACTTATAACTTTAAATAATTTCATGATCCCTGTACTATTCAATGCATAATGCATCCATCAGCACAATATTGTGTGTGCTTACGTTACTTTACACCAAAAAAGTGTTAGCTACTTAGTTTGATGTACAGAATTCTTGGTTGACGGCTCCGTATGCAGCCCGTGTTCTTTTTCAGGACGCTTGCATGAAGATGCAAGTTTCACATTTTTATAAGTACACGTGTTTCTTTATCTGCACGTGCAAACAGTAAGTATTGGACAATTTTTCCTCGACTGATTTGTACCGATATATTCCAATATGTCCGTAGGTACTGGAATTCTGTATCTTTATGCAAGCTCCCTTATGGCTTCGACCGAGTGATATTCTAGCAACGGTACTAGTGGATTGACAAACATTAAAGCAGAATCTTTTTCAGCCATACCGCTTATCTCATACACAGCCACGCCGGTCCTGTATTGTAATACGAGAGTGCGATATGATATTTAGCAACAGCTAGTACGGATAGCGATAGCTATCGTTTACATTGGGGGCTATCGCGTATGAATTCACCGCTAGAGGCGCTAGTGTAGCGCGAGGGCACTGAAATGTCAGATGTCATAGAAAGTTCACGCGTTGCGTGCTTTTTTATCACGTATTTTTACTAATATTCAGAATTGTGGTCTAGGTTCAGCTATTCCTGATTAATTATAACTTGAAAATTTTAAGTAGCAACTTGATCTTATTTATTAGTATTTGGAGGTAAAATGATTTTTAAATGTTTCATGCTTGCAAATTTTAGGAAGAATATTGTAAATAAATGATTTGTACTATACATAGTGAACAGTTTGGTTGAAGACATCAAATAGTTAACAGTTTCGTTTGAGATCCATAGTGAATAGTTATCGTTTTGAAGTTTTAATTCCAGTTTGTGACAGCTAATAGTTTTCAGTTCAGTTTTCAAGTGTAGAGGTTCTGTTCCATTGATCGTGTAGTATATTGTACGCTCGTTTTACCATAGTAGTGAAATAGTGTTTTATTTATTCTTCACCCATAGTAATATTGCAAGGCATTTCAAACCTACCTCTGAGTTCCACAAAGCTAACGTTGGCGGTTAGTGCCTCATTTTGGATCCGTTATAGTTTAAATTCCCAAATACGAGTGCACCCGTCTGGTACAAAATGTTATGCAAAATATTTAGTTTTAATTCCGCGAAAAAGTCCCAGTCTTGGATGCAAGATGCAGCACCAACCCAAGAAGATATGCTCATGCAGAAAAAGTAATAATAATAAATTAGCATGCCATGCACCCAAACCTATACTCAAGGGTTTGGTCGTATGGGCCTGTGCCGTGTCGACGGCGCGCGAGTGTTCCACGCGCGCCTCAAAGAGATGTCATCAAAAGGAAGGGGTCCGCAAGGGCCGATGCCTGTCAGGGTTGCGGTACTGTTCGAAAGAGATACCGCGGCCCTGGAACACAAAGGGCAAAGGAAGGAACATGGACGGGTTTTAGTCAGTAAAAGTCTGACACTCCCTCCTGCTCAGCCCAGAGCGGGACTTATTTGATGATATCCCATCCGAAAAAAAAAAAGGGTTTGGTCATATCAGTGTACGGCATGCTAATTAAATACATACGTAAAGGTTCTCCCTACGTTTTGTCTTCGGTTCCTGCGCACCATTGTCATGAACGGACCTTCAATAACCGTAGAATTGCCGGCTAGCACTGCAAATTGGAAAAGAACAACAATCTTAAACCGCAATCAGCCTACAATGACACTGCTGTGGCCTCTTTTATATGAAAGGGATTGGACTGTATCCGCCAGGCCGTTCAGTGCGAGTTGGGTCAACCTGAATTTCTAGACTAAGTATCTTCTATACTCTTTAACAAACTTTTTTCCTTCAAAGTAATAGATCTTTGACAGTCGTTATAGGTAGTCAGTGCCTCGAAAGTCTGAGAACCAGTCTTACCAAAGGATAACGGATTGCCCAGTACGAACTGGGTTGTGGAGGTCAGAAACATAGTTGCACCATGTAAAATACCACAACAGCAGTGGATGATTCTTTAAATATGCCATGACCAAAGAGTATTAAAAAAACATCTACTCGACAGTTTAATATCGAAATAAATGTTTTTGAATTATGATTGTGATTGTGACTTTGTATTACGCAACGCCCCATTTACACAATATGTACTTATATCATTATCGTCTTCCTTGTCCCATGTCGTTTGGGGTCGGCACAACATGCTTTTTTCTTCTATTCTTGCCTGTCAACCGTCACGCAATAATTTACAATCCATCCATCCTTTCCTTGGTCTTCCTCTTCCTCTCCATCCATCAACATATTCATATTTGAATGACCTACATGTAGTTGTTCCGGGTCTGGCTGTTTGTGTATGTGAATTTAAATGTTTGTAAACCCACCCACGATACAGGAGTCATTTCTAGTGTGGGGCAAAGTTTTTTTTTAAACCCACATAAAAATTAAATAAATAAGATTTATCTATAGTCATCACTCTTTTAGTAACATGTGATTCCTGCGTTCTCATCACCATGTCCATACCAAGACAGTCGATTACCTCTCAACGTTTCTGCAACGGGCATGTCTTTCAAACTTCCTCTAATATAATTGTTCCTTTTCGTTCGTTCCTTTCCATTCTTGTCACACCACACATCCACCTCAGCAATCTCATCTCTGCTACATGCAATCTTTTTTCATCCATCTTCTTCATAGCCCAGCATTCCGATCCATACAGTACGACACGTCTAATCACGGACTTGTATATTTTCCGCTTCAAGTTGAGGGGCATTCGTGGGTCGCTAGTTGTTCCAGTGCCCTGTCACCATTTCATCCATCCTGAGATGATCCAGTGCATAACGTCTCGGTCTGCTTCGCCATCCCATGGAGTCGCCATTAAGTCGGAACAAATCGGTATGGGCATTCCGGCAAGATTTATAGACACAGAACTGGAAAGACCGCGGAAATCACAAGACAAGTATTCTGTTTTGGTCCTAGGTACTTAATTTCAGGCCAACATTCTTTGGACTTTGCCATCACACATTCAATCTGCTCTGGAACTCTTGGCCACTCGCGGCCTCCAACACAATGTCACACCAGGGAGCGTCTTCTTATATGTCTGACGTAAGTGCGTCCATTATCACCAAGAAGAGACACGGGCTTAGAGCCGACCCTTGGTGCAAGCCGACAGCCACATTAAAGCTGCCGGTAGTACCCGCTGTATACCGGACTTGGCCAGGTACTACATCAACTGTACGTCGCTCGAATCATTTGCACAAAATGTACTTCTCAGGCATACCTTTCTCTTTCAGGGCCCACCACAAAACCTCACGAGGTACCCGGTCGTATGCCTTTTCGAGATCTATGAACACCAGTGCACATCAGACTATACTTACATGATATTTTTAAAATAATCTGGAAGATTAAAAAATATATATTTTGTTTTAATACTTCCATGTTTTTTTAACTTGCTTTCATATTAAATCACGTAACTACATACTCTTTGGTTAAAAAACCTACTTGGTATAAATCTTGAATGTTAAACTTGAATGTATTTTTTTAATCCTCAATGAAAACCATTTAATCTGTTTTCATTAAAAGTTGATTGAATCTAAGTTTTATTAGTAAACGATTAAATTCCTTTGGTTAAGTTATCTTCAAGCAATAATTTCATGTTGAATTGTAACTAATATTTTTATTTAAAAAGAGTGTCCCTGGAGTTTCTTGCAAATTCTTCTCCATAGGAGCCTGTCATCGTCCTGTCTTTAGTTTCTCGTCATGAGAGTGCGAGCGGGTTGTGTCTAGCCTCGGTGTTTCTCGCTTGATCTCTGTCCCATGTAGATTTTTTGCGACAGCTCTCGGTCAGGAGTGTACAGCCACTATAAGGAATGGGCAACTTTACTGCGATTTTGAAAAGTCTGCACAGGCTTTTGCTGTGCGATTTTTCACAAAGTAAAGGCCTGTGCAGACGAAACGCTTTTGTCGGAGGAGGACAACCATCTCCGTTTCATGGATAAACTGTCCGCTGAGTGAAGCTGACAGAGAGTCAAAAATACTTTCTTTCTTTCTTCTTTTACTCCAATCTAACCGAATGCAGCTAAATACCATTATCTTACAATGTGCAACTGCCTATCTGACCTCCACAATCCAGTAAGGACAGGGTAATACGATTCCCCTTCGTAAGACTGGTTGTGAGACTTTTGGGCCACTGACTGGAACGACTGTCAACTGTTTAAGTAAGCTGTCATCTGTATCAAGTGTTGTGCTGTATCGAGCAGTATTCCTATACGATTGCACAATTGCTTCCATGTTTTCGTTTGATTTAGTCCAATGAACGTTGTTTGCAAGCATTGTGGCGCATTGAAGTTTGCTGGAGAATCGCATGAATTGTGCTTCCATAATGGCAAAGTGAAATTGCCATAAAAGACTCCGCCACCTGCCCCCTAGCATGGCAATACTATCTCTAGTCTACCAAGACTCGACAAAGTTCTTTCTGTACAACATGACATGTCTTGTCATTCATTTCATACATTTCTAACATCGCCATGCTTGCGACGATAGAAATCTTTCCAAAATCTGCCATAAAATGACAATTCAATTCGACTCTTCGTCGAAAAAATCCGTTTCTACGGTGGTCATGTTACGCGGGCTGAGCCATTGCATTCCTTGCTTAGTAGCAAAATACTAGAATCACGATATTTTCTAGCAAAGACTCAAAAATATGTGTATTCAAATGAATTCATTTTGGGCAGACATTACCGCAGAACACGGATTTATTCTGACATTCAGGGTTATTTATGTTGAAGATAGTAAATGTATTTTTTTTTCTGTTTTCTTTATTTCATTTTGTTACGTTCATAAAATCCTCCACTAAGTTCAGCGAAAAGGTAACACGAGATTCTTTGACTGTTAGGCGGTACGAAGTTCGCCGGATCAGCGAGTTTTTAATAAACTATTGTCATTCAATGTCTATAGTAACTAAAAAAAACATTAGTTTAAACTTGATTGGTTTTATGCATATAAGACTAATTTTACTGAACATTAACATAGCACATGTTAGAATGTTGGATTAGTTTGACGTATAGCATAAAAAGCCTATAATGTTCCCACTGCTGGGACATACGACCTCCTCTCTATGAGAGGGAATGGGCTATAATCCTCCACGCGGGCCGGTTGGTAGATATCACATGTCTTCGAATTTTTGGTTGTAAGACATTGGTTTTTACGATGTTTTCCTTCATCGTTTTGAGAGCAGTGGTGATGAAATAAATTACACAAAGTAATGCGCTTGCCCGGGTTCGAACCCACGACTTAGTGCTAGTAGGTCGGGGCCACCACCACTGGGCCACCGTTGCTCTCGCTATTTGACCTATATTACTGAATTAATAAATGATTGTAGGTTGGCTTATTATGACAGAACTACATCCAAGTGAATTGTCCATTAGTAAAGATGATTTCTGTCGCAATGTTTTGTCAATTTTTGTTGCTTCGTTGGTTGAGTGGTCGCAAGCATGACTCCTGAGCATGAGGTCCTAGGTTCGATATCCAGGTCGGGCAAAGTGTCATGAGGTTTTTCCATCAGGAATTTTGAGCAGCTGAGAAATTCCGAGGATTTGCGCCCGGTTGATGGCAATAGGCTCGCCGAAATTACGTGGGACTTAACCATAACTGGCAAAATGTGGTGTAATATTAGGTACACCTCTGCCTAACCCTTCGAGAATAACATGCGTGATGTTATGTTTTCTTTAAAACAAAGGTGGTGTTAGTTAGGTACACCTTAATAAATTAACATGAAGGTTCTTCAAACCGGCTCGACATATATCTCACATTTCACAAGACATGTCTCGTTTCGTCCGACATCTGAAATATAGCTTGGTTTTATTTAGTGACTAATAGCTCTATTTTCTACAAGACTGCAAGCTTCATGCAAATATAGACTTTATATTTTGAATGACAAGTCTCATTTCACAAATTCGATGGTTTTGTAATGCTAGAAAAGCCTGTAGTGATTTCACTTTGAGAACTTATTTTGGAAATCAGTTTGGAGTTTGCAATTTTATGTTATAGGGATTTTGTTGTATCAAAAGGGAAAAAAATACTCCTTGAGATTGCCTCGTTGTTTTTATTGTCACAAGCTCCACAGCTGAGCATGAGGTATTGGGTTCGATCCACAGGTCGTTACATCCGGAATGTCCCAGTCCCAGCCCCGAATTTGTATCTGTGTCCGGTTGACGACAATAGGCTCGCCTCCTATTACCTATCCAGGTCTTAAACACAAATGTGAAATGTGGTTGTATTTAAGCTAAAAATAGCTTATTCATAGGAATATTTTGTCGTACACAGGTAGGTTTTCTTCGAAAAAGAGGTCAATCGTCGAATCCGACTCGGCTAGGCAGCGTTCGGGAAGCTGCGCGCTATCTTCTCGTCCAACTTACCGCAGTGCCTCAAGACGAAAGTCTATGACCAGAGGGTGTTGCCAGTGATTACATACGGGACCGAAACGTGGTCGCTCACAATGGGCCTCATTCGAAGGCTTAGAGTCACCCAAAGCGCAATGGAGAGGGCTATGCTCGGAGTTTACTTGCGTGATCGAATCAGAAATGAAGACATCCGCAAGAGAACCAAGGTTACCGACGTAGCTCGAAGAATTGCCAAACTTAAGTGGCAGTGGGCAGGGCACATTGCTCGCAGAACTGATGGCCGATGGGGCCGAAAAGTTCTGGAGTGGTGACTGCGAACCGGAAGACGTTGCGTTGGAAGGCCTCCCACTAGATGGACCGATGACCTGGTGAAGATTGCGGGGATCCGCTGGATGCGAGTCGCACGGGACCGGTCAATGTGGCGACAATTGGGGGAGGCCTATGACCAGCAGTAGACGTCTTTCGGCTGAAATGATGATAATGATGATGACAAAGGTAGTGGTACGTCTAACCGGTTAATCTTTTAACCCGATTAATCAGCCCCTGACGAAAGCGTATGTAAAGTAAGTGCAGCTTTAAGATTATTACGTAACTACACGACTCTGCGAAGAAGCTAGCTACTAATGACAGTAAACTTAGTAATAGAATTAACTACATACTCGTAGCGTGTCAAAAGTTCTTACAAAACTCGTATTTAAACCTCACTGATATGTCAAATTATAATAATTCAAGGAGGTTTGAGGTCATTTGAATAATACCGCCCTCGGAGAGACTAATGCTAAAATTAGCATACTTTCATGCATCCTTAATTTCTTGTATAATGTTCAGTTGCCTGCATTTTAGGGTTTTAGGTTTGTGTCTTCCAATTACATATACGTGGTTATAACAAAGCTGGTTCCATAAGCGTGAAAGGGTCCTTCAGAATAAAAAAGCACTTTGTTGTAATGATTTATTGGGGTACTTAATATTATGTTAAGTTCTGTGAATTAATTAAGACCGCGAATAAATTAAATCTTAAAGAAGTATAAATCACAAAGGTCAAAGCTTGCATACTCTTCTTACTAAAATGTGTAAAAAGAATATAATAATACCAAATATAATTCCAAAAAAAAATATTATTTTCTTTTATCATCAGGCAAAGGTCTCTTCATATAAAGTTAAGGCACGAGCCTGCCTGCCTCGTTGGTCGAGTGGTCGCAAGCGCGATTGCCGAGCATCAGGTCCTTGGTTCGATTCCCAGGTCAGGCAAAGTATTATTTGGTTTTTCCATCAGGAGTTTCTCAGTGGCAGTCACGGAGTCTGCATTCGTGCCCGGTTGGTGGCAATAGTCTCCCTTGTGAGCTATGGGCTAGCTCGCCGTCCGTCCGTCTTATGACGACAGGCCGTGTCAACGGTGCGTTCATGTTCCACGCGCGCCTCAAAGAGATGTCAGCAAAAGGAAGGGGTCCGCAAGGGCCGATGCCTGCCGGGGCTGCGGGACTGTTCGAAAGAGATACCGCGGCCCTGGAACACAAAGGGCGATGAAGGAACATAGATGGGTTTTAGTCGGCAAAATTATCACACTCCCACTTGCTCCACTCAGAGCGGGAGGAGTCATTTGATGATTTCCCATCCGAAAAAAATAAATAGGGGTCTAAAAAATAACTGGTGAAATGTGGGTGTACTTTACACCTCTGCCTAAGTTTTGTAGTATATGCTATACTTACACTTTATACTATACTTACAATTGTCATACCATATACCATTTATCATCCTTTTTTATTAATTTGTTTATTTATACTCAGCGAATCGATCTAAATACGATTCGTTTTCATTATATTTGCTGAAATAAAATATAAATGTTAATAATTTTCAATGTTGTGACATGTACGTCAGATTTGCCAAACTGACGTACATTCTTTCTGTCATAGAGTTTCTGACTAGCTTAAAAATACTACTACTAAATACTACTACTGAATACTTTTTGGTTTATCTGATCTAAATTATATTTTTCAATGTTTAGCAGAAATATTGTATTTTATAGATATTAATGATTGTTTACTAATAACTTAATTTTAAATTATATTTATAAATTCGTTACGCACTCATGGTTTTATGAAGTAAGTCTGCTATGTCC
Source organism: Eugnorisma glareosa (assembly GCA_947578425.1). NCBI lineage: Eukaryota > Metazoa > Arthropoda > Insecta > Lepidoptera > Noctuidae > Eugnorisma > Eugnorisma glareosa. Next base: position 16,586,278 of record OX387979.1, read on the forward strand.
TGGCCGACTACACTTGTCAGATGAGATGATTATATGGCCGCAAGAAGAAAATCTGAGATTCAAAAATGGAAGGAGACTACTGTGGAAAACGAGCTGACGAGTCGAGACTAGACTAGACTAGACGAGAGAGCGTTTTCTTAAATGTGAGACTGAAGAATTCTTAAAATTGGAGACAAGACAGATTCTTGAAGGTGATCCATCTAAAGATACACCTGGGACTACTACTCCCAATCTTAGTATTAAAAACTGTCGTTGTGCCATCCCTGCTGTTCATCTCGCGGAGCTGCCCTGGGTCTAAAAGCTGGTGATCCAACTCTAAAGATCTACCAGGACCTCAACTCCTATTCTTACAAATGCCGCCTTCCTGAGGAGCAGACCTGATTCATCGTCCTACATCTCCACCTCTACATTTCATCGTGCTTCAACAGTGCTACTTAATCGTGTAAATATACTCAAAAAAACTGCTTCCAGAGTGCGGGTTTGATACGTCTTTTTTGTAAACACTTGTATTTTTTATCTCATTTGTAAAACCATCCATATCTCTATTAAATTTTTAAATGTACAAGTCTACTCTTATCCTTTAATTCTTAATAGGAACTAGTAGATTTGTTACAGTTTGTACCAAATTTATGTATGTTTTCCAAACAAGCAGCGCCACTGCAAATCGTAGAAAGATCCGCGTCGCACTGTTCAAGTTACCTAGCAACACTTAAATAACAAATCTGACAAATTATGATGCCAAAATTAAAATAATATGATGAATAATTACGTAAATGTTTAGTTATAGTTGTATAAACGACCACAAGATATTGTCCTGCAGCCGTCGTGGAGTATCCCAGCCCCCAACTTATAAGTGACCACGAGTGGTTTTAAGAACACTTACAAGCGAAGACTGGGTACGATTACCCGGAAGTAACCGCAGTGGTGTGCAAGTGTGTGGGGTGCAGGGTAGTGAGGTATTAATAGAGTTATGTGTAGGTGGCAACGTCTATAGGATATTCTCCTATAGTACGTCGTAGAGTAAGCCAAACCCCAACTTGTAAGTGACCACGAATGGTTTTAAGAACACTCCACAAGCGAAGAATGGATGACAATTACCAGAGGGTAAAAGTAATGTGTGTGGGGGGTGTAGTATAAGGTGATGTTCAGTACGAAGAAGTGTCAAGTAAATGATGAAGTGATGAAGTATGAAGTATGATGGAAATAATTACATACCAAATATAATCTCTTGTGTAAGTATTTTTTTTGAATTTTGAGAAGATTTAATGAGATCTAGAATTGATTTTACGTTAGGCGCCAAACTGTAACAAATCTACTAGTTCCTATTAAGAATTAAAGGATAAGAGTAGACTTGTACATTTAAAAATTTAATAGAGTTATGGATGGTTTTACAAATGAGATAAAAAATACAAGTGTTTACAAAAAAGACGTATCAAACCCGCACTCTGGAAGCAGTTTTTTTGAGTATATTTACACGATTAAGTAGCACTGTTGAAGCACGATGAAATGTAGAGGTGGAGATGTAGGACGATGAATCAGGTCTGCTCCTCAGGAAGGCGGCATTTGTAAGAATAGGAGTTGAGGTCCTGGTAGATCTTTAGAGTTGGATCACCAGCTTTTAGACCCAGGGCAGCTCCGCGAGATGAACAGCAGGGATGGCACAACGACAGTTTTTAATACTAAGATTGGGAGTAGTAGTCCCAGGTGTATATTTAGATGGATCACCTTCAAGAATCTGTCTTGTCTCCAATTTTAAGAATTCTTCAGTCTCACATTTAAGAAAACGCTCTCTCGTCTAGTCTAGTCTAGCCTCGACTCGTCAGCTCGTTTTCCACAGTAGTCTCCTTCCATTTTTGAATCTCAGATTTTCTTCTTGCGGCCATATAATCATCTCATCTGACAAGTGTAGTCGGCCAGGACATAGCAGACTTACTTCATAAAACCATGAGTGCGTAAAGAATTTATAAATATAATTTAAAATTAAGTTATTAGTAAACAATCATTAATATCTATAAAATACAATATTTCTGCTAAACATTGAAAAATATAATTTAGATTAGATAAACCAAAAAGTATTCAGTAGTAGTATTTAGTAGTAGTATTTTTAAGCTAGTCAGAAACTCTATGACAGAAATAATGTACGTCAGTTTGGCAAATCTGACGTACATGTCACAACATTGAAAATTATGAACATTTATATTTTATTTCAGCAAATATAATGAAAACGAATCGTATTTAGATCGATTCGCTGAGTATAAATAAACAAATTAATAAAAAAGGATGATAAATGGTATATGGTATGACAATTGTAAGTATAGTATAAAGTGTAAGTATAGCATATACTACAGTTTTCGGAAATTACTAAGGCACGTGCATTATCATGAAGCATGCTCAAGGTGAATTGGCGTGGCGTTGAAAAGTGACAATCGCCTTCAAAGTTGTTTGAAAGCGATTGCCACTTCGAATCTTGCAATTACTTTCAACATGATTGACATTAAGCTTATAGCTGAAGTCATATCATCAGAGCAGCGGTGGCCCATTTGTCGCGGCCCCAACTTACGAAAAGTAAGTCGTGGGTTCGAACCCATACTGGCGCATTACTTTGTGTAATTTATTTCATCACCACTGCTCTCAAAAACGGTGAAGGAAAACATCGTGAGGAAACCGACATGTCCTAGAACCAACAATTCGAAAGGCATGTGATATCTACCAACCCGCACTGGGCCCGCGTGGTGGATTATAGCCCATTCCCTCTCATAGAGAGGAGGCGTGTGTCCCAGCAGTGGGAACATTATAAGCTGATTATGCTTATGCATATCATCACTATGTCAATGGCCCCAGGATTCCTCACAATAAAGAAAAGAAAGAAAGAAAATCTATTTATTTGTGGCAAGTGGAAGTGTGTACAAGTTATTATTGGTAGATCAATTTACCACCGCTGCAGATAATATTAAAGTAGAATTTAAGTTACAAATAGAAAAAGCTTTTTTAATTAATTTAGTGAAAACCTAAACTAATCTACAGATAATGAAGATTTACTAATATTTTCCAAATGATCATTTGATAAGGTTAGCGAGAGGAATATCTAGGATTTTTTATCTAGGAATTCTAAAGAGATCTTTAAAATTCTGGCATGGAAATGTGGTTATTCAAGAGTCCTATTTCATCTTGACGTCTCTGTCTAGGTCATCATCATGATTTTCCACAGCTCGACTTCAACAACTGCTGAGCATTAGCCGGTCCTTGCTGCCTAGAAAATGCCTACTGCATACCAGACCGTCTGCGGGGCAGTATGGTTATGTGAGGCTTGCGCCCACTAAAACCCCCGCGATGACTTTCGCCTGCTTGTCCCAACCTCGTCCAGGTTCAACCAGGTGGCCTACCATGACGTCTTAAAGCAGGAGTAATTCCAGTTTCGGAAAGAGATGTCGCTAAACGACCTGTATAGCTCTGTCTCTTTCCGACAATAGAATTACTCCTGCTGTAGTAACCCCCCTGCATGGTCTGTTATTGCACCTACATATGGAAATTAACCTGTTATCACTGTTGTGCTCTTAATCAGAAAACATGGTATGCCACACACACAAGCGAACTGCTCAGTCAATTTTATAACTGGCGGCCGTTCACACGGCGCTGTCATCACACGTCAATAACTCTTTGAATATGTTTTGTTTCTTTCTTTGTTTATATGGTTAAAAACAAATGCAGCGTGGACCTGCCATGTGATCCCTAAATTATGCTGCAAAATAACGGTCAGATGAACCTCGTGTGAACGGGGGGTTATCCTAGTGAAAACAAAATCATTTCATAATCACAAAATTTTGTTGAGTGCAGCACCCGCACAACCACAAAACCAAGTGGTGACTTGCCCCATATCGCTCATTCCACTTGTAAGCGAAGAGGTCGCCAGCGAAATTAACGTTCAATTTGCAGCCAAGCGCTATGTCGCCACTCGTCACGCTTCTTAAAGCACTGATGAGGGTAATTTATATGAAATTTGCTTTACAGTTTAAATTGTTGATGGTTTTTATTAATGTTGTTGTAGCTAAAATTGGAATGGTGTATGATGTTTATATTTTTAGAGTGCATTTTTTTGTTGTGAACGAGTGAAGCTACCTTTATACTACTACTAACTGTTGCTCGCGGCCTCGCCCGCGTTTTGATCAGAAATTATCCCACGGGCACGTTTTAAATATAACCTATGGCATTCGGGAATAATGTAAGCTTCATATTGGTGAAAGAATTTTCAAAATCGGTTCATTCAGAGATTTTGCCTTGTGATTAATGTACCTCACAAACTCACAAACTTTATCTGTTTATAAAATTAGTATAGATTTGAGTTTTCTAAAGAGGAAGGCCGCTCGGGTTAATATTTAGGTAAGCCGCGCTTGCCTAGGTTGATCCGTGGATGGGAGACCACTCATTACATACCGAGTTTCCTCCGTGTCTCGGAAAGCACGTTAAGCCGCTTTTCCCGGCTGTCATAAGTAGATCTTTGACAATCGTTACAAGTAGTGGCCCGATCGTCTGACAGACAGTCTTGCCAAGGGGTATCGTGTTACCTAGTACTAACTGGGTTGTGGAAAACAGATATGCAGTTGCTCCATGTAACATACTGGTATTCAGCTGCATCTGGTTAGACTGGAAGCCGACCCCAACATAGTTGGGAATAGGCTAGGCAGAGGATGAGTTTTCTATTGGTGTCCTGCTTTTTCATTCAAATCCTTTAAGGCTGTTGAGGATACATTTCAACTTTCTTTCACTCCATCCAAAGAAAGAAAGAAAGAAACATATTTATTTGGCACACGCCACAAGTGCACACAAAAGAAAAAAATAACAAAAATGAAATATAAAACTTAAAACTACACAATAAAAAAATAAAAACCTAAAAAGGTCACATTGTGTGTGACGTATCACGTACCGATTGCCAGTGAAGCAAGCGAATGCTGGAATGGAGTCTGTTTATCAGCAGTTAAATGGAACCACGACCTTAAAATGGGGGCTGGGAGAGAATGGGTGTCGAAGACGGAGGAGAGAGAAGGGTTGCGCAACTTGGGGTATGTTCAGTAGTCCACAACAAGGGGCGGAGTTGGTTTGATTGATGGATGGAAACTGTTATGTGGTAAATAATACATAAATAGATTAGCAACACGACCTATGGGCCAGAGTCGTCACGCAGTGAGTGCCAGAAGACGGACGTCGTCGCCGAGGCAGGCCTGGAAAACGCTGGCGTGACGGCCTAGAGGCATTTGTGAGAGATTGGTCAGCGAAAACCGCACGGAGAGAAGAGTGGGAGGCTTTGGGGAAGGCCTTTGGCCAGCAGTGGGACAATAGACTCAAAGAAAAAAAAAGAGATTAGCAACTTACTTTCAATTACCGACTGTGCTGTACTTATAAGATGCATAATTTCGTGTTCCACCCTGCTTCGTTTAACAGAAACCCTTTGAATACTCAGAATAATAAAACGTTTTTCAGTAGACCAGTTCAAAATAATCAAGCAAAATCTTCTCTTCTCTTCTTTCTTCTTCTGTTGATGTATTTAAACACGCGCCGACTAAAGAATCAGGTCGTTTTGTGAACTCACGGCTGGTGACGACAAAGCGTACTGATTCTAATGTCGGCGACGTGCTTGTCTTCTCGGATCTTCTTTGTCTTTGCATGAATTCTTCTGGGATCACTGGAATTGACGTAGAAGAGTATTGGTGTTACTAACAATCTGCTTATCGACAGAAGAGACGGAGTAGGTTAAACTTGTCTTAAATCTTTTAACCCAACTATGGTGAAATCCAAAAGGAAGGTAGTGTTTTTTATGTAGTTACGAGTATAGTTCAGTCTCTATGTAGATATGAATAAATGATTGGATGGAAATAATGAAGTCGAACCAAGTCCTTAGAGAGTTTTCTATGAATGAATTGTTAATATTTTTAATTGGGAAAATTTTGCATGTGTCGTGTGTTTGCTTGATATCGAGTTAAAAAAAATGGTAACGTTTATCTGGTTTGTCTTCTTAAAAAGTCAGTTTATAGCAGTCAGTGTGAAACCAGAACTACGCTCGAGAGACTTTCCAAATATTTTACTAATCTAAAACTGCATCACAAATTTGGCAAACTACCCAGCTGAATAGTTTTCATAAGTAGATATTATGGACTGCACCAGATGTGAAAAAGTTGGCTAGAGCAATGCTTGCCTATATTCAGGCAAACAAATGTAATCCAATGTAGCGATTCCTATTCGATATTTCATTATTTTATCCCCTACCGAATCAGTCTACTAATACAATCAAATATCTCTATGATTCGATCATTTCGGTACAAGGATGAATCTGGAAAAATATTATCTTATGGCAGAATAAACATGGAAAACCCAAATATTATATAAAACCCAAATAATATTTGGGTGCTAATAAAACACGTTGAGCTTATGAAAGACAGTAGTAGAAAGATACTCTCGATGCTGGGACGGGAAAATCCTTCAGAGCCCAGTGCGTCAAAAACTCCTATTGTATTTTACATTCTTTGCATTAAGAGGGGACAGGGCCTGCGAGGAACTTGAAAAATAGGTATTTGAAGAAACTATTGCCGTCGCGCTGCATCAAGCCTGCCCCCGTAGAGTACGATAGGGACAGCTGCAGCTTAGACCGATTATATCACACTGACGAGAACGACGTTTCGTATTCCCCTTTTTTCTCCACGAAAACTGGGCCGATTCAATTATTTTTGACATTAACATGTTAAGAAAGAGTATGTCTAAGTACCATTTAATTTAATTTATGTTAAAAACTTGTCAAATTTGTCTGGTAGTCCTTTAATTACGGCCGTAAAAATGGGTCATTTTTGTCATTTTTGGAGGGTCATATTTTCTTTACTTATTAGTAGCTGAAAAAAAAGGAATTGACAGGGGCGTGTACAGTAGACCTTGATTTTATGAAAAGAAAATATTATTTTCATAAAAGAGTAATAACTCTAGAGACATTCAGGACAAAAAAAGGGGAATACATTTGTATGGAGAATCGCAGCCCCTGTTCCCTCTTAACTTGGTGAATTTTATCGTGATTTTTATCGCATTGAAAATTTTATCCAACCGAGCTTACCCAGCTCGTAAAAATTGCGCATTCTTGGAATTTAAACTGTTTGCATTAAGAAGCTAGGTAAAAACTCAGCTTACGAGTGAAGGCAGCCAAAGCGAGCGCTCTGGAGACACCGGACTTTATCAAAAAACACACTGAAATATCTGTCAATATTCCTTGTTCCACAGCCAGTTTATTGTCCGCATCAAAAAGACGACCTCCTGGATACCCAAAACATTTTTTTAATCTCAACGCACCATATTTACGCCTTGCTACAAAGTGTGAGATTTAGTATATGTTATGTAATAGGATTTGGCCTAGACAATTGTGACTGGACTAGCTTAATTACTGAAGTTCAGTTAGATAGGGACGCAGGCAAAGTAATGGTTAAAGGTGAAGAAGCCCCTAGAGAAAGTTTGGAAAGAGACTTCGTTAGCTAGTCTGTTGAGCTCATAACTCCGGATTAAAGTTAGTTGGTAAAAAAAGTTTTGTGAACTGGAAAATTATTTTCGACTCTATAGTCGTTCGTTGGTTGAAGCGATTCGCTTCGAATAAGCATGATTTTAGTTTAAATGAAAATATTTTGTTAAAAACAATAGATGTGTTTGGAAACAATGATACCGCTTTAGTAGTTTCTTATTTTGAAGAACGGCGATCAACCCTAAAAAATCACGTTGAAACAGAACAGAATCTAGAAGAAAAAATACAACAATGAAAATGTAGGTATTTAGGTAATAAATATGGGAAGACAAAAGAAACATCGCGCATGAATGATAAATTGGTCTTTATTTAGCTAGGAAAAAATCATAACTAATAACAGCTCTTAATTCTTTAAAATTGTACAGTAATAGACAGGCAACAATAAAATACGAATAATGCTACAACAGTATTTCAGAGTGGAATAGAGAAAATAACATTGGACCACACTTGGCTTGGCTATTTTCCAAAACCATTTCGAAATAAATGTTACATTTGTGGCACTCGTTTAGAAAAGGTTTTAGTTACGGGCACCTAGTGATGATGTTTTAAACATGTTACAAAATGTGGTAACAACATGATATATCAGAAAAGTAACATCCGTTTCAAGGAATCCTGTCTGAAAGAAATTCTCAATTTTATTTCTGTTACTGAAAATTCTAGTTGCATTAAAATGAAATAATATCTTACCTCCTTATCCAGCCAAAGTATTGTAACTGAGCCACGCGAAGTGTATCCAATCTTTATTATCCTAAAAGAAATTCCATTACACGGGTTTTGAACAAGTTATTCCAGAAATATAAAGGTGTTATTACATAAATATGAAACAGTAAGAATAATTTAATTCTGAACCCTTGGAATCTTCCATTTTCTTTCAAATTATCTTAACAAAGAAAGGGAAAGATAACGTTTGTCAGCCATTTAAAATGTTTAATGCGTTTCGTGACGTTTTTGTATAACTTTAAAGTGACTTACATAAATTTTATTCTTACACTAATTATTAATTATAAATTTTAATTATATTATAATTTAGAATATTTCAGCTTCTTGATTTTACCTGATAAAATACTATAAAGCGTTAGTTTAAACAATTTATGTTCTTTTGGCCAAGATTGTTAATTTTACATTTCTTGATGGCGCGGGCATTTCAAGCCGACCTTAATTTAAATAAGGTAGGTACACATGGCTACACATCAAGCTATGCCTTTCAAGTTTATGCTGATCTCGCATTGTATAAGATTTCCGTAAAATACGAGGTCAGCTTATACTGGAAGTCTATAGCTTGGTGTGTAGCCGTGTGTATATACTGTAATTTCATTTTTCCCTTCAAAATCTTTGCCAAGAGAACAAGAATCATTTTACAATTATTAAAATACGTTGAAATAATATAGAATATTATAGTCTATTATATTGTAAGACATAATATCAATTTGGGTAAGATGATTCTAATTTAAAATTAGGAACTGTATGAACCGCGTAGGTTGACAATTAGTGCGTTCACCCTAAATTCATATCATGTCTAGGCACTCTTAATATAATGTTATTACTTATTAACTATTTTACAAAATAAAATATTACTCTTATTTTTTAAATTAAAACATTTTTAACTTTTTCTTTAGAATAAACATTGGGAATATTTTATGAATTTAAAAGAGCAAGAACAGAAGTTTTATATTACGAAAGAATTTTCAATAAAACTTTAGAAAAAAAAACCGGATTAATATATACCGTGACTTTTTAGTCGTCTTAGAAAGGTGGTCCACTTAAAGTATCCGACATAAAATCGACATAAACCTCTAAGCGCGTTTTTTTTTTCATTACTTTAAAATAGGTACAAAGAAAAATAAACAATGCATGAGATTAATGCAACAATACAATGTCCTGTCCTGTTAATAATGTTTTCGTGTCAAACGGTAGAACATACCTACCCAGCGCACGAGTCGAGTAGATCATCACTCGCAACAGGGTGTTTAAACTAAGTCATGCGTCATAATAATGAATAATATTTTTATTTAAATCTTATAATTACTTATTTTCGTTTTAAGTTATGAATGTTTATTGTCAATGTATAAATGAAGTGATCTGCCATTGTAAGACGACTAAAAAGTCACGGTGTATAATCAAAACCTGAAGCGCGTTTTGCATACCAATTATTCAACGTTTTATTAAGCAAAACGGCCACGTGTTTTACAGAGGTCCCAGCATCTTCAATTTTTAATTTCTCAACATCGTCTTTATCTACAACAACAACTAAATATTTCCTCTAACTAAATCTCTAACATTAACATCCCTATAATCTTTATCTACGTAATCCAATCTCGTATAATCTGGATCCCAATTAGACATGGTACATTGAGTAGGGCGTTTCTCGACTGCCCACATAATTACTCCTTCACTGTCCGAAACTCAGAGAGTGTGGCCTTCTAGCGAAGAATAAGATAAGCAGATATATAGAAACAAAATCCATTATTTAGTTAGCACATTATTTGTGTGAAGAAAACTATGTTCGAACTGTTTTAAAATGGTTTTTGGTTGAATAGTAGTACTCGGTGAAAGCCATTGGTCAAATCTATTGCATTTGGGCTAGGCGGCTGCACACTTTTACGTCCCATATAATTGATTTAATGAATAAACCGAAAGCACTTGTCAGGAGATATGAAATCACGATAAAATATTATGGAACGGCCAATTTAAAAACCAAAAAAAAATACATTACCAAAAATATCAAAACATCATCTAGAGATACACAAACATTACAATATGTCCAACAATATTAAATCTAAAAGCCCAGAAACATTCATTCCCAACGCTCCCCATATCAAAAGCAAAAACATACTCTCAAACTAAATTAACGAAACTTCTGGAACAGCCATACAGAGTATTGGCTTCGCAAAAGTTATCAAAATAGATATTCTATTAAATAAAGGCTCAGAAGGTAAACTGTACTGAATATTAAATGAGCTTGTTCTCAAAGTGTGCTCACGTAACCTTAGGTACATTTTAAGCATCCCAATGTGATTTCCAGAATTCTGAATGGACGCTAAGGTTTATTATGTTTAGTTTATTTATATACTTTAGTCTTCACATTTATTTTTAAAAAGGATCCTACTTTATAATGGACCATAATAGGCGCCGCTGGTTCATATTGCTTGATTTATTAGTAAATAATTTTAAAGAACTGAATTATACTTAGTTTCGCTATTAAATCCTATAAATCAATGGAGACATCCCTTTGTCACGAACCAAAACATTTAAATACGTAATTAAGAGGTATTCCATCCAGTTCACATGATAAATGAATGTATGCAAATCTCGTACTTTCCAAACGTATACATCAAAAAGACGATTTTAGCGCTCCTATCCTATCAAAACAAAATTTGTTTTTATTGAATAATTGTGAGACTAATAAAGATTCGTTTTTAACAGCCATTATTGTCTCACTGCTGGTCAAAGGCCTTCCTTTATATCCTTCCAGGTACTTTTCTCCTGCGCTACCTCAAACTTCAAAATTCAATGTCCGTCTGGTGTTTACTTTGTGGAAAACTTTTCGTGCACTTATTTTATGTGCTCTGGATGTTCCATGTTTTCCCCTGGTGTTAATTTATGAACTTATTCTTAATTGTCCAACAAAGTTACTGAAAGTTTCAAAGTAACATCTTTTGTATCATTACAACCATTGTTATAAATATATAACAATATAATTATAAAGTGATAAATAACACCGCTGGAATATTTAAAGTTTGTAATTTAGAATTCCTGTTTAATGTTGTGTTCTTGATACACTTCGGCTAAAATTGTTATTATTATTTGAATGCTGATACTGCAATACTTTCGAGTAATTTTATTTTGCTGTGTGTGCCAATAATTATCGTTTATTTTATCCATACGTTGGTCGATTGGACCATATTTCCATTTCTCTTACTCCGGGTGTTTAACAAAAATATCCATACTTACAACGGAGACTTTTGAACCATTAACTTTTTCGTGTAGACGTTCTATATTAAAATCTCCACCAAGAAAGGTAAAAGAATATTTGAAAATTAAAATGCTCCCCCGGCATATTATGTTGACCGAACGTTAAAATTTACAAAAAAATGGGTATTGGGTAGTAAAACCTATTCTTGCTCTTTCATCCTTGTTATCGAAATAGTTTCGTAAACTAAAATAATTTTATGAAAATCATACACAACATTAATTCTCCTAATCACTTAAAAATAATAATAAATAGTGAATATTATTATTTTGTACATCTATTAGTTACAGCTAGATATAGAAAAGAATTTGATTGTGATTTACTTAATAAAGCGTCAATCGTGAGTGATATTATTCTATTTACATATAGAAACCATATATTCTTTATAATTCTCAACCAAATACCTAGAATAAAGAACAAATAACAAAAAGAAATATAGAATACATCTAGAGCACTTAATGGAAGAGACATAACTAGAAATCAAAAATCTGAAACTACAGCTTCCAAATTGTAAATAGAAATAAAGAAACACTTAGATGGAATTTTATTTAATTCTGACAAACTAATATCTAATTAAACGCATTCCAATGAGAGATGCTTGGAAGATCTGAATCCTAAACAAATTTTAATTTGTAAATACCTTTAAACATGAGAATAGAATAGAATTTATAAACGTAGTAATAATTTCTGAAATTAAATATTAAACCGTAACAAATTCTTTAGGTTTAAGATACCCTTAAAACAATGATGGTGAATAAAATCCCAAGAAAGAAATTGATTCTATAAAACAACCCTTTTACTTCATTGAAAACGGGGGTCCCATGAGTGCGGAGATAAAATTGCTTATTCACTCTCGGATTTACTCAAGCACCTATCAATCCACTAGGGATATATAACACAGCAGTCGGCCAACGCACCACAATCATAATAAAATACGCATTTTAAAAACCCTATAAGCAAAGTAAATTAAGTTTCTATTTATTAAGAAGAAATTTAATTTACTTTAAAGAATCAGTTTAGAATTAAAACGTAGTGATGGATTTGGTACATTAACTAAATTGCAATGTAAATCATTTGAACGATAGCCATCAACGTCAGTTGCAGTCATTGGGTAATATTTATTTAAGAGGAGCTGTTAACGTTGAAGCGTATGACAAAATTAATTTAATGACTGTTACATTCGCAAATAAATACTGTTCCTGATAATATTCTACTAACTATCATTCATGTTCTTTCATTTTTATAAACTTTGTGAACTCGGAAAGGTTCATTATGCTTTTAAGTTTCAATATCTTTCTTTACACATATTTACATAGTAAAATCGAAAACAATCATTTCTACTTTTACAAAGTTTTTGTCATTAGAAGTCTTTTAATGAAGAGATGGATACTATTGTTCGTTTTGTAAGATAAACTTGTGTATTTTATTTTAGGGGTCCTCTATAAATACATTATAAGCAAAGGGACCTTCGGTTTTTATTGTTATTGTTTGTAGTCCACTACATTTGGGACAGATGGTTCCTTTGGGGACACTACCGTCGAAATCTTCAATCCTCAATCAAGTGCCTTGGTATTCTATACAGTTTCTTTGTTTTCCAATGATACTTTATTTTTAGCAGCAGTAATTTTATTTCAGTTTTTATGAAACCAAACAATGGAATTTGCCGTATTCTTTAAGGCTGGTCATATCAACTTTGTTATTTTCATGTTTTCCCTGTGTTTGTGTTGCCGGGTATACTATTTATTATTAATGGAAGGTCAACCGCTTCCAGTTTGAAGTAAATGCAATGTAACATTTGATATTTTGTAAAATTGTTACTTAACCCTCCTATTAATAAACACAGAATAAAGTTATTTCAAGTTTAAACCTTTGAAAATGTATGGTTATTCCTTTGTTATTCCTGGTATAATATTATTCCGTGTTTATTAATAAGAGGGAAAGAGTTTTATAAAAGTTTTATTTATTCCACTATTCATGAAACCAAAGTAAAGTAAACCTTTCTTGTTAAAATAATTGATTTCAAATACGATGTCGTTCTCTATTTGATTTTCCGTCCTAATTCGCTGCGATGTGGGGACTATTTTGCATGTTTATAGCATAAAAGGCAATATCCATAAGTACAATGATTTCCTTTACAGCACTGTGTGGCGGCACATCTGCTTTTTATTATGTTTTGGGATTCAGGGTCTGTCTGTATTAGCAGAAATGTTCGCATAGCCTTCTGATATTTCTTCCTGTCTAAAAGAATCTCTTTCATGTTCATTATCATTGGGCACGCACATATATTATACATATTTGCGCATACCAATTTCAATATTTATTAAATGTTAGAAACCCGTCACTACATTTTTTTTTCTGAAATTATAATATAAATATTATTAATCGACGTTTTGTATTAGTATAATTTTAGTTTAAGGAGACAGAAGTATGGATTTTCTTTTTGAAGTAATAGATAAATACGGTAGTAAAAACAACAATCAATTGTTTTTATCAAGTCGAAATAACTCAGGGTAAGTCTTGGTTATTCTAGTCAGTTTGTATAATCTATCAATGTCCAACATATACCTTTGAAACGATTGATCATGACAAAGATTTGTTTTACGTGTAACGATGAATGACGTCATTTCTCTCATTCTAGATAGTTCCATCAAAACGAAATCTTAGGATAACATAGGTTATAATGTTACTAATTTGTTAGATCATACATTCAACAATTAACCAAATTTTGTACTCAATCGTCCAACATCGACAGTTACATTGAATGTTAAGGTAGAAGAAAAAGGAGATATGCAATTAACAAATTACAATACACAATAAATCAATTGAAAACTTTTGAATGAATTAAATAAAAAAGTAATCAATCTAAAACTTTTGAACTAATCAGAAACATAATTAGAATCAATCAATCGGTCGAAATATTGGTCTTACAGTTCTCGGAGCGGTCAGCGTGCAAACGCCGCGGTGATCAACACTGTTATAACCGTTAGTATTGTGAGGGGCCGCGTTGCATATGCACTGTTGCATTCATCTGAGTCACAGCAAAAGGTCCTTGCACCCCACCATTCTGGAAACAAGAAAGATTTTTAGTTAAACAAAATCACATCATCATTTAGAAAAAAGTGTAGTAAGACATACCATCACGCCTGTAATCCCCGAGGGGTTAGGCAGAGGTGTACCTAATAGTACACCCACATTCCACCAGTTATGTTTAAGTCCCATTTAATAGGGGGCGAGCCATTGCCATCAACCGGGCGCAAGGAGCAGACGCTGTTGCAGGAACATCTCCGTCTGCGCTCTTTTTTTTAATTAAGAAAAAAACGATAGTAACGAATGAGGGTTGCCAGATGTCGTAACTCGGGGATTAAAATTTGCCACGTCTGCGCCGTAAGATCGCATTGCAATCTAGCCTAAGCAAAATAATTATATTACGAAAGATTTGAATCGCAGAGTTCAAATGATTGATTCACATAAAACAAAAAAAAAACAGGTTGATTGATTCAGAATCAATTGTTCTTATTTCTATTTGTGGGATCCCTTTTGTCAGCAATGTGATTGGCGTACGATTTACAAATAACTCAATCAATGATTAATATGATTTTAATGAAGTAAACTTTCATAATAGCAGGTCGGCGCCTGAGCTGTCAAAATCAGAATTAATTACTTTTGGTGTGACGCGAGACAATCGAACAGCATTGGCATTTAGTTACAAGTACCAACGTTTCAACAAAAATATCCCCGGGTAAAAGGAATACTCAACAGAACAATATGTAATTATTATGGAAACCAAGCAAGAAGCTAAAAATAAAGACGTCTCCTCTACAAAAACATAAATACCCATTATGACATGGGTTCCGCAGCACCAAACAATATAATAAAAATATTTTGAAGGCTCATTCATATGTTGTATTGTATTACGTTCAACAGCAAAACTAAATTGGTTTTTCATAGTATATTAATGACAAACAAAGCCATGCTACAGTTTGATGAAAAAGTCCCATATCTCATAAACTAAACATCAATTCTTATACAAACCAATTATAATTGAAAGTTTTCTTTAACTTTCTAACGACAAACACGATTTTCAGTTTAAGTGAACGAATAATACTATTGAAACGTTATACTCCATAAAATGACACATTACCACCTTTTCACGAAGTTGGGCGAATCTAGCGATTCAAATCTTTGTCAAGTAGTAAGAGCTTTGTTCATACGCCATTTTATGGAGCCTACAGTCTGGTATAGAAAATTTCAACACAGCTACCTTAGGTCGTAAGGTGAAGGCGCGGCGCAGGCATGATACCGCTTCAAAACATTTTCATACAAAGTGTACGTAGGCGACGACGTGTCGAGAATTATACTCAAGTACGCCGTTTCGGTGTAATTCGCGCCTTAAATAGTCATATCTTAGTAGGTACTGGGTATATAGATGGGTAGTATTTTATGAAATTATGCTAATAAGAATCTGATACTCCGTACGCAGTTCCATGATGTATTTGTAGGTAATAAAGTTGGCAAAGGTTTTCCAGGTATGAAGGATAGTGCCATTGATATTTCTGACCACAGCAAAGTGAATTTTTAATAAACCCCAATATTATCGGTCAACTATACAGTATTTTAACATAATTATTATGCGACAGTGAACAAAATCGATAACCTGCAGTTTAACAGTCACGTAGTACTAACCTATTATTAACCTATTATTAGTTTATTATCTATAATGGGTGCAGTTCAATGTGAACCTAGTTAAGTGGTACCCATATCGGGTGGTAATAAGCCAGATCGCGTGACGAAAATAGTCCCATATCTATTTGACTATACAGGCGACCGCTGTTATATTAGATGCTCCGATAAAAAATAATGTATCACGTATTTATAATAGTTGCACTGTTAGATTGTACATTAATTGTATGAAGTAGATACATGAACTTAAGTCTTTTTCTCTTGATGAAAATGCATGAAGTTTCCAAGACTGTTCTGTGCAATATACTTTTATATTCGCCTTCGTTTGTAATCTTGACCTTTTTGAAAAAGTATATGGTTTGAAATCGGTTAAACAATATTAAAAGTAAACAATGTCCCAACTTGGGTCTATTAAGTGGTTAGAAATAGTGTGTACTCTTTATATTTGTTTTATTTTAAGCTCCTTGAGTTTTATGTCGAGCTACACGATAACTGACAAATGCTTGCACTGACTGGACAGGTCCACTCAAATCTGTGTGGTTCTTTCTTCAAGAGACCATCTCAGACACTTATCTGCATAGTCCTCATGTGAGTTAACCAAGATTATGCCTGGTCCTTAAAAGAGACTATGACCTCTGAGTTTGTTTCGGCTGTTTCTTCTCAGCACCTGCCCCATCCTGTTTTTAAACAAATTATGTGTAAAAGTGTTTGTAAAAATCTATTTGCAAAATAAACATCATGTACCTATATTATAAAAGTTTGATAGATAACAATCTTGACCCTTGATAAGGACAATACTACATTATCATTTGATTCTAAACCCAGTACTTTGAAAATATAAGTAAGGTTTACGTATACTCTGAAATTATTCCACGTGAAACTGAGTTCTAATCTAACATATTCAAGCATAATCAGAAGAGGAAATATCTCCATTTTGTTCTCATTCGAAGTTGAATGTCTTATAGACTACAAAAAGAAATCTACGTTCTGCAAAAAATAATGAGCTTTTTCACGACACCTCATATCCGAGGGAAAATACACATCTGAGTCGCAGACTAGATTTTTAGGGTTCCGTTAACCAACCATAATACTAAGCCTCCGCTGTCCGTCCGTCCGTCTGTCTGTCAGTGGGCTGTATCTCATGATCCGGAACAGGTAAAATTTTCACAGAATTTGACTCACAACAGAATTTAAATCAATTTCTGTTGCCGCTATAAAGCAACCATTAACAAAAATAAATTAAGAATGAAAGGGGGCTCCCATACTACGATGGTACGGAACTACTCATGCGCGAGTCCGACTCGCACTTGACCAGTTTCTTTTCGTATTTTACAGACTTGTTGGTTTTGGCACTGAGTGCCTATGGGAAATAGAATTTTACTCTTCATAAGTATTTTATTTCCAAACTAAAATCAGATTTGCTTTTGGTACAAATAAAATAAAAGGTTTATTGCAGAAACTTGTACAACTTTTACAGTAAATCTTACATAGGGACCTCTTTTAAGTAAAAGATATACCTGGGAAAGGAGATTCCGCAAAAAAAAATCTCTGTATTGCTACTGTAGGTCATGTCTCTTTTACTTAAAGCAATTAAGTAAGCAATAAAAATTAAGTAGGCGATTATTTTTGGCATTGCCTAGTCTTATTTACCATAGTGTTTTTATTTACTATAATTTAATGATGTTGGGTTAACTTTTTAAATCATATTAATAACAGAGAGGTTTAAAACCTGCAAACTGAGGGCCCAGACTAACAGACATTCTATCAAGGATAACGATCATCATTATCTGCCTAGCCTTTTCCCAACTATGTTGCTGGGGTCAGCTTCCATTCTAACCGGATGCAGCTGAATACCAGTATTTTACATGGAGTGACTGCCTATCTGACCTCCACGACCCAGTTAGTACTGGGTAATACGATACCCCTTAGTAAGAGTAGTTAGTTAGACCAACGGCTTAACGTGCTTTCCGAGACACGGAGGAAACTTAGTATGTAATGGGTGGTCACCCATCCTAGGCAAGCGCGGCTTAACCTGAAGGTCGACCCGAGCGGCTTTTATTACCGCTTCTATAACGTTGACCCAATGAGCTTTAGGACGGCCATCTTTTCTTTGGCCAAGCTTTGGCCACCACTCGGTCGATCCTAGCTCCATCGGCTATCTTCGCGTCTAGCCAGATGTCGTTCACTATGTAGTTACCTATTAATAAAATTTGTTGTTTACATATAAATCTTTCCTGCTTTATTAATTGGTATTCATTTTCCAATTAATATTTTACGCCAAAGCTTTTCAATAATGCATTGTCTGGTATGAAAACAAAACGAACTAATTAATTTATTAACAACTTTGTAATTACGGGAAACCGCTAAATGATTGTTTAAACTGAAAACCGAATATATAAATGAACACATTTTCGGTGTGATACTGTTATAAATACACGATGGAAATTAAATGGAAAGGCGAAATTCGGTTAATGAATTGAATTAGGGTTTTGATGATATTACTGTTGGTTCTGACTGTCATTTGTGGGTATTAGGACAGTCAAAACAGGAGGAGGCTCATAGCTAATTAAAAACAGCTGTTCGGGGTCGATCTTTAGGTAAGGCCGCGCTTGCCTTGGTTGGTCCGTGGATGGGTGACCACCCATTACATACAGAGTGTCCTCTGTGCCTCGGAAAACACGTTAAACCGTTGGTTCTGGCTGTCAATTGTAGATCTTTTGGTTAAAACTTTATAGGGATTCGAAACATCTAACGGAAAATTGCGCAGAACACAATTTTATAAGAAATATTTTGTTTAAATGATGTCACCACAAATAAACACTTTTCATTTTTCATTTCTTTTTTCAGGTGTCAGCTCCCACCGAGGATGCATGGTCTTGACTGTATAATGCACAGACTGTCTGTTTTGGTCTTGACTGTGTGACTGGCTGTGTGACTGTGTGACTGCAGCTAACTTCCGAGCCGCTATACAGTTTGAAAAGAACGAGCTTTTGGTAGACCTTTAGTAATAAATAAATAGAACTATAACTTAAGCAGTTCCCATGGCTAAACCACAGGCCTCCTGTCTGCAAGAGGAAATCTAATTTCAACCGCGATACAGGAACGATCTAACAATAACATAGAGGGTATAAGGGACAGCCTTCCACAAACTGACAGGGTGCATTCAGCTCCTATGTTGAATCATATTCCACCGGAATTTTTCTCCGGAAATTTTTATTATGTTATTTCAGTTACTATTCCTTTAATTCAATGTAAAATTACAGCCCCTGTACGCAGCACGCCATTTATGTAATTATTACGGCTAAAATCAAAAATCCAACAATAGATGTTGAAATACTTTAGAGAACGATGCGTGAAATCAGCTGTTCACTTCCTGCTTAGCCACAGAGTTCATCGAATTCGTCGTCGCGCTTGCCGTTCGCTAAGTGCGTTTTGCCACGGTAACGATACTTTGCGTATGAGGAAATATAAACAAAAAATAAATTTATTGGATTCCCGTAACATTCCTGAAATCATTTCTTGTACCGGTCATCTTAGTATGATATACTGAATTTACCCATCAGTCTGTGGAGGGCTATCAATTACACCCTATATATTTTTAAATCTTTTCAGTAAATTCCTGACACTCAAGACCGTAGAGTGTTAAGGTGTGACACGTATAAATCTAACAAAGTGACACAAGACAGAGAGAAACACAAGCTTCATGTAAAGGCGGTATCAAACAGACTGCTTGTCACAAATTAGAGGTAGACAAACATGTTTGACAAACACGGATCGTGAGCGGGACTAAGTGACGAAACGAACAAGACGTGACATGTTTAGGAAGTCGTAAATAACCACAAAATAGGTGAGGAGAGAAGCTCTATTATATTACAAACAACTTAAAAAAAAAAAACGGAATTGTTCGTCTAGACTAGATCATGATGAGTAGAAAACGAAGTATAATATGTAAAATGTAAATGCATATTTGATTTGCATATACATACCAACCCAAACCGCATGCCGATCCGAACCGAACCGGTACCGAAACCGAAGACCGATCGGTAACCGAAGTAGGTATACTTCCAATAAATGCTTGCGTCGGTTTAAAACATCATATCGAAGTAAAAGTTTTTACTCTTACGCAATTTTCATGCAGGTTTCGGTATGCAGTACTCACACATACGACATTATTTTTCAATGATCATCGTTAAAAAGTAAGTTAACCTTCTGCTCCGGACCATTTCACGACACATCCTCGAATTTTACCGCATGCAATTTTATGTGGTACATTTTCTTGGTTAGGACTAAAATATTTTTATTTTTACGATGGAATTTGAAATTTTGTGCTTAAAGTTAATTTCTCGTCGTGTTTTACTACTTGCATCCATTTCGGTGAGTGTCATCTAGAATTTACATTTCCTTCGTTTGACTTTTACGGCTTGGGGAGCAGTGATGAATATATTACAGTCCATGCAATTTTAAAAACATGATAGAAATGTTTCGCTTATTCCTATGCAGTCAAAATAGCGGTAAAATTTACTTGTCTTCTTAAAATCGTGAATTAATGAAATTGGTACCGTATTGTGAGTAACGTGGATGAAAGTAGAGCTCTTTGACTATGATCCTTATTCTAACTTTGACGTAAATTCAAAGACATGGACACATCTACGAACCTGCCCAGGATCCGCATAATAGGTTGGAAAATATGTTTTATGTGTGGCACATGTGCGCACAACATTTAAAAAGTAATGTAAACAAAAGAGAAGATAATAATAATTGTGTGTCTCACAGCTGCACCAAATAGGCCCAGTTCGACTCTGGTTTACAAATAGACCTGGAATAGTGAAGTTAAGGACATAAAACAGTTTTGTGCAGACGCCAGCGCATCAATCTACTTGAAACTATAAATTTTCCCAATCAATCTTGAACCTAATGTATAAGCGATGAACTTGAAAAACTATTAAAGAAATTTGACAGATCGTAGTATCTTGATGTGCTGGCGTATGTACGTTGTTTTGTGTATGAGTACGAATAGGTACTTACTTAATATGGATATTATGACTAACTCTCACAATATGGGCGCCTGTCTCTCATTGGGAACATTTAAGCTGATTTATCCAATACCTAATCTCTCGAAATTCCTAGAAATCTATCATAGGTGTTCGTATCACTACTGCGATCTGCCGTATAATATGATTTGTTAAGCCCTTGGCGTGCTTAGGAATGCAAAGAATCCATCGAAGCACCGATTTAAACTGTTTAACCATCTTCCTATCCTGGATTGGCGCGGATAATGTCGGCCATGATCGGTTCTTGAGGCTTCGTGACCTCTATACATATACATGACATCTGTATACGCGCGCCTCAAAGAGAGTCAGCAAACAGGAAGGGGTCCGAAAGAACCGATGCCTGCCAGGGTTGTGGGACTGTTCGAAAGAGATACCGCGGCCCTGGAACACAAAGGGCAAAGGAAGGAACATGGATGGGTTTTAGTCAGTAAAAGTCTGACACTGCCTCCAGGTCAGCCCAGAGCTGGAGGGGTTATTTGATGATATCCCATCCGGAAAAAATAAAAAGGCTTCGTGACAAGATAACCGCAAAGGCTGGATGATCGGGTTGGTCCATAGTTTCGACGGCCTCTTGTTGTTTTTCCCTGATCTTTTTTACACTGACCAAGACTCTCTCCAGGACTAAATTTAGTGTATTTAACCTCAGAGTGCCCTCAGCAAAGCATCTATCTTCATACATCAGCTAGAACAATCAAAATCACATAAAACTGCCAAAGAACCTAAAATACACTACAATAAAATAAAGTGTACTTTTAACAGCCATTTGTAGACCTTTATGGTAATAGCAGAGATGCCCAAATTGCGGTTTTATTCAGAGCCGCTGAAAGCCAACGACTCTTTATGCAATTTGTTACCGTGGTACTTTGAATCGCGGTACGATGTTAGATTTACCGGGGAATCTTAGGATCATAAAAAACGGTGCAAGAACATCGTGAGGAAACTGGCATGTCCTAGAACCGAAAATTCGTAGACATGTGACATCTACCAATGCGCCCTCGACTCGTGTGGTGGATAATAGCACATTCCCTCTCATAAAGAGGAGGCCGAGTGCCCAGCAGTGGGAACATTAAAGGCTAATTATGCTTATGCTTAGGATCAGTGGTTGCAGTAAAAATGTTGGGGATCGTCTTTTGTTTTAAAGATCAAACCGGTACACACAAATGTCCGCAGTGTGTCCGTAACAATTTTACTGATCATTTGGCAACTAAATATGAAAAATATTAAGTATTTCTGACTTACTAAACAATCCTTATATTTCATTACGCCTGACGGCGCGCCACTGATTCCGATTTCAATGTTTCTGACACTGCTAATACACCAGAGACATCCGTTGGTCATAATTACGTTACTGTGGTAAAGACTAGGAAACTGTTAGTTTCAACCATACCAACATGTATTTACGTGTAGTAGCTCACGGCTCTTTTCCAAGAGGTATGTGGATGTAATGACATCACAGTAGAAGGAAGACCATCACCAAAAAAAGTCAGTGTATTTCCTTCTAGGCCGTCTTTCCCCTGCGTTTCAACCACGAAGCAGCGATCGAAATAGTTAATACTGTATGGTCTCATAAACTGCTGTAGTCATTATCATAATCTATCTAGCGTTTTCCCATCTGTGTTGAGATCGGCCGTCAGATTCGGCCGATTCAGCAGAATATCGGTATTCATTAAATCTTAATTTCAACTTGCATTAAAGAAAAAATATCCAGGGGGGCAGGGCCAAATAAATTAGGGCTGAGTAAGTAGCAGATGACCCCACCTATCCACCATTTTCGTATGTTCAACGTTCTGCCAATCACTCTGTATATTGCTGTAGTAAATTTAACAATTAGTCGGCCTTTGCAGTGACGTATGTATGGAGTCAGAACAGTTAGTACCGTGTGGTCTCAGGAACTTGAGGCGTCGAGCCAATTCGAGGTTACAGTGAAGACATTTGTAGTGTGAGTCTAGTTAGTAACTTTATGCTTTGTGCCGTGGATCTTAAAACTTATGTCCTTGTTCTGTACTTTGTGGCAATTTGAGGGTGCCATTTGTTCTTACAGTTTGTTCATCATTTATTCGTCAAAGATTGACATAATTAGTGTACCAGACGGATGGACTCGTATTTGGGAATTTAAACTATAACGGATCCAAATGAGCCACTAACCGCCCTGTACCTAAAGGTTCCGGCTGCAACGTTAGCTTTTTGGAACTGAGCGGTAGGTTTGAAAAGCACTGCAATATTACTGTGGGTGGAGAAGAAATAAGAACACTATGACTATGGTAAAACTAGCGTACAATACTACATGATCAATCTTATCAACGAAACTGACGAATTAAATAAATGACGAGTGAGGGAAACTGACCAGTGTTACGAAGAATCGTAAGTCTATTTAGATCATTAACTCTTTTCGCAAATTCAAACCTTATTATACTGGCAGAAATAAAAGGAATGTAAGCTTACTCCTATGGAAAGAGTACTATGTAATAATATGTATGTTATTTATTATTATTTGCTGATACATCCTTCCCCAACTTAGTAAATAGGAAAATGCACATCAATTCAGCTACACGTGTATGCAAAAATCAATTCCAAATCCAACAAAAATACTTTTCTATATGGCTCTCTTCTCGAATCCCACCAATCTCAGCGGAGAATGGAAATTCAATTCTGTTTGATACCAGGAATCATTCCAAACGCGAGAATGTGGCGCAACATTTGAAATACAGCATTCAATGTAAACGTGAGATGCTCTTCTATATTATGTACTATACCTGCATGATGCTTCCGCTAATAAAAGAAAAAAAATATATCCTAAAGTGGTTCAAGTTCATAAAAGATCAGAAAAAGTTCGTTTGTAACATAAAAATAAGTGTACATTAACTAACCCTTTTGTTGACTTTGAAGTAACCATCAAAACATGTAATACTTAGAACTTCATATTTTTTTTACAAAACTTAAAATATTTTTAAAGATTTGTTTGTTAAATCAAGGTTCTAGTGAGTTATGACCGCATCATTCTACGCTAAACTTGGACCTCTAAAATTATAGCTTTAAAATACTTTCTATTTAACCCCGTTGGTCTCGTGGTCGCAAACGCGAAACGTGGGTTCGATTTCCGGCGGCTGGTTTTTCCATAAGACATTTCTGAGTATCAACCCGGAGTTCGAAATAAATAAAAAAAGTGAATAAAAACGTTTATTTCAATTACAATAGGCATTTCGATACATTATTGGAGATCACCTTTTAAGCAAGGAATTGCTTGTATTAGGAGACTCCGCACTTCCACTTGTCATTTATAAGCAATTGAAATGTAGACAATTATACAAACAGCTCTGCAGATTAATGAGCGTAATGTAGAAAAGGGCCAGATCGCGCGTGTACGTGTGGTATGTGTATCATGAGTGAGTGTGTGAGTGAGGGAGTGAGTGTGCAAGTGAGTGAGTGAGTGAGCAAGTGAGTGTGGGTGTGAGTGTGAAAGTGAGGTTTGTAGTGTTTGAGATAATGAGCAAAGCTTAGTTCACTCTTTCAAATTAATATCCTATCTGTGTGTTTATTAGTCACGCTTTCCAGTCGAAGCGTAGGTCAATACAGATGTAGGTTGTCATTTGTTGGTTTGCCCTGCGACAATGTCTTGGGATCGAAAGAAGCTAAAATAAAAATAAGTCTTCATTCACTAACCTTGCGCACAAACAACCCAAGTTTAACTTGGTCAATATAATTCGGTTATTGAAAAGTAGCTACAATAGACTCAACATCGTCATAGGTTTTAGTTTTAAGCCAATCGGTAACAACTTTTTTACAGTCCCGGAGCTTCATGGAATATATTCGTAATTCTTTATTCAGCGTATAGAGAAGATGATTGCCTTGAGTATTGCTTTTTGTTGTGTTGGCGGTATGATAGCCCCTCCTCGGAAAGCACGCCGTTAAGCCGTTGGTCCTTCGCCTGATCTCACTCCGTTCGCGTCGGATGGCAGTCTCATCGGACTATGAGAGTAAAGGAACATAGTGCACCTGTGCCAGCGCACACACTTGTGCACTTTATTATCATACGCGCCGATGACTAATATCGTGAACGAAAAACGATCAGGGGTATTCCTATGACGTCTTAAAGCAGGAGTAATTCCAGTGTGGGAAAGAGACAGAGCCATACAGGTCGTCTAGCGCCGTCTCTTTCCCACACTGGAATTACTCCTGCATTAAGACGTCATGGTAGGCCACCTGGAGGACTATA
Source organism: Eugnorisma glareosa (assembly GCA_947578425.1). Lineage (NCBI taxonomy): Eukaryota > Metazoa > Arthropoda > Insecta > Lepidoptera > Noctuidae > Eugnorisma > Eugnorisma glareosa. Next base: position 16,611,738 of record OX387979.1, read on the forward strand.
ATACAGCATAATCAGCCTATAATGTTCCCACTGCTGGGACACACGGCCTCCTCTCTGAGGGGGAATGGGCTATAATCCACTACGCGGGCCCAGTGTGGGTTGATAGATGTCACATGTCTTCGAATGTTTGGTTCTAGGACATGCCGGTTTCCTCACGATGTTTTCCTTCACCGTTTTTGAGAGCACTGGTGATGAAATAAATTACACAAATTAAAGCCTGGCCGTGCTCGAACCCACGACTTACTGTTCGTAAGTCGGGGCCGCCAACATTGGGCCACCGCTACTCTCTTATATATTTGACCATAATCCATTAGCAGTGAGTTTGATGATCAAACCAACAGGGAGAGAAATCAAAGAAAAGGATCCATACCTTCGCATACCCTGATATGTCTGTCAATGCAATGCTTAGATGTAAAGGAAAGAGATGTTGAAAGCTAAGCCAAGAATAATGAGGGCTATCGTTTTTGAGCTCACTAGATGGCGGCACTGTCGATTGAGGTCCTGTCAATCATTCTATTTTATACTTTAAAGTACCAATTACTTCATAAAAAGTTTATTTTATTATGTTTAACAACATAGTGTAAACTTCAGATACATATTTACAATTTACTCCAGAAAATTAGCAAGCATGAAACATCTAAAAAACATTTTACCTCCAAGTACTGAAAATTAAGATTCTAAGTTGCTACTTTAAATCTTCAAGTCGTAATTAATCAGGAATGGCTCAATCTAGACCACAATCGTGAATATTTGTAGAAATACGTGTAAAAACAGCAAGCAACGCGCGAACAATCTATGACATCTGACATTTCGATGCCCCCGCGCTACACTAGCGCCTCTAGTGGCGAATTAATACGCGATAGCCCCCATTACTTAGACATAATTTTACAGTATCCATACGGTAAACATGGTTCACCTTAGCCGACCACTGTTTGCAATTCGGAATCCCCGTGCGACCACGTTGTGTTACGTATGTATATCCCGAATATTCCCGAATGCCTAACGAACTTTGACGAGCGTCTCGATATCGGCATCTCGATTTTGAAGTAAGTTATGTTAGCTTTCGTGAATGGCTGAACGAAATAACATTAGTCATCAATTCATCGTTCATGAGAATATCGGCTAACATTTATTTGTAGGCGATAATTTCTTTTCAAAAATCATCCTTATTTGCTTAAGGCTTAAACTCTGATTCATAGTTTTCTAGATACGTAGGGGCAACTTGTTATACAATATGTAAACAGACCCTTGACGAAGCCGTCAACCAAGCATTCTGTTCATCAAACTAAGTAGTTCTACGCAAAAATTGTAACTAGAAGGTTCCTAAGTATGGTAGAACAAAAAAAAGATCACAATGAAGGCGAAAACCAGCTTCGTTAAAGGTACTATTATACCCATTAGGTAGTCAGAACTCTTAAAGTTGGGTTGTGGAGGTGAGATAGGCAGTCGCTCTCTATAAAATACTGGCAATGATGTCGGGAGTGTTTGCATGGGCAAATTAAATTGCGCTATTCTTCATATTTTCTATAAGTTACTCCGTGTTGACGCGATAAACTATCTTCTGTTTACGTAAACATCTTCTTGACCACGATTGTCGAGAATTTCTCAAAAAAAATTATGGAAAGTTCTTTTCCTAAACATGGGTAAAGAAGTGTCATTTCCTAAAACAAATGATACGTTTTCCATCCTTTATTATGTCTAAGATGACGGAGAGAAATGTTCAGACAATGGTACTAGACAATGTGCTAGTGAGTTGTCATTAGCTTCGTATTGTGTCCTCTGTTCATCTCTTGGGTCATTAGTTACAAAGATATACTTCCTATTATATGTCAGGCTTATTGCCAGTGATTGTAGCTTCTTTAGAGGTTATTGCAATGTATATCGTGGTTTCATAGTTTTTTATTACATAAATCTAAAAGATGTAACAAGACCCTTAACAAAGCCAATAGGCACTTGTTTTCCCCGTCATTGCGATCATATTTTTGCTCTACACCATACCTGGGAACCTTCTAGTTACGGAGATATTGGGGGTCAAAGTTCCAACATTTCCCATTTTTTTTTTCAATACATATTTTTAATATAAGATTTATAAACACCTCCATGGCACCTGTGCTATTGAATCTATCCATCAGCAGAATGTTTTGAGTGCGTTTCATCGAGTCCTACCGAAAAACGTGATTTTTCACAAAAAAAAAAAGTTTCCCAGCAATAATTTTTGCGTAAAGTTACTTAGTTTGATGTACATAATGCTTGGTTGACGGCTTCGTGAAGGGTCTGTATACACCCTGTATGTCAATTCTTACCAAGCATTACAATGACGAGGCGAAAGGAGTATGTGAGGATCGTAGCATGGGGGTCTCATGGGGGTTAGCATGTGCGGCGCCGATGCCTGGCGTTACAACCCGAAAATGCGTGTGACAGTAATTAAAAAACCATTACACTAAAAAAAAAGATCTTTATTCTTCATACTTACAAATTGCAGCCGCCATCTTGGATTTACATTTTGACAGCACTATCGGCTTCAACACCCTCGAAAACTATGAAAACGACACCCATGACAGAAAACTTGATAATTTTTGTAGCCGCCATCTTATATTTACATTTTGACAGCACTCTCGGCTTCAACACCCTCGAAAACCATGAAAACGACACCCATGACGGAAAACTTGATCATTTTTGCAGCCGCCATCTTGGAAGTACATTTTGACAGCACTATTGGCTTCAACACCCTCGAAAACCATGAAAACGACACCCATGACAAAAAACTTGACATTTTTAGCAGCCGCCATCTTGGATTGACATTTTGACAGCACTATCGGCTTCAACACCCTCGAAACCCACGAAAACAATACCCATGATGAAAAATTTGTAGCAGTCGCCATGTTGGATTTACAAATAAATTCACGAATTTATTTTGATCGATCACACAGTTATAATTCGATATCGAATAAAACAATAAATCATTCTTCAATCACCAGGGAGTGTAAAAAGCGAAAGCTCCTGTTTTGATAAAGCCATGTTCAAACACCCATAGACTACGCATTACGTACGTGGCATTTTTAAAAAGATTCCGGAGAAAAACTTACTACGCGACCACTCGTCTTGACAGTCACGACTAAGCGCACCCTGATGTCCGCTTCGGGGTCTCGTAGATGCGCGTGTTTGTGTGAGTGTGCCGATTCGTCCGTTAGTACATAGTTTCCGTACTGTTCTATATTTATACTGAGTCGCTGACGGCTTGTAATTAGGTATGTAAATTTAAATTGATTGCAGCGCTTTGTTTCGTTTGATATTCGCTTTGTTAGTGATATTATGTTTTGAATTGTTATTCATTTTGTCTGCAGAAACATTTGTTGGAGCAAAAAACCAACATATCCCAAACATATCCACTATTTTTTAATTATCTCATTAAAACCTCTTTGCGAGTATTGCAACGATCTGAGGGTCGCTTTCAGAATTGAAATTCGAACTTTGGAATCGACTGTATATTCGGCCTGTCAAAAAAATAAACAACATTCTATTTGATCTTCGAACCGAAGCTCCTGTATAAAATCAAGGAACTGTTTATTAATTTTCGTGTTGTGGCAATTTACACTCATTGCGTATGTCAAGAAGAATCAACAGCAGTGGGACTCCCAGTAACTATAAGCGGGTCTGGACAGGATGCAAGTAACCTGGAGGTAAGAATTTCCTTTCTCCTAGCGACCGTTCTGATCATTGCAGCCTTCGAATATTTATCCTAGGCTGCCCCCAAATTGAGTGAAAGCGTTATACCTCGCACAACTGCGAAATAAAATTTATAGGTAGACTGGAACGGTATAATAAAGTTCAACGCACACGTAAAAGCACTATACAGGATCAGAATCGCTTACCAAGCGTATTCACGTAACCGCATCGCGGGCATGATGCCAGTTATTGGCCGTCTTGGGGCTAGACGTCACCCTGCTTCGCCTATTTTAGGCGGTAGGTCCAGTTTATTAGCTGATCTTGAACCGAGGCGATGCTGTAACGTTGCTTATAGCCGCATGTTGCAGAATAGAGTTTCATAGAAATAATCTCGGTCTGCGATACTGATCCCGTAGAGAGCTTTTAAGGGACCTCTGCGCAGCCACGACCACGACTTTTGGCCGCAGAAGCTTCAACCACGAAGAAAGTTTGGTTGCAAAACCGGGTTACCGAACACATTTGTTCAAGATAACGGCCGACATTCGTGTCGTGATCGTGCCCGCGTAGTGCGCGAGGTCCCTAACTATGCGTTAGCCTTATAAAGGGTTACCCCTTTACCCCATTTAGAATTATAAACAAAAACAAACTGGCGCCGCCGCCGGCTCAAAACCAAACAATGCGGTGTCAGGTTATTGGGATCTCGGCTCTTTATTGGTTTGCCCTCCCTACAATAATATATTATGGAGATTATAGCATTTTTTTTTTGCATAAATTGTGGAGTTTATTTTGCCGGCTGTAGGGAAAAAATACTGAGAAACAATCAAAAGGGAAAACAGGGGTACATTTTTCTTGTTGGCTAAACCTTTTAAAGGACCACACTTATCAACGTGAAATTGGCTTGAGCTGGTCAAATAGACCGTTGCTTGAACAGGAATGGCATTTATAAATGGCTCAAGGCGATTCCGCGTCCACAAGTATGGTCACTCTCCAGGCTCCTCACTACACATGGCACATCAAATTTAAAAAAAAAGTTTAGCACCGCGGAAAGAAAGTGTGACAGTCTCTTTTTAAGTCTCATTGTGTCATTTACGCCCAAATATCTACTGCAGTTTCCCATATCCCCGCACACATCTATGCAATATACACACAGCGACATATCAAGCTATACATTTCCAGTAAAACATGGCCGCGCTTTGTATAGATGACTGACATAAACTGGTTTTGCATAATTATCTTGATTAGTCGCCGTTTGTATTTAGCAGATAGGTAAAAAACTTAGGTCTTAGGTTACATTACCTTTTTCACTGCACGTTGGCACGCAGTCTCGAACGATCGTCAGTTCGCTCACATATTTCTGTAACAAAACGATGACGTAAGCAAAACACGTGAGAAAAGATTTCATTAAGGGGTCACGAACGTACAGGAAAATATACTTTGTAAAACAAATGTTAGGACAGTTTTTCCATTACCCCGTTTTACGTGAGGTGAAATGCAAATTTTGGGAAATGAAAATTTTGTTGTAACGTTCCAATGTTTTTTGTGTTTTATGCCATAAAGTTGTTGTATAATGGTGGTTGCCCTGTATTCTTTATGAAATGCATGTGTTCTTTTATTTTTACTCCTCAAGTGTTTTGAAAAACTTAATAATTCTCGACAGAAATGGTCCCGAACTTTCAAATAATCAAACCTAACAATTTATGAAGAAAGAAGAATTTAGCCTTCAAAAAAGGTTTTCATGTTATTTCTGCGAAGTTTTTGTTTATTTAACACATTGTGCGGTATTCCACAAAGAGTACTGTTTTGTGAGTTTGGCCAACGTTTCAGTAAAACAATGAAATATAAGGAATAATTAACCACGTATACAGCATGTAACAGAAAGGGTATAATCATATGGAATACTGTGGTACGGACCATCAAACTGAACAACTTTCTCTATGGGACCACCATCGAAATCGTAAAAAAATAATCAGCTGTCCCATTCATTTGGGTCGAGTAGGTATTGAAATTTTGTATAAGATAGCTGATTATTTTTTTACGATTTCGATGGTGGTCCCATAGAGAAAGTTGTTCAGTTTGATGGTCCGTACCACAGTATTCCATATGATTATACCCTTTCTGTTACACGCTGTATATCCAACAACTACCACCGTCTACCTCTTTGGTCCGGCCATCTCTTTTATTTTTGGTCATCGGAGGCTAAGCTAGTACTAAGTATATAAAATGAAAAAAATATCAAGCAAGGAATATTACTGTTCTACGTCTGTTTGGTCAAACTCCACTTAAAAAAAACGTTTCATAATTACGACACAAGGCAAACAGCAATAAAAAAGCGAGAAACAAAATGAAACTGGTGCACCAAAAGAGAGCAGCAAAGTGCTCAAAATGTCGGGAAATGGAACAAAGTTAAATAGACTCCGTGCGGTAAAACAAGTTTCAATGCTAAATGGTGCTCTCAATTTTGTAGAAATTCTTAAAAGAATCTACGTTGTGGAAATACAGGACCCTTAACGAAGCCGAAAGGCACCTATTGTCCCCATCATTGCGATCATTTTTTTTTTCTAGACCATACCTGTAAACCTTCTAGTTACGGAGATATTGTGGGTCAAAGTTGGAACTTTGCCCCACAATATCTTTTTTACAAGTTTTTTTTTCCAAATACATGTTTTTAATGTAAGATTTTCAATTTAAACACCTCCACGACCCGTACTATTGAATGCATGCATCAGCACAATGTTTTGAGTGCGTTACATTGAGCCCTACAGTAAAAAGTGGTTTTTCACCAAAAAGAAAGTCGTTTCCCAGCAATAATTTTTGCGTAAAGTTACTTAGTTTTATGTACAGAATGCTTGGTTGACGGCTTCGTAAAGGGTCTTTGTCACACCCTGTATTAGTATCTCGATAGCTGACCCAACAGACTGTTCTATCCTTTCTGGATATCAACAACTGGGTCCAACTATAGCTAAGGAACAGCCTATTGATCCCATAAAAACAAAAAACAAAATTTATCAAAAACGGTCAAGACATTTATGAGAAGAATTGCGAACACACACGCATCGGAATTTTACACGAAAGATAGTGGTGCCTGAACACCAGGTAACAACAGTAATTCTTTAAATGCATTTAAGTAATGTTCCTAGAATTTTTATCGACTTTTTTAAATTGGTAAGTAAATTAAAATACAGTCGAGGTTCTTGCTTTATTCATAAATGAGTCCTGACCCTGTTTTTTGCACATCACAGGAGCTGATAGACGCTACTGAAAGTGCAAACTCGTTGCCAAACTTTGGGCTGACACAATTTAAACTGTCGTTGACATGCCAAGAAGAAAAAATCATAAAAATTAAACATTGCTGAAATTTCGTCAACTGCAACATCAACATAACATAACATCACGACTGTAATCCCCAAAGGGTCAGGCAGAGGTGTACCTAATAATACACCCACATTTCACCAGTTATGTTTAAGTCCCCTGTAATAGGGGGCGAGCCTATTGCCATTAATCAGGCACAAATTCAGACTGCATTGTACAGAACAGATTATTATTCTGTGCACTTTTAAAATGAGGTAGTCCCAAAGTCACCTTTGACCTCAGCCATTGGTGCTGAGCCTGGCACCACAATATCGAAGTGAAACGACAAAAAAACCGGCGAAGTGCGAGTCGGACTCGCGGACGAAGGGTTCCGTACCATTATCTAAAAAAATATATATCTTAATTGGCGTCAGCTATGTGTGTATGGGGACAACAATATTTTGGTTATATTTTGTACATATCTTGAAGAGTATGATGATCATCAAAATACTTATAATTACAACTATGAAAGACAGAAGGATTGTATGCTCATGTCTGTCTGCTGATGCTCCATTCGAGCCACCTGATGCCGTTTGTGCGATTACAACCTCGTCTTTAGAGTAACTTTTCTCCATCTTTGGTAAATATTTTTCTGTTATTGGTTTTTCCAAAATTTTCAAGGCTTTTAAAAGAATTTCGTATCTGTGAACCATCCATGCTTGATGTACGAGTATGTCGGAACCACTGCCACCTTGTATAGACCCGCGTTACTCCCTACCACGCCGGGCATGGCAGGGTCGCCATGTAATGTGGCGGGAACGTTTAGCCACTTGAAGAGCAATTTATTGACTAAACTTCGCTACAATGACTCCACTACACTTTACTTTTCAACTTTTTTATTTTTTGGAATTTTTCCTTTATTTGTGCTGTAAGGCCTTGCTTTTTGCTAAATTTCATAATTCTAGGTCAAAGTTAAATACCCTATAGGTTTTGATTTCCTTGTGAAATCGCATAATATGCGACATGAAGTCACATCTTTTGATCGCGTTGACTCACAAGTTTGATTTTTTCATTGCTCCAAGGGGTAGCAGACTTGAGTGGTCTTGACTTTGGTAATAATTTCAGCTTGTCACCACCACGCATTCCTGAGAAAAAGGGTCTAGACAGACAGACGGACAACAAAGTGATCTTATAAGGGTTCCGTTTTGCCGATTGAGGTACCGAACTCTAAAAATATAAGTCGTAGGTGTCTCGTAAAAAAAAATCGTCTCCGTTTCTTTGACAATAAAGTAGACTAAAGTACGAAAGTCGTAAGTACGGAAGTCGTCCATCTTGCGATTGTTAAATCATGGTAAAAAAACTTCCTTCCTATCCTTTGACATTCTCCCCCATCACAATAAACTAACTGAGACCATTCATCTAAAAGGCTTATTAAAATCTTCCTCAGGCATTCGTTCCAGTCACGAAATATTAACAGTCAGTTCAAAAACTCAAACTCAAAGCATTTATTTCAATTAGACCTTAGCAGGCACTTTTGAAAGTCAGAAAAACAAAGGCGAAGCTACAGTCACAGCCACAAGGCATAATAACTTGTGAAAGTACTGCAGTTGCCCATTCCAAAGCGTAGATCTCTATGGAGAAGAATGGGCAAGAAACTCCATGGACACTCTTTTCAATCAAAATATTGTTACAAGATCTTGGTTACATCATTCATTTTGAGACTGAGTTACTCCATTTACTAACTTACTTAATATTCTACAAAACGAAAACTCAGAAACCAAGGCCATTGAAAAGAATTTTCACAGTACGTGCCGAAAAAGTAAATTATACGGTAAATATTGCGGTACTACTGAAAGCTTTATGTCTTCGCAAACAAAAAAGGCCCTTAATTTTAGGGTTCTTCTATTACTAAGCCTTTACTGTCTGTTCGTCCGTCAGTCTATCTGTCAGCGGGCTGTATCTCATGATTCGTAGGTAGCCAGCTGAATTTTTCACAGAATGTGTATTTCTGTTGAACAAATAATAAAAAACATTAAAAATTAAAGGAGTTACAACGATGGTACGGAACCCTTCATGCCCGAGTCCGACTCGTACTGGGCCGGTTTTTTAAATGGGTGGAGGAGCCTTTTTGGATAAAATTAATTACGTTGGGATCGGTCATGTCATGAGGTTTGCTGATTCTGCGTGCGTTTGTTTTTTTTTTGTTGAGCGTTTTTTTTTCCTGACGTGTTGAAGTACCGGTTATGTATTTATGAGACTGCAATGTTCATGTATGACTTGACGCTTGCTTACACCGAGTTTTTAGCAACTTAATACTTTACGAGGTGGTTGTCTCGATGATTTTTGCTTGGTAGAATGATGAAACTAAATGGCCACAAAAGGGATGAATGAAAAGCATTTGCATGTGGCTGAGATGAGAATGCTAAGGGGGATGTGTGGTGTAACGCGAATGGATAAAATAAGGAATGAGTACATAAGAGGAAGTCTGAAAGTGGCGCCGGTGACTGAAAAGTTGTGTGGTAATCGGTTATCGTGGTATGGATATGTGATGCGGAGGAATGAGGAGAATGTATTGAGGAAAATGTTGAGTATGAATGTAGATGGCTATAAGAGTAGAGGAAGACTAAAGAAGAGAAGTATGGAAGAAGAAGACATGCTGCGCCGACCCCAAATAAGCTGGGATAAGGGCAGGAGAATGATGAGAATGACGAAACTAGTTGTTTCTTTTGTTGTTGTTTTTTTTTTTTGAAAACCATATTTTCGAGCCGTTTGGGGGTCCGTAACCGTGGCGGGTCCGAGTGCTCATAGCCTTTTAGAAATTTTAAAACGCTTAGTTGACACTTCCCTTGACCCACAGGCTGGCTTTTGCCTTGACCCCTTCTTATACTTGAATAAAAGCCTAAAGTACTGTAATTCAACTATACCATTCCAAACTTTAGATATACAGAATGTACCTTTTATCTTCTACTTTTTCCTTCACGCCAGTCACAAAAATATAAACTTGATGAATATTAATTTTTGTAATTTTACTGGCAATGGGCAAACTAAATTCAGTAAAGCTAGACGACATGAATAATTCTAAAATTAGTGAGAATTCAAAATTCCATTATCTCCTGACTTTTCAATAATGATTGTCATTAGAGAAATTTTCAGCAGTTGTCATGTCATAAGCATTTATAATTATTATTGTACAGTCGCCAGCACATCAAATTACCACAAACTTTCAAATTTCTCCAAATGATTTTAAACCATAAAATGTTCATGGTTAAGTTCAAAATCGAATGAGAAAATTTGACAGTTTGTAGTAACTTGATGTGCTGGGGACTGTACGAAAGCCTTTAGTTTCACAAATGACGTCAACATCAAGTTGAGTCATTTGTTTGCCTGACCCTGTTTGATGTGGCGACGTAAGCGAAGCTTTAGTTTCAAGACAGGCTGAAGCGTCACCGTCAAAGCATGTTCTTTTAATAAAACAGGGTCACTACAGAGCAATTATAGTGTTGGAGCAAGTTCAGTGGCGATTGGGCTACGTTGAAAGATGTTAGTGCACGGAGTATTGGAGAGTGGTGACATAAGAGGGGCCTTAACTTGGTAGTGGATGCGAGTTCGAATTATAAAAAGACCAGTTTATGCTCTGCGCTGTTTCCGCTAATTATCCCATGGGATCATACATCCTCACAAACTTTCGTATTTATAATAGTACTAAGATTTGGAGATTGAGTGGCATTACTTGAAACGTCGAATTGCTTTGTGCCGAGGTACCCAACATTGCCGAGCCATTTGGCATGGCAAGAATTTTGGCAGCCAATTCTATAAAACAAATACAAGCTAATACAAGGACAAGTGACTTCTGTATATAAAGAACTGCATATAAGACTTGTTGGCGTTTCGTATAAGTATACACTCCAAACAAATATATCAGCTGTTAGTTTCAATAGCAGTGGTTTGCGTTCATCTAATCGTGTTAAGACTTTACTTGGTTATTTACTATAGTGTTGTAAATCATAAATTAAAATGAAAATACGAAAATTATTTTGTCAGCACATGCTAAGTAGCTCGCAGCTGTAATTTTTGCGTGCACTGACAACAAAAATGTTCTCATGTCACTATCTAATGTAGAATAATAATATAAATTTTAGCTCCAGTCTATCATAACGAGTTCGTGTTCCACACGCGCCTCAAAGAGATGTCAGCCAACGGGAAGGGGTCCGAAAGGACCGATGCCTGCCAGGGCTGCGGGGCTGTTCGAAAGAGATACCGCGGCCCTGGAACACAAAGGGCAAAAGAAGGAACAAAGATGGGTTTTAGCCAAATATTGCAATCGAAAATTATAAAAATCTGAAGGACAATTGTAGACATCAGTATGGGCCGATATCATAATATTACCCAGTACTAACTAGATTGTGGAGGCCATATAGGCACTAGTCTAACACTCCCGTTGCGGGTTGCATTCCAGTTGCGGGACTGTTCGAAAGAGACCGCGGCCCTGGAACACAAAGAGCAAAAGGAGGAACATGGATGGGTTTTAGTCAGTAGGTACAAGTCTGACACTCCCATCCATTCCGCCCAGAGCGGCAGGGGTCATGTGATGATTTCCTACCGGAAAAATAAAAATATATAAATAAGGCAATGCTGAGTTGGTGCAGTGCTTATACATGAAATATGTCTATAACCTGAACATCGACTATTAATTTAAAGCAAGTATTATACTCTCGCAACATCCATTGACATTGATCTGCGTGCGAAGTCGGTTCAAAGTCAGATCCGGATTTGTTGATTTTGTTCTTAATATTGTACAGTAAGCCTTTTTTTATTTACTTCTGGAAATCCTCAATCTACACACTACTGACTGGGGGAGAACAAGTGCCTTTCGGCTTCGTGAAGGGTCTTGTTACACCCTTTAGATAGGTATATAGTTAGGACTTTGGGTTGCTGTAGACTTTATAGTACCTCTGTTAGAGGCCCGTGATTGTGGAGAATCCAAGTGACGATGAGGAACACCGTGTAGGTTTAGTCAGTAGGAGTTTTTCAGTCATCATCATGATGGCGATCCGTGATGGTTAGGAACAAAGAAATTTCAAATATTACAGCTTGGGGACAAAAATTTTGATCCGGAACATTTTCGATTTTGACACATGAATGCTACCTGACAAGTGGGCGTATAACACTAGATAGAACGATTTGTAACTAAGTAGTAACAAGTATTGGAATAAGATTTTCTTCTTCTTGTCCCGTCTATCGCTCGTAAATATTTAAATGTCTTTGGTAAGGAACAAACAATGCAATTGGTCACGGTGCTTTACTCTTCCAACAATTAGGGACCTAGCGCACATACGAACACGACCACCTTATTCTTTCTCTTTTGGTTTTAATTAATAAATAAATAGAATATAAAAAATTGAACTGTTCATAATTGATAAAAAATGCTAAGGAATCGTGTAGCAATTTGTCAAAGACACTGTTTGATAAAGTGTTAGGTAGGTACTTAAACTTTAAATTGTTCAAGAGACGTGATCTTTGTTTTAATTTAATTAGGGACTATGAAACTAGTAGTGCTCGTATTTATCAAGCGAACTACCTACCTATATTCGTAACAATTATTTATCAAGAACGCTGAAAGAATTCATAATCCTCACCAATTAATGTCTAAAATACTTTAACTACTAGGTTCTGCAGTAACATGGACCTAGATAAAGTTTCATTCTAACAGTATTGGAACAGACAAAGATCTATGAGACTGACATAAGCACCCCGCCTCATTCAGTGACTCCCTCGCTGGTCTAGTGGTCGCCAACTGCTGAGCAAGAGGTCGTGGGTTCGATTCCCGGGTCAGCCAAATTGTTATTGGATTTTTTCATCAGGAATTTCTCAGTAGCAGCCACGGAGTCTGGATTAGTGCCAGGTTGATGGCAATAGGCCCATGTTATAGGGGGCGACCCCTATAACATGGGACTTAAACATGGCGGTGGGTGTCAATCAAAATATTTTTATTTCACATAGGCCTAGATGGGCACTTAACGTCGACAAAAAGGTGCACGGTTCGGGTTGGTCATTTCCTATGGAGAAGAACCGGCAAGAAACTCCATTACTCTTTTCAAATCATTTGGTGTTACAATATTATCATGTTACAGCATTAGGACTTAAGAATGGGGGGACAGCATTACTCTACGCACAATAGCTCTACCTATTCCGATCACTGGCTATGAGAATAATTGATGCCAACATAAAACAGATAAGAGTAATACAGCTTCAGGAAAAAACACTGGAGCGGTCAATATAAATGTGTTTCCATTTTGGAAGTGAGTCTCTTTGTTTGTCATGCTTTCACGCCACAGCGCTTTAGCCAATCGATGGATTTGGCACACGGATAGCTTGGCGCCCGGAGAGCGACACAGGCTTTATACTATCTAGTATCTACTCAAGCAAAGCTGCAGGGATGAGGTAGTCGTTAATAAGATGCCAAATACAGCGCCATTATTAGGATTTATGAAATCCTAACTATCCTATCCTAATCCTAACTAATATTTTATATCCAAAAGTAAGTTTTTTTGTTACTTTTTCACGCGTTGTACCTTTCCCGAGAAAACAACACTAACGTTCTTATGATAGTAGATGGCGCCACGTGTCTTTCGAATCATGATTGAATTATATTATAACAAGTAGTGTACAACCCAAATTGATTGTAAAATTAACGCGAGCGAAGCCGTGACGGAAAAGTTGTGTGGTAATCGGTTGTCGTGGTATGGGCATGTGATGCGGAGAAATGAAAAAAATGCTGTGAGGAAAATTTGTGTATGAATGTGGATGGCTTTAGGAGTACAGGAAGACCAAAAGAAACTAGAGATGGGCTGTGTGAAGGAAGATATGGCTAGAAAGCAGGTGACTGATGAGATGCCGAGTAATAGAGAAATATGGAAGAAGAAGACTTGCTGCGCCGACCACGAATAAATTGGGATAAAGGCAGGAGAATGATGATGATGACACGCTAAAATAGATTATTTTCTATCTCATGGTCGTCTTATAAAAGTCATGTAAAAGCTTTACCGTCTCTTTACATGATTAAATAGGTACTAGCTGTTGGCCGCGGCTTCGCTCGCATTTTGGTCGGAAATTATCCCAGGGCTACGTTGTTAATACCCTATGACACTCGGAGATAATGTAGCTTCCTATTTGTGAAAGAATTTTCAAAATCGGTTCAGTAGATCCAGAGCTATAACCCCCTACAACCTAACAAACTCACAAACTTTACCTCTTTGTAATATTTGTATTGATTGTGCATTTAATATTTCATTGATTTAATGGGCCTCAAAAATGGAAGAGGTTGTCTGTAACAGTCATTTGTTTCTAGTCAATTAAGGATAGTGTAGATAAGAGCAGTTTGGAACCTCAGCATTACGTAATGTATTCCGTTTGTGCTATTTTTACCCCTTCTCAGCTTATTTCTTGATTTAAGAAACCATTTTTTTTTAACCCCCCCCGACCCTTGCCACCCCCCCCGACCCTTGCCAGAGCCAGCCCGCGATGCTGAGCCGGTAGTTTTAAACCAGCCCCTAATTAATATCACTCAGATCCAGCCTGTCCCTTTGCTGCCCCCCCCAGCGACGCCCTAAGCCGAGGCCCGTACCCCACAGGGGGTGCCCTTAGCGAGTGGTCGCTTAGTTTTTAAGTATAGTTTTAAGCCCCTGGCTGGAGGCCTTAGATTCGTTTTTAAGGCATCCACAGGGAATAGTCCGGTTAAGCAGTAGCCAGCCTTAGAGGCTGAACTGCGAGATGCCATCTTAAAAAAAAAAAAAAAAAAAAAAAAAAAAAAAAAAAAATATATATATATATTTTGCCCCACTAGTCATTTCTCCTGTATCGTGGGTGCGTTTACAAACATTTAAACTCACATACACTAACAGCCAGACCCGAAACATGTACCTTCCGTGTGGGAACCGACCCGCGACACGCAGCGCAGCAGTCAAGCTTAGCAAAATTTCTTAACGTGATTTGAGAGTAGATAATATATTTTTAACTTCTATTCTTTTACGTCTATCGTTGTGTAACTTAACCAATATAAATTATTATGAAGTTCTGCAATATTTTTGATCCGTTGAGACCTTATAATAAAGGAAAACTTCACATTACTTCTTAATTCAATTAGAACAAAGTATATAATAAGCCTATAGGTACTACCGAGTGCACCGACGATCGTTTCATCCTTATGCCCTAAGTATTAAGGTTGAAAAGTGGTCGATCTTCAGTAGATTCGGTAGTACATACACACAGCTTATTCAGTTTCGCAAGGAGCCTTTACTTTAATTGGGTATGGTCCGAAACTTCTCTCATTATTGAATAAGGGGATTACACAGTATATTGTGTAATGAAACTTATTTACTTGTTGAGGTTTACTTACAAACATAATACTCGTGAAAAAGTGGCTGTTATTGAATCCACGCGGGTTTGCGGGATTTTATTTTATTATTATGATAGATATGTTTGGATGTAGAAGGGAGAGGCCGTTGCCCAGCTGTGGGACACTACGTAGGATAGCAAAAAAAATGAGTTATGAGAAAATGCAGTAGGTATTTGAAGAAACTATCGGTCTCGCTCTACGAGCGCGATTTCGACATTGGTGCGATAGCGACAACTACAGATCCGACAAGTAAAAAGTCATAATTCGAAGTTTGGCTCTCGACTCCAATATTCTACCAAGGCCTCTGTTAACTGCGGCGACCGGTTCGGTTCGGTTCGGAGCGAGACGGAATGGGACGCCGTCACCTCCTTCTGCGAAGCAGTATTGCTAGCGTAGGAGGTGGCGGAACGTGCGAGGGAGAGAACCTCACGTCCCAGCCGCCGCGGGAGACACCGTAGGCGCGGGCCTGTGGACGGTGAGCTATGGGCTAGCTCGCCGTCCGTCCGTCTTATGACGACAGGCCGTGTCGACGGCGCGTTCGTGATCTACGCGCGCCTCAATGAGACGTCAGCAATAGGAAGGGGTCCGCAAGGGCCGATGCCTGCCGGGGTTGTGGGACTGTTCGAAAGAGATACCGTGGCCCCGAAACACAAAGGCGATGAAGGAACATCGCCTCCTGCTCCGCCCAGAGTGGCAGGAGTTATTTGATGATATACCATCCAAAAAAAAAGCCTCTGGTGACAGTCCAAATAGGCTATTTTAAGCAATTTGTAAAGGTTCTAGTGCTGATATAGATTATGTATCACATACAACATAGGGAAATAGAGAAGGTTGATATTTATTTAACTGTAAAACATCACAGCTTTAAAGTCATAAACAACAAAGAAAACAGGCGAGAGCGTATGTATATAGAAAATACCACCCGCATTTCCTCTTAACGCTCAACTGCAGTTTGATAGTTCGCGATCATGATTTTGTTTCACAACAATCAGTAAGAGGTAAATGTATAATTTTCAAAAATTAAATAAATTGGGAGCTGACATGGTCTGGTGACGATGGGGAATTGAAAATACTGAATACGGACTAATGTGCGAGCAGGATCAAACTTAATAAGCTAGCGAAACTCCAAACATCAGGCCTATAATCCCCGAAGGTTTAGGCAGAGGTGTTACTAATAGTACACCCACATATCGCCAGTTATGTTTTAAGTCCCATGTAATAGAGGGCGAACGTATTGCCATCAATCTAGCACAAATCCAGACTCCGTGGCTGCTACTGAAATATTCTTGATGGAAAGACCCAATAAAACTTTGCCTGACCCTGAAATCGAACCCAGGACCTCATACGACGTTAGACTAAAAAAAATCTAAACTTATAATTTCAAGAGCCATTTTCCCAAAAAGTAAACAGTTAAAAAGTGTCATATTAATAACTAAGGGATAATTGGACAATGTCCTAAACAAAATTAGGGTAAGTGCACAAAATCTAGGCATACCTAAATCAAATTTAAGCGCCCTCCATTAGCGTAACGACCTCTAATGTATTCAAAGTGCGCAACAGGGGCTCGAACCTGAATCACTGAAGATTATACCCGTTGATAGTGTTACTAATTAATTGCTATGATGATTGCGATCTAATTATTAAATTGGATATTAGGGCATTAATTGTTTGACGCGTGGTAAATGAACATTTTTGTTTGCCCGAATTCAAACGAACGACCAAGTGTAAAATAACGACTTCGGGCAATATTGTTTGGTTTCTTGGATCAACGTCATTCAAACTACTCGTTGTGTAATAAATAGGTACATCGGTGCCCGAATTCAAGTACTCTTTCGAGCACCCGAATACAGGCTAACGACCAAGTGTAACTGCACCATAAGGCGCCTTTTAAAAGTATTCATGGCCTCTTGTCCACATATTTTTTTCCCGTGAAAATCTACTGTTAATTCTTCGTGTCTACAAGCTTCCATCGTTTTCTATATTAGCACTGATGACCGTAGAACTTTTTAACTCTATTAGCTACAGGGATGGATTTAATAGATCCTCAAATAATGATTAAATAATTTCCTGCCTTGAGTTATCAGTCGAGCTACACGATAACTGACAAATGCTTGCACAGGTCCACTCAAATCTGTGTGGTTCTTTCTTCAAGAGACCATCTCAGACACTAATCTGCATAGTCCTCATGTGAATTGAACAAGATTATTATGTCTAGACTTTAAAAGAGACTATGACCTCTGAGTTTGTTTCGGCTGTGTCTTCTCAGAGTAATCAGGTACGAAACACCGGCCCGATCTAGTTAAAAAAAATGACGTGTAAAAGTGTTTGTAAAAACATATTTGCTAAATAAACATCATTTATCAATTATAAAAATACTAATCAATACGTTTAATATCCTCATCGGTCGTTTTATTTGTTAAGTGCCCTTGCTCAGTAACTTCGAACAAATTTACCGGTACAGATAGTTTAGAAACCCAGCAGAGTGCGTAAAAACGGTGATCAGTAATTGAAGATTAAAACTTTTGGAACTTGCTAACGCATCTTCTGAATACCTACATTATGCTAAGTACAATCGATAAATACTCATCAGGCAAGTATCTTTAATGTCTCTTAACATATTCTCATGCATACAGTTAGCGTTCAAAGCCAGGTGAGGCTAACGACCTACGTTCATGGGAAATTACGTGCGTTCAGGATATGATATTAATTTAGCATTGCCAAATTACTAACAATGTTTGGCTCGCACTAGTTCAATTTAAATTGAGTACTGTACAGTTTACATAACACGCTTGTATTTATACAAAACTCGCATTTGCCCGCGTCTTCGCATGCGTGGAAGGGAAATTATCCTGCGGGAGTTAAATACAGACGGAGCTACTTTCGCAATCATAATTCATCATTACCTAAAATTACGCCTGTAATCTAACCCCAAAGGGTTAGGGAGACCTACTACCCTTGTACCCAATAGTATACCCACATTTCGCCAGTTATGATAAAATCCCATGTAAGAGTGGGAGCGAACTTATTGCCATCAATCGGGCTCAGATCCGGACTTCGTGGCTGCAACAAAAAAAAAATAAAAAATCCAATTAAAACTAATAAAAAAACCAATTAAAGTTTTGCCCGGCCCGGAAATCGAACGCAGAATCTCTTGTTCAGCAATGGCGCTTGCGACCACTAGCAACTAGACCAACGAGGCTGCCAATTATAATATTAGTACGGATACAAATAAGACAGGAAGTGAACACTGGCATGTAACAGAATAGTATTTACTTTATACATGAAATGAAAATATTCATTCAAAACAATAAAAAGAAAACGAATAGGATATCGCAATCACTTTTACACGTTACGTTTAAAAAAAAAACAAATTTAAGCTAACCTTTTTCCTATCCAACCCCTGAGAAGACATGGTGAAACAAACTCGGGACCAGGGGGCTCTCAAAACTCTTGAAATGGACTTTGTGGTCATAACCATAAAGACCATTTTAATTTTTAACGTGATTCATATTATGATTCTCATAAAGCAGCCGTTTTAGGCCGCCAGCTCCGGACATATCCGACCTCCACAACCCAGTAACAACAACAAAGCCATGTCTTCCCTTTAAATGCAAAAGAAACAACAAAAAACAAATAAACGGAGCACAAGGCCGGTTTAGAACGGCTCCATTTTATTTCATACTTACTGAGCAGAAATGTCTCTCTTGAAACAAACGATGCATCCTGTTTATAATAACAGCTGCCTTTTGCAGCACCCTGTATTTTATGGTGACTTTTATTTGCATGGACGAGAATTTGTGAGCGGTCTTTAATATTAGGTAGTGTTTACTGGTGTAAAAGGGGGTGAGATACTTGGTGTTTTAACCTTCAAACGGTCTTCAGAGTTACTAACCTAAATGGACTTCGGGACTTATTTGACCCAGTAATATTTGACCCAGTGCTTTCCAGAAGTTATGTGTAATATTTTATTCTTCTTTCTTTGTCGTGTGGTGAGTGCCTAACCTGGTGTCAGAGTTTTTATGCCAGCAATGGGCCTCTGACTTGGGTTTACATGCCGTCATTAAATATCTTAGAGGCATGCTGGTTTCCTCACGATGTTTCGCTTCACCGGAGCAAGTGATAATTATACAATACGCACATGTGAATCCGAAAAATCATTGGTGCGTGCCTTGGGTTCGAACTCGAGACCTATGACTTGGCAGTCTGACGGTCACACCACTACGCTATCACTGCTATTCATATTTTATTAAGAGATTGATAATCAACTGAAATTCAATTTAATTTTAGGAGAAAAATGAGTTCACATGTAGAAATGAACGCGGTAATGTTGCAGTTTCTAGACAGAATTACGATATGCATCATTATGCACGCTAAGCTAGATACGTTTAGAAGCAAGCATATCAAGATACCCGAAACTGTCAAATTTTCCCAATTAACCTTAAACCTAATGCTTTAGCGATAAAGTTGAAAATCTGGTAGAGAAATTTGACAGATTGTAGAAGCTTGATGTGCGTCTGTACTCTCGAGTTCACTCTGGGTCTGCCGCTTTTCACCCTTATGTCCTAAGTAAGAAGGTTGTAAACTGGCCGTAATTTGACCGTCTTAACAACCTGTAGTACGTAGGGTTAGCACAGATTTTATTTGCTGAAATAGGTAGAACTATACATGTCTGGGACAACATTTTTAGGGATCCTGGTGTAAACCAGGTTCCGTACATATTGTTGTAATTTCCTTTGGCAAAATAAATTCTTATACTAGTTTACTTTAGATCTAGTAGTATTATAGGACAACTAAAATAGTTCCATGAAGTCCTTTTACCGACACTTCACAGTTAAGACTATGCCCTCGCGTTGGAGATGAGCTCTGTTAAATTCTCAACGCTTTAGAGTTGAGAACTTGACTTCTAAAAATTGGTGACTCTGTTTCATTGACTTTTTTGCCACCGACTTCCGAAAGTAAAGTTATTTGTTATTTTAGACTTTCAGTGATGTTTGTGGATTCGGTTTTTTTTTAATGTTTACCTTGTTGTTGTATAGGTACCACACACATTCTTGTCATAAATTTCTTTTATATTGGAACTAGAAGTTATTAAGACACCATCATGTCATCAACATAGGCCAAGAAGAAAACAAAAGCATTACTCGTAACCTTCTCAAGCAAATAAAATTTATACGGGACCACCGCGCAAGCTTGTTCTACCAAATGAACAAAAGAATCATGTAAATCGGCCTAGTAATCACGGAGTAATCGCATAAACATCTTTTTTTTTCATGCATGTGCACTAAATGAAAAAAAAAAGATGCTAGTGGAACACACAACCTCTTCCTTTTTTAGAAGTTGGTTAAAAATCTAGTGCGTGGTAAAAAAAGTCTCTGGGCTAACTCAAGTTACTGGTGTTCGTAAAGTCGACCATCCTCCTCAAATTCTAATCCTAACTTCCTAACTAATATTATAACATAAATGCTAAAATAAGTTTGTTTGTTACCTTTTCACGCCTAAACCACTGAACCCATCATCCTGTAAGCATATACGTTGTCAGGTGTACAGAAACGGACATAGGGTATCTTTGTTCCCGAAACAAAAAGTATTGTTCCCGAGGAAAACAACAATAACGTTCTTATAATAATAGATGGCGCCACGTGTCTTTCAAATCATGATTAAAGTATATTATTACAAGCAGAGTACAACCCGAATTGATTGTCAAATTCTAAATTAACGCTAGCGAAGCCGCGGGCATAAGCTAGTTTCCTTACAATTCATTACGCTATTGCTTGACGATAAAAATATTAAGAATGGCTATCAAATTAGGCAAAGTATACCCTTCCACCCTAAGCACACCTGCCAGCTGCCCAGAAAATTAATATTAATTTATTACAGCCACTTATAACTTAGTTAAAAGACCATACCGTTAATAGGCTATGAAGTGAAAGTGTGTAATATCATTAACGGTTATTTTTATCGTAAACCCTACGTTGCTACCCTTGATAAGTTTTAGGGTTAATAAAAAAAGACAGGCTGAGTAAATTTGAGGAAGATTTTTTTTGGAGCTGCCATCATCTGAAAAGTCCTTTTCCAACTATGGGTCAGGTTCCAGTCTAACCGAATGCAGTTGGATACATGGAGCGACAGCCTATCTGACATTTTTTTAACCGACTTCAAAAAAGAAGGAGAGATTCTCAATTACTCGGAATCTTTTTTTTTGGTATGTATATATTCACCGATTACTCAAAAACGCCTGCACCGATTTGTTTTTTTTTTTTTGTTTTAATGAGTATACTTTCAAGTTTGTCCCATAGAAATATTGACATGATCTGATCAAGGACTATGGAACGGAACTCTTCAATAATAGACACTAAATCTGTCGTGATTGCTGCAATCGGTTGGATGTTTATTGTTAACACAACATTATAACATAACATTGTCGGTGACGAATAAAGTCGATGACAAAAAACTTAAATGAAACAAACATCACCGACTTCAGAAGCTAAAGTTATTTTTCACTTTTTCATGTTTTTGAAGTCAGTTTTATTTTTTACTAGCTGTTGCTCGCGACTACGCTCGCGTTTTGGTAGGAAATTATTCCACGGGCACGTTGTAAATATAGCCTATAGCACTCGGGGATAGTGTAGCTTACTATTAGTGAAAGAATTTTCAAAATCGGTTCAGTAGATCCAGAGATTACCCCCTACATACAAACTTACAAACATACAAATTTACAAACAAGTTTTACCTCGTTATAATATTAGTATAGATAATCAGCTGTTCCCTACAAAAGTGCAGTACCTACGCAATCAGCTGTTTTTTTTTTAAATTACCTACCAAAAATTTCTATGTGTGTTCGGGATGATGACGGTACTGTATATGTGGTAATGGTTTGTGCGTCGAAGTATTTTATCCTGTATACATAGTTAGGCAACCTAATTCCACACAAAATATGCTCAATCAACTATCAAATTACTTACCATAATTAAATCAACAAAAAGAACATCATAATCATAAAACGCGAAATAAAGACAGAAACTTCTCTCCAAAACAAACAAGAGACGGCAAAAGTTAGGGTGAAAACACCCGTTATCGTCCATGACGGAACAAACTGTGTGGCAATAAGTTCGCTTTGTCAATACGATCGGGTCATTGGGTCAGCTTAATGGTGCTCGATGATTGGATGTGTCACGTTATTGTGATTGTCACCCTACAGTTAGTTACAGGATGATAAAATAGCTATTTGTTGTTGTTTTGTTTTTCTATTAGGTTATTGTGAGCAGTTCATGTTCGGTTATTCGTTCGTTTCATATTTCTTAGATAAACGGTAGGTTGAGCTTGGATTCCGCAAATTATACAATGTGTAACAGAATAAACGCACAACCTCTTAAGGGGTCATTGTATTCATCGTTATGAATAACTTTCACTATGGGAGTAACCTCAGTGTTGGTCCCATAGTGAAAGTTGTTCATAATGATGAGTACAACGACCCCTTAAGAGGTTGTGCGTTTATTCTGTTACACATTGTATATAGGGTCCCATTAAAATAGATGGACAAATTTTAACACAACGTTCAGTACGTCTAACCAATGATATCCAAGCAAAAAAAACACTGATTAAAGTGATTTTATTTTGACCTAAAATAATAAATTTCCGGCGGCACTCTAGAATAAACACATCCATTAGGTCGTTTTTTATCGGTTACGTTTCGGAGTATGCTTTGGCATTGCACAATCTATCTATAACGCAAGCCTATTTAGCATAAAATAAGCAAAAGTTACCGAAAAACTTTTGTCAATTACTACCCGCTGAGAGTCATCGTCATCACCATCATCTGCCTAGCCTTTTTCCAACTTTGTAGAGGTCGAGTTCCAGTCTAACCGGATGCAGCTGAATCTGAGCCTATCTGACCTCCACAACCCAGTTAGTGCTGGGTAATACGATACCTCTTGGTAAATCTGGTTATCAATTTTTTGTAGAAAATACGAAACGCTTCTGGCTGTGGTTAGTTGCAAAATGTTCACCCCATTGCACCCCCTGACCTACACGTCATTTCCATTTATCTGCTTGTGTCTAATATCATCTGTCTTAAACAGACATATGAATCGTCTTCTATAACTTTTGTTACGAAGTTAGTTACTCTGTTTGTTACACTAACGTTTGAATCCCTCAGGATTTACACACGCACTTGACCGAGTTTTCTGAACTCCACAGTGGAATGTGGGACTATTTAATTCATCTATTCAGAGGCCTTAGTCTGCTATTGCAATTGCAATAGTGTCAGAATGGTCTATCATTGATTTCAAATTCTCAGATATAATGCAGTACATTATATCTGAGAATTTGGCTGGTCTTTGGAAACTAACCCTGTATATCTCTCAACTATGTTGGGGTTGGTCACAGTCTAACCACTTGCAGTTGAATACCGGTATTTTACATGGAGCGACTGCCTATCTGACCTTCACGACCCAGTTAATACTGGGTAATACGACACCCCTTGGTAAGACTGGTTGTCAGACTTTCGAGTCACTACTTACTTGTAACGATTGTCAAAGATCTACAAATGACAGCCGGAACGTACGGCCTAACATGCTTTCCGAAGCACGGCGGAAACTCGGTATGTAATGGGTGGTCACCCATCCACGGACCAACCTAGGCAAGCGCGGCTTAACCTGAAGATCGACCCGAGCGGCTGTTATTATTTAGCCTCGTGTTCCTCCAAACCCTAACCTAACCTAACATAGAATTTCATTTTTGTAATAAAATCATAGTATTAATCGAACATTTTGATGTCCGGAATCCGCGAGATTCCGAGAACAAAATGGCGTTCATAAATGCATAAATAAATTACAACGGATAACAATACAATACAATGGTTCAGAATTTATAATTAATGGCTTTAATAGACATGAATATTCATAGATTTTCCTAAAACAAAATTATCTGTTTCAAAATAAATTTGATTGTCGTTTTAATTATTTAATATCATCCAACTATCCCAAATTAATAAAAAGTTTGGGTCAAAAGTCTTTAAAAATAATTAAAAGGTAACAACCAAATTAGAAACACTAAATTTAGACAAACTTTTTTTAAACGTAAAGTACAAAAACTCTTTTATTTGATACCAAAGAGTTTTTACCTAGATACTTGTTTAAAGATCTACAAAAACAAATGAAGCTTAAGAAATCCCTATTCAAAGACCGAAAAAAAAAAACAAGCTGAAGTAACTGATGAACTGAACAAACCAATAATTACCTCAACCCACCCCGTTTTAAAACACTGCGAATGGAAGCATTTTATTACTAAATCAACCGATAAATTCCGTGCACCATGCAGATATCGGTGCTTAACACAATAACCCGGGACTCGCTATCAATAATACGTATTAAAGCAATAAATGGGAAGAGTACAATAAAGGACAGCGCAGACGAGAGACTATTGCTTGTGGAGACCAAAAATCCCCTGAACTTGACTGGCGAAATATGGATGTACACGTGAGTACAGTGAGTCGTCTTACTAAGCCTTCGGAGCATGCATGCATGACGGTAAGGAAAGCTCCTTACCGTCATGCATGCATGGAGAGGGAAGCCCCTCTCCTGATGAGATGTGATAATGCGGCACAGAGTGAAGCACGCTTGCCTAGAAGAAACCGATTCACTCGAACTTTGAATAGACCCAGCCGTTAAATGATCAAGGAACAGAGAAGCCAACAGTGAATTCCACAGACTGGCGGTTGGCACAATAAATGTATAATTAATTATACATAGCGATTTGTTCTGGTCAGTAGAACTTCAACCATAGAACGGTGACACAGCTATGTTACTGTTCTGCAAAACGCATAGGTGCAGACAGGTATCCTTGTGAACTTACTTTACTTTACTTTTTTGCCTTAAAATACAACAAAAACAAGTCTTTAAACTTTATGTGCCATATCATTAATGATACTGATTACGATCAGAACATATGAACTGTGTTCAAGACAGTCAGAGTTTTTATCATTGTTATAGAATATTGGGGTCGTGAGGCTTTTGGGACGCAGTCCCGGATTCCAACCTTTAAATACAATAATTATTTTGAGCAGTATTTTGGGACCACAAGAAAAAATAATAAGTACATCTAACAAAAAAGCTGATCAGCGAATGCTCATAATTGCGGTTTGGATAATTACACTAATGGCGTTTGTTTTTTTGTTCAAAAGTTCCTCATCTGCACAAACCTTAAATGGGAAGCGAACAAACAGCAATAAATAGGCATCGAGTTCAATAAATGGGTATTGAACAAGCGAATAAACAATTATCTGATATTCTATCAGCATCGCTTCGTCCCAGTTAATGCGGAGTGCATTCCGGTGTCCGGGCCGCGGTCAATATAGACTTTATTTTCAAAGCTACTGCAGTTAGTTAGCATTTTATATTGGATGTTTGTTTTATAGAGGGTTTTTTATATTTGAATAATTGAAATAAGTTCGTGGAAATGAGTTCGCCGGCAATAGATACTGGTACGAAAAGTCACACATTCGAGTCAAAAAATGTATGGAATAATAAGTGAAGGCATTGATTTTTTTAAGCAAATTTTTTGTTAGGGTTCCGTGCCTCAAAAGGAACAAACGAAACCCCTTTGAGGATCACTGGCGTGTCTGTCTGGTGGTCTGTCCGTCTGTCACAGCCAATTTACTCCGAAACTACTGGACCGATTGAGTTGAAATTATGTAAATCTGTGACCCAAAGACGTGACGTAAATAAAAGAATTTTAAACATGGGGGCCACTTTTGGGGGGTAAATTAGATACTGAAATAAAAGCCGTATATATATCGTGTTACATATCAAATGAAAGGACTCATTGTGAGATTTTAAAATATTTTTTTTTATAATAAACAGTTTTATTTAAGAAAATAAGCAAAAATTGACCATCCCCCCTTAACTCCGAAACAACAGGGCCGACAATATTGAAAAATATAGTTCTTTGCCTATAGATTATAGGAAACCTATTGTATTGTATTGTATTGTACTGTATTTATTAATTTCTTAGTAATGGTACATTGAGATCTTACATTAAATTTTGTTTCACGCATACTACCATTGCTGGTGTAGACATATTAATTAATTAGCTAGTTACATTTCAAGGATATTATATAAAGATATGAAATTTTAATTTATAATTTTAGACTGGTTAAGATTCTTTAAATGCAATTTAAAAATAACAGAAAAATCAATGGTCAACTCAGGAATATAAATCACAATGTCAAAAAATATAAATCATAATGTCAAAATATAAAAATTACAATGTCAATAAATTCACAATAAATGCAATTTAAAAATAACAGAAAATCTATGGTCAATTCAGGAATATAAATCACAATATAAATCACAAAACCTATAAATATCTATAATCAGAACGGAACCCTCTCCACGCGAGTCGAACTCGCTCTTGTCCAGTTTTTTAAGAAAAAAATAAGAAAAGCTTCTAATAAACTAATTCGTCTTTTTACAATGCCAAATAAATATTTCAAAGAAAGCGTCAATTGTAGAACACTAATTATTTTTACTTGTCATATTAATTTGTATATCACCATCTAATTTACTAAGTTGGCCACGTACTTTAAAACCCATCAACTTTTTCGTTTTTCAGTATCTACTTAATTAGGTTTCATTAAAAAAAATATAGTTCAGGCATGAGAAATGATGGTCATTTAGTGGCTGACATACTCGTAGTACTTTTTAGGCGTACGTTGATGCTGGCTAACCTAGTAGTTCAATTAGTTTTTTAGAGAAGAACTAGCGACCCGCCCCGGCTTCGCACGGATGCAATGTTGTACATATAAACCTTCCTCTTGAATCACTCTATCTATTAGAAAACGCATCAAAATCTGTTGCGTTGTTTTAAAGATCTAAAAGCATACAATAGGGGCAGACAGCGGGAAGCGAGTTTGTTTTATACTATGTAGTGATAATGTTTTTAAACAGAAGTCATGTTAATTAACACCCAAAATCTACTACCTATTTAGTAAATATTAAAAAAAGAATGCTTTGAAATGATTTAAGTATCAGTTTATCAAAATAAATTCTAATTAATTTTACCTTTTCAAACCTTATTTTATTATAAATGCAGTACCGAACGGAAATCCGTTTGAAGTTAAGATTTTAATATAATTAAAGATACACCAATTTTGCATGTTACAGGTACTTGCATAAATTTCCATGAATTTTCTACTCTATTTATAGTTAAGTATATGTATAAACCGCAGGCGTTATGCATTACAAGTATCAGCATCACGGAACGTTAAACATGCACAACTTACACGCTATATAAACAAAAATAAAACATTTATGATTAACTTCAATAATAAACTAGTTAATTGAAAATAAAAGCATGTTTATGTAAAGAGGTCAGATGGCTATCATACATATGGAATTAACAGGAAACTGCCTCCTATTATAGCATAAAATAATTATTATGTACTGGAAATTAATGCATTATTTTCCGAAGGTCACATAACTTGTTTAGGAATATAGGAGAAACAAGTAAAAACACATCTTCCCTACATGTTTTCTATGAAAAAGAATATAGTTGAGATATATGAAAAAAACTACGTGATTCCAGTAGCTCGGTTTACTGGAGACAGATATGACAGCAGCTTCACCTATGAAAGCGCGCCGAATTGACAGCCTATATAAACTAGCCATACATAAGGCGCGAATTATACAGAAACGGTGTAAGGTGAAGGCGCGGCGCAGGCCTGGAATTTACATCGAAACGAAAGAACGACGTGCTTGCGCCGCGCCGCGGCGCTTGAGTATTCACGACACGTCGCCTTCGTACATTTTGTATGAAAATGTTTTGAAGCGGCATTATGCCTGCGCCACGCCTGTGCCGCGCCTTCACCTTACGCCGTTTGTGTATAAATCGCGCCTTACAATGGTGAACTGTGCACATACTAATAAAATGCAAAAGAATAGCATTTGCACTTAAACAATATATGGTACATTATAGGTAAATAATTATTCGCTGAATTAGAAAAGCTTCTATTAAAGGGGAAGCGCGAAGCCAGCCGGAAAATTCAAATTTTCTTACCTAATTGCAATTTGCAGGTCACTGTCAGGTTATATGTTGTTGATTAAAATATGATACTCGACCGTAAAAAATATGATTTTACTGACTTATAATCATTAAAATCATCAATACAACCCTCTAAGTTCATTTAATCCCATTGTATGACTTCACGTATCTTTGACAGGTCGTTACAGTTATTCAGTGGCTCGAAAGTCTGACAACCAGTCTTAGCAAGGGGTTGTGGAGGTCAGATAGGCAGTCGCTCCATGTAAAATACTTGTACACAGCTGCATCTAGTTAGACTGGAAGCCGACCCCAACACAGTTAGGAAAAGGCTAGGCAGATGATTAGATACAAAAACCACAAAAACTTAAGACACCGCTATTAATCCAACTAGATATACCAAACAAGATAAACAAGCAAATTCACAATTTGTAAAATAGCGCTTTCAAATAAACTGCAATTTCGCAGTACTAAACCTGCAGCGTTGAATCAAGCGACCAACTAAAGCTTTTTAGCGCGAACCAAATTTCCCTTGCAAATAATTCCTGCTCTAAATAACTTGCTGGATTCGAAATTTCCATTTCTATAGGTGGATGGATCTTTTTCTCTTATTGGATAAGGTTTTTGAGTGTGTGCTGAAAGGGGGGGCTGATGGTATTTTTAGAAGGTGATTGTATGGTAATGTGGTTGGTTTCAAGGACGTGAGTGAAGTTCATTATCTAGTGTGGAGAGAAGAAATAATGGAAGTCGAAAATAGAAAAAGAGTTTACCTAGTTTCACATTTAGCAACGAAATTATGTCGAATACTTTCATACTTCAGAATCATAAGAATAAACTCAATAACGTATTGTTATTTTTACTGCCACAGATAATATGATGACGAATTAAGGTCGTATTACACATGTCAATTGGGAAAGGGATCGTCACCGTATCGCCGCGGTTTGTGAGCTTGTCCCGAGGCGAGGCGATTACGTTAATACCATTCCGATTAGTGTGCGTTGCCGTAGGGAGTTTCACACAAAGAATACTGAATGGCTCGATTTGATACGGTGCCGACCCCTTTCCGAGTTAATAGGTGTGCTATTTCCTTTAGCTTAGAAATCATTTATTTTTAAATATTTGTTTATCTACTTAACGATGAGGTTATTAGTTAGGTTCTTCAGAAAGGTCAGGTTAGTACTCGCGTAGTACTCGCAACCGGCGTGCTAGTATGACCAGGTGTATGAATCTGGACGAGACTAAAGGAGTATGTAAGGTTCGTAACAGGTAGTGTTCTGTGCTTTCTGCCTACCCCCATAGGAAAACGGCGTATGTTTTTGTATGAATGTGTGTTATCTAGGTACTACATCTACGATAAATGCGATAAATGCGCCTTATTAACTTAATCTTAACTTAAGGGTACACTAGTCGATCGTACTTACATAAAAAACAAACAAACGTAGTAAGCCGATTACTCCACTGTTTGATGGTGTACGTTCAATATAAAGCACTAAATCGACTTGTCTAGCTCTGTATAGAAACAAAAAAGTAAAAAAATACTTATTTTTTTTCAATTTTCTTAATTATATTTTTTTTTACTTTTTGTTTCCATACAGGGCTAGATAATGATGAGACAAAGATATCATTTTTTATTTTGAACGTACACCATCAAACAGTTGAGTAACCGCCATACTACGTTTGTATAGAAGTATGACCGACTAGTGTATCCTTAATGAATAAATATCAAAACATGTGCAGTCAAAGATGAGAGAAACTTTTTAAAAAACAAAAACGGAAGAACCTAGAAAAATTACAATTCAATATCCCATCAACTTATTACTAACCACAGTCCATCGCAAAAAATCTAATGAATATTCTACAAATATCAATTGAAACATTCAGAAACTCCGCATCAAAGCTTTCCGGTCAGTATTGAAAAGATTGCAATTAAGAAAAAATTGCGGTGGCGACTTTGTGGCTTTGATTATGGCAATTAGCCTTTTTGCTGAACACTTTTTACAGCTAGTGGTAATAAAACCTCTTTTGCGAAGATTGTGGACTGCAATAATTTTTTGTTGCAGTTCTTTTATGGAGTTGTATTTTGTTTAAATTTATAGCGAACTGGTGTACCTATCTTTTACAATTTTTAAAATCTCAAATCAGTATCTAATAAAGGACGTGACATTTTATGCTTTTTGCAGCACAGAATAAGTATTTGTTTATTAACATTACAGTAATAACCTCATTGGGAGCTATGTGTTTGAGCTGTTTGGGGTTAAAACACTAGGGCCATGGGGTCCGAGGGTCCATCTAGTATTTCGGGACATCGCCAAGCGTTTGGTCGACTCTTCCCGTAACAAGAGGGCTGGCCTATCTCTTGGTCAAAGAATCTACATTGCCATCCAACGTGGTAATGCTGCCAGCTTTCTGGGCACTATTCCTGTTGCCAACAATGTAGACGAATTTTTTGTCAACCTTTAATATTTCTTTTGCTTTTTAACCGACTTTCTTCAAAAAGGAGGAGCTTCTCAATTCGGATGTTTTTTTTTAATGTTTTTTACCTCTTAGCTCCGTCATTTGTAAACCGATCTGAAAAAATCTTTTTTCATCAGAAAGGATATGCTTCCCGATTAGTCCCATAGAAATTTCATCAAAATCGGTTTAGGAATTTGGTTGTTTTCCTCACGTTAAATGTCACATCACGCGACGTCTCGTGCAGGCGCTTTGATGTACATCACGCGATGTCGCGTGATACTTGCTAGTTAAATTTGACACACTTTCCGATTTCTGATTGAGCTGAAATTTTGCACGCACGTGTATATTGCGAGACAATGCAATATTATGATGACATGGAGCTGATTTGATGATGGAGCTGGAAGGTGGCCATAGGAACTCTGTAATAAAACGACGCAACGCCGTCGAGTTTGGACTCGTTTGATTTGTCTTGACAAGTGCTTTAGTCCTAAATGGTAACCAGGGTCTGATAATGGAGCTGGAAGGTGGTCATAGGAACTCCGTTGTAAAACGACATAACCCCATCGAATTTGGGTCCGTATAATTCATCTTGTCGAGTACTTTGTCTCTAGATGGTACCCAGGGCCTGGTGATGGAGCTGGAAGGTGGTCACAGGTAGTCCGTAATAAAATGACACAATCCCATCCAGTTTGGGCTCATATGATTCGTCTTGACGAGTACTTTGGTCCTAAATGGTATACAGCGTCTGATGATGGAGCTGGACGGTGGCCATAGGAACTCCGTTATAAAACGACAAATTCTCTTCGAGTTTGGGCTCGTATGATTCGTCTTGACGAGTACTTTAACTAACTTCGAGTAGGTAACAATGTAAAATTAATTCATGACAAGAATTCGTATGGTATACTACAACTAAAAAGGGTAAAACAAAAAAACTTTCTGCGAAAACAAAACCGACTTCCAAAAAAACACTATAAAAGTCTAAAATAACTTGACTGGCGTCAGTCAAGTTATTTTAGACTTTTATAGTGTTTTTTGTATATAATGAAAAAAAATGTGGTTACTTTAAACTCAGCTAGAAAATCATTATTATTATTTCAGTTTATAAAAAGTATAATTATTTCACATCATGAAGACTCGAATACACGATCTAGTGATTTCGAATTGACTTCCAAAGACAACTCACAAACATCTTCATTTGCTGCCTAGCCTTTTCTCGACTATGTTAGGGTCGGCTTCCAGTCTAATCAGATGCAGCTGAATACCAGTATTTAACATGGAGCGACTGTCTATCTGACCTCCACAACCAAGTTAGTTCTGGGTAATACGATATACCTTGGCTTACCAAGGTAACCAGTCTTAACTGGTTGTCAGAATTTCAGGCCATTGACTACCTATAATAACGACTGTCCTAAGACCTACAACTGACAGCCGGGACCAACGGCTTCACGTGCATTCCGAGGCACGGAGGAAACTCGGTATGTAATGGGTGGTCACCAATTCAAGGACTAACCAAGGCAAGCTCGACCCAAACGGCTGATATGTGCTGATATCAAAAACATTCCTCAATAAAAGACAATTCACAAATAGTCCCCAATAAATTCGTGCTTGTAGCTTTTCCGGAGTAACCGGATAACCCCGGATATCCCTCGGTCGTCTGTTAATAGGCATCAAGTATTTATATTTCATCAGCCCATAACAACAAACAAAGGCGAATAACCGAGATAAACTTCCAGCATTAGCCTATTACTAGTTACAACAGGACCACACACACACTATGCTGACCCAATCATATCCTATTGTTACCCCAAACGCTATAAAGAATACCCACAGTCCCTTATTACCCTGAGACCAATAAAAAACACTCAAATTGCCTGTTTTGGTACACCAATATGACCCTTAGACCCTGCCGTTCTCTGTAACCCTCTGTATAGGTCATTATGCTCATATACAAAAATGGGGATACTTTTCGTGAAGGGTTGCCCAAAGATACCATGTATGTTGCCGGTTCTTCTCCATAGGAAACGACCAACCCGAACCGTGCACCTTTTTGTCGACGTTTTATAAGTGCCCATCTAGGCCTGTGTGAACTAAATATATTTTGATTTTGATTTTTGATTTTGTGCAGCAATTATTTACAATTTAGGAGCTCGAAGGTTTTGTAGCGCAAACTGCAGGATTTTATCTGTTCAGCAAAAATTATGGGCCTGTATTCATAGTCAAGAAACTTTATTAATTGAACACTTTATAAACAAGGTGAAAGGGAGACCGACGCTAAAATGGTTACCATACGTATTCAGTACCGACATCATTCTGAACTGCAGAACATTTAAAAATAAAATATAAATAAAACATAGTAATATTCATTTTTCATTGGTTTTTAAAAAAACAACTGTTTCCTACAAACTGCAAAAACCTACACGATCAAAAAGTATGGAACAATAGTTTTTTTTTTTTAATTACCGACGAAAAGGAGGTGTTTTTTCCCCCATGCAATTGTGGCCAAAAAAAGTACCTTAACAATAAAGGTACGAAGTTATAGGAAAAAAATCGCAGAATCTGAAAAAAAAAATATTGGATTTAATAATGCATTTGTACCACCTGAAATTGTCGAAAAAAAAAGATGCTAAAACTTGGAACCCAAGAATTTTAATCCGGCAATCTCGTGATTAATTTCTCCGAT
This sequence comes from Eugnorisma glareosa, assembly GCA_947578425.1. Lineage (NCBI taxonomy): Eukaryota > Metazoa > Arthropoda > Insecta > Lepidoptera > Noctuidae > Eugnorisma > Eugnorisma glareosa. Next base: position 16,645,256 of record OX387979.1, read on the forward strand.
GATGCGTTTCGTTACTTCATTTTATACACGTATGAAAACCTAAAAATATACTATTTAGAATAAGTTTTGTATTAAATATAGGCTATTTTTCCCCGGCACACTTTTTTTGTGAAACATTATGGGATCAAGAAATTAAAAAATACATTTATTTCACATTTCAGATTATTTTTTGCGTTTGGTTAGCTACTGGCCAAAAGACAGTGCTCCAGGGTCGATAATTTACTATTTTATTCCCTTTGTTGTTGTCGTTGTCAATATTGTCATTCAGATTATTCTAGCCCTTGTCAGACGACCGATCTCGAAAGAGTTTAATAGGTATTTTGACAGATGGAATAGTTTGACAGCCGCCAGCGCTGTTAAGAACGTTTGTTTGAACGCAGTTACGATTCGAGGTAGTGTCTTTTCATTTTCTTTTATTTCTTAATCTATCGAATATTGAAGGATTTTAAATACTGCTAATAACACGATGTATTGGAAAGAATTTAAATAGTAATTTGTACCTCGGTACATGTTTTGGCCGAAAAAAAAAACACCTCCTTTTCTGGTACACACGGCACACATCAAGCTATACATTTCCAGTTTATGCTGATCTCGCATTGTATAGGATTTCCGTACAATGTGAGGTCAGCTTATACTGGAAATGGTATAGCTTGATGTGTAGCCGTGTGTACTTGGTAACCATTTTTAGCATCGGTGCCACTCCCACCTTGTTTAACTAAAATTACAAACATCATTTTTTTTAATCTAGTTCAGAAAAAGCAGTCGTATTACTTAAGGCCATTTTTTATACAAAACGTTATACTCAGTGTCGTTATTAAGTTTAAATCGATTTAAAAAGTAGTAGCTTGCTACAAAGAGTCGAACTGGCAATCCTTTTAATCATAGTAACATCTCTTCTGTGTCTCTTGCAGTGCACTTTCTGCTTGCAATTCTTTATGCAAAAATCTACCCTGTAGCTATACATACAGAAAACAATTTACTTTTATTGTAACAACGACCCTTTTTAAAGCTACAACACACAACGAAATAACCTCTCTCTCAAGGAGATTATTCAAATAGGTTGATTAGTTCTAAAACAAACTCTTTTGTTTCAGACATAATAATTTTTGACTTTAATCTATTGGAAATTGATTTCTACCTGTCATTTTGCTTTATAATATTTTCTTTACCACTGCCTCGTTAGTAGTCGCAAGCGCAACTGCTGAGCATGAGGTCCTCGGTTCGATTCCCAGGTCAGGTAAAGTGTTATTGGGGTTTTCAATCAGGAATTTCTCAGTAGCAGCCACGTAGACTGAATTTGTGCCCGGTTGATGGCAATAGGCTCGCCCCCTATTGGGACATGAGACTTAAACATAACTGGTGAACTGTGGGTGTACTATTAGGTACACCTCTGCCTAACCCTTCGGGGAATACAGGCGTAATGTTATTTATTTATTAATTTAATTACAACGGCTGTTAAACCAATTATGGTAACTATAAAAGAACTAAAAGAGTTATACATACAATTAAAATAAACAAAGTAAAGGTTCACACTTTAATAAATTCCTTTCACAATACTTCTGACATGCCAATAAAATCTTCGTCCATCCATCCGCAACCAGATCGTCTGTTGGATTAGAACCCAAGAGATCATTAAGCGCGGCCAGAGTGCGAGGAATTGGCGACTTAACACGTGCAACAGTGTGACATGGAGGCACGGCAAACAGCCTGTGCTTTCTGCCCCGGCGGTAATTGTCCGGAACAAAGAAGCGCGCCAGCAAATTAAAAAGATCAGGAGTGGGTGAGTTATGTGACATAAGCAGCCCTAAAGATCATGTCAATCCCATTGAAAGATGTTCTGTTGTTTCTCCAACGGAGTCTGGATTTGTGCCCAGTTGATGGCTATTTCTCCGCTACAATGCACACTTAACTTCATTGTTGAAAATTGAATGCTCCTTTGTAGCTAAATAAACCATTGCAAATTATGTGTACCTTCATTGCAAATTGTCCCGTGAGATATCTCGGAAGAAAATCCGTTTTACGGAATAAGAAGCGGCGATTTCTGTACTATACTTTGAGGTAATATTCATGAATGTAAATAAATTAGCAACAAAATTATCCCACAGTTAGCGACTGGATTAAAACAAAGAATTGAGTTATCAACCAAGCCTGTTTTGTACAAAGAGGCCGAAGAATAAAAAGGTTGGCGAACTGCCAGGATTGCGAACTGGAGGACCTGTTTATGAATATTTACAATCTTTAAACTGCTACACGTTTTTGCTAATCACATGATACTATTCATTCTTAAGGGGGTAAAGCAGAAAGTTGGCAACGTCGCACATAGTTTTCAAATACATCATTCATCATCCGCGTAGCGTTTTTCCAACTATGTTAGGGTTGGCTACCAGTGTAACTGGATGCAGCTAAATAACAGTATTTTACACGGAGCGACTGGCTGTCTGACCTCCACAACCCAGTTAGTACTGGTTAATACGATACCCCTTGGCAAAACTGGTCAGAATTTCAGACTACTGACAACCTGTAACGACTGTCAAATACCTATCTAAAAATGACAGCCGGGACCAACGGCTTAGCTCTCCGAAGCACGGAGGAAAGTGCCTCGGAGAGCACGTTAATCGCTCGGTATGTCACCCATCCGCGGACCAACCTAGGCAAGTGTGGCTAAACCTGAAGCTCGACCTGAGCACCTGTTACTACTTAGCCATGTACATAGGTATTATGTTTAATTAGTAATATATCTACCGACTCCAATAAGGGAAACACGCGTATTTGGTTAACGGCTATTTGCCAATAGTCAAATAAACTGTTTGTACAGACACAAAATAAACATTTATATCCGCCAGAACACTATACTCATTTTCCAATAAAATTAGACCGTTTCTTAAAGGCTTTTTAATGTAAGTAGGTATCTGGGCAACCGAGCTCTGTTCGGGTGAAAATAGAAAAAAAACGATTACTAACTAAATAAATATTGCAACATTCATCGAAATCGTTAGAGCCATTTCCAAGAAAGTGGTTCCAAATAAATATATGTCGAAGGTAACCCCTGCCTAACCCCTAAATGTCACGCTTGCAATCCCTTGAAGGATTGCAAGCGTGACGTTATGTTATGTTTGATATACCAAAAAGAGTTCTTAAAGAACTTGAAGTTCTTTTAAACAGCAGTCTTATAATTCTAGAAAGATGCTAGTGGATATCTATTTGACATGATTTCTTCAATAGGCTCGTTTCCTACTGCACACAACTGGTTGTATGAGCGTACTATTTACACTTCAGAACTAACTTTTCTCGGAATTATATCTGCTTGATGTTAGGTACGTTATCGAACGAATTACAATCTTCACAGGGCGCGCGGTGCATCTTCTCGCCCAACTATTCCTCTGAAATATTTATAAATAACATTTTGATGACCGTTCGCTACTTAACTAACGTAAATCTGCCAATAACGCTTCTATAAAGTTTTAATATATTAAGTCTGTTAATTATTCTGGATGGGGACCATCCATTACATGCCGAGTTTCCTTCGTGCATTGGAAATCACGTTACCCATAGGTCGCGGCTGTCATAGTTCGGTAAAGGCTAGGCAGACGATGATAACTGATTGCTTTTTTATTTATTTATTTAATTTAATTTATTCTCTCTTCACAATGTTGGTTTCCTTAAAACAAACAATGTTTTTTGTTTTTGACTAGTACTACTAGTATATTCCACCATTGGAAGAGACTGGTTGACGACCCGAATGGCGCAGCGGTAGTGAGGCTGCCTTACGTTCTTATGGTCCCGGGTTCGAATCCCAGTAGGAGCAAATGTTTGTGAGATGAGCATGGCCATTTGTTTCTGAGTCATGGATGTTTATATGTATAATAAGTATGTATTTACAAACAAAAAGTATCTATGTATCTATCAACTATCTGGTGTCCACGACACAAGCCTCGTTGCTTAGTGTGGCACCTAGATGGCGCTGTGTGTAATGTCCAGCGATATTATTATATTGTTGTTTCCTTTATTTAACTTTTATACAAATTATTTACATTTTTAAATATTTCTTATAAAAAAACAATATAAAAACATTTAAAAATATAAAAAATTGTTGCCCGCCGGTATCGGGAACAGGGTCCAAGCTACCGGTGGTCAGGGCTCCAGAGAGAGAAACCTCCTAACAATACGAGCCGTGTCCAGGAGTACTGCTTTCTGTATCAAGCCCTTGATCCAGCTGCCTAACGAGAGCCTCCTCAGGTATTCATCGAGGCTCTTAGCAATTAAGCCATGGGCTGATACGACTATCGGCACAATGATCGCTGAGTCCACATCCCACATGTCGACAACCTCGCGAGCCAAGTCAAGATATTTTATTTGCTTATCTTTCTCGGCTTTCACGAGGTTCTCATCATGCGGGACCGTTATGTCAACAATCATTGCGCGCCGCTCTGATCGATCCACCACCACTATATCAGGCTTATTGGCTAAAATAGTCCTGTCAGTGATGATGGATTGATCCCAGTACAATGTGATATTGCCATTTTCGAGAACTGGGTCGGGCACATACCTATAGTACGGCACTTCCGATTCCACAAGTCTGTATTTTAGAGCAAGTTGCTGATGGATAATCCTGGCTACAAGGTTGTGTCTATGCAAGTACTCTCCGTTAGCCAAACGAGAACACCCAGAGATAATGTGACGGATTGATTCACCTGGACGGTGGCATGCCCGACATATGTCAACCGTGCCGTCCTTCACATATTGTTGTTATTATTACTGGTGCCTGAAGTAGGTCTTCGAAGAAGCCCGTGTTACAGGTCACCAGGGCCCCCACAGCAAAATAATATAGTAAAAGGTTTAAAGTCGTCTTGTGTGAACATCATTCATGGTACCAAGAAGATCACAAAGAGACAATCAGATTAATAAAGTTAAAAATAATAACAAACAGTAAAAAAAGCAAAATTAAAAATGGAGAAGTAATGGTTCATAGGAAAGTGTAGTGTCGGGTATGAATGTTTGTTGGAGTGTATGAATGTCTGTTGCAGTGTATGAATGTATGTTGGAGTGTGCGAGAGCAAGTATGAGATGTAAAACAGCCACGGGAGAGAGGACAGAAGGAAATTTATTTGAGAACTGCCAAAAGAAATGTTTTAACTATTTTGTGACAAAGAGAGGTGGTATTAGGATCAAGATCAAGAGTGACATTTAGTGTTTATTATTCATAAGGCTTTAAAATAATCATTAGCATCAACCAAATCTCTTTTATTGAAAAACATATTTGAAGTTCTACATCCAAAAGGCAGAAAAGATTTCTGGTGCAAAATACTGGCAGCAAAACTATTTTGTTCTTTTCTCATCCATATGAAAACATTTATCGCATCGTTCCTATTCAAAAGAGCTTTTCAAGTGTAAGCCGTTGCTACAACAGAATCTCTTCAATATTTTACGCCTTATCGTCTGCAGAATTCGTTTCCTCCTAAGGAATGCAAAACGAAGCTTCTCGAAAATTCTGGCGACGCGATGTTGGCAAAATTGCAATGCAGGTACAAATTATATTGTCTTGGTCCAAAACGACCGACTTATCACCGGAAAATGTTTCAATGAAGAAATTCTTTTAGTTAAGGGTGCATTTTGAAAAGTGGCAACGTCGCGTCGTCGTTGCAATTGGCTCTGAAATATTTCGCGTTTTGGATTAATTGTATTTCTTCTTTATATTATGTAGTGTACTGAAATATGAATAACATGCTAACCCGCGTAACTTTGTCTGCGTCACATAAGAGAGAATACTCGTAGGCACCTATGATACAATTCTAAAGGATCTGAAACTTAAGCCCCGAGCCGCTCAAGAACCATAGACCAAATTTTATAAAATTTGGTACCTACAGTGCTAATTTAAATTCACACGGACGAAACCAGGAGAAACATTATTTGTATGTCAGTAATGGGTAATATTTATTGGTTAATTTGAAAATTGTTTTTTTTTTACATACGTTGAGAGTATTATTATTATTTATCGTACATAGGCTATTTTTAAGATAAATCACGCTATAATCAGTGAGACTGAAATTATAATAAACAATGTCACGGGAACAGGAATAATAAAGGAACGCTGGTACCGCGGGCGCATTTTTATTGTAGTGTTACCACTACAACAAAAATGCGCCCGCGGTACTTGATCACTATTTTGCTGCGGAGTTATTTTAAAACTGTGATAATATATCTCACAGGACATTCAATAAAATTGAAAATGATTTATGGGCAATTCTGTTCAAAATTAAATATTGGTTATGAATAACGTATTTATTTGGATTAGGATTAATACGATGTTTATAAAAACACCTTCGCAGAAAATGCATTATTTTAGAACTATCATAAAAAAGGTTATATTGAGACAGCCTTAAAAGATAGACATAACTATGCAATCACGGACTTTTTTGAAGAACTTTTTAAGGAGGAACAATTCCGTCATACATGATTGTTGCTTGACCATTACGAAACGGAAGCTCTCAAAAAGAATACATTTTGCTTCTATTGGCTGTAGCGCGGTGGTATAATACAGCCTATTCTCAATAACTGGTTTCTCAAACACTTTGAACCGGTAGTTTTTGAGATTAGCGCGTTCAACTAAACAAACAAACAAACTCTTCAGCTTTATAATCAGCCTTTACAATATTAGTGATTATTTGATTTTGAACCATTTTTCAACATTTTTATTTTAGGTTTATTTTTTTATTTTTTTATTTCATCAAAAGTTACACAAGAGTATTTTCCAAATCTTCTGCCAAACTACAGGACAGTTTGTCGGCAGAACCTTTTCCTGTTTTTATTTGGGTACTTGCATTTTAAATATTTGAATTATCACCGCGTGTCGTTGACTGGCGCGTCATGGAGGGGGTGGAGACCTATTCCGACCACCGGTATATCCGGTTTGACGTCTCCGCCCAGACCCCAAGCGCGCCGGTCCTACAGGCCCCGAGTGGTCCGCGTTGGGCGCTGAAACAGCTGGACCGGGAGCTCCTCCTGGAAGCCTCGATCGTGCAGGCCTGGGTGACATCACCGGACAGGCCTGCCGACGTCAACAATGAGGCGGGTTGGTTCCAGGAGGCCATGTCCGATATATGTGACGTGGCTATGCCCCGGGTTCGGTCAGAAAGCGCCCGGCGTCAGGTGTACTGGTGGTCGCGAGAGCTGACGTCTCTGCGCGAGGCGTGCGTCGATGCGCGGCAACTGTACGCCAGGCATCGCAGGCTCCGCATCCGCCCTCCGGATGCGGCGGCCATTGAGGCGGTGCTGTATGAGGGATACAGAGCGGCGAAGACCGCCCTCCAAGAGGCTGTCCTGCGGGCCAAGGATGTGGCCCGCGAGGAGATGCTGGAGACTCTCGACAGAGATCCGTGGGGGCGCCCTTATAAGATGGTGCGGGATAAACTCCGCACCAGGGCCCCTCCGCTGACGCAGAGTCTCCGGCCTGAGCTCGTGGAGGACGTGGTGAGCGCTCTGTTCCCTTCGCGAGGGGAGCACACTCCCCCGCCTATGGCTCCGCCGCTTGCGGTGCTGGAAGCGGACCACCCAGAGGACGATGACGACATTCCGGAAGTGACCGGGGTAGACCTGAGAGTGGCGGTAGGCAGGCTTAAGGCCAAAACTACCGCCCCGGGACCCGATGGCTTACCTGGCAAAGCCTGGGTCCTGGCCTTGGAGGCTCTCGGGCCCCGACTGGAGGGGCTCCTAAGCGCATGCTTGGAGAGAGGCCAGTTCCCGCTTCGTTGGAAGACGGGGAAGCTGGTCTTCATACGGAAGCCGGGGCGCCCTGCGGACTCTCCGTCCGCATACCGGCCCATCGTGTTGCTCGACGAGGTGGGCAAACTCTTTGAAAGAGTCATTGCCAACCGCCTCGCCGGGCACCTGGGATGGGGCCGGTTCTTGCGGAACACCAGTTTGGTTTCCGCAGGGGGCGCTCGACGGTGGACGCCATCATGCGCGTGAGAGCCCTCACGACGGGGGATGCAGTGTCCCGGGGTGGGGTGGTCTTGGCGGTGTCTCTCGACATCGCCAACGCCTTCAACTCCATGCCCTGGAGCTGCATCAGGGAGGCACTCCGGTATCACCGGGTGCCGACCTACCTTCGTCGTGTGGTCGGGGACTACCTGTCGGACAGGTTTGTCATTTACCCTGGTCACAGCGGAGAATGGAACCGGCGAGAGATGTCGTGCGGTGTTCCACAGGGATCGGTTCTAGGGCCGCCCTTGTGGAACATCGGGTACGACTGGGTGCTGCGCGCCGACCTCCCTGACGGCGTCAGCGTAGTTTGCTACGCAGACGACACGCTGGTGCTGGCACAAGGGAGGTCGCACGAGGCGGCGGCCGAGCTAATGACACGCGGGGTTGCGATGGTCGTGGAGAGGATCCGGCAATTGGGTCTCGAGGTGGCATTGCACAAGTCCGAGGCCATGTGCTTTCATGGGCCTCGGAATGCGCCACCGTCGGGATCCATGCTCACAGTAGGAGGGGTTTCCATCGGCGTCGAGCCGACGTTGAAGTACCTGGGTCTCGTCCTCGACAGCCGGTGGAACTTCGTGGAGCACTTCCGACGTTTGGCCCCCAAACTGGAACGGACCGGGGCTGCCTTCAAGCGGCTCCTGCCCAACCTGGGGGGTCCAAACGCCTCCTGCCGGAGGCTCTACGCGGGGGTCGTGCGGTCCATGGCCCTTTACGGGGCCCCGGTGTGGGCGCGTTCCTTGAGGCGGCGAGCCGCCCACTACCTGAACGCGCCCCAAAAGGTGGTAGCCGTAAGGCTGGCCCGGGGATACCGCACGATCTCCGGCGAGGCGGCGAGCCTCCTTGCCGGATTGCCGCCATGGGATCTGGAGGCGATGGTCCTCGCGCGCCTACACGAATGGCGCGTGGAGGCACTACGCCGGGGGGTAACTCCGCTGCCGCGGCAAATTGTCGCTCAGCGGACAGACCTCCGGCGCGATCTCATGGCGACATGGAGAGAGCGACTATCGCAACCCCGTGCAGGGCACGCCACAATAGTGGCGATAAGTCCCCTCTTTGAGGAGTGGCTAGAGAGGCGCCACGGCGCCCTCACCTTCCGCCTGACGCAGGTCCTCACCGGACACGGTTGTTTCGGGAGGTTCCTGCACCGAATCGGGCGAGAGGAAACGCCCGGGTGCTACCATTGTGAGGATCGACCGGAGGACACGGTGGAGCACACGGTGGAGATCTGCCCCGCGTGGGCGGAGCACCGCCGTGTCCTCGTAGCGGCGATCGGCGGCGGCGACCTCTCGCTTCCGGCCTTGGTTCAATCCATGGTCCGGAGCGAGACGGAATGGGACGCCGTCACCTCCTTCTGCGAAGCAGTCATGCTAGCGAAGGAGGTGGCGGAACGTGAGAGGAAGAGAACCTCACGTCCCAGCCGCCGCGGGAGACGCACCGGGTGTCGGGGGCCACGTGGTGGCCCCCGGCCACCGTAGGCGCGGGCCTGTGGACGGTGAGCTATGGGCTAGCTCGCCGTCCGTCCGTCTTATGACGACAGGCCGTGTCGACGGCGCGTTCGTGTTCCACGCGCGCCTCAAGGAGAGTCAGCAAACAGGGAGGGGTCCGTAAGGACCGACGCCTGCCAGGGTTGCGGGACTGTTCGAAAGAGATACCGCGGCCCTGGAACACAAAGGGCAAAGGAAGGAACATGGATGGGTTTTAGTCAGTAAAAGTCTGACACTCCCTCCTGCTCAGCCCAGAGCGGGAGGGGTTATTTGATGATTTCCGATCGGTAAAAAAAAAAAAAAAAAAAAGAGGTTATGCCCGCGGCTTCGCCACATTTATAATGTGTAAGTAATAGGATACAGACAAAATCATCAAAGAAATTAAATATTGAACAGGTATTGGCGACGTTGTCAATTTGCACAACGCACCCTTAAGCAGAACATTGAACATTTGTTACAGAGGAAATGAGACATTTCCTTAGATGCTTCACTTTTGTTTTTTCCTGCATTGGATTGTTTAAAATGTCTTTCTGGTTTTATGTTATTTATTGATAAGGAAGGAAAACGTAAATAACAGTAACTTTGGCAGCTTCAGTTGAATAAGTGGATACTTAAAATTGTTTGAAAACACAGAACTGCCTCGTTGGTCTAATAGTCGCACGCTCGACTACTGAGGATGAGGTCCTGGGATGAGGACCTGGTCGGGCAAAGTGCTTTTTCTATCAGGAATATCTCAAAAGCAGCCACGTTATGTAGATTCGTGCCCGGTTGATGGCAATAGGCTCGCCCACTATTACAATGGGACTTAATGATAGCTGGAGTAACGAGGGTGTATTATTAGGTACACCTCTGCCTAACCCAAGGAATTTAATAGTTTTTTCTTTTTTTAATTGTCTTTTTTGTTTTTACTATCGACACTTTTAATGTACACATCTTGCTACATGATCGTTCTCACACACCATCTCAACATGAATAATGTAACCAAGGTTTTGTAACAATATGCTGATTTAAAAGAGTGTCCATGGAGTTTCTTGCCCGTTCTTCTCCATAGAGATCTACGCTGGGGAATGGGCAACTACAGAACTTTCAGTTTTTATGCCCTGTGACTGGGCCTGTAGCTACATTTCATTGTTATCTTTGTTTCGACAATTCAAAAGTGCCTGTTACTGGCCTACTTGAAATAATTGCTTGGATTTTGATTTTGAACGGGGATTACAGCCGTGATGTTATATAAACACCCACAGACACACTCTACACATTTTTCTAAATGAGTGAGTCGGGGCTAACGTCATTAGCTGAACATAAATCCAGACAGTGGACACACTGGTCACATAAAGTAGAAAGTAGCAAACAAAACAAAAGAATACAAAGGCTCTTTCTTCTAACTTAACTTAATAGGTACATCTGTGTTCACATGATGCTAGTGCATTCGTGTACAAGTTCTTATCTTAATGCACTCATCTGCACTGTTTTAGTACAAAGACTAAGCTGATTAACTATCTACTTAAGACCTCGCCACATCATCATTCTCTTGCAGGATCTATGAAGTTGCCGTTCTACAATACTGGCAATTTGAAGTGTAATTTCTGTGTTTTTGGCAAAGAATTCTAAATTCGAATGAATTTTATGTAAAAATATGATGGAATTCTATATTCAAATGCAGTAATTTGTTCATTGATTAGTGTTTTGTTTTCATGACTATTGAATGCTCAAATACTAATGCAATGTTGGAGTTATTATTTTTACCGCTAACTCGGCTACCCCGGGCATTGAAACATTTAACAACGCGCTTTTATTTAATAACTAGCTGTTGCCCGCGGCTTCACGGCGGAAATTATCCCACGGGCACGTTATAAATTATAGCCTATGGTACTCGCGGATAATGTAGCTTCCAATTAGTGAAAATTTTTTCAAAATCGGTTCAGTAGATCCAGAGATTACTATACTAACTTACAAATGTTACCTCTTTATAATATTATAGGTAGTATAGATTAATTTAGGTGCAGCTTTGTATTCCTGAAAACTAGCACTAAGCTGTTTAGTTATTTTACACACCACACGTAGCAGATTTTATTGTATTTGCACAGAAATTATTTAACATCTCAACATGAATGATGGTAACAAAGTTTTGTAACAATATGCTGATATAAAAGAGTGTCCATGGAGTTTCTTGCCCGTTCTTCTCCATAGAGATCTACGCTAGGAAATGGCCAACTGCAGTACTTTCACAGTGTTTATGACTTGTGACTGTGACTACGCTAGCTAGATTTCATTGTTCTTTGTTTCGACTGTTCAAAAGAGCCTGTAACTGGCCTACTTGAAATTAATGCTTTGATTTTTGATTTAGTTTTGAATTTCCCAAAACCAAACATTAAACTAAATTCCATGTATGTATACGTGGAATTTAGTTGAATGTTTGGTTGGACGGTACAAAAGCGGAATAGTTTCCTACTAGTTAAAATTTAACTGAATTTTGGATGAATTTGGATCCTCCTCTTCCCATTACACAACATCACAATGTGAACCCCGCAGCGTTAGGCAGAGGTGTACCTAATAGCTATTTATACACCCACGTTTTTTCGAGAGACTCAAAATGGGGTCTATCCAACGGCAAGAGATGACAGTATAAGTGATTGCTCGGTCCCCGGAAATGGTAAAAAATGGGGCATCGTGGGGATTGAGATGATTTGATAGGTCTAACATATTCTTATACTCTTATACTCCCATGAGAAATACCATTCGTTAAAAAAGGTGGAATAAGGAAATATTTTCCTTAATAATTGCAACGTCTCTCGGTTTGACAATGCGCTTATAATTTGACAACCACTTATCCGAAACAGATGTTTTTTTTTGGAAATGTGTCCCAGTTACATTATAGTACTGCAGTCACCAGCGCATCAAATTACCACAAACTGTAAAATTTTCTCATTCGATTTTGAACTTAACCAGAAATAGTTTATGGTTTAAAATCGTTTGGAGAAATTTGACAGTTTGTAGTAACTTGATATGCTGCCTACTGTACATGCTGTTTGGCATTTATTTTGTAACGTTAGCCGACAAAAAAAAAACCAGCAAGCAGAGCCGCCACCGAACGAATCAATTTCCCTTCCCCAAATCGAAAAATAAACAAACTAAATCTATCCAAAAGGAAACAGTACTATAATAATCCTCTAGTCTTTCCGAAACAATTGGAACCACGGAATAGCCTTTGACAACAAATCGTTTTCTATAAAGGCGCTCCGTCACCGGAGCATTCGCCTGTAATGTATCAATCTAAGATTCGATTTTGAGCATTACGTTACAAATAGACGCTCCCGGTGAAGACGCATTATTTTGTAATATTAGGGGTTTAAAGTATGAAATTGCCAATTTGTATGGACGATTTCGTGAAAAGTGATTAATTTCCATACTAACATTTATATTTTTATTGTTCTTGGAAACGTCTGAACCGATTATGTATGATGCAATTGCAAACTATAGAGTGAAAAGCTGCGCTGCACTGCGTATCATTAATTTGGCTGAGATGAGAATGCTAAGGGGGGATGTGTGGTGTTACGCGAATGGATAAAATAAGAAATGAGTACTTACATATGAGGAAGTCTGAAAGTGGCGCCGGTGACTGAAAAGTTGAGTGGTAATCGGTTGTCATAGCATGTGATGCGGAGGAATGAGGAAAATTTCGTGGGAAAAGCTTCAAGTATGAATGAGGATGGGTATAAGTAGAGGCCAAAAAGACCAAAGAAATGATGGCTGGACTGTGTAAAGGATGATTTGGCAAGAAAGGAGGTGTCTGATGAGATGACGAGTAATAGAGAAGTATGGGAGACGAAGAAATACTGCGCCGACCTAAATTAATTGGGATACGGGCAAGAGAATGATGATGCTAAGATTTTTGCTAGAGTCTCCCCACTCATTGATGTAATGCTCGAATCTGAACCGGCTACATTAAGTTCAAATGCTCCCGGTGAGGTAGCGCCTTAAAACCCGACGATTGTCATTCCAGCGACGCGCGTCTTATCGCGAGGAACGTTTGAGTTCACAACGTAAGTCCCTAAAATATTTTACTGTCTCAGATTTGTTCGCAGAAAAATAAATACACTCTTTGTAAGATTTAGAGTCCACGAAATTGTGTTTCGGCTTTTATGGAGTGTGGAGTTTGAGGTGATAAGGGACTCTGCAATGTGTCTTCCGGTTCTGTTCGCGTTTTTGAAAACTCTTGAACTTATATCGTAGTGCAGTAATATTGCAATTGTAAAAAGTGCAGTTAGTGTATTGAACTATCTAGTAAATACTAGACATAATTTTAAGGTGTTTTTGTACTTTACTGGGAAAATACACAACATGGCGGCGTTTTTATTGTATTTTAACATGCGAACCTTCATCCAAGAGATGAGTTTAATGACCCACAAAAAACATTCCAGAATCATAAGTTTACGTACGTATAACTTTTATTGCCACAGAAACTACCAATAAACTATCAAAATGGATGTTGGTAAATGTCTTGTACAGGTTAACACATAACAATCTAAACTTACACTGTCACTGGTCATCTCTTTGCTGCCACGGTTTATTTTAATTACTTTATTTTGAAATTGTTGATTATTTTAATCTTTTAATCCGGACGCTCTTAATGTGCACGTCTTTCTACATCGTTCTCACATATATGTATAATCTCAACGTGAATGATGTAACCAAGATTTTGTAACAATATTTTGATTAAAAAGAGTGTCCATGGAGTTTCTTGCCCATTCTTCTACAAAGAGATCTACGCTTGGAATGTGCAACTACAGTACTTTCTCAAGTTATTATGCCTTGTGACTGTGACTGTAGCTTAGCTTTTTTTTTTGTTGGTCATTCAAAAGTGCCTTTAATGGTCTAATTGAAATAAATGCTTTGAGTTTGAGTTTGAGTTTTGTCACTTACGGGATATCTTCCGTGATTATCAATAGCGAACTCCCGATAATTCGACGCTGTTGCAAGAGCCATGACTGCGAGAGGACTGAAGAATGCGGGTATCTACCCGCTGTCTCCAGTAAATATAGTTTTAAACTAATGAGCGAGCAAACAGTTACTTAAACCAAAACAAAGGCAAACACGTTGAGAAAATACTGTATAATATGAATAGTGAGAGCGTGTTGATCTAGTGGTAGCAAGTGCGACTGTAAAGCATGACGTCCTGGATACGATTCCCAGATCTGGTCATAGAAAGGACCACTGCCCCGGACGGAGGCCAGCCCGCTTGGTCTCTAGGCATCGTCCCCTTTTTTTTTTTACCGATGGGAAATCATCAAATAACCCCTCCCGCTCTGAGCTGAGCAGGAGGGAGTGTCAGACTTTTGCTGACTAAAACCCATCCGTGTTCCTTCCTTTGCCTTTTGTGTTCCAGGGCCGCGGTATCTCTTTCGAACAGTCCCGCAACCCTGGCAGGCGTCGGTCCTTACGGACCCCTCCCTGTTTGCTGACTCTCCTTGCGCGTGGAACACGAACGCGCCGTCGACACGGCCTGTCGTCATAAGACGGACGGACAGCGAGCTAGCCCATAGCTCACCGTCCACAGGCCCGCGCCTACGGTGGCCGAGGGCCACCACGTGCACTTCAATGTCGGTTCGACGCCGATGGGAACCCCTCCTACCGTGAGCATGGATCCCGACGGTGGCGCATTCCGAGGCCCATGAAAGCACATGGCCTCAGACTTGTGCAAGGCCACCTCGAGACCCAATTGCCGGATCCTCTTCACGACCATCGCAACCCCGCGTGTCATTAGCTCGGCCGCCGCCTCGTGCGACCTCCCTTGCGCTAGCACCAGCGTGTCGTCTGCGTAGCAAACTACGCTGACGCCGTCAGGGAGGTCGGCGCGCAGCACCCAGTCGTACCCGATGTTCCACAAGGGCGGCCCCAGAACCGATCCCTGTGGAACACCGCACGACATCTCTCGCCGGTTCCATTCTCCACTGTGACCAGGGTAAATGACATACCTGTCCGACAGGTAGTCCCCGACCACACGACGAAGGTAGGTCGGCACCCGGTGATACCGGAGTGCCTCCCTAATGCAGCTCCAGGGCATGGTGTTGAAGGCGTTGGCGATGTCGAGAGACACCGCCAAGACCACTCCACCCCGGGACACCGCATCCCCCGTCGTGAGGGCTCCCACGCGCATGATGGCGTCCACCGTCGAGCGCCCCCTGCGGAAACCAAATTGGTGTTCCGCAAGATCCGGCCCCATCTCCGCCAGGTGCCCGGCGAGGCAGGCATCGTCCCCTGGGGCAGTAACGTGTAAAACTCCACGCTATGCGCGCTTTTCTTGCGAAGGGGAGGGACGTCATCTCCCTCTCCCATGATAGTTTCGCAGAAGGACTTCGCGCTGCCGACCACTGAGTGAACTACGGTCGTCAGCGGCAGGTCCCCATGGTCCTATCTCAGTAGTAAATACTAAACTACTACTACTACTCTGTAAATACAGAGTCTGGATTTGTACCGGGTTGGTGACAATATGCTTCGTGCCTTATTACATGGGCCTTGAACGTAACGGACGAAAAGTCGGTGAATTGTAAGGTACACCTCTGCCAAACCTTTCGGGGGTTACAGGCGTGGTGTTATGTTTATGAAATATTTTATTATTCAGATAGTCCTACAGAATACATCATCATCTGCCTAGCCTTTTCCCAACTATGTTGGGGCCGGCTTCCAGTCTAACTAGATGCAGCTGAATACCAGTGTTTTACATGGAGCGACTGCCTATCTGACCTCCACAACCCAGTTAGTACTGGGTAATACGATACCCCTTGGTGGGACTGGTTGTCAGACTTTTTGGGCCACTGACTACCTGTAACGACTGTCAAAGATCTACAGATGACAGCCGGAACCAACGGCTTAACGTGCTTTCCGAGGTACGGAGGAAACTCGGTATGTAATGAGCGGTAATTCATCCACGGACCAACCTAGGCAAGCGCGGCTTAACCTAAAGATCGACCCGAGCGGCTGTTATTATTACACACTAGCAAAACTTAAAAGTTTTAGTATCATTTTACTAAATATTGTTTCGAACACAAATGGAAGTGTTTCCAAAACATTTTTCTCGCTACTAGTCGAACAAGAAATCACTGCAACCGATTTGACACACGTTGTCAGTAACTTTTCCTGTTATTTGAGACGTATTTTCTTTTGTCATTTTAATGTATTGATAGTAATAATACGCTTTGAACGATATTATTAAGAACTTAAACAACGTTGCCCAATCTTACATACACCCGTAGTCGAAAGCAAAGTGAGCGGTGCCGCCGCCGCTGCAGCCAAGGCGACGCGCGTCGGCGCCTTGCAAGCGCCCTCTGTGAGCGTCTGGGGTGGTTTGCGGCCGATAAGTGTTGCCAGCGACAAAATATGGTGATTTTCGATCGTAAAGTTGTTAAATCAGTTTACCTACTTTTTAAAAAACTATAAAATAATTGAAGACAACAGTGTTCCTCAAGTATCTAAGTAAAAATATCTATTTAAATAGACAATTTATAACGCTGCAACTAGGGTT
This sequence comes from Eugnorisma glareosa, assembly GCA_947578425.1. Lineage (NCBI taxonomy): Eukaryota > Metazoa > Arthropoda > Insecta > Lepidoptera > Noctuidae > Eugnorisma > Eugnorisma glareosa. The sequence goes on from OX387979.1 coordinate 16,662,242, forward strand.
TAAGTGTTTAATGTTTCACTATAGACTTCATTTTTTTTCCAACGTTCTCTACCCCAGTCCTGGGTAAAGACCAGGCTCCATTCTTTCCACTTATCGCGAACCTCCGCGTCTTCCTTCCAGTTCTGACGGAACCTGTTCAGTTCGTCCCGCCATCTCTTTCGTGACCTACCGCGACCCCGCCTCACTGTGTCACATTGGCTAACGATCAACCTGTTGTACAAACACAAAACCTTTATATAGCCAGTTTTGTTTTCGTATTTAAGTAACTTTTAAACGACAAACAAAACAGACACATCTACGAGCTTGTAGATAAGTGTTTTCTCATGTCACCACAGTATTTGTTGAAGAGACACTTTCAAAGACAGTTTTCAAACAACACATCGGTGTCAACACTGTCGTTATTGTCGGTGTTACTTCGCGCCATATTGTGAGTTGTCATGGTAAACAAAACGACTTAGATAGACAGACAATCACTACACACCACTATAACATACTTTTTTTTTACGGATGGGAAATCATTAAAAATGACCCCTCGCACTCTGGGCGGAGCGGAAGGGAGTGTCAGACTTGTACTGACTAAAACCTATCCATGTTGCTTCTTTTGCCCTTTGTGTTCCAGGACCGCGGTATCTCTTTCGAACAGTCCCGCAACCCTGGCAGGGCTATAACATACTCAAACACACATTTGCAACTCTTCAGGTACACTCCTACACACTCATTCACGCTCTACTGTTAGCAATGTATTGTATAGCTATTAAATTGTAAATCCGTTTTTGGCTGTAGGATTAGTTTATATAGTTTAAGATAAAATCTTAAAGAGCTGTGGATTTTGTGAATAATAAATAAATAAACTTTTTTAAGATATGTGGTAAAAGGGTAAAAATAACGTTTTGGATGAAAACGTCCAGAGTCGCAAAAAATGCCTTACGGTGCAAGCGCCACGGCATACCGCGAAATTCAAACTCCACTCCCCCCTCTCCACTCTTCTTCTTTTTTGCAATTTGCTGGCCAGTGTCAGGCTGTATGTAGAACTAACTACGATTTTCTATGCACGTAATGTCCCTGCGACAAATAAATATTTTTCCGTGCATCTTTTTCTTTTAATAAAGAGGCTAACTCTTAAACTACCCAAACAAAGTTATTAAAAAAAATTGGGACCACCAAAACACAAACGTAAATCGGCTCAGTAATCGGTGTACGAGCAGTACGGCCGAACACATACCTCCTCCTTTCTAAAAGTCGGAAAAAAAAAACATTTTCCTTAACCCTTTCAATAAAACATGCAACATTAATGTTCGGGACGATAAATTGTTATCATTAAAGCGACTTCAATTCGGACACCGTATAAAGTGAACATAACAGCGCCATATCACTCGTCTGAACATAAAATAAAAGAGAAACGATTGTGGACTTGTTACACGCCATGGTTTACGAGGCATGGAACATTAAATAAAATGAACAAGGGATACTTTTTCACACGTGTAGTTACTTATCCGGAGTTTGTTTTTGTTTTATTTGAAAATAAGGGGAAAATGCGGAACATTGCTGATCAGACACTGATGTAAGCTTTCACGGTATACAACTAAACTTACATTGCCACTTACAGGATATGTTCATGATTATTCATTATTTTGAGCTACCGATGTTTCGACGCTGTTGCAAGCGCCATGATCGCGGGATTACTGGAGAATGCGGGTGGATGATGGTAAATAAATTGTTAGATGCAGACAAGTCTGTCTACCGTCTATCTGTGTGGTGCTTTGGAGTGGGAACTTATTAAAACCCTAAGAAAGGTTTTAATAACACTACACAGCGTCCCACTACGTGTTCTTAGCTTTTCTTTATTGTTATCCTGAAGCTACTCCTGAGCAAAGGCCTTCCCCCATTCCGTCCACTTTTCTCGCCAATAAACGAGAAAACCATCCAAGGCGTCCCGCCATCTTCTCCTCGGTCTACCGCGACTCCGTCTAGCTGTCTCAGGGCTTCAGTTTTGCTTATGCAGGCCCACAACTTTACCACACAGACATGTCCTGCCCAGTCCCAGTCCCATTTTAGTTTTGGACTTCTTAACTTTGCTATGTATAAAATTGTCGGCATACTACTACACACGAGGACGCTACGCACGAGTGCGCGGCTGGCAAACAAATGAAGCGCACGCTAACGTCGCAAACATCTCCATCCGTGCACATGCTATGCAGCAGTCAAATGTCACGTTGGTTTCGTAGTCGCTAGCGCGACTACTCAGCGTGGGGTCCTGGGTTTAATTCCGGGTCAGCCAAACAGAGTTATGGATTTCCTATCGAAAAAAAAATCCCAGTAGTAGCCCGGAGTTTGGAAGTTGGCGTTATGATACTCCGTGCCTCGAAAGTACGTTAAGCCGTTGGTCCTGCGCGTGATCTCTCTCTGGTCGTATCAGATTGCCGTCTCATCCGACTATGAGAGTAAAGGAACGGAGAGTGCACCTGTGTCCGCGCACACACTTGTGAACTTTAATATCTCCCGGGCTGATAGCTTATCTCCGCTGGAACTGGCCGCAGCGACCAAAAACGGTCAGGAAGACTAGTCGACGGTCAATAAGATACATAATAGTGATGACAAAATTATTTAGAGGATTTTCAATATTCTATTAGTAAAATGCAGGTTCCAATTTCGGCGCACAGAAAATTATCGAGATTTACGTATACCTACCACTTATAAAAGCGTGAAAATCAGTACAACTTTCAGCTGAAAATCATTCGAACAATATTCTTAATCCACTTGCCCCCGAACTCCACTTTTCACTCACCAGCCGAAAAGATAAGCGGCTTTAATCAAAAACTCCGTATTTCAAAATGAGAATAATAGCCCTGCCAACAGGGTTACCGGTTTCGGATTTACTGCTTTAGCCATTTGACTTTTTACACCTTTTCCCGCTAAATGTAAGCCAGCCTTGTCCGGAATTTCGTTAAGCTTTTTTGTCTGACAATTACCGGCTATCAGACAGAACAGAATTAACCCTTCCGCTCCGAATGTGCATTTAAATTAACTGCATTTTAAATGCAATGCTCATCATTGTCCTGCCTTTATCCCAATTCATTTGGTGTCGGCGCAGCATGTCTTCTTCTTCCATACTTCTCTATTACTCGTCTTCTCATCACACACCTCCTTTCTTGCCATATTATCCTTCACACAGTCAATCCATCGTTTCTATGATCTTCCTCTACTCTTATAGCGCATTTATCAACTGCTTTTTTGTTGTAAATGGGACTGCTGAGTTCCAGTGCTAGCTAATTAACATAAATCATGTAGAAAATTCCTTTGATTAAAAATAATGTCCTGTGACTGAACTACTTGATATTTTCAATCGCATTTTTGTATATAGACTGGGAATGCCATGAAGTATAATTTACTGTCGTATTTTCGTCTCCACCTTGCACAAAACTGAAACATTAGTGGCGGAATTTGAGTGCCCTGTGGGTACGCTTCTGCCTATCTCGTCAGGGAATACGAACGTGATTTTATGATAGAAATATTACAGCCAAAGTGACATACATGTTAGGGGTCGAGACAAAGGGTTTGTTTATCTAGGTACATAAATCACGAGTGCCGTGGGAAACATGCTTGTATTTGGTGAACCACAACTACAAGGATAGACACCAGAGAATTGACAACGAACTTGACATTGTAAGAGACAGGACTTGCGTTATATACAGAGTGGCGATGTTACCAGCATCATTCAAGGAGGTGAGTCTACCCGTCATGATAATCAACTTTCCCAAAAAAACTCCCGGTTCGTGAAAAAATGATACAAATTCCAATACAATATCGTCTACTGACTGTTTCGATACATATTATGCAAAGCTTTTTTTTTCATGGATCGGTTACGAGCTTGCCACATTTAAAAAAGTGTTTTTTTTAATTTATGTTTCAGTTATAATAATTTTTTTTATAGTCGCATTTTGAAATTTAGTTTTGTTTTCTTTGTTTTCTTTTTCATATTTTTTTATTGTTTGTCCTTGTGAATTCAATAAATATTTTTAATTTCTTTTTTTCTTGTCAAAGCCGCCAAAGCGTTTATTTTAGTGACACTATTAAGTAGCCAGTAAATGTATCCCTGCTTCGCAAGTTTTTTTTACGATTTAACAAAGCATCGAGATTTCATGCAAGTTGAATATTTATATTTTACACACTTGTACTCTTCAAAATTATTTCCTTAACTGATTATGACAACCACAACAAAATCCGATAAATAGTTGACTAAAATAAAGGGGTCACCCAGAAAGACTTGAATAAATTTTCAATAGATATGTATGGACTGGAAAGATACTTTTATAAATTTTCGAAAGCAAGAAGTTATTTTTTTTAGATATTTATTTCGTACCCTCTACAGTGCTAATTAAGAAAAATTAAACCAAAGGTTGACTGGTAGAGAATGCCTTATCGCATTAAGTCCACCTATGCACCACTATTGTACATGAAATTTAAATAAATAAATATTGGAAAGGCCGTTGCCGTGAGACAAAACATGGGGGTTATTATGACGTCTTAAAGCAGGAGTAATTCCAGTGGGGGAAAGAGACATAGCTTTACCGGTCGTCTAGCGCCATCTCTTTCCCACACTGGAATAACTCCAGCTTTAAGACGTTATGGTAGGTCACCTGGGCAACATAAAATAAATGTTATCTTTTTCAGAACTTGAGAGAATAATTGAAATACTGTGAAAAGTGGAAGGAACTAGAGCAGACGTATTCCCAGTAGTACACATGAACATGAGATACAAGAATGAAAAGGTATTATTTGGAAAAAAAAAACAATAAATACCTACCTATTAAGTCTAAATAAGTTCGACTAGAAAAAAAATAATACTGTTTTGTTGACATTACGTAGAAATAACTCCCTAGTTACACATAAAATAACTGTGTTATTCTCCTAAATGGATATTATATTACTGCTTTAATGTTTTCTAATACAGACAGTCATCAATAATATACATAAAGTTTCTGTTGCTTTCAGAAAAATACCTTATTTTTTGAGGACATCTTATCTTCGCTCTTAGGTTATTTACCCCTGAAAATGAGGGTAAAGAAATAAGTACGATTGGTATCAATTTAAACCATCTTACCAAACAATACTGAACAGCAGAAACTATTCCTAAAGGAAATGTAATCTTGGACAAAGGCTTTACGGCGTTTTCACAATACCCCAATTTTGTGGCCCACGAGGACCTAGATAAAGTGGCATGATAACTGCGTCATGATGATGGACAAGTCAAAAATGTTTACATCATTATTCTCTTACCTAATCCCAATTTATTTGACTGCCTCATCGGTCTAGTGGCCACAAGCACGACTGCTGAGCATGAGGTCTTGTGTTCGATTACCGGGTCGGGCAAAGTGTAATTGGGTTTTTCGATCAGGAATTTCTCAGTAGCGGCCATGGAGTCTGAATTTGTACCATGTTGATGGCAATAGCAACGGCCTCTGTTACATGGGACTTCGATATAATAAACATATACTTTCATAAGCATTCAGTAAAAATCTATTAAGTAGAAATTACAGACACAGCAATTTTATTTATTTGTATAGATGTAATTCGCCGCTGAAAATTGCTATCAATTTCAACCATTTTACCAAACAGATGTACTCAATAAAAGAAACTATTTGTAAAGGAAACGTTAACTTGGGCAGAGGATATGGGCGTTTTCACACGACCTCGATTTCGTGTGTTCAGATAGACTTATGTCTTGCTCGATTAAAACTCCCTTAATGAAACCGAGAGGCATTTGTTCTTCCCGTCATTGCGATATTTTTTTTGTACTGCACCATACCTGGGAACCTTCTAGTTTTGGAGGTACTATAGGACAAAGTTCCAACCTTTAAACACGATTTTTTTTCAAGTATGAATTTTGAATGTTCTAACTTTAGTTTAAATACCTCCATGACCCCTGTATAGTACAGTCCAGAAATCAATCAAAGTTCCAGTTCATATCTGGGTGATCACAGGTATTTACAAGGAGAACTGCTTATCCTCACCCTAATCGATAGTTTTACTTGAGGCACATTCTTCTTCGTCTTCTCGTGTCGATGACTCATATTTTGTCTGATCAGTACTTTTCGAACTGGCACAGCTATATCTTTTGGCTTCTTAAAGACCTGGAAGGTGCAGATAGTTGTGCACGACGGACAGGATAGAAGATGCGGCATATCTTGTGAGGGGGGAGCTCTTCCCTCACAAAGTGTCTGGCATAGGTCAATAAACCCTGGGGACACAGAGAAGAACCAAACTTATCGTTAGCTCACGCTACAACTTTTCAAAATCACACCCCTTTCTAACACAGGAAGTGTTAGAAAGGGGTGTTAAGGTTATCCAAATACGATATGACAGAACAAGATCCCAATCATCATCATCATCATCATTTCAGCCGAAAGACGTCCACTGCTGGACATAGGCCTCCCCCAAGTGTCGCCACATTGACCGGTCCCGTGCGACTCGTATCTAGCTGATCCCTTTCGGCCCCATCGGCAATCCGTTCTGCGAGTAACGTGCCCTGCCCACTCCAACTTCCACTTAAGTTTGGCAAGATCCCAATAATTCCTCATAAATGCAACTAAATTCTAATCTGATACAAAACTTGGAGTTACTGAACCTTCTCAGGTACTGAACGACGCGAGTCCGATAGTAGAACTTGGTGAGACGTTCATTGAGACGGCGCTGTTATCTAAATAACCTAATCTTAGCGAACGCTTAGTAAGGGGCCACGGACAGGGATTGGACGATAAATTAACGTTCGGATTAATGCTTAGACGGTCTTCTTTTGTTTTTTATTGAGTTAATAATGAATGTGCATTATGGTATTTTTGGAAGACTCCTTTCGAGGGTGAGATGGAGTACATTGAGGACCGATAGCACCATCTCTTTTTCAGACTGAAATTACTTCTCCAGGCCCTTGATAGAAAGAAAGAATTGATGCAACAAGAAATAAAATTAATTAAATAAACCTGTCACTGTTACTGGTCCATAGTAGGTAAAACTAGAACTAACTGGCATCTTCTTACAAACTCAAGAGAACGGTACTACGCTATGCCAACCCGAGGAAAATGTGGTACAACAAGCGTGCAGCCTACATAGTACCTACTACATTTCAAGGACAACATAACATAACAGAGGATTATTCAGAGGTGTACCTAATAGTACATCCACATTTCGCCAGTTATGTTTAAGTCCTATGTAATAGATGGCCACCCGGACACAAACCCAGACTCCTTGACCGCTGCTGAGAAATTCGTGATGGAAAAACCCAATAACACTATGCCCGACCTGGGAATCGAACCCAGGACGAGAATCGACCAGTTGTGCTTGCGACTACTAGACCAACGATTCAGTCACTACAGTTTCAAGGACATCCTCCATCTTAAAACTGAAACGAAGCATTTATTGCAAATGGACCAGTGACAGGCACTTTTGATTTGTCAAAAACAAAAAGATGAAGCAAGACATAACAGGCATAATAACGGTGGAAGGACTATAGATACTTATTTTTTTAAAAGATCGTTTGGCCAGATTACTAGAAAGAACAAGTAATTTAAGAACACCTATTTACTATTCCAAACACACTTAAAAATACACTTCCAGTTAAATTTCGCGCCTTATTTTCCCGCTGTTTATGGGGCCTTAAGCTTGGTAGCTTGCTTGCGAAGCTCCGAAATCCGTTCAAAGCTGATGTCATCTCACAAAACGTTTGGCGAACGTCCGGATAAACCGTCTTGCCGGATATTGGATGCGCCATCTATCGAACGAGCCGTGTAACTAAGATTGGAAGGAATTGTGGTTCTTGATTAAGGTGGGATATTAATATGGGTATTGGATTGCAAGGGGTTCTGCGAGTTATAATATATAAATTTTATAGGAAAGAGATTTTTGGGAAAAACGAAGGCCTAAGGAATACTTTTTCTTGAGGCAAATGTGGAACTATATTGGGGTTGGGTTCCAGTCTAACCGGATGCAGCTGAATACCAGTATTTTACATGGAGCGACTGCCTATCTGACCTCCACAACCCAGTTAGTACTGGGTATTACAAAACCCCTTGCTAAGATTAGTTGTCAGCCTTTCGGGCTACTGACTACTTATAACGACTGTTGAAGATCTGTAAATGACAACCAGAACCAACGGCAAAGGTTCAACGTGCGTACGGCACGGAGGAAACTTGGTATGCAATGGATGGTCACCCATGCACCGACCAGCCTAGGTGTTGGAGCGCCCGATGGATTCGTCGTAGCAGCGAGCGACGATGCGTCCTGTTTTAGTTTTAATTATTTAATGTAATAATTGGCTAGTCATTACTGCTTGTGTCATTACCACGTTAGTACACCGATTTGTAGTAATTCCGAATTCTCCTCGTTTTATTTTATCCAAGTCCTGTTTGCTTCCGTACATGGTCCTTCGAGCCGGATTGTGGTATCCATCAAGTTAATTCAAAGATTAATTAAATCAGCGTGGTTTAACCTGAAGCTCGAACTTAGTGGTTATTATTACACCACGAGCTCCTCTGAAGAAAATGAGGATACTATTGACAAAATTGTGCTTAACACGTTAGCTGCCACGTCAGGAACGTGCCTGACCCTAGTCGAGGTTTTACCGACGTGATTTTTTCGCATGACAGGCACAACATAACATTACGTCTGTTTTCCTCGAGGGTTTGGACAGACAGGCTGTGTAGTACACCCACATTTTTTTTTGTTAGGTTTAAGTCACATGTAAGAGAGTGAGCCTATTACTATAAAAATGAAAATGAATGTGTTAATTATTTGGTTACACTTTATTTATTCACGGCAACTTTCACATACACTCAGGACAAAACTATCGTCGGCGTCGACAAAATCCTACAGTGTAAATATTTTAATATTTCAACCCCCTAGTTCACATTCACTCTATACAAATCCTTTAAGACAATACAGGCTGTTACACAAATGAAGTAAAACACACATACCATAGGAAACCATTAACAAAACCTAAGCACACACTCAAACAATTGCTCAAATTGAAGACAAAATTATGCTTCGTTTACACAACCCAACAATTAAACCGAGATACATATAATTTTCTAAACACAGAAATCAAATATAGACATACCTAAGGGGTAAAGCAGACTAGCTACTTTTGGCATCGGCAATTGACGGCTAAGTCCCTTTTTGAAAGCTTGATACCACGGTTGTACACACTCATACAACTATCAAAAAAGAAAAATATAAATTAAAAAAAAAAGTTTTCCTTTTTGTATATGTATATGCACCTTGTTTTTTTAATAAGTATTTAAAGAATATTTATTTAAATTGGATAATTTAATTGTACTTCCATGTGTTTTGTCTTTTGTATGCACTAAATAAATGATTTATCTATCTATTTTTGGAGAATAGATGCAACTTCTGAACGCACGAGCGATTTCACTACAGCAATCGAATACAGCTCCCCTATTCACAAACGCTGCGATTCGATTTCGATTCGACAAGTCGTATGTCTACCTTTTTTTGGCATGAAGCGAAAACGAGCGAGATAGACACACGACTTTCCGATATCCGATTCCGGCATCGATAGACCCAGTTCACGGCCTCGAGCGATAAGATTTGCGATGCACCTTGCGCACGAGTCCACCAGTCACGTCACGATGACTGTGGTATGCTCTGTCCAACTTCTTCCATTTTTTCCACCTAAAGCATGTTACCAAAAAGACAAACGCTATTCGCGGCGATCGACTCGCTATTTGGAAACTTGATGTTAGACTGAATGCAGCACAATTACGAATACAGCCATCGAACCCAGAAAATTGACAAAACGCGTGTTATAGCAATCACTTTATAACGCGTGATCAAAATCACTCGTTTTAAAGTGATACCTCTAGCAATCGAACGCAAAAAGTAGCCACAACACAGTATCGATACAGTCGCAAAATCGCCGCTTAAAGTATCTAGTCTGCTTCGCCCTTATACAGTGTTGCCATAAACATTGCGCAAATATACCTTCAAGGAGGTTCCCGCGTTTTAGAGTGTTTCTCGCGTACTTCAGTCACAAAGGAAGAGGCGTCGAGAGGTTGATTAAAGCCATTTTAATTTATACCGGGATCATAATTGCCTGTACTGTGTTTCAATGATGCTATTTACTTTTTTGGAGCAGCTTTTTGATGTTTTTAAAATTTCTTGAATTTTCGGTACTTATGAAGGTGATATTTTTTACGGGGTCTCACAGGGGAATGTCGTTGTGTTCTTGAAGTTTTCTGTTCTGCGGTAGTGGATTAGAGATTTAGTATTAAATGGTATTGTTTATTTCTTAATACTTCCATACAATAGTGGTACATAAGCGGACTTTATGCCACAAGGCATTCTCTACCAGTCAACCTTTGGGTCAAATACGACAACATTGTGATAGGGGTATATATATATATATAGGGATACTGATAAAAAAACTCGGTACATCTGTCTTTGCTAATCGCTAATTATTACTTATTAAAGATCATACTTCACTGGTGACTCTCAATCTTTCATGATTTTGAATCAAAAGAACAAAAAACGTTCTCTTATCTTTTTCATAAAATGAGCTGGAATTCTAAGTCTTGGCATGATCTGGCTCTCTAGGGTTTAAGGATATCTGGACCTGATAAGTGATAGAACATAATGTTTAATTTCACTCCTAAACCTATACTATCAACAATTATAATTTCAAAATAGCAGTGCTGCCAGTCTGACAGCGAGGTGGAGTAGTTTAACGACTGAAATCTTTTAACAGTTATTTAGTATGTCAAAATAATTGTGAGCTATATGTTCGTGACTGTAAAGTTGCTATTGGACTGTATCTGTCAGAGGTAAAATATCTGTGGAAGAACTGTAATTGGTGTACTTGCTAAAAAAAAAAAACATTAAACTAGGTACTCACAATACAATATTTAGCGTTGCTCGGACACTCGTCGAGCCTCATTGCAGTTTTGTTGCTACACGGCGTGATGGAGCCGACTCCATCGCTGTACTGGCCGCACTTCCAGCACTTTATAGCGCTTGAAGCGGCTGCGAGGGTCAGCAGGAAGTATACGGTTACCAGCCGCGTTGTACTCGCCATTGTCTGGAAAATAAGAAAACAATGTTGTAAGAAACTGCCTCGACGGTCGAATGATCTGGAATGGAATGGAAGCGCAACTGCTGAGCATGAGGGGGTTCGATTGCCGGGTCGGACAAAGTGTTATAGGGATTTTTCATCAGGAATCTCTGAGTACAATCACGAAGTCTGGATTTGTACCCGGTTGTTGGAAATAGGCTCGCCCACTTTTACTTGGGACTTAAAACAAAACTAGCGAAATGTGGGTGTACACCTCTGCCTAACTCTTCGGGGATTACAGTCGTGATGTTATAATTAAATGGCATACTAAAAATATAGAAAAGATAATAACCCATTTTCTTTTTTGAAACAAAAGACGTTCACAATTTGATGACTCACTGCTTCTGGTATCAATTAGGCCTATATTTGCCACAAACACTCTGTGATGATTGATTATTTCTAACCCTGGCCTCTGTCTCCGTAGTTTGTATTAATCAAGAGAGTATCAATTTTCTAAAACACAATAGATTTCCGTCCTACAGAGCCTCACTTAATATAAGATGGCGGAAACCCAAGATCTTAGTGGGTGGCGTCATTATCGTATCGTATCAGCTAGTAAACATCTAGTACTTCGTACAACAGAGCTTTTGAAAGACAACTAATCCTTCATCTACAGCCTCGTTGGTCTATGGTACGTAACAGCCTGATTTGTGCCCACTCGATGACAATAGGTGGGTGCCTCAATCATGGAGAAGTGTGGATGTTTTTCGGTCTGTACAACTCTACATGACCGTTTGAGGAAATAGGCGACATTTATTTATGTAAATTTTTGTGAAAGGACAAACGTCATCATAACCACGCCTGGTAGGTTGCTGGCGAATTTTTTTCCTCTATTGGGGTATGAAAAACTGGGTGTAAATTCTTCAAACCCCCTAGAAAAGGGAGGTTCCTCCAACCAGACTGCCCGATAGTATTTGTCGGGTTTTCTATAGGGTAACAGGTAATTAGTAACCGATACTTAAACACGTGGTTGTACTCATGATAACAAACAACCGCCGAAAAGAAATAGCTAGTTTAAAGTTTGCGTATAAGTTTCGTGAATACTGAAAATTATAGGCTTAACATAGACCTAATACTTAAATAATCAAACGGTAGTAAACTGAAGATATCCCACGAAATGTGGCGGCCCCATTTCGCGTAATTGCGCGAAATTGTTGGGCCACCCTGGGTCGCATGCAATTTGGCGCGTCTGATTAAAACGACGATATCTCCGAAATTACGTTAGTTATCTCGCTATCAGTTATATCATTAGAATTTTTATTAAATTAGCTAACAGGTTATGTATGGAAAAGTATAGTTTGGCCTTGTAATGTATTAGTAATTTAATGTGTTTAGTTTGAGGGAATTTTTAATCGTTTGTGTAAAGGTCATTATAATTCAAAAACTAAACCATTATTTCACATAAATCAAACAAAAGAACAGAGCTCGCCATACCGCTATCAGTGATAAGACGAGAATTTTAACCATAGGGTCAGCAATATAGTAAAACAGTTGTGTTTCAATTTAGGTGTAAAATAAAATGGATTCTATTCTAACTGTATTAAATAAATAACTCGTGACTTGTGTCGTCATGTGGATGATGTCTAAGCCACTACGGATAAGGATTATCCCAGATAGGGGCTCATAGGGGTAGGCTTAACTCTACGATATAACATACACTATTGTGCTGCATTATGAGCTGTGTTACGCCTCAAGCGACGTGTTAAAGTAATATTTGTTTAGTAACATTGCTATACAGAGGTGAAACCCTAGCGTAATGACAAATGAAAGCCGACCGACTTACTGAAACTATCATGAATAATTTAGATTACGTACGCGTATTTCATATTCAAATCTGTTTCCAACTGATCTTATTTGAGCTAAAATATTTGTGGCTTTTTGTTAGTAGTATTAAGTTGATTATTGCATGACTAATTACATTAATAAAGTTATAAACACATTAAATTAAAGCGCAACCTGAACTTTATGTGCGGGTTCATTGTTTTTTTTTATTAAAACCCTTTTCATTTATTTACACTTTTGGAGAGTTAGTTGCAAACGCAGGGTCCCTATTATCGCGGGCCTGTGGACGGTGAGCTATGGGCTAGCTCGCCGTCCGTCCGTCTTATGACGACAGGCCGTGTCGACGGCGCGTTCGTGTTCCACGCGCGCCTCAAAGAGAGTCAGCAAACAGGAAGGGGTCCGTAAGGACCGATGCTTGCCAGGGTTGCGGGACTGTTCGAAAGAGATACCGCGGCCCTGGAAAACAGAGGGCAAAGGAAGGAACATGGCTGGGATTTAGTCAGTAAAAGTCTGACACTCCCTCCTGCTCAGCCCAGAGCGGGAGGGGTTATTTGATGATTTCCCATCGGTAAAAAAAAAGGGTCCCTATTATCTGGGGCTGCGGGTTTGTTCGAAAGAGATACCGCGACCCCGGAACACAAAGGGCGATGAAGGAACATGGGTGGGTTTTAGTCACTAAAAGTCTGACACTCCCGCCTGCTCAGCCCAGAGCGGGAGGAGTTATTCGAGGATTTCCCATCCGAAAAAAAAAAATGGTACCTATTATTATGTAGTCTATATTAGTATTCTATAGAGGTAAAATTTGTAAGTTTGTAAGTTTCTATGTAGGGGATGATCTCTGGATCTACTGAACCGATTTTGAAAATTCTGTCACTAATATGAAGCTACATTATCCCCGAGTGCCATAGGCTATATTTGCAACGTGCTCATGAGATAATTTCCGACCAAAATGAGAGTGAAGCCGCGGGCAACAGCTAGTCTATACTAATATTATAAAGCTGAAGAGTTTGTTTGTTTGTTTGTTTGTTTGTTTGTTTGAACGCGGTAATCTCAGGAACTACTGGTTTGAATTGAAAAATTCTTTTTGTGTTGGTTAGCCTATTTATCGAGGAAGGCTATAGGCTATATATCATCACGCTACAACCAATAGGAGCGGAGCATCAATGACAAATGTTGCAAAAACGGGGAAAAATTATTCTCTTTGATAGCTTCCGTTGCGTGCGCTGCATAAACGGTTAAAGTTGCACAAATATAATGTAGCAGGGAATTATTCCTCTTAAAAAGGTCTCAAAAAAAGTCCGCGACGGCACATGCCTATCTTTTAAGGTTGACTCACAATAACCATTTTTATGATTTTAAAATTTGGTCAAAATTAATGTTTTATTTGCGAAGGTGTTTTTACCGACATAGTATTAATCCTTATCAAAATAAATATGTTAGTCATCTTTAGCATTCCATTGTGACCAAAATTGCCCTTTACACTATTCAATTTAGATGAATATCTTAGGAGATATTATCAAAGTTTTAAAATAACTCCGCATCAAAATAATGACCCGCGCGCGCTGCGAGGCGGGTGTTCATGTTGTTGGGAAAACCAATGTGATTAGATTCAATGCACAAATATTGTGGGGAACTTAGAGAAGGTTTTAATTTTTGTTTCATGCTGTAATCAGTGCTCTCTATCAAAAGATTTATAAATTTAAAGTGTTCAAGAAGAACTTACCATCATTGTGTAAGATACATGCAACGACATCTATTGCACCAAAATGGTACTAATTAATAAAAATGTGCTCACAAGATAACTTTTAAATCGGGTCTGAGAGCAAAAAGTACTCTAGATTAGTCTACATGACGCTATAACCCTGTAGAGTGTGTGTTCGATCGCTTTACATGCATTATATTTTAACGGTTAAATTTCGTGCTCGATAGATGGCGCTATTAATTTCACTCCATTTTCTGAGTCGCGGTGTTAAGTTTTCCGTGAAAGAATGACCCTCGCCCGTGTCAAATGTCTGAAGCTTGGTTTATTAACCAACGAAACAAAAAGAGGAGGTTCTCAATTCGACGCGTCTATATTTTTTTATTTTATGTATGACCTGACCACGCATAACTTTTTACAGAGAAGTCCGATATACATGATCTTTTGTTTTTTAAATTGAGAAATCATGTTTGGGCTCATTTCCTGCACCTTGATGAGAACTTTAGATCTAGCTGGAGTATGACGTCATCGAAGGTCTGACGATGGAGACGGAAGGCACTTGCAAGAGGTCCTCAACAGTTTGCAGCAACAATAACGTGTTTGGGCTCAATTCATGCACCTTGATGAGAACTTTAGGCCTTGCTGAAGTATGACTGTCATCGACGGTCAAACGATAGAGACAAATGGCAGTTGCAAGCGGTCCTAAACAGTTTGCAGCAGGTATAATGTTATTGGGCTCATTTCATTCACTTTGATGAAAACTTTAAACCATACTGA
Organism: Eugnorisma glareosa; assembly: GCA_947578425.1. Lineage (NCBI taxonomy): Eukaryota > Metazoa > Arthropoda > Insecta > Lepidoptera > Noctuidae > Eugnorisma > Eugnorisma glareosa. Next base: position 16,677,619 of record OX387979.1, read on the forward strand.
GTTGTCAGTATGACTTTCATCGAATGTCTGACGATGGAGAAGGAAAGCAGTTGCAAGTGGTCCTCAAGAATTTACAGCATCTATATCGTGTCTGGGCTCATTTCATGCACCTTGATGAGAACTTTAGACCTAGCTGGAGTATGACTGTCATCGAAGGTCTGACGATTGAGACGGAAGGTAGTTGCAAGAGGTCCTCAAGAGTTTACAGCATCTATATCGTGTTTCGGCTGATTTCATGCACCTTGATGAGAACTTTAGACCTGCCTGGAGTATGTCTATCATCAAAGGTCTGACGATGGAGACGGAAGGCAGTTGCAAGAGGTCCGCAACAGTTTACAGCAGTTTTATCGTGTCTCGGCCCATTTCAAGAACTTTGATGAGAACTTTCGTTCTAGCTGGTGTATGATTCTCATCGAGTGTCTAAAGATGAAGACGTAAGGCTGTCGAGGGTCGCGGGCCTGTGGACAGTGAGTAATGGGCTAGCTCGCCATCCGTCCGTCTTATGACGACAGGCCGTGGTGACGGCGTGTTCGTGTTCCACACGCGCCTCAAAGAGATGTCAGCAAACGGGAAGGGATCCGAGAGGAGCGAGGCCTGCCAGGGTTGCGGGACTGTTCGAAAGAGATACCGCGGCCCTGGAACGCAAAGGGCAACAGAAGAAACGTGGGTGGATTTTAGTCAGTACAAGTCTGACAATCCCTTCCACTCCGTCCAGAGTGGGAGGGGTCATTTGATGATTATCCATCGTTAATAGTATATAATAGGGATTTACTCCTTTTGAGAGCTTCCGTTGTGCGTGAACGGTTAAAGTTACGCAATTATCATGTATGTCGGAATTGTCCCTCTTAAAAAGCTCTAAAAAAATATCCGCAATGGCCATATGTCTAACTTTTAAGGTTGACGCACACTCTCTCTAACCTCTCTTTCTTTTATGTACGCACGCACGCAGACGAAGTTGCGCGGGTCAGCTAGTTACTTATAAAGCTAGATTTTAATTAACATTACCTAATAGGCTCGCTCCCTATTACAATATAGAACTTGAAACATAATTGGCGATAACAGCTGTGACGTTGTGTTTTGTTACCTATACAATATGTTGTTTGTGGGTTTTACTTGATCAGAAGTAATTGTTTTTTTTTTTTTTTTAGTAAAAATAAAACTAAAATGCCTTAAACATTGAGCTTGGCATATCTCACATTCAATCATTCAACATCATCTGCTCTACCTAACCCTTAACCTTAGCCTTTTCCCAACTATGTTAGGGTCGACTTCCAGTCTAACCGGATGCAGCTGAATACCAGTATTATACATGGGTCGACTGATGACTAGCTGACCTCCACAACCCAGTTAAAACCGGGTAATATGATACCCTTTGGTAAGACTGGCTGTCAGAATTTCGGACCACTGACTAAATGTTTAAAGATCCAAAGAAAACAGAACAAATGACAGCCGGGACCAACGCGGAACGGCTCAACGAGTCTCGAATGAATGGTCCATTCACAGACCAACCTGGGCTAGCGCGGCTCAACCTGAAGCTTGATCAGAATAGCTGTTATTATTTAACCACGAGCACCTCAACAATCCCATCTATCATAGTCAAACAAAACAACCATTAAAAAAAGTAACAATCAAATTCAAGACCATTGTTAAAAAATATCCAATGAAAAATTGGACAGAAAATCATTGAAGATCTCGCAACAATGTAGTCGACTTTAAAAAGCCAACTAACTGACTGGTATTAGCATCCTCAATGAAACAAAGAGTGGCCTCAATTTCCTATCCATTCAAGTTTTCAGACTTTGTGTTATGAAGCTGTAAGTGAGATGAAAATGTTATTGAATTAATTATCAATGGACGAAAAGATTTGTCTTAGTTTGGAAAGCGGATAAATTCCAAACAAGAGTAGATAATAAAATAGCAAATAATAAAACATTGTGGTGACAGTCAAAAAATTAAGGAGATGCTCGACTCAATCTTCTGGTTAAGCCGCCCTCGCCTAGGTTGGTCCGTGGATGCGTGACCACCCATTACATACCGAGTTTCCTCCTTGGCTCCAAAAACACGTTAAGCCGTTGGTCTCAGCTGTCATTTGTAGAGTAGTCTTTGACAGTCGTTACAGGCAGTCAGTGGCCCGAAAGTCGGACCACCAGTCGTACCGGGGTATCGTATAGCCCAGTACTAACTGGGTAGTGGAAGCCAGATAGGCAGTCGCTCCATGTAAAGTACTGGTATTCAGCTGCATCCTTTTAGACGCCAAACCCAACAAAGTTTGGAAAAGACTAGGCCGATAGGCAAAAATCATGACATCTTTAAATCCTTAATCTGCAACTTGCAAGTTGCAGATTAAGGATTTTGGTAGGCAGTAAAATGTTGTCTAGTTACACATATCATGACATCACGCCTGTAATTCGTGAATGGTAAGGCAGAGGTGCGTTTAATAATACACCCACATTTATATCCCGAGGGAGCCTATTACCATCAACCGGACAAGAATCCAGACTCTGTGGCACCTACTGTGAAATACCTGATTAAAAAACCACATTACACTTTGCCCGGACCTCATGCAAAGTGAATGTAAGACGATAAATTTTTCGTCATGGATGCTATAGAATCCAATAGCATTCTATCAAGATTTTCCACATATTAAGTTGTCGATTAAACAAGAACTCATGAATAAATGCTAATAACACAAACAGAACTAATCTATGAATCTCGATATATCGCACGCATGCATGCATTACTTGCTATTTGGGAGACTGTGGAGTTCTTTGTGAGCTGTGAATGCGATATTAATGCAGGGTGATTGTTTTAACGTGGGCAAAACATTAAGTTAGTGAAATACTCATAAATATCAGCAACTAATGGACTATTACTATGAAGTAAGTATGAAAATAAAATCTGTTGTTACATACATTTTTTTCGAGTTACGCGACCAATAATAATGTAAATATAAATATCGCTGGACATTACACACAGCGCCATCTAGGTGCCACACTAAGCAACGAGGCTTGTGTCGTGGACACCAGATAGTTGATACTACTACATAGATACTTTTTGTTTGTAAATACATACTTATTATACATATAAACATCCATGACTCGGAAACAAATGTCCATGCTCATCACACAAACATTTGCTCCTACCGGGATTCGAACCCGGGACCCTAAGGACGTAAGGCAGCCTCACTACCGCTGCGCCATTCGGGTCGTCAAATGTAAGGAGCAGGTGATATTTTTTGCGCAATTTCATGTTCGGCCCCTCAATAAAATTGCTCATTTTCACGAGTACTACACGCTGACGCATTAAGCATTACCCACATTTAACATATACCCCTGTATATAGGGTGACTGGTAATTAGTGACCGATACTTAAACACATGATAACAAACAACTGTCCCAAAGAAACATTTTTTTTATTTGTTCACTTTTATCCCTTTAACACAACATTACAGCCGAATGGAGTTCGCTGTTAGCCACGTGGCGCCGTTCTGTGTCCCACTGTGCTCTGCCTACCCACTGTTGCCCAGTACGATAGTAATGAGACCGAACGGCGCGCGTCACGCGGCTAACAGCTGATACCAAGTCAGAGGCGCGCGCGCGCGAATTTCATACGGTTGTGAGTAGGTATAAAAAAAAAGTTGCTTTGGTAAAGTTGTTTGTTTTCATGAGTATAATCACGTGTTTAAGTATCAGTCACTAATTACCAGTCACCCTATACAGCGTGTAACAGAAAGGGTATAGTCATATAGAAGACTGTGGTATGGACCACCAAACTGAACAACTTTCTCTATGGGACCACCATCGTAATGTATGTGTAAGAACACCTGGTTTTTCTTTAAAAATCTCCTTTCCCGAATACCATACACGTAGAAAACAAAGAAATGACAGACCCGCCAAAATAACTTCCTAAATGAATAACCCCAGGACCTCATAACACAATAATCCCAATGAAACGTCAGAACAAGGAAATAGTAATCCAAAGATATACAAACAAAGCATTATTGCGTACTGGTCTATAATGAGTGTTATTAGATAGCTCGATCGGCCCATAACTCACGGATCCGAAATAAGGCCAACTGACATTATCAGCATTGTAATACCGGCAGTAAATTTGGGCAATACTGCATAGGCCAGAATTCGGGATGATTTCGATGTTTGGAAGCTTAATTCGACATTATCATGTTAAGGCTTCTGAGCATTAGGTTCTGGGTCCGATTCCCGGATCAGTCAAATTGTTATTGGGTTTTACTATTAGGAATTTCTCAATACCAGCCATGGATGGAGTCTGGATTTGTGCACGTTTGATGGCAACAGGCTTGCTCTATATTTCTTGGGACTTAAACATAAAAGGCGAAATGTGTGTGTAGTATTAGGTCCTACTCTGCCTGACCCTTCGGGGCTAACAGGTGTGATTTTATGTTATCATGTTTAAGCTCAGAGGAGTGACGGCCCAATTGTACTTTGGACAAAAATTCAACAAAAAAAAAAGGAATTTCTATGAATCTTTTTTAAAACCAACACTATCTATAGTTCTGTACTGAGTGTATTGGTAGGTCATCTAAATCAAAAGCCTTACTCAAATCCAAAAATTCCACTGACATCATCCGCCTAATCTCTTTCCAGCTATGTTGGGGCCGGCTTTCAGTGTAACTGGATACAAACACTGTTTTAAGCTTTCACGGTTTAAAACTAAATTAATAGTGTCACTTACGGTATATCTTCCGTGATTGTTCATTGTTTTTGATTGTTGTTTTATCGGGAGCTCTAAATAATGAACGATCACGGAAGATACCCCGTAAGTGACAGTATAAGTTTAACTGGATATAGCTGAATACCAGAATTTTACATGGAATGGCTGCATAATTTTACTTCCACATTCTGGGTAATACGATACCACTTGGTAAGATTCGTTGTCAGAGTCTCGGGCTATGAGTGTCTGTAACGACAGTCAATGATCTACAAAATGACAGCCGGGACCAACGGCTAAACGAGTCTCTAATGAATGGTCGCCAATCCACGAACCGACCTCAGAAAGCATAGCATAGCTAAACTTCAATCGAACCGATTAACTGTTATTGTTTAACCACTTCAAATTCTGTTCATACAATAGGCCTAGATATTATTTCTTAGTTCACCTCGACATTTTACGGGTATTTTTAATTATTACGGGCGGGTCGCCGACGTGGAGTAGCGTCGAGCACCTACTAACAATGCCGAGCCCCACAATGATCTCCACAAAACAAATGTTCCACACAGCAATGCCTCTGTTATTTGTTGTTTCGCCTTTCTGCTTTCTTACGTCTGGATTAGCGTCTTAAGTAAGTGCTGGGTTTTTGGTCTGATGGATGACGATGGGAATTTTGTTACGATGGAAGTTTTAGGGATTAGTAAATTAGGAAGTTACGTTCTAAAGGGTGTAACAAACGAAGCCGAAAGGCACTTGTTCTCCCCATCATTGCGATCAATTTTTTAATCTAGACCATACCTTTTTAAGTTTTTTTTTAAACATCTTTTAATGTAAGAACTTTACTTTAAATACCTCCACAACCCTTTAATTATTCAAACAATGAGCATGACGAGTGATCACAAGTTTTTTTTAGATATTTTTTTTTTAATGTAAGATTTTTATAGAGTCACCTCCACGATCCCCGTATTATTCAATCCATCCATCAGCACAATGTATTGAGTGCGTTACATTGAGTCTTACCGTAAAACGTGACAATTCACCCCAAAAAAAAGTCGTTTCCCAGCAATAATTTTTGCGTACAGTTACTTAGTTTGATGTACAGAATGCTTGGTTGGCGGCTTCGTTAAGGGCCTTGTTACACCCTGTATGTTTTTACTGGGTGAGTTATTAAAAGTTGGCAATGCTTTAGGAGCGTGTAGTACCTACTCATGAAAGAACAGCTTTTTTTAAGGGACCGAACCTGAAACTGCGGAAGAAATATTAGCTGCTCCATACATAATTGATCGCGTAGCTCGAAAAATTAAGACAACAGCAGATTTTTTTAATCATATTTTACAACTAGTCCCTGATGTCTGATGACATCTCATCAGACATCAGGGACTACTTGTGAAATATGATTCGTCGTCTCGTCTCACTCGTCATCACGAGTAATAGAAAAGTATGGAAAAAGAACACATGTTGCGCCGACCCCAAATGAATTGGGATTAGGGCAGGCGAATAAGGATGATATCAAAGCTATTCCTTTAGTAAAACTTGCTCATATTTATGATTATTTTACTCTCATAAAGTAAGGACCACGTTTAACCAATCCTCCTGTATACATTTCGTTGGAAGAAACGAGAGACATACTTCCTAATCACTACATAGTATAGAAAAAAGTCGCTTCCCGCTGTCTGTCTGTCTCTATGTATGCTTAGGTCTTTAAAACTACGCAACGTATTTTGATGCGGTTTTTTTTTTAATAGATAGAGTGATTCAAGAGGACGGTTTATATGTATATCATTGCACCCGTTCGAAGCCGGGGCGGGTCGCTAGTATAATTATAAGTTTAAATAGTAGTCATTTCATGAGTACTATACTACATCCATTTTAAAAGTAAGATCCTCGTTTAATGCGACACTGTATGTCAGGAGCTTGAAAATGTCTTAATAGAAATCATAATACCTAAGAGTAAAGTTCGCGCTTGATAAAGATGAGCATTAATAATCGAATTCATTAAACACACTCCAGCAAGGAGGAGAGCAGCGGTGGCCCACTTACGCAGTAAGTCATGGGAGTCACCAGGCAGGCGCATTACGTTGTGTAAAATATTTCATCACCACTGCTCTCAAAAACGGTGAACAAAAACATCGTGAGGAAACCGGCAATGTTCTAGAAACAAAAAATCGAAGACATGTGACATCTACCAACCCGCACTGGGCCCGCGTGGTAGATTATAGCCCATTCCCTCTCATAGAGAGGAGGCCGAGTGTCCCAGCAGTGGGAACATTATAGGCTGATTATCATATGACTCCAGCAAAGCTGTAAACAATGCAATCAATGTAATTAAAGGTTTCCGTGGAACGCAAATGCAATTTTCAAACAAAAATATATCATAGTCGCTAATAAATAAATCCCATAACACAATAACAAGCGCTTTTGTTTTTCTCAGACAACAAACCCATTACTTTCGAACAAATAATTCATTATTCCATACTGAAACTAATTCTCAAATTAAATTGCTATCTAAAGAAAACATCCCATAGCAATGCCATAGCACTATACATTAACTAGATTAAATTCAAGAAAACATTAATGAATAATTTATTTCTATCTTGGGTTACGAGGACATCAGAAGAAGCTATGGAAATATTTTTGTCCCTAGTAATAAATTCAAACCCTGACTCATTATAGAAGTGTTTGTTATTGAGTTTTTGTTAATCAAAGAACTTTTTAAAATGATTATAGCTTAAAGACGAAAGCTGTCAAACTCGTCAACTAAAATGGCGCTAAGTCCAAACCCGTCAATACTTTGTTTAACTTAGCAGACACTGTTATCATAAGACTCAATCATTTATGACTTGAAGATAAGACGGCGAATAAATTGCATAAAATTAAAAAGGCCGATAAAAACGTCCAAGTTTGACAATTAATCAAGTAGATACACGATTTGAGCAGAATCGCTTTACATGTTATTGTTTAAAGAGGCCATCTTAAAATTGTTGGTATGTTGATACATTTACGAAGATACAACAGTCATAAGGTTAAATGCATCAAAACAAACGATTAGCATGTCTTATCTAGTGCTATTGCAACAAAAAATTACTCATTATAATAACCAGAATAACACACACTTAAAATGTATTGGTAACAACACATCCCTCCCGTAGTCGGTGTTGGTAACCAATGTCAACAGCCGTATTAATAACTGGCTATTGATAAATTCCAGTGACAAAGCCTACTGGCAGCTGCTCAATACTGAAAGCAATCACTTTGCGAACCGTTGGTTAGTTTAAAAAACGGATGACAATCACGAATAAGATTCAACTTAACCTCCGACACGTAAGGTCCATATTTGGATGCTATCCAAACTGGCTGGATGCCAAAATCGAGTAATGAAAGCGATAGGCGCTGTGCAAAATTTTAATGCGTGGTCGAAACTTCATGAGAGTCCTCTTCTGCAGTATATTACTATAATTCGTATTCAAACGATTGTTTTGATAAATTAATCATTTTGGTGTGCCTGTTAAAGCGATTTTCGTTTCGTCTGAATGTGCAATTGACTGTTCATCAATCTCCCTGATTCGAAAAAAAAATGGTTTATTATGCGAAATGAACATTTCTTTCGATAAATAAAAAAATATCGATGGATCGGAATTTTTCTTTTTTAGTAAATGTCTTATATGTCCATTCATCAGAAGAAACAAAAACTGATCTAAAATTATTTAAAAGCCTTTGTGAAAACAAAGAAAGATTTAACAAATTCATTAGAAGAAAAAAGAAACATTATTTGCGATCAATTGAATCAACAGACAGATCCCAGATACATTACTTAGTCACATTTAAATATTATAATTGGATCTTGTACCAGATTAATACCAAGAGCCCAGAGCGTTACGGAATTAAATTCAACAAAAATAAAACCAACATTCTAATAAGGAAAAATCTTGAAAGAGATATTTGTAAAGATAATAATGGAAATGGAAGCAAAAAGATTATTGTATTTAATTTCGAACATGACATTGAAGGAATGATGGACAATAATGTGCTTTGACTCAAAGCCAGATTTAATTTCCAAATTGATGACAACAATACGAAGATTAAGAGAAGACGAAAAACTGTAGGTTAGCAACGAGATATTCTACCGAAGCAAAGACATTCAAGATGCTATACAGGGTGGAAGGGTCACCACGTATTCAGTATATCATTCTGAACAAAAGTTTTTCATTGGTAATATAAAAAAAAACGGTCACGGAGACACGGTCGGTCGATCAATATGTAGGGAACACAATTTTTTTTTTAATTACCTACAATATATTTTTTTTAATTACCTAATAAATTATTAGAAAATCTAAGATGGTTCTGATTGATGTACTGAATACGTGTTGACCGTTTGTGCGTCGTTGTCACCCTTTAGAGAGGCTATCAGAATTAAAGTAAAAAAAAAGATGTTTGTCTTGACCCCTAACGAAGCGGAAAGGCACTTATCCTACCCATCATAGCGATATTTTTTTTGTTCTAGACCATAGCTGGGAACCTTCTAGTTACGGAGATATTAGGGGTCAAAGTTCCAACTTTTTCACAAGTTTTTTTTTAAATACATTTTTTTTAATGTAAGATTTTTATAGAGACACCTCTAAGATCCCCGTATTATTCAGACCATCCATCAGCACAATGATGGATGGTCTGGTCGTGGTGAGTGCGTTACATTGAGTCCTACCGTAAAACGTGATTTTTCATCCCAAAAAAAAAGTTGTTAACCAGCAATAATTTTTGCGTCTAGTTACATAGGTTTGATGTACCTAATGCTTGGTCTTCGTGAAGAGTTCAGTTAAACCCTGAATACCATGTTTTTAGCACTTATGTAAAAGGAAAACGACATAATCGCCAACTTTGATGCGTCACATTTGTACCAACAGCAACCAGATGGCTTTTGCAAGTGGATTACCTACTACATATTTGGCCGCGTTGTCCATCTCCCGTTAATATAATTATTAGTTGAGTTATAAGTCGAGCTACACGACAACTGACAAATGCTTGCACTGACTGGACATGTCCACTCAAATCTGTGTGGTTCTTTCTTGAAGAGACCATCTCAGACACTAATCAGCATATGTCTCGACTTTAAAAGAGACTATGACCTCTGAGTTTTTTCGGCTGTTTCTTCTCAGAGTAGACAGGTACGAAACACCGGCCCCATCTAGTTTAAAAAAAGAGACGTGTAAAAGTGTTTTTAAAAACCTTAATGTTAGAACATTTCCAATAGTTACGCGAAGAAACTAGATGACTGAAGCATCCTAATACAATCTAGCTATAAAACCTCCGGAATACCACAAACTCCTGTCCGCCATTAACAAGCCCATTTATTTACGTTTCAATGATGTTTTTCCGTAATTTAATTAAAAGTTTACCTATTAAAAGCAACGAAGCTCATGTTTATGCAAAATCGCTATACCAGAAGTTGAGGACAACTTTAGAAAATTTAATAACGCTGGACACCAGTGGCCAGTTTAGGCTAAATAGTTGTAAAGTTGTGAAATGAGATTAGGAACAGACGAAACTGTGGACTATCTGACAAATAATTGTCTTGCAATCGGGGCTGAGAATTTTGAGTCAATTGGGGAGAGAATTCATTTTAAGCACTTTGAAGAGTGTGAGTTATAAAGGGTTCTTAGTTCAGTATTTTTACTCTATTTAGATCTGACTATAAATATCAAAAATATATTGCAAGAAGAATATACAGAGTGGATAAAAAGAAATAAAGAAAAAGTATTTATTAGCCCGCACAGGATAATACACACAAATAAAAAAAACAAAGAATGAAACCGAATGTAACTGTGAATCATAGAGGATGACCAAAAAAGCGATGAATGGATTTTATGAAAGATGAAATGGCAATAATAGATGTGGATACTAAGATGGCGGCCGATAGAGAAGCATGATTATGAATGGAAGAAGAAAACATAACGGGACGTTCCCTTGCTTAGGAATGATAATAAACTGTAACTTTGAATAATGATCCTGCTTAAATTCTAACCTCAAGTCCATTGTTACAACTTCGGCAGCGAATGCGCAGAAGACGATTTTACATGGAGCGACAGCTTATCTGAACTCCACAATCCAGTTAGTACTGGGTAATACGATACCCCTTGGTAAGACTGGTTGACAGACTTTCGAGCCACTGACTACGGTACCTGTAACGACTGTCAAAGACCTAGAAATCACAGCCGAGCCAGGATCAACGGCTTAACGTCATTTCCGAGGCACGTAGAAACCTCAGAAGGGGAATTGGTGGTCACCCATCCACGGACCAACCTAGGCAAACGCGGCTTAACCTGAAGATCGACCGAAGCGGCTGTTATTATTTAGCCGCGAACTCCTCCTATTCTAAGTTTAGTATCTCATTCTATTCCAGGTTATTAACCCAACAACAACAAAACAGCAACTAATCTCGGTTCTATTCACCCATTATGGCGAACCCAAAGTATAAACACATATAACATTCACATTTATAGCACCGTTAAGAATTATGTATTTCTATCTTACTACTAACTTTCCAACTGTTAATGACGTGTTAGTTTTAAGGCTGGTCCCGAAACTTAGAACTAAAACTATGTTTTAAGTTTAGAACATGCTCCTAAATTGAATGACCGTTACGTGCGGAGCCTCAGTGACGTCATCACGACTTGGAAGAGACTCTGGCTTTTGATAGTAGTACACTTGTTAGTAGTAAGCTCCTTGTGAAAAGATAATAGCAGGAAATAGTACGGACGAAGCCAGAAGGAGTATTTTTAAATGTCGCCTAAAGGTTCTGATAAATACAGGACGCGCCTCCGGAAAAAACCTTTAAAGTTCAAAGGATGAAGCGAATTGGACCAATCGCGAATAAGGTGAATTGGACCAATCGCGCCTAAAGCAAATATCTAGCATCAGTAATTTTAACTGTTTCTCTGTTTATAGTAAACAAGCTGTTGTCCGCGACTTCGTCCGCTTGGAAATTTTGATGAAAAAAAAAGATAGCCTAAGTCCTTACTCAGGATATAATCTATTTCGTTGCTTTCATTGCGATCCGATCAGCCGTTTAGGCGTGAAAAGGTAACAAATAAACAGAGTTATGGATCCAATGACACCTATACAGGGCTCGCCCTTAGCAGACATTGCAAAAAGATTATGTTGCTGATATATACAAAAAAAAAATGGTAAGTGGTTATTTATCTACTTCAACTAAAATTTAAAATTCAATTCTAAACATCAATTCTCAATTAAAAACCAGTCCCTTTTTTTTGTAAATAAAGGGTGTAACAAGACCCTTAACGAAGCCGAAAGGTTCTTCCTGTCATTGCGATCATTTTTTGTTCTTGACCATACATGGGAACCTTCTTGTTACGGAGATATTGGTGGTCAAAAATCCAACTTTTTCACAGTTTTTTTTTAATACCTAAGTATATGTCTTTAACGCAAGATTTGTACTGTAAACACCTCAACGACCCCCGTACTATTCAATTCATCCTTCAGCACAATGTTTTGAGAGCGTTACATTAAGTCGTGCCGTAAAACGTGAATTTACACCCAAAAACAAAACCGACTTCCCAAAAAAACACTAAAAACCTCGAAAAATAACTTGACTTTCGGAAATCGGTGTCTTTGTTTGTATCATTGACTTTTGGCCACCGACTTCCGAAAGTCAAGTTATATTAGTGTTTTCTTGGAAGTCGGTTTTGTTTTCGCAGGAAATTTTATTTTTATTTTACCCTTTTTAGTTGCAGTATACCACACAAATTCTTGTCATGAATTATTTTTTACATTGTAACTAGAAGTTAGTTAAAGTACTCGTCAAGACGAATCATACGAGCCCAAGCTCGATGGGACTGTGACCACCTTCCAGCTCCATCACCAGACCCTGGGTACCATCTAGAGACAAAGTACTCGACAAGATGAATTATTCGAACCCAAACTCAAAAAACAAAAATCAACTCAAAAAATTGAGAACCTCCTCCTTTTTGAAGAAAATTGGTTAAAAAAAAATGATTTCTCAGCAATAATTTTTGCGTAAAGTTACTTAGTTTGATGTACAGAATGCTTGGTTGACGGCTCCGTGAAGGGTCGATTTACACCCTGTATTTAGTTTTAATTAATCTATAAGTGATGTTAACTTTAACTTACCTAATTGCTGTTTGTAAAAATTATTACATAGATCTATTCGTTAGTAAGCGGCGTAAATATAGTAACCTTATTGGTAACTATATTTTCGAGCCATTTGGGGTTGAAACTCTAGGTCCGTGGGGTCCAAGTGCTCACAGCCTTTTCAAGGACATTTGCAAACGCTTAGTTGACACTTCCCGTGACCCAAGGGCTGGCTTTTACCTTGGCCAAAGGCTTAGTATTGCCATACAACGTGGCAACGCCGCCAGTCTCTTGGGTACATTACCAGTTGACTGCGTTGAGGAGGAGTTTTTGACGCCATTTTTAATTTTATTAATAAGTTAGTTACTTTAGGTTATTTTAATTTATAAATTTTAATGTATAGTATAGTATAAATAATAAATTTTCGTTAGTTGTTTATAAATTGTCACTATTACTATTTTTATTGTAATGGAATTCGTATTAATTACAATGGAAATTCGCGAAATACCATTTAGTTACGAGTTTCCACAGTAAATGTCATGCACGGATGCGGGTTCAAATAATTTGTTCGGGCTACAACAAAATTGTTCCGATTACATTGCTGCATAAAATAATATAATTAGTACGTCGTTGTGGCATAATATCAACCGTATACTGCAGGATACGCATTTGTCTTTAACTCCAGACGAAAAAGAGGGGTTTTACCTATAAGTTTGTAGTGTGTATTTGTGTGTTTGCTTGTGGTTATCATAGCTCCTGAACGGATGAACCGTCTTCAAGCATCGCTATCAGTGAGAGAATATAATTTTGTCTAGACCTTGTAAAAAGGGGTTAGAAGCGTTATGACTACCTCTCGATAAGACTAAATAGCAGATATGACTAATTCGCTATAGGACTTAATCTCGATATGACTAAGCCGCATAATCCACCCTGTGCGGATAGGTTGGCGGTTGGCCACAAAAAAAAAAAAAATCGAGGTAGGCTTTGAAGTTATTGATTAGAAACGATGTTGTCTACCTGCTTCATGTATACTGGCTACCGTCACCTATACAAGTGGAACACCAAGGAGTTTTCGAATGTGTTTCCAATCTTAGAGATCGCGATTGCATGTATATTTCATGTGTCTGTTTCACCGGCTCCTGCAAGTACCCTGAAATCAAAACACAAAAATCTTGCTTGTGAATTGAAATAGATATGGCGAAATGACTTTGGATAAATCCAATACCTGGTTTAAATAAACCTTGATCGGGCAGGTCGCTACCACACATTTGAATTCCACATTATCGTTACTTGCAACTGTAAAATAAAGGGTGTAACAAGACGCCGAAAGACACTTGTTCTTTCCATCATTAAGATTATTTTTTGGGTTCCGTAGCCAAATATCAAAAAACCGAATCCTTACAGATTCGTCATGTCTGTCTGTCTGTCCGTGTATGTCACAGCCACTTTACTCCGAAACTATTAGGACTACACAGTTGAAACTTGGTAGGTAGATCTATTCTGTGAACCGCTTTACGATTTTTATACAAAAATAAAAAAAAACTTGGTTGACACGGCTTCGTGAAGAGTCTGTATGTGTTTTAGTTATATATAATATACTTATAAGCACTCATTTTTACTATTGCTTGAGAAATAACACTACTTAACTGCTCCTAAATGTACACTTTTGTAACAAATTATTCTTATTCTTCTAATACAATGAGCTCTTTTACTATGTTTACCAGAACAATAAAGAGGTACTTAACTATTTGTTGCCCGAAACTCTGACAACCAGTCTTACCAAGGGGTATCGTATTACTCAGTACTGGGTTGTGGAGGTCAGATAGGCGGTCGCTCCATGTTAAATACTGGTATTCAGATGCATCCTGGAAGCAAACTCAAAGCATTTATTTCAATTAGACCACAACAGGCACTTTGAATGTCAGAAAAACAAAGAAGGCGGAGCTACAGTCACAGACACAAGGCATAACTTGTAAAAGTAGGTACTGTAGTTACCCATTCTAAAGTGTAGATCTCTATGGAGAAGAATGGGCATGAAACTCCATGAACTCCAAGAAGCCGACCCCAAAATAGTTGTCAAAAGGCTAGGCAGATGATGATGATTATTTGTTGATTAAAAATTATTCGCGGAGCTCGTAGCTCTTTTCAAATTATGATGAGACATATTACAAAACTCAAAACATATTTCGTCAAGATGCGCGACGGTATGTACGCTATTTATATACAAATAAAAATACCTTTTAAGCCACGATTACCTGTCATGGTTGACATATTACAAGCAAAGAAAATTCTGGATGAATTACTTAAACCATAAATACAGCCGCTGGAAGCGCTTGATATCAAGCGAGCGACAGCTTGTCAATCTGCATTTTCAACGCAAGATATTAAATCCAAGATATCGCATGGGACAGAGGATCTAGCACGAATGCGCGACGTTAACGTAACCAAAAGTCTCAGTCGGCAAAAACGGACCCCTTATAGTCACTCACTTCGTTGTCGGTCTGTCCGTTACACTACGTACCCTTTTTCTCAGGAACACGTGGAGGTATCAAGCTGAAAATAATATAAAATATACTCGGGTCTGCAGAGCAGCCTTGGAGCAGTGAAAAAATTTAACTTGTAAGTCAACGCGAGCAAAACATAGAACTATTTATGTCGCTTAATTTGCTATTTCACAATGGTATCAAAACCTATAGGGTACTTTCCGTTGACCTAGAATCATGAAATTTGGCAAGAAACAAGGTCTTACAGCACACTTGAAGGAAAAACAAAACCGTAAATATGTAGTTTAATAACTAAATACTTACAAGTTTATAGTTTCTCGGTGCGCGAGTCCAACTCGGCACTTGGCCGCTTATTTTTTAACCTGTTAAGGTGGAAGCGCAAGGGTAGCCCGCGAAATTTAAATTTTCTCAAGTTTATTGCAATTTGCAGGTCAGTGTCAGGTTGTATGTTGATGAAAATATGAATCGCGCCAGTAACACGTATGGACTTACAGAATTATAATCATTCAAATCATCAATACAGCCCTCTAAGTTCATATAACCCCATTCAATAGCTATTTCATGAAAAAGTCACTCTTTGGGATTATGTGAACTTGGAGGGTTATATTGATGATTCAAATGATTATAATTCTGTAACTCCATACGTGTTACTGGCGCGATTTATATTTTCATCAACATACAACCTGACACTGACCTGCAAATTGCAATAAACGTAAGAAAATTTAAATTTCGCGGGCTACTCTTGCGCATCCACCTTAAGGATTGTCTACAATCTACCCCCTCCTTGTCAGAGCTCCTCGGTTATGACGGTTATCATTACAGGACTTCGCGCACTAGACGACCACGATCACGACTTTTGGTCGCAGAAGCGTCGACCAGGGGGCCTAAAATGGAAGGTTTATCAGAATCATAAAACGAATCACGTTAAAAGTTTAAAATTCTTAAAATGGTCTTTTGGTTATGACCACAAAGTCTATTTTAAGAGTTTTACATTTTTAACGTGATTCGTATTATGATTCTGATAAAGCAGCCATTTTAGGCCCCCAGGAAGAAAGCACAAATGCGCGTTAAAAGTTTTGTTCAAGATGGCGGCCAGTCATGGTCTTGGTCGCATAGCATAGCTATATACAAATGAAATGTTCTCTGATGATGTATTTCTGTTGCCGCTTACTTTACATAGGATACATTTTATCTCGATAGTACGATCCCTTGGGACAGTTACCGAGCTTCACGCGGGCGAAGCCACGAACAATTATCATTGCACAGTAATCGAATCGATTTATCATTACATTGTCAGGCTTATTAGCAATAAATCCTATTAGTTATTGTAGATTCAAATAGATTGACTGCAGTAGGTACTTACGTTTTGTTTTGTAATTATCTTGCCAAAGAGGGCGAGTAGGCAGCAAATACTAAACAACAAATACTAAAAACAGAATAAAATAAATAATACGCGAGTCCGAGTCGCATTTAGCCAGTTTTCTTTGTTTTGCCGGTCAGTGGCTGTACATTAAATCGTTGTCGAATTTTGCGTTTGAGCCGAGCGTTCGCGTTAGGCCCACAGGAGTCAGGAAATTAACTTTCGAGCAGTCTTGATGCTGCAGACGCAGTTTCGCGTTTGGAACTCCTCGAGATACAAACTGTGACTACAAGTGGTACTAGTTACATTAATCATAGGTGCTCTTCATTATGAATTATAGAAGTAGTGAAGTATTATAGAACTGTCTTATAATGAGAGATCGATATTGATACTGATGATAAGGTATTTTATCCAGTGGCAGAGCTGTGTAAACACGGTTTTAAGCTTTCACGGTTAACAACTAAACTTATACTGCCACTTACAGTACAGGATGTCTTCCGTGATAGTCCATTATTTTGAGCACCCGATATTTCGACGCTGTTGCAAGCGCCATGATCGCGGGTTGACTGGAGAATGCGGGTGGATGGAAAATAAATTGTTAAGAGCACACAAATCTGTCCACCCACTTTCTTTGTATTTTGCTACGCGCACTACTAGAACAGTACAGCACAGTATCACAAGGAGAGCTCAAAATAATGGACTATCACGGAAGATATCCCGTAAGTAACAATATTAGTTTAGAGCTGTGTAAGTTCAATTATGTAATATTTAAGTATCAAATAAATAAAACTAAACCAAACTTTTATTGCCGTTAGCACTTGAATTTTCTTGTATTTGTAATTGTTCGTCTTCATCTTAATAATGCGTGTACAAAGACCCTTCTCGAAACCTTCACGAGCCGAAAGGCAATGTCTTGTTCTCCCCGTAAATGCGGTTTGTAAAATGTAAAAATGGAACCCTATTACTAAGACTCCGCTGTCCGTCTGTCTGGCTGTCTGCCACCAGGCTATATCTCACGAACCATGAAAGCTAGACAGTTAAAATTTTCACAGATGATGTATTTCTGTTGCCGCTATAACAAAAAATACTAAAAACAGAATAAAATAAATATTTAAGGGGGCTCCCATACAACAAACGTGTTTTTTTTTTTAGATAATGGTACGGAACCCTTCGTACGCGGCCGAGTCGCACTTGGCCAGATTTTTTGTTTTGTTCTGGAGTTCCTGGGAACTTAATAGTTACGCAGATATTGGAGTAATGATTGAAGTATGACTACTGGTCAAAGTTTCAACTTTTTCTTTTTTTTTGTTTAATCAGTCTGCTTTTGAATTTATAATTGCTGAAGTTCGTGTAAATTGTTTTACTATCTAGTAAAACAAACGTGTCACGTCTTTTATCGTAACTCACAATTTTAAAAAAGAACACAAAAGAGTCAAAACATGTACCTAAGACATCAAATACATTTTCAGGCTCCTGATATCAATTTATAAATAAAGTACTACTTCTTTTAAACCCTTATGTAAATACGTACATTTTCTTATGAAAGATTTGTGTATCAAACAAAGCCTTTTTGTCACGATAAAAGTACCACATAACAAATAAACACTCAGCTTATACATTTGTCTGAGACTGTAATATTTTGTCTCCACCTTCGTTTTTGACAAAGGAAATATCTAACATCAATATTTTATTTGGAAGAAAAGAATTATCAGAATTATAAATATAACAACATAACATAACATCACGCCTGTAATTCTCGAAGGGTAAGGCAGAGATGTACCTAATAGTACACGACTCACATTTCGCCAATAATGTTTCAGTCCCATGCAATAGGGGGCGGGCCTATGGCAACAACTGGGCGCAAACCCAAACTCCGAGGCTGCTTCTGAGAAATTCCTAATAGAAAAACCCAATAACATTTAGCCCGACCTGGGAATCGAATCCAAGACATTATAATCAGCAGTCGCGTTTGCGACCACTTGACCAACGAAGCAGCAAGTATGAGTATAATTATAATACGTCATTATGTCGACTGTTCTGCTAATAAAGGCCTTCTAATTGACTAGGTACATCCAGTCTGAGGACAGTCATGAATTCTTGGGGATGATAAAGAGAGAAGAATGAGAAGAGTTTACATGTATAGGCTACACCAGAAGGACAGAACGACTCGACCAAAGAAGCCGATAAAAGTTGGAATTGGGGAGGCCCAAGACCAGCTAAAGTAACCGTGTAGATAACAGAAGAGACCTGCACTCAACTTTACGGTGCAGAAGAGAGACGCGCTAGCGACCACTAGACCAACAAATCAAATCAAATACTTTATTTCGAACAAGAGTCCATACGAGTTAGTAGTGAGTACTTAGGAACTATCTATCTTAGTACGGCTTTAAGAGAAACAGTTATTATTAAAATCAATTTAAAACAAAACTAATTTAACAGTCCAAATTCACAATTTAAATTAAATCAGCTGATTTAATTTAATTAATTTAATTTAATCCAATTTAATTTACCCAAAACTTAACTACTACAGAATAAATACTATACATCCGTTCTAATAAATAGTACTACATAATATTGCTAAACTTATTTTCAAATCAACGAGGTAATCTGTTATTTAAAAGGTAACAAGACCCGTAACGAAGTCGAAAGGCACTTGTTCTCCTTGTCATTGCGATCATTTTTTTGTTGTGAACCTTACTTGGGAACAAGTTCCAACTTTTTCACTTTTTCTTTTGAATATTTGTTTTAATGTAAGATTTTTACTTTAAACACCTCCACGACCCTCGTAAGTTGAGTTACGTTGAGTCCACAGTAAAACGTGATTTTTCACCCCAAAAAAAATCGTTTCCCAGCAATAATTTTTGCGTAAAGATACTTAGTTTGATGTACAGAACGCTTGGTTGACGGCTTCGTGAAGGGTCCTGTTACACCCTGTATACTACTAACAATAACCTATCATATATGAGTATTGCCTAAATAATCAAGAAAGACAACCATTATTATCTTTAGCCGTAGTAATCAAAGAAATGTGTCTATACAATGACAACTGAAGCTCGCACACAACACATTTGTGTCGCCACTTATTAATATAGAAATCAATAGAAAGTGTTTCGTTGCTGAAATAGTCTCCGACCTTACATATAAATATTTCTCGTATTTGACTTCGCGAAAAGTTGCTTGACGAATATCGAAGTGACGGGCCGTAACCAAGATCACAACTTTGCTAATTAAGAAAAATATAGAGAAGAGCTCGCTGCTAAATATTAACAGGCCCTCCAGTCGATCTTCAGGTTAAGCCGCGCTTGCCTAAGTTGTTCCATGGATGGGACCACCATAAACATACCGAGTTTCCTCCGTGCCTCAGAAAGCACGTTAAGCCGTTGGTCCCGGCTGTCATTTATAGATCTTTGACAGTCGTTACAGGTTACGGTGGCCCGAAAGTTTGACAACCAGTCTTACCAAGGAATGTTGTATTACCTAAATGGGTTGTGGAGGTCAGATAGGCAGTAACTCCATGTAAAATACTAGTATTCAGCTGCATCTGGTTGACTGAAAGCCGACCACAACCTTGTTAGGAAAAGGATATGCAGATGATAGAGAAATAATAAGATAATTGTAGATCTTTGACAGACGTTACAGGACTTACAGGTAGTAAGAAACTCGAAGGACTGACAAATAGTCTTAACATGGTGTGTCGTATTGCCCAGTAAGTGGGTTGTGGAGGTCAGGCAGTCGCTTCATGTAAAATCCTGGACTGGAAGCAATTAGTTGGGAACAGGATAGGTACAAGATAGAAAGGTCCCATCTTTTTTTTCTACTTTTTTATCGTGTGGTTAATGCCTAACCTGGTGTCAGAGTTATCATGCCATCCATAATACGGGCCTTTGATTTGGCTTTACATGCCATCGAGAAATATCTCTCAGGCATGCTGGTTTAGTTTCCCCACGCTTTTCCTTCACCGAAGCAAGTGATAATTCAACATGCTACATTACGCACATGAATCCGAAAAAATCAGAAGGGCGTGTCGTGGATTCGAATTCGAGACCCAGGCATATAGGGGAAGGGGGGGTATTTCATTTGTATCTTGGGTTTATACCCGTGTTATGCTTTTATGACTGCCAAGGAGTAAACCCTGAATATTTTACTGATATTTTTTTAAACACTTTGACACGTGGAACAGGCAAATATTAAATCCTAGTTTTGGCACACGTTTAGTGTTAACGCCTTGCTAACGTGACACCAAATGGTGTCGACAACGACTAAGCCGTCAATCAAAATGGTTCAGAATTTGTATAGTACGCTTTTGGCTTAAAAACAGGTTAGATCATAGCTTTGACAAAATATTTGATAATGCCGCTTGGCCGCGTGCTCCACTTCAGCATGCTGTAACTGCGACTGCAGCTGCGGAGGCATCAAATGAAAGATTGCTTTGTGTTTGCCACGCGTCAATGCGACGCGACAGTACACACTAGAAGGAAACAAGCGATGACAAGTGATGCACGCGCGTCTCGCTTGACGTGATTCGTATAACCTGGGGTCGTGAACGGGCGGCTACCTTTGTTTTGTTTTAACCCTGTAAATTCTAACCGGCCTTAAAATTCCCGAATGAAAATGATTCTCACATTTTATAAAACGTTTAAAGAATTCTACTAGATAATGGAAAGGGCGATATAATATACAGTTTCCCGAAATTACACTAGTGCTGAGTCGCCTTACCATAAAGGGTGTAAATAGAATCTTCACGAAGCCGTCATCCAAGTATTTTGTACATCAAACTAAGTAACTTGACGCAAAAATTATTATTAGGAAACGACTTTTTTGTTTAAGTGAAAAATCACGTTTTACAGTAAGACTCAATGTTACGCACTCGACACATTGTGCTGATGGATGGATTGAATAGTACGGGGGTCGCGGAGGTGTTTAAAGTAAAGTTCTTACATTTATTTAAAAAAATATATTAAAAAAAAACTTGTGCTAAAGTTGGAACTGAACACAAACACACACACACACACACACCACCACCACATATATTGGGCCTCCAAGATATTGGCTGTGCCTAGTTTGGGGCCCACGGTTACTTCTACTTATGCACTCTGTTAATTATCATTGCTTCTGTTTGTTTGATCCTAACTTGTGTGTGTCAATAAATTGATTTATTATTTATTAACTTTGACCCCCAATATCTCCGTAACAAGAAGCCAGGACCTTCTTGTCAAAAAGAAAAAAAAAATATCGCAATGATGCGAATGGGGAAATCAAGTGCCTTTCGGCTTCACTAAAGATCTTATTACCCTTTATACACCCGAATTTCCTCACCTTTTCCTGTATTTAACAGAATCTGAATAGCTTGATGTTGACATTCTATTGCTTTACCGAAACTTATTCAAATATTATTTGTTCCGCGATTCAAATGACGGCCCCGAGGGTTTGTTGACTAAATTCACGAGCTACTGAGGTTTTTTACCGAATGTTTTGGCTCGGTTTTTTGAAGTAATCTTTGTGAATGTTGCCTGGACTATGAGCTTTTATTAGCGGAACCTATATCTTCAGTGATATTTCAGTTGATAGAATGGCAATTTTGTAGTATTAGTGAGTTAGCAGCCGACACATATAAGTGAGTAATTTCAAACGTCTACAGCTAATCGGTTCATGTTATCTCACCTAACAGTCCAAGGAATAAACAACAATTGACAAAGTTTACTGGCTTTGACGAATAAACTACATCACATCACCATAATGTTGGATGGGTTTGCTTACTTTTTAACCCACATCATATGAATCCATATATGTATAAGGTCCCATTAAAATAGATGAACAAATTGTAACAGAGCGTTCAGTAGGTCTAACCAAAGATATCCAATCAAAAAAAAACACTGATTAAAGTGATTTTATTTTGACCTAAAATAATAAATTGCTGGCGGCACTCTAGAATAAACACAAACGTTAGATCAAAATAAAATCACTTTAATCAGAGTTTTTTTTTGCTTAGGTATCTTTTGTTAGACGTACTGAACGCTGTGTTAAAATTTGTCCATCTATTTTAATGGGACCTTATACAGGGTGAAATCCCACACGCATCCTTTTTATACAGTAAATACAAAAGTCAAGAAATTCGCTTTACGCCATCCAAAGACGAAGAATTTTATGAAAGAGATTTAAATTCTATGAAAACTAGCTTTTGCCTGCGGCTTCGCCCGCGTGGAGTTCGGTAAATGTCCCACGGGATTGTACTACAGGAATAAATAGTACTACTATATGTTCAGGTCTATCCAAGTTCATCATCATCTGCCTAGCCTTTTACCAAATATGTTAGGGTCGGCTTTCAGTCTAAACGGATGCCGCTGAATATCAGTATTTTAAATGGAGCGACTGCCTATCTGACCTCCACAACCCAGTTAGTACTGCGTATGGGTAATACGATACCCCTTGGTAAGACTGGTTATCAGATTTTTTGGGCCACTGGCTACCTGTAACGACTTTCAAAGATCTACAATTGACAGCCAGGACCAACGGCTTAACGTGCTTTCCAGGCACGAAGGAAACTCGGTATGTATTGGGTCACTCATCCACAGACCAATCTAGGCAAGTCAGTCAAGTTATAAACCATATTTGTAGCAAATTACATCCAAATCCATACAGTAATTTTTGCGAGAAAGAGAAACAGACATCCATACAACCATCCTCACAAACTTTCGTAGTAAGACATTATGAAGTAAGACTTGCAAATTAATAATTTTTCTGACAAATGATAGAAGACTTGTTTTACAATTTACACACATTTAAATTCGTGGAACATAACTAATTTATTGTATTGTATTGTAAAACGAGCTTGTGTCCGCACGCAAAATACGCGCTTGGACGTGGAGTTGCGGACACCAGTCCATTATATAATACAATACAATACTATACTATGCCTAATTTATCGTTATTCTGATTCTACAAAATAATAGAAATTCCTTTTGAGCTGCTTAGCAGACTGCAGACATCTTCCAAGACATTCATTATCATTTGTATCTCGTGCTAATAGATGTTGATAGTCGCACTAACGTTCAGTTTGTGCCAAATGTATATAACAGCCTCGTAACCATGAATAGGCATTTGTATTCAAAATGTTATTCATCGAGTATTTTATACGGAATTTGTAGCAATCTATCTGAGAATTGGGAACGAAAATGATGTTTCCATCCGTGGTTCTTAAAGGATTTTATGAAGGGTACATTTGAATAAAATAGGCTTATTATTTAACAAAAAGAAACGTCTAACTACGGTAAAATTTGAGTAAGCAAAAAGTACTTCGAAAACATTTCAAATGTAAAAAACCTACCACAATTTTTCCATTCAAAAGACAAACAAAATATTGTTCCTTATACCTAATCCATTAAAAAAAACCAGTCAACTGCCAGTCGGACTCGCTCATGATGGGTTCCTTACCATTTTCTAAAAAAAATATATCTTAATTGGCGTCAACTATGTATGTATGGGAATACACCTTTGATCAAATGGGAATATACCTTTTAATTTTCAACTTTTTTAATTTTTTTTTAATTTTTCCTTTATTTGTGCTGTAAGGCCTGGCTTTTTGAAAAATTTCATGCTTCAAGTTCAAAGGGAAGTATCCGTTTTGGTTCCATTGTGAAATCGCATAATATGCGACATAAACAGTCATATCTTTTGATCGCGTTGACTTACCAAGCTTGATTATTTCATTGCTCCAAGTGGTAGCAGACCTGAGTATTTGGTATTCATTTCAGCTTGATACCGCCACGTATTCCTGAGAAAAAGGGTCTTGACAGACAGAGAGATGCACAACAAAGTGATCCTTTATGGGTTCCGCTTTGCCAATTGAGGTACGGAACCCGGAAGTGAAATAAATTAGTTATGTTGAAGACCAATTTTGACTTATAATATAACTCAGTAATAAAAGCAAGCATGAATGAGTTCATTCTTTTGTCACAAAATGTTTTCAAACTATAGTCCATCTAAAAAATATTTCCATTTTCATGTTTACATTGGACCGAATCAACTACGCCCCAACCATCACAGTACCCAACGATAAAACTTTTCAATTCAAATGGAAATCTTGTAAAACTATTCCCAAAAAAAAACTATCGGGACTGACCGGCCAATTACGAGCCTTCGCCTGCTAAAAAAAAAGTAAAAAAACCGCGCGAGTTCATTAGTATTTCCCGTTTTGTTGGACGAAGTTTCTCCCCCGTCCCCGTTCACCACAAATTCTGGCTGGCGAGAAACGTTGCCGGATTTAGAGTGATCGACTGAAGCGAATTCTAGAATAGAAATCGATTGCATTTTGTTTTGGGTGTTCTAAATCTGAAATGTTTGGATGGGTGAAGCAGGTGCACAATGCAGGTGAAGTTTAAAATTGTTTGCTGTCTTTTTCAGATTATCCTATATAACTTGGTATTTTTCAAGGTATTTGTGTAAAACTGTTTTTACAGAATCATTTAGTACCTATGTATACCTAAGTAACAGAATAAATTAGTTTAATCCTGCAAAAACTAAAAGATTCAATGATGAATGATTTTTTCCATAATTTTATTAATGGTTTCTATTCAATCAAATTCAGTGTTATAGCCTCATAACAAACAATTTTTAACATCTACTACTAGCTCTTTATGTACAATTTAAAATGTTCATCCTGTGGTTGTCTCAATAATAACATTATAGTTTAAAAAAACCACGAAACAAGCTTTAGCGTGACGCCATTTTATTTCTCGTATTTCTCTCAGCAAACCTTTTCATTTTATATCCATATCAATGCATAAAAAATAACTAGTCCGCTACCTTCGGCAGTCCGCCATATTGAATTTAGAATGACGTCACTTAGCAAATTATACATTGTCATCCAAACTAAACATGGATGCAAAACTTCAGCTCAACCGGAAACCGGGAAGTAG
Organism: Eugnorisma glareosa; assembly: GCA_947578425.1. NCBI lineage: Eukaryota > Metazoa > Arthropoda > Insecta > Lepidoptera > Noctuidae > Eugnorisma > Eugnorisma glareosa. The sequence continues at coordinate 16,703,187 of OX387979.1, forward strand.
GTCAAATTTAACTTCCAAGATTTGTTACATAGTTCTTGGTTAAAGACGAAGCTAATAAAAGCATGTCAGAAATTACGCGGCTTCGACATCAAGCATGGTAATAATCCCACAGCAACTTACTACTGCGATAAAAAGTATTAATGTACTAATCAAACGTAGGCCAAATTTATAGAATATTTTTTCAGTCGGTTATTCATGAAAGAAAACTTGCGCATTATGAATATTGGCATTGATCGATGCATTGTTTCTATAGTTGAACAAATGCCACCAACCGAAAAGATTATATTCCACAGCGCTTTGTGTTTATTTAAAATGGCCCAATTTCATATAATAAACTCATTCAATTAGCGGTCTCAAATAAAATTACATTGAGCGTTAAGAGAATTTAATTTAAACGGTTTAAACACATTAAAATCAAGCTCAAAATGAGGTATTAAATTATTATGAAGAACGGTATGTTGAACGAGGTTTTTATTTTATTAAAAGATCGTTTCAACTCTATGTGATTAAATAAATTTACTGAAAACACGATTCCGTTTGACTGACTCGAAAAATGGTTGTGCTTAAAATGTATGGCTAACTTTCCATGTTACGTACATACCTACATCATCTGCCTAGCCATTTCCCAACTATGTTGGGGCCGGCTTCGAGTCTAACCAGATGCAGCTGAATACTAGTATTTTACATGGAGCGACTGCCTCTCTGATATCCACGACCCAGTCAGTACTGGGTAATACGATACCCCTTGGTAAGACTAGTTGTCAGATTTTCGGGCCTCTGACTACTCAACGACTGTCAAGGATCTATAATTCAGCCGGCACCAACGTGCTTTCCGAGGCACGGAGGAAACTCGGAATGTAATGAGTGGTCCATCCACGGACTAACCCAGGCAAGCGCGGCTTAACCTGAAGATCGACCCGAGCGTCTGTTATTATTTAGCTCCTCGTACGTACATACCTACATACATCCTATTAATTCAATTCAGTCCACTTAATAAAATCTTAAATACACTGAGAGAAGGCACACGTCGTACAGCCTACACGGCTACACCGCAGGCTCTTGAAGCACGTAACTTTGCAGAAGATTTACGAAGGTGAGCCCCTTCTTCTAACTTCTAAAGAAGAATCATCCAATAGTGATAGTGGTTAATAAAAGAATAAAAGCTTCTATGTAATTATATAATGTTTATCGATTGGAAATGGAACACGTCTTGTCACTTTTGAAAGACATAACATCAAATACCAACTTAACCATCATTTACCTCATCATTCTTCTGTCCTTATCCCAATGTATTTGGGCATATCTTCTTCTTCCAAACTTCTCTATTACTCGTCATCTCAGCAGTTACCTCCTTTCCAGCCAAATCATCCTTCACACCGTCCATTAATCGTTTCTTTGGTCTTTCTCAACTCTTGTATCCATTGACATTAAATACTCGGAACTTTCCTCACGAGTTTTTCCTCATTATTGCATCTCATACCCAAACTAAGTGGTTTTTTAAGCCTGCTTTCCAAGAAGTGTTTAACACAAATATCTTTGAATTTTTGGTCCTGGGGCATGCCGGTTTCCTCAAAATGATTTCCTTCATTGTTCTGATGCATGATCATTTCAGTTAACGTCACTGTACAAAGTCATAACATTGAATGAATCAAATCACTCACCACAAACCATCCAATCAATTTATTTCACTAAATCCCGTATTTACCCAAACTATACCGTTCATTTTCCGGTGTCACCCCCGTTTCTCGGGCCTGCTCTCCGAGGAGCACTTAAGCGTATGACACGCCTCTGCGAGCGATCCCCTGACATCTGCCCGAAGCCCCGGAGTGACCGCTTTCTAAGGCTAAGAGCCTCTCATAAAGCTATAGACGATAGTACGGTATGTTGTGGGAGTGAAGTCGGTGAGGAAAATAAGTGGTAGGTACCTACTTACTTGTGTTTTTTTCTAAAGTGTTAAATGCAGAGTATTTTTAATCATTTTATTTTTTGTAAAAAGGTAATACACAATTAGGTACGTACTTACCGAAATGCCTTGTTAACTATCACATAAACTAATAATACACAAATATGTTACTTCAAACTCCTGGTAAATAAGGTCTCCACAGACCTTATTTACCAGGAGTTTGAAGTCCTAAGGGTGCGTCAAATATTCATACTTCAAGCAACGCTTAAATATCACGCAACAGTTAGAAAACTGCCGGAATACGAGGATTTATTAAACAAACGAGTATTTAGAGTACCTATACCAATTACCAAATCGGAACTAGCTAGACGGTGCACAAATTTTTCTCATCCAAACACTTATAATAAAGTAAGTAAAATTTGCGACCTACGAGACTGCTCTACCACCACCTGTAAAAAAATTCTAAAATTAGCCCTATTGAAATTGTCATACGACGACACCGAAGCCTTGATATAGCATCCCTACAACAGCCACACACACACACTAACACCCTCACACACACACACACACACACTTTAACACCAGCCCAACGAATGTAAACACTGTTTTATTTTAATTTTACTACTTTCTGTTCGCTTTTTTATCATACCCTGATAATGTTTATTATTAAATTTTTATGTCCTCAATTTAATGTCAAGTATTCTAAATTTGTAAAATTCGCACTCCTGAGCCACAAGATACAAGCAATGCTTAGTTTGTGGCTCACCGATTATATGACACAACTGTTTTGTTTCTATTGGTTAATAAACTTATTTTGATTTTGATTTTGATTTTGATGTTTAAATATTTACACAAATATGTCTGTTAATGCAACTCCAGGCCCCAAGATAAACTTGCTACGATATTCATAGCTCTAAGTTAGATTAAGAAAATGTTTGTAACATTGGCTTAGGGCGCGGTGTTACCTCAACATTCCCAAAAATTGGTTTATTAGATAGTCGAGTTCATGACGTAATGTATTGAAAATATTTAACGCAATAAATACAGTGGACAGAGAAGGGTTTAAAGAAAATTTTTAACCAAACATAATAATATACAATAGTTTGATATTCCCATTTTAAGAAGAAGTTGTGGCATAAAATAAACTTTGGCGTCGAAGATCTCTTTATTTCCAGCGATAATAACAGTTTTCTTCTTCCTCTCGGTCGATTCGCCCTACCGCGTTGAAGTTGATCAAGCTTCTGTTTCGCGGACAATGACATTTGAATCATATTGTCTAGCACACTTTTCTAAATCAAATCTAACGTTCCAGATTGTATGTTTTTCATGTCACGTCAACTGAAATAATTGAATTTAATAGTTTCTTCAGTATTACCCAAACTGACTGCCTCGTTGGTCTAAGTGCTCGCAATCACGACTGCTGAGCATGAGGTCCTAGGTTCGATTCCCGGTCGGACAAATTGTTATTGGGTTTTTCCATTAGGAATTTCTCAGTAGCAGAAACGGAGTCTGGATTAAGATAGGAGGCGCCCTATTACATGGGACTTAACCATAACTGGCGAAATGTGGGTGTACCTGCTGTGCCTAACCCTTCGGCAATTACAGTCGTGATGTTATGTTATGTGTTCAATATTACCTTACATAAGTAATTTAACCAAAGCTTTGTATGTGAAGCATTATTATTAAAACTACTTTTTACTTTTAATGTACTCTTGACTACACGCAATGAAACCCTAATAAGTCTGATTCAATTTTCAGCCTAGGCGTCACGTGACTGGAAAAAATACAAGTACCTACTCTCAATTTGACTTCATTCTCAGTTCATTTTCAGCTTCACACGTTTTAATTTGGGTAAAAATGGAAATTGAATTAAGGAATTAATTGAATTAGCTCGGACACGTGTCCTGAAAAAGTAATTAAGCAACTTTTGTCTTTTTATAAACATAAACTGCTTTTTATGAGGGAAGCAAATAGCTCGTGGTTTCTAAAATGTTTCGTGGCTTTAGGCTAGAAATAAACGAAGCACTGTATTCTGAACATGTGGCTCTGATTTCACGCAATATGGCCGCCACAGTTGTACAGGATAACCTAAAAAGTTTTGGACGCGTGGCGCGTTCATGAATTTGTTTTCCTTCATTTGGAGTTTTCTGCACTCGGATAAAAACTGTCTTTAGGTGCATTACATGGAACTAATTTAAAGAACTGAACTGAACCTTAAGCTATAACCGAAAATATACCAAGTCGTAGAAATTCTGTTTATAGGTCCATAATACCAGTATTTTATATGGCGCGACTGCCTATGTGACCTCCACAACCCAGTCAGTACTGGGTAATACGATACCCCTTGGTAAGACTGGTTGTCAGACTTTCGGGCCATTGACTAACTGTAACGACTTTTAAAGATCTACAAATCATCACTACATAGTATAAAACAAAGTCGCTTTCTCTGTCCCTATGTCCCTTTGTATGCTTAAATCTTTGAAACTACGCAACGGATTTTGATGCGGTTTTTTTTAATAGATAGAGTGATTCAAGAGGAAGGTTTATATGTATAACATTGACCCGTGCAAAGCCGGGGCGGGTCGCTAGTGAATAATAATCTAATATTTTTATGTAAATTACAATAGTGAAACATGGAGCCAATCAGCAAACAGCTTACCATACAATCACACCTAAAGGGTGTAACAAGACCCTTAAACGAAGCCGAAAAATACGAGTTTTTCCCGTCATTGCGATAATTTTTTTGTTCTAGACCATACCTGAGAACCTTCTAGTTACGGAGATATTGGGGGTCAAAGTTCCGACATTTTCACAAGTTTTTTTTTTCACACGCCGATTCACGACCCCCGTACTGTTCAATCCATCTATCAGCACAATGTTTTGAGTGCGTTACATTGAGTCCTACCATAAAACGTGATTTTTAACCCCAAAAAAAAGTCGTTTCCCAGCAATAATTGTTGGGTGAAGTTACTTAGTTTGATGTACATAATGCTTGGTTTACGGCTTCGTTAAGGGTCTTGTTACAACCTGTATTTATTATAGTGAAACAGTCGTTGAAGTAACAACCAAAAAATCGTCTCTTACATAGTGTCAATTACTTATAATAATCCTAACAAAAAAGAAATCTCAAAACCTGAATATTTCAAGAATAGACCCCTCATTCTTAAACATGACCGTCATTTAAAGTCACAATGAGGGCGAGACACCGAGATAGACCCCTAATTGGCTCTATCAAAACCGTTGTCCTACTTTGTATCGCGTCCATAATCATAACCCTCAACTGACTAAGTTTTTATGTCAATCTAGAAGTGAAGTTATAATATTAAAAGGAGTTTAGTTGGTATTAAGGTTTCTAGATTTGGTATCTTGTTGTTAACAGGCAACCGAAGACCGAACCGGATTACATTGCGTTGGAAGGTGACCGATGACCTGCTGAAGGTTGTGGGGATCCGCTGGATGCGAGTCGCACGGGACCAGTCAATGTGGGGACACTTGGGGGAGGCTCTTTGTGCAGAGTCCAACAGTGGACGTCTTTGGGCTGAAATGATGATCATGTTGATTGTTAGCATCATCATCTGCTTAGCCTTTCCCCAAAATTGGGGTCGGTTTCCAGTCTAACCGGATGCAGCTGAATACCAGTATTTTACATGGAGCGACTGCCTTTCTCTACAACCCAGTTAAAGCCTCTACCCTTGGTAAGACTGGTTCTCAAACTTTCGGGTCACTGACTACCTGTAACGACTGTCAAAAATCTACAATTGACAGCCGGGACCAGCGGCTTAACGTGCTTTTCCAGGCACGAAGGAAACTCGGTGTGTAATGATGGTCACCCATCCACAAACCGACCTTGGCAAGCGCGGCTTAACCTTGAAACCCGTGCGGCTGTTATTATTGAGCCAAACCTCAGTAAAATTGTTATTGTTGTGTTATATTGTGTGTTTTTTCGAATATAATGAATGTATGGTACTGACATTAGCTACCGAAAAGATTATGTCAATCGTAAAGGTAGGTTGTCGTCACGAAGTACGAGAGCAATAATCAGTTTTCTAGATCCTTTGCGCTGTGAAGAGTTGGCCTTATTATTATTATTAATTCAGAAAACAAAAACAATGAGCAGTTTCTTCATTCAGTAAGGCAACCGAAACCGCGTAGTTGCAACTCCATAAAAATATAAAGTAGGTTTATAAAGCACAATTTATGGTTATAATTGTGACGCGTTTTACCAACTAAGATTTAATATTACCCTAAAATGCACCAGTGGTAAGCTCGGGTTATAATTTTTTTTTTCCATATTAAAATTTTACAAAAATGATTTTTTTTTCCGCTTGTATATCTATAATAATATTATACAACTGAAGAGTTTGTTTGGTTGAACGCGCTAATCTCAGGAACGGCTGGTTCGAATTGGAACATTATTTTAGTGTTAGATAGCCCATTTTATCGAGAGAAGGCTATATGCTATATAAAATCACGCTAAGTGTTATGAAATATGTTGGAAAAACGGGGCAAATTCGATTCGAACCAGTAGTTGGTGGATTAGCGCATTCAAACAAACAAACAAACTCTTCAGCTTTATAATATTAGCTTTATTTCATTCCACATTCAAATTGGTGCACCATGTACCTCATTCATTATTATTTGTTTAATCTTTTCGCAATGTTGGAGTCTGCTTCCATTTCAATACCAGAACTTTAAATGATGCGACCCGCGCAAACCTTACCTCCAACCCAGTTACTGTGCAATACGATATCCCTTAAGGTGGAAGATTTAAATTGTCTTACGTTTATTGCAATTTGCAGGTCAGTGTCAGGTTGTTTGTTGATAAAGAAAATATGAATCGCGCCAGTAACACGTATGGAGTTACAGAATTATAATCATTCAAATCATCAATACAAATCTTATCTAAATTTCGCGGGCTACCCTTGCGCTTCCACCTTAATAATACTGATTGTCAGAACTATTTGCACTATTGCAACTCTGTCTACCTTTTTGAGGGGCACAGGCGTGATGTTACGTAGACAGGTAAAAATAGACATACATCCCTGATGTCTTATTATTCCAAGGTAGTGTTAGCACGGCTCACAAGTCAGCCGAGGAAACGGATCACCCGACGAAACGGATCACCCGACGCTGACAAGTGAAAAATGTAGCTCTGCCGTGCGGGCCAATCGATCTATCAATTTAAAAGTAGCTAACAGGGTATTTGCATTGAGGTTTTATTCCTTTTTGATCAAGACTTGTTTGGTTTTTGACTTGTTATTTTATATATAAATATAAATAAATCCATTTAATTCAGGTTCCCCCATATAACAATCACAAGTTACGAAATAAATACAAAAAAAAAACACGAAACAAATACAAATTACAATATAAAAATAAATACAATTGTCATCAAATCAGAAATACAATGTCAAAAAAATCAAATTTACGTTAATGTCAAATAAAAATAAATAAAGTAATTAATCGGAAATTAATAATATAAAAAATAAAAGTTTAAAAGATTATGGCAAATTTTGGATACAATAAAATAACATAAATTAATAAAACCGCAGTCTTTAACATGCCCTGGCTATATGCCTACTGCAACACTTCCTAATATAAGGGCAGTCCAATCGTCCAGCGATCATCGCACAGTACAGGCCAGGACAGCATAAGTGTGAGTTATAAGTGTAGTAATATCGCGCCAGTAATCCTCGAAGGGTTAGGCAGAGGTGTGCTTCATATTACACCCACAAATCGCTAGTTATTTTAAGTCCCGTGTAGGAGGGGAGCCTAATAATCATCTCATCTTCTGCTTGTCCTGGGGCCTTAGTCTGCTATTGCAATAGTGTCAGAATGGTCTATCATTGATTTAATAAGGCCCCGCGCAGACGAATTACCCTTTGTACGCACGTCAAACGAGTTTCGAACGCGCTTCAATACGCCGTGGGCTAGGAGCCTTATTAAATCAATGATAGACCATTCTGACACTATTGCAATAGCAGACTAAGGCCCCTGGTGTCATGTTACTTGTGGTCGGCGCAACACGTTTTTTTCTTCAATTTTCCCCTGTCAACCGTCACGCTATCTCTTACTCCTATTTCTTTCATTTCATTCCTCACACGTCCCATCCATCGTTTCCTTTGCCAAAAATAAACCTATCTAGATCTAACCTTATCTAGAAAAAAAAAAAAAGTTGGTTGTATGTGAGCCCCCCTTAAATATTTATCTTATTCTGTTTTTAGTATTTGTTGTTAGAGTCACAACAGAAATAGATCATCTGTGAAAATTTTAACCGTCTAGCTGTCACGGTTCATAAGATACAGCCTGGTGACAGACAGACGGACAGTGGAGTCTTATTAATAGGGTCCGTTTTTACCCCTTTTTTTTCGGATGGGTAATCATCAAATAACTTCTCCCGCTCTGGGCGGAGCAGGAGGGAGTGTCAGACTTTTACTGACTAAAACCCATCCATGTTCCTTCTTTTGCCCTTTGTGTTCCAGGGCCGCGGTATCTTTTTCGAACAGTCCCGCAACCCTGGCAGTCCTGTTTTTACCCCTTGGATACGGAATCCAAAAAACCCGACTTCTGAAAAATCACGCTTTAATTATGTTCGGGGTTTACAAGGTAAAATCGACTCCTCCCGTCGTTGAAGTCGGTTAAAATGTAGCCTAAGTGACCCGGGTCATAATAGCAAATCGATTGACACCTATTCATCAAAGACGGATGAATAGTTTAGGCGTTACGGAGGAACATACGTAAATACAAACATACATAGACTGCTAAAATCATAACATAGAGTATAGGTAGTGTTGCTTTCGATATAATATTTTTAAGTTGAGTCTTTATTTTTTTTATGTATTAGCCGTAAGTTGATTTTTAATTTATCTGGTGTGTTTGCAATCCACTATTGTATTGGGGTCATCCTGTAAAGATAGTGTGTGTAAGTTTAATAAATAAATACATAATAACCCTTCCTTTTGGCTTCGCAATAGTCGGGTAAAAATAGGCTTACTAAAAGTAACTTCGTAATCACCTACACTTTCACCCAAAACAACCACAAAAAACGCAATCTCAGAGATCCCAAGAAAGCTTAAACGCGACATTTAAAACAAAAAGTGTTCACAAGGACCCGAAATTGGGTCTTCTCGTGTTGGTATTCTGAATTTATTCGTCAATTATCATTATTTATGCTCTCCGTTACCATATAAGCGACTGTCGGAGTTTTTTGGCACTCGTTTTAGTAAACAATCAACAGCAGAAAGGGAGACAGATTTACATGTCTTATGATTGGATTGTATAATGTAACGTTGTAAAGAAATGGACTGCCTCGTGGTCCAGTGGTCCTTTATGAGGTCTTGGGTTCGATTCCCGGGTCGGGCAAAGTGCTACTGGGTTTGGCAACCACGGAGTCTGGATTTGAGCCCGATGGCAAAAGACGCGCCCTCTATTAGGTACATGGGACTTAGAAATGGCGAAATGTGGGTGTACTATAGGTACACCTCTGCCTTACCCTGCGGGGATTACAGGCGTGGTGTTATGTGTAATGAAAAACGAAACTAATTATTCATTAAATAAAATAGTAAATTGATGATGAACGAGTTTAAATTAGGTTGATGATATCTTAACTATTATTTAAACAGGTCTAATTAAGATACCTCATTTTATGAACGTTAATAGGTACATAATTAGCATGTTGAGAATTTGGCACGTAAAGTATAATGAAAGAAAGATAGAAAAAAACATGCCACATGAAATAAAATAAATTAATAAAAAATATAAATCCAAACAAAAAAAGATAGTAAGGTATTGTGTGTCTCACGGCTGCACCAAATAGTCCCAATCACGCACATATCACTAACATACCGGCAGCAGTCAGACTTACAGCTAGTTTTCAACTGAACTCAGGTATAGATTGTAACGCCTGATAATAAACCAGTCTATCACCTTTAAAAAAAAATTAGAAAGAAAAAGTAAAGGTCTCACCACGAACTCTTCACGACATTTTTGCATGTTCTCCCAGTAAGTTCAAAAGTCTTATACTCATGGAGCTCTTTTGATTGATAATGTAAAAGTACAGATGAGCATGTTAGTTAAGTAAGTTTATTTTTTAATATTCTTATGTATTATTACCCTAGCGTTTGATTAATTGTTTATTATATTCCACAGTTATTCTGTGAACAGCGTTGTGGGCTACAATATTGTTAAAATTGTATGTTTATGTTCTTTTTTATACTATATATTGTGGCTGTTTGCTGTTCCTCTTGTATAAAATAAAATAAAATAAAAAACTCTGTTGCACTTAAAATATTAAACTCTGTCACCTCAGGCCTTCCATTACGAAAATCTCAAGAGAATTGCAAAATTTTCAACATCCACCTATAAATAAACGTTTCCTCAAACTCTGGGGAAGTTTCACAACTTTACGTCGACAGGATTGACGCATTACATTTTCACGTCAACACTCTGTCGGCGGGATAAAAATTTATATTTTGTTTAGGGTTTCTCGAGACCTGCAGCGTTACATATGGAACTGTCAAGTTAAAATGTGTATTTTTGGGGGCCCGCTTGCGACATTTCCTGTGGGTGTCTTGCTAAATTTTAATGTGTATATATGTTACTGAGTGTGTAGCAGTAGTGATCCTAACGTTCACAAATCGTTGCGGAGATATTGCGGATCGGCTTTGGACGGTGTTCGGTGCTTGGGCTGCAATTTGTCCATTTTGACTGAACCCTAATGTAGGCTGCTTTAGCTATTATAAGACGATTAGTCGTCGCTTAAACTGCCCTATTAGAACTGGAAATCTATAAAGACAAATTTGTTATAAATAAAACACGTTGCCCCACTCTATGAATTTCTCCTGTATCGTGGGTACGTTTGCGAACATTTAAACTCACATACACAAACAACCAGACCGAGAACAACTACCTGTAGGTTGTTCAAATATTTATTCCGTGTGGGGATCGAACCCGCGACACGCAGCGCAGCAGCCAATCGCTCAGCCACTGCGCCAACCGTGCTGTCACTCAACTGACTGGTAACGGTTCAGAAGAACACAAAAATCCTTACAAAAATCATCTTTTGCTTATCAACAGTAACAGAAGCTTTCAAAATACTAATGGAAAACGGGTGCTTTAAAAAAAAGTAAAACTAAACACAAGTTTTTATTCAAAAACCATTAAACTATTCTTGCTATCGTCAAAAATTTTAAGGCATTTTTACGAAGCCAACCTGCTAGACAACAGAACATTTTTATGACTCCTAAAAAAGCTTAATTTATTCTGTTTATTCAAGGACTGTAAAAGCACTGACTGGTTTGCTAACACTGTAAAAACATTAAATTGTTTTTTGAACTTTTGACGGCATTTTTATTTATTTAATGAATTTTATGCAAATCTGTGAGTCACTTACTCGGGTCATACCTCGTTCTTATATTCCCTTTTTGGTAGAGTAAGTGAGGTTGGACAGAGATTTGAATTCACGAATAATATAAAGGTCTATCCACACATCAGGGTCGTGCCCGGGGCGTGACAGGGCCGGCTGTATGTAGGCACTGAAGCGTCGTTGCCGGCCCGGGCACGGACGTGTGTGAACGAGTTCATATAAAATGTACACACTGATATTTTTTGACGTCACGGTCCGTCCTCGTCCCGGGCACGGCCCTGATATGTGTGGATAGACCTTCATATTGTCAACATGAAAGGCTTTTGAGCTTCTCCTGCCTGAATCAACGGATGGGATGCTGACTCACGTCAATATTGGGTTGACGTTTTGTCAACAAGTGACGGCTTTACCAAAATGACAGCATCAATGTGATGTTTCAATTCATACAAACATACATAAACTCACAGCTTTTTCCCATGGGGGTAGGAAGAAACCACAGAATGCCATCTACTACGATCCCTATACAGGGTGGAATTTTTCAACGCCACCTGGCTTATGCCCGCCTCCTCACTGCTCTAACTTGTCATCGAAAAATAAAAGATCACGATTCACTGGAGATAGAAAATTTTATTCAAAGGAAGCATTCCTTTATTTTGAAAAATAAATGAATCAGCATTCAAAGTTTTTTTTTTAATCGTTTGACACTCATGTTTATAAGAGAGATTTGATCCATATGATTGACCCTATCTATTGATGTAATAAAAGTACAGGGTGTTATTTTTTTGGAATTTTGCCGGTTCTATTCCCGAGTGTGGTAAGCGAATTTTTGAAAATCTTTGAATTCAGATTTATTTCTTATGAGTATATATATGCTCTTTTTGCCTCGTCCACGTTCAAAGCATGTGTGGTATAACTCTGAATGGCAAATTGAGGAATGATGTTATACGGTAACGTTGCGGTTTAAAAGAAGATGTAGTGACAAAAATTGAAAAGAGAATGCTTCGATAGTTTGGTCATGTGGAGAGGATGAGTGGAAGGAGACTAACAAAAGGTGAACGTAACAAAGGCAGATGTGAGTGGCAACGCCAGGAGGGGACGTCCTAGGAGGACATACACTGACCTTATTGGTGAGGTTCTTCAGCAAGGTCGGGCGCATAGTACTCGCAACCGGCGTGCGCGTATGAACGTGGACTATTAAAGTCACACGATAAAAAAATTTGTAAGTAAATAATTCGCACATTTGACGTAACCTCTTAAATTAATTTTCGTGTAAATTAATTTGTGCTCCACCCTAAGCCACATTATTGCGGCAAACGCAAGCATTAAACTTGACAAATTGATTGATAATTGACGGCACGGTTGGCGCAGCGGCTAAGCGATTGGCTGCTGCGCTGCGTGTCGCGGGTTCGATCCCCGCACGGAACAAATATTTGTATGATCTACAGGTAGTTGTTCTCGGTCTGGCTGTTTGTGTATGTGAGTTTAAATTATTGAAAATGGACCCACGATGCACCCACGATACGAGTACATGAGAAATTCCTAGTGTGTGGTAACATTAAAAAATATTAGGATTGCGCATTTTTGTTAATTTAATATATATATATAATTTTGTTTTTTTTTGTTGTTTTCATTCTGCTTCTTGAAACTTCTTTCAATCAATATTCGTTTCTATGTGATTATGGGCCCGCATATCACAAAACTGGTGCCCTGAGACAGCTAAACGGGGTCGCGGCAGATGGCGGGACGCCTTGGATGACTTTCTCGTTCTCGGGAAGGAACGTGAGGAGACCTTTGCCCAGGTGTGGGACAGCAAAAGCAAACTAGAAAAAAAAAAGTGATTATGTCGGTGTCAATAAATTAAAAAGTTTAGACTCAAGTAAGCGTCAGACTGATGTCACTTATAAATATACTCTTATAAGTAACCTATGCTCAATTTCACAAACATACGTAATTACATAAACACATACATTATTAATTAACCCCTTTCCTAATTAGTCGCAACTTCTTCAATCTCCATGCTTACTCGCGGATCATTACACGCACGGATATGGCGCTCATAATCCATGGAACTTACTTACGCAGCAATTACTTTTAATATCTCTCTTGCGAACATTAGCGTGTACGCCTTGTAACAGCCCTTTTACGCCAAATTGACTTTTACGAGTGAAGCGACGTACATGCGACGACATCAAGCGGTACAGCTCCAGTATAAACTGACCTCGCGTTGAAAAGATGAAAGCGGCAAGCAGTATTGCTTGACGATTAACACACACATGTAACACATTATTGCTTGAGACCTTCCTTAAGGAGGAGTTTTGGCTGAAGTGTGTCATGTATCGGTTTCCGCGGATGGCTACGCGACACCACGCAGCGCAACACGACGCCGTCACTTCGTGTGCAATAGTTATATTTTCTGGTTTTTATAAATATGTATAGATAGTTAGTCTTTAAGGTATATGTGTTATGGGTCTTCGTTAACTGAAATAAATGATATATTATATATTTATATATTATATATTTATACATATATTATATATTTATACATATATTATATATTTATTTTCTTTACATATTATTTAAATTTTTAAATATTTAGTAACAAAAATTAAATAAAAAACATTTAAAAATATTTAAAAAAAATAGAAGCCCACCGGCATCGAGAACAGGGTCCTAGCTACTGGTGGTCAGGGCTCCAGAGAGAGTAACCGCGCATTTTCCAGAAGTACTGCTTTCTGAATCAAGCCCTTGATCCAGCTGCCAAGCGAGAGCCTCCTCAGATGTTGGTCGAGGCTATTGGCTATTAAGCCATTGGCCGACATTATTATTTATTATTGATAAAATTTCTGCTATCTTAAAAAACAAAAGGAACAATACAGGGTGGAACAGAAACCGGTACTAAAAGGGTTACTACGTATTCAGTACATCATTTTGAAGCCACCACATATAAGTTATTTGTCGGTTATTAAAATAAAAATCTGCTGATTTCTTCAAAACTGTAATACTTACCGGTCCTACCGATGAAACAATGTACTGAATATGTACCAGTAACCATTTTAGCATCGGTGTCCATTCTACCTTGTGCAGTGTAACCCTAAGCACGTGGTTGCATGCAAACTTAAACTTAAAGGTTAGATATAATAATGAACTAGCTTTCGTAAATAATTGAACTTCAGACCTGTAATATCTCCGTAAACAAAAAGTTCAGTAGTATGTTCCCGTGGGACACTTATCGAACCCCACGCGGACGAAGCCGCGGGCATAAGATAGTATTTAAAAAAAATGTCAAAGAGAGGCATTCAAAGAGAGGCCAGCAAAGAGAGGCCAGCTTATTCTGGCAGTTTAACTTGATGTGTCGTCAAGCGTACTCGTAACAGATGTTGAGAATCACATGCGATCGTGAGTGTCAAGTGGAGTGGATTACTTAAAGACGATATCTCCGTATCTTTTGAAGTCCCTTTTTACCACCCCTTTGATACGTAAAAGGGTAGTGTGTTTATGTGGGGGTGAGTTCTTATTGTATGTTTTCTGATGGAGCCTAAATGGCATGATCGATTTGGAAAAGTGAGTTCTTATAGATTTGAAAGTGTTCAAGCGCGAGTATAACCATGTTGTATAAGGATGGATACCGGTACATAATAACATACCATTACACCAGTAATCCCCGAAGGTTAGGCAGTGGTTTACATAATGATACATCCATTTTTCACACCTTTTAAAAAATAAAAACGTTGGAATTTCTCCTATATCGTGGGTGCGTTTACTAACATTTAAACTCACATAGACAAACAGCCAGACCCGAAACAACTACCTGAAGATAATTAAAATATTTCTTCCGTGCGGGGATCGAACCCGCGACACGCAGCGCAACAGCCAATCGCCCAGCCACTGCGCTAACCGGGCCGTCATATTTCGCCTATAATAATTATAAATAATGTATATTGGCCATCCAACGTAGCAATTCTGCCAGCCTTCTGGGCACTATTCCTGTTGACAGCGGTGTGGACGAATTTTGTGACGCCCTTTAATGCCTTTCTACTTTTCGATATGCACTATATTATGTTTATCGTTTTAAATTTGGTTTTAGATTTTGGTAATACAGGGTGTAAAAAAACCCTTAACGAAGCCGTCAACCAAGTATTATGTACATGAAACTAAGTAACTGTACGCAAAAATGATTGCAGAAACGACTTTTTTTTTGGAGTGAAAAATCACGTTTTACGGTAGAACTCAATGCAACGCACTCAAAACATTGTGCTGATGGATGAATTTAATAGTAAGGGGGTTGTAAACGTGTATTAAAAAAAAACACTTATGATGAAGTTGGATTTTGACCCCCAATATCTCTGTAACTAGAATGTTCCCAGGTATGGTCTAGAACAAAAAAACGATCACAACGACGGGGAGAACAAATGCCTTTCGACTTCGCTAAGGGTCTTGTTACACCCTTTAGTAAAGTTATCAATAAATACATTAAAATCTTGGTCAAATTTCTATGTAACCTAATTGCCCTCAAACAGGCACTAATCCAGTCTCCGTGGCTGCTACTAAGAAATTCCTGATAAAAAAACCCAATAATACTTCAACAGACCTGGATCTGTGAATCGAACAAGTTCCCAAACAAAAACATATTATTTTCAAAGTTAATCAAAGAACGACCTCGTTGGTCTAGTGACATGAGGTCCTGGGTCCGATTCTCGGGTCCCGAAAAGTGTTATTGAGATTTTCAATCAGGAATTTCTTAGTAGCAGCCTCGGAGACTGGGTTAGTGCCTGTTTGAGGGCAATTAGGTTACATAGAAATTTAATGTATTTATTGATAACTTTACTAAAGGGTGTAACAAGACCCTTAGCGAAGCCGAAAGGCTAAAGTTTTTTGGTTTGTGCCCAGTTGATGTTGCTCGCCCCCTATTGCGAAGGAATTAAACATAACTGGTAAAATGGTGTACTACATTTTTTTACGACATCAATGGCAGCACACAACCGCCTACACACCCTCTTTTCAAATACTTACATAGTTTGCACTAAATCTCAACATCTATAACACAACAAAACTACCTACCTCTCTCCAAGAAGTATAAAAATTAATCAGGCCATAATTCCTCCCCATAGACTACAAGACAAAAGCTTGAGTGGATTCTCATGCCACACACGACTTATATGCCACGATAAACAGGGAAAACATTCTGTTGTTTACCGAGTAAGATAATAAAATATATGTGAGACTGTGATACTTATCATGTAGATTGACATTCCATGTTTCTCGCTACACTTTCTCGTAGTTATGTTAGATGGGGTCGATCATTGAAGGCTGTTATGACAGACACCAGTAGGAGTAACAGTTGGTTTCAGAAAGATTATTCTTCTTAAATATGTCAACTTCTTCTATAACATGTGTTATCATCAAATAACCCCCCGCTCTGGGCTGAGCAGGAGGGAGTGTCAGACTTTTACTTACTAAAACCCATCCATGTTCCTTCCTTTGCCCTTTGTGTTCCAGGGCCGCGGTATCTCTTTCGAACCGTCCCGCAACCCTTTTTTTTTTTTTTTTTTTTACCGATGGGAAATCATCAAATAACCCCTCCCGCTCTGGGCTGAGCAGGAGGGAGTGTCAGACTTTTACTGACTAAAACCCATCCATGTTCCTTCCTTTGCCCTTTGTGTTCCAGGGCCGCGGTATCTCTTTCGAACAGTCCCGCAACCCTGGCTTGTGTTTAGTGCCTAACCTGGTGTGTTTTAATGTGGCCAACGGGCCTCTGACTTGGCTTCACATGCCGTCGGGCAATATCTCTCAGGCATGCTGATTTCCTCACGAAGTTTTCCTTTACCGAAGCTAGTGATAATTATATAATACGCACATGAATCCGAAAAGTCGGTGAGGTTCGGTCTTGGGTTCGAACTTGAGACCTATAACTTGGCAGTCCGGCAGCCACACCACTAGGCTATCACTGTTTAATATAATATGTCAACTGAAATGATTATACTTAATAAGAACTGAGTAAGCTGAAGAGCAGTGGTGTCGCAGTGGTAACGATCCAGACTTAAATTGCTCTCAAAACGACGAACGAAAACATCGTGAGGAAACCAGCAGGCCCTGAGACCTAAAACTCGAAAACTTATTGACGTCTAACAAGCCGCACTGGAGAAAGCCAGGCCAAGATGATGCTTGTGATAAAGCTACTTTACGTTACTGGGACTTAAAGAACTTATTTCGAGGGACATTCATCTGCTCACCTTTTCCCAACTATGATGGGGTCTGCTTCCAGTCCAACTGGATACAGCCGAATACCAGTATTTTACATGGAGCGACTGCCTGTCTAACCTCTACAACCCAATCCAGTTAAGAGCGGCCAACCCGTCATACTTTTCATACAAACGCTCGTTCGTGATTGTGCAGTTATTACACATCTATTTTAGTTTTTTTTTTTTAACTATTATGTATTTTGTGCACTATATCTAGGTGTCTATGGTAGCAAAAAAATAAAAAATTCTAGAAACAAATTCAGTTTAAGCCTCCAAAAATTGCTGTTTTGCACATATTTTAACTGAACTTTGGCCGTTCATAATGTACTCATAAAATGTAAAAGTAAAGAAAACATCTCGATAGAAACCTTGCACATGTAATGGAGATTGTTAATTACAAATATTTATTTCACAAACTTATAAGACTTATTCAAAAACACGTATTTCCTGGAACAAGTTTAAGAAATTTTCGAACACTATTTTTCGTTTAATGTCATCGCGTTTGGTGGTATGAGGTGCGCGGGAGACGGGATGTGCGGGGTCGGGGCAGGGTAAGAAGGGGGAATTGAAAGAAAATTGCCGCTGTGGCTCTGGATGAAACAACAAGCTTTTCGACCATGCTCGCGTTGACGATAGACGGACCGGGAAGGGCCCTCTTAATACTTAAGTACTGGGTAATAAGGTACCCCTTGGTAAGACTGGTTGTCAGGCTTTTGGTCCACTGACTACCTGTAACGACTGTCAAAGAACTACAAACGACAGCCGTGACCAACCGCTTAACATGCTTTCAGAGGCATGGAGAAAACTCGGTATGTTAGGATGGTCACCCATCCATAGACCGACCTAGGCAAGCTTGGCATAACCTTGAAGATCAACCTGTGTGGCTGTTATTATTTAGCAACAAGATCTTCGAGAAAACATTATCTTCTACAAATTCTGACCACAAACTGGACAAGGCCATCTATTCTGTTGCATTGAAAATATTTACATTTTCATGATCAACCTCCATTCTAACTTCATCAACCTTAAAGGTTACTTTTAACTTTTAACAAAAGGTTAAGTAGCCTCACCAGCGTCTCTTCCATTCACCGACCAACACAAACGGCTTCCATCAGCAAATACGTTCCGTTCTTCACAGTATTAGACCGCGGCCACAGACGGCGGGGCTTTTTAAATATTCACACCCCTAAAGCACTGGATCACGGTACAGATAAACGCAGAAGATTTATTCCATCTATGGGGTGTTATACACCACCACGGCTCGTACCAAATCATTGGTCCATCTAGTACCGTGCCTTAATGAAAAAAATGAGATTTAAGGTTTTTTGTTTTCTTTTAAAATTTTGTGCACTTGTGGCATATGCCAAATAATGTATTTTCTTCCTCCTTTTCAGGGTTCCGTACCCGAAGGGTAGTCAACGGGAGCCTAATAATAAGCCTCCGCTGTCCGTCCTTCCGTCCGTCCGTCCGTCTGTCTGTCAGCGAGCTGTATCTCATGATCCGTAATAGGTAGACAGTTGAAATTTTCACAGAATGTGCATATCTGTGGCCACTATAACAACAAATAATAAGAATAATTTAAAAATTAAAGGGAGCTTCCCTACTACGATGGTACGGAACCCTTCATGCGCGATTCCAACTTGTACTTGGTCAGTTTTTACTAATACACCAGTTGGTGTGCCGTTGCCATTACTGAACTTTTTGGTCCCAGCGGCGATCCATTCCGCAAGTAAAATTGACCGTCCAAGGGTTGTACTGATGATTTGAATTATTATAATTCTGTAACTGCATACGTGTTACTGGCGGGATTCATATTTTCATCAACATACAACCTGACACTGACCTTGTTTTGCAAATTGCAATAAACTTGAGAAAATTTAAATTTCGCGGGCTAACCTTTAACTTTGTCAAATCTTCGGCCTATTCCAATATTCCATTACTTGTGTTTTCTTGCAACGTCCGAATTATTTTTCGATTCGGTCGCACCGGGTAACTTGGAGCTACTTCTCTCCTATCCTCTATTGCCTCTTTTTGTTTAAGTACCCTTAATTATAAATGAAGAGTTTTCAAATAGAGAACAGTAGTAAGTCTCGTGTGTTGATAAGAGTTGGTCTTCTGTAAATTCTCTTCTAGTGACAAGAGCCCTAAAGCGCTCTAGTCACAGTGATTTAGTTCAGTGTGATTGCGTCAACGGTGCCCTGCGGCCGTTCCCGCTTCATTCATGATGTGGACACTTTCCCAACCAGATTCTGTGTACTTTACATACTTTTTGGGAGGCTTGTTCTCTTTATTTCAGTTACTAAGGGCAAAGTAATTGGAAAACCGAAAAAAAGTCCTGACAAAGTGACATTCTTTCAGTGATTAACCTTCTCAGGTAGATATTCATTGCTGACTGCCCTGGAGTGTGAATTTGATGGTGTCCCACAAACGATGGGGCACTTCATATCATGTGATGTTGTTTGTTAGCTACAGGAGCTGATAGATGCTGCTGAAGGCGCTGAACTAGTGGCTCAGTTCTATGCCGACACAATATAGACTGCCATCGATACGCTAAGAAGATGCGATAACAATTTTGGGACTGCCAAAATTGCGTTGAATTGATGTAAGCTCCCGGATAGCTTAAGTCAATTCAAAGTCGTTATAGAATTACGAAAAGTTATGAAATCGATGGCCACTTCTCAAGGTCTTCTGCTTGAGAAAGATTGACTTGGTTACATTAGCATTCCTTTAAAACCAAGATCCATAATGGGAATGTCGTTCAGATACTGGTTGAGTACGTCCGGTACAGTATATGCAATCAGCCCGCTATCAACCTCGCCATCTAAAGCTACCTTCCTGTCTGCTGGTGCTGTCAGTTCGTTTCGATACCAGACTTTCCTTTCAAGAGAAGTAGATACCTGCCAGAATATAAATTATGTATGAATTTTGTAAACTCTTTTAGTTTTCTTCTAGAAAGATTTACGCTCATCATTTGTTGTCTTGGTTGACCACTGAAAACCAGCGCTGTGCTGTGAGCCCCCCCGTAGCACAGCATCATGCTGAGTGGTAACCTGCTTGTCGCAGTCTCGACTTGCTTGACTTTTTCGTTTCGTTCTGTTGTATTTATAAACGTTTGTTATGCGTTGTATGTCTATTGCATCATCTTATTTGACCCTATTTAGCAATACTAGGAACAAGACTACAATATGCATAATATTAGGTCTTTTAATTCTATTTCCAGATAAGACTATAAGCCTATAAGCTTTCTGATCGTTAAGTCCATGTCCGGTTAACAAACCCACAGTTTCCGTGTATCGAGGAAACATGATTCTTTTATTCCATTGTCTTTGGAAAACGTCTAGTTTAGTACAAAAGATTATCTATGTAAAGAAAAAGTAGAAGACTGAACTTTTTCTTAGCGTATCGAGGGCAATCTAAATTGATACAGCCCAAAGAATAGAAGTATTTTGAATTTGAATAGTTCGTAATGAAATCACAACTGACAGTTGACAGTTGTATGAATATCTTATTCTATAACACGTCAAATTGACGTAGGGTGTCAATTTGCTTTACTAGTAATTTCCACGGTACCTACATCAAAATGCATTTAGAAGACAAAACAAAAGGGATAAAAAGAAATTTTCGTCTAAAAGTGGGAATTTTTGTTAGAGAAGCATGCATTCTCCCGGTAGTAAAAGGTGATATTATAGATGTTCATTATTCACACCAGGGTTATTAAATTCAAATTCAAATTCAAATTCAAATATTTTATTTCAGACAAAAATCCATATAGTGTTAGTAGAATAACTTAACCTAATGTTAGTATTAAATTAGAAAACATAAACAACTAATGCACCATTGAACTGTTCGCTCAATGGTGCACCAGTCTATTTGGGTAAGACGTGTGTCTGAACTCTTACCCACCTTCGTAAAAGGGGAGAGTCCCACCGGTCTGAAAACACATTCAGGATGCCATTGGAGGATGAGCGCAAGCGCGCCATCATGTAAGCGCATCGTTTCCGCATGATCGCTGCGAACCCATCGACACACACTTCCGCGAACATCCCTGACGCGCTACATCGCCACGATAACCCCAACAGCATCCTGAATGCGTTATTGTACTGCACGCGCAGGTCGCTGTATGCCCGCTGGGTATACTTGGTCCACAGGCTGCACGTGTAAAACGACTGGCAGAAGGCCTTAAAAAGCGTTATCTTAACAGAAACAGAACAGCGTGCAAACCTGCGGGCCAGCATGTTGCAACGGACAGCCAGCGACCTGCGCTCCCTGTCTATGTCTACATTGTCTTTTAAGTCATCAGTGACCCAGTGACCCAAATACTTAAACTTCGAAACCCGACGTAAAGGAGACCCAGAGAGTGAAAGTTCAGGCAGCTGTTTGTAGGTTGAAGTACCCGATTTAAAACCCAACCATTCACTCTTATCGGTATTGTATTTGAGACCATGAGCCACCGCATAACTTTCACAAATTTTAAGAAGCCTTCTCATTGCACCGATAGATGGGCTCAGCAGCACCATGTCATCAGCGTAGCTGATATTGTTCACACAAACACCGTCCACGTGGCAACCGATTTTGGTGCTACTGAGCCTACCTATCAGTTTGTTTATGTATAGGTTAAAAAGACGGGGGGAGCTCAAACCCCCCTGCCTCACTCCACAATCCAGCCCATACATATCAGAATATGAGCCTGCCCACTTAACTGTATTCATTTGACTACTGTACCAATATCTAAACAGTGATATCACACCCGCCGGGACAGTAGTGTCGTGAGTGAGCTTATGCCAGAGCAGGTCATAATTGACCAGGTCGAAAGCCCTTGATAAATCCAAGAAACATGCTATAACAGGAGTCTTTCTGTCTGTATAATATTGGACAGTCTGCTTAAGGCATAAAATTGCACTATCCGTTGACAAGTTCGGCCTAAAGCCAAACTGACCATCCTCAAGAACGATATGTTTAGCTAGAATTTTATCAAGCAGACTATCCTACTAGACTATTAAAGCAAAGGTGATTTAAATCTGTCATTATGAAAAATTGTTAAGCTGCCCTAAAATGATAATGGAAATCGCCAGGGAGCCGTAACCCACTTCAAAAGGACAAGGGTCCATTCATCATGAAAAATTAAAAAGTTCGCACCCGGGCACATCTATAATGTATTTTTACTCGACTGCTGTGCAGCCCAGAAGGAGGGTAATGTTTTTATTTATAAAGATGAGTTCCGATAAATCATCTATATTTCTTTCTTTGATCTCAGTACCTTATGAAAAAGTTCATCTCGTATTCTGTACGAGTCTGCAAATATCGTGGCCACGGAAAAATTGTACGGTTGACAAAAAATATCATATTAGCTTCGAAGCTTCAATTCTGGATATTTTCTTACAGATTTCCTTGGTCGTATAGACGGCTATTAGAATGCTGTTCCTTCAACGTGGCTTATATAGATAGTAATATATTCTTTCGCGGGGTCAAATCTGCTAATAATTACCGGGAAACAATTAAACAAAGTACCCTATAGTTACGACATAAAGTCTAGATTCCTACTCCATTGCAGCTGGGATAATTCAATGAACCCGGTGAGTGACATAATTAGGGAACTCTTTGTTTTGCCGAATAGTTCTTTGTATTGCCTTTTATGGCCAAATTATCAACAATAGATCATGCAAGTGTGACATGAGATTTGACAATAAAGTATACCACAGAAGTATTTTTCCGATTAATGTTTCCACATAAGACGAATTGGCATTTTCTGTGGGATGGGAATGCATCTGATTACACACCATTACCATTACACACCGAGTTTGAAAGCATGTTAAGCCGTTGGTCCTGGCTGTCATTTGTAGATCTTAGACAGTCGTTACAGGTATTCAGTGGCTCAAAAGTTTGACAACCAGTCTTATCAAGGGTATCTTGTTACCCTGTGTCGTCGTCGTATCTAAATAATAAATTGCCGGCGGCACTCTAGAATAAACACATCGTTTAGGTCAAAATAAAATCACTTTAATCAGTGTTTTTTTGCTTGGATATCATTGGTTAGAAGTACTGAACGCTGTGTTCAAATTTGTCCACCTATTTTAACGGTACCTTATATACAAACTAATTATTTACACCAAAAAGGGGTTTATTAAGACTAAAATTCTGTTAAAGTCTGATGCTGGACTCTCAAAATTACGTGCTGGACTCTCAAAATTTTGCTTATTGGCACCCACGTCACATGCCAATAAGCAAAATTTCGGTCGAACTGGATGTCATCATCATCCAATCAGCCGACAAATATCCAGTATTGCAAAATGGGTCTACTGACAGAGCAATACAATCAACTGAGAGCCGTAAGCAATATTGCTTGGCAATTATGGATAATTGCTGCCATCATGAAAAAATAAAGGAACATCAACATAACATCACGCATGGTAGCCACAAAGGGTTAGGCAGAGGTGTACTTAATAGTACACCCACATTTTGCCAGCTATGTTTAAGTCCCATGTAATAGAGGACGAGCATAATTATTGTCATCAACCGAGCAAATAGCCAGACTCCGTGGATGCTACTGAGAAAGTCTTAAAGGCCTGGTCAGACCAGATGCGTGGCGTGACGTACACGTGTACACGCGCGTGGTGACGCGCGCGAACCCCTGACAGACCGGGTAACGCATATGCGTACGCTTACGCTTACGCATACGTGGTACGCACGCAACGCACCGGTCTTTTGCGTACCCAGCAATTCTTGTGCACGATGTCTGAAGAAGATTGGGTAAATAGACCAAGTAGTTCATCTGATGAAGAAGAAGCAATATTACTGTTATTGTGACAGAATATTCCTGGGTGTGCCAAAAAACAATGGGTTCAAGTTTTATATGACATATTTTTGACTCTTTGTTTTTTGTGTTGTACAAACAATTAGTTTTTCTTTAATGTCATTATTCATCATTAAAACCGAAACAAAACATCACTTACTATCGGTAACACTTGAAAACAAATACAACTGAATGCGTAAGACACGCGCGTAGTCACGCGCAGCAAAGATACGTGCGTGTTCAAACTTGTTCGGTGTGACGTCCAATACGGAATGCCATTGACTACAACGTCATCACTGCACGCATCAATGTGACGTTGCTGTTCCGCTCTGCGTAGGTACGCAGCAAGTTTGACACATGGCAGCTGCAATGCGTAGCGTTACGCATGTAGTCTACGCGCACGTGTACGTCACGCAAGCGGTGTGCCATGTCTAAGTTCCATATATTACAACGTCATGGTACGTGCACGTGCACGTGCACGTTTACGTGTACGGATCCGGCGTGTTTCGGCCTTAAGGTCTATATCATGGCCTTGCCCGAGACGTGGACGGACCGTGCCCTCAAAAAAATATCGGTGTGTACATTTTATATGAACTCGTTCACACACGTCCGTGCCCGGGCCGGTGACGAAGCTTCAGTTCCTACCTATATTCTGCCACGGCCCTGTCACGTCCTGGGTACGGCCCTGAAATGTGTCGATAGACCTTTAGACTACTATTAGAACACCCAATTTTTTATACATCATAGCATCGCAAAAGGTATTCAAACGACACTTGGAGGGGAGCTCCCAAACAGGAGTGATTTATTCATTCGTACTTTGGATATCTAAGTACCAAGCAGACACCGGCAGCGGCAGAGAAAATTTTGAATATTCTTTTTGTTTAATTTAAAATATCGAAATGGACGAGTTTTCATGAAATAAAGTTATTATTAATCACACTAATATTGTAGAATCGAGTTTGAATGTGTGTATGTTTGTTACTGCTTTACGGTCAAACGGCTTAACAGTTTTGGGTGAAATTTGGTATCAAGATAGCTTATGTATGCTAGATTAACACATAGACTTTTGATCTCAAAAAAATGCGATGTCCCCGTGGAATGATCAAATAACTGAAATATTTCCCGAATTTTGACTAAAATCATCTTTTTGGTGACCTAAAGTACTAGGTCAGCATACATTCAAGGTGTTGTTTATTCAAACGAGGTAGGTATAGGTAGGGTAGGTAAGTAGTCAGGTAAGGTAGGTAGGTTAAGTGGGTTGCTAGGGTAGGTAGGTAGGTAGGGTAGGTAAGGAAGTTAGATAAGTAGGGAAGGAAGTCGACCCCGACTTAGTTGGGAAAAGGGTGATGAAACAGATGATGATGATGATAGACCGAAAAAACAGCTAACGAAGTTTATTGACTATTATTTGTGAACTACTTTGACAATAATAGTTATAGGAATCTCTATGTAAAACCAAAAAAGTCTCAATACAAAAAAAAACATAAAATTCATGCATTCCACGCTCTCGTCGTCAAAAGTCGTCTTTTTAAAATCCGAACGACACTCGCTTCTCAAACGTTCCCGATGCGGGCGAAAACGAAATCCAGTCCAGACGAAATCCTCGGACGAAGTTTTGCACGAAATCTGTGTTTCAAATTCCGTAAAGCATTTGTGAAGCGGAATTAAATTGGTCTCCGGCAATACATCAAAGGGATTGTCGTGATTAGTCTCTGTCTGAATAATAGCGAAATCTAACAGATTTATTGGGTTAGGACGATGCCAAAAGTTGCGTCTTGATAGAAAAGGTATAATATCGTGGGATTTGGTTTGGTTCTTTCTTATGATATCCGTCTCAAACCGGACAAAGATTATTTTGTTTGTTGATTGATTCCTTTTTCAGGATATTCGTTCCAGAACAATTCTTTGTTTTATGTAACCTCTTACCGCATTAGAATTTGTTCTTTTTTTAGAATGCTTTATTTAAAATCACGGATGTTTCTTTGTCAGTTATGTTTGTCCCGTGTATTTTGGGAGGAAGACTTTTGCCTTAAACCGGGAACAAATGAGGACTCCGGTTCTTCTTTCTTTCTTCTTTCTGCTACTGAGATATTTCTGAGGAACAAATCTTACACTTCCTTCGACATGTGCTCGGCAGTGGCGCTTACGACCACTAGTCTAACAAAGCGACTATCTAATACATTCTAATATTTTCCCGCCTTTATTACAAAGTAGATATTTACGCACTTATCATTTATCATTCTATAACTTTAATTGCACAGAATCAATGCCGCATTTCACAATTGTAATGTCGATGTCGTCATCACAAGCGCGCATGATATTTTAGTTGCGGTTAAAAATAGGTCAAAAGCATTGAGAGGCTTTACAAACATGCAGAGTATTTTCAGTGTGGTAACATTTCATGCTTATTTGGATACGGTATGACAGAAACACTCTTTCATGTTACATATCGAAAGTGTTATGGGTGATATTATTTGTAAAAATCTGGCTACAGGGATTGTTAAACTCAAGATAAAGGGAAAGTGGTATATTCGATACACGTAGAAGAGATTCCAGCAAATCATAGACTTGCCCCTACATTAAAGGTCTTAAACGTAACTGGCGAAATGTGGAGTATTAGCTTCGCCGCTGTAGATCTTTGACAGTCGTTACAGCAATTGATAGTTAACACATAAGACTATGTGCGCTATCGATTTAGATTTAATGTAATAATTCAATGAATGCATGTTGAAATAAAAGGCCAAGGTCACCTCTGTTGGGACGCTGGATTACATCCGTCTGGAACATGCTTAAATGTTACTAGCTCACTGGTCTTGTCTGGTACTGGACCCGCACGAAGACCTCTCACATTCTAAACGTGAAACGGTAAAGTAGACTATTACAATGTTTTTCATTTATCGAGATGTTTTGTTTTCAAATGTTTTACCTATTTCCATAAGGTTTATCGCTTAGTTGTATCTGTTCCAAATCTAGTTAAAATATGGAAGAATTTCCTGCTGTCTTATCTTATGCATTTTGAGCCAAACCAGCACCTATAAAACAAATTGACAACCACCTGAAACAGCAACATAAACAACACAATAGCAACAAAAACAATTTATCCTAATGAAAACGCGACACGGAAGTTGTTAACCAGAGTTATAACTATTTGACTTTGAGACTTTTCCGAAAGATTGTGTTCGAATGTCAATCGGAGTGCTTTAATTCCCCGCAAAGGGACGCCGTCTCGAATTCGAAATGGGAATTTGTCGAAAGGATCGGTTACGGAGTTCCATTTTCGAATGTCATGTCGGAAGTTGAGGTTAGAATAGATCTTTCATGTCGATTGTGGTATTTATTTCATGAATTTATTAGAGGTGGTCCGTGTGGTTTTGATTGGTAATTCAAAGACTAAATTGATAAAACGAGGGTAGTTGTTACAAAGAGAGATAAGTCATAAACTTTTGTTTGTTTTTCTAGAGATGAGAGAATGGCAAAGTAATATGACATAATACCCAGCCTTTTTTTATTCTTTCGGCTGCGAAATCATCAAATAACCCCTCCCGCTCTGGGCTGAGCAGGAGGGAGTGTCAGACTTTTACTGACTAAAACCCATCCATGTTCCTTCCTTTGCCCTTTGTGTTCCAGGGCCGCGGTATCTCTTTCGAACAGTCCCGCAGCCCCAGCAGGCATCGGTCCTTTCGGACCCCTTCCTGTTTGCTGACATCTCTTTGAGGCGCGCGTGGAACACGGACGCGCGGCCTGTCGTCATAAGACGGACGGACGGCGAGCTAGCCCATAGCTCACCGTCCACAGGTCCTACCGGACCTAATGTAACGCACTCAAAACATTTTGCTGATGGATGGATTGAATAGTACGGGAGTCGTGTTGGTGTGTTTAAAGTAAAAATCTTACATTAAAAACAAGTATTTAAAAAAAAAAGTTGGAACTTTGACCCCCAATATCTACGTAACTAGGAGGCTCGCAGGTATGGCCTAGAATAAAAAAAACTGGCTAAGTGCGAATCGTACTCACACGCACATAGGGTTCTGTAGCACCAAACAATATTATAAAAATATTTTGAAAGCTCATTCATAATGTTGTATTGTTTTACATTCAACAACAAAACTAAATTTGTTTTTCATAGCATGTTAATGAAAAACAAAGTTGTTGCTGCAGTTTGATGAAAAAGTCCCATATCTCAAAAAATTTACATCAAATCTTATTCAAACCAATTTTGTTTGATAGTTGTTTTTTACGTTCCATAATCCTATATTTTTTTCAGTTTTTTCCTCTTCTTATTTTAGAAATTAGAGGGGGGGGGGGGCACACATTTTACGACTTTGGAAGTATCTATTTTTCAAACAATTGACTTTGAGAAAAAGTCATTGTCATTGTCATTGTGTTGTTGTCATTGTGGTTTTAGGAACCACAATGTCATTTTTAAAGACCTATCTATAGACACCCCGCACGTATAGGTTTGATGAAAAAAATAATTTTTAGTTTCAGTTCCATGTATCCGCTTTACGGTTTTAAACAAAAATAATAAAAAATATACGATTAAGACACAACCCCCCCCCTCACGCCCCACCCCCTTAATCTTATCTGATTAAGTAAAGCGGTTCACAGAATACATTTACCTACTAAGTTACAACTGTGTAGTCCTAATAGTTTCGGAATAAAGTGGCTGTGACATACACGAACAGACAGACAGACAGACTTGGCGAATCTATAAGGGTTCCGTTTTTTTTACCTTCGGCTACGGAACCCTAAAAATGATGGGGAAAACAAGGGCCTTTCGGCTTCATTAAGGGGTCTTGTTACACCCTTTATAACATATCAAACTTTTACGATATACAAATAAAACATAAAAATAAACAAGAAAACTCTTCTCCGTGAAAAGTGAATAAAATCTGAAAAAAGTTTTTGTTTTTATACTTTTTCGGGTAAAGCCCTTCCCGTTTTCCAAACGATGATTGATGACACTTTTTTTATATTAATACATGGCGTAGAACAGGGAAAGGAAACAATATTACAATTCAGATTCTTATACAACATACCATCACGACTGTAATCCCCGAAGAGTTAGGCAGAGGTGTACACCCACATTTCGCCTGTTATGTTTAAGTTCCATGTAGTGGGTGCGAGCTTATTACCATTAACCAAGCACAAATCCAGATTCCGTGGTTACTACCGAGAAATTTCTGATTAAAAATCCCAATAACGCTGCCCGTCCCGGGAATCGAACCCAGGACCTCATGCCCAGCAGTTGTGTTTGCGACCACTCCACCAACTAGGCAGTCAACATAATAAAGGGTGTAACAGGACCCTTAACGAAGCCGAAGGGACTTGTTCTCCTCGTCATTGCGATTTTTTTTTGTTCTAGACCATATACCTGGGAACCTTCTACATAGTTACGGAGATATTGGGGTTATTTACTCCAACTTTGTAACAAATCTACTAGATCCTGTTAAGAATTAAAGGATAAGAGTAGA
Source organism: Eugnorisma glareosa (assembly GCA_947578425.1). Lineage (NCBI taxonomy): Eukaryota > Metazoa > Arthropoda > Insecta > Lepidoptera > Noctuidae > Eugnorisma > Eugnorisma glareosa. The sequence continues at coordinate 16,732,957 of OX387979.1, forward strand.
CTTGTACATTTAAAAATTTAATAGAGATATGGATGGTTTTACAAATGAGATAAAAAATACAAGTGTTTACAAAAAAGACGTATCAAACCCGCACTCTGGAAGCAGTTTTTGAGTATATTTACACGATTAAGTAGCACTGTTGAAGCACGATGAAATGTAGAGGTGGAGATGTAGGACGATGAATCAGGTCTGCTCCTCAGGAAGGCGGCATTTATAAGAACAGGAGTTGAGGTCCTGGTAGATCTTTAGAGTTGGATCACCAGCTTTTAGACCCAGGGCAGCTCCGCGAGATGATCAGCAAGGATGGCACAACGACAGTTTTTAATAATAAGATTGGGAGTAGTAGTCCCAGGTGTATCTTTAGATGGATCACCTTCAAGAATCTGTCTTGTCTCCAATTTTAAGAATTCTTCAGTCTCACATTTAAGAAAACGCTCTCTCGTCTAGTCTAGTCCAGTCTCGACTGCTCGTCAGCTCGTTTTCCACAGTAGTCTCCTTCCATTTTTGAATCTCAGATTTTCTTCTTGCGGCCATATAATAATCTCATCTGACAAGTGTAGTCGGCCAGGACATAGCAGACTTACTTCATAAAACCATGAGTGCGTAAAGAATTTATAAATATAATTTAAAATTAAGTTATTAGTAAACAATCATTATTATCTATAAAATACAATATTTCAGCTAAACATTGAAAAATATAATTTAGATTAGATAAACCAAAAAGTATTCATCATAGACTAAGCTAGTAAGAAACTCTATGACAGAAAGAATGTACGTCAGTTTGGCAAATCTGACGTACATGTCACAACATTGAAAATTATGAAAATTGATATTTTATTTCAGCAAATATAATGAAAACGAATCGTATTTAGATCGATTCGCTGAGTATAAATATACAAATCAATAAAAAAGGATGATAAATGGTATATGGTATGACAATTGTAAGTATAGTACAAAGTGTAAGTATAGCATATACTATAACTTTTACACATTTTTTATTTAAATACTTGTTTTTAATGCATGGTTTTTACTTTAAACACCTCGACCCCCGTAGTATTCAATCTATCCATCAGCACAATGTTTTGAGTGCGTTACAATGAGTCTTGATTAATTGTTAAGCTGTTTGTTAGTATATATTGTATATGTATGTGCTGCTCTATTGTGTTGCTGCTGTCCATTAGCGAATAAATGTTTATTCTATTCTATTCTATTCTATTCTATTCTATTCTATTCTATTCTATTCTTACCGTAAAACGTGATTTTTCACGCCAAAAAAAGTCGTTTCCCAGCAATAATTTTTGCGAAAAGTTACTTAGTTTGATGTACATAATGCTTGGTTGACGGCTTCGTGAAGGGTCTTGTTACATCCTGTATAATTGCAAGTGATTACAACAAAACAAATCAATATTGGAGGTAAGGTTGTAGTTAGTAAAACCAGACATAATTATGTAACCAAACTTATGCTACTAAAATAACATACAATTTTTTTTCAGCCCACTTTGGTCCATAGATCCGACAGATTAACATACATAACCGTAAAGGTACAATTTGAGTTAGTAAACAGGACATAAAATCATCAGTAATGGGTTAGAAACACATCACTTGTGCACTACGTCACTGTGCGTCCATGTAGCACTTTGACGTGGAAGCGACGGAACACTACATACTCCCTGCGACCAAAAGTCCTCTTCCAAGATGAAGTTTACTCTGCAAATAGGCTTGCAACTCGCTACTCGCCTGATGTGAAGTGATGATGCGGCCTCGGGTGGAGCACGTTTACCTAGAAGAAACCGATTCACTCGAACTTCGAAGAGATCCTGATTGAGATTTTTTGAGAGTTGCAGAAAACACGTTGTTAGCACACTACTTCACCATACTAATGCTACTATAGACCATGATCCATTGAATGCCATCATCCATTTGCAGACCGCTGGACATTACAAAACTGATGTCTGTATCAATCAGAAGAGTTATTTATAATTATTCTTTATCGCGTTCTACTTGAAAGACGTCAAAGAATTTTTTATACCGAAAACTGTACAACATTATTTAAAACAAATAGCAAAAGCCAAAGGTGTGCTTATCTAGGGTGAAAAATCTTCAAAAAATTGCGTCATCATTGTAATTAGAAACAGCCTTGCATCCATTGCTGAGCCGTGAAATGGCATGCTCGATAATTACTATTCCGTCCAGCCCATTGTAAACGATACTGGAACTTTAAATAATACCTTCTACTTTCCCCAAAATCCTGATATTTATCTTGAAACTAATAACAGCCATAAAGAGAAAACAAGAAAGCAATTTTCGTTAACATTTGATCTTGCCAACTAACGAAGTGATTTTCAAAGCCTGCCAAATTGAATTTAAATTACAACTAACTTCAAGTTGCCTCCGGTTTTCCAATTTCGGAGTCACGCAAAAAGTATAATTAGTGAAATGTTATTGGTTCCTGAAGAAAGGCTTTAAGCTAATGATAATGATTTTTGGTGAAGGACATTCTTAGAATCATTAATAAGGTATACTCGATCTCGTGTTTCGAGGCTATCTGAAAGTAGCGTCGGTGACTGAAAAGTTATGTGTTAATCAGTTGGCTTGGTATGGACATGTGATGCGGACGAATGAGAAAAATGTTGTAAAGTTGTGTGGTAATCGGTTGGCTTGGTAAGAACATGTCATGCGGACGAATGAGGAAAATATTGTAAAGTTGCGTGGTAATGGGTTGGCCTGGTAAGGAAATGTCATGCCGACGAATGAGGAAAATATTGTAAAGTTGTGTGGTAATCGGTTGGCCTGGTAAGGAAATGTCATGCCGACGAATGAGGAAAATATTGTAAAGTTGTGTGGTAATCGGTTGGCCTGGTAAGGAAATGTCATGCCGACGAATGAGGAAAATATTGTAAAGTTGTGAGGTAATCGGTTGGTTTGGTAAGGACATGTCATGCGGACGAATGAGGAAAATATTGTAAAGTTGTGTGGTAATCGGTTGGCTTGGTAAGGACATGTCATGAGGTTGCCTTTTGTAATAAAGATTCCAAAAAACCTTGTGGTACTGTGAGTGTGTTTTGCCGTGACTTAGTGATGAGTTCCAGAGGTGTGCGTAGCAAAAGACAAAGAAAGAGGTAGACAGATTTGTCTGCTCTTAACAATTTATTTTCAATACACTTTCTCGAAAACTGGTCCTTATCGCACTACGATTAGGTTCAACATGCAATGTATTTCACACGCGTGGATTTTTTAATATTTTTCCGCACACGTGCGGAAATAAAAATTTCCACTGATAAGTCCAAATGAGTTCAATGACTATAGCTTTAGTCGGCGGTGGTTGTTTTTTTTTTAATCTCGGCAAAGAGATATGCGTCTTTACGGCATAAATATTTTTTGAGAAATAGAATATCATAGATAAACATGATTATTCGAAACAAATATTTACATGTAAGAAGAAATTAACATTTATTTGTGTTCTATATATAAATATTTGAATTTTCTTTTTTTCTTAATAGGCTGAATAGCTTATCATACCTTTGCTTCTTCTACAACCTGGCGAAAGCAAAGCGCGGTAAAATAGCAAATTAATCATAGTTTCCTAATAATTCCTGTCAAAAATACTTTCCGTTCTAATATTTTATTTCTTCGAAAGTGTATTGAAAAACGTCGTTTGATACGCGTGGGGATTTGTTACTGCAGTTCTCGGCTCCATAACACCCTCGCCTACAGCTCGGGTGTTAATTCCACGCTCGAATGCAATAACAAAGTTTCCCCACTTATATCAAAATGTACTATTTCCATCCACCCGCATTCTCCAGTCAACCCGCGATCATGGCGCTTGCAACAGCTTCGAAATATCGGAAGCTAACAGACAATCACGGAAGATATCCCTTAAGAGCGGCCAACCCGTGATACTTTTCATACAAACGCTCATACGTGATTATGCAGTTGTTACACATCTATCTTTGATTTTTTTGAACTAATAGGTATTCTAGAAACAAATTCAGTTTAAGCCTCCAAAAATTGCTGTTTTACACAAATTTTAAATGAACTTGGGCCGTTCATAATGTACTCATAAACTGTAAAAGTAAATAAAACATCTCGATAGAAACCTTGCTCATGTAATAGAGATTCTTAATGACAAATATTTATTTCACACACTTGTAAGATTTATTCAAAAACAAGTATTTCCTGGAACAAGTTAAAGAAATTTTCGAAAACTATTTTTCGTTCAACGTCATCGCGTTAGGCGGTATGAGGTGCGCGTGAGACGAGATGTACGGGTTCGGGGCAGGGTAAGACGGGGGAGTTGAAAGAAAATTGCCGCTGTGGCTCTGGATGAAACAACAAGCTTTTCGACCATGCTCGCGTTGACGATAGACGGACCGGGAAGGGCCCTCTTAAGTGACAGTATAAGTTTTAGTTACTATGTATTTGATTACAGCAACATAAGGTTGAATTTCATTTGCACATTTTAAAACGACCAGATCCGTTTGTCTACGCGACACTGTTTCCTGTCAAACAAAGTGACGTCTCAATTTATTGGGAATTGTTGTCAAAAGAGTGAAGAGCGCTTGGCTAAATATTAACAGCTGCTCGGGTCGATCTACAGGTTAAGCCGCGCTTGCCTAGGTTGGTCCGAGGATGGGTGACCACCCATTGCATACCTAGTTTCCTCCGTGCCTCGAAAAACACGTTAAGCTGTTGGTCCCGGCTGTCATTTGTAGATCTTTGACAGTCGTTACAGGTAGTCAATGGCCCGAAAGTCTGACAACCAATCTTACCAAGGGGTTACTTCCACAACTCAGTTAGTATTACCTAATACTAACTGAGTTGTGGGAGTCAGATAGGGCAGTTGCTTCATGTAGTTTACATGAAGCGACTGCCTAAAATACTGGTATTCACCCGCATACGGTAAGACTGGAAGCTGACACCAACATAGTTGGGCTAAGGCTAGGCAGATGATGATCATGATGTCAAAAGAGTAATAAATACAATATTACAAGCTTCATTATACTAAAGTTACTTCAGTGTTTCAAGTAATATCGCATGCCACATCAGCCAACCAGCTTAAAAATATACTTAAAAAACATTACCTCTCATTGTGTCCATAGCTTGTTTTGCATCCATGGACAATAGTAATAATTTTCCATGGATGTATGTGTATGAATCTGTAAGTTCACTTTCTTTTTTATTTTAATTATTTTATTTAAAAAAAAAACGAAATTTGTTTTAATGTTAATGTGAAACGAGAACAACTGCCGACAAACTGTTTTGCAGTTTGGCAGATTTTTTATATGTTATATAATTACAGATTTTGAATAAATAAATAAAAAAAAAAGTGTTTATCTGAGGAAACTTGTCAATAGCCTTCAAATTCGTATTAGAACAATGTTTATATTAGCTGTCAGTTTCTCGAATATAATAAAGTAAAAGCACTTACGTAGAAAGATTTTAAACCAAAAACATTTTTGCAAAAAATAAAACCGAGTTTATATTTTTCATTTTTTAGTGGCTCACGTGCTTGTGCTTACCCCTTCACAGCGTTCCAGCGTGATGTTATGTTTTGGACTGGCGTAAACAATAGACAAACATGAGATTTCAGCAATCCCAGTCCATTTGCTATCATTTATTTAGGAGTTCCGTTGCCTATCTCCGAAGTTCTTCATCAGATCTTCACCCAATAGAAATGGGACCACTCCGAGAAAGTACTCTTCCAAAAACTACCCAAATTGCTTCAAGTGTGCCTATAAAATTTGAAGAGAGAACTCTCTATTTCTCCAGGACCCCATCATCAGATCCTGACTTGATGATCATCGGACCACCTAGGAAGTATATCCTTTCAAACAAAAAAAAACCATATTGGTCCAGCCATCTTCGAGTAATCAGGGAACATGCATAAAAAAATAAAAAAGGTTCCGATGAATTTATAACCTTTTTTTTATTTTTCTCATCGGAACCTTTTTTGAAGTCGGTTAAAATCAAGTAACTGCTTAGTCATAAGTACTAACATAGCACCAACATTGTACACTTAGTTCACAGTAAAACGTTGACCAAACCAAGTAAAATAATTAATAGTTTTCAAGTTAAACGCAGGTTACAATTTTCATCAAAATTACAACTTTTCGATCCCCATTTCACATGTGAAACATTTCAGGGCTTATGTCACTGATTGCATCATCCGCGTTAATTGGCTCGTGTCTACCGGATAGTCATTAATTCGCGGTCTCATTCCCTGATATAAAAAAATAAACGTTACAAATATTTCCATTTTACAGACTGATATAGATCGTCTGATTAGCCTTTTCCCAGCTCAGCAGCTCAGCTCGGTCAGCTTCCATTCTAACCGGATGAAGCTGAGTCCAGTATTTTACACGGAGCGACTGCCTGTGTGACCTCCACAACCCAGTTAGTACTGGGTAATACGATACCCCTTGATACGACTGGTTGTCAGACTTTCGGGCCACAGACCTCATAACGACTAACCTTCGGCTTTCCCAAGTAAGGAGGAAACTCAGGATGTAATGTGTGGTTACCCATCCACGGACCAACCTAGGAAATCGCGGCTTAACCTGAAGATCCACCCAAGCGGCTGTTTTCATTTTGCCAGGAGCTCCTCCCAACTGGTATAGTTACTTAGGATTTAAATAAGAGACTTCATGGTCACTAACAATAGACTTCGTTAGAAAGCTTAAGTCCAAAGGTCTACACTTGGAGTTTCCCTACTGATTGAATCAGATATACAGCCTGTCGCTTTGCATCCTGGTCAAATTCAAGGATATATCTATACTAATGATTCTCGACCCGAATCTACAGCGTGTAACAGAAAGGGTATAACCATATGCAATACTGTGGTACAGACCATCAAACTGAACAACTTTCTCTATGGGACCACCATGGAAATCGTAAAAAAGTAATCAGCTGTCCTATACAAAATTTCAATACCTACTCGACCCAAATGTATGGGACAGCTGATTATTTTTTTACGATTTCGATGGTGGCCCCATAGAGAAAGTTGTTCAGTTTGATGGTCCGTACCACAGTATTCCATGTGATTATACCCTTTCTGTTACACGCTGTATAGTAAAAAGGGTAATTTTTTTTATTTTTTGCGGAAATCGGTAAGTTTGAAGCACCCCCTAGTTTCCATACTGTCCATAATTTATACTGTGGAATTAACGTTTTGCGTTAGTGTGTGTGACGGCGCGTTTAATACGGGCGATTTACACATACCGATTTCCGTAAAAAATAAAAATAAAAACCTACCCTTTTTATTATAGATTCGGGTCGAGAATCATTAGTATGGACACCTCCTTGAATTTGACCAGGATGCAAATCGACAGCCTGTATAGATAACCGTAGGAGAACCAAAACAACGGATATTGAAACCGTAATCCGACACTATCTATCAATTTTTCATTCTAATGTAACATAACCTGAATAATTGATAGACTCAAGTGCCAGTAGAAGTCACATTCTAGCAGAACGGTTCAGCGATGTGGTGGAATAATTCTGGAGCACGTACCGGAAGGTACTGCATTGCAAGACCTTCCACAAGGTAGACTGATGAGGATGGCTTTGTGAAGACCGGTCCCAACAAAATGATAATGGTGATGATAACCAATACAGTAGACAGCTGTGCTGATACATTTAAGTTTAAACTTACACTGTCACTGATCATCTTCCATGATTTCCAACTATTGACCTACGCTGTCCCCCCAAACCTAAGTACTAATGATGTATCACGATAACATTGTAAATCCAAATCATTTGAAAAGAGTAACCATGGAGTTTCTTGCCGGTTCTTCTCCATAGGAAACGACTAACCCGAACCGTGCACATCATCTCGACGTTCATAAGTGCCCATAATTGAAGTAAAATATTTAGACTAGAGGATTCTCCAGATGAAAATCACGGCAGATATCTCATAAGCCAGACTGTAAACTGTAAATTGTTTTTTAGGGTTCCGTAGCCGAATGGCAAATAACGGAATCCTTATAGATTCGCCAAGTCTGTCTGTCTATGTCCGTGTATGTCACAGCCACTTTGTTCCGAAACTATTCGGACTACAGAGTTGAAACTTTGTAAATAGATGTATTCTATGAAACGATTTACGGTTTTTATACAAAAATTTAAAAAAAAAAAATAAGATAAAGAATAAAAAATATTTTTTTGTCGTGCGGGGTGTCTATAGACAGGTCTTTAAAAATTACATTGAGGTTCGTAAAATCATTTTCTCTCAAACTCAATCGTTTGAAAGATAGATACTTCCAAATTGGTAAAATGTGTGTGCTCTAATTTTCTAAAGTAAGAAGAGGAAAATTCTGAAAAAATTTAGGATTGTAGAACGTAAATAAAACTTCTAACCAAAATTGGTTTGAATAAGATTTGATGTTTGTTTTTTGAGATACGGGACTTTTTCATCAAACTGCAGCAACAACTTTGTTTTTCACTAACATACTATGAAAAACAAATTTAGTTTTGTTGTTGAATGTAAAACAATACAACATACGAATGAGCTTTCAAAATATTTTTATTATATTGTTTGGTGCTACCGAACCCTATGTGCGTGTGAGAACGAGGACGAGAAAAAAATGCAATATCTCTTTGCCCCAGTATCGAACGCAGCTAACTAAACACGTCACGGCGGACTACCGGAGCGGTCAAAGGCAATTTTCTGCTCAATTTTGTTTGCGTCCAAATCACGGCAAACGTTAACGATGAAAAATATTGACTTGAATTATTTAGAAAGCTATGTGACCTTTGGTTTTTTCTTTGTGATTTAGCTGATTTTGTTAATATTCGAGGTATTTTTTTTTCTCGGAGATAGACAGAGGTACCTATTAGTATTTTGATACTTTATATTGACGGTGCTGATGCTCATTAAAATTTGACACTTAATGAAACGCCACCAGCTAGTAAGCTGAAGTGTCAATGGGCCGGTCATTTAAGCCGTAGAACCGATGACTGTTGGGGTAGACGTGTTCTTGAGTGGAGACCGCGAATCAGCAAGCGTAAGTTCGGACGTCCTCAGGCTCGGTGGAGCGACGAACTTCGCAGGATGGCTGGTAGCAACTGGATGAGAGTTGCTGATCTGTTATCAACTCAATTCATATATTCCTTTGCAAACATGGGTAAAAGGTACATAGGTGTTCTTTTGCCCGTCACCTGGGCACGCAAATAGTAGGTATACAGTTCTGAATTTAAATTAGAAAGTAGTGTTTAGTTGTTCTTATTAGGCAAAGTGATAATTTACTAGACATCAGCAAACTGCACACCCGTTATCTCTCTCCTAGATAAAGTAAACGCGCTGCCTGATTTTGTAAAAGACTTCTTTGTATAACGGAACTGAGCATTAATGGCGCAATTTTAAATGTTATGACCTAAAGAGGTTTATAATTAGGGTAGGAAAATATGGTACAGAAGGTCGTCAATGAACATGCATCAGTTGATCACACGATCCAAATCAGATCCACATCGATCTCCGATCTTACCTCGTATTTAAGCAATACAACTCTTCGCGTATTTTTCGACGACGATTTCGATTACTTCGTCGCCGAATAGAAAAACATTGAAAAATTGACCTTTGACTTTTTCGGATATGCGGCGCAGCCCTAATTTGTGAAAGTCAGTTGAATAGAACTTATGAATAAGGGTGTGAATTCGGATCAATGCAAAAGCATCCGAGAATACAAATTACAACTGTCTTGTTACGGTTTTGCCGAAAAGGGTGATAGCTTTAAGTATATCTAAGTTTACTTTGGACATCACTAACATCATGAGGAAACCTGATCAATGCTTATATCCTCGAGAACCTTTGCCCAGCAGTGGGACAGGGTAGTATTATTTTCACCTGGAATGTTTTTTTTTAAATTAATCTTATTTGAAACGCTGAAAGTTCAGGATAGAGTTAGATTTTTTACGAATCAACTGAATATTTCTTTAAAATATTCTGTTTGAATAGAACTTACTTATTTACCAAACGTGTCTCAAATCAACAACTAAAATTTCCGCTGGATCTGACAACGTACATCATTCAGGATTCGTTATGAACTTTAATCGTCTGCCTAGCCTATTCCCAACTATGTTGGGGTCGGCTTCCAGTCTTACTGGATGCAGCTGAATAGGTACCAGTATTTTTCATGGAGCAACTGCCTATTGGACCTCCATAACCCAGTTAGTACTGGGTAAAACAATACCCCTTGGTAAGACTGGTTGTCAGACCTTTTGGGTAACTGACTACCTGTAACGACTGTCAAAGATCTAAATGACAGCTGGGACCAACGGCTTAACGTGCTTTCCGAGGCACGGAAGGAACTTGGTAAGTAATGGGTGGTCACCCCTCCACAGACCAACCTAGGCAAGCTTATGAGCTTTAATATTAAATTAAAATGCGAAAAGAGTCATGGTCAAAATGGACGTAAGATCAACAGAATTGAAATTAATTCGTACTCGAATTCATGGTATTGCAACAAGTACCAAAGTCACCGGAGACCAGCCACATGTATTTTGTCGATGACTTCACTACAACTGTAATTTTTTTTAAGCAGATCATGTTGAAAACAATTCTGCTAAAGTTAAACACTCAGTAATCAATCTAAACTAGGTCAGCGAATTCCTAAGATCGACAAAGCACTGTTATGGTTGCATAACAGAACCCACTGGTTAAACTAGGTTAATTTCCTTTATCTTTACAAATCAATTACAGTTTTAAATATTTCTTAGAACAAACAATATAAAAAAAAAAAAATTAAACTAGGTTTATTATTAGTTTGAATTTTAGGCATAACACAGAACATTAAATTCATTTATTTCTACCTTTGGCATAATACAGGAAAAGTAAAAATGTTTCAAGTGTCTATTTCTGTTCTCCAGCGTCTTTTTTTTTTTACCAATGGGAAATCATCAAATAACCCCTCCCGCTCTGGGCTGAGCAGGAGGGAGTGTCAGACTTTTACTGACTAAAACCCATCCATGTTCCTTCCTTTGCCCTTTGTGTTCCAGGGCCGCGGTATCAAGGTACTTGTTGTTTTAGAATGAATGGAAGTCCTCATTATTATGAGGACTTCAATTCAAAGACAGACACACGTTCGACACGACGGCGACGTTTTTAAAAAAATACCCAATAGTCCTTTATAATTAGTAGGTGTATTATAAGAAGTACAGGATCGGTTGACGTGGCCACGCTTGGGAGAGGGCGATATCCAGCAGGGGAAGCGTTTCGGTCGATATGGTGATGAAAATAATGATAATCATAGGTAGAAATCCTATTTATCAAGACTACTAAAACTGTCAAGACTATGGTTTATTATTTATTTTTTTATTCATTTTATAACACTTCAGAGAATAATAACTTTGTATAAAGGGGTCATAAAAACTTGTAAATTAATTTATAGAGTAAACGGACCCATAAAAGTAAGTTAAGGGGCCAAGTAGGGACCTCCGCATTGCTGTGCCTCTTTAAGTAAAGATTAAAATAGGACTGCGTCTTTAGTTTAGTTGTCGCAATCGCGAATGCTGAGCTTGAGGTCCTGGGTTCGATTTCTGGGTCGGACAAATTATTATTGGGTTTTTCGACTAGGAATTTCTCAGCAGCAGCCACGGAGTCTGGATTTGTGCCCAGTTGATGGCAATAGGCTCGTTCCCTATTACATGGGACTTCAACATAACTGATGAAATATGGGTGAACTATTAGCTACACCTCTGCCTAACCCTTCTAGAATTACAGGCGTGATGTTATTTTATAAAATAGGAACTAATATTCAGCCGCATTTGTAATGATGGCCAGATATGTCTGTATATTTATCTCGAAACGAATATTCATTTTCACCAACTTCAAATTAGGAAGAGGTTCGATTTCCAAGACCTTTCGAAAATACGGAAGTACATATTCATTTTTACAGTGTAACCATGTACATCGAATATTGTAAAGTGTCCACTAAATCCACTTCAGGGATTAATCACACTTATTCAGCTCTATTCGACGATCGAGTGTACGACTAAACGCCGACAGATACTACGCCGACAGACTGAACACCGACAAGACTTTTCTTCGACAGGACACTTCGCCGACAAACTCTTTGCCGACAGGGCTCATCAGTGACGCAACTTATCTCCGATAATAGATACTTACTTTGGAAATTGACTATGTATTTCTTGTAAATAAACAATTCATAAAAAAAAATAAAGATCTATCCATGTTCCTTCATCGCCCTTTGTATTCCGGGGCCACGGTATCTCTTTCGAACAGTCCCGCAGCCCCATGCGTACGCATCCGTTCAGCTTTCCGCGTGCATACGCATTCCATACAAAATCGTTGTTTTCTATGGACAAAAGCGGCGAGCTGAATAAGTGTGGTTAGTCCCTCAGCCTCTGACATTTAACAGTTTTCATACTTTAAGGCATTATTCGGCATCCTCACAAGAACCAAAATAGAAAAAAAAACGTCATAAAAAACCCATTCAATACTTTCCAAACAGCGACATTTGAAGTAAAAGAAAACTCCTGCTTTCACGATATCGTCCAACATACTTATTTATCAATATCGACCACAAGTACCATCCTTAAGATTAATGGAGCCAGTCAGGGACATTGAACACGTATATTTCACCTTTATCACACCTGCAAAAGGTTCAGTCTGTTTTGCAATAGTAACACACTTTTTCACTAATGGTCAAAAAATAACCATTGTGACCTGAATAACAGCATGACTTGCCAAAAATGACGTAACATCACGCTTGTAATCCGCGAAGGGTAAGGCAGAGGTGTACCTATTAGTACACCCACATTTCGCCGGTTACGTTTAAGTCCAATGTAATAGGGGGCGAGCCTATTGCCATCAACCGGGTGCAAATCCAGTCTTCGTGGCTGCTACTAAGAAATTCCTGATCGAAAAACCCAATAACACTTTGCCTGACCCGGGAATCAAACCCAGGACCTCATGCTCAGCAGTCGCGATTGCGGCTATTAGACCTACGAGGCAGGCCAGTCAATTGCCAAAAATTTTTTTATTAAATAAGAGCATATGATCCCCTACCTAGAATGGGATGTCCAGCTTCGAAAAGATACCTATAGAATATTTCTTTTTCATCATCATCTGCTCAGTGTTTTCCCAAAAGGGTCACCAATACTTTACATAGAGCGACTGCCTATCAGACCTCCACAACCCAATTAGTACTGGGTAATACGTTACCCTTTGGTACCAACGGTATAACGTCCTTTCCAAGGCACGGAGCAAACTTGATATGTAATGGGAGGTCACCCATCCACGGACCAACCTGGGCAGAAGCTGCTTAACCTAAAGATCGACCCGAGCGGCTGTTATTATTTAGCCACGACTTCTTATAAATAAATGAAATTGAAGTTTCTGTTTGTAATGTCAAAATAACATCTTTATAACAAATGCATAAAGAGAGTATAGGTATACGGAACTTATAACAAAGACACACCTTTTTTTCAAATTTTGTCTGCCTGTCTGTGAAACGAATCTCTGAAAAGGATGGTCCGATTTTGACGGGACTTTTACTGGCAGATAGCTAATGTTATAAGGTCTAACATAGGCTACTTTTATTTTTGAAAAATAATTAGGGTTCCGTGCAAAAAAATTGGTAACAAAATTCGATTCAAAATGGGAAATAATATTTTTTATACTAATTTTCGAAGGTCGCGGGCAACAGCTAGACTTAAAATGAAATTGTTCATTTCGAGATGTAGGTCACCACACTAAACCTAAAATGTAGGTACATAAGGTAAGGTAAGGTATGTAGGTAAGAATAGACGAAGCCTCGCGTCGTCTTTCAAGGTACAACTCACCCTTAATTAATGTGAACCCGCTATGAAATGACCCTTTAACCAAAAACCTATACTTATTCCGACGTACGTGAGGTAATTTTAAATTGGGACCGTAAGTTGGCTCATTTTACGGTCTGCAGAGCTATTTTGTAGAAAACTATTTTTTCTAAAGCGTATTTTTTTTTGTAAAAACAGCGTTTTGTTTGGGTATTAGAATACAAAAAGGAGTATTTAGGTTCTAAGTTCAGCTGTATTTTTTTTGTATTCGGTAGAGGAAACTCGTGCGCTGGTGCCATATCATTGTTATTAACTTTGATTTGCAGTATATGAGTTAGCTTATAGAGGCTAAAAAAACCTACTTCAGAATAGGTATTTTTTTTCTTCATCTATGTAGATGATCTCCTAATATCTTCTAGTTACGATGTAAGTTAAACGAATGAAAAGAATTTGTGTGCAATCCTTCAACTAAAAATGACAGTTTAAATTACTTTTTTGCAATAAACAAACAACTGACTTTCAGTAAATAAAAACCATCGCTAAAAAGCGGAACATAACTTTATTTTCGGAAGTCGGTGACCTGTTTGTTTCATAGCATTTTTTGTCTGTTCCAAAGTCGGTTGATTTTTTTTTCATTTTTTTTTTTTGTAATCCATTTAAAAAACGAACAACAGTTCCTCTCTGCAATTTCTGACTTTTTTAGTACTCTAGCCTGGGTTGGTCCCTTATAAGTTTTTGATTAGTAGGTATTGGAAACAGGATCGATTGGCATCAAATAATGTTTTATGTAAAATGACCATTTTCTTGCTAACTGTATTTTTTTTTTTTAATCTGTGAATGGTGATCAAAATTTCACGAAAAATTCAGGATAGCCTCCTACGACCATTTTCGTGTAGCTGCAATGGTTAAGGTAGTTCCCCTTACTACCCCGTCGAAAGTTTCCACTCTGTATAGCCTATAATGTTCCCACTACTGGAACACAGTTCTTGTCTGTGGAAACGAATGGGGTCTAATTCACCACGCGGGCCCAGTGGGTTAGTTACTGGCCATACCAAGATGATAATGAAAAAAGTTCCAAGTATCTTGACTATACGGGTTATGAATACTAAAGCAATTGTATTGATCGTACTACTACATAAAATAACATCACGCTGATCACCGAAGTGTTAGCCAGAGGTGTACCTAAAATAGACTCACATTTCACCAATGTTTAAGTCCCATGTAATAAGGAGTGAGTCTATTGTCACCCGGGCACAAATCCAGACTACGGGCTGCGACTGAGAAATTGCTGATAAAAAACCCAGTAACACTTTAACCAGCCTGGGAATCGGACCATGACCTCATGCTCAACAGTGGCGTTTGCGACCACTGACCAACGAGGCAGCAACCCATCCCATCTATACCATGCTGAGATAAGGGCCTTTTGGCCACAGGGCCAGTTTAGTTTAAGGCAAGAGCCAGGGTAGCCCGCGACCTTCAAATTTTCTTACGCTTTTTGCAATTAATCAGTGTCAGGTTGTATGCTGACGAAAATATGATTTGCGCAAATAACACGTATGTAGTTACAGTATTATGATCATTAAAATCATTAATACAACCCTGTAAGATCATGTTACCCTATTCAATAACAATTTCAATAAAAAAATCATTCAATAGGGTTAAATGAACTTAGAGGTACTTATGTCTTATTTGTGTTGTCTTTTTATTTAATTTTGTATTACTGTTTTGTCCTGTGCGAGTCAAATAAATACATTTTCTTTCTTTCTATACGAGCAAAGCAATTTATTACAACTAGCTTCGATTAAAAACGGCCAGAGTACATGAAGAGGCTATCTTAACTAGACCTGAATATTTCAGTAACAGCTGAAAAGAGGTCTACGTGTTTTCAGGCCCCATACGTTTTTAAACACCTTCCACTTTTGATAAGATTTTGTGGGAAAACTTTTTAAGTTTACGTTTTTGATTAGATTTTTTAAATTCAACGGTTATTTTGCGTTACTTTATGGTGGGGTCTTTGAATTTAATTATGAGAAGTCAGAGTTTTTGGGGCAGATTTTTACGGAATTTTGACGTTATTGAAAATTATAGATCATGAGAGAGAAAAACGTCATATTATGTAATATCACGCCTGTAATCACTAGTGGGTTAGGCAGGGTTTTATCCATATTACACCCACATTTCAGCAGTAATGTAACAAGGGTCGAGCCTATTGCTTAAACTGAGCACAAGTTCAGGCTCCGAGATGCTACTGAAAAATTCATGAACAAATGAGAAATTGATGGACAAACCTATTGAAGGCCATCATGCCGATGTTGCTGTTCAAGGTATCTAATGTAAAACTATTGACTGAAATCAATCGTTTTTTATTATTTCAGGAAAAAAAATTCCGACCACAATTGAGTATACAATTTTCTTTACATTTCCACCTCAAAATTTTAATTTCCGTAATGAAATAATTCGAACATTAAAAGTAAGTCACATTCTAAAGAAGTGCCTTTTTTTTAAGTAATAGAAGAACAAAATTTTCCTTCTAGACGTTAAAATTCCTCATAATTTATTCACAATGGCCATCTCATTTGACTAAACGATTGTAGTCGATAATATTGGTAATACTTTGATCCTGGATTATCGTATTCGGTTTTCGTGAACGCCGTTTATGTATATTGTGGAATATGGCCTGATGAAAATTGCTTTTATGTAAGAACTTTTAATTCTTATCTATATTTTCTTATCTCTGACTAGCACTTCGCCCGTGACTTCGTACGTAAAAAATGTGATAGCTCGGCTAATATGCATGATATAAATATAATTTATAGCCCACGAGTAATGTATCTTTTTTTTTTTAATTGGTTCATTTGTTCCGGAGATGACGACCCATTGACCAATTTTACCTCAATTAATATTAGTTTAGATGTTGACCTAAATTTTTGGTGTATTCCCGTTGACCCCGCTGGCATTGTCCCACTGGTGGGGTTAACGGGAAAAATCAAAACCGTCGTTTCTTTGGCCCCACTACCCTTCCCAAACAATGTGAGAATAAATAAAATTGTAATTTACATGTAAATTAAAAATTGTAAATTACATATTGTATTATTTAAAAAAATACTGTGAAAATAATTGAGAATGTTTTAAACTCCAAATCAAATATAATGTTTATTTTACGATGTAATTAATCGTAGTTCGCAATCAATAATTTTATTCAAGGCTATGCAATTTTATCTAAAAGTAAACTATTCCATATCATGTAAACAAATTAGCCAATTACCAACGCAACAAATTTTATTCGTATAAAAAATGCAATAAAAAGTTTACTTAACTTTTAAAACTTACCTCGTAACTTTGAAAACTTTTTCAAACACCAAACACGTATATACAAACCACTTTTAACTTTAATACACGAACAACATACAAAGCACGTATAGTACTATAATCGATGTTTTTCTTCTATAAGTATTTTTTTTTAACAGCCCACGGAACGTGCGACCCAAGCGACGCCGAACACTAAACTGAAGGCTTGTACCTAGAGACCAATTCAGCTGGAGCTCTGAACTTACTCCATGCATCTCTGCATTACCCTCTGACGTTAGTACAAAGGGGGTTGGAGTAGGTCTTCGTTAACTGGTCAAAGCCCTTTGCGGGTTACGGTAATTGAATTTCAATTTACGATACTAAGTAAGTAAACAATAGATGGAATTATGTCTCGGGTCTACGCTTGTTACACACGTAGACATAAATATTGTTTGGAATTAATTTATTTACTAAGTAACTACAAATACCTCTTCAAGAAGTCCATTAGTTAGGTAGGTCTCTATAAATAGTTTTTTTTTAACCATGAATAACATGCCCTCTAATCCCCGAATGGTTAGGCAGAGGTGTACCTACCCTAATAGTAGATCCATATTTCGCTAGTTTAAGTCCCATGGAATAGGGAGCGAGCCTATTGCCATTAACCCGGCACAAATTCGGGCCAGACTCCGTGACTCCTACTGAAAAAAATCTGAAGCAAAAAACCCAATAAGACTTCCCGACTTGAGTGTCGAACCCAGGACCTCGTGATTTGAATCTCAAAATACCAAACGGATTATTTGAAAATTAAACATCTGTCTTGGGAACAGATCTTTTTCGCGTTCTCAGACTTTTTTTATTTAACGTATGTACATTGTTTCGTATTTTTATAGGTCCAAACCTTCCAACGAAGAAAAATTGTTGGAATTCCGGCATGAGAATGTAAACTAATTTCAGCCCAATATTTTATACCAACGGAAGGGTTTCTGTTTAATAATGTACACTTTTCCGCGTACGGAGGTGTGCAGCTTTAAGATTAATATTGAACGGTCAATGAAACATGAGCGTTTAAGCGTAGAAGCGACAAAACGTGAGCAACTTGGACACATTTCTAAATGAACAAAATGGATCTGCTGTTTCACCCTGCTCTAGCCGTTCTGTGTGTATCGTACCTACTTTATATTCAACATCTGTAATAAAGCCTGTTTGCCTTCGGCCTGCACAGTTGTCCACTGCTCTAGATAACATGTATGTAGGCCCTGTTGTTGCTTGGAGAGATTCTTGCACCCACCTATGAACCTTAGAATGCAAAATATACAAAAACGTTGCTCAGAGTCATTAGCACGAACGCGCGATGTAAACGTAGCATAATTTAAAAAGATTTATGAAAAAAAAAAACCTACAGCATTTTGTATTTTTTTTTTGCGACAACACAAATAGGTAGGTATTATTAGTTTCTACCCATAAATTTAAATTCAGTCTTAAAACGAAATAAATAATCTTGTTACGTTTACTGTCATGCCAAGCCCACAGAAAACCTTTTGTATGAAAACCACAACAGCTGAACGCCTAGGCTTTAATGTCAATCGCAAAAAGAAACTTTTTAAGAATCAATAATGGATGCCCTTTTTCCATTGAATATGAGATCAATCGACTTAAAGCGGGCTATGAAATAGTTTAACTTGAGCCCGGAAGATTTCTAGTTGAATGAATTGAACATTTCTTTCAGATGGGATAAAATAGATTTGGATTGATCGCATTTTTTTAGAATGCCTCTACAAAAACAATAATGTAATACACATAAAGTTGTACAACTTTAAAAATTTAAAGGGATTTCATCAATCTCTTGCCATTATCCCAATTCATTTGGTGTCGACGCAGCACGACTTGTTCTTTCATATTTATATTACTCATCATCATAGCAGACACCTGCTTTATTGCCATATCATCCTTTACACATACGATTCATCGTTTCTTCGGTCTTCCTCTACTCATATACCCTTCCACATTCATACTCAATACTTTCCTCACGACATTTTCCTCATTCCTCCGCATCACCATTTCTGAGCTGATCGGAGAATAAGTCTTGGCTGAGAAACATTCCCAAATTGACCGAAATCACGAGTACCACAAGAACTGTTCCACCTCGCAAAAAACGGAGAAATATTTGAAGATGATGGCCAACCCTCAGTAATTGTAGAGGCACCAGAAGACGAAGAATACCAGAGTACCTACCTCTTTATTACGGAAGGTAGGTACTCTGGTATTCTTCCAACGTTCTTTTTACGAAAACATATTATTATTTCAATTTCTTAGATTAACAGTGACATGGGGTCGTGGACTCGTGGCAGACCACGACGGAGATGGCGGGACGAACTGGATGTCTTCCTTGAGAATTAGAAAAAAGAACACAGAATCGTGACCGTTGGAAGCAATGGAGGGAGGCCTCAGTGGGACAATATGAGCTAGCTATAATAATAGATTAATAATTGCTTCGTTGATATAATGGGGGCAAGCATTATTGTTAAGCATGAGATACTGGGTACGATTTTCAATTCGGGCAAAGTGTTATTCGGTTTTTCCATTAAATAATAATTCTGTCAGTGGCAGTGGGAGTCTAGTGGTGTGACCGTCGGACTACCAAGTCATAGGTCTCGACCTCGAATCTCAGACCTCTGATTTTTCGGATTCATGTGCGTAGGTATTGTATAATTATCACTTGCTTCGCCACAGTGTGATAAGATCCCGGTTTTTGTGTCATCGTGTTTTTGTTGAGTTAATCGATAGAATCTAGAATTGCAACGATTAGAGTAAAACTCCGGGTTCGCTAAGAATTGAGCTTTTTATTAAAAAAAAAGACAAAGTTTCGATATATCCGACTCTTGAAAAAAAAAAAAAAAAACATTATAATTTAATGGAAGTACAAGTTACCGAATTTATTTATTCTATCGAATAATGGTATAATAGCCGACCGTTCTACCAATTCCTGTTGTATTAATATGAATGGGTCGAGAGATATGATTTTTTTTCTCATTTTTCGTTTTCATTTTTTTATTCATCTAAACCGCCGTAGTAGGTGGTCATTCCTACATCAAAAAATTGCTGATACTTTCTATTATATGTAGTATTAATCCCAAAACCTAACTCATTGGTTTCCAGGAGTTATTGGAAGTTTTAGTAATATCCGAAATATCCGCACTTAGGGCTGCCACTTCAACCAAAACATAATTTATTTATTTTTATTAAGTTTTAGCTTTCTTATCACGACCATAACAAGATATCATTATTTTGTGGCTTAGATGGCAAAGATTGAGTAATTTTATAAAGGAAATTAAAAAACAAATGGAGAAATTGGTATCATGTTGACTGATACACCTTTTTTGGAAACCGTCTATAAATTCTAACCGAAAATAGTAAATAAAAGAAAATTCATTCCGATGTCTCATAAGTATGTCAATCAACATTAAACTTGAGTAATAAACATTTTAGACAATTTATTAAATATTTTTAGTCAATTTAGTTCTTTTTATTATTAATTTTACAATTCTTTTAAATCAATTTTGTTTTACTTTTTGATTTTACAACTTATTTTGAATCAATTTTAGTATACTTTTATATTTTACAATTCTTTTAAATCAATTTTATTATACTTTTTGATTTATAACGATTCTTTAGAATATTTTTTTTATTTTTTTTTTTTGTTTATCTTCATGAAATTTATTATATATTACCTATCTAATTATTTTAAATCAATTTTCATCACTTTTTTACATCAATTGTATTGATTTTTGATATATGATACGCTGAGAATGCGCCCCTGCATAAATTATTTACGTCTGCACTTACGTTATTTATATACATTATGTAACTATATTTATTGAAGTATAGTTTTTGCTATAAAGCAAAATCAATGGTTGTACCATCTGGAGTTGGAACAATTTCAGGGGACTGAGCGCCAGTCAACCTTTATACCGTAACTGTACTCTGCACTTCAACAACCTCAGTAAGGCGTGACTGAGGTACGTCGTGCAAAACTACGGCCGGGGGGCTTGCCTTAACTGGCCGGCCCGCGAGAAGGAACACTCTATAAAACCCGACAGCGAAGTCGTTTAAACCCTACGGATATCTGGCGACCTCCGTAGTATGTAGCCTTGCCCCCGGAATGGGCGTCACCCGGGGGTGGACTTTCTATCGACCCTACTCGTGGGAACAACAATGGAAACTAATCAGAAACTAACAAATAAACCTGGAATTTCAACACAGACGACTATAGCATTGCCAATTGACACCGATTCAGACGACGAGATGTTTTCAACTAACCAACAGAGCCCTAACGATGCGTATCAACAGGCAGATGAGCGTGAAGGACATTCTTCTGGTACAAAAATACTAACTCGAATGGAAGCCTTTAAGCTGTTTAAGGGTAAAGCAAAGCAGCTGCCGCTTTCCGAACGAGTGAGTATGGTTGTCAATTATTTTGGCTCTGAATAACAACTTGCACAAACTGACGAGGAGTTGAAACAAACACTTTCAGGGTTTTTATCAAAAAGTCAAGATTACTTTAAGCGTTGTAAGTTTAACGAGTCCTATTTTATTAAAAAAAAAACGACATTGGCTTAGTGGTACTCTTGTTAGTGGTCATTTGATATCAGTCCCTGATAATGATGAAACTTCATCAGCAACGATTTCTAATGACGAATCTCTCTTTTCTCCAAAATCTAAGAGGTTTATGGCTTTAAGCAGAAGCCAACAATATAGATCTAAGCGAAAACTTTCGGAAGCTTTAGACAACGAACCAAATGTCCAGAAAATACAAGCGTTTGTACGATCTATTAAAATCGGAGGACAAAATCTGCCACATTCATCTGCTAAAGATTTAGAGACACTATTATGTCTATGTCTAGAATCTGAGACTGCTTCAACAGAAATTCTTAAAAAAGTTCAGACTTCTCTAGAACCATGCACACCTGTCGAAGCTCTGGCTATGATAACTGATAGAAATATGTCCGTAGAAACATACAGTGCAATTCGATTAGATCTTAAAAGACGTGGATTTGATGCATACATATATCCCCCGTATTATAAAATACAAGAGGCTAAAAAAACCTGTTATCCTGACCAAGTTCAGGTGTCTGAAAGAGAAGCATCTGTGCCTCTTCAAAGTTTAGTCAACCACACTTTTACTCAGGTGATTAAATTATGTGATGAAGTCCTCATTAACTACTGTACCAAAAAAAGCATTCAAGCAGTAGATTGCATTTTAAGGGGTAACTGGGGCTTTGATGGAAGCACTGGGCAATCTTTATATAAACAATCATTCTCAGATGCAGAAGGTGACGAAAATAGTCTTTTTGCGACGACATTTACGCCATTGCAGGTTGTAACTAAAGCCAGCAATGATGTTATTTGGGTAAATCCTGCACCGTCATCTTTTCGTTACTGTAGACCGTTACACTTGCAGTATAAAAAAGAAACGAAAGAATTAATTATTTTGGAGAAACAGTCTATTCAGGATCAAATACAAAATCTTACCCCCATTATAACTGAAACCTCGAGAGGGCATACAATAAAAGTTATTGAATATGAATTATACTGTGCAGCTATTGATGGGAAAGTCCTGAATGCAATTCTTTGTACGCCATCTCAGTTATATATATATATCGCCCATATTGCGATTTGACCTCATCCCAATTCAACGATTTAGAGTTAGCATTCTCCAAACCAGTAATAGAAGAACGTTTGGTGCATGGCATAAGTCCACTTCATTCTTGGATAAGGGCCTTAGAATTTTTATTAAACCTGGGATATAAAGTAGAGGTTAAAAAATGGAGGATCCCTCAAAGGTCAGAAGAGAGCCGATTAGTCGAGGACCGTAAAAAAATAATCCAGGCTAAAATCAGAGAAGAAATGGGACTTTTGGTAGATGTTGTCCGTCCAACTTCAGGGACCACTAACGACGGAAACACTGCACGCACTGCTCTTTCCGATAAAAACCGAGGAACTTTTGCAAACATTTTGAACATTGAACAGTGGCTATTAGATGGATTATATGTTATTTTGACAGTTTTGTCTAGTAACCTGCCAATTGACCCTGAAAAATTCGCAACTTTTTGCAAAGAGTTGGCATACAAATATGTTGCGAAGTATGGATGGCATCCAATGACTGTCACGCTTCACAAAATTTTAGTACATGGGTCGAAAATTATAGAAAAATCAAATTTACCTATTGGCATGCTCTCTGAACAAGCGGCTGAGTCACGCAACAAATTTTGGAGGTTTGACAGAGAGCACCATACCAGAAAAACATCTCGTGAAGCAACTATGTTTGACCTTTTTCACAGAGCTTTAGTCTCATCGGATCCAATTATCTCTGATTACAACCTCTTAGAGAGAAAAAAAAGGGCTAAAAAAATTCCATTGCCACCGGCCGCATTGTCTTTATTGAGACCTGTTAATGAACAAAATCTAGCCATCGATGATTATTCTCATGTTGAATTAATTGTAACTAACAATGAAGATGAATTTTAGTTCGGTTAGCCTACATAATATTTTACAAATTCATATACATTTTCCTTTCGTATAGCCAACTCCATATTAATTATTAAAAAGTATTTAAAACACCTTCTTTTTTTCAGATAAAATACACACATCAAAAGTGTCTAGGGATCAACATATATTTTTGCAATAACTTTTCTCCTGATTGATATTAATTAAAATTTTCTTTAAGGATTCATCAAATAAAGTGTTTTCGTTTGTCACAGTAACGATAAACCAAGTCACCTTTGCATTAATAAAGAAATTTGCCATTTTCCTAATAAAGGGATTTTTGACATTTGAACCACTAACACAAAAGTTCGAAAAAAAGACTGAAATAACAGTTTTCTTTAAAATTTTATTGGGTAACTTAAACAATTAATAATCCGTGTTTCTACCGCGAACACTAACAACACAAGAACATCGGTTTGGCATACTCAAAATGAGTTCATCCAAATCACGCTGTGGAATGGCCGCCCATGTTCGTTGCAACAACAAAAAAAGGTCTTCTTGCGACTGGATACCCTCCATATTCGGCAGAGCTCTTCTCTGTAGCATATCCCATGCATGCTCAATCGGATTCAAGTCTGGCGACTGAGCAGGCCAGGGCAGGACATTGATGTTAGCTGCGGCGAGAGTCTGTCTTACAACTCTTGCGGTGTGCGGTCGTGCATTATCATGCATTAACTGAAATAAGGGACCGATTTGCACTTGTAGAGGAACGATGACGTCTGATACAATCGTCTCAGCATAAATTTGAGCGTTGAGGTTGCCTCTGATCCAAATCAACTCAGTTCTTCCGCCGATCCAAATACCCGCCCATACCATGATGGTTCCACCACTATAAGGATGGACTTCCTGGCAGGATTTTAATCGCTGTTGGCGTCCAGGGGTTCTCCAGTGTCGTATACGTCTTGTATCCGGTCTCATACCAAAACGAGACTCATCAGAAAAGCACACGAAACGCCATTGTTCTTCTGCCCAATTTCTGTGTTCAAGAGCCCATTGATATCGTATCCTACGATTGTGCATTGCTATAGGTGGTACCCGTAGCGGTCTTCGGGAATGAAGGTTCACTTCATGCAAGCGGTTTCTGACTGTTTGGTCGCTAATTAAGTTCCCTGAAGAGTGATGAAGCCTCACGGCTAACATCATGGCGGTTATTGTTGGAGCTCTTCGAGTTAAGATTTGAATGTATCGGTCTTGTCTCCGTGTGGTGCAGCGATACCGTCCTCCATGGCGCTCAGCCACGGTACCAGTGCTTCGGTAACGTGTCCAAAGTCGACTGATAACACTCTGACTTGTATTCAGAGCTAAAGCCACAGTACGTTGCCGGGAACCAGCTTCTATCATTCCCACGGCTCTGAGCATTTCTTCCCTGCTTAAATGACGTCGCCGCTCCATAATAACGTTGGTTTTAATCAGTAGTAGGGAAACAGTAGCACTAATAATGTCTTCAATGCGTTGTATGTTTTTATAGGGAAAATATTGACAGCTGATTTTCATCTTTTACTCGAATTTGATTCACAGTTCCTGATTCAAATTATGAAATGCACCAAAAAGGATCCATATAAATTTATAAAATCATAAATTTATTACAAAGCCACATCTCAATCTCAAGAAATCCACATAAAAATGCTTGATCCCTCGACACTTTTGATGTGTGTATATTCTTATTGGTTTTTTTTTTCGGATACATGAAAGTGACACCCCTAACGAAAATTTTGAATATCCAATAACTCCTGGAAACCAATGAGTTAGGTTTTGGGATTAATACTACACATAATAGAAAGTATCAGCAATTTTTTGATGTAGGAATGACCACCTACTACGGCGGTTTAGATGAATAAAAAAATGAAAACGAAAAATGAGAAAAAAAAACATACCTCTCGACCCATTCATATTAATACAACAGGAATTGGTAGAACGGTCGGCTATTATACCATTATTCGATAGAATAAATAAATTCGGTAACTTGTACTTCCATTAAATTATAATGTTTTTTTTTTCATTTTTCAAGAGTCGGATATATCGAAACTTTGTCATTTTTTTTAAAAAAAAGCTCAATTCTTAGCGAACCCGGAGTTTTACTCTAATCGTTGGAATTCTAGATTCTATTGATTAACTCAACAAAAACACGATGACACAAAAACCGGGATCTTATCACACTGTGCTTCGGTGAAGGAAAACTTCGTGGGGAAACCAGCATGCCTGAGAGATATCTCTCGACGGCATGTAAAGTAAGTAGTTTAGTCAGAGGCCCATGGGCGGCATGAAAACTCTGACACCAGGTTAGGCACTAACTACCGGATAAAGACGAAAGATCTATCAATAGCAGCCACGGAGTCTGGATTTGTGCCCGGTTGAGGCTTGAAATTGGAAAAACCGTTCGTGGATTGCGATTTTATATTATAAACTTTAAATGCACGTCCCATGTAGTGTAAGAAAAGAGCATACACACAAAATGTATGGCGAGACTGCTGAGCGCGAGGTCCTGGGTTTGATTCCTAGGTCGGCCAAAGTGTTGTTGGATTTTTCCATCAGGAATTTATCAGTAGCAGCCACGGATTTGTGCCCGATTGTAGTCAATAGGCTCGCCCCGTGCCTATTACATGGAATACAAGGGACTTAAACTTAACTGGCGAAATGTGGGTGTACTATTAGGTACACCCGCCTAAACCTTTTGGGATTACAGGCGTGAATATGTAACTAACTGTCTTTGACTAAACAAATTTAGGGCACAGCACAAGGGAGATTTTTTTTGCCATAATCATTGTCAAAATCCTTAAATCTAGTACGTTTTCTTTTCTCTGCATACTATGTTATTATTATGCAGATCTCCTAAAATCGTAGATCAATAGAATGCGAAACCCGTATCAAGTCCATTGTATTTCTGTAGCCATCATAGGCAGTTAGCATGATAATACTTGTAGGTTGGTGTTAGCAGCTGTCAACGTCTCCACCTCGACAGCCAATTTCCTCTCTTTCGCCTTTTGCAACATGCAAAGAAAAGTTTATTTTTATACACGTGCCCAGAGAACGGTAGTTTTTATGGAAGTGACATGAAATGATACGTGATACGTTTTATAAAATGTTATGCTATGATGAATCATCATTATCATATCAGCCCGGAATCACCCACTGCTAAATATAGGCCTCCTCTTTGACATGATATCGTCAACCCAACGAGGA
Source organism: Eugnorisma glareosa (assembly GCA_947578425.1). Lineage (NCBI taxonomy): Eukaryota > Metazoa > Arthropoda > Insecta > Lepidoptera > Noctuidae > Eugnorisma > Eugnorisma glareosa. Next base: position 16,759,741 of record OX387979.1, read on the forward strand.
ATGAATGGTTCAGGTCAATGATTCGATTTTTTGTGGTAATGTACCTGTTGAGTCTAAAGTCCAAGTCGAATGAAGTTAGCTATTTTAATTTTAAGATAGTAGGCACGTTAAGCTTAATAAAGTGTTTAGAAAGAAAGAAAGAAAATGTATGTATTAGCCCGCACAGCACGAAATAAAACAAAAATATGGTTACATTTACAATACGTACAACAAAATTATAAAAGTAGTAATAAAACTATAATTTAAAAAAAAAAAACAACGAAATTAGTCCTGTACGAAGCCAAAAGGCAATCTCAGCATGGTGCTGTAATATTTACAAAACGTCACAGCGCTGGTATTCTGATAGGGCCCAAAGTGATGCCACGGTCAGATACGAATACGAATTTAAAATATATAGATATATATAATGTGTACAACGAATAAACAAATATAAATATGTGAAGTATAATAAATGCGAATTTATGAAAATAATACATACATCTCCCCACGTAACCACACTGTTTGTCAGTCTGTGCCATGAGTATCACTGGCAACACTGACGAAGAGGACGCGGGCGCAGACATATTTGTTTTGTTTTTATCATTATGTCAGCGGAGGAGAATCAAAACAACAATCAATACTGTCAACATATTCATATCATAACAGTTAGTGTGCCGAGATAGTGTAAAACGATGATGTGTTGGTGAATGTGTGAAATATTTATTAAACTGGGGCTGTCAAAGAGTTAAACAAGCAACAAACATTATTACCTACGTAAGTTACCGAAGGAAAAAACGCGACAAAAGACAACGGCAAAACAAGTGCATCTTGGTGTCGAGGATTCATTACCAGCCGCTAGAATATTAAGTATCATCTTACTAACTTATAAAATAAGGGCGGCCAGACGCTCCGGCCACCATTGCAAGCTGCGTGCAGAACATTTTACGTTTAGCATTACTTCTGAACTTTCCAATAGTAAATCACATGTTTAACCAATCACATGTTTTTTTTTTGTTTTCTTCAGTCCTTAAAATAACATACTTTTAATAACAGTCTACCTCGATTGTTAAAATCACATATACATGTTTGACATTTCCAGCATCGTTTTCGGTGATATAACGTCACTTTGTCTAGGCCCCCTTGACGATAATATTGCAGCGTCTGGCGGTCCGCGCAGACGGCCGGTGAAGCGGATCTCGCGTCCCATTGCCTTGTATGAAATCCGTTGATGCTTAACACACGAACATCGACCGACGTACCGCGCGGATGAGCGACGGTCACCGCCTCTCCGCGGGCCACACCACCACAAAATCCGCTTCACCGCTTCCATCCGACCGCGCGGACGAGTGGTGTCGTTCGAAAATCGCCTTAGATGAAAATATTGTGATTAACAATAATTTATAAAAATATATAACGAAATCACGGATGCAAATAAGTTTTATCCGATCCGGCAAGGATTATGACTTCAATCTCTGCTAAAAATATCGAAAAACAGGGATCAAGATGTCACACTTGACAGCCTGCCTTAAAATTCCTGGAATATAAGAAATCCTGGATTATACTTTCTTATCGTTTGCTAAGAAAATACCTCAATTCGTTTCATTTTTAATTAAATTGGCATAGCTCTCATTGGACGAGCTAACCAAAACAGAACACTCATTCTCCTTGGAACTGTTTCCGTTAAATGAATCAATTTAATTGAATTGATTTGTATTCATGCTATTGGCAAGAGTCCAGCTTCCTTGCAGCTTTATTAGAAATAGAGGTAGGTTATTCATTTAAGGAGTGACCACACTGATTGACGCGGAATTGACTTCAAGGCTTCAAGAATAAGCTTGATGTCCATGCAATTCAAGCGAATCTTCTTTATTCTGTGGTTAGTGCCTAACCTGGTGTCCGAGTTTTTATGCCGCTCATGGGCATCTAACTTGGTTTTACATGCCGTCGAGAAATATCTCTCAGGCATGCTGGTTTCCTCACGATGTTTTCCTTCACCGAAGCAAGTGATAATTATACAATACGCACATGAATCCGAAAAATCAGAGGTGCGTGTCTTGGGTTCAAACTTGAGCCCTATGACATGGTAGTCTAACGGCCACTAGGCTGTCACTCCTTATTTATAAAAGCGAATAGTCTGACGCGATATCTAGTGGCGTCAACCGAACCGAAACTAGGATTATCTGACCGCTTCACTCACGTCACTGCCTTCCTTAACGAATAATTTAATTTATGCATTTGTGTTGTGCTAAATAACAAGAGCCTCACGGGTCGATCTTCAAGGTCGGTCGATCTGTGGATGGGTGCCCATTGATTAGAGACCAAGGATCTTCCGTGCCTTGGAAAGAACGGTAAACCTTTGGCCCCGGCTACTATTTGTAGATCGGTGACAACCGATAGATATCAACCAGTCTTACCAAAGGGTTATTACCCAGCAGAACAAACTGGATGTCTTCCTTGAGAATAGAACCTAGAGAACTCTTCACCCTGAACTGCTGATTGTGAGAAATCTACGCTGTACGGGATGTTAAACAGATAATTTTCTGATAGCTCATGAATTAATGAATCCTTGTTAATGTATCAGCCATTTTAAGGAATGCACCTAATTTCCAATAAGCCTTTATGGAAAAAAACGCTTAAAATTTGTATTTTACGCGTTGGTTAGGTATCTACATAAGTACGTGTATAGTATAAGCTATACTTACACTTGTCATACCATATACCATTTATCATCGTTTTTTATTGGTTTGTTTGTTTTTACTCAGCGAATCGATCTAAATACGATTCGTTTTCATAGAAATAAAATATTAATTTTCATGATTTTCAATGTTGTGACATGTACGTCAGATTTGTATATAAAAATGTACTCTGTGTGCCAAACTGTCAGTTACTTTTTCTTTCTGTCATAGTTTCATACTAGCTTAGTCTATGATGATTACTTTTTGGTTTATTTAATTAAAATTATATTTATCAATGTTTAACTGAAATATTGTATTTTGATAAAAACAATTGTTTACTAATAACTTAATTTTAAATTATATTTATAAATTCTTTACGCACTCATGGTTTTATGAAGGAAGTCTGTTAAGTCCTGCCCGACTACACTTGTCAGATGAGATGATTATATGGCCGCAAGAAGAAAACTAAGATTTGAAAATTCAAAAGGAAGACTACTGTAAAAATCGAGCTGACGAACCGGTGAGATGAGAGCGTTTCTTGAAGGTGAGACTGAAGGAATTCTTCAAATCGGAGACGAGACAGATTCTTCAAGGTGATCCATCTAAAGTTACACCTGGGTCTACTACTCCCAATCTTATTAAAAACTGTCATTGTGCCTATCCTGGTGTTAGTCTCGCGGAGTTGCCCTGAGTCTATAGGCTGGTGATCTAACTAAAAGATCCACCGGGATCTCTACTCCAGTTCTTCGAAACGCCGCCTTGCTTTGGAGCAGACCTGAAAGAACTGCATGCATCGTCCTACATCACAACCTCAACGTTTAATCGTGCTTCATCAACAGTGCTAAACTAATTCTGTGTTTATTATAAAACTACTCCCAGAGCGCGGGTTTTTTTTTTTTGTTTCAAAAATAGAGTGCAGGTTTGATAGGTCTTTTTCATAATCACTTGTATTTTTTTATTTCACTCGTAAAACCATCGTTTTCCATTATAATTTTTTTATATTTACAAGTCTACTTTTATCCTTTAATTTTTAATAGGATCAAGTAGATTTGCTACACGTGATGATTTAAGATTTGTTAATTTTATAATCAGAGATTAATTCGCAGCTATTAAGACACAAAGTTCATAGAGGCTTTCAAACAAACACGTGACTGACACGTTTTCAAAGTAATCATTTTCATTTCCCCATCTTTCTAACAGTAAATCGTCTACAAACACCAAAATCTTCCCTCACATTACATTCACTAAATAATAATAAAGATAACATATGTGTTTCCTTCCTACGCCTAAAGCTCCCAACACACGGGACCCGTAGGCCATATGGCCGTCTCCCCAACGTCAGCGTTCACTCAAACATCTAATTTCCGCACTCCTCGTCTGGGCTCTCATTTATATAAAGTCGGCCGTACACTGCTATGAAGGATATGCACAGAGATGTATATCACGTGAGCTGCGCGGTTCATTTGTTTGCCAGTAACCGCACCAACGGAAGCTTAAGGCCCAGACTGGAAAAAGACAGAGTCAGCTGGAGCGTTTGGAGGAGGCTTTCATCGCAAAAGGCGGCCCCTACACCTAACAATACTCATCTTATTTAAAGTACAAAAACTAATATTACTAACAAATAAATAAGTAAAAATAAATCGAAGGGATAAAATAAAGCTAAATAAATAAATAAACCGCTTGACCACGAGTAGGGCATGCGGAGCCTGATGGTTGTGATCTCTTAGTAAAATCCGGTTTTTCTCGGGTGCCGAGGTACACGGTCAAAGCGACACGCGTGTTGCAATAGTGATCGCTGTCAAAACAAATGAAGGAAATTAGAGCATACAGTTGTCACCGCATCGCGACAGGACTCAAGCCAAGTAAACAATTGAGACACGCTATGTCGCTTGACGAAAGTTGCTATGCTTGAAATAGTGATCGTGCGTAGCGAGCCCGCGGGTTATAGTCGACGATCCTAACTATATTTTCATACAAAGTGTAGTTTATTACATGTGCGTAGCTTAGCTCTGTGCTGCTTTGGAGCAGCTCCTTTGTGCTAATAAACCGTCTCAGGACAATTTCTTTAATATTTTTCGCTCGTAAACTCAAGTGTATTATTATTTGCAGTTTTTATGGTACTGGCTAAAATTGGGAGTGGAAAAATACGATTTGATGGTAAAAAGTTTAGGGATCGCGTTTGGACGAGAGCATTTTGGGGCTGGGTAAAGTTGCTATTTTTTGGGATGCCATTACCAGTGGTTGTTCAGTGTCAAGGAGTTGTAAGTCCTGGGTTCCAATACAGCCAGGTGCATTACTTTGTGTAATTTATTTCATTACCACTGCTTTCAAAACTGTGAAGGAAAACATCGTAAGGAAACGGGCGTATCCGTATAACTAAAAACTCGGACTCATGAGAAATTGACCAACCCGCACTAGGTCCGCATGGTAAACTACAGCCCTTTCATAGAGAAGAGGCTCGTGTGTGCAGTGGAAACATCATAGACTAACAGTTGCTAAGTTTTATTTTATCATTTATCCATTGTGTGAGTTATGCCCGACTCGTGGCTGTTCCGATTGGTCACCAAATTTTTAGCCGTACAAGAAGTCCCGATTCGTCATGAGTATAAACGCTGGTAATTATTTGGCCTTGTGGGAAAGTCTATGTGGTCTTTAATTTTTGTTACTCAGAGCTGTAAAATATACATAACATGACGCCTGTAATCCCCGAAGGGTTAGACAGAGGTGTAGGGTACCTGATGAAACACCCACCAGTTATGTAAAAATCCCATGTAATAGGAAGCAAGCCTATTGCTATCAACCGGGCACAAATCCGGACACCATGGCTGCTACTGAGAAATAGAAAAACCCAATTTCACTTTGCCTGACCCGGGAATCGAACCCAGGACCTCATGCTCAGCAGTCGCGCCTGCGACCACTCGACCAAAGAAGCAGCTGTAAAATATGTTAGTTTATTTATGCAGATATGTATTTTTTTCTCGAATTGCGTACTTTAAACTAAAGCTAGGTCATTAATAATTTTGCTTTGGACTTTTTCGTGAACACCGGGAGGTGGTTTTTGTCTAAAACCTCATTATTAATTATCGCCCTTATTCCCCTCATTGTTAGATTGAAGACAAAACTTCTAACGAAGGAAAAAGATCCTCTTCCTCCTTTTCGATTTCTCCAAACTTTGATGGTTAGTTACTCCAAGATCCCTCTTTGCCTTGAAAATTCAGTATGCATAAAATGCTAAATTATACTCTGGGGACCAGACCCAAATTGTGGTTGAAAATGAGGGCAAGTGTTTATTTCGGTGATGAAATTGCATACTTAATGCTGCAACATTACTTTTTTTATTAGATCGTTTTAGTGGCCAGAAATGTTTACGAATTCATGCCGGGTTCCTTTTAAAAAGGGCAGATATTGGATAAATGTACAGACCCCAGCACATCAACCCCGAAACTGCCAAATTGTCCCAATCAACCTTGAACCTTTAGCTTTGGCGATAAAGTTAAAAATCTATTAATGTTTGACAGACTGTAGTAGCTTGATGTGCTGACGTGACCCTCTATATCGTAGCATAGAAGGCCTCAAGTGTCTAAACTTAGCGTTTCAAACATCAAAAATATCGATTACGATTTGGAGGGATCATAGACAAAGGTATCTCTATCACAATGGTGTCCAAAAGCTGACTGAAGAGAATGCCTTGTGGCATTAAGTCCGCCTTTGTACCAGTCTTGTACAAGAAGTTTAAATACATACTTACTGAAACTTCACGTAAAAAATCATCAAGGCGTTTCTTCCCGAAGGTATTGTAAAACGAGAATCGATCAAAGGGCCTAATGACAACCATTATTCTCTCGCTCTCCAGTGCATTTAAATAAATTTCCGACCGTCTAAGTTATCCTCTATTGAAGTCTGTTGTAGTTTAAACTCCTGCAGCCCTAGTACGAGCACGCAGTGTAATACGTTTACACTGCGTGCTCGTACTAGGGCTAAATTACGACGAAATTACGTCAATTTTAAAAATACTCGTTTTAAATAATAATATCTTCATAATTTTAAGAATTTATTTATATCTATGAATGATACTGATTGGGCTGGTTGCAAACAATTTAACTAAAATTCTATAAGATAATTGTATTTTCGACTCAAAAATCGACGTATTTACGTTGTTTACACCGTGCGCTCGTGCTTGAGCCTCTAAATACATTTTATAAAAGTCACTCATCTAAAATTAACTCACGTTTTTATAAAATAGACTAAGTACTTCCCATGAAAACATGTCGCCTACTTCGCCTCACACTAAGGACATACAACACAAGATAGACTACATAATAAAATACTATCATAACCATTCGAGCTGAGCAAGACACATTTACAGCTATACCCAACATAATTCAGCCTAATATACCCGTCGTCTTGTAAACGACAAGCTACGCGAATATAAACTACGGGAACATGCAATATAGTTGTCTAAGGTCGGTTATAGACTAGCAATAGACATTGACGTTTCCGTGAGGATGAGTTGTTTGTCGCTTTGGCTGTATCAAGTCGCTGCTACACCATAACCGCCTTTTTTTTTCTTTTCTTTTTTCCGGATGGAAAATCATCAAATAACCCCTCCCGCTCTGGGCTGAGCAGGAGGGAGTGTCAGACTTTTACTGACTAAAACCCATCCATGTTCCTTCCTTTGCCCTTTGTGTTCCAGGGCCGCGGTATCTCTTTCGAACAGTCCCGCAACCCTGGCAGGCATCGGTCCTTTCGGACCCCTTCCTGTTTGCTGACTCTCTTTGAGGCACGCGTGGAACACGAACGCGCCGTCGACAGGGGACGTGAGTAACACCTTGTTTGCGGCCTCGAATGATGCCACAAGAGACAACCGACCCGCGCGTTCGTCACATGTTTCCTTCGCGTGATTACCGTCGCTCCGCAATGAGGGCTATCATTTTTGAGCTCACCAGATGGCGCCGCTGTCGAGTAAGGTCATGTCAATCATTCTATTTTATACTTTAAAGTACCAAAACTTCGTAAAAAGTTTATTTTAATTTTACGTATTACAACATAGTGTAAACTTCAGATACATATTTACAATTTACGCCAGAAAATTAGCAAGCATGAAACATCTAAAAATCATTTTACCTCCAAGTACTAACAAATAAGATCCTAAATTACTACTCAAAATCTTCAAATCATAATTAATCAGGAATGGTTCAATCTAGACCACAATCGTGAATATTAGTAAAAATACGTGATAAAAAAGCATGCAACGCGCGAACACTCTACGACATCTGACATTTCGGTGACCTCGCGCTACACTAGCGCCTCTAACGGCGAATTCATACGCGATTCATTCATTCCCAATCGTGGCACACGTGTAGTGAACATAATTCGAATTGACAATAAGAACGCTAGTGACACACATGACGCAAACTTAGAACTAAAATCCTGCATAGCGCTATCAGTCATCCACAAAATAAGGACTTATGTATACAACAACCCGACTACAACCCTCGTGCAGTGGCCTACAAGACACATCATCCGCCTGGTCGGAGTATCCTTCCTTTTCTACGGTGTATGAGGAGCTTAGCAAGCTGTTCCTCAATCCCCTAATACCCTTAACCAATTTTAGAATTCGTTTTCTTCACTTGGTGTCACAAGACGCGTGTTGCTTGAAGGTCAACGAAGGACAACCATGTACCTACCTGAAAATACATAACTCTTTCCCATGCTCACGTCTTCTTCTTCAGAGAGATATGCGGCATTTCACTAGTGTTGGCGATCGGTGTCGATGCAGCCCCGTGCTTTGTTTTATTACACTCAAGAAGCAATTAAATAGAACTGGAAGAAATTTGAACTGCTAAGCCTTTTCCCAACTTCATTGGGATCGGCTTTCAGTCTAACCAAATGTTGCTGGATACCATTACTTAACAAAGAGCGACTGCCCATCTGACCTCCATTTCCCAGTTAGTACTGGGCAATACGGTATTACTTGGTAAGACTGGATGTCAGACTTTCGGGCCACTGTAACAATTGTCAACGATCTACAAATGACAACCGGGACCAATGGCTTGACGTGCTTTCCAAGGCACGAAGAGATTTAATTAAAAAATGTCGCACCAAAAGTCGACTTTCTCCGTTTGTCCACTGCTTAAATCGGCAATAATTTACTGACGTCATCACCGATGGTCTGCGTAAGGCCTTACCCACATCTAACCGAAGCTTAACTATACCTCAGGGATTAACGATCTCTTTCGGGGCTACGGTCCCGGGCGGGTGGTAAGTGGTAACCGAGGTTTGATCCCTCGAAAATTTGTTAATATGAGGATTAGTGGATTCAATTTACCTTGAATTTTAGATGAATGGGATGTGTTTTGTGAGGTTGTTATTTATTGAATGGGTACTTAATTGATGGGATGTTTGTTTTTGTTTATCTTGACGATATATTTTTAATACATAATTAATTTAACCTGTTATTATGTTACTTTCAGTTACGTTTACTCCGAAACATTGTCTGATATCTCGCCTTGAAAAGCGACTATTTGTAAGTTATGCCTGTTGTTCTATACTGCAATCGTACTAATAATATACTATACGCAATCTCAAATAAAAGGCTGTCTCAATTGTCTTGTGGTCGCTAGGTCTCCTAATACATGGGATTAAACCTAACTGGCTAAAGGTACTTCTGCTGTTATTGTGTAGTAACCTATAACACACACTTTACTGATACCGATATTTTTGCGTTTACTCCTGCACGATATAAAAAAATGGTTACAGCTTTACTTATCGACAACCTTCCATAACTTCCTTTTTATTTTTTTCTCTTCTTTTCATTAATAATTTTGATAAGCGACCGTTCGTCCTTTCCTCTTTTAAGTATTTTTTTTTTAATCCGTGGACAATAGTGTGGGTTATACGTATTAAATGAACCTAATTAGCTCTGATATACAAATTGTAACGTGTAACTGTTTTTTGTCCCTAAATAAATAAAAAATAAAATAAATAAATTGTATACGCATTTTTGTAACTCTTTGGAAAACACATGCGTGATGCTATGTTGTATTTATTCAACTTTTTGCATCAATCTTGTTCAGGTTTTTCAGACTTGTTCAATTGCGTCGGTCAGCAGCCCATTCATGTTGATTCATCTCACTTAAGCTATTGTGTGCCTGAGGCATCAGTACGTAAGAGATCTATTACAGCTTCATCATTTAACTTGAGTTTAAGGCATCGTGGTGACGCCCATCCTACACAACCACCTGCACCTTCCAGGGGCCTTAGTCTGCTATTGCAATAGTGTCAGAATGGTCTATAATTGATTTAATAAGGCCCCTAGCCCACGCCGCCCACGTATTGAAGCGCGTTCGAAACTCGTTTGACGTGCGTACAAAGGGTAATTCGTCTGCGCGGGGCCTTATTAAATCAATGATAGACCATTCTGACACTATTGCAAATAGCAGACTAAGGCCCCAGGGTATAAACGAAGCCAATGACAGAGCTATGCAGTTGGCTACATACTGGTCGGATATATTATTTGAGTCCATCGATAAACAAAGAAAGAAAAATATTTATTTGTCGTAGGAACTTGACGTGCATACAAAATGACAAAAAAAAAACATATAACGCATATCAAATATTTATAAATACGGATGGAATAAAAAAAAATGACAAATTGCACGTCGTGACTGCGACAAGCAGGTTACAACCCAGCATGATCATGCTAGAAGAGATACTAAGAAGACCATAATACTTCCCCTCTCAGCTATGTGGCGGTTAAACCGAATCTAGCTAGATACCTTTTTTTTTTTTTTTTTTTTACCGATGGGAAATCATCAAATAACCCCTCCCGCTCTGGGCTGAGCAGGAGGGAGTGTCAGACTTCTTCTGACTAAAACCCATCCATGTTTCTTCCTTTGCCCTTTGTGTTCCAGGGCCGCGGTATCTCTTTCGAACAGTCCCGCTACCCTGGCAGTAGCTAGATACCTGAATTTTACATGGAATTACTGCCAATGTGACCTTTACAACCCAAATGGGCTGTGGAGGTCATATTAGCGTCGTAACACTTCTTAATAAGACTAACCTTCTGACTGCCTATAAAAACATTCAAGAGTCTATAAACAACAGCCTACTAACGGCTTTTGAGAAAACTCGATCTTTAATGGTTATGGTCACCCATCCTACAAACACACCTCATCAAGTGTAGCTTAACCTTCGACCGATCCGTGCAGCTGTTATTACATAGCTATGAGCCTACTCTCTGTAGGAAGAATTATCTATCTATACTAATATTGAGGTAAAATTTGTAAGTTGTAGTTTGTTGTTGTTTGTAATTTGTAATTCTTTGTTGTAATTTGTTGTTCCGATTTTGAAAATTCCTTCACTAATAGGAAGCTACATTATCCCCGAGTTCCATAGGCTATATTTACAACGTGCCCGTGGGATAATATAGCGATCAAACGAGCTTCACAAGTGAGGTTCGATCGTTATTATATAAGTCATTTCATTCGAAGATATAAGTATATTCCAAACGTAGTCCCTTCAACCTACAAGGTAGACTGCACGATTTTTTAAAGTCGAATCGATACTCTAATCGATTTCGTAAACTTTTTACAGCAACACTACTATTGCGGCATCCCTGCCTCCTCATTCTATTTAAAGATTGAACAAAACTTTATCTTGGGCCCTCGGGAGGGTGGGTACTTATATCTTCAAATGAAATGACTTATATAATAACGATCGAACCTCACTTGTGAAGCTCGTTTGATCGCTATATTATATTACGTCTATTTCATTCTCAATATAAGTATATTCCAAACGTAGATGTTTAGAGTAGAAAGTTTTGTTTATGAAATAAAATACGCAGGGAAAACGTAAATTAGCTTTAATAAAAATAAACATAAGGCATTAGGTATTATTTCACAACATAATCAATTAGATGTCGGCAAACAAACGGATCTAGCAAATTCACTAGCATCCACAATGGGCCGGTTATAAAACTTTGCAAAAGTAAATGAAGAACTAGACCATCCAGCCGTCTTCCGGATGGTATCTATGGAGACACCAGCCGCGCTCGCAGCAGACGTCGAGGCGTGGCGGGTGCTGTGTGCCCTGAACAGAGTTGTGTCCACACCGCTCTCCGACAACACTGCTTTTATCCATTTGCTAATGGTTTGGGCCGTAGCATTTTTATAAGGTCGAATACACGTTAAAAATAGGTTACTGTTTTGATTTCTAATATCTTCCGTTTCAGCTAAATAATCCTCAAGAGCTGTGGCTGGGCAAATATTAGTATTTTCATTGAACCGTGGGAGAAAGAGAACTGGTTGCTCCCGGCCAGGTCCCGATGTCTTTATTAAACTAGTGATTACTATTTTTACACCATTTGACTGGATATCAATTTGATCCACCTTGATCAGTGATAAGGTCTGAACTCTGTGAGCTGTACAGAGAGCTAGTAGCACTGCTAGTTTTTTTGTTAGTTGGGAGATAGTTATTTCACTATGGGGCACCCATTTTGCTATGTGATTAAGAACTAACTGCGGGTCCCATGTTGAACTGTACCTAGGTGCTGTGGGTTTTAATCTATAAGCACCCTTCAGTAATCGTTTAATGCGGTCATCATCTCCTATATTACTATTCAGTAATAGCGATATAGCCGAGCGATGATTGTTCAGCGTGCTGTAACTAGCTCCGTTACCAAATTGTTCGGCGATGAATGTCATGACAAATTCATTTGGACATTTATACGGTTTGATATTTTTATGGACACAGAATTGCCACCATAGCTTGAGTGATGTTCCATACTGTTTGATGGTGTTGTCGGAAAGAGATGCAAGCATCAACTCTAAGGCTGATTCCGGTGAACCTCGTTTGATGAACGCAACCCGCAGAGCTTCGCGGCACCCAGGGTAAGCTGTTTGTGTAGAGGGTGATGATCCCTGGAGGGGGACATTAATAGGTTTTTATCAGGTCCGAAAAGACTTATTTCAGAAACTATTAAACTATTTAGCATGGGGAACCATGGCTGAGAAGGCCAGTAAGGAAATACTAGAATTCCGCTTGCTTTGTCATCGATGATCTTTCTCAAACATCGAAGTATTAGATTGAACGGAGGAAATGCATAGAAATAATAATTGCTCCAATCTAATGTAAATGCGTCAACAGCCATTGCATCAGGGTCTTGCTTCCAAGAAGCAAATAACTCGCACTTGGCATTCGTGCGAGAAGCAAACAGATCTATGTCAGGATGCCCAAAAGAATTTATTATGTCTTGGTAGACTGACTTCGAAAGTTCCCACTCTATGTCACGATTAACTTTACGAGATTCCTCATCAGCTTCCTTATTATCTCTAGTGTTAATATAAGATGCAAACAACCAGATCTGCCGCTTCTCACACCACTGCCAAATTTGTCGCGCTATGTCATTCAAATGGGGATATTGTATCCCGCCCATTCGGTTAATGTAACTGATGGCTGTAGTATTGTCTACGCGTAACAGTATTGCACAATTGCTTTTGTCACGAACAAGGCTTTTGAGTCCGAGAAATACTGCTAGGAGTTCTAGATAATTAATGGGACAGTTCCTTTCATTAATACTCCAGCTTCCATTGACACGAGATTCATTGCTAAATGCACCCCAGCCTGTCATTGAAGCATCTGTAAAAATTTCTTTACAGTAGTTATCTGGCCTCATATTGTTAAACGTGGTTTGTATGTTCTGTGACCACCAAGTAATATCATCTAAGATATTTTTCGACAGGTAAACTTTTGCCTCATAGTTGTCGTTATGTTGCTTCAGCAAAAGATACTTTTCTCTTTCGAGATTTTTCGTGTACAACCAGCCGTATCTCACGGCTGGGCAAGCAGAAACAAGCACTCCAATGAACTGGGCGAATTCTCTAATTGTACATCGGGGTAGACATATAAATTTCTTAATCAGTTGCGCAATACTGTTGCGCTTTTTGTCTGGCAATGATAGTGTTAAGTTGTTCGTGTCAATGACAAAACCTAGGAACTTATGTACTTTTTGAGGATTTAGGCTACTTTTATCGTAGTTAATTATAAAACCTAAACAACTAAGCAAGTCTACAGTTACTTTCACATTATTCAAACACTCTGAATAATCATCACCAATACAGAGGATATCGTCTAAGTACTGAACAGATTTAAAACCACGGGCTCTTAAGGAAGTAATGACCTCTTTCATGATTTTACTGAATATACGAGGCGCCACTGATATTCCATAAGGTAGGGCCTTAAATTCATATGTTATATTTTCGAAGATAAATCGTAAATATTTTCGATGTGTTGGATCAATTGGTATTAAGAGGTAGGCCTCTTTTAAATCTATTGTAGCTAAATATCCATCTCTTGGTATTATTTTTGAAGCGGTTCTGTGATCCTCCATTTTAAAATGCTCCGTTGTGATAAATTTGGTCAGTGGCTTAAGATTTAAGATAAATGTTTTCCCGCCATTTGATTTTTGTGCAAGGAAAATTTTGGATATAAATTGATCGCGTAACGGAGAACAGGGGGCAACCGCGCCTAAATCCAGTAAGTTTTGAATGGCTATAGACATTTCAAGCTTTTCTTCTTGAGACCAAGATGAGCGAGGAACAGTTTGCTGCGTTACAGGCTTGTTAAATGGAATGCTAACGCCGTTGCAGATCCATTTCAAAACTAACGCATTTTTAGTAACATTTTGCCAGCAACTATAAAAATGTTGGACTCGGCCAGCATGTGTTACCTGTCTTATGGCTGAGCTTGGGTCCGAGTCTGCGGCTTGGTCGAGTACTTCGCCTGTGCAGGTTGTGTTGCAGGTGACTTGCGCGTATTCGCTGCAGCTGGTCTCCGGATCCCTCCCCGTCCACCGCGACTCTGCGGATAGCGAGGAGGGGCTACCCAGTTTCCCCGAAACTGCTGAGGGCGAGGGTTTGCAGAGGTCGATGCAGTAGTTGGAGTTGCAAAGGTCTTTTTGATCTGAAGGCCTTGCTTCTCTATGGTTTTTGAGGCTTTTATCTTTTCGGTCAATTTAGTGCCGAATAAAGGCACTCTGCAGGTATCCTGAATTATATTTAGGAAACTCTTGTCCAGGCTGGGAGTTATCAACTTTATCCTCGTTTGGCTGTCGCGGTAATGTAGGTCGCTTAGTATGCGACATGCGTCGCTTAGGTGTTTGATGGTCTTTAACTTGTCAAATTCTTTATTCAGAAGCAGATCCATTGCTCTGTTTACGGCTGTGATGCCAGCACCTAGTTGCTGTTGCGAACTAACAAGCTTTTTGTCTCTGTTTCGAGTGCTCTCGGCGACTGCCGCCGAAATTTCAGGATTTAATTTCGGGGCCTGTAACAAGTTGCAGTTTTGTGGTACGAGGAGGTCCTTGAGAAGTTTTTCTTTTTCTTCCTTAGGCAAGCCTTTCTTTAACAGTGGCAACCATAGCTGGGCTAAGTTCTCATGGATCTTTTCTCCATATTCGGGGCTTTCAGATGTACTAGCCCCCAGCGCCGTCAAAATATCAGAGTCTAACTCTTCGATAGCTACTTCATCATCTTTAGGCGTGTCCACAATTTCCAATAAAGAGGTATCGATTTGCGTATCTGTGGACACCTCCGCCGGCCGCTCATTAACCAGTGATTGGTCTGCCATGACTTCGGGTGTACCGTCGTCATCTAAGGACAATATAATAATTTTTGTATTATTTTTGGCCTTGTAGCCCTCAGGTCGTATTCCCAGTACCTATAATCTCCCACTGTGGAAAGACTGGTGTAAAGGGAATTCTAATACAGTCCAGTTTGCGACAATTTTTGATATTTTTCTATCAATTTCGCTACTCGTGTTGATTCACGACCAACCCCTGAGCATGAAAGTCACCGTACACGCCATCCGCATAACGGGTAATTTTTTTTTTTTTTTTTAATAAAAATCTCATACTAGAAAACAACTTGGTTGTTGACTGTACCTTCGTGTTGATTCGCGACCAACCCCCAGGTGTTTTAATTTTAGATTAAGCTAATGATTTTTCCAATTACAAACCTTCGCGTTGATTCTCGATCAAACTCCAGGATTTTGGAAAAAAGGTAGGTAGGTATTTACCTAGATAATACCGATTTTTAATAAGCAGAATAACCTTTGTGCTGATTCTCGACCAACCCCCAGGTTTAGTTAAAGCTCATTTTAGGTAAGTATGGTAAAACGAAACATTTTAAGTAACTTACCGCAGTTATTCTCAGAAGCAGATGAATCCGACGATGAAATTATTCGCCTTCGGCGATTAGTCACTTTTTTCTTTTCTAACTTCCGTATTTTTTCTTCGTAATGCTTGATCTTTTGTTCGGCATTACGTTTCGGCATTTTTTTCACAATTTTATAAAATGTAGGTAGTTTATAAAAGTGTAAGTAGTAGACAAAGTCTGATACGTGTGCGCGCTACCGTGCACGAAAAAGGAATGAGGAGGCAGGGATGCCGCAATAGTAGTGTTGCTGTAAAAAGTTTACGAAATCGATTAGAGTATCGATTCGACTTTAAAAAATCGTGCAGTCTACCTTGTAGGTTGAAGGGACTACGTTTGGAATATACTTATATTGAGAATGAAATAGACGTAATATAATTTCCGACGAAAACGCGAGCGAAGCTGCGGGCAACAGCTAGTTTGTACTAAAATCAAACAAATGCTTTTAGGCTGATAGTATTGGAATCCCATTTTAATGATTCATTGATTGCATTTGGCATCTCACGGTTAAAACTTTGAACAAACATACTAATTAGTTTTGCGAGTTGGCAATCAAGAGTTCTTCTGATCAATTAGCAGATGAGTTACGAATGAGCTTCGTCTGTTTTACGTTTTACTCTAATTATCCCATGTCAGGGATCCTTTAGGTAAGTACTTGCTAATCAGGTAACGGTAAGTTTAAGTAGGGTATATTATGCTTGTATGAACTTTTATCATATAAGAGAATTTGTTTAAAAGTTTATTTTAGAAATGATAAAATTATACTTAGGTAACGAACCTAGGTTCCTGCTAAGCCTCAGCATTGGTCAATGCTTCGTCATCCACTCCTGGACAGGTCTTTACATTTTAAGTGCACCAAGTACTTTTTTTTATCTGCTTTTTATTTACATTTGACGTTCTGTTTTTATTATTGATTATTCACAGAAAGTTAGATGATATATTATTAATATTTTTAACATAATTTGTTTTTTATTTTACTGCATTATTCTCAGAAAATTAGATGTCTTTTAACATTGATCTTCATATTTTTATACTATTGTATTGTATTGTATTGTATAGCGGGCTGGTGTCCGCAACTCCACGTCTAAGCGCGTATTTTGCGTGCGGGTGGGAAATCTATTCGATCCACCCTAACTCCCCGAGAAAGGCCAGCAGCGCCTTGATGTTGCTGGTAATCTCGCGGAGAGTACCTGGGTTACCGAAGTACTTTGCCCTGTATGCTGCAACCCCTGGGCAGTGCAGAAGCACGTGGGCTGCTGTCTCGTCTACCTCCATGCAGGCTCGGCATAGGGGGCTGTCCGTAACTCCTATGACAAAGAGGTGTTTATTAAAAGAGCCGTGTCCAGTGACGGCGGCTGTAACTGTGCGCAGCTGTGGTTTGGACAGCCGAAGCGCCCGTTTGGTGAAGCGGCCGTCGATAGTAGGAAGTGCTTCCTTGGCCTGCCTGCACTCGCCATGGTCCAGCCATAGCTTGTGGTGTTGTTCACTAGTTCGTTTCCTTACCAGTGTGCGTAGGTATCCGAAAGGGAGTGGCACGATGGGTTCGGGTCCCACCGCTGCCATACTTGATCCCCTTCTAGCGAGATCGTCCGCTGCATCGTTGCCTCGGGAATCGCTGTGTCCTTTTATCCATTGGATGGTTATATTATTGAGATTACCAACCTGGTTCAGACGTTGATGACACTCGTATATTAACCCAGAGTTGACTATGTGGTTGTTTAGTGCTAGCAGTACAGCCATGCTGTCTGAGAGTATACGAATAGGGTGGTCCACAACCTCTCTGGCTAAGATAGCTGTTGCCGCCAGGGTAATGCCCATGCATTCTGCCTGAAATACCGTGTTGTGGGCCCCTAGTGGAGCGGCAATGTGGATGTTGAGATCCTCAGAGAAGACTCCAGCTCCAGTGCCAGTACCTGTTTTGGATCCATCCGTGAAGATCCGCAGCTCTGCGGGGTTTAGTCCCTCGCAGCGGTGGTCTTCATGGAGTTGGATCTTGTATTTTTTATCGAATACGAACTGCTTGGGTATCCGATCGTTTGTTGCTTTCGCCAGGGGGAACTCGTTGTAGAATCCCTCCAGTATCGCAGTGTGCTGTGTTACCTTCTTACCCCAAAGTTGTAGTGTTTTAAGGCGTACCGCCGACATCGTCGCTTCCTGCTGTATGAACAGATGGAGCGGAGGGAGTTCCAACATAGCTTCGAGAGCAGCGGTCGGAGTGGTCCTCATGCAGCCTGTTATCGCCATACAGGCAAGTCTTTGCATGCGTTGCAGTTTGGTGGAGGCTGTAGCTAGTTTGGTGCGTGGCCACCAGACCACTGCCCCGTAGGTGATCATGGGTCGAATCACCGCGCAGTACAACCAGAGTATAATTTTGGGGGATAGGCCCCACTTCTTACCTATCATTCTCCTGCATTGCCAGAAGGTGATGCAAGCCCTGTTTATTTTGTTGTCTATATGACTACTCCAGTTTAACTTACTGTCCAGGATGACTCCTAGGTATTTGACCTCGTCGGCTAATTGGAGTTCTGTATCAAAAAGTTTGGGTAGGCGGTAGGGGCCTAGTGTTCGTTTTTGGGTGAACATGACAAGTTCAGTTTTCGTGGGATTCACTGAGAGGTCGAATTCTCTGCACCACCGTTCAACGATGCGTAGCGCTTGTTGAGTGAGATTGCAGATTGTCCCCGTCACTTTCCCCGAAATGAGGATGGCGAGGTCGTCGGCGTACCCTATAGTATAGAATTGGTTCGCGTTGAGTTTAGTGATGAGATCGTTTATCACAAGGTTCCAGAGAAGAGGGGATAGTACTCCCCCTTGGGGGCAGCCTCTGGCTATCATGGCCGTCAGCTGATCCTCTGCAAGGCGAACCACTCGTTTGCTTAACATGTTAGTAATCCAGTCAATCAGTACCTGTTCTACTCCGTGCCGGGAGAGGGCGGTGCTAATGCTGGAGAAGTTTGTTTTATCGAAAGCTCCTTCGATATCTATGAAAGTGCCCAGGCAGATGCCCTTCTGATGAATCGCTTCTTCTATCCGGCCGACTACTAGATGAAGAGCGGACTCAGTGGACTTACCCGAGCTGTATGCATGCTGGTTCGCATGGAGTGGGATCGTTTTTAAAGCGCCATCCCTCAGCTCTCTCTCGCAGATTCTCTCCATGGTTTTGAGGAGAAAGGAGGTCAGGCTGATCGGTCGGTAGGATTTGGCGTTAGTATAGTCACTCTTACCTGGCTTAGGAATAAATATAACTTATTATTATACTAACTATTTTTATACTAGTTTGATTTTCGTTTTTCCTTTGACCATTTGTTTTATTGTATTACTAGCTGACCCGCGCAACTTCGTCTGCGTGCGTGTGCACATAAAAGAAAGAGAGGTTAGAGACAGTGTGCGTCATCCTTAAAAGTTAGACATATGGCCATTGCGGATATTTTTTTAGAGCTTTTTAAGAGGGACAATTCCGACATACATGATAATTGCGTAACTTTAACCGTTCACGCACAACGGAAGCTCTCAAAAGGAGTAAATCCCTATTATATACTATTACCGATGGATAATCATCAAATGACCCCTCCCACTCTGGACGGATCGGAAGGAAGTGTCAGACTTGTACTGACTAAAATCCATCCACGTTTCTTCTATTTCCCTTTGCGTTCCAGGGCCGCGGTATCTCTTTCGAACAGTCCCGCAACCCTGGCAGGCCTCGCTCCTCTCGGATCCCTTCCCGTTTGCTGACATCTCTTTGAGACGCTTGTGGAACACGAACACGCCGTCACCAAGGCCTGTCGTCATAAGACGGACAGATGGCGAGCTAGCCCATTACTCACCGTCCACAGGCCCGCGACCCTCGACAGCCTTACGTCTTCATCTTTAGACACTCGATGACAATCATACACCAGCTAGAACGAAAGTTCTCATCAAAGTTCTTGAAATGAGCCGAGATACGATAAAACTGCTGTAAACTTTTGCGGACCTGTTTCAACTGCCTTCCGTCTCCATCGTCAGACCTTTGATGATAGACATACTCCAGGCAGGTCTAAAGTTCTCATCAAGGTGCATGAAATGAGCCCAGACACGATACAGATGCTGTAAACTCTTGAGGACCTCTTGCAACTGTTTTCCTTCTCCATCGTCAGATATTCGATAAAAGTCATACTGAGTTAGGTTTAAAGTTTTCATCAAAGCGAATGCAATGAGCCCAATAACATTATACCTGCTGCAAACTGTTTAGGACCGCTTGCAACTGCCATTTGTCTCTACCGTTTGATCGTCGATGACAGTCATACTTCAGCAAGGCCTAAAGTTCTCATCAAGGTGCATGAAATGAACCCAAACACGTTATTGTTGCTGCAAACTCTTGAGGACCTCTTGCAAGTGCCTTCCGTCTCCATAGTCAGACCTTCGATGACGTCATACTCCAGCTAGATCTAAAGTTCTCATCAAGAAAAATAAGGAAATGAGCCCGAACACGATTTTTCAATTTAAAAAACAAAAGATCATGCATATCGAACTTCTCTGTAAAAAGTTATGCGTGGTCAGGTCATACATAAAATAAAAAAATATAGACGCGTCGAATTGAGAACCTCCTCTTTTTGTTTCGTTGGTTAATAAACCAAGCTTCAGACATTTGACACGGGCGAGGGTCATTCTTTCACGGAAAACTTAACACCGCGACTCAGAAAATGGAGTGAAATTAATAGCGCCATCTATCGAGCACGAAATTAAACCGTTTAAATATAATGCATGTAAAGCGATCGAACACACACTCTACAGGGTTATAGCGTCATGCAGACTAATCTAGAGTACTTTTTGCTACCAGAACTTTTTTGTAAAGCTGGTCAACCGATTTAAAAGTTATCTTGTGAGCACATTTTTATTAATTAGTACCATTTTGGTGCAATAGATGTCGTTGCATGTATCTTACACAATGATGGTAAGTTCTTGTTGAACACTTTAAATTCATAAATCTTTTGATAGAGAGCACTGATTACAATGAAACAAAAACTAAAACCTTGTCTAAGTTCTCCACAATATTTGTCCATTGAATCTAATCACATTGGTTTTCCCAACAACATGAAGCGCGCCTCGCAGCGCGCGCAGGTTATTATTTTGATGCGGAGTTATTTTAAAACTGTGATATCTCCTAAGATATTCATCTAAATTGAATGGTGTAAAGGGCAATTTTGGTCACAATTGAATGCTAAAGATGACTAACATATTTATTTTGATAAGGATTAATACTATGTCGGTAAAAATACCTATGCAAATAAAACACTATTTTTGACCAAATTTTAAAATCATAAAAATGGTTATTGTTAGTCAACCTTAAAAGATAGGCATGTGCTCTCGCGGACTTTTTTTTAGACATTTTTAAGAGGAATAATTCCCTCATATATTATTTTTGTGCAACTTTAACCGGTTAACCAGCGCACGCAACGAAAGCACTCAAAGATAATACATTTTCCCCGTTTTTGCAACATTTTTCGTTGATGCTCAGCTCCTATTGATTGTAGCGTGATGATATATAGCCTATAGCCTTCCTCGATATATAAGCTATCTAACACTAAAAGATTTTTTCAATTCGAACCAGTAGTTCCTCAGATTAGCGCGTTCAAACAAACAAACAAACTCTTCAGCTTTATAATATTAGTATAGATTAATTATTTTAAATTGAATGTGTATTATTATCATATTGAATATGTTATTTTTATTATTTTGTATTTTTTTCTCGATTGTTATGTTTCAAATTTTGAATGGTACCGTTTTAATTTTAAAAAATCTACACAATGTATATTGTTCCGAATAAATGACTTATGAAGTTATGACCAGTAACTATAGCAGGTTGCAGGACATTACAAGTTTATTTATTTTATTTTATTTATGTAACATCTATAGATTAAGAATTTCCTTCAGATTGTGATAGAAACTGTGTCACTCAATTAGGGAGCTGGTCGATAAGCTGAAAGAATTCAAAGCTTTAAACACCACACGCGATTCCTCTAGCCTATTTTTACCAACTTCGTTCTACAGATCTAGACTGAAAAAATGCCCTACATAATAAGGATGCGAACCAGCACCGTAAAAACATCACTCTTTAGTACAAACTAAAAAAAAAGTATGTGAAAGGCGAAATAAGTTTCACGAGTCGTTTACCTGTGTGAAAGAGATGCACGATGCAGTGTGGCGAGCGACGGCCAGTAATTAAAGTAATGGCTGCGTAGGGTTGCCAGCTGTCACAAATGCTAGACACCTCACTTGGATTTATGTTCTGTCTTAAAAGGGAAACCCTCAGGGTGATGGACTTAAGCTATCTTGAGCTTTCTTGAAGCTTGGTTGAATGTAGTTTGTTCCATGTCTTTCGTGAGCTTACACAAAATTTCGTTCTCATTATCTGCCGAGCCTTTTCTCAACATAGTTACTATGTTGGGGTCAGCTTCCAGTCTAACCACATGCAGTTATCTGGTAAGACTGGAAGCCGACCCCGAGATAGTTTTATTTTCATGTACGCCACTAGTAATTAGTACTTATTGCCTGTAACTTACGAGTGTTTTTTAAATATTATTTTTTTAAGTGTGGCAGCCCTGCTCCTCACATATATTTCAAAATGGATGCGGCAATATCCGTATAGACTATGAAGTATTTTATCCGTTTCATTAATTACTGATGTGTCCATGTGCAGTGAGGATTATTGGCGACAGATCTTATTAAGGCCAGCTAGCTAGGTGGTTGAGAGAAGATATTTTTTGCCTGATTTATTACAGGTAGATTTATGGGTAAGTTGGTACCGATTTAGCTTGCACTAATTGCGTTATAACTAGAGACCGGATTCAATGCAATACATTTCAGATGTTATCATTGCTATGACGTCAGTGTGTACAGGTCCTCTGGACAAATTTTTGTTTTTGAAGAAACGAAGTGTACCGAATATTTGTATCGCAGGGCTCTTTACTCTAGAAAAGTAAAACTTTTTGAACATCACGCAAAAATTTTGTATTTTTTCTTTCACAGTCCATATTTTATCAAAAACATTCATAAAAGTGTTCATCAATCATCATTTGTTAAATGAACAAAACTCGAAACGGTTTCTTCCTTCTTTTTTGGTGCTTTCTTTCTTAAGTTTTTATATATCTTCAAGTATTTATTAGGAACACGTTACCTTGCATAGAACCCGTATATCCCGTAGATACTTAAAATGTATAGTTATTATTATTTTCCATTAAAAGATAATTATGTTAGTGTTTCGGTAGGGGGTCCATTAGTTTTTCGCATGATGTTGATTATCGTCATTGCCACCACTCCTATTTGCTTACTGCCAAATAGTATTTTTATAGAATTTTCGTTTGGTCTCGAATTTTCGAGTCGACATCTCGTTTTGGGTCGTGGGTTTCATTTCAACATTTTTCCGCTTGGTTATGCTTTCGCGGTATGAATAAACAGGCATAACCGAGTGTTGCAGATCGCACGATCCTGTCAATTGTCATTTCCTTTATTTTTTTCTAACAAATAATAAACCCACTAAAACAATCATATCATCGTGTGCTGCCGGTGTTGGCATGCTTGCAAATGAGCCAAACGACAGGCTTGCAGTTACTCATCTATGTGTCCTCCATGGAACTCGGTTTTTACAAGAAGGTTTTGTATGCACATTTAAAACTGTAATGCATAGTCTATCGTCTATGACCTTGAGAGAAAAAGTTTTGCGGTTATCCATCAAATTATGAATGTTCTAGTGACAATTGTTTTGATGAAAGTTTGTGTAATGACGAATTATACAATCTGCCGATAAAATATTGCTGACTCCAAAAGCCTAGTACAGACACAGGCTAGCTTACTCAGGCTTCGAGTTTTGCAAGAGTTTCTGTCCGTTTGTCCATTTTAGCCAGTTTCCGCGGCCTTTACTAACGACCGCTCAGCACGCTTTAGAACGTTCCACTGCGTTACCCTTATTGCAGCACTTGGTCTTTTTTTCGAGCTAAATGGACTGGTATTACGATCGTGTTTTTTGTTCGGTAGACCATTTTATAGTGCATTTTCTGAGGGAAATCGAGAGGTGGAAATGAGGGTCGTTATCTCTTTTGATGTTGTTTTCCTGAATACTATTGTAATGGGCAGTATTTTTAGTATTTGAACCGCTTTATAACCGACTTCCAAAAGGAGGAGGTTATCAAGTCGTCTGTTTATTTTTTTTTTTTTTTGTGTATATTCTGCGATATCTTCGCCAATTGTGAACCGATTTCAATGATTCTTTTTTTGTTTGGTAGAATATTGTTTCGCGGTGGTCCCATTTAAATTTGCTGATCTTCGGATTTAAACAATGGAACTCTTCAATTATAGATAGCAAATCAGTCGTGACTACTGCTATCGCTTCGATGTTTATTGTTTATACAACATCATACGCAGATGTGTACAGTACAACTTTTCGACACTTAGGTATGTTAAGTTCTATTTTATTGGGGATAAGCCTATTACCATGAAATGTATCGTTAGCGGTTCACTAATGTTTCACCAAAACTCTTTTGAAAATATTTTAACCGACTTCAAACAAAATGAGGAGGTTCTACGTTTGACTGTGTGTCCTGTATGCTCACCGATTTCTCCGCTAATTGTGGACTGATTGTCAAAATTATCTTTTTATTCGAAAGCCTATAAGTACTACTGAGGTGGTCCCATTGTCACAAAGTTAGAATCTGATGATGGGATCCCAGGGAAATCGAGGGCAACCCTGAAATTTTACAATGTTTTTCATATAGGTACTTTCTAACGATATTTGTACCTGATAATCATTATCTCATGTTGCTGAGCTGATGATGGAAGGTATAAGTCAGGATCTGATGCTGATCTTCGGAGATATACAATGGAACGCTTCAATAATAGACAGAAAATCTGACGTGATTGCTGCAATCGCTTGGATGTTTATTTTTTACACAATATTAGAACATAACATAACGCCTATATGCTCTGAGGGAGTACGCAGATGTGTACAGTAAACCCAGATTTCGACAGTTAGGTATGATAACGATAAGTTACATTTTATTGGGGATAAGCCTATTACCATGAAATGTGTTGTTAAAAATGTAAAATAAATGTATAGCAAATATTTGTGCAGAATATTGCAACTAAAAAAAGAAAAATAAAATACTCTTTTTTGCAAAAAGCAAAACCGACTTCAAAATTAAAAAAAACGTGGAAAAATAACTTTAGCTTCAGAAGTCGGTGGCAAAAAAAACTCAATCGAACAAACAAACGTCACCGACTTCGGTCATTAGCAACACAACACTAGGGGTCAAAACTATTGGTTACCGAGCTGTACGTGTCGGTTCTTCGATTTTTTCGAAATTATCTGACTTGTTACCAAAAACAATTAATTATGAAACGATTACTTCACTCTAAACACTGTAAATTATAATTATCATTTCAAAATGAGATAGTTGCCTCTATATTATTACGTTGGCGTTCTGTGGTTTCTGCCTACCCCCGTGGGAAAAAGGCGTGAGTCTATGTATGTCAAATATTGTCTTTTATTTTAATAAATAGATTGTATAGACATTACTTAACCAATACGTTCACCATATTTCAAATAACAATAAAAAACTTTCTGCGAAAAAAAACCGACTTCCGAAAAAACATTAAAACAGTCTAAAATAACGTTACTGACTTTTTTTGTTTCATTGACTTTTTTTGTTTTGTTTTTTGCCACCGACTTCCGGAAGTAAAGTTATTTTAGACTATTTTAGTGTTTTAAGGGTTCCGTAGCCGACAGGCAAAAAACGGAGCCCTTATAGATTCGTCATGCCTGTCTGTCTGTCCGTGTTTGTCACAGCCACTTTATTCCGAAACTATTAGGACTACTTAGTTGAAACTTAGTATTCTGTGAACCGCTTTACGATTTTTATACAAAAATAAAAAATAAATAAAAGATTATTGTATATATTAGGCTTCCCATATTTTTTATCAAACCTATACGTGAGGGGCGGCAAAGCCAGCCAGTGCCGGTTGAGAACCAGGTCCTGAACCTGGTTCGGCAAGAGCTGGCTTCCTTCCAGGCGCGGTTCTCCGTCCTGGAGGGAATTGTTTTGCGCCCCTCCCTGGGTGCGGGCAGGGTGGCTGCGAGCCCGGGCCCGGGTGCGGTGTCGTACGCGGCTGCTGCGGCTGCCGTGCCCGGACCGAGGCCGCCCGGTCGGCCCTCCGGCAGGGCTGTGGTGCCCCCCCCAGAAAAGCCGGCTCCGGCGAAACCGGCGCCGACTAAAAAGGGGGCCAAAAAGAAGGGCAAGGCGGCTGCACAGGTGAGTACTGTGCCGGTGCCAGTGCCAGCGGCGAGTGGGCCAGCGCCTGCGGCACGTCAGCCGCCACCGCCGCCGCCCCCCCAGCTCCCTATACCTCCCTCGGCCGAAGCCGGATGGCAGGTGGTCGGGGAGAAACAAAGGGGGCGAAAGGCGGCCAAAAAGGCCCGAAACCAGGAGCGGCAGCGCCAGCACAGGGCGCGAAAGGTCGCGGCTAGGCTCCGCGCCCCGAAGACCGCCGCTGTAGTGATAACACTACAGCCGGATGCGGAGAAGCGGGGCGTGTCCTACCGCGACTTGCTGGCGAAGGCAAAGGAGGCGGTGGACCTAGGTGAGCTCGGGATCACCGGGGGCCTCCGGCTTAGAGTCACCGCAACGGGGGCTCGTATGCTGGAGATCCCTGGCGAAGCCAGTGGCTCGTCCGCTGACGCTCTGGCGGAAAAGCTCAGAGCGTCCCTAAACGCGGACGAGGCCCGAGTGTCCAGGCCCGTTAGATGCGCAGACCTGCGCATCCTGGGTCTGGACGACTCGGTGACCGAGAAGGAGGTGGTGGCCGCCGTCGCCAGGTCTGGAGGGTGCTCTGCGGAGCAGGTCAGGGCAGGCACCCTTCGTCCGGACCCCTCGGGTATGCTGACCGTTATGGTTAGCTGCCCTGTGACGGCGGCGAAGACAATTGTGGAGGGCCGAAGGCTACTGGTGGGCTGGGTTTCAGCGCAGGTTAAGCTGCTGGAGCCCAGACCTCTGAGGTGCTATCGCTGCCACGTGGGGCACCACGTGTCAGTGCGATGCGCCTCGGAGGTTGATCGCAGCGGCCTCTGTTTCCGCTGCAGTCAGCCCGGTCACGTGTCCGCGACTTGCTGCGGGACGCCGCACTGCGCTGCATGTGCGGCGGCTGGCAAGCCGGCCGATCACCGGGCTGGGAGCAAGGCCTGCGTCCCACCCACCAAGGCCTCCAGAGGCAAGGGAAGGCCCCCCGCCGCCACCGCCACCGTCACCACCGCCTCAGCCGCCGCCACTGTCGCCGCCGCTGCCGCCACCACCGCCGTCGCTGCTCCTTCCGCAGCGGGGCCCTCACAGGGGGCCCGAGAGGAGACCGTAATGGAGTGTCAATAACGGCCCCATTACGGCTCCTCCAGGCGAACATCAACCACTGCGCCTGCGCTCAGGATCTGTTGCTCCAGAGCATGGCGCAGTGGTTGATTAATGTCGCCGTGGTCGCTGAGCCCTACTTTGTCCCGCCCAGGGACGACTGGGTGGAGGACCTTAGTGGCTCAGTGGCCATAATTTCGTCGGCCGCCGCCGGTACCCCGACCCATGAAAGTGTCAGGAAGGGTCAGGGGTGCGTAGCAGCACGGTTCGGGGAGATCGTTGTAGCGGGTGTCTACTTCTCCCCGAGCCATACTCTCGCCGAGTTCCACAACTCCCTCAGGGAGTTGAGTGTCGTCATCGGAAGCCAATTCCCTCCCCGTGCTTGTGCTCGGGGACTTCAATGCCAAGAACTTGGCTTGGGGTTCTCGTTGCACAGACGTGCGGGGCAGGATGGTGGAAGACTGGGCTCTGGAGGCAGGCCTGGTCGTCCTTAATAGGGGTTCTGTCCCAACGTGTGTGCGGATGCGGGGCGAGTCGGTGGTGGACATCACGTTCGCTAGCCCCGCTCTGTCACCGCGTGTCGTTGACTGGCGCGTCATGGAGGGGGTGGAGACCTATTCCGACCACCGGTATATCCGGTTCGACGTCTCCGCCCAGACCCCAAGCGCGCCGGTCCTACAGACCCCGAGTGGTCCGCGATAGGCGCTGAAGCAGCTGGACCGGGAGCTCCTCCTGGAAGCCTCGATCGTGCAGGCCTGGGTGACATCACCGGTCAGGCCTGCCGACGTGAACAATGAGGCGGGTTGGTTCCAGGAGGCCATGTCCGATATATGTGACGTGGCAATGCCCCGGGTTCGGTCTGAAAGCGCCCGGCGTCAGGTGTACTGGTGGTCGCGAGAGCTGACGTCTCTGCGCGAGGCGTGCGTCGCCGCACGACACCTGTACGCCAGGCATCGCAGGCTCCGCATTCGCCCTCCGAATGCGGCAGCCATTGAGGCGGAGCTGTATGAGGGATACAGAGCGGCGAAGACCGCCCTCCAAGAGGCTATCCTGCGGGCCAAGGATGTGGCCCGCGAGGAGATGCTGGAGACTCTCGACAGAGATCCGTGGGGGCGCCCTTATAAGATGGTGCGGGATAAACTCCGCACCAGGGCCCCTCCGCTGACGCAGAGTCTCCGGCCTGAGCTCGTGGAGGACGTGGTGAGCGCTCTGTTCCCTTCGCGAGGGGAACATCCTCCCCCGCCCATGGCTCCGCCACTTGCGGTGCCGGAAGCGGACCACACTGAGGACGATGACGACATTCCAGAGGTGACTGGGGTAGACCTGAGAGTGGCGGTAGGCAGGCTTAAGGCCAAAACTGCCGCCCCAGGACCCGACGGCTTACCTGGCAAAGCCTGGGTCCTGGCCTTGCAGGCTCTCGGGCCCCGACTGGAGGGGCTCCTAAGCGCATGCTTGGAGAGAGGCCAGTTCCCGCTTCGTTGGAAGACGGGGAAGCTGGTCCTCATCCGGAAGCCGGGGCGCCCTGCGGACTCTCCGTCCGCATTCCGGCCTATTGTGTTGCTCGACGAGGTGGGCAAACTCTTCGAAAGAGTAATTGCCAACCGCCTCGCCGGGCACCTGGCGGGGATTGGGCCGGATCTTGCGGAACACCAGTTTGGTTTCCGCAGGGGGCGCTCGACGGTGGACGCCATCATGCGCGTGAGAGCCCTCACGACGGGGGATGCGGTGTCCCGGGGTGGGGTGGTCTTGGCGGTGTCTCTCGACATCGCCAACGCCTTCAACTCCATGCCCTGGAGCTGCATTAGGGAGGCACTCCGGTATCACCGGGTGCCGACCTACCTTCGTCGTGTGGTCGGGGACTACCTGACGGACAGGTACGTCATCTACCCTGGTTGCAGCGGAGAGTGGAACCGGCGAGAGATGTCGTGCAGTGTTCCACAGGGATCGGTTCTGGGGCCGCCCTTGTGGAACATCGGTTACGACTGGGTGCTGCGCGCCGACCTCCCTGACGGCGTCAGCGTAGTTTGCTACGCTGACGACACGCTGGTGCTGGCGCAAGGGAGGTCGCACGAGGCGGCGGCCGAGCTGATGACTCGCGGGGTTGCGATAGTCGCGGAGAGGATCCGGCAATTGGGTCTCGAGGTGGCATTGCACAAGTCCGAGGCCATGTGCTTTCATGAGCCTCGGAATGCGCCACCGTCGGGATCCATGCTCACGGTGGGAGGGGTTCCCATCGGCGTCGAGCCGACGTTGAAGTACCTAGGTCTCGTCCTCGACAGCCGGTGGAACTTCGTGGAGCATTTCCGACGTTTGGCCCCCAAACTGGAACGGGCCGGGGCTGCCTTCAAGCGGCTCTTGCCCAACCTGGGGGGTCCAAACGCCTCCTGCCGGAGGCTCTACGCGGGGGTCGTGCGGTCCATGGCCCTTTACGGGGCCCCGGTGTGGGCGCGTACTTTGAGGCGGCGAGCCGCCCATTATCTGAACGCGCCCCAAAGGGTGGTAGCCGTAAGGCTAATCCGGGGGTACCGCACGATCTCCGGCGAGGCGGCGAGCCTCCTTGCCGGATTGCCGCCATGGGATCTGGAGGCGATAGTCCTCGCGCGCCTGCACGAGTGGCGCGTGGAGGCACTACGCCGGGGGGAAACTCCGCTGCCGCGGCAAATTGTCGCTCAGCGGACAGACTTCCGGCGTGATCTCATGGCGACATGGAGAGAGCGACTGTCGCAACCCCGTGCAGGGCACGCCACTATAATGGCGGTAAGTCCCCTCTTTGAGGAGTGGCTGGAGAGGCGCCACGGCGCCCTCACCTTCCGCCTGACGCAGGTCCTCACTGGACATGGTTGTTTCGGGAGGTTCCTGCACCTAATCGGGCGGGAGGAAACGCCCGGGTGTCACCACTGCGAGGATCGACCGGAGGACACGGTGGAGCACACTGTGCAGGTCTGCTCCGCTTGGGCGGAGCAACGCCGTGTCCTCGTAGCGGCGATCGGCGGCGGCGACCTCTCGCGTCCGGCCCTGGTTCAATCCATGGTCCGGAGCGAGACGGAATGGGACGCCGTCACCTCCTTCTGCGAAGCAGTCATGCTAGCGAAGGAGGTGGCGGGACGTGAGAGGGAGAGAACCTCACGTCCCAGCCGCCGCGGGAGACGCACCGGGCGTCGGGGGCCACGTGGTGGCCCCCGGCCACCGTAGACGCGGGCCTGTGGACGGTGAGCTATGGGCTAGCTCGCCGTCCGTCCGTCTTATGACGACAGGCCGTGTCGACGGCGCGTTCGTGTTCCACGCGCGCCTCAAAGAGAGTCAGCAAACAGGAAGGGGTCCGTAAGGGCCGACGCCTGCCAGGGTAGCGGGACTGTTCGAAAGAGATACCGCGGCCCTGGAACACAAAGGGCAAAGGAAGGAACATGGATGGGTTTTAGTCAGTACAAGTCTGACACTCCCTCCTGCTCAGCCCAGAGCGGGAGGGGTCATTTGATGATTTCCCATGGATAAAAAAAAAAAAAAAAAAGGGGTGTCTATAGATAGGTCTTTAAAAATGACATTGAGGTTTCTAAAACCATTTTTCTCAAAGTCAATCGTTTGAAAGATAGATACTTCCAAAGTGGTAAATGTGTGTGGGGACACACATTTACACTTCTCTTACTTTAGAAATTAGAGGGCCCCTCTGATTTCTAAAGTAAGCGGAGGAAAATTCTGTAAACAAATATGGGACCAATCGGGAAGCATATCGTTTCACATAATTATTTTTTCTCAAATCGGTTCATAAATGACAGAGTTTTGAAGTAACAAACATGAAAAATCATACAACCGAAGTTTGTGCTGTTTTGAAGTCGGTTAAAGATAACTCTTCAAACCTCTGAGCACAAACATATCAAATTATAATAACTTAATACTTTATTCCTCATGAAGTAAATACGGCTATTCGTTACGAAGTTATATAACATAACACCGATACAGCTCTCGTTATCTCGTGTTTCGTATCGTTATTGTTAAAACTTCCCAACTTCTGCGTCTACGGTTTCATTTAAAGTTGGAGACAACTTGTTATTTGTGCAAGTACTTATTGTATTTTATTGGAACATGACATCTGTTATAATATTTAATAATAATATCAGTCTAAGATTGTCTCACAAATACGACAAAAAGTAATAATAATAAAATAATAATTAAGAATTCGTCAATAGTGTGATAACATTTATCGATTAGAAATGATTTCATTAGTTGAAGGGGAAACGACAGAGTAACCCGCAAAATTCATATTTTCTTAAGTGTTTTTGCAATACGCAGATCAGTGTCATGCACTCATGCTGTATGTTGAACAAAATATGATTTGCAATCGTAACGTGTGTATTTACAGAATTATAATCATTGAAATCATCAATGCAATCTTACACATAAACTGTCACTTACGGGATTTCTTCCGTGATTGTCTGTAGTTTTGAGCTCTCGATATCACGGAAGATATCCCGTAAGTGACTATGTGTAAGTGTAAACCGTGATAGTTTAAAACAGTGAATGCAATCTAAGTTCATTTAGTCCCATTGAATGACTATTTATTGAAAAAGTCAACATACCTACAACCTGACACTGACCTGCAAGTTGCAAAAAACTTAAGCAAATTTGAATTTCGCGGGCTACCCCGCCGCTGTCACCTTAATGGAAGTATTTTGGTCACCAAGGATGCTTTATGTTATAGGAAAAATTCAATACTCCAATGTCTAATGTTATAAGAACACGTATGATAGCTGCAACTATAAAATACTAGTAGCGACCATGATACTTATAAAGCGAGTGTAATACAATAGGGAATATGCATGTCATTTTTTTTTTTCACTTAACTCAATAAAATGCAGTAAGTACGAGTACTATCAACTCAAAAAAATAATTAAAAGTTTATTTCAACTACTGTTTGTCGCACAAAAAAAATATTAAACTCCCACAATATTTGACGACAGTACAAACGTCCATGACTGTCGCGGACATTCAAGTCATAGCATTTGATGTCACTTCCCTCTGCCTTGTTTAAATCTAATTGTTTGCCCTTAATAGAATAGTTTTACTATATTGTAAGTGCTTTATTAAACCAAAAATTGTAATTACAATAAGTAAAATTTTAGTGAAACTTTCAGTACTTTTCAACTTAAAGTGTTTCTTTGACACATAGCATTTGACGTCACTACCGGAATCGATGCGTTTTGTGTTTGCGTTCCGTTGCACCAAAAACACGCTACATAATATTAAATTGTAAAAAAAGTGTTGTATTAGAGTATAATATTAGCTTTATAATGGCGACTTATCTACCAGACACCTCTTAAGAACTGTAATGACTGTAATCAGCCCCTTCACGAAGCCTTGATCCAAGCATTCTGAACATCAAGTGATCAAACTAAGAAACAACTATTTTTTGGAGTGAAAAATCACGTTTTACGATAGGACTCAATGTAATGCACTCAAAACCTTGTGCTGATGGATGCATTGAGTAGTACAGAGGTCATGGAGGTATTTAAAATACAGTTACAACATTTAAAAGTTGTATTTTTATTAAGTTTTGAAAAAAAAAAGAGAAAATAACCTCCAATATTTTTGTAACTAGAAGGTTCTTTATTAGAAGGTATGATCCAGAACAAAAAAATGATAGCAATGATGGGGAAGCAAATGCCTTTCGGCTTCGTCAAGGGTATTTTTGCACCCATTATGAATTGTTACAAAAGATGGTCATAATATTCCTGTAAAAATGTGAACAACAACCGAACTTGTGACCTTTCTATGGTCAATCCGACACCTTAGTACCCTATCCTTATGTAATTGGCTCATTATTTTAGTGCTCACAAAAAGAAATGACACATAGGCTCAAAGGTCATAAATGTACCAGTACCAGGTGAAAGCCGTAAGCTGAAAGGTCATTCCAGTTTCAGATAACCAGTTAACCTTTTCGTACTCGCCACGTGTAACATCATTGAGCCAAAAAAAAGTAATGTATTGCTGTCCTCGGTTACACTATACCTACGTCAGATACTTGAAACTGTGTCCGTAAATGTCGGATACGTGCCAAAAATGTTTGGAGCGGATTCCGTACATAAAAGTTTAGGAGCTAATAAAATATTAGCAGGAATCGGAGAGCACATCTACTTCTCTGTTGAAAGCGATGAATATGATCTACGTGCCGTACGTTTTATTTTTAAGTTCATTAAGTAAGGTGCGTTTTCCTTCATCTTCCTCGGTTTCAATCAGCCGTATCATTCAATGGTCATACTGGTCTCGTAAAATTTGAGTACCTATGACAAAAAGAAGAATCCCAAGTCAAAAAAGCGTGGTGGTATCAAGTTGAAATTAATATCAAATACCGAATTCTACGGTCCCTTGGTTCTGTAAAAAAAGATTCATTAAAAAAAAAATCAGCTTATATGTCGCATTTTTGCTTATTCGCATGTAAATCAAAAGGTACAGGGTACTTCCCATTACCGAGAATCGTGAAATTTGCCACGAAGCGGTCTTAAGCACAAGTAAAAGAATAAATTCGAAAATCGTTTAATTTGTAGTTATATCACAAAAAAAATGTAAAAACTTTACAAATGTTCATTTGCAGTTAGAGGATTGGACATGACGTTTAACGATATAAGGGAGAGTATTGTTTTAACAACAATCCTACTTGTCTTTTCTAAGAGCTTATGAACTTCTGAGACCTGATTTTCGTGATGAACAGATCATCAGCCAGCATCATAAGTCTAATTCTTGACATGTTATTTTTTGATTAAGTTGAATGTTTGTTTTTGTTTTATTTATATTTTAACTAAGTTCTTGATATTACTTGTTTTATTTTTGTCATTTTGTTTTTGACAGTTAATCTATACTATTGATTGTAACTTATTGTATTAATCCTGTATTCGACACAAAATGTATTTTTATTCAGAATAAATAAATCAGCATACAAGTTTGTACAGAACCCTCGGTGCGCGAATCATACTTGCACTTGTCCGTTTTTTTTTTAAATCAAATCAATATTTATTTACATCTATTAAAATGCTTGAAATGGTAGCAGATTATCTCACTCAAATAATCGTCATTCATCATTTCAGGCGAAAGACATCCACTGCTGGACATAGGCCTCCCCCAAGTGCTGCCACATTGACCGGTCCCGTGCGACTCGCATCAAGCGGATCTCCGCAACCCTCACCAGGTCATCGGTCCACCTAGTGGGAGGCCTTCCAACGCAACGTCTTCCGGTTCGCGGTCGCCACTCCAGAACTTTTCAACCCCATCGGCCATCCGTTCTGCGAGCAATGTGCCCTGCCCACCACCTGCCTACCACTTAAGTTTGGCAATTCTTCGGGCTCAAATAATGTAGTATCCTATATTTTACCGAAAAACACGAAAACATATGTTGTGTCTATTTCAAAGTTCTAAACCACATCTTCTACGGGATACATTATAGGCAAATAAATTAGATGTTAATGTATGTATTTATTACGTCCCTAATATATCACGACTTGAATCTTATACGTCTCGGGGACGTGTGCACGACTCGGGGACGTATGCCTTAAAGTCACCCCCTGAATTCAAACGTGAATAATTTATCTGTTTGTATGGGACGAACGTATATAAATCTTTTCTTTTTGAACTATCGAAGTTTTTTTCTGAATTACGTGTTCATTATAACATGTTGAGTCAGGGAAATAATTTATTTATATTATACACACGGCTACACATCAAGCTATACATTTCCAGTTTATGCTGATCTCGCTTTGTATAGGATTTCCGTGAAAAAAAAAACGGAAAAACAACAACAGAACAGTTCGGAAATACTACTTTTTTGAAATCAGACTAAGTTGTCCACAAGCTAGTCATTAGTAGTCATAATATTAATAAAAGGTTTCTCGTATTTCGAACTTTTGTATGTATTATAATATAATATATATTAGTTTAATTAATGTTATCTGTATTGAAGTGTATTAGTATCTATTTATGTTAGTATATCGATTTTATGTTAACAAAATAGTATTTTTCTTATTTATTTTTTTGTACTCTATCATAATGCTTTCCTATTTGACCCAAAAGTTGACTGTTAGAGAATGCCTTGTGGCATTAAGTCCGCCTATGTACCACTCTTGTACATGAAGTTTAAATAAAGAAATAATATGTTTAGAAGGGGTTGCTTTTAAGGGGTTGGCAACTCTCATGATTTTGAACAACTTTTACGATGGGGTCAAGTCAGAAACAACGCAACTAACTTCTGTTTCATACTGCGAACAAAATCACAAATGAAACGGCTTTTTCAGTTTATATTACAAGGTAAGCTATAAAAAAAAAACTTTTCACAATCTTATATTCTTATCACATAAACGGATCCCTAAAAATGTGAAGTATCCTAAAACAAGTTTGATAAATGATCGCCGAACCCTTACTAGAAGTGTATACGGAACCTTTCAGTGTTATTTTCGAGAGGATACGAAAGAATTAACTTGTAAAGTTATTTGTTGCAACTTCATCGTTGTTGTGTTTACTTTGTTGAGGAATATTACCAGCTAGCCTAAGCACGCGGCTCCGCCCGCTTGGATTTCGGGAATTGTCCCACGTGATCGTGCTACTGGGACTAAACGTATCCTACGGGTTAAGCCAGGTTATAAACTATCTGTGTGTCAAATTTCATCCAAATCAGTCTGGGGTTCTAGTGCACTGCTGGGACACACGGCCTCCTCTCTATAAGAGGGAATGGGCTATAAATCTACCACGTGGGCCCAGTGCGGGTTGGTAGATGTCACTTGTGTTTGAATTTTTGGTTCTAGGACTCGCCGGTTTCCTCACGATGTTTTCCTTCAGCGTTTCGAGAGCAGTGGTGATGAAAGAAATTACACAAAGTAATGCCTGCCTGGGTTCGAGCCCACGACTTACTGCTCGTAAGTCGGTGCCGCCACCGCTGCTCTCAACGTAATCAACCCAAGACGTCATTACGTACTGAACCCATGGACAAAAATTGTGTCACAAAGTCACCGTTGTGTTACACCGCGTCAAAGGTAAAAAAAGCCTAAAAAATAAATAAATAAACAAAATAATATTCTTTCATTTCAGATAAAGACCATTTGGTTAGTATTACACACACATAACTTAGAAACTAGTGTTAGTACTTACATCTACGAGAAAAACAAAACCAAAAAAATATTATTAATTATACGCCACAATGGCATGGGCGTATCCAATGCCCCAGTATGAGACTGTCCCACCTGTCCGCTATAGTTTTCAGGATACTGTTGGAGCTGACGCGTACCTGCTCTCGCATGATGGAGGCGCGTCACTAGCGCATGATGGCGTGAAAGCCATCTATGCGCACTTCTGCGAACTGCACTGCAGTTAGTAGCGCGGCTAGCCCATCAACACCCTGAATGCATTATTGTAGTGTGTGTGCCCAACGCGTGTAGTTGAACCACAGACTGCATGTATAGAACGACTGACAGTACGCTGTGCTTAAAATAACAGGAGATATCTTGAATTTTCTGTTTAGTTCAGAATAATTTTCCAAAAAGCAAGTTATTGTAAGATGAAAATGAAATACAATAGGTACAGCTATTACCTAAACAATTGCTTCGCAATACAAGTTTAGCGATATTTTAGCTCCTATTAGATATTATTCTTGGATTTTCATATTGTAAACGAAAACAACAAGAAATGAACAACAAACAAATAACTAACTTTCCGAACACATTTTGTTTTTATTACGTTTGTATTACTTTGATAGTTTCCTGTATGTACCTAATGTTTGTACGTTTTGTATCTGTAGAATAATAATTAGAAGTGTAATAATATCCAGCTAGTTTATGCCCGTAGCTTCACCCGCGAGTTCGGAGTTAATCCAGGTTCTAAACAATCTGTGTGCCAAATTTCATCCAAATCCGTCCAGTAGTTTTTGCGTGAAAGAGTAACACACCACCAGTGGTTGTAGATGCAACAAATAATTGCGACTGCCACCAGTGGGGACATACCGGTGGGGGTAGACGGGAATAAACCCAAATATCCATCCAGCCATCCTCACAAACCTTCACATTTTAATAGTAGGTAGACCGTATGTAGTGATAGAGTTATTTATTGTATTATTGTCTATTCCTATCTAACATTAGTATCTAAGCCAAATGAAATGGGAGAGGGCGCTGACTCCTGACATACAGGTACACCTAGTTCAGGAGTCAGACGCTTCAAACATGTTTCTGTAATCTATTGTGTCAATAAAGAATTTGAATTCGTGAAGGAGCTGGTTCAGAGCAGTACCATCTACCTAGGTATTTGAACTGTTAAGCTCAGGGTCGTTGAATTCCGGTATAAAGCTATGGGTGCCAACCTAGTTACGGGCTTTGTTTCTCTTGGATGACCACACACCTGGGATATCCTTCTCCATTTGCCCTTGCCATGATTTTTCTTTTTGGATTCGGTGTCCAGTCTAACCAGATGGATGCGGCTGAATAGGTAGGTGATCCAGTAATTTGGGGCATATGGATCGACTGCCAATCGAATGGAGCGTACACACCAAAGCTTATCGAAGTGAAGTGTGTTTACGTAGGTAAGTACGAAAGTTACCGACATCAATAGCGGAGCAACATGGTGGATGCGATCAGCATCATTCGATCTTTGTCGACCCGAATGGCGCAGCGGTAGTGAGGCTGCCTTACGTTCTTAGGGTCCTGGGTTCGAATCCCGGTAGGAGCAAAAGTTTGTGTGATGGGCATGGACTTTTGTTTCCGAGTCATGGATGTTTGTATGTATAATAAGTATGTGTTTACAAACAAAAAAGTATTTATGTAATAATATCAACTATCTGGTGTCCACGACACAAGCCTCGTAGCTTAGTGTGGCACCTAGATGGCGCTGTGTAATGTCCAGCGATATTTATTTATTTATTTGTTGATCGACAATAAGACATGAAATAAAATTATATTAGTAACCAAACTACTACTATAGCTATACTTACTACAGCAAATTATGGCAAACTTGAAGAAAACCGCTCGAGAACTTTGTTATATCGTAATTTCGTTGAAACACTAACTTTAATCTTTAACATTAAGTCTAGATGCCTTAGGGATGATCCAAGCAGGAAAACTATAGTTTGGCAGTTTCATCCAAAGTTAGCTTGTGTTGAGGAAGCTCTTTAGAGCTGGTAGTACTAAAATGATTATATTTTGTCACTAATATGATCATCAACAGGAATTTTATAGGGGTATGGAGAACAGGGTATAAAGTTCCTCAATACTCCACATAGAAAAGGGAGGATCCTCCGACAAGACGGGTGTTGTGTCTGGTGGGCTACTGCCCATTACATGGTCTTAGGCATCGGTCTCGAAGTCACTGATTGCAGGGTGGGGGCGGCGGCGGCGTGAGGAGCGGCATGGCAATGCACCGTTAGACTAGTGCGCATCGCTCGTACGCCGCTCCCAGCGCTGGCGCCGCTGCCTTCGAGGCCAGTCTCATATAAATCTATGCATTGAAACGCGCCGCTATCCGTGCCGTCGCCGCCGCCGCCCCGCGCCCGCTGACTTCGTGTCCGTAGCCTTAAACTCGCGGGTAACTTTAATTATCGCGATTCAGGATTTTGAAGTTAGTTCTTCATTTGTCAGTTGTTCTTCTTTTTTCAGAGTGCGTAGGGCCCTCTCAGTGAGGAGTAACATGCTCGCACGCAAATTTGTGAAGTGCACCAAAGACGTAAAGAACACTCTATTCAGAGCTTATTGTCTGTCAATGTACACCTGCCAACTATGGTGCAACTTCACAAAAAAGATGTACAACTCATTAAGGGTTCAGTACAATGATGCTTACCAAAACCTTATGACTGCCAAGGTACTGTAGTGCTTCGAGCATGTTTGCAGAGGCAAGGGTTCCTGATTTTTACGCCATTCACGGTCACGGGTCGCCTCCTTTTGGCAAAGTTTGAGACGCTCCAGTAATAGCATTTTAAGTGCTGTCTCGTGCAACCTTGCAAGCCCTATATTTGTGCAGTGGATTTCTGTTCATCTAAGCGAGAACAAAAATGACGAAAAAAATTAATGTGATTTTTCAAGACTATGGGTAGGTACTTAACATACCTCTATGTTTAAAATTTTTGAATGTGTTTTATTGTGATGTTTATTTATTTTTAATGATTTTTAATGCATTTAATGATACTTTATGATTTTCTATTTTTTTTTTTTTCATTTTTTAAGTTTGTTGCTAGGTTATTTACTTTAGGTTATTTTAATTAATAAATTATGACATTTATACGGTAGGTTAGTTTTTAAAGTGTATTTTTTTGTTGAAAATCTATGAGGCTACTATCAAGGTATACTAAGCCTTTTCTAATTATTTCTGTTTTCTTTTTTTTTTACTATTTTATTTGTCTCCATTTTCTTTTTGTTGTGTATGGGTACTTTGCCTGAAATAAAACACTATTTATTTTATTTATTTGTCGCAAAAAGTTATTTTATTTTTATTTATTTGTCGCTTTTTGCAGATTTAATTATGTCCACTTCAGGTCGATATATAATATATAGATATTGGACATGGGTCTATCAAATCGCGCATCTTTTCCACTTAGTCATGAGCTATTATAGGTACACTCAAGCATCACGAGTGTTATGACTGCGGAGAAAAAAAAAAGATTAGTGTTGTTTGGAACATGACTTGAGTCCAATCGCCCGTGGCCGTTAACAGGGCCTTTAACTCGATCCTCGCTTTCCTTCTTAATGGAGATAAATTGAATAGATGATTTTACCTACATAAAAAAATCAGTCATCCTTCAGAAATAATACAAATCACGCCAAAAATTCAACATTTCTTCTGACAAAGTCCGATTCACTGCAATTTGTAATCATATTTCATAGACATTGTTCGACAAAATTATTCGAGTGTAAACGAGTCCATTATCAGAGCAGAGCCGAAGATGTTAACGTTTCTAACAAAT
Source organism: Eugnorisma glareosa (assembly GCA_947578425.1). Lineage (NCBI taxonomy): Eukaryota > Metazoa > Arthropoda > Insecta > Lepidoptera > Noctuidae > Eugnorisma > Eugnorisma glareosa. Next base: position 16,799,888 of record OX387979.1, read on the forward strand.
TTCTTTTTGAATCTGAAATCAATGTGAGAAATTGGAAGCTCCATGTCTCGATTTACAATATACTTTGTTCTATACGACGGACAAGCTGCCGTGCTGCAAGACTTATTTTTCTTCGTAAGTATTTTGGCAGGATATTTCTTAATTTGTTTGTTTTCTTGACTTTGAAAAGGTTTTCTAGCTTTGCAGCGGTTCACCTCGTTTATCCACGAACGAATCCTTATGCTCTAACAAAATCATGCGTGTAATTTATCTTCCGTCTTCAACGCTATTGATTCTCAAAGCGCTGTATACTTTATCAAGAGCACTTTATACGTATTATGAGGTTTTCGTAGGGTTATCATTTTGAAATTTTAAGATTCCTCACAAAGAGCCGAACGTTTTCAGAAAATTCCGGACTTGGTCACCCATCCATGGAACGCAAGAACATAACACCTATATAATTAAATTACATACCGAGTTTCCTCCGTTGTAACATTTTCTTTTTTTTCAGGATTTTTTTTAACATTATAAAGCTTCCCCTCCAAACAAAATTTCGGACCAATACCAAAGCTGGATAAACTCCGAACGGCACGCGGCGTCCCAAAAAGCTGAAAATTCCGGACGGATGGTAACCCTAAGTTCGCGGGTTTGTTATGTCCTACATATTACCCACCTTTATCTGGATAGGATGCTAAAATAGAAGGATAGTATTTTTTTTGCTTCAGTTCTTTTCATTTCAAATCGAGTTTGTCTTGTGTCTTGATGACTATGGTTATTTCAGTTTTGTGCATTTTTATTATGGTCGTTTTCCGTGTGCTGTAGAACACGGAAAACGACCATAATAAAAAATGTAGTCAATGTCAATGTGTGTGTGTGTCAATGTAGTATTGTTTTATCTGTAGATGAAACAATACTACACTTACTTTGTGTTGTAAACCTCCTTTTCATTTTTTAAATTCTTATTGTTGTTGATAGTTATTGTTGCTTATCCATACTTATGGATTAATTGAAACAAATGAATTAAATTTCTTCGCTTTTTTATATTACCAACTAGTTTGTGCCCCCGACTTCGTCTGCTTGGACTTCAGATTTGGGTCGATTTAGCAGGATGAAAAGTATACGTTGTGTTAATCCAGAATATATCTTATCTTATACGAAATAGCGACGAGCCGAGTGATCGCGCAACTGCTAAGCATGAGGTCTTGGGTTCAATTCCCAGGGCCGGTAAAGTGTTATGGGTGTTTTCATCAGGAATTTCTGAGTGGCAGTGACGGAATCTGGATTCGTGCCTTGTTGATATAGGCTCGCCTCCTATTACATGGGAGTTAAACACAACTAGAGAAATTTGGGTTTACTATTATAGGTACGCACGACGGCCAATCAAGCTATAAAAAACCAGTTTATGCGGATCTCTCCTTGTATAGAAAAAGTATAAAAAGCGAGGCCAAGTCATACTGGAAATGTACAGCTTTATGTGCCGCCGTGTGTACACCCAATCCTTTGGGGATGATTTTACACGAAATTACTATCTTTTACAAAATAGTTATAAGTTGTAGTAGTATAAATTGTAGTCATTTATTGGGCACGCCAATGTAACCATATAGTGACAATGTTTTGTTGAATAACAAAACATTGTCACTAGAACAATCTCTCCATTTTAACGACCCACAATGTCATTACACTGTGGTTCAATTTGATTGTTATGGCCTGTCAGATAATTGTTATTTTAGTGCCGTTTAAGTTCAAATGGCCATTTGAAAGCCTTGAATGCCCTGTCTATGAGGCTAGCTACATCAAGAGACTATGTTAGATCCTTATCCCCGCGTCTAACCAAATGCAGCTGAATACCAGTATTGCTCAACAGTCGCGCTTGCGACCACTCGACTAACGAGGCAGTCAGTTTCAATAAAAATGGTAATAAAAAGGAACGACACTACATTCGATTAAATCAATATTAGAATCCGAAAAAAAATCGAATAAAAAAGAATCGATGATTACACCACGCGCTGCCCTACTTCCTCTCTTTAATTCGATGAACGGCTATCCAGCCAGTGTTGCCAGTATAAAGAAACACACAAAATGAAATTGTATGTGTACCTACATGTTTCTAGAACGACGAAGGAAATTGTTATTACAGCTCCCTGGTGGTTGATTAAACAGTGTTGCCAGATTTGAGAAGACTTGAAATAGTGATGCTTTTAATAAGTAGATAAGTGTGCAAGATTTAGTACCTATATTTTTTTTACGATTCAGTGTAGGTATCAAGTTTCTTTTATTTGGGTTTATTGACTGGACAATTTAGGGTCTTCGAAAGTTTTTAATGCAGAATTAATGCTGCTGACTATTCTCCATCATGCTGCATACCTATAGTAAGTATCTAATATTCTATAGCAACCATAAAAGATCATCAGTAAATGGGAGATACAATTACAGTTCGGATCCGGTAATAAGTACCGACATAAAATTAATCATCAAGCGCGCCATTGCAGTGGCAACTGGCAACATCATGCAACTTATTTACCAGTCTTACAAATACCTATGGCGCTCTTCTCAGATGATGTAACGTGATGTTTTGAGCTCACGGCGAGGACGATATGCAGTATCTGATCGTAGTGGAGCTAAGAAGTCCCGGAACAAATTCATTGTGCTCAGTGATCTTGTGTTAAATTGTAATTTCAAGAAAGCTAGTTAATAAAAACAAAACCGACTTCCAAAAAAACACTCAAAAAGTCTAAAATAACTTGACTTTCGGAAGTCGGTGTCTTTGTTTGTATCTTTGAATTTTTGCCACCGACTTCCGAAAGTCAAGTTATTTTAGACTTTTTTGGAAGTCGGGTTTTGTTTTCGCAGAAAGTTTTTTTATTGTACCCTTTTTAGTTGTAGTATACCACGTAAATTCTTTTCATGAATTAGTTTTTATATTTTAACTACAAGTTAGTTAAAGTACTCGTCAAGACGAATCATACGAGCCCAAACTCGATGAGGTTTTGTCGTCTTATAACGGAGTTCCTATGGCCACCGTCCAGCTCCATCATCAGACACTGGATACCATTTAGGACCAAAGTACTCGTCAAGACGAATCATACGAGCCCAAACTCGATGGGATTGTGTCATTTGATTACGGACTACCTGTGACCACCTTCCAGCTCCGTCACCAGACCCTGGGTACCATCTAGAGATAAAGTACTCTACAAGATGAATAATACGAACCCAAACTCGATGGGGTTTTGTCGTTTTATAACGGAGTTCCTATGGCCACCTTCCAGCTCCATCATCAGACCCTGGTAACCATTTAGGACTAAAGTAATTGTTAAGACGAATCAAACGAGTCCAAACTCGACGGCGTTGCGTCGTTTTATTACAGAGTTCCTGTGGCCACCTTCCAGTTCCATCATCGGATCAGCTCCATGTCATCATAATATTGCATTGTCTTGCGATATACACATGCGTGCAAAATTTCAGCTCAATCAGAAATCGGGAAGTGTGTCAAATTTAACTAGCAAGTATCACGCGACGTCGCGTGATGTACATAGAGATGGGTTTAAACCTACCAGTGTGTTAAAACCCAGTTATCACCCGTTTCATTCCAGCCACTGGGTGGTTTGGCTGGGTGAAAACAAAATATTTCGGATTTATCATTTAGACATGTAGCGACTAGCGCGCAACGGTCGGTGTGCGGGGTGGCAAGACCGAGAGGGAAAGGGATGTGGCCCACGCGCAGCTATACCCGCGCCCCTTCCCCGTCCCCACTCAAACTTGTCAGCACAGAGTACATTTCTAGTTTACCTCGCTGGCAAGAGTGCGCGCGTTTTATGTGAATTTTGAGTTTTTACTTACGACCCGGAACTGTTATATTGCGATCTGATCCTGCTTTTACTCGATTGACCTTGGCTTGAACACATTGACTACGATTTGCTTGTGAACTGAATTTATCAACACGAGAAAATAATCTACGTAAGTAAGTAAAAGAAATACTTCGTCAGTATCTGCAGTCGAAAACACGACTTTGCAACCATGTAATAAAGAAAATGAGAGACCTGAGTCTGAATTAAGTTTGTCGATTGAGGGCAGTGCATCTTCAGTGAGCCTGCCAACAAATGTAAACAAAGAACATTTACATTCATTATTAGCTAAGGCTATTTATGTATCGGGAACATCCCTTTCAATAGTAGAAAACCCTCTGTGGATTATTTTTTTCAATGAACTCCAGCCACTGTGCAATTTGCCAACCAGGAAAACCATTTCTACCACCATTTTGGACAAAACATATGGGAAAATGCATCAAGAGCTAAAAGAAAACGTCAAATCGCAAACATGTTTGCACTTAATGCTAGATGGTTGGTCAAATTGTAGGAATTAAGGAATAATTAATATAATAATAGCAAAACCAGAACCTGTATTTATTAAAAGTATTGCGACGGCAGAAAATCGACATACAAGTGATTACATATGTGAAGAAATTTTAAATGTGTTATCTGAGTATGGAACAAATAAGTTTGCTACGATGATAGGAGATAATGCAAGTAATATGCTGAAAGCTTTTCGTCTCGTAAAAGACGAACATCCACACATAACTTATAGAAACTGTGCTGCTCACACTTTAAATTTACTCTGCAAAAATATTATCAGGGTTGATGTAATAAATGCTTCCAAGAGTATGGCAATTAACATGGTTATAACTATAAAAAAGTCAAGTTTTAACATCTTTAGTTGCAAACATTGTAAAGGAAAAAAATGGTGGTGAAACTTTGAAGTTGCCATGCGATACCTTTTTTTTTTTTGTTTGACTTTCAAAAGTGCCTGTAATGGTCTAATTGAAATAAATGCTTTGAGTTTTGAGTTTTTTTAAATACCCGATGGGGCAGTTATTACACCAGCTTTAAAAGTATAGAAAACACTAAAGTGGCCTTGCAGACTTTAGCTGTACATGAAAAGGCAACTTTTACCTGCGGAAGAAAAATCAGCACTTTTGGATGACAATTTTTGGAAAATTATTCGACAGTGCAAATTTATCATGGAACCAATTTCTGATGCAATATTTCAATTAGAAGGAAATGACAAAAATATTCACAAGCTATTTTTGACATTAAAAAACATGAAATCGAAATTACTTTTTAGTTTACCGGATGTCACAATAATAGAAAATGATAAAAAATATGAAATATTAATCAATGTCGATGAAAGAATCAAAATGTGTTTGAAACCTATTCACTTTGCAGCGTACTTATTAGACCCCACAGACCAAGGATCTGAACTTGACGAAATACAAGAAGTCGACGCTATGGAGTTCATTTGCGAAGTAGGACAAAGTATCGGTTTGAATGTAATGACAAACTTGGCATCCTATAGAGCAAGAGAAGGTTTTTGGAGTCGGAGATTTCTGTGGACTAACATCAACAATGTAAGCGCATCAATCTGGTGGAAGGAAATATGTGGGTCTACTGCATTGAGCAAAGTCGCTGTCCGTATTCTTACAGCACCGTGTACTTCTGCTGCTGTAGAGCGTTCCTTTAGTGCTCATAGTAGCATACATAGTAAAAAAGAAATAGACTCACGGCGGAAAGAGCAGCTAAATTAACATTTATAACATACAATTGGAATTTAATGCACAAGCATGTGAATGATTTAAGTGATAATACTGAGGACTGCGTGCCTGATTCACCACCAATACATATGGAATACCGGTGATATAATGTACAAACTACGTCTCCACGTACAAAAAGCCCTGAACCATCTACATCAGGCATTAACAATTTTCAATTTTTTTATTGTGACCGTGTTTCCGATGCAAGCGATGATGATGATTAAACTGCCTACTAATTTGTTGTAATTTTTCAAATAAATAATAAAAGTATCTGATTTTGTGTTTAGGCTTTTATTTTTGTCAAAATATTAGTGAACTCTACTTCCCACTATATAATAATTAACAATACTCATTTTCACCCAGTAAAATGGGTGAAAATGGGTTAAAACCCAAATCACCCAGTTTTAACCCAAATGGAAAGAATGGGTTTTAACACACTACCCATTGTACATCAAAGCGCCTTCACGCGACGTCGCGTGATGTGACAATTAACGTGAGGAACACAACCAAATTCCTAAACTGATTTTGATGAAATTTCAATGGGACCACTCGGGAAGCATATCCTTTCAGATAAAAAAGAATTTTTCAAATCGGTTTACAATTGACGGAGATATGAGGTAACAAACATAAAAAAAAAAACAACCGAATTGAGAACCTCCTTTTTGAAGAAAGTCGGTTAAAAAGCAGTGTACGCTGTGTGTTTTCATTGTACGAAACCCATCTTCTGTCGACATGATGTACGAGTCTAACTGAATAAATCCTGGCTATCCGACATACTTACAAATAATTTCATGAGCTGTTCTCGCAACGGCGCGCGGCGTAACATGCGTTAATGTCGTGGCCGTCGCAAGCCTGTCACACTTGGCTCGCGGGTCTGAGTAGAAGCGCTAGGGTAGCCCGCGAAATGCCAATTTTCGTACGTTTTCTGCAATTTGCAGGTCAGTGTCAGGTTGTACTTATGTTGATTAAAAATATTTGTGACTAGCAAATATGGCTTTACTGAATTGTTCATTTATAGTGCCAATTATTCTTATTCTTTATTGCACACACTAAATTTAAAAGTAGGAACATACAAAATTAGAATATATAGCTTATGTACAACGGCGAGCTGAACCCAGAATTGGGTTAACTTAATGAATTTTTGCTGACATAGTAAATTAGAATTGCGCGGCCTACCCCAGCGCTTCTCCCCTAACTGCGTCTGCGCGTCATAGTGTGAACTGCAGGACACATTTGAACATCGACCTTATGAACGAACTATAACTAAATTATTTTTTGTAATAACCTATCAACTTCCATCCAATGTCCGTGATGTCACATGTCGTGATGGCCCCCTCTCATGCACGAGGTTGTGGGTTCAAATCCGGGCAGTTACCAATGTGGCTTTTTCAATTCCTATGTACTTTCTAAGTTTATCTTGGACGTTACAGACATCGGTGAAGGAAACCATCGTGAGAAAACCTGGACTTATAAAAGTCTGAAATCGCCGTCTTGAGCAGGCGTGGTGATCAATGCTCGTGCCTTCTCTGTTGAGAAGAGGCCTTTGCCCAGCAGTGGGACAGTAATAGGCTGGCATTATTATTTCATCCTAATCCTAACCAACCAATATTATAAATGCGAAAGTAAGCTTGTTTGTTACCTTTTCACGCTTACTTAACATACCTACTTAACTGTCGAAATCTGGGTGTACTGTACACATCCGTGTAAGGTCCTCAGAGCCAGGTGTGATGTTATGTTATACTAATAAACCGATCATCCTGAAATGTTGCATTAGGACGTTGTCAGGTCCGGGGCTGCGGGACTGTTCGAAAGAGATACCGTTGGCCCCGGAACACAAAGGGCGATGGAGGAACATGGATGGGTTTTAGTCAGTAAAAGTCTGACACCCCTCCTGCTCAGCCCAGAGCGATCATTTGATGATTACCAACCCGAAAAAAAAAAAAAAAGGACGTTGTCAGGTGTACAGAAACGTACATTCATCCCGAAGTAAAGTATTTGGAGATTTACCAGCGGTGTTGGCTTATAACTCTCTTATTTGTAGTCTGGAGCAAAGACTTTAGAATAAAATGGAGTATTTACTATTTTGACGGATTTACTGCTATATTTCTTGTAATATTGGACAAGATACAATTCTGGCGTATATTAGCGGCAGCAGAATATTCTCCTAGAGTCAAAGTGCTAGCTAGTGTTGTAACACAATAGTTAAATAAAATAGTGATGTGACAAAACGGATAACTGCCACAAGTACCTACTGTTCCCGAGGAAAACAACAATGGCTTTCTTATGATAATAGATGGCGCCACGTGTCCTTCGAATCATGATTGAATTATAATTATTGTAGAAACTTTAGTGGTGTGTTAAGTTTAATTGTCAAATTCAAAAATTAATGCGAGCAAAGCCGCGGGCAAAAGCGTGTTAAAATGCATGCATTCATTGCAACAAAAAAAGTCTTAGGTTTTTATAGAATACATTTTATTCACATAATATTTCTTGCACTTGCTACGTTTAAGTCTCATCGACTAAATTACCGTGTCGACTTGCCTTTTTTTTATTTTTGTTTCTTTTAGTGTAAGTGACATGAATTTCACCTGTAAAAATAGTCACGGAGAAAACTTTTTTTTTTTTTTAATTCAAACTAAAAAAAATAATAAAAACATTAAGTCATTGAATTTTAGTTTATCTGGACACATGTGTATGTGTCCAGATAAACCTACACCACGAACCAAAAACATTAAGTCACGGGAATATGTAATAGAACAATAAAACAGTACGAGAAACTTACCATATTCATCAACTAATAAAAGAAAAACAGAATATGAATAACAGTTTGGTTAATATTGAAGTAAGGACGCTACTTTGTTCCCGGTCTTAAAAAAAGTCTCACAGTTTCAAATTATGGGACATCTTTGAATTGCGACTTTTTTCAGAATTGGACCTGTCGCGAATTTTGCTGTTAATCTTAATAATAAGAAACAGATCATTCCTTTGAAATCTAAAGCAGTACGGCTATTTTGGCGCGTGTTTAAATTAATAATATTATAATATTAAATAATAATATTAATTTAATCATATTTTATAGAGGTAAATTTATTTGTAATTTTGTATGTAGGGGGTAATCTCCGGAACGAATGATCCAATTCTAAAAATTCTTTCACTGGCAGAAAGCTACACTATTCGTGGGTCATTTATGCATAAAAAATGTATTTATATCATGCATATTAGCCGAGCTAGCACGATTGTCGTGGAAGAAGTTGCGGGCGAAGTAGGTACTAGTTTCCGATAAAATGGGAAGGCCGCTCAAACCTCAATGGGTCGTGTCGTGTCTATAGCTGAGTCAGATACCGATAAATGCGGTCAACTACTAATGTTGCTTGGAACTAGCAGTAGCTATGCTAGTACCTTCCCTATTTACACTGACAATTTCACAAAAAAAATTACAGATAGTTGAGAGCAGCGGTGGCCCCGTGGTGGTGGCCCCGACTTACGAGCAGTAATTCGTGACTTCGAAACCAGGCAGGTGCATTACTTTGTGTAAGTAATTTATTTCATCTCCACTGCTCTCAAAACGGTGAAGGAAAACATGAGGAAACCGGCATGTCTAGAACCAAAAATTCGAAGATATGTGACATCTACCAACCCGCACTGGGCCCATCATGTCATCCAATCGCCAAAAGATTAGGCACAGAATTATAATAATATGTAGCATATTAAGAAAAATATACGTTACCATCAATATCTTTAACTTTTACATGTTGCTTCTTCTCCATTGCTGAAATTAATCATTTAAATATATAACAAAATGATATTTATTTCAGTAAAGTACACGGGGTGATTTTTTCAAGCGGGCGTGTATAGCCAAATCCGAAACTATGAGGTATAGCGAAAAACACTCAAAGGAGTCTCGAGCCCGATTTTGATGTAGGTAGCATACGGCAAACTAAAAGAAAATAGTTTTCCTTTAGTTTGCCGTATGTCATAATTCATAAAATACTTCTCGATCTTTATTAGCGACTATCGAATGGTGTAAAATTACAGTGTTTTTTTTTCAAAATGAACCTGTTCGATTCCTGGCTAGGAATAATGATTTCTCAAAAATCCAATGATGCAGTTTTGTTTTCATCAAAATCGGGTTTGAGTGTTTTTCGCTATTCTACAAAGTTTCGGTTTTGGTCATCCACGCCCGCTTGAAAAAATCAGCCTGTATAGTACAGAAACAACCAAACTCACTACCGTGAAATAATTGTTGGTGTCAAATGTTGTCTTCGATGGGTAGGTAGTTTTATAAGATGTTGTGTGATGACTTATTTACGATTTTCAACTTTATGCTCTAGAGTATAAAGGCTGGATTTCAAAACGGTGAAGTCTATATTCTTGAACCAAATTAAGATACACCATGTGTTGTGGCCGTCCTCGGCCTGCGTGGTAGACGGCCGACTTCCTCTCACAGTGCAGAAGGTCAGCGGCCCAGCAATGGAGACTTCAGAGGCATGCCCATTGTGCATACTAATAAATTATAAGTCAATAGGCCGCCCCCTATTACTGGTGAGTGTTCACCTCTGCCTAGCCTATCGGGGATTAACGGCGTGTTGTATAATGAGTTTTCTATGAAAGGAACTTACATCTTATAACGGGTTTCGCACGCTGAAGAACTTCTTCCAATCCATACTGAGTTGTGAGGTCTTTGATGTAATTCTTCAGATCTGTCACCCAGTCGGGCTGTACTACAAAATATGAAATACTTTTTTCTACAATGAACCTCTTTTAATATCTGCATTGACACTATCCGTTATATAAATATTTTTTACTTTGTTATCCGCATCTTTGAATGCTCTAAGAATCAATCAACAACGACAAAAATTTAGCAAAAAAAAAACCTACTTTTTTCTCTGAGTTTCTCTTTATCTTTTTTTTTGTTTTTCGTTCGCTTCGTTTTCGTCCTCAGGGAAGATTCTAAAAACATAAATTCAGATATAAATTATTTTTAAATAAATTGGGATTCCTAGGGATTTCTATAAGATATTTAGATTTTTATTGTAGGTACAAAGGTGACGTTATTGGATCACCAATATGGCTCACCATTCATAAGTAAAAATCTCACACTTCCGTACTAAAGCAATAAAAACCTAAGTATACAAATATTAACGGATCTATCGTGAGTGGACTTAACCTCAAGAAGTGGCTCATTAATAATAATTTATTAATACATACCTGAATCTAAATCGTCATTGTCCTTACTAGGCATACGTAGTACTGGCTTGTCAACTTCATTGAAACCTTTTGAAAATAGTAACTAGTTAGGATCGAGATTATCTAGATTCTGAAGTTTTTCTGTATAAGGGACAGCGAAAACGAGTGTAAATCATATTTGCGAAGTTCAATACAGCGATTTTACGACTTACCGCGTTGTTAAATCGCTGTATTGAACTTCGCAACTATGATTTACCCTCAGCGAAAACCATCCAACTTAGGTACGAAGATTTTTGCCTGCGCTCCGATAAGTCAGAAGCTCGAAAGCCTAAAAACTAGGCTTATCAAGAAGTATCGTGTTACGTAAAACCTGAACCCTTAAAGAAAAGGCTAAACACATTGCAGCAAACAAAGTTTGACCCATGGCCCGTTCAAAAGTGTCTGGTTTTCAATTGCAGTTTTCTTTACTAGCCTGTATTGTCCTACTGCTGGGCAACGGCGTCCCCCAATTACTTCCATGTTCTCTTTTCCCATGCCTCCTCGGACCAGCCCTCGCGGTATGCGTCCAAATTGTCTCGCCACCTCTTTCTCAGCCGGCCTCGGTGGCGCCGCCCGTCTTCCGACAACCATCGTGTAATTACACTTATCTAGTGTTTTACATGCTGTTACTGCCTGTCGCACTTTGAAAACCCCCTGGTTGTCACACTTAACCTCAAAAATTGGCATATTATTAACAATCCAACCAATACATACTTGAAGTACTGGCTTGTCAACTTCATTGAAACCTTTTGAAAATGGTTACTGGTTAGGATCGAGATTATCTAGATTTGGAAGGTTTTCTGCATAAGGCACGTGCACAACCGCCGCGAGGAAGTGCCGTCGATCGGCTTTTATTTAACCAAAACTCAGAAAAGATTGTAGATCCCAGGTCAATAAAATAGAAACATATATACAGGGCGTCCCACGGCTATGCCACACGAAAGGAAAGTACCTTATATATTGAATAGAAAGTTTTTCTAAAGGAAGAAGACTTCATTTTGATTTTAAAAATAATTAAAGAAAAGAAAGAAAATGTATTTATTAGCCCGCACAGGACGAAATAAAACAAAAATATGGTTACATTTACATTAAGTACAACAAAATTATAAAAGTAGTAATAAAACTATTAAAAAAAACAACGAAATTAGTCCTGTACGAAGCCAAAAACAACACAACAATTAGAACTGCGTTCAAAGATTTTAAATAATCGCCTGCCTAAATAAATAAAAAACATTTTTTTTATGATAACGGTCAAAACAGGTGCCTATGTCGCCATATCACTTTGATTTCTATTGTCCAAAGCAAATATAAACTACATTATGTGGAGCTAATAGCAATCCCTCCCAGGTCTAAGTCCAGCAATGGCCACTTGCAATTTTGGCAAGTTTGACCGAAATGATGATAACAGTAAAATTGCATGAACTTACCATGATATTCTGGCGGATGATTTAAAAGCCTTTTGACCCAACTAAAAATGCGCCGATGCCTCCACTCAGGTACATTCATTCTCGAAGGTGGACCTGCCTGTCTGTCTTTACCTAGGAAACACTTGATTATTTCAGATTAGGTCTTCCTTTTTCTTTTTACTACTCATTGTTGATGGCGTCACGCCATTGTGTCACGTCAATGAGGTCAAGCTATTTTGTAATATAAAATGACGATGCTTGGTACTAGCTCTGCTAGCGCCATTAGTTCATAGTGACCATCCCCAAAACTGAAGATATAACCATAAACCCCGAAAATGTCCCTTGGTTTCTTCCAAACTATATTGGCTGCCAATCTAACGGAATGCAGCTGAAAACCAGTAACATGGCGTTACTGCCTCTCTGACCGACCTCTAAAACCCCTGGTTGTCAGGCTTAACTTCACAAAGTGGCCCATTATTATTAACAATTCAACTAGTACATGCTTGAATCTGAATCATCAGTGTCCTTAATGGGCATAAGAAGCCTTGTCATATTCATAATAAACTTTTGAAAAAAAAACTAGTTAATGTCGAAATCGAGATATAAGCAACCAGACATCGAAGTCTTTTTTAAAACATAATAAAGATCGTAGATCCCGAGAGGGAACCATATTTGCAACTGACTGCTAGATTGTGTCTGTACAAGAACTCACCGTAAGCAAGACGAGAAAAACTGGAAACAATATGGCGGATCGATTCACCGGGACGGTGGCACGCCTAACAGATGTCAACCGTACCGTCCGTGACAATGTATTTCCGATAATTCTTCGTCATGATAACGTCATCCATAATCGCACAGATGAAACCTTGGGTTTCCCCAAAGAGGTCACTGTATCGTAGCCAGGATACGGACGCCAAGGGTCTACATCACGCCCATGTAGGGCCCGGATAAAGCGTTCGTGTAACTCCTTGCTCTACCATACCTCCCTGCGGTCATTAGTATCCAACACCACAGGTTTGCGCCAGTTCCCGTTAGCCAAGGAGAGCGGGGTAGGCCCTTGTCCACTGAGACCACATCTCGGTGCAACCACACGTCGGTTTCAAGAAAGTAGCGCCTAAGACTGCATACCTCGCTGTTGTGCAATGTCTTAGCATTTAAGAAGCCACGACCACCACACTTCCGCGGGATATACATTCTCCTCACCGATGACCGTAGGTGATGCATCCGGTTTGCGGTCAGTAGTGTGCGGCCCTCCTATCCAGGGCTTTGTCAAGTTCCGTCTGACTCCATTTAGGTATGCCGTAAAAATACATCAAAACCGGCATGACCCAACCATTAAAGGCGCGCACCTTGTTTCCGCCTGATAAAAGACGGTTTAACACTTTATTCAGGCGGCCAAAGAAACGCTCTTTTTTTTACCCCCGCAATTTGGGGCTCCGCCCAAAGGAAAGAAGTGTCAGACTTGGACTGACTAAAACCCATACATGTTCCTTCTTTTGCCCTTTGTGTTCCAGGGCCGCGGTATCTCTTTCGAACAGCCCCGCAACCCTGGCAGGCATCGGTCCTTTCGGACCCCTTCCCGTTTGCTGACATCTCTTTGCGCCGTCGACACCGCCTGTCGTCATAAGACAGACGGACGGCGAGCTAGCCCATTACTCAACGTCGACAGGCCCGGGCCTACGGTGGCCGGGAGCCAACACGTGGCCCCCGACGCCCAGGGTGTCTCCCGCGGCGGCTAAGACGTGAGGCTCTCTCCCTCTCACGTCCCGTCACCTCGTCCCATTCCCTCTCACTCGAGACCATGGATTGAACCAAAGGCGGACGCGAGAGTTCGCCGCCGCCGCCGATCGCCGCTACGAGGACACGGCGGTACTCCACCCAAGCTGAGGAGACCCGCACAGTGTGCTCCACCGTGTCCTCCGGTCGATCCTCGCAGTGGTGACACCCAGGCGTTTCCTCCCGCCCGATTATGTACAGGAACCTCCTGAATAACCATGTCCGGTGAGGACCTGCGTCAGGCGGAAGGTGAGGGCGCCGTGGCACCTCTCTAGCCACTCCTCAAAGAGGCCACTTATCGCCACTATTGTGGCGTGCCCTGCACGGGGTTGCGACAGTCGCTCTCTCCATGTCGCCATGAGATCGCGCTGGAGCTCGGAGGTCTGTCCGCTGAGCTGCGATTTGCCGCGGCAGCGCTGTTACCACCCGGGCGTCGTAGTGCCTCCACGCACCACTCGTACAGGCGCGCGAGGACTATCGCCTCCAGATTCCATGGCGGCAATCCGGCAAGGAGGCTCGCCGCCTGAACCGATTTTGGCAGATAGCTGATGTTATAAGGTCTAACGTAGGTTACTTTTATTTTAAATAAATAATTAGGGATCCGTGCAAAAAAATTAAAACCCTTAAAATTGGTAACAAAAGTGAATTAATATTTTTTTATAATAATTTCACGCGAACGAAGGTCGCGGGCAACAGCTAGTCTATATCTATACTAATATTATAAAGAGGTAAAATTTGTATGTTTGTATGTAGGGGGGAGCGAAGCCGCGAGCGACAGCTAGTGTAAAATAAATTGCTTTTGCACAACACAACGATAGCGACCGATGTTTTTGTGTGGGTGAGTTGTACGGTGCATGGTAAATTCACGCTGTGTTTAATGGGATTAAGTTTAGAATCGATTGTGTAATACGTTCTGCTTTAAGAAATGCGAGTGTGTACGCGACTTCGTATCTATTGTTTTTACTGAACCGCATGTGTAGTAGTTTCCGCGTAGTAGGGACAAACTGGAGACACTAGGTTCCGATACATTTTCGTCTAACGGGCATATCTCCTTGTTTATTATATCTATGTTTTTATTTCAATTTAAAGTTCTACGCCTGTAAAAAGGACCCTAGACGATCGCTGACTATTTACACCCCCGCCGCTCACCGGGGAGAATTCTGCTTAACACTCGTGTTTAATTGCTAATCGTGTGCGACGTGGTGGGACGGGTGCCTTTGTCACCAATGTTATTGTGATTTCTTTATGAATGGTCCAAAGCAAAATGTAACCCACATTATACGGAGCTAGTATCTTTGAAATTGCCAAGTTTCTATGATCCGAGCCAGAATTATACGAACGAAGGGATAATACAAATAAGAGGATAGCTGCACATTTGGATTTCGAGATACCTGTTCCTAAGTACGTCTACAATGCTCTGTCGAAGTCAATTACCCAACTGCCCTTCAATAATTTTGTTCAGCACTGCGGATTTGGTTGTTGTAGGAATGTTTTAATTCATTTTACGAGTTTTTTGTAAAATGCTCTTGTAAATTATTTGCTCTTGATCTTGCATCTAAATATGGTTTTTTTATAATTATTATGTTGAATTTATTGTTTAAATTTTATGGTTAAAAAGGTGTGTGCAATATAATTGAAATAAACTATACCTAATTTTAAAATTAATGGAATGTTACTGATGTGAATTGAAAGTAACGTAACTAATGTTAAGAAAACGAATGTTATGTAAATAATGTTAATCGTAAATTCATGTAATAATAAATTGATTTTGCATACCGTTAAAACGGTCTCACCGTTTTGTGTTTCATGTAGCACTATGCAATATTATGAACATCTTTGTAAACATATCATGTTACTAATAAAAATAAGGCAAATAAATAAATAAAAATAGCAACCCCTCCCAGGCCTGGGGCAACTTAGGACGAAATTACGATAATAGTAGAAATTGGATAAACCTACCATTAAAACGAAGCTTTAAAGGCGGTGCTGCTGGGTTTTCCGGTGATGGTGTTGGCAGCTTGGGTAGAAAGCTCAATATCCAACCTAAAAAGCCGATGGGATCGCCGTATTCACCTAGGAAAAATGTGATTATTTCAGATTCTACAAATGAATGAGACGAAATTTAAATCTTGTATAAAACGCACACTATGTAGGCAAGCATATTAAAAGTTAGGGATTACATTGATGATAAAATGCTTGGCTCAATGCTGGTCCTGCTCCACAACCATAGGAGCAAACTAATTGAATACCATGTGAAGTTCTCGTGGAAGCTGCAGAAGATTGTAAAAATATATTTGCATAGTAAAGATTCAATTTCTTTGTCTATACTAATATTATGAAGAGGGATTTTTTTGTATGTTTGTAAATTTGTATGTAGGGATAATCTCTGGATCTACTGAACCGATTTTGAAAATTCTTTCACTAATACGAAGCTACATTATCCCCTAGTGCCATAGGCTATATTAAAACGTCCCCGTGAGATAATTTCCGACCAAACGCGAGCGAAGCCACGGGCAACAGATAGTATTATATAATTGCATAGCACATGTGTGAGTGCTATGTAATTTAGTTAACTTTCATTGACTCGAATGTACCCTGGTGGCCGAAAGAATGTCATGCTCACTCAAATGTCTCGCTGATGGTGGCGGGTGTGTCGAGTCATTTAGTTCCCTTCAATATGGTTGGGCTGATCCATGCGTCATGTTCGTGAAAGGGCGCTGTCAGTTGGGACTAGTCATCTCTTAGCTGCCACGGTTTATTTTAACTATTTTGTTCTTAAATTTTGATGTAATCTTTTACTCTGAACGCTCTTAATGTGCACATCTTTCTACATTGTTCTCACATAAATGTATTAAATGTATAATCTCAACGTGAATGACTAAAATCTTGTAACAATATTTGGATTGAAAAGAGTGTCCATGGACTTTCTTGCCCATTCTTCCCCATAGAGATCTACGCTTTGGAATGGTTCACTACAGTACTTTCACAAGTTATTATGCCTTCTGTCTGTGACTGTAGCTTCGGCTTTTTTTTTCTTCCATTCAAAAGTGCCTGTTATGGTCTAATTGAAATAAATGATTTGAATTTGAGATAAGATTTCTGTCTTTCGGTGCCAATCCTCTCCTAAGGAAGGCCTGTCAATGCTCATTGTTCATGGCTAAGTGTACCTACTATAGCTAAGTGTCAATCTGACCATTGAGGACAAGCAATTTTAGCAATGTAAAATTACTCTAACAGATTTTCAACCAGCAACGACGCTTGGAACTAGCGATCCTAGCGCCATAAACGCCGAATATTTTTTCGTCTTTTGCCAGCTGCAACTTGTCATTCGTGAATGTACCCCAACCGGGAGTATTTTCTTGGTGAGTGATGAAGACAGTTATAACCACACGTAATATGAAGATTGCGACGGCAAAATTTGAGGACGGCGCTTTATAAATTGTTTCAAGCTCAAAAAAGCTTACAGATTTATGATTCTATATGTTGCCCAAAACTTTATTGGTTCCGTACTTCAAAAGGATAAAATGGAGCCCTTGTAGGATCACTAGGTTGTCCGTCTGTAGAGACTGTTTTACTCAGAGTGGTAAAAAATAAGATATCCAAATATTTCAAAACAAGGACAATACATAAAGTTCAAAAGTTATTCGTTAGTGCAGGTGCCAAAGGATGTTTAGTATGCAAAAAAACGTGAGACCAAAATTATGATAATAGTAGTAAATTAAATACACTTACTATGAGTATGAGGGCTTGAACGAAGCCCTAAAGGCGGTCCTATTTGATTATCTGGAGATGGTTTTGGATAAGTCTGTGTGTCTTCACCTAGGAAAAATTAGTTTATTTCAGATTGTCTTCTTTTTTTTGGGTGCCTCGCCTAATTTTACTAAGGAAGGCCTGCAATGCTCGCTGAAGATGGCATGACCAGTGTCAATCTAACCATTGAGGCTAGACAAGCTATTTTTTACAATGACGACGCTTGGAACTAGCGGTGCACGCGCCATCGCTCTCGTCCTTTGCCAGCTGGAACTTGTCATTCGCGAATGAACCCCAACCGAGAGTTTTTTCTTTGAGATAAGGTATCATACCTACAGCGAACACCATCCAAAACATGAAGTTTTTCGCCTGTCGTTCCGGGTAATCAGAAGCTCGGAAGCCTGACAACCAGGCTTATCAAGAGGTGTCGTGTTACCTACAACCTGAACGCCTACAGAAAAGGCTGAGCACATTGAAGCAAACAAAGTTTGAGCCATGGCCCGTTCAGAATCAGAAGTGTCTGTATTTGGGCTTGCTGTTATCCAGTGTTTTACATGGAGTCACTACTTGTGGGACTAGATATTTGAATCGAAATCATCATTGTCCTTGCTGGGGCATACGAAGTACTAGCTTGTCATCTTCATAGAAACCTTTTAAAAATACGCCGGGACGCGCCACATCCGTGTGCATCGTCTCGAGCGACGAGTTTTTCTCTCCGCCGTCGACACCACCACCACCATCGCCTCGACGACGAGGAAGAGGACGGCCACCAGCGGGCTTGTGACCTCGAGGCCAACCGGCCCCGAACAGGGTCCCCGCTGCATGCCGATGGAAATGTGTCGCGCATGCGATGGACTCATTCCATAAACGAGAATGTCATGCGCGCATATTATGGGGCTACAGAGGGAGGAAACAACCTGACCGCGTACCGTGTTTGGATGCTCTCTCTGTTTCAGGTGCTTGAGCCAGCTGTCAACGTGCCGGCGCAACGACTGTCGGATCAGGTGCGAGTCATCCAGCGTAATCGTATGTTGGATGACACCGTACTTGATCGCTTGCGGACTGAAATGCAGAGTAGCCATGTCATTGCCACGCCGTCGCAGGCTGTGATTCCACCACAGTCTACCATAATACCAAATCGCATTAACGACGTAAGTGATGACATGGTTACTAATGTAAGTACCCAGTGTAATGAGGAAATGAGGAGTGCTTTGGAAGGTGCGATTCGGAAATATCGATTCATGCCAGCTGACCATAGGCCACGCATACCTCGTTTGCCCTTGGATAGGGTCGAGATTGTCTTGATTCTGAAGTTTTTCTGCATAAGTCACGTGCCCAACCGCTGACGCGGAAGCGAACAGCGATCGACTTTTATTCAGCAAACACAGAAAATATTGTAGATCAATGGTGTCAATGATACAGGATTCCCGGCCAGGAATATTATTATTACAAAGATCCAATGATGCAGTTTAAGTTGTCATCAAAATCGGGCTCGAGACTCCTTTGAGCATTTTTCGCTATTCCTCATAGTTTCGGATTTGGCCATCCACACCCACTTGGAAAATTCACCCTGTATATGTTTAGTTTTTTTTTTACCATTCAAGACAGGTTATCATAAACCAATTAACACAGTACGAAAAAAAAAACACTATATAGTTTTGCGGGAATCGAACCCGTGACACTAAGCGCCGCAGTCAATCAATCAGCCACTGCGCCAAATCAGCCGCCACATTGCATTTGTGCTGAATCTTCTGCTGGCCCAACTCCGCAAGGACCGCAATATAGGTAGGTACTTTATTTTTATTTTTAAACCGTTGCGCATTCTTAAAATTTGTCCTGCATTTTTTTGTGGGTCTGTTTACAAACATTTAAACTCACAAACACAAACAGCCAGACCCGGAACACCTACCTGTAGGCCATTACAAAAATTTATTCGTGCGGGAATGGAAACCGATACACGCAGTGCAGCAGCCATTCGCTCAGCTACTACTCCAACGATGCCGTCTTATAGCTGTGGCTTCCTCGGGCATATCTGGTACTTTGCCTAACGGTGGCCGGACTGCACATACCCTTTTCAAATTGCCGATGAATCTTATAAGCGAAGTCCGATTTCTGTATGATTGGTCCAAAGCAAATGTAACCCACATTATATGGAG
This sequence comes from Eugnorisma glareosa, assembly GCA_947578425.1. Taxonomy (NCBI): domain Eukaryota; kingdom Metazoa; phylum Arthropoda; class Insecta; order Lepidoptera; family Noctuidae; genus Eugnorisma; species Eugnorisma glareosa. Next base: position 16,819,765 of record OX387979.1, read on the forward strand.
CTAATAGCATGTTTTGTAGCATCTTCATACTAACCGGAATCAAACTTGGAGTAATCTGCCTTTGTTAGCAAAATAATTATTGGCTTGTTCTCTGCCATGGCACCTAAAGGAAAAAAACAATAAGTAAGGATCGATCGTGTATTGTAAAGTGATTCAGACAAAGCGAAGCTAAGTTTACGTGTGTAGCTTAGCCGTCTGCTAGCTTACTGTCCCACTGCTGGGCAAAGGCCTCTTCTCAACAGAGAAGGCACGAGCAAAAAACAAAAACATAATTATAATACTATTTAAATTACATTTATAATAAACTAGCGACCCGCCCCGGCATCGCACGGGTCAATGTTATACATATATAAACCTTCCTCTTGAATCACTCTATCTATTTAAAAAAACCGCATCAAAATCCGTTGCGTAGATTCAAAGATTTAAGCATACAAAGGGACATGGGGACAGAGAAAGCGACTTTGTTTTATACTATGTAGTGATGTTAATTAGAAATAAGCCTCTACGATACTGCAAAACATACAAAATATTTAGAAAAGGAGATTACAGTACAATAAAAATAAAAGTTATTAAAAAAACTTAAAACCGTCTTACTTTTCAGTTTTGGACACGCAGTTGGGTTTTAAATTGTTTGAATACCTTTTTAGTATTTCCATCGTTTTAGTTTAGTATAGCTGAAAACAAGCACATTTTTAAATTAAATTAAAGCTGGAAGCAGGCGGGACCCATTCCATGTTTTTAATTTTAAATTCAAATGGGTTTCGCCTGCATCCAACTTTTGTTTTTATGATTTAAAATGTGCTTGTTTTCAGCTTTTCAGTTTTGGTCCCGCCCCGGGTTTTAAGTTTTTTTTTTCATTTCCATCTTGTAAGTTAAATAACGTGAAAGGTGGACATAATTTTTCAATTTCAGCATTACGCATTACCACTTGATGTAGATAAATAGGCTAGCAGCGATAAGCTAAGGAGCCCGCATCGGTATAAACACTAAACACAACATGTTGCCAACTCGCTATTTCAAAAACCTTTGCCAAATTCGTTTCAAATTGTTTTATTTCCGGTTGCAAATAATTTATTTAATTACTGTTTGTTGCATAAAGTTTGCATTGGTACAAATTATACCATAAGTTAGTGAACTATTATTTGTAAGTGGTGATAAATTTCCATAAAAGTTTTATTTGTTTGATAAATGTTTTTTAATGATTATGGATTTTTTTAATAGGGACTAAAAAAAAAATTGCCGTTTCCTTTAAAAGTGCAATAACCTAACCTACACTGTCAAAATATATGGAACGGTATTTTTTTTTAAATTACCGATGCGCAATTTCTATGTTTAGAACGATGTTCTGAATCGTGGTGAGCATGGATATTTAGCTGATTGTTTCAAAATATTTCGGTGAACTTGTACTACCAGTGTTTTCATTTACTGTCGTATTGTCGTCGCCACCCTGTAGGTATACAGGCTGTCGTTTTGCATCCTGGTCAAATTCAAGGAAGTATCTACACTAATGATTCTCGACTCGAAGCGATAGTAAAAACAGTAGGTTTATTTTTTATACACTTACCTATTTCCCGATTTAAGTACATATTAAAACGCAGCCCGTCTGTTCCTAGTCATAGGACTAGGAACGGACGGGCTGCGTTTCACGTCGTCACACACACAAACGAAAACGTTTATTCCAGTCTAGATATGGACAGTATGGACACTAAGGGGTACTTTACACTTACCGATTTCCGTAAAAAAAAAACCTACCCTTTTTATCATCGATTCGAGTCGAGAATCATTAGAATAGATACCTCCTTGAATTTGACCAGGATGCAAAGCGACAGCCTGATGTATTTGTAATCACCTTTTAAAACCTTTCATGTTAATACTCCACTCGATAGGTTTGGAAGAAAAAAATAATATGAACTCCATTATGTGGCGCTCAAAACCCGCCATATTTTACTGTTTCAAATTTTAATGTGATCAGTGACACTCGCCGCCAAGACGAATCTACTCAACTTGAGTATACCTCTTACCTATGCAAAAAATGTGAAGCCGAAATTGTGATAATAGTAATAATTGTATAAACTTACCAAAAGAACGACGCTTTCGAGGGGGTGCTGCTGGATTGTCTGGACTTGGTTTTGGAAAAGTTGTCCAAAAATTATACAAAAAATCGAAAAAGCCTAAATTCGTCCACGAATCGTCTTTCGTTCGAAGTGTGCTTGCCAGTCTGCCTTCACCTAAGAAACATTTGATTATTTCAGATTGTGTCTTCTTTTGAAGGAGGAGAGGCACCGCTCCTTCTTCTTGAAGGAGGCCTGTCAATGCTAATTAAGAGCGGCCAACCCGTCATACTTTTCATACAAACACTCGTACGTGATTATGCAGTTGTTACACATCTATCTTTGATGTTTTTGAACTAATTGGTATTTTGTGCACTATATCTAGGTTTCTATGGTAACAAAAAATAAAAAATTGTAGAAAAAAATTCAGTATAAGCCTCCAAAAATTGCTGTTTTGCACAAATTTTAACTGAATTTTGGCCGTTCATGATGTACTCATAAACTGTAAAAGTAAAGAAAACATCTCGATAGAAACCTTGCACATGTAATGGAGATTCTTAATGACAAATATTTATTTCACACACTTGTAAGACTTATTTAAAAACACGTATTTCCTGGAACCAGTTAAACAAATTAACACTATTTTTCGTTCAATGTCATCGCTTTAGGCGGTATGAGGTGCGTGGGAGACGAGATGTGTGGGGTCGGGGCGGGGTAAGACGGGGGAATTGAAAGAAAATCGATCCAACAAGCTTTTCGACCAAGCTCGCGTTGACGACAGACTGGCCGGGAAGGGCCCTCTTAAGGATGATTCATTCTAGTAAAAAAAAAAAAAAATCAGTAAAAAAAAAATTGATTCTAGGTATTTAGTCCGTCAGTTAAATAAGAATAGAGGTTACGTGACATAAAATTTTCTGAAACCAATTTAATTTACTAATTTTACCACATTTCCATAACAAAACGGATTATTAATAACGAAATAATGAGAAAAAAAAGCATTATCAAAATAAAACGAAACACGATAGGAATGTACGAATAATGAAAATATAAGAAAATCAATGCCATAAAACTAAAATGTCATAAGATGCTGACCAGAAGCCGAGCCAAACAACAGGCACACCCACCATCTCCGGGCTCGTCGCTCAGCTCCGCCTCGCAGCCGCCGGGACGCGCCACATACGTGAGCATCGTGTCACTGGTCGCTGCAGTTGCGTCGAACTCGAGCGACGAGTTTTTCTCCCCGCCGTCGACACCACCACCACCATAGCGTCGACGACGAGGAAGAGGACGGCCACCAGCGGGCTCGGGACCTCGTGGCCAACCGGCCCCGAACAGGGTTCCCGCTGCCAGTGGAAATGTGTCGAGCATGCGATGGACTCATTCCATAAATGAGAATGTCATGCGCGCATATTATGGGGCTACAGAGGGAGGAAACAACCTGACTGCGTACCGTGTTCGGATGCTCTCTCTGTTTCAGGTGCTTGAGCCAGCTGTCAACGTGTCGGCGCAACGACTGTCGGATCAGGTGCGAGTCATCCAGCGTAATCGTATGTTGGATGACCCCGTACTTGATCGCTTGCGGACTGAAATGCAGAGTAGCCATATCATTGCCACGCCGCACACTGGTCCCAAATTAAAAAAAAGTGGACATTGATAGTAGACCGCTGATATTTTTTTTTATTGTTGATACAATGATAACAGATAAGGCAAAAAAATATTATTGTCCTACTTCAAATGCTTTTCTGTAAAAAAAATATTTCTTTTTTTTTTGTATGGGAGCGATTACATTTTACTCAATTTCTCAAAAACTTTAAGCGATGTCGAGATGGCAATCACATATGTTAGAAAACTAATAATTCTGAGTATTTGGCTCGAAGAAACTTATTGCTTATCTCTGCGTACTTTCGAGATAATAGTGACAGAAAATAACATTTTTTTTTAATGTTAATTTTTTGCTTTTTTTTAATCATAGCCTTACTTTAGCACATAATTATAATGTATGCGTAATGTCAAATAAGTAAAAAGAGACTTCTCTGTAAAAGAGGTTATGGGGGCTCACTAATGACTGAAAAGCTATGACCTTTCTGAAGGAGTACTTTCATCAGTTCTAAAAAACAATCAAAATGAAGACAAATAAAGCTGCAAACATAAAGTTGAATATGTTCACAAACGATTCTGAAAAAATATTATGGTGAAAGATTAATATTTGGGTCTATATTCTCTTGAGAAATCTCTATTTCCTCGTTTTCCAATGAAAGCAATTCATTGTTCAAGATCAAAGCACTAGCCTCTGGAAACAACTGTTTATGTAAACGAGCAAACTTTGGTTTGATATGGCTGATGTAAGGATCTGAGCTAATTAGAAAGCTGTGGATAATGTCTAAATTAGTCTGAACTCTACCGATTTTTCTTGTATGTGCCATTCTAACATTCCGGAAATCTTTATTCCTCGCTTCGGAAGCTTCTTCGGAAAGCATGCCTATCGGAATAAAGGAGAAATTTTCACAAATATCAGCACCGTGTATCAACAATTTATGGACACTTGAAGGCATGTAATACCATGGATATAAGTTTACATATAGCATTGCTGTTTCTTTACAATATTTCCTAAACAAGTTGGTATTAATAAGTTGACCAGATGAAATTGTTTGTAAAATGACTGCAAATCTCTTGATTAAATCAGGGTGGATACCCGTTATTTCAGCAGATACTTCATAATTTTCAAAAAACCTTCTTGCCGTGTTACCGTCATTGGTTGTACCAAATCCCTGTTTTACTATGTCAATTAACAAACCAGTTCTTTCCCGGAATTCTTCTTGTGTCAAATTCTTTTTAATTTCTTTTAACAATTTATCTTCTTTTCGTGCAGCCCACTTTTTGAAGTCTAAGTTGTACGAAATGTGTAAAATACATTCCATACATCTTATCCACATATGAAGCGAAGACAGACCATATTTATACATATCTTCTCTGATGAGTCTTTTGGATACAAAGTCCAAGTCATTCATTTTGCTAGGTGGGGTATTGCAAATATTACAAACAGCTGCAGAAGAAGTATTGGAAATCACAGTAGAAATTTTCCCATCAATCATAGTCATGTACAAATCATGTTTAATATCAAAATTATCTACAATTGTGGGAACAAGATTACGAATTTCTTCCTCTAAGGATGCACTTTCCTTCTTTATCAATTCATTTGTTTCTTTTGCAAATATAAAGCCAATTGGACGACAATAGTTTGTTGAAGAGGGAGCAGGATTTTGCCACAAGATAGTACCACTCTCTTCTTCCAAACGAAGCGGAACCAAACTAATCATGAAAACTGAAGAATCGTCAATTTTAGTGTCGGAGTGTGACTTTTGTTTATAATTACTTTGAGAAGATGACCCGTCAAAACCCCATTTGCTTATTAGTTTTAGCGATTTTTTGTCGGCAGAGTTGTGCTGAATTGTTTTTAATATCCTATTAGTTGTCAAATCTAGAAGCGATTGATGTCTTATCTTAGCATCAGATTCAGTTACAGTTATGTCTGACTCTGGAGGATAACAAGTTTTTTTAGCTTCCAGGAGCTTTTGATAGGATGGAAGACCATACATTTTCTCTGAAGCAAGAATAGTTCTTAAATTTCGATATTGCCATTTTGACAAATTTGTTGAGGTGTAAAGCGCTAACGTTTTATCATCTGGTAAACACGGTTTGTCAGTCTTTTTAGCGAATAGTACATCATGTACCATCTCACATTTTTCCTTGTTTTGGCTGAGTTCGTTTAATATAGCTGCTAATTTTGTTTTTTTAGACTCTTTTAATATGGCACATAAAGCATAAACTAATTCCTCCTCTGTGTGATCTAGAAGTGTTAGAGAACGCCTTTTCTTCTGTTTATCAGATATATCAACAAATGGTTTTTTACTTGTACCATAACTTAATTGATGAGTATCCACTTGCGTTTCGAAATTTGGAATTACTTCCTCGGCAACTTTAAAAATGCTGCTTAAATCGATATTTTGACATTTTGGCCAAACTATTTGGGATTGTAACCAGTCTGAATTTTTGTTAAGAAAGGTCTTTTGAGCTCTACTGGAAGCAGACCATCTTTTTGAGATATTACTTGAAAAATTACGACAAAATAATTTAATATTACTCAAATCTTCGGAAGACAATTCAACACCAATACGTTCAATAAGGGCATTAAATAAAAATTCGACATTTTTAAAACCACCTCCTGATTTAAGAACAACGTATAAGTCTAAGTTGGTGACAAATGCGGACATATTATAATTTTAAGGAAAATTGAAAACAAATTAGAATCAAAGATATCAAAGACAAAGTGACTTTGATTTTAACAAAAAAAATTACGAAAACAAATTCGACGAAAGAACGACAAACAAAAATTATTTGATTTCAAAATCCAAAGATTCAAAATACAACAATAACAAAACAAACAAACAACAAGCATTTCTTCAAGCGCACAGAAAAAATAAGGACACGTCTTATCGCAACCACATTTAGTTGTACACTGAGTGAGGTGTACGCGCGCGATTCGTGACCGTATTACGTTACGTCATGAGAGGCGGCCATCTTGTTATCCCGGCAAACTCGCGTCGAAGCTCCATTTTGCTGGCCAGCGGACCTATTGCGATATGAGTAAGGCTATGATTAAAAAAAAGCGAACAATTAACATTAAAAAAAATTGTTATTTTCTGTCACTATTATCTCGAAAGTACGCAGAGATAAGCAATAAGTTTCTTCGAGCCAAATACTCAGAATTATTAGTTTTCTAACATATGTGAATGCCATCTCGACATCGCTTAAGGTTTTTGAGAAATTGAGTAAAATGTAATCACTCCCATACAAAAAAAAAAGAAATATTTTTTATAGAGAAAAGTATTTGAAGTAGGACAATAATATTTTTTTGCCTTATCTGTTATCATTATATCAACAATAAAAAAAAATATCAGCGGTCTACTATCAATGTCCACTTTTTTTTAATTTGGGACCAGTGTGCGCCGTCGCAGTTCACACACTTGCCTAGCATCTCAATTCCAGTCATCCTTAGAGTCTGGATCGCTACCGCAATTTCTAACAACAGGTATTACCCACCTGCTCCATAAGTCAGGTAATCCTGCGAAACCCAAGAATTATAGACGGATAACATGTTTGTCAACAGTCTATAAACTTCTTACATCCATTTTGAGAGTGAAAATTAATACACACATTGACAATAACTCCATTATGTCTGCCTCTCAAAACGGATGTAGGAACGGGTCCCGCGGTACTAAGGAACTACTCCTCATCGACATGGCCATTAGCCAACAGGTTCGTCAATCCCGCAAGGATCTGTCGACATTTTGGATAGATTATAAGAAGGCCTACGACTCGATTCCACATACATGGCTCATGAGGGTGCTGGAGTTGTACAAGATAGATGCAACTCTAAGCGCCTTCCTTGAGTCGTGTATTGGGCAATGGAGGACGGTCCTTCGATATCCAGGATGTCGACAGATTCAGGGGAACGATGAGCCTGTATGGATTAAACGGGGAATATTCCAGGGCGACAGTTTGAGTCCACTTTGGTTCTGTCTAGCTCTGAATCCTCTAAGTACTTTGCTGGAGGATTCAGGTCTAGGCTATCGGTTGAGGAGAGGTGGTCAGGTCATATCTCATCTTCTTTAGATGGATGATCTGAAACTCTTTGCCCCCAACAAATTGCAACTGATGGAGCTACTGAAAGTAACTGAAACTTTTAGTAGCGCCATCAGGATGGAATTTGGTGTGGACAAATGTGCAGTCACGTATGTAAAGCGAGGGGAGATTATGGAATCCGAAGGAATTCAGCTCTCGGATTCCATACACCTGAGATCCCTCTCCTCATCCGAAAGCTATAAATATTTGGGTATTTCGGAAGCGTTAGACATTAACGTAACTGACATGAAGCAATCGTTGAAGGAGCGCTTCTTCGGTCGCCTGAAGAAGGTATTAAATAGCCTTCTTTCCGGCGGGAACAAGGTGCGCGCCTTCAACGGTTGGGTCATGCCGGTTTTAATGTACTCTTTCGGCATACTCAAATGGACTCACACCGAACTCGATACCCTGGATAGGAGAGTCCGTACACTGCTGACTGCGAACCGGATGCATCACCCACGATTTTCGGTGATGAGACTGTATATCCCACGGAAGTGCGGGGGTCGAGGCTTTTTAAACGCGAAGACGCTCCGCAACCGCGAGGTATGCAGTCTCAGTATATTTTTTAAAAGCCGAGGTGGGTATGCACCGAGATGTGGTCGCAGTGGACAAGAGCCTCACCCCGCTGTCCATGGCTAAAAAGAACTGGCGCAAACCTGTAGTACTTACTACCGATGACCACAAGGAAGTATGGCAAGGCAAGGAGCTTCACGGGCGCTTCATGGGCCCGATGTAGATTTTCTAGCATCCGTGTCCTGGCTACGTTTCGGTGACCTCTTTAGGGAAACTGAAGGTTTTGTCTGAGCGATTATGGACGAAGTTATGTTGACGAACAACTACCGGAAATATATTATGAAGGACGGGACGGTTGACGTGTGTCGGGCATGCCACAGTCCGGGTGAGTCCATCAGACATATTATTTCTAATTGTTCTCGTCTGGCTAACGGCGAGTACTTGCACAGGCATAACCAAGTAGCCAGGATTAATCACCAGCAACTTGCCTTGAAATATAAACTTGTGGAATCTGAGGTGCCGTACTACAAGTATGTGCCCGACCCAGTTCTCGAGAAAGACCATGTCACGCTGTACTGGGATCGGTCTATCATCACTGACAGGACTATTGTCGTCAATAAGCCTGACATAGTGGTGATAGACCAATCAGCGCACCGCCTAATGATAATCGATGTTACCATCCCACATGACGAGAACCTCGTGAAAGCTGAGAAAGAGAAACAAATGAAATATCTCGATGCACACAACGTTGTCGACATGTGGAATGTGAACTCGGCTATCATTGTGCCGATTGTTGTGACGGCCAATGGCCTTATAGCCAAAAGCCTCGACGAACATCTCTCGAGGCTCTCCTTAGGCGGTTGGATCAAGGGCCTGATTCAGAAAGCAGTACTCCTCGATACGGCTCGCATTGTGAGGAGGTTCCTGTCTCTGGAGCCCTAACTCAACGTGAATGATGTAACCAAGATTTTGTAACAATATTTTGATTAAAAAGAGTGTCCATGGAGTTTCTTGCACATTCTTCTCCATAGAGATCTACGCTTTGGAATGTGCAACTACAGTACTTTCTCAAGTTATTATGCCTTGTGACTGTGACTGTAGCTTAGCTTTTTTTTTTTTGTTTGACTTTCAAAAGTGCCTGTAATGGTCTAATTGAAATAAATGCTTTGAGTTTGAGTTTGAGTTTGAGTTTAACCACCGGTAGCTTGGACCCTGCTCCCGATACCGGCGGACCACTATTTTTTATATTTTTAAATGTTTTTTTAATATTAATTTGTTTAGAAATATTTAAAAATGTAACTTATATTTATATATATAAAGGAGATACTAATAATAATCTGTGGCTCGTATGTCAAATTGACGTGACATAAAATTTTCTGAAACCAATTTAATTTAATATTTTTACCACATTTCTTCAACAAAACAGTTTAAATAACAAATTAATGAGAAGAAGAAAAAAAAACTTTATCAAAATTAAACGAAACCACCGGAATATACCAAAAATGGAAATACCTAAAGGAAAATCAATGCCATAAAACGTCATACTATTAAGATGCTGACCAGAAGCCGAGCCAAACAACAGGCACACCCACCATCTGCGGGCTCGTCGCTCAGCTCCGCCTCGCAGCCACCGGCCGCGACGCGCCACATCCGTGAGCACCGTGTCGCCGGTCGCTGCAGTTGCGTCGAGCTCGAGTGACGAGTTTTTCTCCCCGCCGTCGACACCACCACCACCATCGCCTCGACGACGAGGAAGAGGACGGCCACCAGCGGGCTTGGGACCTCGACGCCAACCGGCCCCGAACAGGGTCCCCGCTGCCAGTGGAAATGTGTCGAGCATGCGATGGACTCATTCCATGAACGAGAATGTCATGCGCGCATATTAGGGGCTACAGAGGGAGGAAACAACCTGACCGCGTACCGTGTTCGGATGCTCTCTCTGTTTCAGGTGCTTGAGCCAGCTGTCAACGTGTCGGCGCAACGACTGTCGGATCAGGTGCGAGTCATCCAGCGTAATCGTATGTTGGATGACACCGTACTTGATCGCTTGCGGACTGAAATGCAGAGTAGCCATGTCATTGCCACGCCGTCGCAGGCTGTGGTTCCACCACAGTCTACCATAATACCAAATCGCAATAACGGCGTAAGTTATGACATGGTTACTAATGTAAGTACCCAGTGCAATGAGGAAATGAGGAGTGCTTTGGAAGGTGCGATTCGGGAATATCGATTCATGCCAGCCGACCTTAGGCCACGCATACCTCGTTTGCCCATGGATAGGATCGAGATTGTCTTGATTCTGAAGTTTTTCTGCATAATTCACGTGGCCAACCGCTGACGCGGTAGCGAACAGCGATCGACTTTTATTTAGTAAATACAGAAAATATTGTAGATCAATGGTGTCATTGATACAGTATGTGTTTTTTTTTTCCAAAATCAAAGGGTTCGATTCCCGGCCAGGAAGGCCTGTTGCGCTTGTTCCAATAATATCCAAGATATTTGCAAAATACATTTACGCTCAGATTTATAAATACCTAGACAAACAAAACATTTTGACAGAGGAACAAAAAGGTTTTCGGAAAGGTAAAAGTATCAATTTAGCCATCTATGATTTTAATTTTAAACAATGAGTATATGAATGTTGACAAAAGAATACCTGTGTGCTCGATATATTGTGACATGACTCAAGCCTTCGACTATGTTGAACATGATATTTTGTTTAGTAAACTAGACGCCTACGGCATTCGAGGTAATGTCTTAAATTTAATAGAATCTTATTTAAAACACAGGAAACAGTACGTTGAAGTATCTGAAGTAGATTTTAAATCTAAATGTCAACGTATCTACAAATCTAATATTCGAACCCTTACATATGGCGTACCCCAGGGCAGTGTTTTGGGACCACCTCTATTTATAATCTATATAAATGATATGCCGAAAGTTACAAGTCACCCTATGTCACTATTTGCTGATGATAGCACTGTGACCATTAATAGCACAAACGCTGAAACCTATGATGACGAAATAAGTAAGACAATCACCTCCATAGTGCAATGGTTAGATAACAATAATTTAAAGATAAATATAGAAAAGACGAAATTAACGATGTTTAGCCAACGATCAGACACAAATATGAGTATATACTATGATAGCCAACGCATAACACAAGTAAACACATCTAAGTTCCTAGGATTAACAATTGATAATAAATTAGATTGGAAAACACACACGGAGGAGCTAACCAAACGAATTAGTAAGTCTGCTTATACATACATATACAAACTTACCTCAGTTATGAGTGTGGACGCTTTAATCACAGCATATCATAGCTTGGTGGGTTCAAAGGTCAACCCTAAGTTGTTTGAAAAAATGTCGGAAATTAATAACCGAAGTCGAAGGGATAACAGTAGCTTATGCGTAAGAAGGTCCCACACAGCATTAATGTATAAGAGTGTTTTTTGCATGGCACCAGTCATATTCAACCACTTACCACGGCCAATCAAAGAATTGAATTTAAGCTTATTTAAGAAACGGCTAAAAACCTTACTGGTGAACAAAGCATATTACAGTATTTCGGAGTTCTTAACAGACAAAAATGTAATGATGGAAACTTGACATGCTACTTATGTATTGTTTGTCCTTGTCAATAAATTTGTATTGTAATTGTTGTCATTAGTATTGTATATTGACATTAGTATTGTATTTTGACATTAGTATTGAGAGACATTGTGTTATTATTGTTTTCAGTCTATGTCTTGAAATTTTATTGACATTTTTATTTTTTTGTATTATTTAGATATATTTTTATTGACATTGATTTGTGTTGTCATTTATTATTAATTAATTTTAGTATGCGATTCTTTATAATTATTTTATTTTTTATTTTTTTACATTTGACGCTCTCTGGCATAACATAGCGCACTCTTTATTACCTTGGTACCATTATTATTGTACCTATGTTAAACAAATGAATAAATGACTTATGACTTATGAATATTGTTATTTCAAAAATCCAATGATGCAGTTTTAGTTGTCATCAAAATCGGGCTCGAGACTCCTTTGAGCATTTTTCGCTATTCCTCATAGTTTCGGATTTGGCCATCCACGCCCACTTGGAAAATTCACCCTGTATATGTTTAGTTTTTTTTTACCATTCAAGACAGGTTATCATAAACCAATTAACACAGTACGAAAAAAAAACACTATATAGTTTTGCGGGAATCGAACCCGTGACACTAAGCGCCGCAGTCAATCACTCAGCCACTGCGCCAAATCAGCCGCCACATTGCATTTGTGCTGAATCTTCTGCTGGCCCAACTCCGCAAGGACCGCAATATAGGTAGGTACTTTATTTTTATTTTTAAACCGTTGCGCATTCTTAAAATTTGTCCTGCATTTTTTTGTGGGTCTGTTTACAAACATTTAAACTCACAAACACAAACAGCCAGACCCGCAACACCTACCTGTAGGCCATTACAAAAATTTATTCGTGCGGGAATGGAAACCGATACACGCAGTGCAGCAGCCATTCGCTCAGCTACTACTCCAACGATGCCGTCTTATAGCTGTGGCTTCCTCGGGCATATCTGGTACTTTGCCTAACGGTGGCCGGACTGCACATACCCTTTTCAAATTGCCGATGAATCTTATAAGCGAAGTCCGATTTCTGTATGATTGGTCCAAAGCAAATGTAACCCACATTATATGGAGCTAATAGCATGTTTTGTAGCATCTTAATACTAACCGGAATCAAACTTGGAGTAATCTGCCTTTGTTAGCAAAATAATTATTGGCTTGTTCTCTGCCATGGCACCTAAAGGAAAAAAACAATAAGTAAGGATCGATCGTGTATTGTAAAGTGATTCAGACAAAGCGAAGCTAAGTTTACGTGTGTAACTTAGCCGTCTGCTAGCTTACTGTCCCACTGCTGGGCAAAGGCCTCTTCTCAACAGAGAAGGCACGAGCTTGCTCAAGACGGGTTGGCAATTTCAGACTTTTATAAGTCCAGGTTTCCTCACGATGTTTTCCTTCACCGATGTCTGTGATGTCCAAGATAAGCTTAGGAAGAACATATGAATTGAAAAAGTCACATTTGTACTTGCTCGGATTTTAACCCACAACCTCATGCATTAGAGGCGAGGCCTTAACCTCTGGGCCATCACGACATTCAACGGTTACAAAAACATAATTATAATACTATTTATATTACATTTATAATAAATGTTAATTAGAAATAAGCCTCTACGATACTGCAAAACATACAAAATATTTAGAAAAGGAGATTACAGTACAATAAAAATAAAAGTTATTAAAAAAACTTAAAACCGTCTTTCTTTTCAGTTTTGGACACACAGTTGGGTTTTAAATTTTTTGAATACCTTTTTAGTATTTCCATCGTTTTAGTTTAGTATAGCTGAAAACAAGCACATTTTTATATTAAATAAAAGCTGAAAGCAGGCGGGACCCATTCCATGTTTCTAATTTTAAATTCAAATGGGTTTCGCCTGCATCCAACTTTTGTTTTTATGATTTAAAATGTGCTTGTTTTCAGCTTTTCAGTTTTGGTCCCGCCGATAATTTTTCAATTTCAGCATTACGCACTACCACTTGATGTAGATAAATAGGCTAGCAGCGATAAGCTAAGCAGCCCGCATCAGTATAAACACTAAACACAACATGTTGCCAACTCGCTATTTCAAAAACCTTTGCCAAATTCGTTTCAAATTGTTTTATTTCCGGTTGCAAATAATTTATTTAATTAATGTTTGTTGCATAAAGTTACACGCATTGGTACAAATTATACTATAAGTTAGTGAACTATTATTTGTAAGTGGTGATAAATTTCCATAACAGTTTTATTTGTTTGAAAAATGTTTTTTAATGATTATGGATTTTTTTAATAGAGGATTAAAAAAAAATGCCGTTTCCTTTAAAAGTGCAATAACCTACACGGTCAAAATATATGGAACGGTATTTTTTTTTAAATTACCGATGCGCAATTTCTATGTTTAGAATGATGTACTGAATCGTGGTATGGTGGTATGGTATGGTATGGTAAGCATGGATATTATTTGATTGTTTCAAAATATTTCGGTGAACTTGTATTACCAGTGTTTTCATTTACTGTCGTATTGTCGTCGCCATCCTGTAGGTATACAGGCTGTCATTTTGCATCCTGGTCAAATTCAAGGAAGTATCTACACTAATGATTCTCGACTCGAAGAGATAGTAAAAACAGTAGGTTTATTTTTTATACACTTACCGATTTCCCGATTTAAGTACATATTAAAACGCAGCCCGTCTGTTCCTAGTCATAGGACTAGGAACGGACGGGCTGCGTTTCACGTCGTCACACACACACACGAAAACGTTTATTCCACAGTCTAGATATGGACAGTATGGACCCTAAGGGGTGGTTTACACTTACCGATTTCCGTAAAAAAAACCTACCTACCCTTTTTATCATCGATTCGAGTCGAGAATCATTAGACTAGATACCTCCTTGAATTTGACCAGGATGCAAAGCGACAGCCTGATGTATTTGTAATCACCTTTTAAAACCTTTCATGTTAATACTCCACTCGATAGGTTTGGAAGAAAAAAATAATATGAACTCCATTATGTGGCGCTCAAAACCCGCCATATTTTACTGTTTCAAATTTTAATGTGATCAGTGACACTCGCCGCTAAGACGAATCTACTCAACTTGAGTATACCTCCTACCTATGCAAAAAATGTGAAGCCGAAATTGTGATAATAGTAATAATTGGATAAACTTACCAAAAGAACGACGCTTTCGAGGGGGTGCTGCTGGATTGTCTGGACTTGGTTTTGGAAAAGTTGTCCAAAAATTATACAAAAAATCGAAAAAGCCTAAATTCGTCCACGAATCGTCTTTCGTTCGAAGTGTGCTTGCCAGTCTGCCTTCACCTAAGAAACATTTGATTATTTCAGATTGTGTCTTCTTTTGAAGGAGGAGAGGCACCGCTCCTTCTTCTTGAAGGAGGCCTGTCAATGCTTATTAAGAGCGGCCAACCCGTCATACTTTTCATACAAACACTCGTACGTGATTATGCAGTTGTTACACATCTATCTTTGATGTTTTTGAACTAATTGTTATTTTGTGCACTATATCTAGGTTTCTATGGTAAACAAAATAAAAAATTGTAGAAAAAAATTCAGTATAAGCCTCCAAAAATTGCTGTTTTTCACA
Source organism: Eugnorisma glareosa (assembly GCA_947578425.1). NCBI lineage: Eukaryota > Metazoa > Arthropoda > Insecta > Lepidoptera > Noctuidae > Eugnorisma > Eugnorisma glareosa. Next base: position 16,835,224 of record OX387979.1, read on the forward strand.
AATTTTAACTGAACTTTGGCCGTTCATGATGTACTCATAAACTGTAAAAGTAAAGAAAACATCTCGATAGAAACCTTGCACATGTAATGGAGATTCCTAAAAACAAATATTTATTTCACACACTTGTAAGACTTATTTAAAAACACGTATTTCCTGGAACAAGTTTAACAAATTAACACTATTTTTCGTTCAATGTCATCGCGTTAGGCGGTATGAGGTGCGTGGGAGACGAGATGTGTGGGTTCGGGGCGGGGTAAGACGGGGGAATTGAAAGAAAATCGATTCAACAAGCTTTTCGACCATGCTCGCGTTGACGATAGACTGGCCGGGAAGGGCCCTATTAAGGATGATTCCTAAGTAAAAAAAAAAATGATTCTAGGTATTTAGTCCGTCAGTTAGATAAGAATAGAGTGTAGAATAATAAGAGAATAATAATAATAATAACCCCACCGCTGTATCTCTACGTTGACGTCGTGGTGGGGCTTGCGTGCTCCGATGAGCCCTAAGTTTGTGCCGGTAGGGTTTACTTTGCCGAGACAGGTCTAGGGTGAGGGGCCAGACTAAGAGAGATACAATCCAAGCCAAGGTCGCACATGCCGAGGGCTGCATGGTTATAGGAGAGGTTAGTCGCTAGTGTGCCAACTCTGGATAATAGGGGACCTCCAGTTTTATTCTCCCTTGCCGCAGTGAACGCAGGGCTCTGCTGTGGTCGACTTTTTAAGTCCCTAGCTACTCGTGGGAACAACATGAATACCAGATCAAAAACAAAAAAAATACTTCAGGCAAATCTGCCTCACATAGATGACGAAACTTCACAACCATCTTCGCCATCGCCTTCATCTCTTTTTCCATCAATTCCTTCATCATCACAATCCTTTCGCGTCACACCTTCACGCCTTCTTCGTAATCAATAAGTACACAGACAGCGGATGTTGTACAGGAGACAAATTTTGTCGACGATACTGTACCCTCCGCTAAAGCTGCAACAAGTCGTAGGAAATGGAGCATTGAAATGAATAAATTCATCCTACGCACCTATCTTCACCTTACTAATATGGAAACAGACAAAAATGCATACTTAACACCGCTTCACACTAAGTTCTTAGAAAAATACCCGGCTATGCAAGTCAGCCGACAAAGAATAGGTGACCAACGTAGAGCCATAGTACAGAAAAAAATATTACCACAAGACACAATAGATCAGATATATGAGGAAATCAGAGCCGAACTACAAATGATACACACTCAAATACAGCAACACTCTACACAACCTATTACACAATCCGGCCAACGCATGAGATGGACGAAAGAATACAATGAAACACTAATTAGAATATACTTCACTGCCGCACAGTTAGAAACAAATAAAACAGCCTATAGAAAAAAGTTACAGGAGGAATTCATAAATAAATATCCAGAATTAGCGCATATAACAGAGCAAAGATTGTCTGATCAAGTGAGAGCGATTATAAATAATAAATATATACATAACGACAGATTAAAAGAAATTAAAAACCAGGTAGCTTCAGAACTAAGATATAGTAACACTAACACACAAAATATTGAAGACATAAATCATGATCACTGGAACACACAAACCCAAGACGACTCAGAACAACCTGCTACAAATACTAATTTCTCTGATACACCTATTAATGCTCTTACGAAAAATACAATCTTAAACAATAGCACAGACACTAACATCGTATCTCAGACCGTCGTAAATATAGATGACGAAAATTTCTTTTATAATATTGATGTTGGTCAATTTGGAACTACGCAAATTAATTTTGATACTACTCCAGAAACCGACCAAGAAATTGAATCCACATTTCATCAAGCTCAAATAAACTTTAATTGCACACATCCCACTAATAGACCATACATCCCCAAGCAGAAGACTTCTCGAAAGTTTTCTGCCATAGTTTCTTACATAAATACTGTCATTCTTCCTAAGCATGTAAATGCCGACACCGAATTCATCAAATTGCAGACCATAATTTACTGTGCAGCATGGACGGCAGCTACATGCAACGGGGCTAAAATATCAGACCCTACCCAAAATAAGCGCCACCCATATACACAGAGAAAATCAAAATGGCAAATCAGATTAGAAAAGAAGATTGAAAATCTAAGAGCAAACATAGGTAGGCTGACACATTTCATGAATGGTTGTAGAAGTCAAAAATTAATATCTGCAGTAGAAGAAATAAAGATAAAATACCAGCTACACGCACAACACGAAAACCCAAACACAGAAATAGCAAACTTTTTAGACACTTTAAAACAAAAATTAAGCGCTGCATCGAGTAGACTTAAAAGGTACTTAACATGCACGAATTGTAAAGTCCAAAATACGAAATTTATCAACGAAAAAATATTTTATAGGAATCTTACATCTAATAACAAAGACACCACTAACCAAAGTCTAGAAACACCTACATCCTAAACACTATGAGAATTTTGGGCTAACATTTGGGAAAAATAGTCCCCATTGTTCTCTCATCTACTGGTATTATACCAAAATCTGTCACACAAAGCCTCAACACACTACAGATGCCTAATCACACACTTTACATGCTGCAAAAAACTACCATTCTCAACACTTGTCGAATCACCCGAAAGTTTCTGACTTCATTTACATTATCATCCACTTTCTCTATCTAAATTTCACCTTACATCCTTGGTTCAGACCCGCGTGTAAGGTTTCTTGGCCTCTCTTGAATGAGAAGAAACATAAAGAACAACTAATAATAATCTGTGGCTCGGATGTCAAATTGACGTGACATAAAATTTTCTGAAACCATTTTAATTTAATAATTTTACCACATTTCCATAACAAAACGGATTATAAATAACGAAACAATGAGAAAAAAAGCATTATCAAAATAAAACGAAACACGACAGGAATGTACGAATAATGAAAATATAAGAAAATCAATGCCATAAAACTAAAATGTCATAAGATGCTGACCAGAAGCCGAGCCAAACAACAGGCACACCCACCATCTCCGGGCTCGTCGCTCAGCTCCGCCTCGCAGCCGCCGGGACGCGCCACATCCGTAAGCATCGTGTCACCGGTCGCTGCAGTTGCGTCGAGCTCGAGCGACGAGTTTTTCTCCCCACCGTCGACACCACCACCACCATCGCCTCGACGACAAGGAAAAGGACGGCCACCAGCGGGCTTGGGACTTCGACGCCAACCGGCCCCGAACAGGGTCCTCGCTGCCGGTGGAAATGTGTCGCGCGTGCGATGGACTCCTTCCATAAATGAGAATGTCATGCGCGCATATTATGGGGCTACAGAGGGAGGAAACAACCTGACTGCGTACCGTGTTCGGATGCTCTCTCTGTTTCAGGTGCTTGAGCCAGCTGTCAAAACGTGTCGGCGCAACGACTGTCGGATCAGGTGCGAGTCATCCAGCGTAATCGTATGTTGGATGACACCGTACTTGATCGCTTGCGGACTGAAATGCAGAGTAGCCATGTCATTGCCACGCCGTCGCAGGCTGTGGTCCCACCACAGTCTACCATAATACCAAATCGCGGTAACGACGTCAGTGATGACATGGTTACTAAAGTATGTACCCAGTGCAATGAGGAAATGAGGAGTGCTTTGGAAGATGCGATTCGGAAATATCGGTCCACCCGCCGTTTATACCTACGAATACGGTTTGCCCATGCCTCGAGAGAGAGAGTAGTCTCGAGGACTGATATCAGTCCCCGAGAACGCCCGCCTCACAAAACGCATCACTCTAGGGCGAGTATTGCCCTCCCTGAATCAGATCAGTTTGCCAATAAGTCGCTCGTTTGCGACAAGGACGACAAAACTCAAAAAAATTGTATTTTTCGACGTTGCGTTGTTTCTACATAAAATGAGGAAAGTAAGTATAAAATTAAATAATGAAATACGTAGAATAAAACTTTAATCTTTTGATAAAAAGTTTATATGCAAAAAAATATTGGCAATAAATTGTTTTTTTTTTAGTCTAACTTTAAAAAACACTGTCCTGTATTTCTTATTTTTTGAGTTATGTCATTATTGTCGCAAACAAACGAAGTGCTCTGGCCCCTGGCTCTGGAAGGTGGGTTTATAGGGCTTGGGAGCGACCGGACCAAGGTGTGGCTGACACCGCCTGCCGGATGATGATGTCATGTGTTCGTTCTGGCGCAGCATCTAGTCGGTGCCTGTTAGCCATACCGAGGATGAATGGACCCGGGAGGTCGAGCGTGCGTGCGATCCAGTACAAGAAATGGGGCAATCACTATCTGCCCCCAAGACGTAGTTCGTGCAGTCCGTCCGTTGCCTAACTGGAAATCTCCAGGGCCGGATGGGCTGGACAACTTCTGGATTAAATGGTTTACAAGGTCGCACGCTCGCCTGGCGACCCTGTTCCAGTCAGCCTTAGAGTCAGCGTCGCTGCCCGAGTTCCTGACAACAGGTATAACCCACCTGCTCCATAAATCGGGTAGTACTGCAGAACCCAAAATTATAGACCGATTACCTGTCTTCCGACAGTCTATAAAGTTCTTACATCCATTTTGAGAGCTAAAATTAACAAACACATTGATGATAATTCTATCATGTCCGCTTCTCAAAATGGATGTAGGAACGGGTCCCGCGGTACTAAGGAGCTACTCCTCATTGATATGGCTATTAGTCAACAGGTTCGCCGTTCCCGAAGGGATCTGTCAAAATGTTGGATAGATTATAAGAAGGCCTATGACTCGGTGCCACATACATGGCTCATGAGGATGCTAGAGTTGTATAAAGTAGATGCAACTCTACGCACCTTCCTGATGTCGTGTATGGGGCAATGGAGGACAGTCCTTCGCTATCCAGGATGTCGGCAAATCGAGAGGAATAGTGAACCGATAAGGATAGAGCGAGGTATATTTCAGGGTGATAGTTTGAGTCCACTTTGGTTCTGCTTAGCCTTGAATCCTCTTAGCACGCTGCTGGAGGATTCAGGTCTAGGCTATCGGTTGAGGAGAGGTGGTCAAGTTATATCTCACCTCCTTTAATCTAATTTGGTGTGGGCAAATGTGCGGTTATGCATGTAAAACGAGGGAAGATTGTGGAATCTGTGGGAACCCAGCTCTCGGATTCCATAAATCTTAGATCCCTCTCAGCAACCGAAACCTATAAGTATTTGGGTATGTCGGAAGCGCTGGGCATCAATGTTGCTGACATGAAGCAATCGCTAAAGGAGCGCTTCTTTGGCCGCCTGAAAAAAGTATTTAATAGTCTTTTAGCGGGCGGAAATAAGGTGCGTGCCTTCAACGGTTGGGTCATGCCGGTTTTGATGTACTCTTTCGGCTCAATACGCATACTCAAATGGTCTCAAACAGAGGGGTCGAGGCTTTTTAAACGCTAAGACTCCACAATCGCGAGATATGCAGTCTCAGGGAATATTTCCTAGAAGCCGACGTCGGGATGCATTGAAATGTGGTCGCGGTGGACAAGGGCCTCACCCCGCTCTCCTTGAGTAAAGAGAACTGGCAATTATGGATGAAGTTATGATGACGAATAACTAACGGAGATTTATTGTGAAGGACGGCACGGTTGACATATGTCGGGCATGCCACCGTCCAGGTGAATCGATTGATTCACCTGGACGGTGGCATGCCCGACATTCGTCACATTCTCTCCGGGTGTTCTCGTTTGGCTAACGGAGAGTACTTGCATAGACACAACCTTGTAGCCAGGATTATCCATCAGCAACTTGCTCTTAAATACAACCTTGTGGAATCGGAAGTACCGTACTATAGGTATGTGCCCGACCCAGTTCTCGAAAATGGCAATATCACATTGTACTGGGATCAATCCATCATCACTGAAAGGATTATTCTAGCCAATAAGCCTGATATAGTGGTGGTGGATCGATCAGACCGGCGCGCAATGATTATTGACATAACGGTCCTGCATGATGAGAACCTCGTGAAAGCCGAGAAAGATAAGCAAATAAAATATCTTGACTTGGCTCGCGAGGTGTTCGACATGTGGGATGTGGACTCAGCGATCATTGTGCCGGTAGTCGTATCAGCCCATGGCTTAATTGCTAAGAGCCTCGATGAATACCTGAGGAGGCTCTCGTTAGGCAGCTGGATCAAGGGCTTGATTCAGAAAGCAGTACTCCTGGACACGGCTCGTATTGTTAGGAGGTTCCTCTCTCTGGAGCCCTCACCGCCGGTAGCTTGGACTCTGATCCCGATACCGGTGGGCAACAATGTTTTATATTTTTAAATGTGTTTATATTGTTTTTTTATACTTGAGAAATATTTAAAAATGTAAATAATTTGTATAAAAGTTAAATAAAGAAAAATAATAATAATAAACAAATTTGAAAAATACGTAATTTATTACGTATATATTTGGAAATATCACTGTTTTTTGCCTGTAGTTCTGTGTCCTATGTAAATCTGAAATCAAATTCTCTAAATAAATTAAAACCTCCATAATTAAGCAGAAATATGAAGAAATACCCGAAAAAAATCGCAATGAATGACCGATGTCATGAAAAAGACACAAATTTTGATAATGCACATAAATGTTTGGATGAATAACGATGATCAAATATGATAACGAGAGCAGCAGCAGTACGACGTACACGCCCACCAACCCCGGGTTCGTCGCTCAGCTCCGCCTCGCCGCCGCCGGAATACAGCTCAGTCGTGAGTGCTGTGACACTGGCCGTGGTAGTTGCGTCGAGCTCGATCGACGAGTATTTCTCTCCGCCGACGTCGCCAACACCTGTGCGTCGGCAGGGGAGAGGCCGGCCACCGAGAAGCTTGGGACTTAGGGGCCATCCGGCCCCCAGCCGGGTCCCCGCTGCCGGTGTTTGTGTGCAGCGCATGAAATGGACTCAATCAATAAACGAGAACGTCATGCGCGCATACTACGGGTCTACTGAGGGGGGAACTTACCTCACTGCGTACCGTGTTAGGATGCTGTCTCGGTTCCAGGAACTTGAACCAACCGTCAACGTCTCGGCCCAACGACTGTCGGATCAGGTGCGGGTCATCCAACGCAATCACATGTTGGACGACGCCGCACTTGATAGGCTACGCTCAGATGTACTGAGCAACCCTATCGACTTAGCTCCGGCACAAACCGCGGTGCAAGCGTTAGCTATTGACGCAACCCCACCGCGGTGAAACCCTGCTGTTGTAGAGGAGGATGATAGGGTTGCCACGGTAAGTAGCCAGTGCAACGACCGATTGAGGAGCGCACTGGAGGATGCGCTTCGCGAGTATCGATCCACTCCTACCGAACTTAGGCCCCGATTAACACGGTTACCCTGCATAATAAAAATAGGGCGTTGGTGTGTGCCCTGGACTCGCAACTCAAGAATCTTTTCGAGAGTAGCGAGAACCTCGTTGATGCACATTCGATCCTGTACTGTGGGGCTGTTGCGGCATGTCGAGTAGCTTATATAAGTCAAGTTCCCAAATTGTTACGTAGCTACTCGACCAAAACTAGTCGTACCATCCTGGCAGCGCAGGATCGAGCGTCGTATCCACGAGGCCAGGGTACTCATTGGCAAACTATACTGCTTCTGGGAGGGTAATACTCGACCACGTGTGATGCGCTTTGTGAGGCGGGCATTCTCGGGGACTGAAATCAGTTCTCAAGAATTCATGTCCCGTGTTACAGAGCGCATCGACTTCCTGAAGCAGAAAGTTTATGCATGGGCGAACCGTATTCGGCGGTATAAGCGGCGGGTTGATCGGTACTCACAGAATCGCATGTTCCAGAGCGATGAGAGGTGGTTGTACAGAGCTTGGGAGCGACCCGAGCAAAATATGACGGACGTGTGCCGCCCGGATGATGCCACCACAAGTTCTTTCTGGCACAGCATCTGGTCGGTGCCCGTCCGTCATACTGAGGCTGACTGGATGCGTGATGTCGAGCAAGTGTGTGAACCTATCCCAGAAATGGAACCAATTGGAATTACACCTTTGGATGTAGCCGGAGCAGTTCGTCCGTTACCGAACTGGAAATCACCGGGACCGGACGGACTGCACAATTTCTAGCTCAAATGGTTTAGTAGTTCACACACTTGCCTGGCATCTCAATTTTAGTCATCCTTAGAGTCTGGGTCTGTACCGCAGTTTTTAACAACAGACGTTACCCACCCGCTGCATAAGTCAGGTAGTCCTGCGGAACCCAAGAATTATAGACCGATCACGTGTTTGTCGACGGTCTATAACCTTCTTACATCCATTTTGAGAGCGAAAATTAATACACACATTGACAAAAACTCCATTATGTCTGCCTCTCAAAATGGAAGTAGGAACGGGTCCCGCGGTACTAAGGAGCTACTCCTCATCGACATGGTCATTAGCCAACAGGTTCGTCGATCCCACAAGGATCTGTCGACATTTTGGATAGATTATAAGAAGGCCTACGACTCGATTCCACATACATGGCTCATGAGGGTGCTTTTTTTTTTTTTTTACCGATTGAAATCATCAAATAACCCCTCCCGCTCTGCGCTGAGCAGGAGGGAGTGTCAGACTTTTACTGACTAAAACCCATCCATGTTCCTTCCTTTGCCCTTTGTGTTCCAGGGTCGCGGTATCTCTTTCGAACAGTCCCGCAACCTCATGAGGGTGCTGGAGTTGTACAAGATAGATGCAACTCTACGCGCCTTCCTTGAGTCGTGTATGGGGCAATGGAGGACGGTCCTTCGATATCCAGGATGTCGACTGTATGGATTAAACGGGGAATATTCCAGGGCGACAGTTTGAGTCCACTTTGGTTCTGTCTAGCCCTGAATCCTCTAAGTACATTGCTGGAGGATTCAGGTCTAGGCTATCGGTTGAGGAGAGCTGGTCAGGTCATATCTCACCTTCTTTACATGGATGATCTGAAACTCTTTGCCCCCAACAAATTGCAACTGATGGAGCTACTGAAAGTAACTGAAACTTTTAGTAGCGCCATCAGGATGGAATTTGGTGTGGACAAATGTGCAGTCACGTATGTAAAGCGAGGGGAGATTATGGAATCCGAAGGAATTCAGCTCTCGGATTCCATACACCTGAGATCCCTCTACTCATCCGAAAGCTATAAATATTTGGGTATTTCGGAAGCGTTAGGCATTAACGTAACTGACATGAAGCAATCGTTGAAGGAGCGCTTCTTCGGTCGCCTGAAGAAGGTATTAAATAGCCTTTTTTCCGGCGGGAACAAGGTGCGCGCCTTCAACGGTTGGGTCATGCCGGTTTTAATGTACTCTTTCGGCATACTCAAATGGACTCACACCGAACTCGATACCCTGGATAGGAGAGTCCGTACACTGCTGACTGCGAACCGGATGCATCACCCACGATTTTCGGTGATGAGACTGTATATCCCACGGAAGTGCGGGGGTTTAGGCTTTTTAAACGCGAAGACGCTCCACAACCGCGAGGTATGCAGTCTCAGAGAATATTTTTTAAAAGCCGAGGTGGGTATGCACCGAGATGTGGTCGCAGTGGACAAGGGCCTCACCCCGCTGTCCATGGCTAAAAAGAACTGGCGCAAACCTGTAGTACTTACTACCGATGACCACAAGGAAGTATGGCAAGGCAAGGAGCTTCACGGGCGCTTCTACCGGGCTCTTCATGGGCCCGATGTAGATTTTCTAGCATCCGTGTCCTGGCTACGTTTCGGTGACCTCTTTAGGGAAACTGAAGGTTTTGTCTGAGCGATTATGGACGAAGTTATGTTGACGAACAACTACCGGAAATTTATTATGAAGGACGGGACGGTTGACGTGTGTCGGGCATGCCACAGTCCGGGTGAGTCCATCAGACATATTATTTCTAATTGTTCTCGTCTGGCTAACGGCGAGTACTTGCACAGGCATAACCAAGTAGCCAGGATTAATCACCAGCAACTTGCCTTGAAATATAAAAAGTTGTGGAATCTGAGGTGTCGTACTACGAGTATGTGCCCGACCCAGTTCTCGAGAAAGACCATGTCACGCTGTACTGGGATCGGTCTATCATCACTGAACTTTAGTATTAAACGAAAAAAAGACTAAATGCATTAGATTTGCTTTACCGAATGTTAAAAGTAGTAATTGTGATATAATATTGAATAAAGAGAAACTTGAATTCGTAGATAAAACGGTTTTCCTGGGGATTACGCTTGATTCAAGGCTACAATGGAGTTCTCATTTAACGTCTCTTGCCGGGCGGCTAAGTTCAGCAGCATATGCTATTAGAAAAATCCGTCAATTTACAGATGTTGATACCGCTAGACTGGTCTATTTTAGTTACTTTCATAGTATAATGTCTTATGGCATTTTGTTATGGGGACGAGCTGCAGACATTCACTCAATATTTATTCTGCAAAAAAGAGCCATCAGAGCTATATATAATCTTCGTAGGTGCGATTCTCTAAGGGAACTGTTTAAGGACATTAACATCATGACGGTACATTGTCAATACATCTACGAAAACATAATGTACGTAAGAAAAAATCTGCATCTTTTTAGTAAAAGAGGTGACAGACACAGTTACAGTACTAGAAATAGAGACCAATTAGTTCAGCCGGGCTTCAGACTCGCTAAAGTAGATTCATCTTTCATGGGGTACTGTTTGAGATGCTATAATAAAATTCCACAAAGTATTCTTGAACTGAATGAGACGAAATTTAAAACATGCATTAAACGCACACTATGTAAGCAAGCATATTACAAGTTGGACGATTATATCGCTGACAAAAATGCTTGGCTCAATGCCGGTCCTGCTCCACAAGGACAGGGACGCATAAATTGATAACATTAAATAGTATTGTTGGAGCTGCTGAAGATTGTACAACTATCTTTGCATTGTATAGATTCAATATCTTTAGTATTATATAAAGCCCATATTGTGTGAGTGCTATGTACTAAAGAGCTATCGTTCACTGGAAACCTACGTCCTTTCCCGACTTGAATGTGCCCTGGCGGTTGAGAGTATGTCATGCTCACTCAATGTCTCGCTGATGGTGGCGCGTGTGTCGGATCATTTAGTTCCCTTCAAAATGGTTGAGTTGAATGGTGCTGATCCATGCGTCATGTTCGTGAACGGGCGCTGTCAGTTGTGACTGGTCATCTCTTAGTTGCCACGGCTTATTTGAATTAATTATTTTAATTTTTTTTTAATTGTCTTTTTTGTGTTTACTATGGACACTTTTAACGTGCACATCTTGCTACATCGTTCTCACATAATGTACCATCTCAATATGAATGATGTAACCAAGGTTTTGTAACAATATGCTGATTTAAAAGAGTGTCCATGGAGTTTCTTGCCCGTTCTTCTCCATAGAGATCTACGCTAGGGAATGGGCAACTACAGTACTTTCACAGTTTTTATGCCTTGTGACTGGGACTGTAGCTACATTTCATTGTTATCTTTGTTTCGACAGTTCAAAAGTGCCTGTAACTGGCCTACTTGAAATAAATGCTTTGATTTTGATTTTGATTTTGATTTTGACTGACAGGACTATTGTCGCCAATAAGCCTGACATAGTGGTGATAGACCAATCAGCGCGCCGCCTAATGATAATCGATGTTACCATCCCACATGACGAGAACCTCGTGAAAGCTGAGAAAGAGAAACAAATGAAATATCTCGATGCACACAACGTTGTCGACATATGGAATGTGAACTCGGCTATCATTGTGCCGATTGTTGTGACGGCCAATGGCCTTATAGCCAAAAGCCTCGACGAACATCTCTCGAGGCTCTCCTTAGGCGGTTGGATCAAGGGCCTGATTCAGAAAGCAGTACTCCTCGATACGGCTCGCATTGTGAGGAGGTTCCTGTCTCTGGAGCCCTAACCACCGGTAGCTTGGACCCTGCTCCCGATACCGGCGGACCATTTTTTATATTTTTAAATGTTTTTTTAATATTAATTTGTTTAGAAATATTTAAAAATGTATTTTATATTTATATATATAAAGGAGATACTAATAATAATCTGTGGCTCGTATGTCAAATTGACGTGACATAAAATTTTCTGAAACCAATTTAATTTAATATTTTTACCACATTTCTTCAACAAAACAGTTTAAATAACAAATTAATGAGAAGAAGAAAAAAAAACTTTATCAAAATTAAACGAAACCACCGGAATATACCAAAAATGGAAATACCTAAAGGAAAATCAATGCCATAAAACGTCATACTATTAAGATGCTGACCAGAAGCCGAGCCAAACAACAGGCACACCCACCATCTCCGGGCTCGTCGCTCAGCTCCGCTTCGCAGCCGCCGGCCGGGACGCGCCACATCCGTGAGCACCGTGTCGCCGGTCGCTGCAGTTGCGTCGAGCTCGAGCGACGAGTTTTTCTCTCCGCCGTCGACACCACCACCACCATCGCCTCGACAACGAGGAAGAGGACGGCCACCAGCGGGCTTGGGACCTCGACGCCAACCGGCCCCGAACAGGGTCCCCGCTGCCAGTGGAAATGTGTCGAGCATGCGATGGACTCATTCCATGAACGAGAATGTCATGCGCGCATATTATGGGGCTACAGAGGGAGGAAACAACCTGACCGCGTACCGTGTTCGGATGCTCTCTCTGTTTCAGGTGCTTGAGCCAGCTGTCAACGTGTCGGCGCAACGACTGTCGGATCAGGTGCGAGTCATCCAGCGTAATCGTATGTTGGATGACACCGTACTTGATCGCTTGCGGACTGAAATGCAGAGTAGCCATGTCATTGCCACGCCGTCGCAGGCTGTGGTTCCACCACAGTCTACCATAATACCAAATCGCAATAACGGCGTAAGTGATGACATGGTTACTAATGTAAGTACCCAGTGCAATGAGGAAATGAGGAGTGCTTTGGAAGATGCGATTCGGGAATATCGATTCAAGCCAGCCGACCTTAGGCCACGCATACCTCGTTTGCCCATGGATAGGATGGAGATTGTCTTGATTCTGAAGTTTTTCTGCATAAGTCACGTGCCCAACCGCTGACGCGGTAGCGAACAGCGATCGACTTTTATTTAGTAAACACAGAAAATATTGTAGATCAATGGTGTCAATGATACAGTATGTGTTTTTTTTTTCCAAAATCAAAGGGTTCGATTCCCGGCCAGGAAGGCCTGTTGCGCTTGTTCCAATAATATCCAAGATATTTGCAAAATACATTTACGCTCATATTTATAAATACCTAGATAAACAAAACATTTTGACAGAGGAACAAAAAGGTTTTCGGAAAGGTAAAAGTATCAATTTAGCCATCTATGATTTTTTAAACAATGTGTATATGAATGTTGACAAAAGAATACCTGTGTGCTCGATATATTGTGACATGACTCAAGCCTTCGACTATGTTGACCATAATATTTTGTTTAGTAAACTAGACGCCTACGGCATTCGAGGTAATGTCTTAAAGTTGAATCTTATTTAAAACACAGGAAACAGTACGTTGAAGTATCTGAAGTAGATTTTAAATCTAAATGTCAACGTATCTACAAATCTAATATTCGAACCCTTACATATGGCGTACCCCAGGGCAGTGTTTTGGGACCACCTCTATTTATAATCTATATAAATGATATGCCGAAAGTTACAAGTCACCCTATGTCACTATTTGCTGATGATAGCACTGTGACCATTAATAGCACAAACGCTGAAACCTATTATGACGAAATAAGTAAGACAATCACCTCCATAGTGCAATGGTTAGAAAACAATAATTTAAAGATAAATATAGAAAAGACGAAATTAACGATGTTTAGCCAACGATCAGACACAAATATGAGTATATACTATGATAGTAGTGATGTGTCCCTCACTCATGAGGTGCCTCATTTGAGGTACTCGTGATCGCAAATTGAAAGAGTTACTCGAATTTCAATATTGAACCACCTCACTCGTTCCCTCGTTCTCACTTACAAAGTCAAATTGACAATTTGACATTGTTATTGACGCGAGTCGCGATGACTCGCGCGCGCGTGAATGATTATTGAGGGATCGAATCGAGTGAGCGAATGAACGAATTTATAGAATGAGTGAGGTGAAGTCATGAGGTGAGGATTTTGGTATGTACTGTACAATGAATTTGGTCGACGTACCCGTACCGTAACGACGTAATTGTCTCAACAATTCACTTTTTACGATTCACGACACGTGCACCTCCAAGGTCAAGATAGGTAAACTAACATTAAATTATTACTTAAAACGAAATATGGAGAAAATATTTTTTATTCTACTATTACCTACTATGAACTCTAAACGTTAACTATGAACTCTAAAAACATAAGCATTAGATTGGTAATCAAGTGTCATTGATTCGTTTCATTTGGCGGTCAAAACTTCAAGAGCGAAAGAAAATTATGTGTGTGAGGGAGACGTATAAATCGGAATCGTGAGTACTTATGAGTCGACACACCCCCTCGCCGCGCTGCCTCGGACTATCGGCTATTCGCCTGAATTCGGCGCAGTTCGGCTCGCTCTCGGCTCGTGAGGTGAATACGCCGTTGTACGACTCCTCGCCTCAAATGAGGTGTACCTCGTGAGGACCTCGCGAGATAAAATGAGGTACTCCCTCAACCTCATTTAAAAATGATGAGTTACCCATCACTATATGATAGCCAACGCATAACACAAGTAAACACATCTAAGTTCCTAGGATTAACAATTGATAATAAATTAGATTGGAAAACACACACGGAGGAGCTAACCAAACGAATTAGTAAGTCTGCTTATACATACATATACAAACTTACCTCAGTTATGAGTGTGGACGCTTTAATCACAGCATATCATAGCTTGGTGGGTTCAAAGGCCAACCCTAAGTTGTTTGAAAAAATGTCGGAAATTAATAACCGAAGTCGAAGGGATAACAGTAGCTTATGCGTAAGAAGGTCCCACACAGCATTAATGTATAAGAGTGTTTTTTGCATGGCACCAGTCATATTCAACCACTTACCACGGCCAATCAAAGAATTGAATTTAAGCTTATTTAAGAAACGGCTAAAAACCTTACTGGTGAACAAAGCATATTACAGTATTTCGGAGTTCTTAACAGACAAAAATGTAATGATGGAAACTTGACATGCTACTTATGTATTGTTTGTCCTTGTCAATAAATTTGTATTGTAATTGTTGACATTAGTATTGTATATTGACATTAGTATTGTATTTTGACATTAGTATTGAGAGACATTGTGTTATTATTGTTTTCAGTCTATGTCTTGAAATTTTATTGACATTTTTATTTTTTTGTATTATTTAGATATATTTTTATTGACAATGATTTGTGTTGTCATTTATTATTAATTAATTTTTGTATGCGATTCTTTATAATTATTTTATTTTTTATTTTTTTACATTTGTACGCTCTATGGCATAACATAGCGCACTCTTTATTACCTTGATACCATTATTATTGTACCTATGTTAAACAAATGAATAAATGACTTATGACTTATGAATATTGTTATTTCAAAAATCCAATGATGCAGTTTTAGTTGTCATCAAAATCAGGCTTGAGACTCCTTTGAGCATTTTTCGCTATTCCTCATAGTTTCGGATTTGGCCATCCACGCCCACTTGGAAAATTCACCCTGTATATGTTTAGTTTTTTTTTACCATTCAAGACAGGTTATCATAAACCAATTAACACAGTACGAAAAAAAAACACTATATAGTTTTGCGGGAATCGAACCCGTGACACTAAGCGCCGCAGTCAATCACTCAGCCACTGCGCCAAATCAGCCGCCACATTGCATTTGTGCTGAATCTTCTGCTGGCCCAACTCCGCAAGGACCGCAATATAGGTAGGTACTTTATTTTTATTTTTAAACCGTTGCGCATTCTTAAAATTTGTCCTGCATTTTTTTGTGGGTCTGTTTACAAACATTTAAACTCACAAACACAAACAGCCAGACCCGCAACACCTACCTGTAGGCCATTACAAAAATTTATTCGTGCGGGAATGGAAACCGATACACGCAGTGCAGCAGCCATTCGCTCAGCTACTACTCCAACGATGCCGTCTTATAGCTGTGGCTTCCTCGGGCATATCTGGTACTTTGCCTAACGGTGGCCGGACTGCACATTCCCTTTTCAAATTGCCGATGAATCTTATAAGCGAAGTCCGATTTCTGTATGATTGGTCCAAAGCAAATGTAACCCACATTATATGGAGCTAATAGCATGTTTTGTAGCATCTTAATACTAACCGGAATCAAACTTGGAGTAATCTGCCTTTGTTAGCAAAATAATTATTGGCTTGTTCTCTGCCATGGCACCTAAAGGAAAAAAACAATAAGTAAGGATCGATCGTGTATTGTAAAGTGATTCAGACAAAGCGAAGCTAAGTTTACGTGTGTAGCTTAGCCGTCTGCTAGCTTACTGTCCCACTGCTGGGCAAAGGCCTCTTCTCAACAGAGAAGGCACGAGCTTGCTCAAGACGGGTTTACGATTTCAGACTTTTATAAGTCCAGGTTTCCTCACGATGTTTTCCTTCACCGATGTCTGTGATGTCCAAGATAAGCTTAGGAAGAACATATGAATTGAAAAAGTCACATTGGTACTTGCTCGGATTTTAAACCGCAACCTCATGCATTAGAGGCGAGGCCTTAACCTCTGGGCCATCACGACATTCAACGGTTACTAAAACATAATTATAATACTATTTATATTACATTTATAATAAATGTTAATTAGAAATAAGCCTCTACGATACTGCAAAACATACAATATATTTAGAAAAGGAGATTACAGTACAATAAAAATAGAAGTTATTAAAAAAACTTAAAACCGTCTTTCTTTTCAGTTTTGGACACACAGTTGGGTTTTAAATTTTTTGAATACCTTTTTAGTATTTCCATCGTTTTAGTTTAGTATAGATGAAAACAAGCACATTTTTATATTAAATAAAAGCTGAAAGCAGGCGGGACCCATTCCATGTTTCTAATTTTAAATTCAAATGGGTTTCGCCTGCATCCAACTTTTGTTTTTATGATTTAAAATGTGCTTGTTTTCAGCTTTTCAGTTTTGGTCCCGCCGATAATTTTTCAATTTCAGCATTACGCACTACCACTTGATGTAGATAAATAGGCTAGCAGCGATATGCTAAGCAGCCCGCATCAGTATAAACACTAAACACAACATGTTGCCAACTCGCTATTTCAAAAACCTTTGCCAAATTCGTTTCAAATTGTTTTATTTCCGGTTGCAAATAATTTATTTAATTAATGTTTGTTGCATAAAGTTACACGCATTGGTACAAATTATACTATAAGTTAGTGAACTATTATTTGTAAGTGGTGATAAATTTCCATAACAGTTTTATTTGTTTGAAAAATGTTTTTTAATGATTATGGATTTTTTTAATAGAGGATTAAAAAAAAATGCCGTTTCCTTTAAAAGTGCAATAACCTACACGGTCAAAATATATGGAACGGTATTTTTTTTTTTAAATTACCGATGCGCAATTTCTATGTTTAGAACGATGTACTGAATCGTGGTAAGCATGGATATTATTTGATTGTTTCAAAATATTTCGGTGAACTTGTATTACCAGTGTTTTCATTTACTGTCGTATTGTCGTCGCCATCCTGTAGGTATACAGGCTGTCATTTTGCATCCTGGTCAAATTCAAGGAAGTATCTACACTAATGATTCTCGACTCGAAGAGATAGTAAAAACAGTAGGTTTATTTTTTATACACTTACCGATTTCCCGATTTAAGTACATATTAAAACGCAGCCCGTCTGTTCCTAGTCATAGGACTAGGAACGGACGGGCTGCGTTTCACGTCGTCACACACACACACGAAAACGTTTATTCCACAGTCTAGATATGGACAGTATGGACCCTAAGGGGTGGTTTACACTTACCGATTTCCGTAAAAAAAACCTACCTACCCTTTTTATCATCGATTCGAGTCGAGAATCATTAGACTAGATACCTCCTTGAATTTGACCAGGATGCAAAGCGACAGCCTGATGTATTTGTAATCACCTTTTAAAACCTTTCATGTTAATACTCCACTCGATAGGTTTGGAAGAAAAAAATAATATGAACTCCATTATGTGGCGCTCAAAACCCGCCATATTTTACTGTTTCAAATTTTAATGTGATCAGTGACACTCGCGCCGCCAAGACGAATCTACTCAACTTGAGTACCTCCTACCTATGCAAAAAAATGTGAAGCCGAAATTATGATAATAGTCAAAATCAAAATCAAAGCGTTTATTTCAAGTAGGCCAGTTACAGGCACTTTTGAATTGTCGAAACAAAGAACAATTAAATGTAGCTACAGTCCCAGTCACAAGGCATAAAAACTGTGAAAGTACTGTAGTTGCCCATTCCCTATCGTAGATCTCTGTGGAGAAGAACGGGCAAGAAACTCCATGGACACTCTTTTAAATCAGCAAATTGTTACAAAATCTTGGTCACATCATTCATGTTGAGATGGTACACTATGTGAGAACGATGTAGCAAGATGTGCACATTAAAAGTGTCCACAGTAAAAACAAAAAATTGTCTTTTTTATTTTTTTCCAAAAAATAAAAATAATTAATTCAAATAAGCCGTGGCAACTAAGAGATGTAATAATTGGATAAACTTACCAAAAGAACGACGCTTTCGAGGCGGTGCTGCTGGATTGTCTGGACTTGGTTTTGGAAAAGTTGTCCAAAAATTATACAAAAAATCGAAAAAGCCTATTTTCGTCCACGAAACGTCTTTTATTCGAAGTGTGCTTGCCTGTCTGCCTTCACCTAAGAAACATTTGATTATTTCAGATTGTGTCTTCTTTTGAAGGAGGAGAGGCACCGCTCCTTCTTTTTGAAGGAGGCCTTTTTTTTTTTTTTTTACCGATGGGAAATCATCAAATAACCCCTCCCGCTCTGGGCTGAGCAGGAGGGAGTGTCAGACTTGTACTGACTAAAACCCATCCATGTTCCTTCCTTTGCCCTTTGTGTTCCAGGGAAAGAAATAAATTAAATTTCTTATTTTAATTTTTTTTTTATTTATTTCTAATAAGATATTTTTTCTTTACATTTTATTTTTTAGAACTGTCAATGCTAATTAAGAGCGGCCAACCCGTCATACTTTTCATACAAACACTCGTACGTGATTATCAGTGGCGTGCAGTGGTTCTCCGCGGAAGGTAGGCCAGCCAAGCTAAGATGACCCTCAAAGTACTCACATCTATTGATATATTCACTTACCCTTCCGGGCCCACCGCACCCACCCCTGGTGTTTTTAGTAAGCGTATTTGAAACAACGCCATCTAGCTTAAATATCAGGAATTTCAATGGAATTCTGTCAATACAAGAACGAAGGATGTCGCTCCGCTACAAAAAAATCTAAAAAATAAAACAGAGTGCGCTGTAAACAAAAAAAAAGGTAGAGTTTTCTGACCGGAATATTTGAAAAACAAACCTTTAAAATAAGCCTATTAAAACCAAAGTTACAAATACAAGAACTCCGCATTAATCCAGGTTCAAATCACGATTTACTGACAATGCAAACAGAAGAAAGATTAATTTGAAATGACGATGAATTTTAGGTTAATTCTCGTAATTCGGGTACCTACACATCTTTCTTTGGACACAACTTGAATCTTATCATTAAACGATTGTGAATACTTACTGTTTTTAACTTTTAACAAACACACTAACAGCGCAAACTTCACAACAGAACACCATTTCTAAGTTAATAAACAAATACAACAAATAATATTTACACTACTATACGTTTCAAAACGAATTACAAACGTCAGATATTATAAAAATCAAAACACTGAAGATCGCGAAATAAATTTTGCTAGTCACATGAAACAAATATGGCTTCTAAGAAAAATACAATTGTTATTTTGTCGATAAAAAAACACTACCAAATATAATTGCATCACTGCATACCGTTTTAGCCGGATAATACTATGTGGGGCAGCCAATAAGTGGCCGGCTAGCCAGCTACACTCGCAGGAGTTTACGCCCCTATTTACTATGTGTGCCGTTCATATACACGAAAATAACGATCAGTGTGCGTAAATTTATCAATGGAAATTAGGCCGGCTGCGGCCTTGCCTAGACGGCCGGGAGCGAGCGTCGTAGTATTTATCAGTTACGTCACACGGCTGCGACAAGTTGCTATAAGTATTATAACAGGAGTTTTTTTATTTTTTATTAATATAGTTATAATAAATGCATTTGTTGCGTTGTTGGTAGGAATGGTAGGGTAGGCTAGGCCTAATTGCCTCTATGGACGGCACGCCCCTGGTGATTATGCAGTTGTTACACATCTATCTTTGATTTTTTTGAACTAATTGGTATATTGTGCACTATATTTAGGTTTCTATGGTAACAAAAAATAAAAAAATGTAGAAACAAATTCAGTATAAGCCTCTAAAAATTGCTGTTTTGCACAAATTTTAACTGAACTTTGGCCGTTCATGATGTACTCATAAACTGTAAAAGTAAAGAAAACATCTCGATAGAAACCTTGCACATGTAATGGAGATTCTTAATGACAAATATTTATTTCACACACTTGTAAGACTTATTTAACAACACGTATTTCCTGGAACAAGTTTAACAAATTAACACTATTTTTCGTTCAATGTCATCGCGTTAGGCAGAATGAGGTGCGTGGGAGTCGAGATGTGTGGGGTCGGGGCGGGGTAAGACGGGGAAATTGAAAGAAAATCGATCCAAGCTTTTCGACCATGCCCGCGTTGACGATAGACTGGCCGGGAAGGGCCCTCTTAAGGATGATTCCCAAGTAAAAAAAAATGGATTATAGGTATTTAGTCCGTCAGTTAGATAAGAATAGAGAATAGAATAATAAGAGAATAATAATAATAATAAAAGATGGCTGATGATGATAAATGATCTGAAACTCTTTGCCCCCAACAAATTGCAACTGATGAAGCTACTGAAAGTAACTGAAACTTTTAGTAGCGCCATCAGGATGGAATTTGGTGTGGACAAATGTGCAGTCATGTATGTAAAGCGAGGGGAGATTATGGAATCCGAAGGAATTCAGCTCTCGGATTCCATACACCTGAGATCTCTCTCCTCATCCGAAAGCTATAAATATTTGGGTATGTCGGAAGCGTTAGGCATTAACGTAACTGATATGAAGCAATCGTTGAAGGAGCGCTTCTTCGGTCGCCTGAAGAAGGTATTAAATAGCCTTCTTTCCGGCGGGAACAAGATGCGCGCCGTCAACGGTTGGGTCATGCCGGTTTTAATGTACTCTTTCGACAAATTCAAATGGACTCAGACCGAACTCGATACCCTGGATAGGCGAGTCCGTACACTGCTGACTGCAATCCGGATGCATCACCCACGATCATCAGTGATGAGACTGTATATCCCGCGGAAGTGCGGGGGTCGAGGCTTTTTAAACGCTAAGACGCTCCACAACCGCGAGGTATGCAGTCTCAGAGAATATTTTTTAAAAGCCGAGGTGGGTATGCACCAAAGAGAACTGGCGCAAACCTGTAGTACTTACTACCGATGACCGCAAGGAAGTATGGCAAGGCAAGGAGCTTCACAGACGCTTCAACCGCGCTCTTCATGGGCCCGATGTAGATTTTCTAGCATCCGTGTCCTGGCTACGTTTCGGTGACCTCTTTGGGGAAACTGAAGGTTTTGTCTATGCGATTATGGACGAAGATATGTTGACGAACAACTACCGGAAATATATTATGAAGCACGGGACGGTTGACGTGTGTCGGGCATGCCACCGTCCGGGTGAGTCCATCAGACATATTATTTCTGGTTGTTCTCGTCTGGCTAACGCCGAGTACTTGCACAGGCATAACCAAGTAGCCAGGATTAATCACCAGCAACTTGCCTTGAAATATAAACTTGTGGAATCTGAGGTACCGTACTACAAGTATGTGCCCGACCCAGTTCTCGAGAAAGACCATGTCACGCTGTACTGGGATCGGTCTATCATCACTGACAGGACTATTGTCGCCAATAAGCCTGACATAGTGGTGATAGACCGATCAGCGCGCCGCGTAATGATAATCGATGTTACCATATAGAAAGCTGAGAAAGAGCAACAAATGAAATATCTCGACTTGGCACACGAGGTTGTCGACATGTGGAATGTGAACTCGGCTATCATTGTGCCGATTGTTGTGACGGCCAATGGCCTTATAGCCAAAAGCCTCGACGAACATCTCTCGAGGCTCTCCATAGGCGGTTGGATCAAGGGCCTGATTCAAAAGGCAGTACTCCTCGATACGGCTCGTATTGTGAGGAGGTTCCTGTCTCTGGAGCCCTAACCACCGGTAGCTTGGACCCTGCTCCCGATACCGGCGGACCACTATTTTTTATATTTTTAAATGTTTTTTTATATTTTTAAATGTTTTTGTATATAATTGATTAAAGGAAATAATAATAATCTGTGGCTCGGATGTCAAATTGACGTGACATAAAATTTTCTGAAACCAATTTAATTTGATATTTTTACCACATTTCTTCAACAAAACGGCAACAAGCCGAGCCAAACAACAGGCACACCTACCATCTCCGGGCTCGCCGCTCAGCTCCGCCTCGCAGCCGCCGGGACGCGCCACATCCGTGAGCATCGTGTCGCCGGTCGCTGCAGTTGCGTCGAGCTCGAGCGACGAGTTTTTCTCCCCGCCGTCGACACCACCACCACCATCGCCTCGACGACGAGGAAGAGGACGGCCACCAGCGGGCTTGGGACCTCGAGGCCAACCGGCCCCGAACAGGGTCCCCGCTGCCGGTGGAAATGTGTCGCGCATGCGATGGACTCATTCCATAAACGAGAATGTCATGCGCGCATATTATGGGGCTACAGAGGGAGGAAACAACCTGACCGCGTACCGTGTTCGGATGCTCTCTCTGTTTCATGTGCTTGAGCCAGCTGTCAACGTGCCGGCGCAACGACTGTCGGATCAGGTGCGAGTCATCCATGTCATGTTGTCAGTCATGTTGGATGACACCGTACTTGATCGCTTGCGGACTGAAATGCAGAGTAGCCATGTCATTGCCACGCCGTCGCAGGCTGTGATTCCACCACAGTGTACCATAATACCAAATCGCAATAACGACGTAAGTGATGACATGGTTACTAATGTAAGTACCCAGTGCAATGGGGAAATGAGGAGTGCTTTGGAAGGTGCGATTCGGGAATATCGATTCATGCCAGCCGACCTTAGGCCACGCATACCTCGTTTGCCCATGCATAACAAAAATAGGGCGCTGGTGGCTGTTCTGGACTCGCAGTTGTCAAACTATTTTGATAACTGCGAAGACCTCATCGATGCTCATTCAATCCTGTATTGTGCGGCTGTAGCGGCATGTCGTGTAGCTCACGTCAAATTTTCTGATGACAGAGCTACACGACCTAAGCCAGCCGTACCAGCATGGCAGTACAGGATTGAACGACGTATTGGTGGGGCCAGAGCACTCATCGGCAAACTGATCTGCTTCAGGGAGGGCAATACACGCCCTAGAGTGATGCGTTTTGTGAGGCGAGCGTTCTCGGGGACTGATATCAGTCCTCAAGACTACATGTCCCGCGTCACAGAGCGCATCGACTTCCTGAGGCAGAAAGTGTATGCATGTGCAAACAGTATTCGTAGCTTAGGTATAAACGGCGGGTGGACCGATACACTCAGAATCGCAAATTCCAAAGAGATGAAAGGTGGGTTTATAGGGCTTGGGAGCGACCGGACCAAGGTGTGGCTGACATGCGCCTGCCGGATGATGATGCCATGTGTTCGTTCTCGCGCAGCATCTGGTCGGTGCCTGCTAGCCATACCGAGGATGAATGGATCCGGGAGGTCGAGCGGGCGTGCGATCCAGTTCAAGAAATGGGGGCAATCACCATATGCCCCCAAGACGTAGTTCGTGCAGTCCGTCCGTTGCCTAACTGGAAATCTCCAGGGCCGGATGGGCTGCACAACTTCTGGATTAAATGGTTCACAAGGTCGCACGGCCTGGCGACCCTGTTCCAGTCAGCCTTAGAGTCTGGGTCGCTGCCCGAGTTCCTGACAACAGGTATAACCCAACTGCTCTGCGCTTCTCAAAATGGATGTAAGAACGGGTCTTGTGGTACTAAAACTCTTTGCCCCCAACGATTTGCAACTGATGATCTACTGAAGGTAACTCAAACTTTCAGTAGTGCCAAGGAGATTGTGGAATCTGTGGGAACCCAGCCCTCGGATTCCATAAATCTTTGATCCCTCTCAGCAACCGAAACCTATAAGTATTTGGGTATGTCGGAAGCGCTGGGCATCAATGTTGCTGACATGAAGCAATCGCTAAAGGAGCGCTTCTTTGGCTGCCTGAAAAAAGTATTTAATAGTCTTTTATCAGGCGGAAATAAGGTGCGTGCCTTCAACGGTTGGGTCATGCCGGTTTTGATGTACTCTTTTGGCATACTCAAATGGTCTCAAACAGAACTAGACGCTCTGGATAGGAAGGTCCACACATTTTTGACGACATATCGAATGCATCACCCACGTTCTTCGGTTATGAGACTGTATATCCCGCGGAAGTGTGGGGGTCGAGGCTTTTTAAACGCTAAGACTCTCCACAATCGCGAGATATGCAGTCTCAGGGAATATTTCCTAGAAGCCGACGTGGGGATGCATCGAGATGTGGTCGCGGTGGACAAGGGCCTCACCCCGCTCTCCTTGGCTAAAGAGAACTGGCGCAAACCTGTAGTGCTTGACACTAACGACCGCAGGGAGGTATGGCAGAGTAAGGAGCTTCACGGACGCTTTTTCCGGGCCCTGCACGGGCCCGATGTAGACCTGTCAGCGTCCGTAGCCTGGCTACGTTCTGGGGACCTCTTCGGAGAAACCGAAGGTTTTGTCTGTGCAATTATGGATGAAGTTATGATGACGAATAACTACCGGAGATTTATTGTGAAGGACGGCACGGTTGACATATGTCGGGCATGCCACCGTCCAGGTGAATCAATCCGTCACATTATCTCTGGGTGTTCTCGTTTGGCCAACGGAGAGTACTTGCATAGACACAACCTTGTAGCCAGGATTATCCATCAGCAACTTGCTCTAAAATACAGACTTGTGGAATCGGAAGTGCCGTACTATAGGTATGTGCCCGACCCAGTTCTCGAAAATGGCAATATCACATTGTACTGGGATCAATCCATCATCACTGACAGGACTATTTTAGCCAATAAGCCTGATATAGTGGTGGTGGATCGATCAGAGCGGCGCGCAATGATTGTTGACATAACGGTCCCGCATGATGAGAACCTCGTGAAAGCCGAGAAAGATAAGCAAATAAAATATCTTGACTTGGCTCGCGAGGTTGTCGACATGTGGGATGTGGACTCAGCGATCATTGTGCCGATAGTCGTATCAGCCCATGGCTTAATTGCTAAGAGCCTCGATGAATACCTGAGGAGGCTCTCGTTAGGCAGCTGGATCAAGGGCTTGATACAGAAAGCAGTACTCCTGGACACGGCTCGTATTGTTAGGAGGTTTCTCTCTCTGGAGCCCTAACCACCGGTAGCTTGGACCCTGTTCCCGATACCGGCGGGCAACAATTTTTTATATTTTTAAATGTTTTTATATTTTTTTTTTATAAGAAATATTTAAAAATGTAAATAATTTGTTTAAAAGTTAAATAAAGGGAATAATAAATATTATATATAATAATATGTATATTATTTTTATTTTATTATATTATATGTAATATAATAGAGATAAAGAATTTAATGTTGTGTACAATTTAGTTGTATGATATTGTGTGGTGTGTATTGTGTCTCTGATTATTTAATTTCCGAGTAACATTATTTTTAAGTGTGCTTACTAACTAAATTATGGATCTTTGTGTCTGATACAAATAAACTATTATTATTATTATTAGATGTTCGAAAAATATTGGGTAGGTACTTATTTATTGTTTTATCAAATCAATAAAACTTTACGAAGTAAAACCGACTTCCAAAAAAACACTAAAAATTTCTAAAATAACTTGACTTTGGGAAGTCGGTGTCTTTGTTTGTATCATTGAATTTTTGCCACCGACTTTCGAAAGTCAAGTTATTTTAGA
The DNA here is from genome assembly GCA_947578425.1 of Eugnorisma glareosa. Taxonomy (NCBI): domain Eukaryota; kingdom Metazoa; phylum Arthropoda; class Insecta; order Lepidoptera; family Noctuidae; genus Eugnorisma; species Eugnorisma glareosa. The sequence continues at coordinate 16,861,249 of OX387979.1, forward strand.
CTTTTTTGGAAGTCGTTTTTGTTTTCTCACAAAGTTTTTTTTATTTTACCCTTTTTAGTTGTAGTATACCACACATATTCTTGTCATGAATTAATTTTTACATTGTAACTAGAAGTTAGTCAAAGTACTCGTCAAGACGAATCATACGAGCCCAAACTCGATGAGGTTTTGTCGTTTTATAACGGAGTTCCTATGGCCACCTTCCAGCTCCATCATCAGACCCTGGTTACCATTTAGGACTAAAGTACTTGTCAAGACGAATCAAACGAGTTCAAACTCGACGGCGTTGCGTCGTTTTATTACGTCGGGAAACCGCGTCGTTATCCAACAGACGAACCATACAAAGAAGCAGGCGTCTTGCGTGTCCGACAGCTATATATCTTGAAGTCCCTTCTTAAACTTGTTGCTGTGTCAGGGAGTCAATTCACATAAATACAAAGAGTTAGGATAGGAGCGGATAGACTTCCAATCCCATGAGTTAGAACGGTTTTTTCTACACGGTTTTCACTCTTTCTCCCTATTCGAGTCTTTAACACAGTCAATAAAATTCAATTTCAAATAAAATTTAAATCCACACTAAAGATCCCTGGAAATATACTCGAAGCCAAGATTGCTATAAAGGCTTGGCTTCAGGACCTGACCTATGATGAAACAGAATATCTCTTGTGCCCCTTGAAGTAACATAGCACACAAACGTCACTCTCATAGTCAAGACGACACTCAGGTTGTCAAGTCCCTTCCCGGCTCCTGTCTTAAACTTTAACATAAACACACATACACACACACACACGCTCAGTCTCACACACACACTACTCTTTCAACCATCCAATTAATACTACCATCATGTTTACTTGTCTTTAGTTACGCATGTCGATCTTCTCTCTGACTTTATTTTGGTTTGGATTGTTTTTATTTTAATGATTGTTATTATTATTTTATTATCTGAATAATTTTAATTCCTATTTTCTTAATTAATTGTCACTTGTGTCTTGTTGGTTTGTGTCACGCTGAACAGTCAATAATTCAATCTGCATTTTCTGTCTATATTGGGCCACCAAGATACATGCTGTGCCTAGTTTGGGGCCCACGGTTAGGTACTTAATCTTATATACTCTAACTATCATTATTTCTGTTTGTATATTTTTTCTTTAACTTGTGTGTGGCAGTAAATTAAATTAAATTAAAATTAAATTACAGAGTTCTTATGGCCACCTTCCAGCTCCATCATCAGATCAGCTCCATGTCATCTTAATATTGCATTGTCTCGCGATATGCGTGAAAAATTTCAGCTCAATCAGAAATCGGGAAGTGTGTCAAATTTAACTAGCGAGTATCACGCGACTTCGCGTGATGTACATCAAAGCGCCCGCACTCGACGTCGCGTGATGTGACAACTATTGTGAGGAAAACAACCAAATTCCAAAACCGATTTTGATGAAATTTCTATGGGACCAATCCGGAAGCATATCCTTTCAGATGAAAATTGTACATTTTGATATAAGTGGGGAAACTTTGTTATTGCATTCGAGCGCGGACTTAACACCCGAGCTGCAGGCGAGGGTGTTATGGAGCCGAGAACCCTCCCAAGCCTGTGTCCAGCAATGGACAACTTTGTGAAAATAGGAAAAAAATTATAAACTTACCATTATAACGTAGTACTGGGAGATTATAGTCAGGCATTGGCTCTGGCGTATTGTGTACTTCGAAAGGCAACAAACTAGATAACCATCTACCCAAACGCTTCCTCGCCCATCCAGGTACTTTCATTTTGGGAAGTGAACTTGTTTGTCTGTCTTCACCTAAGAAACATTTAAATATTTATGATTAGGTCTTCTTTTGGTGCCTCTCCTCCGTCTCCTAAAGCAGGCTTGTCAATGCTCATTGTAGATGGCGTGAGTGAGGTCAAGCTATTTTTGGTATATAAAATGACTACTATAGATTTTTGACGGGCGTTCCGGGATGTTTATTCATTAATGTTTATGTAGCGTGAAGATGGTGATATCAAAGCAACTATTTTTGATGCTCTTGCACCTCTCGCTTTTGAGATCCCAACATTTATAACTTTAAAAACGTGGCTGGTTATAACATGACATGACATGTCTCACGGGTTATCACTAAATTTTGATCCATGGCTGTTCAGCAGTCTCTCTAATTATGTAGCATCTCCGCTATAAGGACTTGTTCAAAAGACGTCTTAATCGCTTGTGCTATAGATCCTGCAGGTTGGGACTTGGGAGAGGCTAGCTTCACATAGGTCATTTTGGGTCTCCACTATCCATAAAAAAGTAAAATATTTCAAAATAAGCGACTCGAAACAGTTCAAGAAAAACGTCAAATACGAAAAGTAAGACTAAAGCTCTCCTATAGCTATACCTTAAACTCTGCGGGCCAACTTTACTGCTCTAGTTGTGACCGGGTATTTAAAACTAAATCCGGTCTAGCAAGTCATATCCGGGCACATGACGTGAAATAATAGGGTCGTCGTTATCGAAATCGATAAGGAGGACCATATTTGTCGGTAAATCTAAACACTAACCTGAATCGAATTCGGAGTAACCTTTAGCCTTTGCATACAAAATAAGCATTGGTTTATTTCCTGGCATGACATCTAAAGGAAAAAAAAACATCAAGTTAGGGTCGAGCCATATAAACTTTGTGTTGTCTTACAATGTTGATAACTAATATTTCGGACACGTGACGCTTTAGAAGATTTTGTCTCAAACAAAACTTGTGCGTATTTAAACCATCTATTAATTAATACAGGTTTTATTTGAAAATAAAATAAAATGGGAGAAGTAGGCAGGCCTTGCTTCATTCAAAAATCTTCCAAGCTCTTCCACTCTCGGCGAACATTTACCCACCAATATGAGCTACGTGTCAACCTACTTTATTTCTCGCTCCGGTCCTTCGTTTAGAATTCGTTCGTTGCTGGAACAACATTCTACCACAGGATTCGTTTTTCAGCTTTTTTTTCCAAAACAACAGCTCGAACATTTCACATGTAGGTATAGTAAGTACCGATATTACGCTCTAATTATTTGTAGAACTCAATACATTCTAGAATGTTTTTCCACACAAGGAATAGGGATGTGAAATTTGTAATTTGGCGTCATTTGGCGCAGAGGCTGAACGATTGGCTGCCACGCCACGCGTCTCGTGGGTCGATTCTCACACGGAACATATACCGGTAGGTAAGTGGTTCTTTGTCCGGCTGTTTGTGTATGTGAGTTCAAATGTTTGTAAACGCACCCACGATACAGGAGAAATTCCTAGAGTTGGGCAATGGCAAACTTACTAGATCGATAACTGGGTTCATCGCGTCGCCTTGTTGCAGTTATAAGTGGTATCTGAAAAATATAACTTATTTTACAGACTGAATTTTCCAAGTAGGCGTGGATTGCTAAATCCGAAACTATGAGAATTGTCGAAAAATACTCAAAGAAGTCTCGAGCCCGATTTTTATGAAAACTAAAACTCATCATTGTATTTTTGAAAAATCTTTATTCTTAGTCAGGAATTGAACTCGTTGATTTTGGAAAAAAACCACACGAACATAATGTTTCAAATATTTTTCGCGCACGATATAGGTACCTATAAATACAATTAAGCACTAATTTATAGTAATGTTTTTAGGTTATAATTTGATTTTTTTTTAATGTTTCTACAATTACATTAAGTAGGTAGGTACATACAAGTAATGAATAGATACTTACAAAAATTAAAATATAAAGCCAAACCATATTGAAGTTCACATAAATACACGACTTCACCCAATCATTAGGTATCCATAGAAAATTGAAAGCAAATACAATTATAATAAAAAATTAATAGTCAACCATCCGTTGCTATTGGTATTTCAATCAAATATTTATCAAAGATTTACCTTCTTACCGTACTTTCAAAAGTACAATAGGCATTTAAACCTATACATGTATACAGGATGTCGCTTTGTATCCTGGTCAAATTCAAGGAGGTATTTATACTAGTGATTCTCGACCCGAATCTATAATAAAAAAGGGTAAGTTTTTTATATTTTTTGCGGAAATCGGTAAGCGTAAACCATCCCCTAGTTTCCATACTGACCATAATTATACTGTGGAATAAACTTTTGCGTTTGTGTATGTGACGGCGCGTTTATAGGGCTAGGAACAGACGGGCTGCGTTTTATTACGGGTGATTTACACTAATAAATTTGAAATGTCTGTTTGTAATATCAAAATAACAGCTTTTTACTGAATTCATATGATAGTATATAAACGGTACTGTCTGTCTTTTTGTTCCGGCTAATCTCCGAAACGGCTGGACCGATGTTGACGAGACTTTTACTGGCAGATAGCTGATGTCATAAGGAATAACTATAGCTACTTTTGTTTAAGAATAAGAAATAGGGTACCGTGCAAAAACCTTGACATTGGTAACAAAATTAGATTAAAAAAAGCGAAGTAATATTTTTTAATCATTCCACACGAACGAAGGTCGCGGGCAACAGCTAGTATTTGATAAACGTTAGAGGCTCCATAGCTTACAAACCAAAGCCACGTATCAGCCACTTTCATACGCGTTCAGTTTACATGTTGGCGGGCTTGGTGTGTAGACTCCACGGTTTGTAGTATCAGTGAATCAAACCCTATTCACTCAAAAAAAAATTGCGAACGAATGGGCATAAATTAATATTCAAACCGTTTACACGACAGCCCAAAAAAACGCGAGTGTTATTTTTTCAGGGTATATGTATGTATGTATGTTTGTGTGTTTCTTTACTCCACCATAACTTCTGAGCGCTTGAACCGATTTCGATCGACAAAGCCCAAGCGAGCTATCTGTCAATTTCGCGCAAAGCCTGAGACCAGGTGGCCTAATAATTCGTGTGGGAAAGAGATGGCGCTATAGATGTACCTTGTATAGCTCTATCTCTTTCTCACACTGGAATTACTCCTGCTTTAAGACGTCATAGCAACCACGTATAAATCACGAAACCTGGCCCGAATGGTAAAACTCAAAATCAGAAGGGTAACTGGCAAATCCTGATGCTCTAAAAAGGTGCGAAACGTGGAAAATCAAATTACAAAACACGTTTAACGGTCACACGCTCCGGGTGGATTCCGATCACATACCCAAACAAGCGATGGATTGGAATCCTAAAGGAATAAAGAAGCAGAGAGATGATCCCAGTGGGTGAGCGCCTTTACCAAATGCCACGGGAAAATGTTTTTTCGACGCGGACAAAGTCGCAGGCAGTCTAGTTAATAATGTATCTAAAGGGTGTAACAAGACTCTTAACGAAGCCGAAAGCCACTCGTCCTCCCCGTCATTGATATAATTTTTTTGGTCTAGACCATACCTGGGAACCTTCTAGTTACGGAAATATTGGGGGTCAAAGTTCCAACTTTTTCACAAGTTTTTTTTTAATATTTGTTTTTATTGTAAGATTTTTACTTTAAACACCTCCACGACCCCCGTACTATAACTATTCAATCCATCCATCAGCACAATGTTTTAAGTCCGTTACATTGAGTCCTACCGTAAAACGTGATTTCTCACCCCAAAACAAGAAGTCGTTTACCAGCAATAATTTTTGCGTAAAGTTACTTAATTTGATGTACAGAATGCTTGGTTCACGGCTTCGTTAAGGGTCTTGTTACACCCTGTATACAAATAAATAAAACTGAAATGTCCATTTGTAATTTAAAAATAACAGGTTTTTACTGAATGCTTATGAAAGTTTATACGGTAGGTACTTATAACAAAATTATTTTTCTGTTTGTTCCGGCTAATCTCCGAAACCGCTGGACCGATTTTGACAGGACTTTTAATGCCAGATAGCTGATGTTATAAGGAGTAACTTAGGCTTTTATTTTAGAAAAAAAAATTAGGCTTCTTGACCCTTGATATTTACAAAATACGATTCAAATAAGCAAGTATTATGGACACAGATAGTTTATAAATAAAACTAAGAAGATTCAACATGATTGTCTAATCATTGTCTATGACATACAAACATTCTTATCAACAACTATGTATAAAATATTACATAAATCTTTACAAAAACATATGATACTCTTCCCATAGTCAAATATAAAATAACTTCAATAAAATAACATATCTTGCCTACAATTGGGCAACTGTAATAGTATGAATTACAAAATAAATTCATTGTTTAAAGAAAAACACTAAAACAAGATGTGTGAAGTTTGTTATAGCGAAGATGTAGTGACAAAAATCGAAAAGAGTATGCTTAGAAAGTTTGGTAATGTGGAGAGGATGAGTTTGGTAATGTGGAGAGGATGAGTTTGGTAATGTGGAGAGGATGAGTTTGGTAATGTAGAGAGGATGCGTGAAAGGCTAACAAAAGGTATTTACAAGGCAGATGTGAGTAGCAACGCCGGGAGGGGGACACCCTAGAAGGACATACACTGACCTTATTGGTGAGGTTCTTCAGTAAGGTCAGGCGCATGCCAACCGGCGTGCCTGTATGACCAGATGTATGAACGTGGACGAGGCGGAAGCAGTATATAAGGATCGTAGCAGGTGGCGTTCTGTGTTTTCTGCCTACCTCCATCGGAAAAAGACGTGCGTTTTTATACGTATGTAAGAAAAACACAAATAGTATTTTTTTTTGCAATAGGCCTTTGGGACTAAAACTTATCTAATCAAATGTACTACTAGGTACCTACACTTCTGCCGAATCCTTCGTGGATCACAGGCGCGATGTTAGGATATTATGCTAAGAGTTTATATATGCATGGGGTCGCTATAACCATGTGTCTATGGAGTTTCTTGCCCATTCTTCTCCATAGAGATCTACGCTTTGGAATGGGCAACTATAGTACTTTCTCAGTTATTATGCCTTGTGAGTGAGACTAGCTTCATTTTATTGTTGTAACTGGCCTACTTGACATAAATGCTTTGATTTTGATTTTGACATTTCAGTAATATTTTTTTCTCTCAATTATCATCAACGGAGGTAAGCAGAGTTGTTTGAAAATTCTTGTTTTTGATAAGGACTCTTTATGAAAGTATGTCTTAAAATTGTTTGCAAAACAAAGAAACTATTACATTAAGACATACATGTAACTCTTCATTCCCATGGCAGAAACTACTGGCAGGCAGGAAAAACAGTAAAAAAAAATGTTTTTTCTGGTACTGGAGGTAACCTTGATTCTTCAAGTAGGGAGTTCATTATTTTTTAAATTATAAATTAGCTGTCAAGACAATGCTTAGATAATAGCACTGCTACAATTACACTACTATAGTTCATCTTAACCTCATCTATTGACAGTGATGGGCCCATTAAAGAAAAGAACCAACCCATTTCAATGTTTCTTCGATTTTGACAAACATACCGCTGATTCAATCAACTGTTCTAATGTTTTGGATATACAGTAATATATTAAACTACATTTAGAACATTATTTGATTACAGTTTGACAGATAAAATCAAACGAACCAACCCATTGTGAATCGTGGCCTATTAGCGAACCTTTTCTTATCATACTCGGGGTATGGGAACACTTGAATGTCAGTGATTTTCAGGTGTAATTGTGAGTGTTAACCGCTGGCGCCCTCTGACGATTTCAACTTTCAAACTGCCGGTAGTGTTCTCCAGTAACGTGTAGATGTCGCTAGCAGTCCGAACAGGCTCTGAGTTTATAGCTGTTACTATGTCTCCGGGCTGCAGGCCGCCCCTGGAAAACAAAGCAAACATTTAGATAAGTACCCAGATATAAAACCCTTGAAGAAGCTGAGAGGCACTTGTTCTCAATGCGATCGTTTTACTGTTCTGGACCCATACCTCGGAACCAAACCTTGTTCCGACAATTATGAACACAACAACCTTAAGTCCCTCTCATAGAGAGGAGGCCGTGTGTCCCAGCAGTGGGAACATTATATAGGCTGATTATGCAACCTCAAGTGATGCTCCGTCATACATGCGGGAATCGAGTTTTGTTTATACATATTTATGTGACCGGGATCGCATCCGGGACGAGGTGATACGACAGAGAACCAGAGTTGTCGACATAGCTCACAGAACAAGTAAGTTGAAGTGGTAAAGGGCCGGTCATATTGGCCGTAGAACCGATGATCGTATGAGTAGACGTGTTCTTGAGTGGAGACCGCGGATCGGCAAATGTAAGGTGGGACACCCTAAGGCTCGGTGGAGCGACGATCTTCGCAGGGTGGCTGGTAGCAACTGGATGAGAGTTGTTGAGAATCGAGTTGTGTGGCGTGCGATTGAAGAGGCCTATGTCCAGCAGTGGACTGCTGTAGGCTGGTGATGATGTTACCAACTAAATCCGATATTAGGCCAAACTAGTTTGTTCGTGGCCAAAGTAACCAGGCTAGGGCTCTTCACAAAGTACCTGGCTGCCACCAGTCACCTATTTTCTGGGAACTACAGGATAGTGGCTTTCTTTACGCGGACTAGAATTTAACACCAACCCGATTTACTGAACTCACGCCAGTCCTCAACTGGGGAGAATCTAAAATTTTATATTATATAATTTTATATTATTATTTTTTTTTATTATTTATATTTTTGTAAATACCCTCTCTTCTGAGTTTCATTTACCAGCTGAGCCTTAACCGGTACAGTGGCACCCCGACTGAATGAGTTAGAACTGTGACCAACCACCTCGAAGACAGCGGTAGCGCTGAGCGCTTTATTGAAGTTGATCACAGTGTAATCAATTTTATTGGGTTTGTATTTCCTGACACGATGACCCAGTAAACTAGTTTGGCTTGAAATCGGGTTTTTTAATAGATAGTGAATCTTACTTGTAAGCTGGTGATCCGATGATAACTTTCCAAACAAGTATTCCATGTTCTATATCAGCAGGCATCTGGAAAATTAGTAAAATTAAAGGTATCGTTTTTTTTTTTCTATAGCCTTCCACGTTTATCTATTGTAAATCTCGTCTGTTTCTAATTAAAATATTGAAAAGTTCAGAAACTATAGAAAAATACAGGCTGTCGCTTTACATCCTGGTCAAATTCAAGGAGGTATCTATACTGATGGTTCTCGACCCGAATCTATAACAAAAAGGCAGGTTTTTTTTACGGAAATCGGTAAGCGTAAACCACCCCCGAGTTTCCATACTGTCCATAATTATAGTGTGCAGGCTTATACTGTTTTTTTTTTTTTTTTGCTACCATAGAAACCAAGATATAGTGCACAAAATACCTTTTAGTTCAAAAAAATCAAAGATAAATGTGTAACAACTGCATAATTACGTACGAGCGTTTGTATGAAAAGTATGACGGGTTGGCCGCTCTTATCGTTTGCGTTTGTGTGGGTCACGGCGCGTTTATAGGGCTAGGAACGGACGGGTTGCGTTTTAATACGGGTGGTTTACACTTACCGATATCCGTCAAAAAATAAAATACAAGAACCTACCCTTTTTAGTATAGATTCGGGTCGAGAATCAATAGTATAGATACCTCCTTGAATTTGACCAGCATGAAAAACGACAGCCTGTGTATCTGATTCAATCAATTAGGGTTTTCTTCTATATCATTCCTCACACAATCCATCTTTTCGTTGGTCTTCCGTTTCTTCTCCATCCGTTCACATTTATATTGATAATTCTTTCAGTCGCATGTGTTTCATAGGGATTACCAGTCGTCTAGGTCTTGGTATGTACATGTGATGAGGCCTCAGAAGAAAGAAGACAGACGACTCCCTCTTAACTTTTCTGCAGGAGGCGCCACTATCAAAATTCCTCTTACACGGATCAGTTTATAAAGACCAGCCAAATTTTCAGAGATGGTTCAGAATCGTAATAAATACAATTATTTTTTTTGCTTACATTTATCTTGTGGAAATTTTAACAACACAAATCAGGTCAACAACATAGACAGTTTCTTTTTATTAAATATTATTTTAGAAAAATTTCAAACTTTTTTGACATTTTCAATTGAATGTTATCTTATTGTGTGTTGTAGCAGTGATAGCCTAGTGGTGGACGTCGGACTGCCAAGTCCATAGGTCTCAGGTTCGAACCCAAATCACGCACCTTTGATTTTTCGGATTCATGTGCGTATTGTATAATTATAACTTGGTTCGATGAAGGAAACCAGCATGCCTGATGCCAGCGTGCCTGATATTCTTGACGGCATGTAAAGCCAATTCAGAGGCCCTTGGGCCGCATAAAAACTCTAGATACCAGGTTAGGCACTAACCACACGAAAAAGAAAGATGGAGAATTAAATGTAACAATAAAATCTAACAAAATAATAATATGATGTTATGTTAGTGTAATATAATGTTATGTTTTGTTATTAAATTACTTTTTATTTATATTTGAGTAGAATATTTAACACTCAATTATGGTTCATTATGGAATTCCTAACGTAAACATTAGGCTGGTCATTGAAAAATAACCCTGTATACTCATTTCTTACTATAATTATCCATTTTAGTCATAATTCATAATTCATTTATTCATTTTGTGAAACATAGGTGTTTACAGGTGTTTTCCAATAGATTAATGTACAAACCATGTCCCGCCGATAGGCATACAAAATCAGTTTTAGAATGTTAATAGTATAAAATGTACGAGTATAATTATGCATGTCAAGTTATCAAAATTGTGTCATAAAGTAGGGAAAATGTCATGAAAGTATCAAAAAAAAATAAAAATAAAAATGTAAATAATAATGTCAAAAGTACGAGTATTATGCATGTCAAATTATCAAAATTGTGTCTATATAGTAGTGAAAATGTCATTAAGTATCACAAAATATACAATATAAATATTTATCAGAATTTGTCATCCAAATACTCTTTGACTGAATAATATACCTTGTCATTTAGTAGCTTAAAGAGCTTATTTCTGAATTCATTATTATTCTTACTATTTCTAATATCACACGGTAATTTGTTGTACAATTTTGGTGCCATTGCATAGACACTTTTATAAGCAAAAGCAGTCTTAGTAACTATTGTATTTAACATATCTGAGCGACGTTGACTTTCTACGTGACTAAACAAGTGCATATTGTTTTTTACAAACATCAGAACCTCATAGATATACAGCGACGGTACTGTCAGAATATTTAAATCCCTAAAGTGCGGCTTACATGTATCTGTTGTTTTTAATTTACAGATGGCTCGGATGCATCTTTTTTGTGCCAAAAGTACGAACGATATATTTGCAGCATTACCCCAAAATATAAGTCCATACCTTAGTGTGGAGGCTACATATCCGTGGTATGCCGTTAGGAGGGCAGTTTTGTTTGCGATTTTACCTAACATGTATAGGGCATAAGAGAATCGGTAAAGTCTTAAACAAACACTATCAATTTGAGATTTCCATGACATATCATTGTCAATGTGCAATCCTAAAAACTTTGTGGTTTTGGATTCTAGTACTGCGTCTCCTTTGTAGCTGATTTGGTATTGTGACAGTGTTCTTTGTCGAAGTTTGAAGTCCATTACCTTAGTCTTTGTCAAATTAATTTTTAGATTGTTGGCATTAAGCCATTCTATGATTGACACCAGGTTTGTATTTATGTCTAATTCTATTTCTTTAAAATTACCCTTGTCAAAAACAATAGTGCTATCATCTGCAAATAAGCACATCTGATGACTTGTTACACTGGGGAAATCGTTTATATAGCAGATGAAAAGTAATGGACCTAAAACAGACCCTTGTGGAACACCATACAAAATTTTTCTAGTACTTGAGGAGTATATTGTTTCAGTTTTTGTCTTAATGTTGACTTGGCTGATCTGAGTCAACTGTTTTCTACCTTCTAAATACGATTGTATGAGCTTAAGTACATTACCTCTAATACCGTAACTATAGAGCTTTTTCAGTAGTATTTTATGGTCAACGTAATCAAAAGCGCGCGTCATGTCCATATACATTGCTGCAACCGGTTTTCTGTTGTCCATGTTGTGATGTATCTTTTTAAGAAAATTGTACACTGCCATATTAATAGTCTTTTTCTGTCTAAATCCCATTTGTTCCTGGCAAAAAATGTTGTTTTTTTCAAAATAATTATTGAGTCTATTATAAATTACTTTCTCAAAAATTTTTGAAAATATTGAAATCAAGGCTACAGGTCGATAATTGCACATTTTTGTTTTTTCATCCTTTTTGTGTAGTGGCTTGATAATCGAGATTTTTAGAGCTTCTGGAAAAACTCCCTTGTGTATACAAGCATTTGCTATATCGCATAACACTGGTGCTACAATGGGTCCTACTGATTTGATCACGCTAGTCTTGATGTCATCATATCCGGTACTATTTGTATTTTTGAGGTTATTTATTATAGTTACCATTTCTTTTGGGACTATTGGTTCCATAAACATAGATTTGTGGGATTTTAAAACATTTGTATTATTATAAGTTTGACAATCTACATTGGATTGCACTAGGTCTATGAAATAATCATTAAAATGTTGTGTAATACTTTGAGGGTTTGTGATAAATTTGTTATTTACCTCAATAGCATTAATATGGGTTTTTGGTACGTTGCTTTTCAAATTATTTATTACTTTCCAGGTAGCTCTAGACTTATTGTAACTGTTTTCTATGTAGCAGCTATTTTGTGCTTTTTGTGTCTGCTTGATGACACGGCGGTACCTGGCGCTAAATATCGATAAAGCATTTTTAGTGTCTTTGTTTGGGTTTAACCTATATTGCCAGAGCAAAGACCGTCTCTTTTTGCTGCAGACTTTAATACCCGGTGTAATCCACTTTGGTCTATAAGTTGTAGATATTTCGCATCTTACTATTGGGAAACAAAGGTCGTAGAAAAGCTTGAATAAGTCAAAAAACGCATTAAATTTTTCATTACAGTCATTTTCTTCAAAAATATCTGAAAAACTCAAACTGCCCGTGCATTGCCTAAATCGATGCATGTTTTCCTTGCTGTAGTTGCGTTTTTGAACATAATAATATTTCAATGCACACGTTTGTTGTACCGGAAACTGCATCAATTGCGCTAAATGATCACATACCCCTAATTCTAGTATCTCACTATTACAGCCCCGTATATTGTGAAAAATATTATCTAGGCAGGTGCCACTACTGGGCCTAGTGGGTTGCTGTATTTCGATTTTTAGATTAAACTCTTTTAAGAGACGTTTAAAGAGAGAGGAATACTTCGTTCTTTGTAGCATATCAATGTTAAAGTCACCGCAAATAATAATTTTATGTTTATTTCTATAGCAGATTTGTCCTAATAAATACGTTAAATTGTCAAAGAATATGTCCATTTTTTGTAGTCCTGGCACTCTATATATACACAATATTATAATTTTATGATCCGTTAGCTCAACCGCACAGCATTCAAAAACATTGCATATACTTGCGACTTTCACGAAATCTATCTCTGTATATCTAATATGGTTGTGAATTAATATACAAGACCCACCGTTACGTTTCTGTCTAGTAACTGAGGTAGCTAAAGTGAAGTTTGGAATGTTCACAAGGTCAACATCGCTCATCGTCATATTGTGTTCTGTAAAACATAAGACATGTAAATATTTGCCACTGTTCGAAAGAGTGTCTATAAATTCCGTTATTATGTCACTTTTAGCCAACAGTCCATTTATGTTTTGATATAGTATATGTAGGTTATTGTACACGAAAAAGATTGTTATCATTAGAAGTTAGGCTACTTTGACCCTTTTTTATTACAGGGAAATAGTATGGTATAGTCCCTATTTTTTGCGGTGAGGGTTTTTGTAAAGTTTTGTTCTTAGTATTTGTCGACATTTCTGCAGTCTGTGTTTTAAAATAATATGGTATTGTACCCTTTTTAGATATTATATAGTTGCAATTCCGATTTGAGATATTATTTTGTTGGCTTAGAATTTGTATACTCTTTTTAATTTCGGAAAACTTCAAAAATTTGCTGTCATAGTCATTACAGTCAATAACATAGTTAATAGTTTTACAAATATCATTAAGTTTAAGATTATTACAATTTATATAGGAACAATTTTTGTATTTTTCACATATTTTCATGATGGTATTATTTAGCTTGCTTACATTTAGATAACTGTTTTTAGCTATGTTTAGTACAATAATTTGGTTGCAGCTGAAATATTCTATAATTTTTTGGATTTGTACAAACACTGATTTTTGATTATAGTCGTTTTCACCAAGAGATATTACAAGCTTGTCATTGGCTGCTAGATTTAAATTTCGATAGTTTTTTACTATCTCGCTGCTCAACGCATTCGGCTTAGTTTCGCTTATAATCGCGTACTTCTCATATTGCGTTCGTTGTCTTGAGTACAGGAGAGCTGAGGCAAGGCCTACACATTGCTGAGCTCCAAGGATAATTAATTTTCTGTAGTCTGTAGGTTTTTCTTTCTTTTTGATTTCATACGCAGGTATTATCTGTAGTTCTTGGGTATGTGTAGTTGTAGTACTGTCTTTTCTTGGCGTAGTCAGTTTCACTAGTAGTCTTTCAATTTGTTTTGTTAGGCATGTTATTTCCTTGCTTGCTTCCGATAATTGCTTTTGCAAATCATTTATTTTTCTATGTAGATTTGCAAATGTATACATGTGGTCACTTTTAGTATTAGGTGTCGAGGTTGGTGATGAAGGGATAAAAGATACGTCGCTGTTTTGGGGCAACACAAAACGCTTTGTACTCTTTTTAATAGTACTTAGTTTGTTCGGAGTCGTCGTGGATTGACATAGTGACTTTAGAGCGGAGATTTGTGTAGTTAGATTTTTATTTTGTGTTCGTAAACCATTATTTTCTAAAATTATGTTTTCTAATTCTCCCTGTGTAGTAGCGAGTTCCTGAGTTAAGGTTGATATTCTGTCTAGCATTTCGGAGTATGTTGCATTGTCGATTAAGGTACCGTCTATACTTTTGGACAGTTGTTGGTTTGGAAGTGGTTGTGACGTATCTGTCGGACTTAGGTACGAAAGGTCCATGTCAATTTCGCTGACATTGAAATTTAGTCTTCGTCGCTCTTGTGTATTGATATTGTCATATTCCTCCATGTTTGAATAAATTTTAAATAATTAAATGAAACTTTTACAAATTCAAAAAGGGCCTCGTCTCCGCGGAGATTCGAACCAGCACACTGCTGATTCTGAAGCAGAGGTCTCTTTCACTTAGCTAAGTTGACGTTGTCGAGAGTCGTCAAATTGCGAACTAGATCAAAACCTCATTAGTCATGTTATTGTGGCGTTGTAATTAACACATGTTCCAATAGATGGTGCTGTATTCAATATATTCTCCTTATTATTGTAATAGAATGGCGCTATTAGCAATGTTAATTGACACTGTGACATCAATATTACTGGCTGGTTTGAGAACTTTTAGATAGATGGCGTTGTTGTTGTCCTTTCACATCACTTAGCGTAGGTGCATTGGGTGCAAAATTTGAATAAAAAACGATTTCTCGCCGGTGACAATTTTTGTTTAGAATGTTAAGATCACTGTTTTATCACTTTTGTTTAAACTTTCAGAGTTATTATGATTGTTCTACTGGTTTTACCGTAGTTTTACACTGGTGCAACTTATAGCACTGAGTTTATTTTATTTTAGAGTAAATGTTTGAGTATTTGAAAATCACTGTTTATTTAGTAATCCGGTTCTTTTAATCCACGATAACACTGTCACTGCTAGTTTTCAGGTTTAGTTCCACTTTTATGTATAGTACACTGATTAAATACCGGGTTTACTATTTTTAATAGTTATTTAATTACGAGCACAGTTACATCTAATGTTTACTTGTCAGCGCCATCTGACGAACACCAACTCACACACGTCACTCACATATCTTAACATTCTCATCTCAGCTACAACCAGTCGTTTTTATCCGTCTTCTTGACAGCCCAACATTTGTTATTGATCTATTTTGTAAAAAGGTGCTAAGCCACACTTACCTCAGGGTTTCTCATTCTCAGCTCCATGAGTATGTTCGGAGTAAGAGACAGCATGGTGATGCCGAGGTACCTCCTTGACACTTGCGGCGCCTTCGTCGTCCCTGAGAAGCGTTCTAATTACCAATTTGTATTAATGTTAAGTAAAAAAAACAGTAGGATTAAAAAAAATACAGTATGTTGAAGTTACTTTAATAAAATAAAAAAATACATCCTGTATACAGCACAACGCAAGATAGAGGTGGAGGTACACATGTTCGGGTCGGCAGTGTTCGGAACAGCCGGTCGGAGAAGCCGAATATATAAGGTCCCATTAAAATAGGTGGACAAATTTTAACACAGCGTTCAGTACGTCTAACCAAAGATATCCAAGCAAAAAAAGAAAACTGATTAACGTGATTTTATTTTGACCTAATGCATGTGTTTATTCTAGGGTGCCGCCGGCAATTTATTATTTTAGGTCAAAATAAAGTCACTTTAATCAGTGTTTTTTTTTCCTTGGATATCATTGGTTAGACGTAGGTACTAAACTCTGTGTTAAAATTTGTCCACCTATTTTAATGGGACCTTATATGTATCTGTCTAGGTCTGCGCATTATACAGTCACGACGATGCGTCCTGTGCGCCACGCTCATACCTGGGTTTTGCGCAGCTTTACGTTAGATCATTCTGAGCCGCCGTTTGAACCGTACTACCTGCGCAGACCGTCACTCGCAGCTTACTTCCGAGCTGTCATAAAGTTTGAACAGAACTATAGATACGTTTAACGTTCGGAACAAAACCGCTCGGCTGTTTACCGAAGTTTGTCTATCGGGACAAGACGAATGGGAGCCGAATATTTTATATTTTTGATTCAAGCCAGCACCCCTTAATGACAGATATTTTTTCTATTGAAGTGGTAAATTAATGAGATCTCTGTGTGAAGTATTATAATTCTTTCACACGGCATTATCGTTTGAGTAGTCACGAACACTGATATGTATATAAGAAGAAACTTTTAATAGTGATTTTGTCTTACTGATTGAATAACGTATTACGTTACATTGTGACATATTAGTGGTCGTAACTGTACAATGGTGGAGCCTTTAGCTTGTGTTGCACTGTAGTGTACGATACGGGTCAACAGAAGCTAGAATAGACTTTGCGTCAGTAGTAACATTGTGACCTTAAGCTGGCCAAGCGTGGTACGGAGTTTCACAATAAGAAAGAGGTTAGCAAGAATGAGGTAGTTAATTAAAAAATATATTTTTTAACTTTTTTATTTTTATACAGTACGTTTTTTATACGTAAGTACATAGTTATATTATATCTTATGACTAAGAACATGAATTATATTAATACAAAATGCTTATAACATGCAAAATATTGCAAATCAAGTGATTATTGAATCTTATGCAGTTAAAAATAATTTTGTAAGCTATCAAAAATAATTAATCTCAAGATAAGCTTATGTAGATAAATAGAATTAAATACTTGATAAGGATTAGATGCAACTGAAAAACTGCTATTCAAAAATATAAAATATTTTGTTAATTTTTAAATTCTTTAATTTCTTTTAATTTTCAAACGCATTTGTGATAAACATGCAGTCACACAAAAAGTAATTTTACGTAATAAAATGGTTCAGATCCAAGGCCATGGGTTAAGGTTCAAGACCAGAGGAACCCGTAAAATAAATGATTTGCTTATATTTTTTTGCAATTTGCAGGTCGGTGTCAGGCTGTATATTGAACAAAATATGATTCGCAACCGTAAAACGTATATATTACAGAGTTTTTATCATTTAAATCAACAATACAGCCCTCTAAATTCATTTAAATCCATTGAAAGACTTTTTCATGAAATAGTCGTAAGATAATTTGAATTTCGCGGGATACCTTGGCGCGTCCTCCTTAAAAGAAGGCACCGTTTACACACAAACAAATGTGTTTAGTATTCTTACTACTAAATTGTTGTCTCATTCTTACATTATGGATCTCTCTCTTCCGTTCGTGTCTATGAGAACGCTTACCTCGTATATTGTTTTATTCTATATAAATGGCGAAACCTAGTCTATAAGTCTATAAAACAGTGTAATAAACTTAAGTGTTCAGTTTAATAATATAGTGTTCGTGTAACAGTTCGTGGTTTCATTACAAATATGAAACAAAAAGTATAAATCCATACGAGTGGAAAAAAAAAGTGGTGGTGGTGGTGTAAGTCTATTTCAAAAGATTCTGGTGGAAGTGTCAACAAACTTAATGAAGGGAATGTATTTCAACTTTATATCTTCCCGCGTTTTCCACTATAGAAAAAAAAACCACGAAAATTGGGGTCATAAAATTAAACTCAATGGCGATGGCAATTGTGAAACTAATGGCGCTGGCATAGCTAGTTCCAAGCATCGTCATTGGTTGAAAATCTGTCATTATCATTTCATATTTCTAAATAGATTGACCTCATTGGTCAGAATTATAATTATGGACAATAATTGGATACACCATTTACAACACTGTTACAAGCTTTTCCCATTGTCACATGATGATCATATTTAATTTGAACTAAAAATTAAAAAAAAATACAAATCACTGCAGTCTATTTGCAGCTCTTTGGTCGTGGGAAGTGTCAACTAAGCGTTTGGAAATGTTCTTGAAAAGGCTATGAGCACTTGGACCCCACGGACCTAGAGTTTCAACCCCAAACGGCTCGAAAATATAGTTACCAATAAGGTTACTATATTTACGCCGCTTGAGGTTCTCTGCAGCCGCAGCGGCGGCGCCAGCACAGCACGATGAGCTTGGAAGATGGGACGGCGCAAGAGTATCGACGCAAGTTGCGTCCTACACTAAAGGCCTACCCATCTTCCAAGGAAACAAAGACATGCCGTCCGGTCTCTTTCCATCGTCTCGTGCCAAGCCATTGGGTTCTAAAATAGCTGGAACGCCGACGGTGACAAGAGCTCGACGGATGATGTCATTTAAGTTCGCGTGCCGTGCAAAACGGCCCGCACTTCGGCTGCATGATAGGCCGTGGTGTCCAAGGCTGTTGACAACTTTACCACAGTGACAGCGATGAGGAGAACAACATGGGGCACCTAGGCTTAGAGAAGCAGCGAGGCGGAAAGTACTGTCGTCGAACAAAGTACCTATGTTCGACGACGGTAGTGCGTGAAGCCAAAGACCTGACTCCCACTCACCCACAGCCAGCAGACGTGCACGCTCAGCAGTAGTAGCAGACGTGTTCAGTAAATTATTCTGAACTAAAGTTACTTAGTTTGATGTACATAATGCTTGGTTGATGGCTTCGTGAAGGGTCTTGTTACACCCTATATAGAAGGTGGAAGGGGGCTCCAACGAACATGGTTACCATCACAGAAATTTTGCATCGGTAATTGAAAAAAATCTGCTGTTCCATACATTTTGACCCTGGAGGTTTTGACAGTTTTTTTTTCTTTAAATCATAAATCATATTTATTTCTGTAAATTGGTTTTACAAAACACTTTTACACGTCGATTTTAGTACTAGATGGGGCCGGTGTTTCATACCTGACTACTCTGAGAAGAGACATCCGAAACAACTCAGAGGTCCCTGTCTCTTTTAAAGTGCAGACATTGGTCAAGTCAGATGACGACCATACAGATTAATGTCTGAGATGGTCTCTTGAAGAAAGAACCACAAAGATTTGAGTGGACCTGTCCAGTCAGTGCAAGCATTTGTCAGTGATCGTGTAGCTCGACTCATAACCCAAGGATTAACCAACGAAAATTGTCTATATGAATACCTGGTAACCGTTGTAGCGTCGGTGACCCTTCCACCCTGTATAAAAAACCCAAGATACACACTCAGCGTCTCAAAAAAGGCGCACAATGCGCATTTGCAGTGCTTAAACGATAAATGATGTTTATTAAGCAAATAGGTATTTATAAACCCTTTTACACGTAATTTTTTTTAAACTGGATGAGGCCTGTGTTTCGTACCTGACTTCTCTGAGAAGAAACAGTCGAAACAAACTCAGAGGTCATAGTCTCTTTTAAAGTCCAGACATAATCTTGGTTAACTCACATAAGGACTATGCAGATTAGTGTCTGAGATGGTCTCTTGAAGAAAGAACCACATAGATTTGAGTGGACCTGTCCAGTCAGTGCAAGCATTTGTCAGTTATCGTGTAGCTCGACTTATAACTCAAGGAGCTCAACGACACGACGGACAATACCAAAGAAAGGACATTTGGGTAGGTCGCTTATACTAGTAGTACTCAAACTCGACAATCGTGAGATAAAACACAAACAAACAAAAAAAATACCCACATGGTCCACACATTCACAATAATCAAATCAAATTAATACATAATACGTTACAATATTAATGTCAATAAAAATAATTAAATGTGACCATTCACAATAATAAGTATATAAAAAAAAAATGTAAAATGTAACACTACTTTTTCGGGAAGCCATTGTTTTTCGGGAATTTAATTAGAAAAGTGACTTGCGTTGAATGTGGTTAAGTTCGAATTTCAGGCAACCAGAACTTGAGATTTTAAGGTTTTATTTTTTCAGTTTGATTTATCAATGACACTTTCTGGCCTGAACTGTGCATCTAGCTTTATTATATTTATTAAATCAATGCTTAAATCTATGTATAAAACATCTACAACATAATTATTACAAAACCACACACATAGACAATAATTTAAAAGAAGAATTTTATTATATACTTACTCTTAGCCAGAAACTCCTTGACATAATCGATGGGTATAGCGAATGAGATACCAGACGTCACTTTCATACTGTTAATGCCTATCGCCTCTCCATCCAAGTTAACTAGGGGTCCACCACTGTTGCCAAAGGTGATTGGCGCGTCCGTCTGAATGTACACCATGTCTTTGCCTGGAATTTGAGAAAAATACGATTGTATTCGAGAAAAAGTTGATTTTGAGAAAAGTGGTCAAAAGTTCGAAATATTTTTTTTCTTTAAGTCGTTGGCTAAGGCTACTGGGAAAAGAGAGATGCAAATAAATTTATAAAAACTGGCAAATTAAAAAATAAATTTAACCTACTAATCGCTCAAAAATTGGTAATAACAAAAACGGCGAAATCTGGAATGAATAAAAACAGTGTCTGGGTTTTTGCTAAAACAATAGTCCCATGAAATTCTTAATCATAAAACTCATACAACTTAGCTCTTCGGGTAGACACAATGAGGACTATCGTTTTTGAGCTCACCAGATAGCGCCAATGTCGCTTTTGGTCATGTCAATAATTCTATTTTGTACTTTAAAGCACCAATAACTTCATAAAAAGTTCATTTTATTAAGTATAATTACACAGTGTAAACTTCAGATACATTTATTTACAACATTCTCCCCAAGCATGAAACATTTAAAAATCATTTTACCTCCAAGTACCTACTAACAAATAAGATCCTAAGTTGCTACTTAAAATCTTCAAGTCATAACTAGGGTTTGCAATTCGAATATTCGAATATTCATTTTATTCGAATATCCGGTCCAATTTCAAATTCGAATAATTCATTTAAATTGTCCGAATATTCGAATAGTTAATAAAGTAATAACGGTACTTATATTTTTTGATTCCAAGTCCAACCCTGTCCTTGATTACCACCCTGTTGTGTCCTTATACTCGTTCGTTCACTCAGTCACCAGTCGTCACTCACCGCAGCGACAGTGTGCGCGAACGCATAATAATTAATAAGTGAGAGTTGTGTTGTGTTATTGTTATTAACTGCGCGTGGCGACATTCACGTAAGTATTATAGACAAAACAAATTAATTCCACAAACTATTACTTTAAGTAGTGTAGAAACAGGAATTTCGGGTCAATAGTATATACGTTAGTTAGGTTCCATTAGGCTATCCTTCCTGTTTCTACACTACTACACTAATTGTATTACTTTACAACGGTTTTCTGCATTCCTCTGCAGTAGCACTCGTAGCGTACGTATATACCTACTTACGCTACTGATTTGTTTACGCCAGCCGTGCGTAATGTAAACAGTTACGATTTTTAAAATATTAGATTGTTGTGTGTGACGTTTTAAACTATTTAAATTTACAAACAGATTTATATTTATAATTATCTAATTAAAATTTGTTCTGATTACAGTTCCTGCATTGAAAGCTGTCTGTCTAAGACAAAATAAAACAGTGATGGCGAGTGGAAGTGGAGACAAAGTTGAATTCAAAGAGTACACCAAACGATCTAAAGACAAAAAATCCGTGTGGCAACACTTTTTGCGTGCTGAAGGTGGTTCACAAGCAAAATGCAAGATCTGCAAAGTAGTATTGTCAAACTCTATGTCAACGACTCCTTTGGACATACATCTGCAAAAGAAGCATTCCATTTTTGTAAAAGGACAGATCAATCATTCTGATGAGGTTACTGCAAGTGGGAGCAAAGAGAATTCCAGTGAAGTACAACAGAAGAAAAGGCGACTCACGGATTATTTCAAATCCGAAGATAGCGCCGAAGACATGATCTCCATGTTGGCAGCTTTAGATGGTCTGTCATTTTTTCGTATATGTACATCCAAAACGATACGTAAGCTATTCAATAAAAGTGGATATAAGTTACCGGAGTCTCCCCACACAATAAAGAAAATTGTCATCACCCAAAGCAACCAACTTAAGGCAGAACTAACAAAGGAATTAAACTTTCTGAAATCTTCGGGTATAAAATTCACCATCACTCTCGATGAGTGGACGTCGTCTCAAAATGTTCGGTATATGAATGTCAACATTCATTCACCGAAATTAAAACGCAAATCGTTCAGAAACCTGGGTTTAGCCAAACTGACAGGAAAAGGCACAGCAGATAACTGTCTCAACATTCTGAAAAGAAAAATTGCTGATTATAATCTATCATTAGATGATGATATAATTTGCCTGGCATCTGATGGAGCGAGCGTTATGTGTGCCCTAGGTCGAAAAACCAATGCATTCCATCAACTATGCTTAGCGCATGGGATACAACTGGCAGTAATTGATGTTCTTTACAAGAAAAATAAAGCCATTACTGAAGTTGCGGTTATTCCTGATCCTGAGTCAGAGGACAGCGATAAGACTGACACTGATACTGATGAGACTGACACTGACCAAGCAAGCGACAATCATGAACTGGACAGAGCTGGATTTGATGTGACCGTTGAATATGCCAGCACTTCAACGGTCAGACTTGCGCTTGCGCGAAGCTTCAAAGATGTTATAAGCAAAGTTCGAAAAGCTGTGATTTTTTTTCGTTCATCTCCTACTCGAGCAGAAACCTTATACAAATATGCTTCGGAGGAAGGAAAGAAAGGTTTGCGTCTAATACTTGATTGCAAGACACGTTGGAGCAGCCTTGCTGACATGTTGTCCCGGTTTCTAACACTGAAAGTTGTAGTCCAGAAAGCGTTGATTGATTATGACAATCATATCTCATTTTCAGACGAAGAGTTGAGGCGACTCGAAGAACTCTCCAACACAATGAATGTGATCAAGGCTACTGTTGAAGTTCTGTGTGAAGAAAATGCCAACCTGATAATGACAGAAACAGCGTTGAAGTTTATGATTGAGAAACTCGGTGAAATCCAAAATGATGTGAGCCGTGATCTCTTAGTATCACTGAAACAAAGAATTGGAGAACGACGACTACCAGAGCTGAGCGGCACTCTCAAATACCTGGATAATTCTGCAAAATTTTACAATGAAGGGAGATCTTCATATCCATTTGAAAATCCCCATAATATGGTGGTTAAAAACACAATCATCAAATTGAACAGCTACTTCAAGTCATCAACAGACTCTGAAGACCGTAGCCTCAGCAGCAGCCCACGAGTACAAACGGAGACAGAAAGCAATGATGAGAACAGTATGTCTATGAAAGATCAGCTGCGCCGCAAGCTACAAAATGACGCAGCCGAATCTTTACAGCTGCGACAGTCCGGAGAAGAGGTCTTGGATCTTGGCACTAAAATTCAAGTGGAGATGGCTCTCTTTGACGGCGGTGGACAACGTGGTACACATTTAACCCGAGCATATAATTTACTGCTCTCCATTCCACCCTCCAGTGTCGAAGCTGAGAGGGTGTTTTCTTCGGCGAGTTACTTGTGTAACCGCTTAAGAACAAAAATGAATGCAGAGACTTTGGACGCGTTAAGCTTTTTGCGCTCATATTATCAAAGTTTAAACTGATTAATTTGATTGATTAGTTGATTGTTAATTTGTAATGTTAATTAATGTTTATTTTTGAGTCTAAAAGAAATACGATTTTGTTTTGATTATAAAACTTAACTGAATGTTATGTAAAATGTAACCAAAGTTCCTATTCTAGTTCTAGTGAAGATAAATATTGATATAGTAGTTAAATGTTAAGTTTTTTTTTCTGATTACCTATTCAAAGCATCATTAGTATCATCATATCCCTAAGCTAAGACTTACATATGTTTACTCTGTAAAACGATATTTATTGTGTTTTTTTTTTTATTAAAAACAATAATACCAATTATAATACTTGATTTTATTTGAATATAATTATGCGGCAATCAAACTAAACCCCAGTATAGCTGCTCATGTTTGTGTTGAGTTGATATTTCATTATTTTCAATAAATGTTAAAAAAATATTCGAATATCCGAATATTCGAATATTTAGCTCTAGAAGTATTCATTTTATTCGAATAGTAAAATTAAACGAATAGTGCAAACCCTAGTCATAACTAATCAGAAATAGCTCAATCTAGACCACAATCA
Source organism: Eugnorisma glareosa (assembly GCA_947578425.1). Taxonomy (NCBI): domain Eukaryota; kingdom Metazoa; phylum Arthropoda; class Insecta; order Lepidoptera; family Noctuidae; genus Eugnorisma; species Eugnorisma glareosa. Next base: position 16,885,837 of record OX387979.1, read on the forward strand.
TGAATATTAGTAAAACTACGTGATAAAAAGCACGCAACGCGTGAACTTTCTATGACATCTGACATTTCGGTGACCTCGTCCTACACTAGCGCCTTTAGCGGTGAATTCACACGCGATAGCCCCCATTGTAACTAAGCCGCCATTTTGAGAACGTCATACACACAACCGATGCCAGAGTCTGTCTAGTATGAGTGCTCCCGTGTTTTTTGTATGAATTCGTTGTGGCAAATAAAATGTCGAAACCTCACAAAAGTGATGCACGGCTAGTTATTCTATAAGTTTTATCTTTTATGAAACTATTCGGAAAGCTGAATGAATCAATGAACGCGTTGCTGCTGCGACAGGTCAGTGCTGCCATTATATAGAAAATTTAATCACCCATTATTAAAAAAAACTCATTTTTTAAAACGGTGATTTTATGCCAAAATTAAAATAAGCTTTTATTTATCGTAATAAAATTGCCATCTAAATCTTTTTTTGTGTTTATTTATAATCATCCTAATTTATCGAAAGCAATCTGAAAGTAGATAAGTAAATCATCATAATTTTCTAAAACCGATTGCAGTATTTTATGTCGTGCATAATAAGATAAACCATTAACATTTTTATTTGTCCGTTCTGTTACAGGTGTTTCCGAAAGATTTGTCTACAAACTAATCAATGAAAAGAAAAAAGCTGCAAAAAAAGGGAAAGCTATGGAAACAAGAAAGATACATGAATTTTATTCAGTGAGAAAAGACATTCCAACCTTACCGATGTTACTGAATTGACTATTATCGTCGATCCATTCGGGACTGTGTGCTGGATGGGCTGAGTGAAAAAACCATAACAATGAAGTGAATAAAATTGAAAATGAATACAGACTAAAAGATGCATATTTAGACCTTTTATCATTCAATTACAGACTGACAGTGAAGCGATTCGAGTGACTCAGAAGATGAAATATTGTGGCAATCAGCAATTGTTCGAGAACATTGATTAAAACCGGCATTCCTTTAGTACGGACATGGGTGTCGCAGTGGGGGGAGGGGGGTAGCTTATGTCAAACATAAGGTTGCAAAACATGGAGCATGTCCGCATGATGTAAGCATTTTCGTGCTCGCTTCACTCGCTCTTGCGGCCTACTTTTTATATTAATTAAATGTACTCTTGACGTTAATCTAGTCGCTGAAGACAGAAATGAGGTCTACTTTATCTTGAATCTTATCTTTGTCTAAAAGTCGCCCATGTAGCTCCTGTATGACGGGGCGAAATAATTCTAACCCGTCCAACATAGTTTAAACTTTTTGAATCTTGACTTTGTCTAAAAGTCCGCCAAGGAACTCCTGCATGAAGGACCGAAACAATACTAACCTGTCCGGTGTACGGTTATAATTTTCGCGCTCACTACGCTCGCTCTTGGAGCCATAAGGCTTTTATTCTTGAAATTGTCACCCTGTCAATTAAGTAACATCTATTCCTGATTAAAGGATGTATGAATAGCTAACTTTTCTGGAGTGGAGAGTTCACATTTTCTTTTAGTTCCTAGACTATTCAAATAACGCGAAAAAAATAGTAACTTCTATTTCAATATGTATAGAAAATCTAACCAATCCGAGGTGCTAATATTTTTAAAACTGGTTTTTGCATTTTAGCGTCTTAGAAGAATTACGAATTAGAAGTTACATCTGTAAATAGTGAATTTAACCCTAAAAAAAATCTGCACCCCCTTGAGCTGGCGACGACCTTGAGTGCGGACGCTCGAACTTACAGACCATAATAAATCAAAATCACTTTACATAAAATATGACCCTCCAAATATGTCAAAAAATCCCCCATTTTTACGGCTGACTACCAGACTTATTCGAAAAGTAAAAAAAAAAGAAATTGATAGGAACCTATAACTAACCTATGTTCTATGTTAAGGGTTTGGTTTCCGCACTTAATCCTTAAAGTGGACCATTATATACGTACCTATTACCTACTCTTTCTTAAAATTATAATGTCAAAAATAATTGAATCGGCACAGTTTTCGAGGATAAAAAAGGGGTCTACGAAACGTTGATCTCGTAAAGAATTTGTGACATAATCGGTCTGAACTGCAGCCGCAGAGTGCGATAGGGTATATCGCATTCTACGGAGGCAGGCAGCTTGATGCAGCATGACGGCAATAGTTTCTTCAAATACCTATTTTTCAAATTCCTCGCAGGCCTTGTTCCCTTTTAAAATTCTTAACTAGCAACGCTCACCTGAACAATAAGTCATATATTCGATTTTGCTGCAACTATGGAAAATAATAGCCTCTTGAAATCCGCCAAGTGCGAGTCGGTCTCACTTACTTAGGATTCCCATTTAAATTCTTTACATTATTTTTAATGAGAGGCCATAAGAACACAAATTTACTTGAAAATATCAACAAGTATTTCAGGAAAAAGTATACAACCCAGTGACAGACCATCTGATCAAAGTGGTATGATTCTTCAGTACTTTATTAGCTAGGATGTTACCACACCCATCGATCGATCGTCGACGTTGATCGGTTGGTGTGGTAGCTTTGGCTGATCGACGGATACCGGACGATAGCAATTGACTAACCACCGATCGATGCCATTGGCTGCTCGACGGAAACCGGGCGATAAACAATTGATCGACACTCGATCGATTGTAGTAGAAACTGTCGATCGACCTCGGCTAATTCTACTATCGATCGATGGCTTCCATCGACGATTGATCGATTGGTGTGATAAAAACCCTTAGAGCTCTGTTGCGAAGCCATGCCCGCAATTGTGACAATTGCGACACAATTGATCCTTAATGGCACATAGGACAACGTAAGCACAATAAAAATAAATCTACCTCTTAAACCGAGTTCTTCGCTAGCTCTTTGAGTGGAACTGACTACACCGGCTGTTACAGTGTTACTGAGAGCTAGGGGACTGCCCATTGCCACCACCTGCAAAAGATAATACATGAGAATGATGAAACATACCCAAACAGTTAGGCAGAGGTGCACCTAATAGTACCCGCATTTCACCAGTTAATATTTAAGTCCCATATAATAGGGGGTGAGCCTATTTCCATCAACCATGCACAAATCCAAACTCCGGGGCTGCTTCTAAGAAATTCCTGATAGATAAACCCACTAACACTTTCCCCTCATGCTTAGCAGTCGTGCTTGCGACGCCTTGACCAACAAGGCAGTTTGATTGATTGATTGAAAGTATTGAATGCTTGTTCAACAGAAACTTATTAAAGCACACATCAGCCAAAACTCAGTAGGAGACAATATGGTACAAAAATTAAGATTTCACCAAGGAAACGCAACCAGTGACTTGCACATAAGTATGCAAGCTTGTGTGTGGATTGAGATTACACAATCTGAAGGATTTGGAATGAAGTTTCTAATCCATTGTATAAAAGATTCCCGAAATTCCCCTACTCAACAACAGAAGTAACTCAACCAACATTCACTGGGTGAATATTTATCTGTTGCCCGATTACTCCACAAAAGTTATTATGACACAATATGTTAAGCAAGCTACTTGCATGCAATTGTGCATGTTACTGGCCCTTTTTCCTGGCTTTTTAATAACAATAGATTACAAACCCACTCGCCCGGCTTAATGTCAGATGAAGAGCCTAGTTTCATGACAGGTAATCCATTTACAGGGATTCGGAGAGTAGCCAGATCTGATTTGAGGTCCACGTCTTCAACAAAACCAGTATGGATGGAACCATCCTGTAAAATTAAATAAAGAAGAAATAATTTGGCTGAAATGACGATGACAGTGATTCCAACAATAAAGATGGAAGGAGGGGTCAGGTAACATCAGCCATTAACAATACCTAACTCCCTGTTTTAAAATATTTGATGCATGGATATTCAACTGCAATCTGGCACTTAGCAACAAGACAATATTCAAGATTTTACTGGCCATCATGTTAACCGGGTCGTGACTGTGCCAGCATTAGTGCAAAATTTGTTTAAAATTTTAAATTGGCTGTAGCATCTGACGAGGAGGGATAAAATGGGTGATGGATGCTTCAAAGAGAGGAAGAAAAAATAAAATTGGTGGTGGTTGGATTGTGTGAGGGATGGTATTAAAGGTAGTGATGTCTGACAGCCCTAGAATGAAAGAAAATCATGTTACCCAGACCCTACACAATCTGAGACAAGGGCAGGAAGATGATGTACCTAAGCAATTTAAGCCTAGGTTTTTTATTTCTGTAGTTATGAAGTCATGTAAAATACTGGTATTCAGCTGCAGCACCAGGTTGGACTGGAATTCAACCCCAAAGTAGTTGGAAAAAGGCTAGGCAGATGATGATGAAATTACAGAATATTGTAAAAAGGAAGATTTCAAAAATGTTGTGAAACAGTATGATACAGGTGTGTATGTACGGAACAGCAATTTTATTTATAATTTCCGGTGACAAAGTTCTATTTGGGGGCTCAGAATAATGTACTGAATACGTGATAGACCATGGTTATCTGTGATCATGCTGCTTACAACAGCGCTGAAATATCGGGAACTCAAAACAAACAGTAAACATGGTAAATATCCCTTTTCTAGTATTAACCCTTTGTGTGCCGGAATGTAGATCTACACGAGACACAATGGCTTTTTAATTGTGTCTATATTACGCATACGAAAGGTTAATGATTACTTGGTAGTTGTTTGTGCGTCAAAGTTCCTTTCACCGTGACTTTGGTGGGTGGGTACAGTGACGTGAATAATGGGCTGATGCAACAATATGGGGTAAAGAACAACATTCCTAAGGGCATGGTTAATTAAATTTACGTACGTACAAGGTATGACTACAACAATTTTTGTTTACCAGGACATCAGTTATATCAGCCAGAAGCCAGACTTATTTTATAATAAAGAATTATATGAAAACAATACTTACAAACAGCCGTACGTTCACTATAGCGTTAGGTTTGTTCACCACAACGTGAGCATTCGTTAGTATGAGCCCATCTTCCTTCACTATGAACCCAGAACCGTTCGACAGAGTAACAGGCTGGCCAGAAAACAGATCTAACCGCCGACCATCCTTTATCTCTATATACACCACAGACGGAGCCGACACAGCTACCACATCAGCAATAAAGTTGAACTTCTCTCTTCTACCCTTCAATTCATTATTTACAACAGTTGCTGCTAATAATTTATCTTTTAAACTAATGTAACCTATCACCCCGGTCGCGACCGCTAAAATTCCACTAAAATAATTATTCTTAGTATCATGTCTATTGTTTTTGCTATTAAAAGCTTGTATTGCACGGCTAGAACATCTCAGGTTTGTATTTATTACGGGTTTTATTTGAAGTGTACGAGAAAATCTCGAAATATTCATTGTTGTTGGTGCAAACGTGCAAATGTTCGTCAGGACGACAGTGATGAGTGTCAAATGTCATGCTCTTGTCAAAGTGACAGCAAAGTGATGTAATTTTATGTGTGAATAACAAGTTATAACGTTATTTTCCACAGATTAGTATTGTTTATTTTTGAATGACAGTTAATGTCGTTCATTCAATATGTTCACACCATAGTTAACACAAGGGGCATAAAACATTATAAAAGTCGGAACTCGGAAGTGAGAACCAGACAATCTTATTTCTGATAGGCACGTTTCCTTTAAAATTAGCTGATTTCGTTTTAAAAAAGGTAGTAGAAGGTAGAGGCAGTATACAGTGAATTTTTCGAATGGGAGTGCATGGCCAAATCCGAAAAATGCTTAAAGGAGTCTCGAGCCTGATTTTGAAGATAACTAAAACTGCATCATTGGATTTTTGAAAAATCAATATTCATGGCAAGGAATTGAACCGGTTGGTATTGAACAAAAAAACAGACTGTAAAATTACACCATTCGAAAGCGTCGCCAATAAGAATCAACCGGTTTGATTCCTGGCTAGGAGTATTTTCCAAAATCCAATGATGCAGTTTTAGTTTTTATCAAAATCGGTCATAGTTTTGGAATTGGCTATCCACATCCTCATAAAAAAATCACCCTGTGAACTGTACAGTTCAATGGATACCTAGACCTACAGTAGGTCTGTATGCCAAAAGTAAACTTACAAGTTTGTTTACTTTTCCACTTATGACCTTGCACGTTCTCAACTTGACCGAAGGCGGGAACTAAATCAACATTTGAACTGGGGCCTTAGTCTGCTATTGCAATAGTGTCAGAATGGTCTATCATTGATTTAATAAGGCCCCGCGCAGACGAATTACCCTTTGTACGCACGTCAAACGAGTTTCGAACGCGCTTCAATACGCCGTGGGCTAGGGGCCTTATTAAATCAATTATAGACCATTCTGACACTATTGCAATAGCAGACTAAGGCCCCTGGTTTATCGACTTGGTATTTTCGATATCGAAGGTGTTATTATAATTATTCAGCCTTTTCAGTTGGTTTAGACGAATCAGCCAAGGTCACGTCCAAATTATTTGACAACAATGATGCGACCCGGCTTTTGGTTAAAACCTGTTTTTTTAATGTCGTTATATCACTTTGTTTCCAAAAACACACTTTATGAAACGTGTTTGATTGCGCCTATGTTGGTTTTTATGTAACAATTTTTTCTGCTCCGAATTTTATACTTGCAAGCTAATACTGATACAGTCCCTTATTCAGTGACATCAAAAAAGTGCGCAAGGATTCCTCCGCTTGGTGGAAACTGAGCCTTAGAAAAGACACCGCACCTTTTAGCGCTGCTCATACTATTTTTCAATATTTCTCTCTTTCATTTATTTCTGCAGTGTTAGGCATTTAGTAAATAAAAAATCAAAATAGGTTTCGATAATAGGTCAATATATTTATAGGTATGTATATTTTACCTACAATGAATAATACAATATTTATTTTACTGTAACTTATTTAATTGTTTCGCTTCTAAACAAATAAAGTTTACTTATTCCTAAGTAAAAATAGGAACTATAACTATTTACATGGATTTATATCCTAAAAACTTATTAGGCTCCTATGCATAAAAATAATTCATGGTCTAGCTACCGAGCTCACTGACGGTCGACGAATTTTCAATCTTATAACTATGAGCATAACGGTGAAAAGTGGCAGACCCTCTGTGAACTCAGTAGTACATATAATTTTAGGTCTCACAGCAGCAACTCAATAGCAACCTTATTGTTTCAAAAATAAAGATCACTGTAATTTTGTTAGAATTGTTACTGGCAGCAACTAGTGTCCGGCTTCGGCCACCTTCGGGAAAGGAAGATAGAAGCCGAAGGTTACTAGCAAGCACCGATATTGAACGAACTGTTACGAATGTGCGAGAGCGCGGTGGAAGGCGCCACGCTCGGAGGGCAGGGATCACACATTTTGCAGTGTAATAATTTTTGTCAAGTTCAAGGTCATTCAAATTATCTAATAGCTAATTTAAAAGAACAAAAAACATTACATTATTTACTTTTAGCCAATCTGGAACTTAATTTCTTTTTTTTGTTGGTTTTATGATAAACCTTCGGCTTCGGCCAAAAATCGACCTTCACTCGGACACTAGCAGCAACCCACTATCAACTTTATCGTTATAAGAATAAAGATCACTGCGTTTTGAAAGTGATGCAATGCAATGCGATGGATCTCTTGCATCGCTGTGAATTTCACAGTGAACTTTATAGTCATAGCAATAAGGTTGCTATAACTGACTAGTCTCAAATCTGTCTAAATTTAAGTGATCTTCATTTACGTAAGTTAAGTTTATTTTTTGCTGCTGTAAAAGGTAAAAAAGCTGTAAAACTGTAGACAATAACTATTACGCATAAAAGCCATAAACAATATTTCCCGCCATTTTAAAAGTCAATCAGATCAATATGTTGTGGTAACTGTCAGATCGTTCTGCAATCTCTGTTTCTAGGTTACATACATTACATGATTATTTTCCATTTCATAATAATCTTTCGTCAATAATATTTAAGACATTTTTGTAATTGATATAAAAAAATAATGATTTCTTTTAATTTATCTCACATTAGATATTTATATAATCTGTGGTAGTTGGGGCCACAGCATGGACATGTGTATGGCATGAGCCATCTGAGCCCTTAGTACTTATTAGTTCCATAACGTGAGCCCATAGACGGCCAATAATAAATTATGATTTGATATAGGCGGTAAAGCTATACAAGTATACATGATAAAGAGATATGCATGTGTATCTTAAAGCTTGTCACTATATTTTCTTGACTATTCACAATTTCCTATTAAAATACGTTTACCACACATTTATTTTACCAGCGCAGTTTACTTGGTCAACATTCCATTTGGTATATTAAATTCATATGTACTTAAAATAAACTTACATTAGCGTAATTTTCACAAAAAATAAAGCTTTCTTTAACCAAAGAAAAATTAATAATAATTATTACTGTGCATTAAAAACAAAAGTGGAACTAAATTTTTGGTATAATTTTTTGGGAAAACTACGCGGTTCTTAGATTATAGCTTGACAAAAAGAATTCATAGAACGAGGTACTGTATAAAGATATTTTTGTTTCCGATATTTTAGTGGACCTCGGGCATTTCGCGGCCACGACCACGACTATTGGCGCGACTTAAGGTCGAAACCAGGAAGAAAGTGGTCGCACGTAATGGCGTTCGACCAGTTTTGTTCAAGCGGATAGCGGCCATTCATACGACAAGTCGTGGTCCGTGATGTGTGCGACGTCCTTTATGAAACTGAGAAATTATAGCTGTACAATGATCTATTGGCGCGTGACCAAAATCTGAACTAACGACGTGTAAGTGTTTTTCATAACGTATATACGCCATTACGCCTGTAATCCCCAGGAGGGTTAGGCAGAGGTTTATCTAATAGGACACCCACATTTCGACATTTATGTTTAAGTCCTATGTAATTTGGGGCGAGCCTAGTGCTATCGACCGGGCACAAGTCCAGACTCCGAGGCTTGCACTGAAAAATTTCTGATGGAAAAACCCGATAACACTTTGCCCGACCCGGGAATCGAACCCAGGACCTCATGCTCAGCACTCGCGATTGCGACCACTTGACCGGCGAGGCAGTTATCAAAAATAAATATCAACATTGACAAGAGAGCGCTGTTGCTGAACAATTGTGAAATTGTAGATCCACCATCTACAATTTCAAAGATGTTCAGCAACAGCGCTCTCTTGTCAATGTTGATATAAAATTGATTTGTGTAGGGTTATTAAAAACACTTAAAACGTATTTTTTATTACAAATGGTCGTCATTCAAGCGTCAAAAGACCCATACAACCATCATACAACACACGATTTTGACATATCCTGTCAATCTAGTGTTGCCAATAAATAAAACCTCAATTTTCTAAACTTTTTTCGCCAAGCAACACAAACGAAAGCGACCATTAGCTCCATTCCTCAGTGTGAAGACTGCCATTACCGTTCGCAATGCCGTTGCCGTTCAGTTTCCCGTTGACCGCTTTGCCATGAACGGGCACCTCGTCTCCGTGAAGCAGGTGGTCAGGTCGGTAGGTGTAGAACACGGTGCAGAAGGCGCGGTCGTCGCGCGGCAGCTCGTAGCGCACGTGCTGGGCGGCCAGCCACGCGGCACCCATGGCGCTCGACACTCGGAGTCTCACTAGTTCCAGCTCTGTCTTGACCTGATTAAAGAGAGAGGATTGGTGAATATGGTGAGAGTTATTTTGGCTTATCATATACAATGTGTAACAGAATAAACGCACAATCTCTTAAGGGGTCATTGTACTCATCATTATGAACAACTTTCACTATGGGACCAACACTGAAATCGCGAACAAAAAACAGCTGTTCAGTACATTTTGTCGAATTATGCGTACAGAAATATATATGTATGTAGTATGTGTATGGGGCAGTCGATTTTACTTCCCAGAATTTGATCCTTATTAGCGACACTATCGAATAGTGTAAAAATACAGTGTGCGTTTTTTTTTTCAAAACCAACAAGGTCGATTCCTGGCAGGAATATTGATTTTTCAAAAATCCAATGATGCAGTTTTAGTTTTCATCAAAATCGGGCTCGAGACTCTTTTGAGCATTTTTCGCTATACCTCATAGTTTCGGATTTAGCCAACCGCGCCCATTTGAAAAATTCCAGAATGAATTCCCTTATCAAACAAGCTTTAATTATTATGAGATCTTGGTCAAAATGAGCGTAAGTTCAACAGAATTGAAATAATCCTCAAATTATAGCTTGAAATAAGTTCATAATGTCGCGGCAAGTACGAAAGTCGCCGGAGACCAGAGCTACGGCCAATATCGCGTATGAATTCGCCGCTAGAGGCGCTAGAGTAGCGCGAGGTCACCGAAATGTCAGATTTCATAGTGTTCGCGCGTTGCGTGCTTTTTTATCACGTATTTTTACTAATACTCACGATTGTGGTCTAGATTGAGACATTCCTGATTAATTATGACTTGAAGATTTTAAGTAGCAACTTAGGATTTTATTTTTTAATACTTTGAGGTAAAAATGATTTTTAAATGTTTCATGCTTGCTAATTTTAGGAAGAATATTGTAAATATGTATCTGAAGTTTACACTATTCTGTTATCAGTAATAGTATAAAACCAAGTCGCTTCCCTCTGTCTGTCCCTATGTATGCTTAGAGCTTTAAAACTAAAATAAAGAAAGAAAAAGAATTTTTTAGCCCACACAGGACAAAACATAAAAATATGGTAACGGTAAATATGGTAACGTGGTAATGGTATGGTATGGTATAAATAATAATAGTAAATAAATATCGCTGGACATTACACACAGCGCCATCTAGGTGCCACACTAAGCAACGAGGCTTGTGTCGTGGACACCAGATAGTTGATAATACTACATAGATACTTTTTGTTTGTAAATACATACTTTACTTATTATACATATAAACATCCATGAGTCGGAAACAAATGTCCATGCTCATCACACAAACATTTGCTCCTACCGGGATTCGAACCCAGGACCCTAAGAACGTAAGGCAGCTTCACTATCACTGCGCCATTCGGGTCGTCAAATAATGGTATGGTATGGTGGTGGTTGGTAACCACGCAACGGATTTTGATGCGGTTTATTTTAATAGATGGTGATTCAAGAGGAAGGTTTATATGTATAACATTGCACCCTTGCGAAGCCGTTGCGGGTCGCTAGTACTTACATAATAAAATAAACTCTTTATGAAGTTATTGATACTCTAAAGTATCAAATAGAATTATTGATATGACCTTACTCAACAGTGGCGCCATCTTGTGAGTTCAAAAACAATATCCCTCATTGAAAATTCAGCAATTTTTTGTATATAAACTCTTAATAAGCCTTTCTGGGACTGCTTAGAAGTAAGATTGGCAGAGGCCCATTGATCATCATAAAACTAACCTTCCTATTCCTCAACTGTTCCAGCACACCAGGTTTCAGTATATCCCAGCTCTTCCACACAGATCCAACACAGACCACCCGCAGACGCGGCGCGTCGCTGCGTACCGCGAGCGCAGCCACGTGCGACGCTAGTGCGGCGCCCGCCTGAGAGAATATGTGGCGGGAGAGCTCGTCGCCTTTGTAGGCGAGAGACGACAGTTTTGAGGTTACTCCTGTGGACAAGATTTTGGTTCAAACCGATATATAAACTATAAGTGAGGAGGGTAATAATAGGCTCTGTCGTTTAGCGTATTTCAGTCCTCGTGGCCTAACATGACGTTTTAAAGCAGGAGTAATTCCAGTGTGGCAAAGAGATGGCGCTAGCCGACATGTACAGCTCTGTCTCTTTCCCACACTGGAATGACTCCTGTGACGTCATCATTATAACCTCCCTGAAAGGACCAGGTAGTTGTGCTCAACGGGAAGGACAGAAGACAGAATAAACCGCAAGTCCGCAATAATACCCATACAATTATAAATATATCAATTTCGATGTACAGCGGGCACCGACGTTGAAACTGTTGCCACGTGGTCAGTAGATAATTCTGAACCGCCCCACGTAGAAATATCAATCGGTTATTTTTTTTAAATCTACTGTTTCCTACTTATGTGCAATACGCAGGGCCATAATGAATGGAACAGCTGTTAAAAACACGTTTGTTGTATGGGAGCCCCCCTTTAATATTTATTTTATTCTGTTTTTAGTATTTGATGTTTTATAGGCAACAGAAATACATCATCTGTAAAATTTCAACTGTCTAGCTATCACGGTTCATGAGATACAGCCTGGTGACAGACAGACAGCGTGACAGTCAAGTGGAGTCTTAGTAATACGGTTCTGATTTTACCCCTTGGGTAAGGAGCCCTGAAAGCCAAAGATAAAAAAAAAGAAAAAGAAAAGAAAAAAAAAAAATATATTTATTTGTCGCAGGGACATGACGTGCATCGTACGAAATGAAAAAAAAAATTTAAAAAAAATGAAATGATGAATGAGATAATTTGAATTTCGCGAGCTACCCTCGCGCTCACCCCTTATTTTTTTTTTTACCGTTGGGAAATCATCAAATAACCCCTCCCGCTCTGGGCTGAGCAGGAGGGAGTGTCAGACTTTTACTGACTAAAACCCATCCATGTTCCTTCCTTTGCCCTTTGTGTTCCAGGGCCGCGGTATCTCTTTCGAACAGTCCCGCAACCCTGGCAGGCGCGCTCACCCCTTCAATAAAGAAGTGTTTGAGTGAGTGTTTTGTAATCTTAGTTTGTTGTGGTTTGGCGGATTGTACGACGTGCGATGATCCATTGTTTGGATGGATGGGAACTAGCGTTGGCTTACTAACTTCTGAAATAAACAATTCCACGTGAAATTAAGGTCCATTTGACCAAGCATGATGATGGCCAATGGAAGAACCAGTTCAAGCAGATGTTTTATAAGACGATTTACCTTACTATACTTCCGTTATAAGTTTTTATACTGTCATAGTCACTAACATTATCATTAAAACGAGAAACAGGAGATTTTATACTACTACGACCTACCAACAGCCCCCAGCTACCCACAACCCCAGCCCGGGGGGGCTACTTAAAACTAGATTCCATGTAATTGACAATTTGAAAACCTCCTCTGACAGCGTAAGTTTAGTTATAAACCGTGAAAGTTTACGGCATTTCATACAAAATTTGAACTCATTTGTTTTCGAAATTACTGAACCGATTTAATGAATTTAATGAATTAATGAAACTTCATACACTTAAGCAGGATAAGTACATAGTTCTAAAAAGTTGACGGAGCACATTTTCGAAAAATAGCGTTAGAACTAAATTAGACCGATTTTTAGATAGAAATTTAGTTAATTTAGACAGAAATTTCCAATACAGACAGTATCTTTTTTTTAAAAGACATTTCGAAAATGTTCTCTGTCATCTTTTTAGACATAAAGGGTGTAACAAGACCCTTAACGAAGCCGAAAGGCACTTATTCTCCCTGTCATTTCTATAATTTTTTTGTTCTAGACCATACCTGGGAACCTTCTAGTTACGGAGATATTGGGGGTCAAAGTTCCAACTTTTTCACTTTTTTTTTTTTAAATACATATGTTTCATGTAAGATTTTTACTTTAAACACTCCATTACCCTTATACTATTCAATCCATCTATCAGCGCAATATTTTGAGTGCGTTACGTCGACTCCTACCACAAAACGTGATTTTTCACCCCAAAAAAAAAAAATTCGTTTCCCAGCATTTTTTTTGCGTAAAGTTACTTAGTTAATGCTTGGATAATGCTTGGTTAACGGCTTCGTTAAGAGTCTTGTTACACCCTGTATGTTTCCTGCTTATGTTTATGAAGTTTTAAAATCGGTACAGTCATTTCGAAAACAAATGAGTTCCAAGTTTGTATGAAATGCCGTAAAACAGTACTTACTTCACAAGTTTCGACAATCGTTTAAAAAGCAGGACTTACCAGCAAACATTGACTTGTCGAAGTGCTTATAAGCATGCGGCAGGAGATCAGCCCTGGTGTCAGCATCAAAGTGTTCTCTTATGACCTCCCACACCCTGTCGGTTGAGTGCGGTGAAGGCTGCAAGCCGTCCACATCGTCGAATACTGTCTTCACTGCTTTGTGTGCTATCCAGTATGCTGGGGAACGAAGTTAGATGGATATTAGATTTTGTGTGAAGGGGATTAGGTGCTTTTTGGGTTTGCTTGCGTTGATCATATTTTCAAGGACCTTTTAAACAAAATAATATAGCTAAAATAGAAATCTGGGTTTGCTTGCGATGGTCTAATTTTCAAGGAAAAAAAAATATAGCTAAAATATAAATGTTCTAATCTGTATAATAGTAAAAAAAAAACAATTTGTACACCTCACCAGGTAAAAAATGTACCCTACTTTATTAAGATCTTGCATGCTCAATTTGTGTGTAAACGCATGTTTTTAACAAATAAAATATCTTTATAGAAACTTATAGTTCGGACAAACCGATACGAACTTAAAGCGGACACGGATATGTATATAAAGAGTGTAACATAATAAACGTAAGATATCTCATGTGGTGTCTCAGGCCATGAAACTGAACAAATTTTGTTCTATGACTTTATGTTCTATTCGAATTTCAAGAACTCGTAGAACAAAAGTTGTTCAGTTTCATGGTCCGAGAGACCACACGGGCGGTCTTGCGTGTATTATATTACACCTTGTATAAATACTTACTAAAAATATATCTGTCAGTAGTTTGGCGTTCGCAGCCGTTTCCCAGCTTGACCGTTTAAGTTTGGCTTTAGTAACCCTACTGCTGGTCGACTATTTTTTTGGCTATATTCAAAATTGCTGGACACCAACATTCAACGATACTTGTTCACGAAAAACTTCCCATAGCAAAAGATTGACCTAACGGTCGAACTAAGCAAAAGGTATCTGACCTTGCCCTAATTATTCCTAACTTTAGGTCACTGACCAGTACCCCAAGGGCCAACAGTTTGGTTGCCTTGGTAACTATTAGACCCAACAAAGGTTAAAGTATTACTGAGTTGTTCACTGCTCCACTTCTTTCCACTTTATTGGCCATTTCCACTTTTTAAGTGTTGGTCAATACTAACCCAGTAACTCTATAATGAGCCTTCGGTGGATATAAAGATTTTGATTTCATTAACTCAAAGAAGTTGGCTGCCTCGTTGGTCTAGTGGACGCAAGCGCGACTGCTGAGCATGAGGTCCTGGGTTCCATTCCCAGGTAGGGCAGTGTTATTGCGTTTTTACATCAGGAATTTTTCAGTAGCAGCCACGGAGTCTGGATTTGTGCCCGGTTAATGGTATAAGGCTCGCCCTGCTCGGGAGTACTATTAGGTACAGCGTGATGTAATGTAACATAAAGAATAGCACTACATACCACCGCCTTCGTCTCCTAGCAGATATCCCCAACCACCGCAGCCATGCTGTTCACCATCAGCTGTTCTCAGGAGTGCATTAGATCCGGTACCTGAAAACAAAGAACATAGAATTAAAACAAAGGAATCTTTACGAAGTGGAAATAGCGTTGCTCTTATTTGTGGAAAAACATAACTTGGAGTATTCTAGAATTCTAAAATCGGAGATCACAATGTTGAGGTGGATGTGTGGTGCGTTAGAGGAAGTTTGAAAGTTGCGCCAGTTACAGAAAAGTTGAAAGGGAATCGACTGTCTTTGTATGCACATGTGATGAGGAGGGACGAATCGCATGTGACTAAAAGAGTGATGATTAAAAATGCTGATGGATAGAGAGGGAGAGGAAGATCAAGGAAACGTTAGATAGATTGTGAGTGCAATGATATGAGAGAAAAAGGAATAAACGATAGCGTGACGGTTGACAGAGAAGAATGGAAGAAAGAAACGTTTTCTGCCGACCCCAAGGAGCATGAAGATGAGATAATGAAGACAAGGGTTAGGTCGGCCATGTCTCGGCACGGCCGGGCGATGGCAGACGTCGAAGATACGAAAGACAAAAAAGTACAAGGACAACAATAACCAACGGACATCAAAAGCAATTAAAAATTGAATCGAGCCAACATATTGAGTTGCGATTCTAATTATAAACACAGCTAATCTATTCGTTATCATCAGAGTCGGGTTAGTTTTACAATTTGTGCTCGTAAATAAGCTGATAGGCACTTCACGGCTAGTTATTGGGTTGTTTATTTATTCTACGTATTTATTAAGTTGGGACATAAATGCTTTATACAAGGTGTAAAAAGACCCATCATGAAGCCGGCAACCAAGCATTATGTACATCAAACTAACTCTACGCCAAAATTATTGCTGAGATACGACTTTTTATTTTAGGGTGAAAACTGAAAACACAAACTTCTCGTTTTACGGCAGGACTTAATTTAATGCACTTATAACATTGGATGTGCTGATGGAATGCATTAAATATTACGGGGGCCGTGGAGATATTTAAAGCTATAACATTAAAATGTAATCTATGGAATATCTAAAGGTTACTTACTTTTCTTCAGGTTCTTAAGGTTAGGGTTTGGTTGCTTTCTTACCTATGTTAACAAATAAATTATGATTTGAATTTTTGATTTTGATTTTAAAGCGGCCAACCCGTCATACTTTTCATACAAACAGTCGTACAGTTGTTACACATCTATCTTTGATTTTTTGAATATAAAAATGTAGAAACAAATTCAGTATATGCCTCCAAAAATGGCTGTTTTGCACAAATTTTACCTGAACTTTGGCTTTTCAAAATGTACCTACTCATAAACTCTAAAAGTAAAGAAAACATCATGATAGAAAACACATGTAATGGAGATTCTTAATGACAAAAAAAATATTCACAAACTTGTAAGAGTTATTCAAAAACACGTATTTCCTGGAACAAGTTTAAGAAATTTTCGAACACTATTTTTCGTTCAATGTCATCGCGTTAGGCGGTATGAGGTGCGCGGGAGATGAGTTGTGCCGGGTCGGGGTGGGGTAAGACGGGGGAGTTGAAAGAAAATCGCCCCTGTGGCTCTGGATGAAACAACAAGCTCCTCGACTATGCTCGCGTTGACGATAGACGGGCGGGAAGGGCCCTCCTAATGGAACAGTCTAGAAGGTTACCCGGTTGTACATTGCCATATTTGCCATCGACTAACTGCGTAGGAATGTATTAGTACGCAGTATTGCCGAATTCTTTAGGGACTATAGAAGTGACGCTATCGTCTATCCAAGCGTGTGTTACGCAGTTACCAAACTCTCTTAGGACTACTAAGGCATGTCATGTCAAGATTATTTAGTATTATACCATGCTCATTAAAAAACTACGAAACTACGTGACCGTTTCCACTGATGCTAAGCTATGTAGCGGAGCGATTAAGATGTGTTATGAAAATGCGCCTCCGCAAGGTAGCTGTGCGGGGAAGATGCACAGTTCGAGCTATGCTACGTATCGGTAATAGGGAAGGCGCGGGCCTAGCTCGCATCTATAGCACGCATGCATAGCACGCGTCGATAGCACGCATCCTTCCATATAAAAAACGTAGCTTAGTTTAATTAGTTTCCACCAGTGCTATGCTATGTAGTCCAATGAATATGATTGGTGGATATCAAACGCATCCATAGCAACGTTGTATTGCACATCTCTGGTGGAAAAGCAGCCTAAAAGTTATCTCTCTCTGTGTACTTTGCACGCCTCGACGTAAGTTGGGACATAGTACTTTTTATTCCGAGGTATTTTCTTGTGGGATCATTTCCAGCCACCACGCGAAGCTGCGGGCATAAGCCAGTATTTAAAAAAAAACCACAAGGTTACTCGGTACAATAAACTGGGCGTGTCTGATAAACCAGTTACTTAACCCACGGAATAAACTGATTAATACCTAGTAAATAATTGTAACCTGTGTTCTAGCACAAAAGGAAGGACTCGGTTAGTTACTAAGTTCGTTTGCGTTATAAAGAGGATTTGGCGACATCTACACCAAAGCAAAACAATAGAGTAGATACACATAAATTGTCACTTACGCGGGATATCTTCCGTGATTGTCTTTTATTTTGAGCTCCCGTAAGTGATAGTTTATGTGTAGGTAGTTGTAAACCATGAAAGTTTAAAACAGTGTTTGATTAAGGTAGATGACCAAAAAAAACTAATTGGTTATTGATACAGTGCGTCGAAAACTCGCGTGACGTCACTTGTATGTACACTTTTGACCGACAAATGACGTCACAAGCCCCCACACATCGATTATTTGATGCGTTTTATCTTCAGCATTTTTTATTGGTCTGATAAAACAAACAGTACGTTTTCAATATTTTTCGATAATCTAACTGACGGACTAAATATAATCATATTTTTTACTCAGGAAAGGAATCATCCCTATTACCAACAAACATTGCACTTAGGTACACCCAAAACAAATAGGGAATATGCATGTCATTTTTTTTCACATAAGTCAATATTATGCAGTACTAGCAACCCAAGAAAACAATTAAAATTTAATTTCAACTACTGCTTGTCTCACAAAAAAAAAATTAAACTCCTACAATTTTCTACGACAGTTCAAACGTCCATGATTCTCGCGGAGCATTTGATGTCACTTACCTCTATCTGCCTTGTTTAAATCTAATTTTTTGCCCTTAGTAGAATAGTTTTACTATAGTGTAAGTGCTTTAATTAAGCAAAAATTGCGATATCAATATTATAGTAAAATCATTGTGAAACTTTAAGTACTTTTCAACTAAAAGTGTTTCTTTGACACAATATATCATTTGACGTCACTACCGGAATCGATGCGTTTTGTGTTTGCGTACCGTTTCACCAAAAACACGCTAAATAAAGTATTAAATTGTAAAATAAGCGTTGTACTAGAGAATTAAACAAATGTACCACAATGCTTTTATGGTCCAATAAAAGGCATTTTTAAGAAATAAAAAAAGTTATGTATTTCTTACATATACGAGTATAACCTATTGGGTTCAATTCCCGGGTCCGGCAAAGTAATTAATATTGAGTTTTTCCGTCAAGAATTTCTCAGTAGCAGCCACGGAGTCTGGATTTGTGTACGGTGGATGGCATGACATATGTTATGATTGATGAAGGTTAATGATTTGCAGTCCAGGAGCACACGGTCACACGTAGATATCTTCCTACATAATGCTCTAAGGTGTATAGGACGGCACGGGTGACTCCCTACGCCTACAGTTCCTGCCCATAATCAACATTGTTGACATGTAACGTTAAGCATGAAGGTTAGGGGTTATCTATCAGCCTCGTTGGCCGTCCTATTTCAGCGCGACCTACTTCTGATTATCATAACATTGGCAGACATTCACTGTCACTCTTGTTATATACTTAAATACTTAACGAGTTGAAACAAGTACGAGTTTATAAATTAAAGCTTTGAAAAATATGCTACAAAGAGTATCAACTTTACAATAAGTTTAAAAATGTCCTCTAGAGAGCGCCATTTTAAGTGTGACGTCACATGGCCTATAACCAGCAGTCGATTAAGTAATACGCCTGTAACGAAACCTAATTTGTAGAATTATGAAAAGGTGTTTAGAAGTTATTGGGGAAAAGATGAGCATACACACATACGGGCTAAAATCATAACCCTCTGCCGTAGTCGGGTAAAAAATGATTGACGATAGCTCAGGATTATAGTGATCGATTTAAAAGAGCAATTAACTTTGTGTCAAACCTAGTCGTTCCGCTCACTTTACTTACACTACACCTAGATACTAGACTGCAAATGTTGTAATGGTGGTCAGCCACTTCAGACCCCTAATAGTTAGCTTAGTGGTCCGAGGAGCCCGTGGCTAAATAATAACGTCGATCTTTAGGTTATTCCCGGCTTATCTAGGTTGGTCCGTGGTGACCACCTATTACATACCGAGTTCCCTAGTGCCTCAGAAAGCACGTTAAGACGTTGATTCCGGCTGTCATTTGTAGATCTATGATAGTCATTACAGGTAGTCCGTGGCCCGAAAGTCTGACATCCAATTGTACCAAGGGATATAGTATCACTCAGTACTAACTGGGTTGTGGAGGTCAGATAGGCAGTCGGTCCATGTAAAATACTGGTATTCAACTGCATTCTGTTAGACTGGAAAAGCCGACACCAACATTGTTGAGAAAAAGCCAGGCAGATAAGGCAGATTGGTCAGAGTCGGTTGTGTGCCTCAGAAAAAGCACGTTTAGTCGTTGTTTCTAAGACTGATTTCTCCCCGGTCGCGACGAATGCCGTCCCGTTGGACAATGAAGGTGAGGGACGAAGGAGTGCACCTGTCTCTGCGCAGACTTGTGTACTGTTATAACTCCTAACCTTCACATTCACACACATCTTGTGAGTTCTTTGACTCCTTTTGTTATTTTGTTGTGTTATTTAATCTTTCTTGTCATTTATTTATTTTTGTTTATTTTGTTTGGTAGAAAAACATGTTACCTGCTTGTTTATTTATGATGCCACTAAGTGGGGCCTGGTGACCTGTAGTTGAGGTTTAATTTTTGTAACTAAAATTTTCTATTGTTTGTTTTATCTTTAATCTTAAAAGCTTCGTGTAAATTCTTACCGAGTTAATCACTGTACAAAACATTAAAATGTAAGCATTACCCAAGGG
This sequence comes from Eugnorisma glareosa, assembly GCA_947578425.1. Classification (NCBI taxonomy): domain Eukaryota; kingdom Metazoa; phylum Arthropoda; class Insecta; order Lepidoptera; family Noctuidae; genus Eugnorisma; species Eugnorisma glareosa. The sequence continues at coordinate 16,906,296 of OX387979.1, forward strand.
GTGGAGACCTGGTGTCCTGAAATACAGACCTCACGTCTAGCTTAGGCACCAGTCTCCCACAGTATAATTATTCCTGTTAAGTACTTTGTATTGATATACCTTTCTAATGTACCTATATTGTGGTGAGAAAATAAATCATTATTATTATTATTATTATCTCCTTTATTCATTTACATATATTTATATAAATTACATTTTTTTAATATTTCAATCTCAAAACAAAAAAAAAACATTTAGAAATATAAAAAATAGTAGCCCACCGGTATCGGGAACAGGGTCCAAGCTACCGGCGGTCAGGGCTTCAGAGAGAGGAACCTCCTAACAATACGAGCCGTGTCCAGGAGTACTGCTTTCTGAATCAAGCCCTTGACCCAGCTGCCTAACGAGAGCCTCCTCAGGTATTGGTCGAGGCTCTTGGCAATTAAGCCATTGGCTGAAACGACTATTGGCACAATTATTATTAATTTATTAAAGCTACTTCAGGCACCAGCTCTCACAATGTGAATTTATTTAGTTCAAAACCGTCTCGCTTGATGTCTCCAAAGACTTTGGCTGCCAAAGCCGGAATTCAGCCAGAACTATACATGTTCCAGTTGTTAAAGTAATGGACTAAAACCTTCGTCAACACCAGCAAAGTCATTGCGTCCACACTTACAATAATGCCTTTCCTTTGGCAGTTTTTCAATATTCAATGCGTTATTTACTTTGTCGATTAGATGATTTTTTCCAACCTATGAAGCAATGAATAACAATTCCGTTAAAAAATTTAGATTATAATCGGACCATCATTATAATTGGATTGCTTTTCAAATAAATGTCTTGTCTTGTCTTGACGTGTGATGCCATTCGGTTGCTAAACACGGTTGTGATCTGGGGGCCTAAAATGTCCGCTTTAGCAGAATCATAATAGAATAATAATTGAATAACGATCCAATTTGTAAAATGGTCATCATCATCATATCAGCCCGGAATCACCCACTGCTGGGAAAATGCTTCCCCTTTTTTCTGTCACTCTGCCCGGTTCTGTGCGTCAAAAAAATGGTCACAAAAAGGCAATTCATAATATTAACTGCGTCTGTCTCTCCGCGAACCGGAAGACGTTGCGTTGGAAAGCCTCGCAGTTGGTGGACCGATGACCTGGTAAAGGTTGCGGGGATCCGGTGGATGCGAGACGCAAGGGGACCGGTCAATGTGGCGACATTTGGGGGAGACCTATGTCCAGCAATGGACGTCTTTCGGCTGAAATGATGATGATATTAATATGGGCATGACACGACAGATCTGGATAGATTTCCAATCTTTTATCAGGACTAATTTCCCAGCAGGGCAGCCAATAACGCCCAGAACATACCTAATTGCTTTTTTAATATCAAAGGTGATACCAACATAATTTATGAACATCAACATGACCTTTAGTGCGCTGGTAGATAAATTTTTAGGTATATTTTTAGCTTATAGTTGGTGGTGTTTCGTAGGTGGGATGTGATGATAGCATAATTATCTACTAGCTGTTGCCCGCGACTTCGCTCGCGTTTTTGTTTGAAATTATTCCACGGGCACGTTGTAAATATAGCCTATGGCACTCAGGGATAATGTAGCTTCCTATTAGTGAAAGAATTTTCAAAATCAGTTCAGTAGATCCAGAGATTACCCCACATACAAACAAATTTTACCTCTTTATAATATACACACATCAAAAGTGTCTAGGGATCAAGCATTTTTATGTGGATTTCTTGAGATTGAGATGTGGCTTTGTAATAAATTTATGATTTTATAAATTTATATGGATCCTTTTTGGTGCATTTCATAATTTGAATCAGGAACTGTGAATCAAATTCGAGTAAAAGATGAAAATCAGCTGTCAATATTTTCCCTATAAAAACATACAACGCATTGAAGACATTATTAGTGCTACTGTTTCCCTACTACTGATTAAAACCAACGTTATTATGGAGCGGCGACGTCATTTAAGCAGGGAAGAAATGCTCAGAGCCGTGGGAATGATAGAAGCTGGTTCCCGGCAACGTACTGTGGCTTTAGCTCTGAATACAAGTCAGAGTGTTATCAGTCGACTTTGGACACGTTATTGAAGCACTGGTACCGTGGCTGAGCGCCATGGAGGACGGTATCGCTGCACCACACGGAGACAAGACCGATACATTCAAATCTTAACTCGAAGAGCTCCAACAATAACCGCCATGATGTTAGCCGTGAGGCTTCATCACTCTTCAGGGAACTTAATTAGCGACCAAACAGTCAGAAACCGCTTGCATGAAGTGAACCTTCATTCCCGAAGACCGCTACGGGTACCACCTATAGCAATGCACAATCGTAGGATACGATATCAATGGGCTCTTGAACACAGAAATTGGGCAGAAGAACAATGGCGTTTCGTGTGCTTTTCTGATGAGTCTCGTTTTGGTATGAGACCGGATACAAGACGTATACGACACTGGAGAACCCCTGGACGCCAACAGCGATTAAAATCCTGCCAGGAAGTCCATCCTTATAGTGGTGGAACCACCATGGTATGGGCGGGTATTTGGATCGGCGGAAGAACTGAGTTGATTTGGATCAGAGGCAACCTCAACGCTCAAATTTATGCTGAGACGATTGTATCAGACGTCATCGTTCCTCTACAAGTGCAAATCGGTCCCTTATTTCAGTTAATGCATGATAATGCACGACCGCACACCGCAAGAGTTGTAAGACAGACTCTCGCCGCAGCTAACATCAATGTCCTGCCCTGGCCTGCTCAGTCGCCAGACTTGAATCCGATTGAGCATGCATGGGATATGCTACAGAGAAGAGCTCTGCCGAATATGGAGGGTATCCAGTCGCAAGAAGACCTTTTTTTGTTGTTGCAACGAACATGGGCGGCCATTCCACAGCGTGATTTGGATGAACTCATTTTGAGTATGCCAAACCGATGTTCTTGTGTTGTTAGTGTTCGCGGTAGAAACACGGATTATTAATTGTTTAAGTTACCCAATAAAATTTTAAAGAAAACTGTTATTTCAGTCTTTTTTTCGAACTTTTGTGTTAGTGGTTCAAATGTCAAAAATCCCTTTATTAGGAAAATGGCAAATTTCTTTATTAATGCAAAGGTGACTTGGTTTATCGTTACTGTGACAAACGAAAACACTTTATTTGATGAATCCTTAAAGAAAATTTTAATTAATATCAATCAGGAGAAAAGTTATTGCAAAAATATATGTTGATCCCTAGACACTTTTGATGTGTGTAGTATAGAAGTATTCAGCATCTACCTAGCCTTTTAGTCGGCTTCCAGTCTAACAGAATGCAGATGAATACTAGTATTTTACATGGACCGACTGCCTATCTGACCTCCACAACCCAGTTAGTACTGGGTAATACGATACGCCTTGGTAGGACTGGTTGTCAGACTTTTTAGGCCACTGACTACGGTAACGACTGTCAAAGATCTACCAGATGACAGCCGGGACCAACGGCTTGACGTGCTTTCCGAGGCACGGAGGAAACTCGGTATGTAATGGGCGGTCACCCATCCACAGACCAACCTAGGCAAGCACGGCTTAACCTAAAGATCAACCCGAGCGGCTGTTATTATATTGCCACGAGCTCCTTATGATATGATATCCTTACCCTCCTAATTTTTTCAACGATTTATCGCTAATTAATACAATATTTAAATACTCATTACTATGCCGAGCTCAAGGTAGTATACTGTAATGTTCCCGCCCTTGAATTTGTTTAATTTCCTTTTGTTAGATGTCTTTTAATATTGACCGGTTTTTGCAAGGTTCTCTTAATTTAAATATGAACAGTTCTTAATTTAAATATTAACGGTTCTGACGGAACTACTTTTAGACGATTTTAATTAGTTTTGCAGCGTCCTATTTCTTACACAAGAAAAAAAAATATATGAAAAAGTTCGCGAGCAGGGAGGACACAGTGAGTTTCGTGTGTCGGGAAGAATCGAGTTGCGAGTGACTGTGGTAGCGGCACTGTGTGACAAGAAAGAGGGTAGACCGATTTGTCTGCTTATAAACACCCACCCGCAATAACTTCAGTTTATCCGTGATCATGGTGCTTGCAACATCGCCGCAATAACGGGAACTCAAAACAAATTGTAAGAATACCGTTTTCAGTGTTAATGATAACAATTTATTTATTTGTAGGTACGTGGTTGTAAATATTTTTTTTCGCCACTAGCATGCCAATAGAAAACTAGACTATCTTTTTTTACTAAAATAACGGCAAACCTCTAAATGGGGTCACTGTATCTATTCATTATTAGAATTACTTTTCATATTTGAATGTGGAAAAGAAAATAATCGGTTATAGGTAAGTACTATAAAATAATCATTTATTTCGCTTAGCTCAACATATGCGATTTCAGGGCAATTTTAGTTATTTTTAAATCCCGACGCAAAAAGAGGTGTTTTATAAGTTTGACCGCTATGTGTGTGTCTGTCTGTGGCACCGTAGCTCTTAAACGGGTGAACCGATTTGGATGCGTTTTTTTATTTGATATCAGGTTTTCTAACGGTGGTTTTTAGACATGTTTTATAATGAACACTTCTATGTATACACAAATTGAAATCAATTCTTTTGACATTACAAACAATATTGGATGTCATGTTCAACACATGATCTCACGATTTCTTTTCGTGCTTTCATGAATGTGGAACAGCGATTTCAATCAAAATTCTACATAAATTGCAACTAAGTGGTGATTGAGAATGATTTCTTTCGATTCATGAATACAAATGAGTGAATTGACCGAAGACTTTTTAGTGATGCAGCGATTAAAATCGCGGTACGGTCTGCGTATTGTTGTGGACCGACCAACCTTTTTATAATATTTTAGTATTGGCAGTATGTATCTATTATTTTTTTACCTTTTTTTAACACTTATGTATTTGTCAATTTAAAAAAGGGAACAAGATTATGTATGAAATGCAAACTGTAAAACGTAAAAAGTAAAACCATAAATTATCATAAAAGTCTTTATTTTATTTAGTTAATTAAGATCTTGTGGCTTCCATCCTCCACACAAGTGTTCAGACGCTCTTTGAGCTTAGTGAATTAATGTGCTGATGACTGTGTCATCAATCCTTCAAAGTTAATATTCTTTACACTTTTGACTTCCAAGACACTAATTCATACGTATATCTAGACAAGATACAGATTGAACGAAGATTGAACATTGGAATCTGCATCTTGTTACTACTAGCTACGAATTAATTTACGTTGGGTCAAGATAAAATGCTCCTCCCTGCCGTTCCCGGTATGCGCTGGCCTTTAAGAATACGGTGTAATAGATGCTGCTGCGACATAAGCCAATTGTTATATCTCAAACCCAAAGCGAGTACCTACCTCATTCCAAAACTAGTCGTAATGTCAACTCAGCGTCATATGTGACATCTGCGCCATCTGTGACATCTGCGACATCTGTGACATCTTTCTTTTCTTTATCGTGTGGTTAGTGCATAACCTGCCCATGGGCCTCTGACTTGGCTTTACATGCCGTCGAGAAATATTTCTCAGGCATGCTGGTTTCCTTACGATGTTTTCATTCACCGAAGCAAGTGTTAATTATACAATGCGCACATGAATCCCAAAAATCAGAAGTGAGTTCGAACTTGAGACCACTGGGCAGTCCGACGGTCACACCACTAAACTATTACTGCTTGTATGTGTGACATACTAATAAAATAAAACCTGTAATTGGCCATATTGTTGTTATTAACGACGCTATTGTGTCTGCCTAGCTGTAAGTTTTCCGAAAATAATAAATAAATAAATAAAATGTGTTTATGGACTTCCGCACTATCGTTTCTATTCATTTATTAATTCTATATTCTATGAAAAACAACCAAAACACTAAAACGAGTTAAATCTGTTATGGAGACTAACTAATAAAAAACAATACCTAACGAGATGCTAGCTAACGAGGATGAATTAGAATCATAAAAACAATACATAAAAAGTTGCATCATCCAAACACGATATTAATTTATTATTTTATAACTAGTTTTAACTTGTTCCTCCAATAAAAAAATCTACATAAGCCTGGTTCAAAATATGTTAATTTTATAGCTTTTTTTTAACATAAAAATCGCTTGATAATGAACACGGCATTAGTCTGATATTACAAGAATAATATAAGTCATTAGATCAGCCACTGGTTGAAATTATTAGTGTCATCATGTCATGGTCTAACTACACGAGCTTCCTGATGTTACGGCATTTTTTATTAAGTAATCGCTAACTAGTATTTGCGAAGCGAATTATTTGATTAAAAAATGCTTGTCTATGGTTGGTAAAAACGAATTTAAAACTATGTGCATTTCACGCCTGTTTTGTAAATATCATCACAAACTTTTAGCCATGAATCTGGAAACACGGAAGTGTTTCAGGCCAAGTTCGGAGAAGAAAAGTGGGACGCATCACCCACCCTTGTGTGTAGACGAATCATTTTGAGCTACTTTTTACTGCCTCCTAGAGATCAAAACGTCATTTTATTTTTACATTTACGTTTTTGGTGAGATTTACATTTTAAATCAAGTACAATCTATTAAAATTTCAACCAGGTTCTTGAGTTTAGTCATTCGAAACATGGGAAGTTTTTAATGTCAACGGAACGATGATGATAACTCGTATCGTCAATTCGTCGTTGAGCCATCTGTTTTGCAACGCGCAAAGGTCCTTAACCTTTTACGAAATGAATGATGCTAGTATGCGCTAAGCACGTATAGACGTTTAATGATATTCATACTTTAGCGGTCGCGAATTTGCTTTGCAAGGGAATCGTTCTTACGACTTGATTTTATGTTGACTTTTCATTGGATTTCCCAAATATTTACAAACTAACGTTGCCTTGTAAGATGCTATTTCCAGGGTTGCGGGACTGTTCGAAAGAGATACCGCGGCCCTGGAAAACAAAGGGCAAAAGAAGGAACATGGATGGGTTTTAGTCAGTAAAAGTCTGACACTCCCTCCTGCTCAGCCCAGAGCGGGAGGAGTTTTTTGATGGTATCCCATCCGAAAAAAAAAGGTGCTATTTATTGTTGTTTTGCGGTAGATATTGCCGTATAATTAAAATCTAGCTATTATGTGTTGACTGAGGTACCGAAATTCAAGGTAAACTGGATATCTCCCTAACGTTATATTTGTATAGTTTTTAATGTATACAGTTAAGCTAATCGTTTTTATCAACAAGCACAATAAAACTGGTTGTATTAACAAATACAACAGCTGTCAGATACGAGTTGGCTTCTAATCTAATCGCGCGCTCAAACGTTCAAGTAAAAAAACAATATCATCCTATTGATGACTCAGATAGTTTTTCTGTTGTCAAACAACGTTTTTTAACGTTTATTTACATTATTTTACAAGTTCCGATACTCGTTTTCAACAATTCATAAGACTTTTCAATAACAAATGTCATGTGTTAATTGTTATAGTGTCACTAGTGTCGAAAATTGATTCAGTTCATGATCACTGTTCTTCCTAGCTGTACTTTTAATACAAATATTTATCCGTACTGTTTTGTCCGTCCTCCGCGGGTTCAATAGGAGGCAATTACTCTCATTTCTCACCGTTAAATAAACAGTTATTTTTCGTTTAGAGACTCAGTAGGTATTATTAGAGATGCAGTAGGTATTATTTTAAACTGTACCTAGTAACCAATATTTCGCAGTGTTAATAATATGTGAATGCTACTTTCGACACTAACTAATGTTCTGTAGACACGCCCGGTTAGTGTGTGTCCTAGTGAGACCTCAAGCAATAACCAAATAATTTTTCAGTTTTGTAACACGTAACTCTCATCCTCTTTATTGCTGGTCGTAATAACAGCGATACGCAAACCATGGTCGGCAATCCTCTATGGTAGGTAGATCTTTCACACTTACACAGGTAAAATCCTATAATATTACCAATGCCAGTCCAGCCTTACAGGTAAAAACTCAGGAATCAAACATTGATTGAAAAATCACCAGCTTCCATATATTTCCTATCATTCTCACAGAAATCTATCATCAACTTACCGGCAATCAGCACCATTCCACCATTAGGAGCTCCAGTAAACAAAGACCCAGCAGTATCTGAAGCCACGTAGATAGCCTTCGCAGCGTCTCCATCAATTTCTTTCACACGGGCAGCCAGCTCTGTGTTACTGCTCTCCTGCTCGCACCCGGATAGAGTCAGCCCCTGAGGATTTGAAGGTCGAATTGATATCAGTTAATAGAACTGATTGAATAAATGGTCTACTTGTGAAGGAATGGTTTGAAGTAATTGATGAATGCATCTTCAGGAATGTACGGTCTATTTTTGTTATGAGAACAATAGAACGTGGGATAATAGGTTGGACACAAGTAGATAATGGTGATTCCTGTTCGTATTAGCTATTTACACTTGTGATATAAATATATGGTCTAAATCTTTTGTTTCAATTGGTGGAAAATCTTATTCTCTTGTGGTTCAAGATTCTATGTTGGATCTTTTTGTAATGGTCTTTTTCTGACATGCCACGAGGACGTAATTCAGTGTAACTATGAGTTGAAGTAGGAAATCCTTAGAAGTGTTAGAAGTGTAAGTGAGCCCAAGCCTAGCTTGGCCTATGAACCAAGAGAACACACTAAGCCTAACTAACCAAGAGTCTACTTGATGGCAAGTGATCCCTACCTATGAACTTCAGTAATCACATCGCATCGCAGATTCATTGCCATTCCATAGACAAAGCTGTAATGTCTCATGTGGCTATAACTTACATCACCAGCAACGCTGCATTGAATGGCAACAGAAATAAGTAGAGAGTAGCAATATACCCTCCTGAAACGAGCTCTTGCGTAGCCCTGAGTATTATTTACAAACGGACGTAGTTACACGAGAAGGATCCAATCCACACAAAGTCACTTTGGAGATATTGACGTTTGAAGTTTGGATGATATTTCTTCATTGGTATTCATTTTAAAATTAATTGAAAGTATGATGTTGTGTGTGAAATAATAACACTTTTTTATTGTTAATAGTATAATCAAGCTTAGTATTGTATTTTGTTGATAAAAATGTTTAAACAGATGTTTTTGCTTGGATCTTTTTTACTGGTCAATAACATTTAGCATCAGTTTGGTATATTTAACTCATTTTTGACCATGTTGTGGATTGGATCCTTTTCGTGTAACTACGTCCAAACATACTACGAATAATCTTACCAAAGAATCCAAAGGGGTGTCCCTAGGTATGTTCGCATCATCTTTAGCGTTGTGCAGCATATCAATGATCCGTTTGGCACATTCATCGATGCCCAGCGTCCAATGGTTGGTGCCCGGTCCTTTAGCTCTGCCTACTACTTTGCCCGTCTCGTCGCATATGACTAGGTTGGAGTGGGTCGCTCCCCTGTTGAAGAAAGATAATCTGGTTAGCATGAGTGGTCATTATTGTGTGAAATATGTATGCTATTGCAAGAGGAGCAAGGAGGTGATTACTCAAGTGACGGCTGACAGAAGAAGACATGTTGCATTGACCCTAAATAAATTGTGATACAAGCAGGCACCAGGTATTCATAATATACCTACCTTTGTACTGATTGTGGCGTAGAGCTACATAGTTTATTAGTTTTTCATAAAATGCAAAACAAACTGAAGTGTTTTTCCTAAGAGTGATAGGTATGCGATAAACAGTTAATATTGCATCTCTACGTATTTTTTACGACAGGTGTCGATATATTATCTTTTTTTTTTTAATCCCGGTGCCGTTCTTACAAACTATATCGGGTTATTGTGTACCTAGTTGGTTCTGCTGAAAACGATCGTGTTAGTTATAGCAAAATTCTAGGCGCTATTTCGGGCTTATTATAATCGTCACATGCCAGAAACGGTTAACTTTTTTGGGGGTAAGTTATAGAGGTCATGGCCATGAATTAGTTCGTTATTTTGACACATGGCCCAACGGTATTTTTAAAGCTTGATTAATCAACCATTTAGGGTGTATTGTCAAACGGGTGATTACCCGAAGGGGTAATCAACAGAATTATCTGTTGATGCATGAAGATACATCGACAGATAATTCTGACCATAAACCCACTACTTAAAAGGTGTTGGGTTTTGAAAAATTCCGGTTCAAGAATTACGTAGGTATGTACTTACCTATATTTTAAAAGTAAGTACCTATTAATTCAAAACGTTGATTAATAATTATCCTTATTTCTATCAACATGATAGATAAATAGGTAGTTAAACGGATTGCTTACATCATATATTATTACCTGCATGTATTTTCCACATACCAGCATTTGAGCATTATGTAATGCATAAACAACAAGTACATACTAGTATCTGTAACGCGAATATTGTATGCAAATATGTGCAAAGATATGCCTGGTGTCTGTCATTTCAGAGTATACAGCTGTCGTATTACCACTGCCAAGGACAAACTGACAATGTCCGTTTGTGTTATCATAAATGACGTCGTATCATAAACTTACCTAGTGTATGAATTAAGTTTCATGCATCGGAGAGTCAAGTACGTATATTTATGATGTTTTAGTTCGAGTAGTCAAAAAAGTACCTATATCGTAAAAAAAAAAGAAGTAGGTAGGTATTTTGTTTGAGAATTAATTAAATGCACTTGCACGGTAGTGCGCCGGCCAAATTTGTTTGTTTTGAGTTTGTTTATTTATTTGTATAAAAGGTACAGTGGTGTAATATTATCAGATTTTTTTTAACATTTCCTATAAAGTTATTTGATGAAAAAATGGTGGTGGTAAATGGTGTCATATCTAATCTTTGTCATTATTTGTCAAATAAGACATTTTTTTACAAGTTATATATAATTCTAAGTCTACAACTTTATCTTTATGACAAGCTGATAGGTAACTCAATTGGAAATATCACAAGATAAAGTAAATTCGTTGATTGCAAAAACGGCCAAGTTCAAGTAAACTCAGTGTTATCAACACTTAAGCGAATACAATAGAACCCTAATCACTGAGGAAGATTATAGCATTAGTATACACCTGAAGCTGGATTAAAGTATTGACCTGAATTGGTTTCAGGGAATTCCTATTTTATTGAGTATTTCTTTCAGTATTTGTCGGACCAAACTTGGTAAAAAATTGAGATGACAAATAATTGATGTAGACGGCTGAAGTTCTGAACACAGACGTAGGAACTAGGGTACAATATCAAATCAAGAGGTATGGAGAGACGGATTATATAAAGCCTTAGTAAGTCTAAGTTTACCAGCAGACATCATATAATATCTGCCTAGCATTTTTCCAAAATATTTTATGACGGCTTCCAGTCTAACCGGATGCAGCTAAGTACCAGTATTTAACATGGAGCAACTGCCTATCTGACCTCTACAACCCAATAACTGAGTAATACGATACCCCTTGGTAAGACTGGATGTCAGGCTTCTGACTACTCGTAACCACTGCTAAAGAACTACAAATGACAGCCGGGACTAACTTAACGAGCTTTCTGAGATACCTACGGAGAAAACTTGGTATGTGATGGATGATGGTCAAAAATCAAAAAAAAAAGAAAACATAAAGGCCTAGATGGGCACTTATAAAACGTCGACAAAAAGATGTACGGTTCGGGTTAGTCGTTTCCTATGAGGAAGAACCGGCAAGAAACTCCATGGTTACTCTTTTGAAATCATTTGGTGTTACAATATTATAATGTTACAGCATTAGTACTTAAGCATGGGGGGACAGCATAGGCCTGACAATAAGTCGATGGTCACCCATCCCCGTGGATGGGTGACCGTAGTAGTATAGTCGTAGTATAGTCGTGCTTGCCGAGGTTGGTCCGTACCAACCTCGGCAAGCACGACTTAACCTTGAAGGTCAACCCGTGCAGCTGTTATTATTTAGCCACGAGCTTCTCTAGCAGACATCAGTATGACGCCAAAATACCTACCAAAAAAAAACAATATACTATTTTTCACCCAATCGGTGAACCGTTTTCCTCTTTATTTTGATTTACACGTGTTTTAAGTTCAATTCAATACGGGTGACGCTGGTGACGCATCAACTCTTCGAAACATTCTCATTTACTTATTATGTACGCAATGCACGTAGGTTTAGCAGTAACATCGTGAGGTGTTTTTTAATTCTGCATTTTATCTCATAGTTGGAATGTCGCTCTAGTATTTGAAACTTTCCCTTTGTTATTTTTAACTGCTGTTTTTGTTTCAAAGTTATCTATACAAACAAATAAAATGTTAGTGTCTGTTTGTAATCTCTTTCTCAAAATAACAGCTTATTACTGAGTGCATGTAAGTATACTTAAGCGGTACTTATAGTTACAGCAAAGAAAAAGTTTTTTTTTTTAAATTTTTGTCTGTGTGTCTGTCCATCTGTTTCTGGCTAATCTCCGAATCGGCTGAACCCTTTTTACCCAACTGCGCGACGCAAAGGAGGGTAATGTATTTTTCCAAAGGGTCTTAATTAGTACATGATTAGCCTATAACGTTTCTGCTGGGACCGGACTGTTTACTACGCGAGCCCAGCTTGCCCAATGCAGCTTGCTGGATGCCACATGTTTTAATTTTTTCGATTGTTAGACAAGCTGGTTTCCTCACGACGTTCCTGACGAAGTAATGCTTCTACCCTGCCAATCTGACGCTAACCCTCAGTCGCTAACCATGGGTAGAGAAAATCTGCTTATACAATGAACTAGGAAAATATTCGAGCACATAATTCTTTGTACAAAAACAATGTTATCAGATCAGTCATAGCCATTCTTATCGTACAGCACTTTAAATCAATTGAGGGGACACGAACGACTGTAATTAACAATTGTATTTTGAAGTACGTAGGTACTTGAAGGAAAGAGGAAATTGTTTCAATGATGCAATACGTTCTGTGATGTTTTTTTCGTTAATTTGATTGGTTCACCCCTAAATCATTCAATCTGCCTTTAAAAGCTTCGTCTTCGATCGATGTGCTTGTACACTTTCACACGAAGCTTTTAAAGATTTCCGAAATAAAAACAGCCCATAAACTTACATAACTTATGAATAAGTAGGAAACTGATGATCTTCAAACGCCTGAACAGATCTACATAAATGATAGCTAAGAATCATTTCCGTCACGTCAGATTTCAAACCGAAAAATGGCATCAAAATCAGTCCAAATCGTTTGGGAGATACGATGCTACAGACAGACACACAAATACCCGTACCCGTTAAACTTATAACACCACTCTTTTCTAGTCGGGGGTTAAAATTATATTGCAGAAACCAGACAGACATCGTTCCAAGCAAGCTTAAATAGGCATCTTTTGGTTATGCTCGTTCCATCGTAGTATCCAATGTTTTCGGATGGTAAATCATCAAATAACTCCTCCCGCTCTGGGCTGAGCAGGAGGGAGTGTCAGACTTTTACTGACTAAAACCCATCCATGTTCCTTCAGATCGAGATTAGGAGTAGGCTAGTTATGCAATAAAAAAATCCTGGTTCAGACTTTAAAAAAAAACTTATAGATTAAAGAAAGATCAATAATAAAATTCCAGTTAAATCAGTTAACGATAACAAAACTCGATACTGTAAACCAGTCTACGATTGGACAACTTTCTGTTGCACTAACTTGTTTTTATTACGTATAGACTGAACGTACCTATATATCTTTACACTATGGTATAGCACTGGGTTCTATTTTAGGACCTATGGAGAAATTCACCTGTCAAATATGTACCTATTTTACAAATACACAAACGAAACTGCACAAACACAGAAAGCAATTTTCAAACATAAACAGCCATCGAGTGTAGTTAGGAGAATGACAGATAAGAGACAGACAGTATTAGACCAAGGACCAAGGACATGTTTCATATATAAAAAAACATGCGGGCGATAGGAACTGTTTCGCGGAAACACCTCCGTTTTGTGAAATCATGACCTTATTACCTTAAACCATGTTTTTTTGTCTAAAGTGTAAATTTTGCGTATTCCAATAACCCATCAGAGTTGCTTACAGTTCCATTCTTTCCAGTTTCGTAAAGGAAAACTCTTTAAGAAATAGTTCAATTGATGACACAATGGACGTTAATAGTGATTTATAGTTTTCCCTCATTACAGTTATTATTCTTTTCACTCTAGGTATCCTCAAACGTTGGTTTATTATGCCAATTTTATGTCGGTCAACCAGAAGAATAAATAAAGGCTTGGCCTTTGCGAGTACGTTTCCATTTATTGACCGATAAAACTTGTGTTAGCGGTTATTTTTATATCAAAAACACAGTTTGCATTGTAGACATAGCCTAGTTTGAACTGCAAACAAATCGTTTGGACTTGGGTCTATTTTTGCAATTCACACTTATTGTTTGTTCTTATTTTTGTTCATCAGAAAGTTTCCGTCTATGTACTATGTACTTGTGTGACCCAATTCTGTCACGAATACACCCTCGTTTTTTGGGAGAAATACTGAACAGTCAACAGATTCGCTTGTTTGGTTTTCTTAAAATAGAAATACCTCACGTGGTCGTCCTATTTGACATTTGAGTGAACGAATGAATTAATGATTTCTTGTTTTTCCTTTAACTCAACTATGGCCCGAAAAACTCAGCCAGGTGAAGTCACCGGTTCCCGGATTTTAGACAGGGATGCAATTAGAACAGCTGTTTTTTTACTGGCAGTGCCTAGTGGTCATTGCAGGTTGTATTATTAATTTACTGACAAGCTCAAGAGCGTCTCCCTCTGTCTTGAAAATGGACACCTGACAATTACAACTGAAGCATCGGAAAGTGTCCGGTATCCGATGTCAGTCCATGATTTGTCCGCATCAGTTTGACTCATCCTTTTAGTTATTCTCTTACAAAGCTAGAGATTCAAATAGCTTGTACTTTCACATAGACAGCTACACCAGGCCGATGTTATTTCTGCATGCATCGATACGCCCCGATAAACAGACTATTGTAATCTCGCGTATTATGCACTAGTAATATAATCTTACTATCTTATCGTACGTCACTCAGTTCGACATTTAATTACTGTTTATGTATGCCCCGGTATAAGGTAAAGAGGGAGTTGTTAATGATAGGTTTAAGTTTTTTTTTTTATAGATATTGGTACTTGTAATAGACACAGATTGATTGACCCACTGACCCAAGCTTTGCTGCCACAAGACCATTATGATCATATACATCAAGTAACACCTACCTTTATTGCATCCCTATATTATTATTTTTTAATAATTTTGCAAAACAAAAAACTGCAGGTTTGATGACAACTTGGCTGCCTCACTACCGCTCACTAATTACATCTGGACTATTTTCAGTACCGGGGCGGGGGTGTGTCCCGCATTATATTCTTGACATTTGCCTACGTGCATTGTCGTCTATATCAGCTGCATTAAAACCAGTTGACATTTATATCAATCTGAACAAAAAGTAAACGTTTAATAAAAATTCAAGGCCGTCCACCGATGGGAGTAATAAAATAACTTGAATTCCTTAATGCTTGATAATTAAATTTCTACCGTAATTGCATGACTTAAAGTGTATTTTAGTTTGACGAAGTTTTGTCGGCGTGGCTGACAAGCCGATTGAATCCTGGCCGCTGATTGGTCGAATGTTATGCTTGTGAATGTAATGTAAGCATGTGAAATGCATTGACGCATTGTTTGTGTTTTTACTCAATACGAACACTTTAAATAATTATGTAAATAATGGCTAATGCATTTTTAATAATGTATTGTACGAATTAGGGACTAAATTACATTATGGAATGCAAATAAAGATTAATTAATTTATATTAATTGAACTTTAATTGTTAATACAAGTTCTGATTTTATTTTTCGTATACCAGAAATGGTTAATATGAGGATCTTTATTGATATATCATGTATACGCATTCGCATAATATACCCATATTATGCGAATAAATTATTTGATTTGATTGATTTAAGCTGAAGACTGCGTTGGCAATTGTTTTTTTTTCAAAATAGTAATTTATTCATTCTGACTACACACAGGGTGACGGAAAGTGGGCCACACAAAACTTTAACCTTTATCGGTTTTTTTCGCGGCATTCATTTCGAGCGTGGTAGGTAGGTACTTACTTTAAACTAGGTATTCATAATTTATAGGATAAACACGGCTCAAATTCCGAAATAGACAAAGTTAGCATTGAAATTAAATGATAAAATATTATTTTGCATTCATAAAATCGGCATTGACATTTCTGCGGGCGCGGAAAGATTCTGGCAAACAGAATTAGGCAAAAATAAAATGATACAGATTATAAATAAATTGCATGTAACCATTAATTAACTCTTACGAAACCTAGGAATGCTATATTCTCAAGGCGAGCCTTTCAACTCTCGTTATTTAACACTTGTGTACGGAAAAAAAATATACAAACAGGTCACTTACCCTTCTACGCCTCCAAAATACATTTTGATAACACTGACTTATAATATCCCACTGGCAAACTATAAGTGACGTGTACAACACAATAAATAACTAATACGATTTATTACTTTCTCGATAATAACAACTCGTGTGATACTACGATAACACCACATACGCAACCTTCTAGAGAGAAAGCGGGCGCTCTACTGAATGAATGAAATGAATGTTTGCTTGAATGAAATTTGAAGTCAGAAGTTGAGAACGACATTGAACGACCGTAGACGTTGCTAGTGTTGAATCGTGATGTCATTTGTTGATAACGGTTATGGTTATAACGTTATTATTTCAGAATGCAATTTTAAACCTGTTATTTTGTTGCCTATTATCAACTTTATCTGAGTTTCATTAATTGACGATATAATTATTCAGTATTCAGGACTAGTTTGTCAGAGACTTATTAAAATGTGGAGAAGTTTCAAAGTTTAAACCACTTAATACAGTTCGTCTGTCCTACTTTTAAAATATACTAATACAAAAAGCATGCTGCTGTAAGGGTTTTATTGTACTGTATTAACGGGCTGGTATCGGCAACTCCAGGTCCAAAGCTAGTTTTTTCGTACGGGTTGGAAAATCATTGAATCCACCTCAGTTCCGAAAAACGGAAGGGCGAAAAGAAAAGCCTGTAACGCCATGGTGACGATCGCGCGGAGAGTACCTAGTTGGTATATATTTTCTTTATGTAAAAAGAACACTAGATGAAAAGTCCATTTTCTTAAAATGTTGAATTTTTTTTCGGAATTCCTTGTTATGGATCTGGAGACCTTAATTGCAATTGATTGAAACCAATTCTTATATTTTTTAATATGAATTATAAGGATGCTAGAAATAAAGTGGCATTGGGCCACCCATATTTGCCGAAGGACCGGTAGCCGTTGCTCGTTGGATCAGATGAACTCTGGAGTGGAGAGTACGTATCGGCGCGTTCCGCGCCCCCAGTAGATAGAACCTTTTAAAAGTTTGTTTGGATAGACAGAGGATGAGGAAAGTGCAAAAATGGGTGTTATGGTGCTGCTTGAAGGAGGTCTTTCGATTGATTGAGAAGCATTTATAGCCTCGCTTGTGTTTACTTGACTGCTTTAGTCTTATCAGCGGAAATAACTTTTCACCGATGAGACAAATTATCTATCTAACTATAAAGTGGTTTGCTTCTCACACTTTCATTCATAAGATTTTTTCTTATAGGAAAACGACGGATTGCATAAATACAGGGACATTGAAACAACAAGTCGGTAACATCTCGTATATTAATCCATAGTAATATTGATATCGTTCACACATAAACATACAATTCTCGCCTAACGAATATAATGTTAAAACATCGAATACACAATCGAATAAACTTGAGGAACGTTGAGATCTTTATTTATCCATCGACTATTTTAGATACCCGTTTATGCTAATCGTAGGCTGGTAAGAAATACTTAGAATTAATAATTAGATAAATTTAATTTATTTGAAATGCTCCGACTACTATAGTTATCTAATTGATAAGCTGATCAAGTTAATATACTTGTTCAGCTACTTGATATCTCTCTAGAAGTGTTTGTACATTTTGCTTTATTGGTTTTAAATATTCTTTGAGTTATATCTTGTCCAATTTCATAGTCTAGTTCAATTTCAAAGATACAGTTTACTTATAAAAAACAGGCACTGTCGACCGATATTTTATCGTCACTGTTCAAACTACGAGTACAACTTATATTGACTTATTTGAGATAGTATAATATCGAATATTGCTTAGTTTTATTCGTCTATTTAACCTGTTTATAACAAAATCTGTTTCTTTTTGATAATAAGGCATTACATGTCTTGAGGTTGTGGAAATAAACCAGGTTACATTTTGAAACACATCATGTTATTAAATTATGTTTTTGAATATTTTGTCTGTTTATGATTGTAATTAAAGGTTAGATATGAGATTTCAACAAACACCCTTCTATACTAGTGACAACTTAACTGTACAACATTGGTGAACAATTAAGAAGGTCAAAAAAAAATCAATGACAGAGAAACAACGATAAGGATCGAAATGTTAGCCTTAAAGGGCCGCTAGCTTATCTACTTATGGAAAAAGGATATCGTTATTCATAGGCATTAGGTATAATACATAGTTAATGTAGGTACTCTTTAGAGTTGAGTGAGGATGAAGTAACTAGGATAAGTAGGTACTACATTTGTATTCAGTTATAAGCGTTTTAAATTTGGAGTTACTAGAGTAGACTTGAGCGTGTATGAATAATGAACATTGAAATATCTTGTGCATTATCACGCCCATCGTCTAATTAGGACTACTTAATTGTCTAACTTAACACTTTAGAGTTCCTCTTTATAACAATATATCGGTTATCTGACATCATTTATTACGTAATATTAGGTACAATTAAGTTCTGACAGTCTTTTCAATAAATAAATTCACTTTTAAAAAACATTCACTGAAGTACGCACATTTATAGTTTTAAAATAGCTCGTTATTAGGCTATTCTTACATTATCACGGTTAAATAACTAAGTTATTTAAACGTTACAACGATATAATTTATACACACATTAATATTAAACAGTTATTTGACTTTTCTACAGTAGGACGCGTTTAGTAACAATATACAGATTAAAAAACTGTTTTTTATACACTGTATTGCGTTATAATAACGGTTATTAAACAGTATTTAACGTTATTTGCTAAACGCATGCGACGGTTGACTGGAACTGGGGGTTCTGCCGTCGCATTGCTTGTCGTCACCTGAAAAGAATAAAGAAATGTTATGTTGAAAACTTAATCTACAATTAAAAAAGTTATAGGTATAGTACAGCGATATCTCTTAGTGTTTTATTGCAACAAACTATTTTAGCAAAAAAGAAGATAGCGCTGTAATTAGTTACAAACAGTGAATACAGATGGCGCTATATTTAGTCATCACCTTCCTAGCCTTTTCCCAACCATGTTGGGGTCGGCTTCCAGTCCAACCGGATGCTGTGCGGCTAAACACCAGTATTATAAATTGAGCGACTGACCTCCACAAAGACCACAACCCAGTCAGTACTGGGTAATACGATACCCCTTGGTAAGACTGGTTGCCAGAATTTCAGGGCTACTAACTACCTAACTACTTGTAACAACTGTCAAAAATACTTTCCTTAACCGTACTTTCTGAGGCACGGAGGAAACTCGGTATATAATGAATGGGTGTTCCCGAAGATCTGCTGATCGGCTGTTTTTAAATAAGTCAGGAGCTGCAGGTACCTACTTAGTCATTTTTGTTGTCAAAATTAATACTTATACATTAATTTCTTTGCTTTTCATGCTCAAGCTCATGCGTCAAGCTAGGAGGTAATTCAAAAAGGCTGTAAGTAAATAATACTTTTTCAATGCACTTTCTCGAAAACTGGTTCTAATCGCACTACGATTAGGTTCAACATGCAATGTATTTCACACGCGTGCGATTTTTAATATTTTTCCGTACACGTGCGGAAATTAAAATTTCCACAGATAAGTAAGGGTTCAATAACTATATCTAAAGTCGGCGGTGATTGGTTTTTTTTAATCCCGCCAAAGAGATAATATGCGTCTTTACGGATTAAATATTTTTCGAGTATTTCAATTGATTTTATAAATAGAATATCATAGATAAACAGGATTATTTAAAACAGATATTTATTTTTATGTACAAATTAACATCTTATTGTGTTCAAAATTAAAAAAAAAAAAACCTTTTTTTCATAGTAGGCTGTGTAAGGCATCATACCTTTGCATCTTCTTCAACCTGGCGAAAACAAAGCGCGGAAAAAAAGCAAACTAAATCATAGTTTCCTAATAATTCCTGACAAAAATACTTTCCGTTCTAATATTTTATTTCTTCGAAAGTGTATTGAAAAACGTCGTTTGATACGCGTGGGGATTTGTTATTGCAGTTCTCGGCTCCATAACACCCTCGCTTGCAGCTCGGTTGCTAATTCCGCGCTCGAATGCAATAACAAAGTTTCCCCACTTATATCAAAATGTACTATTACTTTCTAATGAAAAATATTTGATGAAATTGTACCTTTCCGCAGCAGTAGTGGTGGTGGTAGAAGTAATATGATTGTTCGCTTCATGTTCCTCAAGGGAGTGAGAGTGAGTTGGTCTGTTGTTCTGTCGACGGGAACCTTCGCCGTCCGACTCCCGCCTCGGGCCTCCACCGCCGCAGAAACACTTGCAGATTATGCGTTTGAATGCGAATCTGGAGAATAAAAAAGTGGATTAATGCTAATCTACGCATTTGATGTTTAGTTGACATTAATGCCTAGGTTGATTGTTATCTAAATTCAGGTTGAATATACATATTGTGGTCGTATAATCAGGGAAGTAAAAATCAAAGGTTTTAGTTTTGAGTGCTCAGAGTGACATTATAAAGTCCTCTCCAGTCTGACCCAGGTTTGCAGTCAGATCTATCTATCTCTGCAAAATATATGACTTGCCCTTGGTCTCTTGAAAGGCATGATATACTTGGGCATCGACAATTAGAGCTTAATGCCCGTTTTTAAAGCTTAAATGAAAGCTATTGGATTTTTAACATTTAGCGCTGAGCCGAGCGGTAAACATCTCATCAGCGCGCTCCAATTTATGCATTGATTAAATGTTGCCTCATGGCAATAGCCTTTTATGCCCGACTTCGCCGAAACTTAAAAATCCAACAGAACACTAGTGTTAATGAGACGGACAACGGGGTATTATAATGACCGCTTTATTATAATAAAGTGGTTTTCTTACCTGAAGTCCTTAGAAAACAGCGCATAAATCAGCGGGTTGATGGCTGAATTGCAGTAACCCAACCAGAACAGCACAGAAAAGACGATGGGACTGACGCAGTCACCACAGAACGCCCTTACGACGTACACACTGAAGAACGGGAGCCAGCAGAACACGAATCCTCCGACTATGATGCCGAGGGTCTTGGCTGCTTTCGTCTCCATGCGGAAGCGTTTCACCTGGAATTAGTTTTGTAGGTTGATATAATATGTATTTTAGAAAATAATCAAGTACTAAATTATTTTTGACATTGTAAACTTGTGATCACTGGGGGTTTAAAAGCAAATTAAATATTTCTTGTAAATATGGGTTTTTTTATGACAAAAAAATTGCATACCAGCATTCATTGATAATGTCAAGAATCGAGTAGTTTTGTTTTCCACAATTAACAATTGCTGAAAAGAGTGCACCCACTGATCGTTTCCCTGCCCAAAAAAATTTTAACCAAAGTATAGTCCGTTTGTTGATGACCAATCTCAGCAGAGACCACCATTGAAGTGGGAGGTGTTATAGTGCACAAGGATGTGCGCAAGAGCAGGTGCACTCGCTCTCCTCTCACACTAATAAACAGAACACCAACCTGTGCCTTAATATTCCTCTTCCCCATCCTCCGAGTAGTCCTAGGCTTATCATCATATTCATCATACAACGGCCCCGGAGCCAAATGATGTGAAGGTCGAACCCTCAATCTGCTTTCTGTCAGCTCCCTCCCATCTCTCTCATAATGAACTGCGTAGAGGGAAGGGCTCGGAGATCTACTTGAAGACCTGGAGTTCTCATGGGCAGGACATATCTGTTCTGAAGAAGGATATGACACTGAGATCTTGACTTTTTCGTGAGCTCGTCTTGCGCTTGAATGTCTGGAAGGAGAAGAATTGTTTAAATTATCTATATTTATTAGAAAAAATATCAGCATATGCCTAGCCTTTTCGCATCGCAACTATGTTGGGGTCGGCCTCCACTCTAATCGGATGCAGCTGAAAACGAGTATTTTACATGGAGCGACTGCCTATCTGACCTCCACAACCCAGTTAGTACTGGGTAATACGATACCCCTTGGTAAGACTGGTTGTCAGACTTTCGGGCCACTCAAAACCTGTAACGACTGTCAAAGATCTACAAATGACAGCCGGGACCAACGGCTTAACTTGCTTTTTCGTGTGTATTGGGAAAAACGGGGCCAAAGATCTGATAATGGCAGATGGGTATTACTATTTGACAGCGTCGTGATGTGTGAGTACCAGCTATCCCATAGTTCCTCGCGTCTTTCTTAAATACTGAGCTAAAAGTTGTTCCAGATGCCTGGACGTAGTGACATTCTACTTGTATTAAATGACAATGAGAATATAAGAATAGTATTGGATTGATATATGCTACCAAAAGGCCTAATACCAAACGCTACGCGCTACGCTAACGCGTTAATCCTTTGAAAGACTTTGTGAAGAACAAAACGCTTTAAGAATCCCCAAAAATGCCAGAATCCCAGAATGCCTCTTGTCTAGTACGGGAGTACTAGACGAGAGGCATTCTGGCAAAGTTTCTTTATTTTTAAGAATATTTTATTTAAAATTAAAGTCTGCAAAGCGTGGATGCTTTGCAGTAGTATCAATGGGTACCTTAACCAACTGTTATATTATAACATACATACATGTCAACTCACGCTTTTTCCTGTGAGGGTAGGCAGAAACCACAGAACGCCACCTATCCTTCTTATAGTCCTTTCGTCTCGTCCACTTCATACATTTGGTCATACACGCACGCCGGTTGCGTGTTCTACGCACCTAACCCTTCCGTAGAACTAAACCAATTAGGTCAGTGTATGTCCTTCTAGGGCGTCTCACCCTCCCGGCATTGCCGCTCACAAGGCTCTTCTGTTACTAGCTTTTTAATATTGTACCTTGTTAAGCGAACTGAATATTTTTTTTTATTATATTACATCTGCCATTTTTACGGTTGGAAAATCATCAAATGACCCCTCCCACTCTGGGTGGAGCGGAAGGGAGTGTTAGACTTGTACTGACTAAAACCCATCCATGTTCCTTCTTTTGCCCTCTGTGTTCCAGGGCCGCGGTATCTCTTTCAAACAGTCCCGCAACCCTGGCCTGCCTTTAAATACCTTTTGTTAGTCGCCTTTCACCCACCCTCTCATTTTAACAAAAAAAAGAAACAAGTACCTTCTTAATCGTTCCGGAGAAGCACTAAGCGAGGTGCTGGTCGAGTGATTGGAAGCATTCGACAATGGAGATCCGTGAGGACGGTTCCCGGAGCCCCGACCCCGGTGTATCCTGAGCGTCAGGCGGTTGTCGTCGAACCGGCTGCCCATACCGCCTTTTCCTGCAAATTGGGCACAGGCTGATAATACAAATTATATTGCTCTTTAACACCATTATTGTTGGTTAAGTGACATTTAATTTTAAATTGTAGTAACGTTCGTGAATTGGTCTAATTTTTCAGTAATTCAGATTAAATAGACCATCAATCAATGATTTGAAATTGATCGCAAGAATAAAATCACACAGCGGATTTTAAACGCACTGCTTAGCGCTGAGAATCGAAAATGTAACAGTGTGTTTATTTGAAGCGCTGAGATGCGCGCAGTTGTATTCTCAATGGCTCAGCTCAATACCAAGAGGTAAAAGTAAAGTGCGCGATAAGAAATAGTTGCATTGAAAAGTCGCGCTGCTAGCGAACAAAGACTCATCATCATAAAAAAAAAGTAAAGACAAAGTGGCCAAGACTAATTCAAGAACCCTCTGTCCATAAACCAGAAAGCCCTCACCTTTTGTAGTCCTAAAACCCTGATTAATTGCTTTGGTAGTCCTCACAGCAGCTTTGTATATTCTCCAGTAGAAGAACAGCATCACGAACATGGGGATGTAGAAGGAACCGAGGGCTGAGTAGACAACGTAACCAGCGTCGTTGGTCAGCTCACAAGTCCATTCGCAAGGGGGGTTGGGCACCCAGCCATCTTTCATGTCTGCTTCTTCGGGCTGGAAATAATGAGGGTATGTTATTTTTGGTGTATCACAAATTGTTTTACTTGGTTAAACCTTTATCTGTCCGGCTATCAAGACCCTTTTTCTCAGGAATGAGTGGAGGTATCAAGCTAACATTAAAATCAAATACTCAAATCTGCTACCCCTTGAAGCAGTGAAAAAAACTAAATTTTTAAGTCAACGCGATCAAAAGATATAACCGTTTATGTTGCACATTTTGCGATTTCACAAGGGAATCATAACCATAAAGGGTTACTTCCGTTGACCTAGAATCTTAGAATTTGTCAAGAAGCAATTTCTTACAGCACATGTACCTAATATAACACTATTGTGTAAAGTTTGCCTCAGGTTTAACTACCAATAGTCCCTTAAAATAACCAATCCTCCACGAAAACTATCCACTACAATACTTCTCATTTTCCACCACGTTCGTCTCCGTGGACTGACAAAACCTGTCATCTACCAATAGACCATAATTACCAACTAATAAAAGACGGCTCGGAAACGGAACGGGTACGACGGAACAGCTATTAAAGGGGAAAACGGACCGGGCCGTCAAACAAGACATACGCGTATCATCCCGGATCTGCCGGCTGACAGGCAGAAAATGATGCCTTTTGTGAAACGCTTTTGAATCAATGGGAATGTAATTTACGTTTTTGAATGGATGCGCATCCATTCAAAAACGTAAATTTGTTTATTGTGGTTTGGTGAATGGTAGGTGCTCATGGGTAGTTGGCAGTCGTAAGTAAAGTCGGTAAGGTTTTGTCTAATACTTCATTAATTTTTAACTGACTTCCAAAAGGAAGAAGAATGAAAAATTGAACGAATTTATAACCTCCTGGTTATAAATTCGTCAGAATGTTTTTTTTTCGTAAGTTCAGCGATATCTTCACCAATTGCGAACCGATGTCGATGTTTCTTTTTTTGATGAAAATATTCGTCCGAGGAGGTCGCGTTTATATTTGGTGAAAATTTGATGGTGATCTTTGGAGACAACTATTAGAACTCTTCGGTTGGTCTTCATCGGCTGGTGGGTAAAAAACTGAATCAGACAAACAAACGTCACCGACTTCTGAAGGTAAAGTAATTTTTCACTTTTTGGTGTTTTTAAAGTCGGTTTTTTTTTGACTAGGTACCTGTCTTTGATTATACAATGTCTAGATAGAGCATCAAATGTGTGCAAACGTGTCAAAAAATATCAGCCAACTGTTGGCTTATAAGTTCACACACACAGACATAGACACACAGTGTAAACACTATGCGTCTGTCGACGCACAGTACATCGGCCGCACGCTGCCGCACGCACACATGTTTGAAATTGTTGGCTCGTTTTATTTGTTTTGACTGTAGGGCGACACTCCATCTAGACATTGTCTAATCAAAGGTACTATCAAAGGTACTGGTGTATTGTTTCAGATGCAGTGCCGGTAGTCGAAAGATTTATGAATGACTTATAAACATAGATGATTAAAATAAACTTAAAATTCCACACGGCTCCAGAAACAACTTTCAAGGTATTAATTAATGTAAAGTTGTTTGTAACAGTCCACGTTTGAATAACCATGTATTTTGAGGAGTTTGAAAAGAGCTTAATAAAATGTAAGTAGTTCAAACTTTTGGAGCCAAATCTAAGCAAAGTAGACAATGGTGCGCTTCGTCGACAAGACACTTTCTGGTAATAATACAATCAGAGAGCTCCTTGTTGATGATGGTTACTCCTTCACGCTAAAACTACTGAACGGATTTGGATGAAATTAGCACAGACTTGGTTTATAATCTAAATTAATACGTGAGATACTTTTTATCCCGGTTGTGATATACCGTGGGATAATTACCGAAGTCCACGCGGGTGAAACCATAACCTAGTACCTAATTAATATTTGAATTTATATCAAGTTCACACGTAGATTTTAAATTGTAGATTGTTTGCGCGCATTCTTTAATTGTCTTTGACGTAGTAACATTCAAATGTTACACCAACGAACCTTTTTATCTTTCCAACCGACCAGCGGCGGGAAACATATCACGAAAGACAGGACCCACAGCCCTGCGATCAGCGCCTTCGCTCGCTTCCTGCTCATGATGCTAGGATAGCTGACGGGCCTCGTGACGGCCACGTAGCGGTCCAGGGAGATGGCGCACAGATTCAAAATGGAGGCCGTGCACATCCAGACGTCGACGGCCAGCCATACTGAGCACCAGACGTCGCCGAATATCCATACCTGGAATTAAGAAAAACGGTTTTATGAATTTATAGGTTATTTGGTTTTTTGAGGAGCTCGTGCCTAAATAATAACAGTACAACACTGCTCAATTCCAGGGCGACTGCGAATCGGAAGACGTTGCGTTGGAAGGCCTCTCACTTGCTAGACCGATGACCTAGTGACGGTTGCAGGGATCTGTTGGATGCGAGTCGCACGGGACCAGTCAATGTGGCGATACTTGGGGGAGGCCTATGTCCAGCAGTGGACGTCTTTCGGCTGAACTGACGATGATGATGATGATGACGAGTAAATTTGCAGCGCCTGTCAGGGTCGGTCCGGAACTATAGGGGATGTCTTGCGTAATTTCATTGCCACGCTTTTTTTTTTCGGATGGGAAATCATCAAATTACTCCTCCCGCTCTGGGCTGAGCAGGAGGGAGTGTCAGACTTTTACTGACTAAAACCCATCCATGTTCCTTCATCGCCCTTTGTGTTCCGGGGCCACGGTATCTCTTTCGAACAGTCCGTCAGTCCCGTCAGTCAGTTGCTGACATCTCTTTGAGGCGCGCGTGGAACACGAACGCGCCGTCGACACGGTCAAAAGACGGACGGACGGCGAGCTAGCCCATAGCTCACCGTCCACAAGCCCGCACCACCATCACCCTTAAGTCAACATACTGATCAAGCGCCTTTGCCCTGCGGTGAGTTGTTCTTATTAGTGGATTCGAAGTCAAATAGTTCGCAGAAGCAAGAAGCAAAAAACCTACGAAAACTGTTTTGATGCAGTTTATCAAAGACTGACTGTCTCGTTGGTCTAGAGGCTGCAAGCGATACTTCTGAGCATGAAGCCCTGGGTTCGATTCCCAGGCCGGGCAAAGTGTTATTGGGTTTTTCAATCAGGTATTTTTCAGTAGCAGCCATGGAGTCTGAATTTTAGACCAGTTGAACCTTAATACATGGGACTTAAACATAATGGCGCGATATTATTTTATGCTGAACGCCTTTACGCCTTCCCGTCTTCACCAAAAATTGGATATGCTTATGTAAATAAAAAACTTTTCAAACTCTCCCTGTATTACCTTCATATCGGTGTTAGAACTTCCTGTAATAACACAAGCCACACGGGTGCTGTTCTTAGGATCGTAAACTCAAAGTGAACTTTCAAAATTGCAATATGAATGGTGGGTGACAGGTTGCAAACTTGCGCCATGTATCTTGTTAACGACCCCATTCGCATCATCTGGGCCCTTATTGCTTTTAAGGAAATGGCTTTGTTGTATGTTTTCAGTTCTAAACATTCCTACCATCTACTTACAAACGGTACCGAGATGGTGTCAATTCGCGAATGAAAATAAAAACAAATGAAGTCCATTCTCGAATTGTTTTTTCCCCTGCTACGAGAGCCAGGTGCTTTTTTTCACAAACAATCCTTACTAAGCGTTGGCTGATTATTGCGGACAGGGCGCAGTACGTGAGGTCGGGTAATTAAAAGAGCGATTAGTAGTTATAAACCGAGGTCCTGCGGCGCGACAATGGCGGCGGAGTCCGCGTTGCGCAACAGCGCGTGCGCTCGGTACGAGAGGAGTAGGCGAACTGAATGGTGAACGATTGGTCGCTCAAACGTGGCGCGCGATTCCGCGCGAATGAAGTTCGCGCTTTTGAGTTAACGATGAACTATGACCGTGTAATGTTGCAACAGCGGGGCCTCGGTGTTTATTTAAACAAAAATATAAATTAAATGATAAAAATGTTTTCCATACGTAACATTCTCCCCCTCAGTGTCGACACGACACTCAAAACGATATCCTAAGTTAAAATATTATACTAAAGTAAACTAAATTAAAATGTTATACAAGTATATGTTATATACTAAATCTAAAATATGGCTAACCTAGATGCAGGGCGTTTAAATAGACCATTTTTGGTTTTAACGTCGACAACTCTTACGCGTCCGTCAGCACCGGGGTACACGGATTGTACGATACCTTTAGGCCAGTAGTTACGGGGGGAGTTAGGGTCAACTATTATTACCATATCACCGATCTTCAATTGTGCGCCCTCTTCTCTCCATTTTCGGCGCGGAACTAGATCGGGGAGAACTTCCTTCACCCATCTGGCCCAAAATTGGTCAGCTAGACGCTGCGAAATACGCCATTGCTTACGGAGACATAGATCTTTGTCTGTAAACACTCCTGCGATAGGTAAATTAGACGATGAACCAATGAGAAAGTGGTTCGGCGTTAATGTCTCGTCATCCCGAGGGTCTACGGAGACATGACAGAGGGGCCGGCTGTTGATAATATTCTCCACTTCAGCTAGTAGAGTAATCAGAGTTTCTTCGTGCGGAGCTCTCTCTTTTAGTACCACTTTGAGGGCGGTCTTGACACTGCGTACAAGACGCTCCCAAGATCCTCCCATATGCGGACTAGCTGGCGGAATGAAGCTCCAGGAAACTCCATGATTCACGGCTTCGTTCATGACAGTGCTTCTGTCTATGGCGTCATAGGCTTTCTTTAGTTCAATTTCTGCGCCGCGCATATTGGTCCCGTTATCAGAATAAATCCTTGTTGGCCAGCCTCTACGTGCGGCCATTCTACGTAAAGCCATTATCAATGAATCTGCAGTGAGTGATGGCACGACCTCAATATGAACGGCGCGTACTGTCAAGCACGTAAACAAGACACCATAGCGTTTTGGTCTTGATCTTCCAACTGTGACCTCTATTGGTCCAAATAAGTCGACTCCGGTGACGGTAAACGGTCTTTGGTGATGCGTGAGTCTACCTTCGGGCAAATCACCAAGTCGTGGCGGCTTTGGATTAGCTTTCCTGATGCGACAGAACACGCACTGCGTCGCAACTGTACGGACCGTCGGACGTAAACGTAACAACCAATATTTTTGACGCAGTTCATTGACCACCAACTCGTTGCATCCGTGGCCTGCGCGGATGTGATAAAACCTGACAATGAGTCGAGCAATGTGGTCATTTCCATCCAGGATCACTGGTGATTTTGTGTCCATCGCTATTTCCTTAGCTGCTCCAATTCTTCCACCAACGCGTAGTAGTCCGGTATCATCCAATATGGGTGTCAAAGCGCGTAGTCTACTATCGCGTTTTATTTCTTTGTTTTGTTTCAACAGCGAGATGTCACTGGAGAAAGCTGTGGCTTGCGAATGCTGAAGTAATAATGTTTCAGCTCGTTTCATCAGCTCGTCGGTAAGTCCATTTGTTTTTATCTTCTTGCATTTATCTATGAATAATAAAACTGTAGCAGTACTGCGTATCAATCTCAACCAACTAGAGAAGCGACTTGGATCGGGAACAGGTAAGTCACTTAAGTTATTATTATTTTGAATAATATTTACTTTTTCTAATATAGTATCATCAATATTTGTTTTAATTTCAGGTTGCTGCGGCCAACAAGAACGCGGTTGATGCAAGAATGATGGTCCCGTGAACCACTCTGAGTCACTACTCAATACATGATTATTATTTTTGCTTGCCAAATCTGCGACATTCACGTCGGTAGGCACATAATGCCATTCCTGTACTTGGCTTACTTCATCTATTTCGCCAAGCCTGTTAGCAATAAATACTTTATAATTCCTACTTTGATTTTTAATCCAATGTAGTACTGTCGTCGAATCCGTCCAATAATAGGTCGAAGCGGGTTTCAAGCGATGCTCTCGCTTGACAATGACGGCTAATCGGCAGGCCAATAAAGCTCCTTGTAGCTCTAGTCGCGGTATTGTTACCAACTTGATAGGTGCGACGCGGCTTTTACTTGCGATAAACGTAACTATGCATGTCCCATCCCTACGTACGTAGCGCCAATACGCCACCGCTGCGTAAGCGTCGGGGGACGCATCGCAGAATACGTGTAGTTCCAACGGCGCGGGCGTCTCACTGGCGGCTAAGTTCATACGAGATGAACACGGGTCACAATGGTCACGAAAGAAATATCGCGGAATACGAATATCCCTTATCGATTTTAGTTGAGTCATCCACTCGACAAAGATGGTAAATAAACCCTCCGGTAATTCTTGATCCCACGAAAGATCAGCCTTAAAAGTCTTTTGCATAAGAATTTTAGCTTTGATTGTGAATGGACCTAGAAAACCGTGTATGTCGAAAATCGACATAATAATGCGTAGCGTTTCACGTTTTGTAGGTTTACGTTTTAAATCTACGATTTCACCCGGTATACGTTTCAAAGACAAATCGAAACCTAACTCATCAGTAGCGGGGTACCATAATAATCCTAATGCTCGCTCTGACTGTTTATCGAAATTAAACTCTATTACCATGTCATTAAGGTCGTTTTTAGGAACGTCGCTAAGTACGGTAGGTACATTACTGAGCCAATTTCGCATCTGAAATCCACCTTCATTATGAATAAATGAAACTTCTTTTATTGTTTTTCTAGCTACCTCTTCATCAGAAAAACTATCAATGTAATCGTCCATGTACTGATTATTTTGTATAGCTTGAACAGCATTTGGCATCTGATGAATAAATCGTGAAGCGTTTTTATTTTGGTTAATAAACTGAGCTATAAATGGTGAACAATTCGCACCGAAAATTAGTGACGTCATCACATACTTATGTATAACGTCCGAGCCTTTTTCTTTCCATAAAAATCTAAACGCATGTTGGTCTTCACTACGTATTTTAATTCTTAAAAACATATCTTTGATATCTGCAATGATGCCAATTGGATTTTCTCTAAATCTAAACATAATACCAAATAAAGACTGAAGCAAGTCCGGCCCTGTGAGCAAATAATCATTGAGGGAACATCCCTGCGACCGTGCTGCTGCGTCGTACACGAGGCGTAATTTCTTTTTGTTGGGGTTGTCGACCCCGAAATGAGGCAAGTACCAAATGTGGTCACCTGACTCCCCCTCGTTTAACCTCCTGGCGTAGTTATTTAATAATAAGTGCTGGATCCGCTCCTGGTAACGTGAAGCGTAAGAGTTGTCAGCTGACATCTTTTTCTCGATCGATTTTAATCGATTTACAGCATTACTGTAAGAGTCCGGCATAACGAAATCATCCCGCTTCCAGGGCAACCCTACATACCATTGGTTATTAATTAATTCACAGGTATTATTTAATATGGTGACAGCGCGTGCATCGTCAGCATTTTGACGCGGTGTCTTTGATATTCCAATCGACTCGAGTGTAAACGATTTTCTAACTAAATCATGCAAGTCAGAATCATAACAATGTTGCGCGCTGTCATCACTAACGCTAGCAATGCGATCTGATATATTGTTTACAATGTTTACAACTCCGTGAACACACCACCCTAGAGGTGTCTTTGTTACATAAGGTTCGTTTGGTTTATTACCTTTTAAACACAAAATAGGAACAATAAGATCATAATTATCTTGCCCAATTAACAGTTTGGGTTGTGCATCACATTTGCACAAGTCGTTATTGTATTCATCAAAATGTGAATATTTACTAAAGTCTATACACGATACACGTTGAATAGGTAAATTAAGTTCTTTCATTTTACGAGCACATATGGTAAAACAATCACCTGTTTTATTAGAAATGTCAAAACTTACGGTTTCTGCTTGGCACACGAGCTCGCCGGAGTCCCATGCACTGCGGGCTCGCATAGTCACAGTCTTACCGTGTAGACCCGCCTGCTCGGCGAGGTCAGCAGAGATCAGTGTCACTGTGGCACCGTCGTCAAGCAACGCATGCGTGTGAATTTTGTCTTTAGGTCCGTGAACTGTTATCGGCACTATTTTTAGCAACACTTTTGGCACTGAAGCACTAACACTATTGGACGCACTCGCGTGGGCAACGGTATCTTCGGGGCGCGCCTCGTCGGGCGCCGACGGGGGCGGGCGAGCCGTGTCCGCCGCTGGGCGCGACGTCTCGGGGCGCGCAGTCGCTGCGGGCGCTGAAGACTTCGTCCAGTGAAGTAGGTGATGGTGTGGCTGTCCGCACTCTTTGCAGTTAGTTGCGGTGCACGTGGCAGGTTCAGTGTGCCGCGCACCTAAGCATTTGTAGCACAGATGTTTAGTGCGTACAAATTGCCAGCGATCGCGTCTCATTGCGCGCTTGAATTTGCCACACTTTTCTAAAGCGTGTGGCGTAGTGGCACGACAAAACATGCACTTATCATCCTTTGTGGTAGTGCACGCTAACACTGAATGAGACGAATGAGTTTTCGTATGTTCGTGTTTCTTCTTTAAGTCATTCTGACTATGTATGAAACTAACACCTGAAGTTGCGACGATAGTCGCTTCTTTGTATAGAAAATTCGATAATAATTCCAGTTTAGGTATGGAGCTAGTTTGATTACAGGTGTAGTATTCGGCCCACTTGGTGATAACTGCGGGCGGTAGCTTCGCGAGTATTATCGTGGTTGTTTCCGGGCTGTTTAGGTATTCCGGTAGCTTGATAGCTTTCACAGCTGTAACGTAATTTTTAACCTTAATTGCGAAGTTTACTATCTCTGTGTAGTATGCAGTTGTAAGCGGTTGAATCTTCTTCAGTTGCGTGAATATTTTATGGATGATACACTCCGGCCTGCCGAAGCGTAACTCAAGTACGTCAATAATTTCTTGCGGTGATGTATTGCCTATGAGTAGCGATGATACGGCGTCTTTGGCTTCACCGCGTAGGCACTTGCGTAGTCGCCAAGTGTTCTCCGCATCACTGTAGTTACACAGGTGTGATGATTCACGATATGATTCCTTAAATTGCAGCCACTGCATAGGATCGCCATCAAATATGGGCAAATCCTTTGATGTTGATAAACGAGCAAGTACTTCTTTATTATTGTTAGCTCGATCGTTATTTTTCGTAAATAAGTGTAACGCATCCGTCAACTGTTTCACGCTGACGCCTTGGGGTGGCGGGCGCTCGTTTTCCAGGTCGTGCTGACGTTCGTTGTACCACGGTTTGTTGATCGTGGTCAATTTGAATGGGTCATCGCTGCAGACATTTGTGTCGCAATTGAGCGCGATCGGTGCGACGCCATCTTGATTGTCTAGCCACGTGTCGACTTTCGATTTCGAACACGTCGAAACAGGTCCGCGAGATTCCTGCTCCAGCTCGGCTATGTCTACTTCTAGCTTCTTCTCGATGAGATCTTTCTCTATCTGTGCTAACTTTTGAGCCGCTTCGTATTCGAGGCGCTTGCGCGCCGCCGCTGATGAACTCGTGGTTTTCATACTTTTCACAGATTTTAGCACTAATCGTTCATTAACACTTGCTATCGACTGTTCCGCGGTACGCGCTTTGCTGCGCGTTATCGTACCCTTCGGGGGTGTGCGGAGCAGCGACATCCTGACATACAGGTTTTAGTCCAACTAAAGCACGTGGCCGAGTAGGTAGGTTCCGAATAGCAATCGGGCTCGAAGTACCAGCTAATATTGCGGACAGGGCGCAGTACGTGAGGTCGGGTAATTAAAAGAGCGATTAGTAGTTATAAACCGAGGTCCTGCGGCGCGACAATGGCGGCGGAGTCCGCGTTGCGCAACAGCGCGTGCGCTCGGTACGAGAGGAGTAGGCGAACTGAATGGTGAACGATTGGTCGCTCAAACGTGGCGCGCGATTCCGCGCGAATGAAGTTCGCGCTTTTGAGTTAACGATGAACTATGACCGTGTAATGTTGCAACAGCGGGGCCTCGGTGTTTATTTAAACAAAAATATAAATTAAATGATAAAAATGTTTTCCATACGTAACAGCTGATTATTACCCGACAATGACCAAAGGATTATTAACTTGCTAAATTATTATGTTTTTACGTATTCGTAGTACGGCAATATTCAATTATATTTCAGGTAACTGTACATGTACATATTTTGTTTTAATATCAGGTGGGAAATAAGCCATTTTTTACTTACGAACGGATATTAGAGTTTGTAGCGTTTCGTTTTAAAACGTAGCACGCAAAATGAACTGTGAGCAAGTACCTATAGCTTTCGGAAATGCTAGGGAAATAATTTATTATCAATCTTTTTTTTTGTGGCAGTATGTTCATTTAGCTAATGGCGTGTTGATATGAATTACATTAGTTGTTCATGCCATGGCAAGAGAAGAAAAAGATTTAGCTGACAAAGATAGATTAAGAAAGTAACCTAAGTACTCATCATTTCCCTAGCCTTTTCTCAACTAAGTAGGTATGTATATAGGGGTCGCCGTCCAGTTTAAAAAAATGCGGCTATTTTACATGGTGCGACTGTCTATCTGACTGACTGACTGGCTGTCTGAATTTCAGGGCCACTGATTACCTGTAACGACTGTCAAAGATCTACAAATGACAGCCAGGACCAACGGCTTATCGTGTTTTTCGAGGCACGGATTAAACTTGGTATGTAGTGGATGATCACCCATACACAGACTGACCTTAACCTTGAAGATCGACCCGTGCAAGATAAAAATATAAATATTATGTTAACAGGTTTGTAATGTTTGAAATAGCACGAGGACATGAATGACGGCTGTCCAATTTTATACAAAAAGTTACAAACAATCCTATTTCTTCTAGTTACTTGGAAGACTTGTATACTACATAAATAGTGAGAACACTATGACTATCGTACTATTCGTAGTACACAAGATATTTGTACGAGCTGTTTGCCCGGTCAGCGCCAACGAATTTAGTTGCATCCATCGTCTCTTTGAAACTCCCACTCATTGAGTGAAAGGCGAACTGGATCTGGGTCATTCAGTATAAGCTGCAGCGCTGTAGGTTAAATGTAGCGGTCGGTGTAAGCGGTAAAAAGCGGCTAAGTTCGTGTAGACACGTTTTATATGTGGAACTAACGTCTACCGGGTCTTTAGTGTTAAGTTTGGCTCCAAGAAAATCTGTATAGTATTAATGATAATTTATTATTTCAGTGAATATACCAGCCTATTACTGTCCCACTGCTGGGCAAAGGCCTCTTCTCAACAGAGAAGGCACGAGCATTGATCACCACGCTTGCTCAAGACGGGTTGGCGATTTCAGACTTTTATAAATCCAGGGTTTTTAGTTTTAAAAACCAAATGAATATTTTTATTCTTCTTCTTCTTCGTGTCGCTGGCACGACAATTTTTATATTTTGTTAGCCCAGAACTTCGCCACTTCCACCGCGTCGTCGGTGGCAGCGCAGAGGTCACTTGAGCTACATGTTTTAATATAATAATATGTATATATAATTAATATCTTAATATTTTTATTAAGATATTAAAAAAATCATAGGCTTAAATAAAAATATAATAATTATTAAATTATTTGTATAAAAGATAAATAAAGGAAATAAATAAGTCCAGGTTTCCTCACGATGTTTTCCTTCACCGATGTCTGTGATGTCCAAGATAAACTTAGAAAGTACATAATTATGAATTGAAAAAGTCACATTGGTACATGCCCGGATTTGTACCCACAACCTCATGCATGAGAGGCGAGGCTTTAACCTCTAGGCCATTCACGACGTTTTTTATTTTATTCACTGAATTAATATATATAAATTATATGTTATATTATTTCAGTGAACAAAATAAAAACGTTAAAAATTAATTGCGTTTTACTACTATGCAATTACTCAGAAGAGCTCGAAACAAATTCAGAGGTCTCGATTTCTTTGAAAGTCCAGACATAATTTTGGTCAGATCATAATGTATAGACCATATTAGTGTAGGTATAAAATAGTGTCCAGTCAGTGCACGCATTTGACAATATTCTTTAGGCGGTAGAAACCCGCTATGTTTAACATGCTTTCATTAGCTTCACCTGTAACTAACTAACCAATTAGGTGTGTAACAAATCTTAGAAGTTAAATTTGACACATTTGCCGGTATCCGATTGAGCTGAAATTTTGCATACATGTTTAGTTGGGATGACAATGCATGACTAGCTAAGTGACGTCATTCTAAATCTAATATGGACTCCCAAAGATGGAGGGCCAGTTTATTTCCCTGATATGGGTATCAAATGAAAGGGTTTGCTGAAAACAATACGAGAAAGCGTGTTTTTTAGTTTTTTTAACAATCATATTATTTTACTAGATTTGAATAGCCTGCATTGTAAATAGCTTCCGTTAGACGCCTTTCTCTCAACGTGACCCTCACAACATCTTACAAAAACACAACACAACTAGTTCACCATTCTCATCATAATTAATTCATATATCTTCAACTAAGTACAGGGCAGCTCATCCCACGATTACCATAGCTTAAAGGTATGACACGAAGACAGCCGGTACTATATATCCAACGTGCTACAGCGCTCGACCACAAATCTGTCTATTATAATTATGTATCTGCGTGTAGGTTGATCAACAGATGTTGTCTCCTACTATTCGTTTGTGGTTCGAGTTCCATGGTATAAGGTGAGTTATGAAGCTGGAAATGGGTCGAGACTTTCTGAAGGAGTGCTCTCAAACCGCAAAGCTGGAAATCATCAAAGAAGAAGATCTGAAGAGAGTTTCAGACTTGTACTGACTAAAACCCATCCATGTTCCTTCTTTTGCCCTTTGTGTTCCAGGACCGTGGTAACTCTTTTGAACAGTCCTGCAGCCCTGGCAGGCATCCGCCCTTTCGGACCCCTTCCCGTTTGCTGACATCTCTTTGAGGCGCGCGTGGAACACGAACGCGTCGTTGACACGGCCTGTCGTCATAAGACGGCCGGACGGCGAGCTAGTAGTGCCTTCACTGTACTTAGGTCGCGCAAAGTATTTAGAAGACAAACCTAATACAGCCTGAGAGTGAGAAGAGTGAGCATAATACTAATTCTCCTCTTCAATTCCAAGTTTGTCTTGAAACGATCGGTTTTAGAAATAAGAACGCATACTGTATCATTACATAAAATCACGTGTTATAATTCCCGAAGGGTTAGCTAGAGGTGTACCTAATAAGTACACCCACATTTCGCCAGTTATGTTTAAGTCCCATGGAATAGAGAGCGAGCCTATTGCCATCAAACGGTCATTGTGTTGGTGAAATATCGCCTTTGTGTCAATGCAATTTGTATGGTGTACCTACATAATAAATGAGAGTAAGTAGTAATAAATGATAGTCAATTTATCCATTTCCCCTTATCCCGCAAGGAATATGATTTTCGGATTTTTATGCGCGAAACAATACTATTCGAATGTCAACGAAACTGAAAATTTACAATCTTTTGACGCGCTAGAACAAATTATACGAATTCAATCTTTGGTTTCCTTTTTTAATCTCTTAAAAAGCGGCTTGTGGTGTTCAAAATTATTTGATTTAGCAGTTTGACTTTACCTAGTAAAAAATAAATAATGAGCAACACGTAGAACAAACGGCTAGAAAAAGGATGATTCCTGAGTAAAAAAAATATGATTCTATTTAGTCCGTCAGTTAGATTATCTAATTTGTATAATGTTCAACAGCCACTTTGCTCTCGTAATAGGGTATATGACAAACAAATCTAATTAGGTAGTCCGTCAGATAGATTTCCAAAAAATATTGGACACGTATTTTTTGTTTGATCAAATCAATGAAAAATTACGAAGATAAAACGCATCAAATAATCGAGGTGGGGGCTTGTGACACGTCACTTACGTACGTTATAAGTGTACATAGGTACACACGGCTACACATCAAGCTGTGCATTTCCAGTATAAGCTGACCTCGCATTGTACGGAAATCCTATACAATGCGAGATCAGCATAAACTGGATATGTATAGCTTGATGTGTAGCCGTGTGTACAAGTGATGTCACGCGAGTTTTCGACGCACTGTATCATTGTCTGTCTTCATTTTTTGTTTACGTGAAAAAAGAAAAAATACGTATCCCATATTTTTGTAAATCTATCTGAAGGACTACGAGTAATTAGTTTTTTTAGTCATCTACCCTATTACGAGAGCAAAGTGGATGTTGAACATTCAATACAAATTGGAAATCGAAGAAAGAAAGTAGGTTTTCGGTGAGATGGCATTCTTAGAGTAGGCTTTAAATCTGCATCATAGGTACGGCCAGCAACAGAATTAGCTTAAATTTTCGGAATTTTAATTATTTGATGTACAGGACTCCAGCTATTATGGTTAATGTTTCAGAAGATTATTCTTTAAAATATTCCTTACTCTTTCTCAATACCTTGTAGTAAATATCTAACGAGTTTTTATTAAAAAACCTGCTTTGAAACTTTGAGTAGTGTTAATCTACTTCTGATAATGCTGACTGCACCAACGGTGATATTATTGCAGGTCTTACAGGTCTATGCAATATAAGTAAATACTACATATTGCGTTTTCAATACAAGTAAAAAGATACAATGGAATCGTTACAGCCCTATGCAAATAAAATAAGAATCGGTTGCGGGATGCGGTGCGGGATACTGTATTGCGGTGTCTAGGGCTGGTAGAATAAAATAGGTAAATATTTAATAGCTATAATATAAGAAGCACTGAATTTCTAATACAAAAGCTGCGTAATTAAAACCGAAACAAACTATAAGATGTATGAACGTGGACAAGGCAAACGAAGTATATTGTATGGATCGTAGCAGGTTGCGTTCTGCCTACCCGCAGGAGAAAGAGGCATGAGTTTATGTTTAAATGTATATTATTCTCCTGACGGAATTACAGTCAGCGCGTACGCAAGATACTTTGATTATATAAAGTATGGATAGAGCATCAAATGTGCGCAAAGGTGTCAAACAATATCAGCCGACTGTTGGCTTATAAGTTCGCACACAGAGACATAGACGCACAATGTTAACACGGTGCGTCTATTGTCTCTGTGACCCGCGAACACGCTGCCGCACGCACACATGTTTGAAATTGTTGACTCGTTTTCTTTGTTTTGATTGTAGGGCGACACTCCATCTAGACATTATATAATCAAAGGCAGGATATATTAAAATACACAATGTTGTGTGCAGAGCGCAGACACAGGTGCACTCTATTTTCCCTCACTTTCACAGTCCGATGGGACGGCAATCCAACACAAATAGAGTACATATCAAAGGCACGGGGGTTTCCCACCACTAACTTCTGGGCTCAGCGCAGCTAATGCTAAACACTGTCCGATCTGGGAATCGAACCCAGGAGCTTTAGACCGCTACACCAACGAGGTCTTCAGATAAAAGCTCAATGCCAATTGTCACGTTATAAATATATGAGTCAATAAGTTGTAGCACGCTGATGATATTTTGGATCTATTGCAGTAAACAGTTGAGTCTATGTAATAAGATTTTATTATAGGACTGACACTGTATGAATAAGCAGTGATAGTCTAGTAGTGTGACCGCCGGATTACCAAGTCATAGGTCTCGAGTTCGAACCCAAGGCACGCACCTCCGATTTTTCGAACTCATGTTAATTATCACTTGCTTCGGTGAAGGTTAAGCATCGTGAGGAAATCAACAAGCGTGAGAGATATTTCTCGACGGCATGTAAAGCCAAGTCAGAGGCCCATGGGCGGTATAAAAACTCTGACACCAGGTTAGGCACTAACCACACGATAAAGAAAAAAGACTGGATGAACATATAAATGATGGCCTATACTGCAACCCTGGGCTAGACTATTTTTAAACTAGTTTAGTGCTGCTATTCAAACGGTACAAAAACGTAGACATGGTCAACAAGAGCTCCTTTTGAAGTGGTGTCGTGCCTTCATCTAAGAGCTCTATTTATAACTTTGTATTGAAGGTGAAGTTGAATGAACCTTTTAGGTCCACCTTACATAGTTCTTAACACTAAGCTTATTTGTGTTTCATTGAAATAAATATTTCAATGAAACCATTTATAGCATTTTAAAATTGTCAACGAGTTGGTCGATTAGTTATAAAGTTGAACCTGATTGCTCGTTTCAAATCATTGATCTATATGGAGATGACCGACCTGAAACTCCGTGGATACTCTTTTAAAGCAAGCTAGTACATTAACAAAACCTACGAAATGATGATTATATGTACCTACGAAAAACACTGCAATTATATAATTTGACTAACAGAAATACTAACTGCTGTAATTATTATATTTTCCAAGCTTATTCTTGTGAATTCAGTTAAAATATTGTTTTCATAATTTTGACAACCCTGAAGTTGCGCAGAGATAAAGTGTTCCAATAGTCAATGTTTAACGTACTCTTGCATTCTTTAAACCGAATACTTTATTGTACGGTACTGAGCCATATAGAGTAGCTACGGTATTCGTAAGGCTCCATTCGCAGCCTCTGACGATACGATTTGCGTGAACAGACAAGCGCGAGGGTCACTTTT
This sequence comes from Eugnorisma glareosa, assembly GCA_947578425.1. Taxonomy (NCBI): domain Eukaryota; kingdom Metazoa; phylum Arthropoda; class Insecta; order Lepidoptera; family Noctuidae; genus Eugnorisma; species Eugnorisma glareosa. Next base: position 16,946,906 of record OX387979.1, read on the forward strand.
TTGCTTCGGGTGAATACCGTCGCTCCACAACTCATGTCGCCTACCCTTTAATTCGCAGTGTTAAACCTGAACAGCATAGTAAATAAAAAAATCTTGTTCACTTTCTGCTGATATGTTCTTGGTTTTTTTTAAATCAATTCTTAGCAAAAACGAAACGCAATCTAAAAATGATTTAACTGTCAATTCGCGCAAATGTTTTGTCTCTTTTCCTAGCAAGATGGCGTCGAGGACACCTGTCAAGCACGGATGTAAGGTAAATAATTATCGATTTTGGACATTTGAATTTAGTTTATGGATATTATGCATGAACATTTTCTGAAGAAATATTGCTTTTATTGATTTATGTAAAAAACAGCTCATTTGAACCACGAATATTCAATCTACGAGCCTGTGAAATGTTATGTTGTTTGTGGCCAACATTGCGGAGTACTCAGAAAATTACCGAACATTCTGTATGTCGTTCAGAAACAACACTGCTCTCTTGCTTGTCTAGTATTCCATATATTTTATGTCGTTTCTGAACGACACTGCACTTTTACTTAGGAATTTTTAATATTTCGGACTGCCTACTAATACTATGGGTAAATGTTTTAAAAATCCTTATTTGGTATTTTTATTGGCGATTGACCTTTTTGTTATGCTTTGGGTGCGGTTTTGCATGCTTTTTGTTTCTGCTTGCTTCAGATAAAACCAAAATGGCATCGAACACGTACGATTATGGCACTTGTACCACCTGAAAATGCACCTTCGGATGGTAGTAGTAGTGGCTCTGACGATGAAGTTATCATCCAACAACACGACGATGACGATGACAATATTACATACTGCAGTTCAGAACCAAGATCCTATCCTTCTTCTCTAAATGAGTTGGACATTTGCTCTGACAATGAAGATTGCCAACCAGCTCACTTCAACCGAGTATTATCGGACGAAGAAACTATTCCACTATCACCTGTCATCAATGAAATGTTTCCTACCGGTCGACCGCAAGAACAACTTCCTTTCATGCTAAATTCGGTATCATCCATCTTATCGCCTTTGACTAGCTCACCAGCAACCACAACTCGTTCAAAGAGAAAGGCAACCACAGTACCTAGGCTTCTGACAAAACGAGTGAAGAAGTTTGTTAGAAAACCCATGAACTTCAAATTCAAAAAAGGCAAATTTCACCACAAAGCAATAGTAGAACTACCGCAATATAATCCTCCTTTTGATGCAGGCCTGAAAAGCCCTCTTGAATACTTCCAGCATTTTTTCTCTGAAGATATAACGGATCTCATCACAGAAAACACGAATCTTTATTCAGTTCAACATGAAGTTTCGAAAAGCATAAACGTTACTAAAGATGACATAAGTGATTTTATTGGCATAACTCTTTTGATGGGTGTGGTCCAAATGCCAGCTTACCGTGACTATTGGAGCAAAGCGTTGAGGTTCCCCGTAATTGCAGATATTATGACACTAAAAAAATATGAAAAAATAAGAAGATTCCTTCACTTTGTTGAAAACACTGACACAAATGACGACCGCTATTTCAAAGTGCGACCTGTACTTGAGAAAATTCGTAATAATTGTTTGCTGCTCGTGCAAGAAGGGCGCTACAGTGTGGATGAAATGATGGTCCCTTACAAAGGAACACGAGCAGGAAGTAGACGCCAGTATCTACCCAAGAAGCCCAAAAAATGGGGATTTAAGATATTTGTTCGAGCAGGAGTCTCCGGATTAATATATGACTTCATCCCATATGCAGGTGAAGATACATTCAGAAACCGCTACTTTACGGACTACGAAAATAGCTTAGGTCTGGGAGCTAAAGTTGTCATAGCTCTTTGCAAGACTATACAGGAAAAACCAGCAACGGTCTACTTCGACAACTTTTTTACATCGCTCGAACTTATCCATCACTTACGCAACGAATACGGCATTTTCAGATTAGGAACGGTCAGAAATAACCGACTAAGAGGCTGCCAAGCAATGTTACTCTCTGACAAAGCGCTTGCAAAGAAGGGCAGGGGTGCCAGCCAACAAGTTGTCTGCAATGAGAAGAAGCTTGCTGTGGTTAAGTGGTATGATAATAAAGTAGTCACTTTAGCAAGTTCTTTTGTTGACTCACACCCAAAAGAAAAAATCAAGCGACACTCAAAAGAAACCAAAACTAGGGTTGATGTAGATTGTCCGCAAATAGTGAAGCAGTATAATGCTCACATGGGTGGTGTCGATTTGGCCGACATGTTGGTGTCATTGTATCGCTCCAACTTTAAAACAAAAAGATGGTATATGGCCTTATTTGCTCAAGCACTTGACATTTGCGTCAATAACGCCTGGCTGCTTTATAGAAGAGATTGTCAAAATATCAAGAAACCATTAACTCTCAAAAAAATTAGAATTCAGCTGATAACAGAACTGTTCCAAAAAAATAGAATTCGACAGACATATTCAAAAGAAAATGAAGCGGCTGCCAAGATTAAGGCTCCTGTTGCTCCAAGACCACCAGATTCTGTTCGCTATGACAATGTAGGCCACTTACCAACATTTGTGTCTCAAGGCAGATGCAAGTATTGTAAAAAAGGTTATACCAGTGTATATTGCAATAAGTGTAACCTTAGATTGTGTATGTTGGAAAAGAGAAATTGTTATTACCATTACCATGTCAACGTCTAAATGACGATAAATATGTCAAAGAAAGCTGATTTTGTGTCTTGTTTTTACAATAAACTTTGTGTATCCACATTTTATTTTTAATTTGATTGTAAATATAACCGTCCATTCAAGCCGCAATGTTGGTAGTGAACAACATATATTCTGCCATTTACCCATTAGAATGTTTCGCAACGTTGTACCTCAACAACATATGTTTTCTCAAAAAGTATATAAGTTAGATTTTTTTAAACATTTTTATAAAGCCATTTAGACTATAAATATACCCCCCAAAAAGAAAAAAGGAAAAAACTGCAACATTTTTTCATCTGCGAACTAAAGTGTTAAATCGTAGCATGCTCTAATGGGCCAAGATCTCATGACCTACCTACCTTCTTCATTTTATAAAAGCAAAGGTGCCTGGCACGAGTTTTCAACTACACAAAGTGTCTGGCAGAGGAGGAAGGGAATGATACTAGCCTTTTTTTCTTTTTTATCGCGTGGTTAGTGCCTAACCTAATGGTGTCAGACTTTTTATGATTTGGCTTTAAATGCCATCAAGAAATATCTCTCTCTCTCTCTACAATTCGCTCATAAATCTAAAATCATAGGTGTCACGCCTTGGGTTCGGACTCGAGACCTATGATTAGGCAGTCCGAGGGTCACACCTAGTGTTGAGGCTAGCAGTGATAGGCAATAGGCTTATAAATGTATAATCCCAAAAAATTGTATAGCGTAACCCACGCTTTATTACTATAAAGCGTGGGTTACGCTATACTATTTTTTGACCTAGCAGTTATTTAGCACACCTCTGTTTCTTGATATCTGCCAAAGCCACCACGATTGACTTTCCATAATTTTCAATTATTGTTCTTATCAATAGTAAGGTACTTCTACAGAAAAAGTTTCAGCTTTTGTATAAAATGACGTAACTCAGCAACAACAGCTTTTTTCATTTGTTTCTTCCGCGGTCACTCTCGCAAGACACATGTAGCTTAAATATCTTCTTGGATTTATGCTCGCCTAGTACTGTTCGTAAGGTTACTGCCCATAACTAGCACAACTGTACTAACAAACACTACTCGATCCCATGCCATGTTTTTGAGTAATATTTTATTACTCAAAGATACGGTGGGATCAACGTATTTTAATCAATTCCCACTGACCCCACCAGTGGGGTCAATGGGAATACACCGCTTGAACGTGTACCTCCTGGCCACTGTACGGTGTTCAGAAGATCGTATAGAACGCAAAGTAGGGCAACATTAAAAATTTCGGGGTTCTCGGCGAGGCAGCGAATTGGTTTTTAAAAATACGATTGCTTTAGTATCTAAATGTTGTCGCAATGTGTGTTAGTGATTTTAGGGGCTAGTTGTAGAGTTCGGTGGTGTATTGAATTTTGGGTCAGGCAATTCGGTTTTGTATTTGAATGCCTACGCAATACGCCTTGTGCATACTTTATGAGTGACACTTTTAAGAAGAAACAAAATGGTCATTGAATAAGGTTTGTGTTGTGTGCGATTGATTTTTAAGTACTACTTAAAGTGTACCTGTACCTGTCAGGGTTGCGGGACTGTTCGAAAGAGATACCGCGGCCCTGGAACACAAAGGGCAAAAGAAGGAACATGGATGGGTTTTAGTCAGTACAAGTCTGACACTCCTTTCCGCTCCTCCCAGAGTGGGAGGGGTCATTTGATGATTTCCCACCCATAAAAAAAAAGTGTGCAGCATTATTTTGTGTTATTTTTTAAAACGCTTTTTCTGCTACCAAGTCTGGTTTTTGCCGACGGAATTGACACTAAATATTTTGTTTTAATCGTAACAGTAGCAGTTGGTAGAGGAGGAAACTACTCGTATCTACTAAATACATTAGTAGGGGCTAACTGTGAACGGAAACGACAGATGTACCGGAGATTCAATTTAATTGACATTTATTAACGTAAAACAAAATATGCCATATTATGTAATAATATTCTGTTTTCATGACACATATGGAATCTTGCCAGGGACAAAATATGTCTACGTTTGGTTAAAAAAAATCTGGTTCATTTAAATACAATGAGCTTGCAAGACCAGTGGTGTAATTGAGCAACTGCAAACTTACGATGGCAATGCCATTCAACAACATTAATAGTAGTTAGTGATAGATTAAATTATGCAGAGGAATGAGGACAATGTTGTGAGGAAAGTTTTGAGTATGAATGTGGATGGGTATAAGAGTAGAGGAAGACCAAAGAAACGGTGGATGGACTGTGTGAAGGATGATATGGCACGAAAGGAGGTGTCTGATGAGAAGACGAGTAATAGAGAAGTATGGAAGATGAGCGCCGACCGCAAATGAATTGGGAGAGAGAGTTTAGTGCAAGAGAATGATGATACAGTAATAAATTCTTCTTCTTTTATAGGTTAATTTGGAATTCTCATCTAAATCATTCGTATTGTGTTAAAAAGTATGTGTTAGTTGCAGGCCGAAGTTGGATTTGAGCATAAACTATAATTGCCTCGTTCTATAAGACATAAAACTTGTTTACTTACATTTTAACGTTTTAAATGAGACTGCCCTTGTTTTGCTGCACTATACATACTTTAGACCTTACTCTTGAATCAATCTGTATATTAAAAAAAACCGCATCAAAATCCGTTGCGTAGTTTTAAAGATCTATGCATACATAGGGACAGACAGCGGGAAGCGACTTTGTTTTATACTATGTAGTGATTAGCACTTCGCCCGCGACTTCGTCCTGTGATAGCTCGGCTACTTTGCCTGCCATAAATAAAATTTAGCTTTTTATTGGTGGAAAAATGGTTAAAATCGGTCCAGTAGTTTCGGAGTTCCAAACAAACAAAAATCTTTCCTCTTTTAAATATTAGTATAGATATATCTGTCTCTGTTCCTCCCTAATTACTATAAATCGCCAACGAAACTAATGTTCCACTTTAGTGTCAAGCGTAAAATGTCAAATAAATCGTGCTAGTGTACCATATTATTAACCCTTGTCATGCTGACACCTTATTTCCGTGTGTTTATAGCTGACAAAGTATCAAGTAGGGTCTAAAGGCCCCGCTTTACGATCGGCGCGAGACGAAATACCTCGCCATTTATAGGGTTAACATCTCTATCAAATTGATGGGTACATAATAGTGTGGTGTTGGACTAAATAAAGGATGGTGGTTTGTGATTACAAATATGTGTGAAATACCAATGGGGTGGAGTTTGTCATAATGTTTACCTTGGACGATATTTCTGACTACTCCTCTAGTCTTCTTCTTTATCGTGTGGTTAGTGCCTGACCCGGTGCCAGAGTTTTTACGCCGCCCATGGGCCTCTGACTTGGCTTTACATGTCGTCGAGAAATATCTCTCAGGTGTGCTGGTTTCCACACGATGTTTTCCTTCACCGAAGCTAGTGATAATAAAACAATACGCACATAAATCAGAAAAATCTGAGGTGCGTGTCTTGGGTTCGAACTTGAGACCTATGACTTGGCAGGCCGATGGTCACAAATTCAAGTTCAAATTCAAATTCATTTATTGTTTGTCACAGGTAAAATATCAGTTCTTATGGTTATTATAAAGGATCGCTGTAACATACCTTTAAGGTGTACAATATTTAGTGTTTTTTCAACATTTATATAATATCGTAATCATTATTCGTCTTAAATCAACGTCCATCATTAGTCATGCATTAATAAAGTTGTTCATTCACAAGATAGCTTAAAAAAAAAAAAAAAACACACAAACACACCACTAGGCTATCACTGTTTAAAACATACACTATACAGCGTGTAACAGAAAGGGTATAATCATATGGAAAACTGTGGTACGGACCATCAAACTGAACAACTTTCTCTATGGGACCACCATCAAAAACGTAAAAAAATAATCAGCTGTCCTATACAAAATTTCAATACCTACTCGACCCAAATGTATGGGACAGCTGATTATTTTTTTACGATTTCGATGGTGGTCCCATAGAGAAAGTTGTTCGGTTTGATGGTCCCTACCACAGTACTCCATATGATTATACCCTTTCTGTTACATGCTGTATATAGGGTACAGCTCTGCCGAACCCTTCGGATATTGCAGGCATCATGTTGATGACGTTATGTTTATTTTATGAATAACTAGGGACCCGCTCCGGCTTCATATTATACAAATAAACCTTCCTCTTAAATCACTCTATCTATTAAAAAAAACCGCATCAAAATCCGTTGCATAGATTTAAAGTTCTGAGCATACATAGGGACAGACAGACAGCGGGAAGCGACTTTGTTTTATACTATGTAGTGATAACAGCGAAGCAATATACAAAACCAAACCTACCTCCCCTCCAGAGCTTAAGTCTTGACTCAAATAAGCGATGAAATTAAATATTATGAAAATCCGACACAGTTCCATGAAATGTCATCATAAATAAGTTAGAATGGGCTCCTAAGTACGTGAGGACGTTACCAAGTTAGATCACCTACAGAACCTGACTCGTAAACAGTCGAGACTAGAATTTTGATCTTTTTGTGATAGAAACCATTTTGGTAAATGTTTTTCCGGCACGCGGTCTGTGGCTTTGATTGTAGAGATTATTTAAAGAATATTCTAAAAGATTTGTTTGTATGAAATAGACAGTTTTATTTTTATTTTTATATCCATAACATAATGGAAGTAGTTAAGCGAAAAGGATCCAATCCACAACACAACAACAACATGGCCAAAAATGACTGCAGTGGACCATACTGTGCTAAAAATGGATACTATCAGCCAGTAAAAAAGATTTAAGCAAAAAGCAAAAGTAATTTTTATTGACGTTAGAACCAACCCACTTTTGACGTAATAGTATCAATATTTAGCATCAGTTTGGTCAAAGATTGTAATATAATACTACGGTTTAGTGCATTTGAGTCATAGTTGGCCGTGTTGTGGCCAACAAGTGATTATAAGAGTGATGAATATAAATGTTGATGGATGGAGAGGGAGAGGAACACCAAGGAAATGATGGATGGATTATGAGAGGACTGATATGAAAGAAAAAGGAGTAAATAACAGCGTGACGTTTGTCAGGGGAGAATGGAAGAAACAAACGTTTTGCGCTGACCTCAAGTAACATGGGACAAGGGCTGGAAGATGATGATGGCCATGTTGTAGATTGAATTCTTTTCGCTTAACTACGTCCAATTGCAAAAGTAACTGTGTCTGTCGTGTCAGTCTACACAAATAAATAAAAGCCTGTCTGATTTCTATATTTCACAAACAGACTTTTGACCAAGGGGCCTAAAATGGCCACTTTAGCAGAATCATAATAGGATTATAATATGAATTACTTTAAAAATCTTAAAATAGTCACAGATGCAGTTAATAGTTAGTTCATAGTAATGAATTGTCACTTTGTGACTATTTTACGAATTGTAACGTAATTCATATAATTTTCATATTATGATTCTGCTAAAGCGGCCATTTTAGACCCCCGTGATCAGACATCATTATGATATAATTCCCACGTGTAGTAGGTATAACGTTCCCGTGAGGTAAAAGACAAGGTGTCCTAAAAGACAGCCAACAAAATAAGGTAGGTAGCATTACAATTCTGTGTATTATTATCACCAAATAATGATAACAGAAATATTGCAAGTTTATTACAAGTAGTCTTCAAGTCGAAAAAATCGGTCAAGTGCGTGTCGGGCCACGCACAATATAGAAATCCTTCCACTACCTACAGTCCTAATTTCACCAAACGATGTTTTTTTTTTTATGAAACTCACCAATCAAAAGTCTTCAACACGATTCTAACTCTGAAATTTACCAAAAAGCCAAATAAATCTTAGCAAAAGATTCCCCTAAAGCTTCCGCTATTAACAAATCAATTAATACTTTCCCAACCTTTAATAATATTAAACCAACTCTTCTTTAATCTTTAAACTAATTTAAGATTACACTTAATAAACTTCGCGTTCGCAGTAGTTTCAAAGCCTTAACTTCCTTAAAGCATTCCAACTATTTCAATCTTAGTTGTTACTACCTTCGTAAGGATTATAATATGTAAATAAGGATGAGATTCCCTTACATTTGCTTATGTAATTAAACTTGTGTAGGTAGTAATGCGTAGAGCATATCTTCGGATTTTGGTAGGGGTTTTCGCTAAGTAAAGGGTATTTATTTATCTACCTGAAGCCCCTGAAGCTTTTCTAGATAACCTTATTAGAGTAGAATCGTTTTAAGGTCTGGTCAGACCAGATGCGTGGCGTGACATACACGTATACACGCGCGTAGTTACGCGCGTGAACCCCTGACACACCGGATTACGCATACGTGTACGCTTACGCTTACGCATACGTGGTAGACACGCAACGCACCGGTCCTTTGCGTACCCAGCCGCTGCGGCAACCATATTTTATGTTTGCAACTCTTGTGCACGATGTCTGACAAAGATTGGGTAAATGGACCAAGTAGTTCATCTGATGAAGAAGAAGCAATATTACTGTTTTTGTTCCAGAATATTTCTGGGTGTGCAAAAAAACAATGGGTTCAAGTTTTATATGACATATTTTTTACTCTTTGTTTTTTGTGTTGTACAAACAATTAGTTTTTCTTTAATTTCGTTATTTATCATTAAAACCGAAACAAAACATCACTTACAACACAACTGAATGCGTAAGTCACGCGCGTAGTCACGCGCAGCAAAGATACGTGCGTGTTCAAACTTGTTCGGTGTGACGTCCAATACGGAATGCCATTGCACGCATCAATGCGACGTTGCCGTTCCGCTCTGCGTAGGTACGCAGCAAGTTTTTCTCATGGGAGTTGCAATGCGTAGCGTTACGCATGTAGTCTACGCGCAGGTGTACGACACGCAAGCAGTGTGCCATGTCTCTATAAAGTTCCATATATTACAACGTCATAGTACGTGCACCTGCACGTGCACGTCTACGTGTACGGATCCGGTGTGTTTCGGCCTTTAAGCCAGCAAAACAAATGAATGACAACTTGTACCAACAATTCATATTTGAAAACAATGGTTATCTGTACACAAACGAACTGTCGCAAAGTATCACACGCACAAAGTGTCGCACAGAGCCTGTATTATGATACGCGTGAGATATGATATTTATTTTAGCGACAGTGGGTACATTACGAATCTTAATCCATGTTTCTATCTGTTTTCCGCAAAGCAATCTAGAGCAGTATTATTATTCAATATTATACCGTGAAGGAATATGATATTTTCAAATAGGTAGGTAACACATAATATAACCGTTTGAGGCTTTACCAAAACCCTGTACATAATGTAGCCCTACTAGGTAATAGTGTAAGGGACTAAGTATATAGTGTTACATGGACCTATTTCGTTTGAAGGGCACAAATAGAACACAGAAAGCCGTTGATGCGTAAAAACCTAAAATGTGACTATATTTTTACTCGACCGAGGGCCCTCCCTCGGTCGAGTAATGTGTTTATCAGTCTATGTATGTTTGTTTTTTCTATGTGGCGTTGTAGAGACCGTGTTGTGTTGGCCAATTTTAATGATTCTTACGTCAATCGATTCGCCTTAACCTGGCGAGTTTCACTAAAGACATGACAATAATCAAAATTCACCACAGCGACAATGAGACGCCAAATTGTCAAAATGAAAAAAGAAAAACTACGAACTACCTCAAGTGGAAAGAAACCTTAAAAATTATTTTAAGGTTTCTTTCATCATTTTTCATTTTAAATTACGGTTTAGGATATATACAGCATGTAACAGAAAGGGTATAATCATATGGAATACTGTGGTACGGACCATCAAACTGAACAACTTTCTCTATGGGACCACCATCGAAATCGTAAAAAAATAATCAGCTGTCCCATACATTTGGGTCGAGTAGGTATTGAAATTTTGTATAGGACAGCTGATTATTTTTTTACGATTTCGATGGTGGTCCCATAGAGAAAGTTGTTCAGTTTGATGATCCGTTCCACAGTATTCCATATGATTATACCCTTTCTGTTACACGCTGTATAACGATTTAAAATTGTTAAAACAAAAAAACATACTGTATAATAAATAATAAAAAAAGGGTTAAATCTGTTAAGTCGGGTTAAGTTTGCGAAATCTTTCACGTTACTAAACTAAAAAGCTGAAAATAAGAAAAATGTAGTTGAAAAAACTGGAAAGCAAAAAACAAGCGGGGCCCATTTGAATATAAAATTATGAAAATGGAATGGGCCCCGCCTGCTTCCAAATTTTGGCCTTACTTTTTATGTGAGTTGTTTAGTACCTGATGGGTGTCTGAACTGTCTGAGAAACAATCTTGCCTAGGGTCAAGGTAAATGACATTTCTATCAGTGATGTGTCACGATGGCCCAGAAGTTAAGGCCTCGCATCTCATGTACGAGGTTGTGGTTTCAAATCTGGGCAAGTACGTATGTGAGTTTTTCGACTTATTATGGACTTCCTAACTTTATCTTAGATATCACAGATACCGGTGCAGGAAACCATCATGAGTCGACAAGTCGTACTCAGCGGTTTTCCTCCAAAGTGTGCAACTCTCTGCCAGCATCTGTGTTTCCTGCCACATTTAACCCGTCTGCCTTCAAAGCAAGAGTGAACAGGTTTCTTCTGGGCACGTTCGTTCCATCATAGATATAGACTATCGCTTTCCTTCAGGCGTGATCGAGGTCAAGAGCAAGCCCATTTTGATAAGTAAAAAAAAAATTATGAGGAATTGTGGATCTATAATTAATATAAGTCTCAATTCCCCAACCCATCTTGATTAAGCGTCATGATCAGTGCTCGTGCCTTCTCTGTTTGAGAAGAGGTTTTTGCCCACCATTGGGACAGTTATAAGAAAAACCCTCGTTTTAATATTCAACTACTCTAAAACGATCAATACAGCTCAAAAGATAGCCAGTGTTACCTGATGTATATCTTTTATACCTATCCTTTATAGGCACGTCTTCAAGTCGGCCTAGTTTCGCGGGGCCCATGCAAATACAAGTATACCGTTACAAATACCTAGAATAGTTTTGAAAATACGAGTTTCGTAAATGCCTGCACGATTCAGCGGTTTATACTGAGATTCCCAAAGTATTTGAGTAAAAATGCTGGTGCTTGAAATATTTTATCAAGATTGGTGTCGTTGGTATTCTAGAGGTGAAAAGAAGGTTGAATTTTGTTACATAACATAACAAAGAGCTTGTACAAATGTACAGTCACGAGCATCATATACAGCTTGGTAATCGAAACCTACTGTTATTAGGTAGGGTAGGTGTACAGTTACTCTGTCGTATTTTCACTAGAGTTCCTGTCTCTCTAAGGTTAATATTACACAGTACCGTGTAAAACTAACCTAGACCACAGTAACCATTCAGTTATTGGGTTTAGGCTTAAAAAAATAAAATTGTATGAATTATTTTCCTATTTTATAACACATTAATTAACAGATTTTATTAAATAAAAACAATAAAATATTAGTTCTATAAGCTTTGCTTTGTTCATTTTACAACATGTAAAAATGTAATTTTCAAACTAACTAAAACGTTTTGTTTATATAACAAAACAATTTAATACTAACCTTAACCTAAACTTTAACCGCGTTTTTTACAAAACGGCATTTATGATATACTAGCTTCTGCCCGCGACTTCGTACGCGGATCCTGTTGCTTATGCCAGCGACAACGGGGTCGTCAAGAAAATCGAAGATCTAAAACGTCTGAAACGTCTGATGTAGAATTCTAAGGCCCGGGGACGGGAAAACAACGGGATGAGCGAGACGATTGGAGACGTTTCAGATCTTTCATTTTTGTAAGTCCACAGGAAATGCCCATCAGACTAAACAACTTTTGCTAAGACGTCATTCCTTAATATGTTAGTTTCGCTGGGCTTTGGAGTTCCACAACAGGTGTTTCAGATCTTCAAATTTATTCTCACAGCAGAAAATGCTCTTCACGTGGAATAATTTTTACTATGGCACCATTTTTATATCTCTTATACTTTAGCTGGTCTGTTGCGGTTATGCATTAGGTGTTCCAATTTCCAAAATAAATTATAGCCTATATGTTGCCCCGACTTAATACCTATACAACAAAAACTTTTCTTCCCGTTATTCCGCAGCGGATCCCAAGGGTACACTGAATTAACAATAATATTGCAAATAACTTTAAAAAAAATGTCTTTATAAACTATATTTGGGATTTTTCCTTCAGGAGCTAATATATAAAGACTGGAAGCGTTGCTGACCCTTGAAAAAGCAACATAAAGTTGGCCATGAGAAAAACAGCTGGTTGTCAGGTCAACACCAGCGGCTTTAAGCGTCTGCCCTTGTGACTTGTTTATTGTCATGGCAAAGCATGTAGTCACATGGAACTGTGTGCGCTTAAATTGAAAGGGGAAATTGTTGGGTATGAGTGGTATGCGCGGTATGAACAGTGTCAGCGGCACCACACCCAGTGAGTATTGTAGCAACGATTATATTACGTTGTAAAGCGTTGACAATAAGACGGGTTCCGTTGCACAGTTTTGGCGGAGTTAAATTTAGCATCAGCATTATGGGAAATCCGACTTTAAGTCTTATTTTATGAGCAGTGAGACCACTCGTAAGTGAATTGAGAAACTCAACTGGGTAATTAGTGGCGTCGTCCTGATCGACAACACTGTCGAAAGAAGTGTAAACCACTTCATCCCCTACAATGTCCGCCAAAAATTTTTGATTTAATTTTTGCTTGTTTGCTCATTTTTTGGGGTCAATATGGCGCGTTCGCATAACCGTGAATTTGCTTGGTTTAGTATACTCTGAATGTTCCCAAATACCGATCGAATTTTCATCGAAAATTAGTCCTAAACTGTTACCGTCTTCGCCGCGTGGAGGTACTCCCAGCTTATGTTATTTTATAATTATACAGTGAAATTAGTGATAGCTTTGATTTCCACATCAGGTGTTCCAGATCTTCAATTTTTATACGTCAACAGAGAGTGCTCATCAGGCTGAACAACTCTTGCTAAAACGTCATTCCTATATATGTTATAGTGTAGCTGGGCTCTTGGAGTTCCACATCAGCTGTTCCAGATCTTCAAATTTTATACGGCAACAAAGAGTACTCATCAGGCTCAACAACTCTTGCTAAGACGTCATTCCTATATATGTTATAGTGTAGCTGGGCTCTTGGAGTTCCACATCAGCTGTTCCATATCTTCAAATTTTATACGACAACAGAGAGTGCTCATCAGGCTGAACAGCTCTTGCTAAGACGTCATTCCTATATATGTTATAGTGTAGCTGGGCTCTTGGAGTTCCACATCAGGTGTTCCAGATCTTCAAATTTATTCTCTTAGCAGAAAATGCGTGGAACAATTTTTGCTATGGTACCATTTTTGTATCTCTTATAGTTTATCTGGTCTGTTGCGGTGCTGCATCAGATGTTCAAGTTTTCAAGAGAAATTATAGCCTTTATGTTGCCCAGATTTAATACCTATACAACAAAATAAAAATCATTTACATCCGTCGAGTAGTTCCGAAGATTAGCGTGTACAAACAAACAGACATACAGACAAACAGACAGATTTTTTTTTTTAGATTCGTAATCATTTTGTACCTATACATCATTGTATTGTTGATACGTTGTTAATTTGTTTAGGCCTTGAGATTACGCCAGTGATGTTACAAATCTCATTTATGTAGTACTTAGCATTAGTCAGGCCAACGAGGCAGTCAGCTCAAGTATAATCTACATACCTCGTTATTTTATAACAACTTCTAAGCCAGGGCACTGAAGTCGTACAGAACCGGTAGGACGGAGTACTACTACTCTTCTTTGATCAGTAAATCAAAGGAAATAAAACAAGCTTTTATTTATACGAAAAGAAGTAAATTGTGTTATCTATCAAAATTGAACGCGTATACAACGGTTCGTGTCCGTGCTTTTAACCGTTGAAGTTCATTCTCACGAATGAACTTTGTGGAGGCGATCCTGGCGGCTGGATCAAGTCATGTCTTTCACAAAAATGTATTGGATGGTTCTGGTGAACCAAAGGTGTGAAGAAGAAGGTGCGAAATTTAGCTCAATCGGTTGAGAGGAACTGGTTTGAAATTCACTTGCAAGATTTGACCAATACATAGGTGCTGACTAACAAGGCAAGATGAATTTTTTTTATTTTTTTTTGTCACGAATTTCTTTCAATAAACAAAAACTGGCCAAGTGCGAGTCGGACTCGCGCACGAAGAGTTCCGTACCATTATAAAAAAAAAATATCTTAATTGGCGTCAACTATGTATACTACCTTTAATTTTCATTTTTTTTGGAGCTTTTCCTTTATTTGTGCTGTGAGGCCTTGCTTTTTGCCAAATTTTATGATTATACATATGTCAAAGGGTACCCTATAGGTTTTGATTCGCTTGTGAAATCGCATAATTTGCGACATAAACAGTCATAGCTTTTGATCGCGTTGACTTAGAAGTTTGATTTTATCATTGCTCCAAGGCGTAGCAGACCTAAGTATTTGGTATTAATTTCAGCTTGATACCGCCACGTATTCCTGAGAAAAAGTGTCTTGACAGACAGACAGGCGGATAACAAAGTGATCCTTTATGGGTTCCGTTTTTCCGATTGAGATAAGGAACCCTAAAAACGAACAAAAGATTATCTCTGGTACCAGGGTACCTATTTTCTGCACATCTGGGTGAGGTGGAAGCGTTTTCATGGTCAATAGTTATTGAATGGGGTTAAAATATGAACTTAGGGTCGCATAAATTACTATAATGATTATAATTCTATAACTACATACGTATTACTTGCGCGACTCATTTTTCATTAACATACAACCTGTCACTGACCTGCAAATTCCAAAAACCGTAAGAAAAATTGAATTTCGCGGGATGTCTGGCGCTTCCCCCTTAAGACGTCACGGTAGGGTACCAGGTCATCGCGTAAGCTGCGTTATATTTTCCCCAGAATCAGTATTTTTTATTACTATGACTGTATTTAGCACCGTTTCCTGTCACGTGACGAACTACTAAAAATATGATTTGCACTATAAAACGTCTACTAAAATAATATATGGAGTGTTTTTTATTTCAATTTACGACATCTTCCGCCTTGCCTAATGCTAACAAACACGCACTTCCACACAGCCTGTGTTTGAATAAAAAAATTGATATTTTTCAACCAGGACGTGAGTTAAACTTTCAAAAAAATGCTGTATTTTTGTACATTCAAAACGAGAAGATGTACACAGTCGCCGTTTTATTGAAACACTTATTGAAGTCATAAATAAAAGATCGCACGCATATTTATTTTTATAGTTTTCTTTTTCCTAAAGTGCTCTAATCTCTATTGCGTTGGTGATGGTATGGTACCTGCAGAATTGAATTGTTAGAAATTTACAATTTTTTTGTTTTCAAAACTTTTTATCCATCTATTTGACTATTTATTTTTACTATTACCTGCTAGCTAAGCTATTAATTTATGTTTGAGAACCACAGTCTAATATTCGGTCAAATAAAAACCGAGAAGTTTGGGTTGCGTGTTGCAATTATTACGCTTCACGTACTTCCCCCAATCTGGCGGACACATTGATTTTTGTTCGGGCCTACTAATCCGATTACAGTCACATTAGTTCAGTAAATTAGTTTCCCCACGTGGTTTCTGTAACCAGGGGATTGGTTTCAAATAATCTGGGGTAATCATGAGATATACGGAGAAGAGACGATGGAAGACGAAGCGAAACATTATTAAATGAAGACGAGGAAAGGAGGAATTGACTTGCAATAACTAGCTAAGCCTAAAGTCAGTGGCACATTTAAAAAAGACTAAAAAAAACAACCTTTTGTGAATGAGAAGAATGAGTGAATGAAAAATAATTTGTCCACCATCTTTGGTAGTCCGCCATATTGGATTTAGAATGACGTCATTTAGCTAACCATGCATTGTCAGCCAAACTAACCTGCACATAGAATTTCATTAAAAGTTGGGGATAGATAGCTGTTTTAAAATTCAGTTACATTTGAAAAACATTGTAACTTTAATAAAAGCTTGTAAAAACATTAAAATTATGCCCAGCAATGAAGAAACAATCTACAAACAATCAAGAAAACTGAAAGTGATAAATGAACAGACTCATCAGCTGAGCGATCAATGTGACTTCCACGACCCCGGTGGTTGTACTGCTGTACAATATCCCTTGGTAAGACTGTTTGTCTGGCTTTGAGGCTTTTTATTTGGTTTCATTACGTTCAAAAAGGATTTGAAAATGTTTTGAACTGGCAAATAAGGCGTTTTTTGTAACGGATCAAGGTACGGACATACAAAATTCCTTCCCCGCGTGGAGGTCTAAAATTATCCCAAAGGGACATAATACCGAGATAAAAAGTCCTGACCCCAATCTTGAAATCCGTTCAGCAGTTATACGGCTAAAAAGGTAACTTAAAAAGACAGATTTTCGCCTTTATATTATGAGTATAGAATTATGGGTTTTAGACCAAATGGCTCTTCCAACATAATTTATATTTCAATGTTACAATATTTAATTAGACAAAAGGACGTAAAACCCAGAGTTTCTGTGTCCAGGCCCTGCAGTCTCGACACATATAGCGATCGCAAAACCATGACGATGCGGATATAAAGGAGACGCGAGCCGGCCGCAATCCCCCGGTTTCGGCTTCCATCTTAAATCCGCATCGTTATAACTATACAACCGAATTTGGTTTTTTTGCGATCGCTTTAGATGTCGAGGCTGCAGGACCATTTTATTTTTTTTCGGATTGGAAATTATCAAATAACCCCTTCCGCTCTGGGCTGAGCAGGAGGGAGTATCAGACTTTTACTGACTAAAACCCATCCATGTTCCTTCCTTTGCCCTTTGTGTTCCAGGGCCGCGGTAACGCTTTCGAACAGTCCCGCAACCCTGAGACTGCAGGACCAGAGGTAGCAATTTCGCTGGCTTGTGAATAATAGAGAGCGCCTTGAAAAATCAGCCCCTAGTAATAGTTCCATTTCTTAGTTTATGCATTACTTATCTAGTTTAACTTGTAAGGGTGAATGTATTTAATTTATGTTCGAAGAATAATCAATCAATAATCTTTTAAGATTCATCCCCCTAATTTCTAATTCTAATATTCTTTTACCTATCCTCTGAAGCATCCTTAAAATATTTTGGTGGAATGTACCTCCTAGCACTAATGTGTAACTACCGCTAAGTAAAAAAACTTTTTGCAAATACTTAAACCGATTTCAAAATACACCAAAAAATGAAAAATAACTTTAGCTTCAGAAGTCGGTGACTTTTGTTTGTTTGATTCAGTTTTTGTGCCACCGACTTCCGAATCAGTCCATCCGTTTGGGAGCTACGATGCCACAGACAGACACACAGCTACACACGTAAAACTAATACCACCCCTCTATAAGCGTCGAAAAGAGCTCCTTAGGTAAGTTCATTAAAATCGTAAGAAGCAGGAGCGGGTGGCTAGTTCATAAGTGAACTACCCACCCGCTCCTGCTTCTTACGATTTTCCCAGTATCAGAACACAAGTGTTCTAATACTGGGCAAATTGCTTTTTTTTTCTTTCTTTCTTTTTTAATAAATACGTTGCTCCACTCTAGGAATTTCTCCTGTATCGTGGGTGCGTTTACAAACATTTAAACTCACATACACAAACAGCCAGACCCGGAAAAACTACCACGGCTACGGCTTATTGAGTGTGTTTTGATATTTTGCATTGATATAATTATATTTTGATTTTATATTGCCAACGAACTTTTTTATAGCAAAGTGATTTGTCGCAGGGACAAAAACGGAAAAAAGGGGGAAGCAAGTGTAACTTTAATAAGTTACATATCAGTAGAACCTATTATGTTTATTTAGGCGTTTGATCCTAAAATTAATTTTATCAGAAGGCTTTAAGGTCTATCCACACATATCAGGGCCGTGCCCGAGACGTGGACGGCCCGTGCCCTCAAAAAATATCGGTGGCACATATTATTTTATTTGTTGAACTCGTTCACACACTTTCGTGCCCGCGCCAGCGACAAAGCTTCAGTGCCTACATACATTCGGCCACGGCCCTGTCACGTCCCGGGCACCCTGATATGTGTGGATAGACCATTAATGTCCAAATTTTTAAAACAGTCGTTATTGAAGAAACTTTAACCCCAAACACTGTGATTTTAAACCCAACTCATTCCTTAATGGTTCAGGTTAATGTAACACAACTCGGCCAAACTGTTACGATGTCACAAATCGTCACGCACACAATTTGGCCATATTCGGCTACGATTGGATATATTAGGCGGCCCATAAACATCTTGTAAGATCAATATCGGCGTAGAAAATAACGTGAAACATTAACTATGGCCATTAATTTTGTAGGCTATGAATAAAGAAATGATTTTGTTCGTGCTGCGTCGGTTTTGAGAGAGTTATGAATGAAAAAAAAGCGGCCAAGTGCGATTTGGACTCGCGCACCGAGGGTTCCGTACAAAATTGTAGGTATTTTGTTATTAAAATACATATTTACGGTTTTCAGATTTTTCCTTTTACATTTGCTGTAAGACATTGGTTCTTGGCAAATTTCATGTTTCTAGGTCAACGGGAAGTAGCCTATAGGTTTTGATTTGGTCATATCTTTTGATCGCATTGACTTACATGTTTGATTTGTTTCACTGCTTCAAGGGGTAGCAGACTTGAGTATTTGATATTAATTTCACCTTAATACCTCCACGCGTTCCTGAGAAAAAGGGTCTTTTGAGTGACTGACAGACAAACGACTAACAAACTGATCCCATAAGAATTCCTTTTTTTGCCGACTGAGGTATGGAACTCAAAAAAATATATATCGCTTTACTATCGTAGTTACTCCATCGCAGAAAAGTGAACCGTTTACATTTGCCGTTAAATAAATTCAATATGGCGCCGTAACTTTCAATGATACTGCAATGTATCAGAGTTACAACTTTATCTCCCCATATAAACCGTACTAAAGCGGAAACGTTGGTCGCTGATAGGCCGGTTATTATTCAAGCTGTATATTATGTAATTCTGCTATTTACAACAGGGGATTTGGTCACCTAGTTGTATACGGGCTTCATTACGGCTTTCGGTTTTAAGAGCGCTAGGTATGCGAGCGTGGAAACAGTAATCGATTTTCGGTAGTTTGTGGTATTGTTATGGCTTTAGAGAGTATGACAAAAATATCACAGTAAAATAAGAATTAAGTCCAAAGCAATAAGTCCGCATTTGAACATTATGTGCATACAGTTTTAATAAATAAATATAAAATCATACAATACTCAAGCGACCTGCATTTCCACTGAAGTGAAATGGAAATATTGTTAGAGGAAGTGGTAGCTTACCCCAGTTACCGAGTAACACGATACTCATAGATTACATCTTATAGGGAAGAACCTTAACGATATTTTACATTGAGAACCGACTAATATATTGCTATATTGCTTGAAATCAACTTCGCGTCTCTGGTCTCGTATATTCTCAGCTTTCTATTTCAGCTTTCTATTTCAGCTTTCTATTTCAGCTTTCTATTCTCTGCTTCCACACAATGAATAATTAATAATAACCCACTGTAGCGACCCCTCTCTTCTTCCTTCTTCATCGCTTTCTCACTGCTGAAAATCGCCACTATACTTCTATTTATGTACAGACGCCAGCACATCAAGCTATTCTGCAAGCATAATCTGTCAAATTTCTTTAATAGATTTTCAACTTTATCGCGAAAGAATTAGATTGATTCAAGGTAGATTAGAAAAATTTGTCAGTTTCATGTAGCTTGATGCTGGCGGCGTCTGTACAGTTTTTCTCCAACTTTTACAATTAGTGGCCTGGTAGAAAGCAGCGTTGATTCGTATCGGGGTTGTTTGGACTTTATATTGTCTGATCGAAACACCGTTTTGGGCTTCGACCATTAGACCAGTTCCTATTGTTGTTGGTACCTCTGCGGGACAATGTAACCAGAGTATTTTATTTACACTCACTTACACATACATCACGTTTTACAACACACTTTTGTTTCCAATGATTGTGATTTGGTACTAATTAATCTATTCAAGACTAGCATCCCGCCCCGGTTTCGCACGGGTGCAATGTTTTACATGTAAACCTTTCTCTTGAATCACTCTGTCTATTAAAGAAAACCGCATCAAAATCCGTTGCGTAGTTTTAAAGATCTAAGCAGATAGGGACAGGCAGACAGCAAGAAGCGACTTTGTAGTATATTATGTAGTAATGTTGCTTCTTGTTAATTTTTCTTTTTTATATATTCGCTACATTTTTGGTTACTTATGAGGCTATGGCATACATAACGATTTTTTCAATGGAGAAATACTGTCTCCCCATTCACCAAGTGGAGACCTAGTTTGGGAGCTAGAGGACCTATCTGTGGGTCACAAGTTGTTTATCTAGTAGTTTAAGATGTCTGTAACAATGTTATCATTGTATTGAAATATAAATTTATTTATTTGGGTCTGTGGACGGTGAGTAATGGGCCAGCTAGCCGTCCGTCCGTCTTATGACGACAGGCCGTGTCGACGGCGCGTTCGTGTTCCATGCGCGCCTCAA
Organism: Eugnorisma glareosa; assembly: GCA_947578425.1. NCBI lineage: Eukaryota > Metazoa > Arthropoda > Insecta > Lepidoptera > Noctuidae > Eugnorisma > Eugnorisma glareosa. The sequence continues at coordinate 16,968,075 of OX387979.1, forward strand.
AGAGATGTCAGCAAATGGGCAGGGGTCCGTAAGGACCGATGCCTTCCAGGGCTGCGGGACTGTTCGAAAAAGATACCGCGGCCCTGGAAGACAAAGGGCAAAAGAAGGAACGTGGTGTTTGACACTCCCTTCCACTCCGCCCAGAGTGGGACCCCTCATTTGATGATTTACCATAAGAAAAAAAAATAGAAATTATTATCTTGCGACCGTTCCTTTCAAGTTCAAGACAGTGGATGAAGACTGACTACAATCACAGATATATAAAAAAAGTTATTTTGTAACAGATTTGTCTTTCCCGATTTTAAATTGAAAATCGGGAAAGACAAATCTGTTACAAAAATATCTGACATTTCAGAGTGATGGGCTGTTGGCGTTGAGAACTCGACCTTCACGAGCTTCAGTTGGGCCTGTATTGCATTAAATAATAACGGTGAAAACGCAAAGGGTTTCGTCCATGCATTAGTTATGAGGCTGCCAATCCAGCGTTTAGATGTACTATAGTATTCTGCGGTCCGTTGACCCTCACTTAGTTTTATTAAATTTTTATAGAAGCTTGAAATATCTTAGTTGTGACTTCAGACTTATTGTTCTCCGAATCATTTTTGGTCAAGGAGGCCTGTCTCAGCGAAAAGTGAGACTGCAATGTGATACGACAGCAGAGAAGCGCAGGACCAAGGGATTAATGTGCTTTTCGAGCTACAAGCGTTGACACCTGTTTCCCTTACCCTACCTTTACCATGATTTCCTTTTTGTCTATTGTCACCTTGTTTTTTTCATAGGTATTTAAAGAATATTCATGTAAATTGTATAATTTAATTGTGCTTCTATGTGATGTGTATTTTGTTGGCACTAAATAAATGATTTATCTATCTATCATACCCAAAATCCCAATAGCACTTGACCGGACCTGAGTATCAAACCCAGAGTTTAATCATCAGCAGTCATGCTTCCGAAGTCCCGGCCACGAGAACACTGAACATAACACCACGCTGGTAATCCGCAAAGGGTTAGGCACAGGTGTATCTAAAAGTACACTCGCCAGAGTATGTCGCCTGTTATGTTTAAGTCTTTTATAATAGGGGCCGTGCCTATTGCCATCACCTGGGCACAAATCCAGACTCCGTGGTTGCAACTCAGAAGTTTCTGATGGAAACACCCAATTACATTTTTTTTCCTACTAAAATTTGGCCGATTCGGGAATCGAACCGAAGACCTCATGTTCAGTAGTTGACTACCAGCCAGCGTGACCAGCGATTTCGACCACTAGGCCAACGATGGACTCACTAAACTAAGTTGCATTTTAATAACCAAACTCATACTGTAACCTTAGCACAATTAAAAAAAAACTCAATTTCTTCGCCCTAATAATATAAGTCCCCCGTTCAGGAACAACAGACTTTTTTTTTTTTTGCTAACAGAGCGAAATAACAGCGAAAATACCGATTATTTCAAACCTGACCCGAAATCCTAACCCGGCCGCGGGTTAGGTTAGGAACTTGAAAAAAATGCTGACATTTGTTCCGAACGTAACCCTTTCTAAACCTGACCCGAACTCCCAAATCCTATACGAACAGGGATATAAAGTCTCGCCGAGGCCTTAAATTCTAGGCATCCACAGGGATAGACCGGTTAAGCAGTAGCCAGCCTCAGAGGCTGAACTGCGAGATGCCATTTCCTAAAAAAAAAAAAAAAAAAAACCAGACGGGTTAAGCCAAGTTGTACCTATAGTACATCGAATCATCGTACACTAAGTCAAGGTTTTTTTTTTTTATTAGCCTGGCTGTCCCACTTCTGGGCAAAATTCCTTCCATGTGCTGTTTTCCTGTGCCTCCTCGGACCAGCTCTCGCAGTACGCCTTCAGAACGTCTCGCGACCTCTTTCTGGCCTTGGCGGCACCATCAGTCTTCCGGCGATAATTTAATCAAGATTACAAAACAAAAACTCTCAATTTTTTCGTCCCAAAAATCTGAGCTCCCTAATCAGGACAACAGACCTTTTACATATTCTTTTTTTCTGCTAACGGAGCTAAATGACAGCGACAATACTCCCAAATCCCATACGAACAGGGATCTCAATTTGCCTTTGTACGAAATCCTCTTATTGCTTTCAAAGCGTATTTTATGTCTCGACTAGCTGAGTATGAATCTCTGAGTCTCCGTAAAGGTGAGTACAAACTGGGGCATCGCGCGAATGTTACATGGCAAGCGAATTTTTAATTTAGAAAATACGTTTCAGCGAAAGCTTGGCCACATGTTGTGTCACTATATTAAGTATAGGTACTTCTTGTAGAATAGTTGGTATTCTACAACAAGGGTATTTTGGCGCGTGACACAAATCAGAACTAATGCCGCATTTTCGTTTTTTCAAAACAACATCATCATCATTTCCTGCCCTTGTCCCATTACCTCTTGTCCATTGACCTCTACCCGGGGTTTCCATTCTCCCCTGTCCGACTTCTTGCAATCATTTACTCCTTTCTCTTTCATGATAATTATCATTCCTCACACAAAAAAACGAAAGCCTTTGTTGCTTCAATACAATGTCACAAAAGTCAATATTCACCGACAACGTCATCCATTAAGGCGCCAAAGAATTAATGGATTCTAAGTACAAACCTTTAGGTGGATGTTATTTATCAGCCGCTAATCAACACACATACATGTAACATGTTGATAACTTTATTTTGTAAACCATTATAATTAGGGGTTCAATTTAAAAACCGACGGTGACCGGAACGGAAAACCACCTGAGGCAAAGCCTAAGCGAAAGCTTTCTATCTAAATCTATGAAAACGCTGTCATAGAATAGGTTTTACCCGTTTTCGTAGAGTTACATAAACACCAATAATGGGGATGGCAACTTTAGAACTAATGGCGCTAGCATCGCTGGTCCCAAGCATCGTCATTGGTTGAAAATCTGGTAATGTCATTTTGTATTTCAAAATAGCTTGAACTCATTGGTCAGATTGAGACCTAGCTGTGGTCGCCTCCATTGTTTCGCTGCGATCTGTCAAACTTGGCGGTTTTTTTTTCGATGCTCTGTCATAAGTGAAAGCATAAGTCTGTACCCACCTTTACAAAAGCAAGATCATGAGTACAAATTGATTCTGTCAGCCGTACCCACTGCCTGTTGAGTCTGTATTTTGTTTCGTGATTTTTTCTTGAGTGGTGTTTGGTACTACCTTCGTGTGAGGGTAATTGAGTTGGTACCTACCTCAGACATAGTATTTTTTTCAATTGCTATAATATATTTTTATTTACAGCTCGTGGCAAAATAATAACAGCTTCACGGGTCGATCTTCCAGGTGAAGCCACGCTTGCTTAGGTCGGTCGGTCTGGGTTGTGGAATGTGGGGGTCAGGTAGGTAGTCGTTCCATGTAAAATACGGGTATTCAGTTGCATCCGGTTAGACTGGAAGCCGACCCCAACATAGTTGGGAAAAGGCTAGGCAGATAAAGATTCTATAATATTACTTTCTTTTTAAGTTTTCAATTCGGGCAATATTTTAAGAATGTTTTTATCGACGGATGTTTTAAGAACGTTTTTGTCACGAATAAAAATCATAATCAAATCGGTTTTCGTGTCTGTTAGTGTGGCTGCGTTGTCCTTCTAAACTACGCAACGAATGTTGACATATTTAGTACCTAGGTACCATCATTTAGAGCACTGAGCCTGCCGCTTCGCTTATTTGACTGAGTGTTACTATCAGGCATTACAAGTCAATAAGAACGTGAATTAAACGGAAAAAAAATAACGGACGGAGTTTGACGAACCAAACTCACATATCTATAATAAAAAATAAACTTTGTTCTGTCAAGACGTAACAACCACGAGGAGTCAGGGAAGGTTACCAGTAATGAGTTTATGTCAATTAAATTGCACCAAATATTGAACGGCAACACAGAAAATAATTACATTTAAAATTCGTGGAAAACCGCCTGTTGGCTGTGTGTCAAAGGTAAAGGTATCGACAGGGTTCATTAATTAGGTAATTATTAATTAGTGAAACAATTATTTAATAATTGTTAACAATCATTATTGATAATTCATTAATTGATCAATTAACGTTAAGTATTTCCAGGTAAAACAATACTTTATGGAAAAAAAATATGAGTTTGTTTCGGCATTTCATCTCAGGGATCAGTCAGATAAAAAATGGCGGTGTCATTTATTCTTAAAACATTATGTGTAAAACTTAACATACCATCACGCCTGTATACCCCGAAGGGTGAGGCTGAGGTGGACCTAATAGTACACCCACATTTCGCCAGTTATGTTCAAGTCCCAAGTACCAGGGGGCGAGCGTATTGCCATCAATCGGGCACAAATCCGGACTCCGTAACTTTTATGAACCGCTATACAAAAGAGATGCGAAATTATGAAAAAAATATAGGTTTTGCCCACCATACATGTAACTGAAAAAAATTCTAACGGACGTAATGGGGTTCCTCAAATATTTTATTTCAAATCAAACCAAAAATACCATTCATTCTAGTGAAGCTTCTATTTTTAAGATATCAGTTTAAAATGCGTTCAGAGCGGTCCTGTCGCTTCTACAGATTGTTAATCTACGGTCCTACGGTCTGCTCATAGCCGACCTTTGCGGCTTTATGTTGTTCCAGCTTTAAACCCGAAGGCCAGACTGCAAGTTCGTTATCGTAATAACCTGAGGGTTTAACTGAGCTCTTAGTTACGTTAAACTGCTTGTCTGAAGTCTGAAGTCTAGGCATACTAAGTGATTAACTTTATAGCCGCTAAATTGTTCTGGTGGATAGGCCAGGTGAAATTAAATTTTAGTACAGTGTGCTGTTTGTTGACTTGATTAAATTAAATTATGTTTACTACTGCAATTCGGTTTTCAAGACACTTTTAGAGGTAGAAAAGTTCAATTTCTAGGTCGGGCAAAGTGTTTTTAGGTTTTTCCATCAGGAATTTCTTAGTAGCAGCCACACAGTCTGAGTTTGTGCGCGGTTGATCGCAATAGGCTCGCCCCATATTATACAGGGTGTTTGGCGCATGGACCGACACAATTTTTTCAGGGATTTGGGAGGTCATTAGCTAGGTTCTACCCATACACCCTTTGTCCCAAATGTCACGGTTGGTTATATATGATTTTTTTTTTTTTTAATGATAAAAATGCCCAAAATGTTTCCTTTAATTCGAAATTACTTTTTTGTTTGTGGGTGTAGTGGCACAAAACAAATTTTGTTGCATTCTCCAAAGTCTTTTAAATCTAAAAACATCTTTGTTTTATACAACTGGTTTCAATAAAATTCCTTACAAGCTTCCAAAGTTAATTTTTTTATTTAATGAATGAAATTTTACAACTTCTAAATTAATTATAAAAAAAACTAAAAGCCATTTTGAACTTTGCTTTATTTTAAAAAGTTCTTTAGTTGATACCCTTTCTAACGGTATGCTACATGTCATAGAAATTATTCATTATGTAGTCAAAATACTAGTTAGGAGAGTCAGGGTTAAGAAAAGACTTTTAAACCTTAGAAAAGACTTTTCTAAGGTTGTTTTGTTTTTATTAAACTAAAGTTATAAAAAAGGAAGCAAAACACCGGGAGGTGTGTTTTGTGCCACTACACCCACAAACAATAAAGTTATTTCGAATTAAAGGAAACATTTTGGGCATTTTTTTTCATAAAAAAAAACATGTAACCAACCGTGACATTTGGGACCAAGGGTGTATGGGTAGAACCTAGCTAATGACCTCCCAAATCCCTGAAAAAATTGTGTCGGTCCATTCGCCAAACACCCTGTATAGGACTTAAAAACATATCTGGGGAAATATGGGTGTACTATTAGGTACAACCCTTCGGGGTTTACAAGTGTCATGTTTATGTTACTTGTTGCCTTATTTTTCTTTGTAGAAAATGGAATAAAAAAGAATTAACAACCCCCTCTAACATTAAAAATAGAACCTTGAGTGAAATCTCGATTTCAGCCGAAAGACGTCCAATTGATGCGTCTCGCATCCAGCGGATCCCCGCAACCTTCACCAGGTCATCGGTCCATCTAGTGGGAGGCCTTCCAACGCAACGTCTTCCGGTTCGCGGTCGCCACTCCAGCATTTTTCGGCCGTATGGTCATCCGTTCTGCGAGAAATGTGCCCTGCTCATTGCCACATAAGTTTGGAAATTTTTCGGGCTACGACGGTAATCTTGGTTCTCTTGCGGATGTCTTCATTTCTGATTCGATCACGCAAGGAAACTCTGAACATAGCCCTGTCAATTGCTCTTTAAGTAAAATAACCTCTGCTTTTTCAATATAAAATAAGCCAACGCAAAATCGTAGGGAAATTTGCTACGAGTGCTACGAACTACGTAGCAAGCGTAGCGATGACGTCAGCTACTACGCTCCAAAAAAAGTCCAGTATAGATTGGGATAGCTACAATGTCACGGCTACGGTTCTCGTAGCTGCTACGAAAACAATTTGCAAAGTACGCAAGAGCTTTTAAAGCATTTTGTTTCTGTTGATCCCACTAATTTAACACACATCTACTGTGGCCTGGTGCTAAAAGGGCCAAAGTACGTTTTTGTATGAAACGAGATTGTAATGCCAGTTTATTGTAAAAGTATGAGATTTTTTTTTGTACTAAAAGGGATTTAGTGTATTAACAATCTTTGAAAAATTAGTATGTAAAAAAGGCCAATGTAGTGTGCGCTTTCATACAGATATGTAAAAAAAAAAATGATAAATGGGCTACAGTATAATTAAGCCAATAAGAAATTATTATATATTAGAGTAAGAACTAAAACGATCAAAGTTAACATTAGCCCTTTTTTTGATTTATTTAAAAAAAAATAATATTGTAATCTCTCCATAATAAAATTTCTTAGAAAAACAACATTGACATTTTTAATTTTAATAATTTTATTGGAAACTAACATAATAATTATCATCAGTGCTAAAGGGGCTTAAGTTGTTAATATTTTCCAAAATATTTTTTTTTCTTAAATTAGTATTTAATTCATAAATCTACTTTAAAAACATAAATCAAATAAAAGTAAAACATTTTTGCCATAGTACAATATAACACCTAAATAATAACTATGAATGCTGTTTCATTGTTATAACGTTCATTACTGAAAATAATGAGTATTTATATTGACCCTATTAGCACCAGGCCACAGCTATATCTATACAAATAAATAACATTGAAGTGTTTGTTTGTAATATCAAAATAACAGGTTTTACTGAATGCAAATGAAAATATTTACGGCACATTAATAAAACACATGTTTTTAAATTTTTGTCTTTCTGTCTGTCTGTCTGTTCCGGTTAATATCCGAGACGGCTGGGCAGATTTTGACGGGACTTTGACTGGCAGATAGCTGATATTATAAGGTCTAATATAACTACTTTTATTTTAGAAAAACAATTAGGGTTCCGTGTAAAAAAAATAAAACACTTGAAATTGTTGACAAAATCCGAAAAAAAAAAAACAAAATTGAAAGTAATAATTTCACGCGAACGAAGGTCGCGGGCAACAGCTAGTTCATACATTGATGAACTCACGCTTTTTCTCATGGGGGTTAAGAAACCTACAAAATGCCATCTACCACGAACTTGACTTCGTCCACGTGCAGCCATAATGCCCGTCGGGAGACTGCGTAAGCGTCAATAGTAGTAGTAGTTCCCATCTTCTTCTTCCCTCCTATCAGCAAAAACTATGTAATGGGTATAAAAAGACCCTTAACGATGCAGAAAGGCATTTGTTCTCCTCGTCATTGCGATCATTTTTTTTACCGGACCATATCTGGGAACCTTCTAATTACGGAGTAATTGAAGATCAAAGTTCCAACTGTTTCACCCGTTTTTGGGGGTACCCAAGGGGTAAAAATGGAAACCTATTACTAAGATATCGTCTGTCTGATTGTCTGGCTGTCTGTCACCAGGCTGTATCTCATGAACCGTGATAGCTAGACGGTTGACATTTTCACAGATGATGTATTTCTGTTGCCGCTATAACAACAAAAGCAATAATTATTTTTATATTTAACAAACAAGTTTTAGATGTTTAAATTTTCTTTAAACACCTCCCTCACTCCTGGGCTATTCAATCCATCCATCAGCACAATGTGTTGAGTGCGTTATATTAAGTCATACAGCGATTTTCAACCGAAAAAGTGGTTTCCCTGCAATAATATTTTTGTTGTTTAAAGTTACTTAGTTTTATGTACAGAATGCTAGGTGACGGCTTCGTGAAGGGTTCATTTACACCTAGTATTTTTGTATACCTTAGAATCAAAGTGAGTACTGTAAAAATGTTGGTCAGACAGCAATACTCGTAAATGTTATCAGGACTGACTACCCAATGCTGCAGATTTTGATTAACGATCATCACTCGTCGATGCTTACGTCATTGTAACATTACATAGGTACAGCCAGGGTATATTACGCGGTGTCCTGCGTGAGCGACGAATACGAGGCGACGCGACGCTGCGAACGCGACGAACGCGATCACGCAACGGCATTCCCTGCTTGCGGCCTATATGACAGTCAGCAGCGAGACGCGACGTAACACGTACTTGTTTTGAGGGCGACCAGACGCGTCACCACGAAAAAACTTAAAAACGAGCAAAATTGTACTGTACTTCTCCATGATTCGAGAAGTAATGACCAACATCACGTAGGACATTTGTCGCGTGTAGCATCGCGTAGCATTATGTCGCGTCGTGTTGCGTCGCATCGCATCGTATTCGTCGCTCACGCAGGACACCGCGTTACGCGGTGTTCTGCGTGAGCGACGAAGACGCGGTGTCCTGCGTGAGCGACGAATACGAGGTGACACGACGCTGCGAACGCGATCACGCAACGGCATTCCCTGCTTGCGCCTATATGACAGTCAGCAGTGAGACGCGACGTAACACGCACTAGTTTTGAGGGCGACCAGACGCGTCACCAGGGAAAAACTTAAAAACGAGAAAAATTGTACTGTACTTCTCCATGATTCGAGAAGTAATGACCAACATCACGTAACGCGGTGTCCTGCGTGAGCGACGAATACGAGGCGACGCGACGCTGCGAACGCGACGAACGCGATCACGCAACGGCATTCCCTGCTTGCGGCCTATATGACAGTCAGCAGCGAGACGCGACGTAACACGTACTTGTTTTGAGGGCGACCAGACGCGTCACCACGAAAAAACTTAAAAACGAGCAAAATTGTACTGTTCTTCTCCATGATTCGAGAAGTAATGACCAACATCACGTAGGACATTTGTCGCGTGTAGCATCGCGTAGCATTATGTCGCGTCGTGTTGCATCGCATCGCATCGTATTCGTCGCTCACGCAGGACACCGCGTAATAGGACATTTGTCGCGTGTAGCATCGCGTCGCATTACGTTGCGTCGTGTTGCGTCGCATCGCATCGTATTCCTCGCTCACGCAGGACACCGCGTTAGTGTTAACACATGAGCTACTAAAATCGCCCCTACTGCTGAAACATAAAGGCGCTGTTAATATCAAATTGTTACCACTGATGTACGAATTTTAAAAGATTCACACTCTAACCCCTCTCAAAAACGTAAAAATCCAACTCTACTATGTACAAACTAGATACTCCTAATTTCCCAGTTGAACCTGAATGTGGCAGATAGCGGCTAGCAAATCGTGAAGTCAAGTCATGTGGGTAATCTAACAAACGAATTAACGGGTACAAGCTGCGACTGTTCGACACGTAATTAAGTCCGTATGTTCTTGTTCTTAAACGAAGAATTTAAGTGGTTTGAGGATGATTCATGTTAGGACAAATTTCGTCAAATACACTGAATGATATTTATCACATAAGTATTTAATCAGAGTCAAAGTGCTGTCGGTGTCATCACTGTTGTAAAAATTGATACTGACTGCTCTAGATGCAATCAGCAAATCGCAATTGTAACCATTTAATTGGCTGTTATAAATGAATAACATAACATCACGACTGTAATCCCTAAAGGGTTCGGCAGAGGTGTACCTAATAGGGGGCGAGCCTATTGGGGTTTACACCAACTCGATACGAGAGACTGAACGTTCACATGTGTGTCCAGTTGGTGAAACTCAAAATTACCATTGGGCACAGATCCAGACTCCGTTTCTGCTACTGAGAAATTCCTGATGGAAGAATCCAATAACTATTTGCCCGACCCGGGAATCGGACCCAGGACCTTTTGCTCAGCAGTCACGCTTGCGACCATTACAGTAACGAGGCTGTCTGCACACAAAATACTGCTTTTGATCACGAGTTTTTTTTTCAAAGTTTTCAGTTTGGTGGTCTGAATCACACCCTGAAATATGTATACGCTGTAGATGTTGGACTGAAAATATAATATATAAACAATTAACTAAAAAAAAAAAAAAATGAATATCATAAAAAAAATGAATATCATAAAAAAAAATGTAGAAATTTATTTTATTTAAATAATAAATTAGGAGGGGTAATTGCTCTACTAATATGAATTATATTAAATTATTTTACCTTTAATAAAAATCAGGTTTCAGGGGGGCTACTATATTGTCTTTTTGTTTTTTTTTTTACCGATTGTAAATCATCAAATAAACCCTCCCGCTCTGGGCTGAGCAGGAGGGAGTGTCAGACTTTGACTGACTAAAACCCATCCATGTTCCTTCCTTTGCCCTTTGTGTTCCAGGGCCGCGGTATCTCTTTCGAACAGTCCCGCAACACTAAGTCGTCTTAGAGCAGGAATAATTCCAGTGTGGGAAAGAGAAAGAGCTATACAGGTCGTCTAGCGCCGTCTCTTTCCCACACTGGAATAACTCCTGCTTTATGACGTCATGGTAGGCCACCAGAAAAGGATTTAATTTTTCTCGTGGGATAGTTCTCATGGATATAATACATTCGGAATATCATGTCAGTGGTTATGACTGCAAATTGTAGCGATTTATAATTAGACTAGCTGTTGCCCGCGGCTTCGCTCGCGTCTTGGTCGAAAATTATTCCTGGGGCACGTTGTAGATAGCCTATAGCACTCGGGCATAATGTAGCTTCCTATTAGTGAAAGAATTTTCAAAATCGGTTCAGTAGATACAGAGATTACCCCCCTACATACAAACTTACAAACAAATTTTACCTCTTTATAATATTAGTGTAGATAAAACGTCTGTGTACAACGGGTTAAACGACTAATATCAGTATGGACACCAAATGTATCTAACTCTGCGGTCAAAGGACTGACTTATTCGGATCCGGTAATTAACAGAATGTCAGGACAAGAAAATGTATTGAAAGCAATTGTTTTAATCGATACACCATTTAGTAAATTGACTTCAATGGTTACCGAAAGTAATGACAGTAATATTTCAGATAGATAAGGATTATTTAGGGGTTTGTCAATATAGTGAACATTTTGTATGATTGATGTTCTTTTCGTTTTTAACTTTTGTAAATTCCAGAAGATTTACCATGAGACTTTAAAGGTTTTGATTTCTCATTGCATCATCAGAATCTCATATTCTTAATTGTTGGAAGACCCACTTTGTCACCGTGTAGGTCGACACACCCCCATTGTGGAGACCAACCCTGATTGGACTTGTTTGCTGATGAATAGAAGATAACATTGTTAGAATGTTTGTGTTTCTGTGAGAAGATAAGAGTGAAAATATTTACTTTATTTAGTATTAATAGCTTGTGCTATACTAAAGTTTATGAGGATAGATGTATGGATTGATTTTTGTTACTCCTTCACGCCAAAACTACTGAACAGATTTGGATGAATGGGTTCTCGAATAACACATCCCGTGGGACAATTACCGAATTCCAGGCGGGTGAAGCCGCGGGCACAAGCTGGTGATTAATAAATAAATAGCGGCGGGCGACTGTCTACGTGGCTTCGCTCTGGTTTGCGGTAGCAGTTGCTTGCGGAGTTGTGCCTTTATCTTCCTTACTCTGCAAATTTTGACAGTAAATCCTGTCATTCTCTAGATGATAACAGTCCTAAGCTTTTAACCTTCAAAGTAACTGGCTGGTTACAAAAACAAAGCTGCGATAATACTTTTCCTCTCTAAGACCTCCCGCAGTCACTGTTGCAGGCAATAGATAAATGAGGCTTCGTAGTAAATGATATAAATATTGACATAAATCAGCTGGGAGCACGTGGACACCCCGTGGAGAATCCGGCGCTTGTATCCATAGAGTGAATAAGGAGGACAGAAATGTCATATTCATATCTTTATTTGCGTTCCATAATGTGTGAAGATCTTACAATGGGCTTAAAGCTAAGGTACAATTATGGACCCTGTAGGGCACAGCACAAAGTAAAAAAAAATATGTCTGAAATAAAATGAATACTGTCTGTCTAACATGTCTGTCAGAACTTAGTGCTTGTTGATATGATTTTGAAATCAATTAAGTCATGGCTCCATCTGAGACTGAATTAATGAGTATCTGTTTGAATGAGACTGCTTCGTTTGTCTAGTGGTCGCAACCGCGACTGCTGAGCATGAGGTCCTGCGTTCGATTCCCGGGTTGGGCAAAGTGTTATTGAGTTTTTCCATCAGGAATAATGTCAGTAGCAGGCTCGGAGTCTGGACTTGTACCCGGTTGATGACAATAGGCTCGCCCCATATTATTACTTGGGCCTTAAAACAGAACTGGTGAAATGTGGGTGTTCTATTAAGTACACCTCTGCCTAACCGTTCGGGGATTACAGGCGTGAATATTATGTTGTGTTACTTAATGGTCAAATTAAATTTGACCTTTAGCTTGTTTTTGGCTGGCCGAATGACTTTACTCAAATTCGGGCACCCGATGAATTGATTACAGAAAAAATAATAATAATAAAAATGTATTTAGGTATTTAAGTGTAATATGTTTTATGTATATATATGTATGTATTTATTGTATATGTAAATGGTACACCACAGGCTACCTGCAGTATTGTCTCTCCTTCCCCCTTAAATCCATCCAAAGGTTGTCTTTAAAAGATCGCTTTTAGCGATAAGACCGCCCATTGTGTCACCCCTTTTATAATGTTTTACATTTATATCTGTAATTTTTATGGTGTACATAATAAAGAGTATTCTATTCTATTCTACAGTGGCCGTCGCACTGGAATACGAGCTCACGTCAACGACTAGTTTGAATGAAGTTGAGTACCCGCACTTGAACCCGAAACGACGAAGCCGAACGAGTTTGTGCTAAGAAAGGTTTACTCGAACTGGTTCATTTACACTTCGCCGTTTGTCCGAATTCCATAGGCAATTGAATTCGGACAAACGATCAAGTGTAATTACGCCTTAAGAGAATATTGGAGGCGGATGATGTCAAAATTCAACCGAGCGACTTTGACGTTCTCGGATAAACTACTAACGGTACCTTTATAAAACCAATTATCGAGGATAGGATCATATCATTAGTCACGCTTTCAGACTTTCTGTCTGACTAATGTTTGCCATGGCTTTTGGCTATTGATTACTGCTATTCCTGCTTTTATTCTCGATCTTGTCTGATGCTATCGCTGGGCCACCGCTGCTGTCCGCGTAGAGCAGAATACCTTCTAATTTCAAGCGGCTATTATGAAATATTTCCACTGATCTGAGTGCCTCGTTGGACTGAGAGTCGCAAACGATTGCTGAACATAAGGTCATGTGTTCAGTTTTCGGGCCGGGCAAAGTGTTATAGCGTATTTCCATCAGGAATTTCTCAGTATCAGCTATGGAGTCTGGATTTGTGCCCGGTTGATGGCAATAGGCTTACTCCCTATTACATGAGACTCAAACATAGATAGTGGGTGTAGCTACTGAGACACAACTTTGCCTAATCCTTCGATGATTGCAGCGAGATGTTATGTTATCTAAAATCACATTAGGATCGACCGTAATCCATATAATCAGCTAACTATAGAATATATGTCTCTAAGCTAACACGCGTGTACAGGCTTAACTATCTTGAGTGTTGTGATTTTTGATCGAAAAGCCTAGAGCAAGTAAAACGCGGGTGTACTTAACATGAACACTTCTGTATACCCATTTGGGTAAAAAAACAGTATTGTTATTTGTAAAGCCAAAGAGCTATCAGGCTTCTCTATCTTTTTTAAACGCTCTGTGGTCGTATCCCACGATATTGACTACCCGTTTCCAATGATACTTTTTTTTTCCTTAGAAAATAGACTGTATGTGTGGTCCAAAGTATGAGCTGTGGCGATGTAAAATAAATTGTATTTTTTTGAAAATTGATTTAAAGTCAAAACATTATAAATGCCTAGTTGGGTGGATCTTGAGGGCCTGGAAAAGGTAACATTCGATCAGCGACCACAATGTTGGAAACTTTAAAAGGTAAGGGACTAACAAAACCTACCTAAAACGAAACACATTGAATGCGATTGTCATTTGGTTAGACAATCTGAATGCAGTGTCAGGGAGTGATCTCCAAACGTACACTTCAACCAACTTATCTGTGCAGGTGGCAAACACAGAACTAAAATAAATGAACCAAGTTTGACATATCGGCGCAAATTTTCTTGACAAGCAGCGCCAACTTGAACTGCACACTTTAAGTAGTTATTTTATATTGTTGCTTGCTTTAGAACACTTCTTGGTGTGACATTTGCTTGACATATCGAAGCAACTCTAGATTATCATTTGCTCGTTGCTTTTTGTATGATGGTTTCGTTGATAAACGATGTTTGGCCAAAATTCCTGAAAGTGGGTAAACATTACTCATTGAACTAAACTGAGTATTTTTGCCCTTTCTGTTTCCGATTGACTGAGTTATAAGGACCTTTAAAACTAATTCTAATACTTGCTTCATTAGGTAAAATCAAATAGAGTATGGTCTAAAAGTTGTAATGAGATGTAAAATTTGGTACTAGTTTGGAAAGCAAATAAAAGAAACTTGTTCTAAACTCAATGATACGTTAATGTGGGTTCATTTTGGTACTTTATGTGTGTTTCAGGCTCCATAATTACTAACATGAAACTGTTTCTAAGTGAAATTGTTCCAAGATTTTACAGGTTATTAAAACATCTATGTATATAAAAATCTTGTGTCACGGTGTTTGTGGTTGCACTCCCCCGAAACGGTTCAACCGATTTTTATGATTTTTTTTATGTACGTTTGGTAGGTTAGAGAATAGGTTGTATAGTATATTTCACACCGCTAGGTGATTAGGACGCAAGCGACGCCGTAGGCAAAACCTAGTTAACTTAATATTATTCTACACTTGATTAAATTTCCACTCCTCGGTTTTTACAAAATAATCTATTATTGATTTTACTCTGTCTCTTAAATTCATAGCATCAGTCAATTAGCTTCAATTTAGTGTAATACTCGTCAAGCAAGCAGTTGTACTTATACTTTAATTTCCTTAAAGTTATTAAAAGATAAAGTGCTTTAAAGAAAACATTAATAAGCCGGATGGATCGGATGATGGATGGGCATCCGGCTAAAATGAAAAATAAAATAATCTGACTAATAATTTTACTTTACTACTTCTTTTTAATTACTTACTTAACTTTTTTTTCTTTTTGATTAATTTGAATTTAGCACACAGTCAAATTATTTTCCAAATTCCCCCCAGTTTCTCGTACCTTGTACCACCCCACATCGTCTCAGCCGATTGCCTCCTAACCAATACAGGCTGAGCACAATTTATTGTAAATCCAAATGCGTGTGTGCTAAATAATTTACCGAACAGAACACTACACAAGTGTGAATCGAGCGAACTGACTGACTTGACCTGTGCCAAATTGAATTAGCCTCGTATATCGTAGGGTTAGGTCAGACAATACGATTGGGCGATTTAGTGCTTGAGTAGTTAGTACTAACTGACTTGTCTATTGGATGTTCATCATGGTTAGAAAAAAATAATATGATTTAATTTTGGAATTGAAAAAACAAATGTAATCATGTAAATTGAATAATTAATAACATAGATTTTTGTATCCATTGGTTGCTCTAAATGCAGCACCATTTTTTTCTTTTTTTTTCTGATGGGGAATCATAAAATAATTCCTACCGCTCTGGGCTGAGCAGGAGGGAGTGTCAGATTTTTACTGACTAAAACCCATCCATGTTTCTTCTTTTGCCCTTTGTGTTCCAGGGCCACGGTATCTCCTTCGAACAGTCCCGCAACCCTGGCAGGCATCGGTCCTTTCGGACCCCTTCCCGTTTGCTGACATCTGTTTGAAGCGCGCGTGGAACACGAACGTGCCGTCGACACGGCCTGTCGTCATAAGACGGACGAACGGCAAGCTATAGCCCATTAATCACCGTCTACCGGCCCGCGCCTACGGTGGCCGGGAGCCACCACGTGGGCCCCGACGCCCAGGGCGTCGACTCGGCTGAGACGTGAGGTTCTCTCCCTCTCACGTCCCGCCACTTCCTTCGCTAGCATGACTGCTTCGCAGAAGGAGGTGACGACGTCCCATTCCCTCTCGCTCCGGGCTCCAGGGCCGGGCGCGAGAGGTCGCCGCCGCCGATCGCCGCTACGAGGACACGGCGGTGCTCCGCCCAAGCAGAGCAGACCTGCACAGTGTGCTCCACCGTGTCCTCCAGTAAATGCAGCACCATAACATTACATCACGCCTGTAGTCCCCGAAGGGTTAGGCAGAAAGCACCTAATAATGTATCTAATATAGGACACCTCACTTTTCAGCATTTTGCAGCACCATTCTGAATTTATCCTATTTGCCTGGCACAAGACCGATTTAGGTTCATTTATGTTTTATTTAGTAAATGTTACTACATATTTTGTTTGTTGTCTTTCTATATAATTTAATTTTATGGTTTTGTCCTGAGTGAGTCTAATAAATAATTACGTTTTCTTTATTTTTGTTCTTATTGTTATGCTTTGGTCATCGTGCTCAATAAGACAGAATATTTTAAGCGTTTACTTGTCAATGTTTAACTGCAAGACATTTCAACGGCCCAATTTCAAATGGAAGTGCATCCTAACCCAGGCTAACGACCAAGTAGGTGAAAGATAATGTTTGTGTGTTTTTGAGCCACTTTTCAACCTTTATCGTTCGATTCTAAACAATATAAATACATTTAAGTTAAGGCTTAAGACATTTATAATTCATTCACAAATTGAATTTAATGATATAAATTTTGACAAATCGTTAGTATATATAACAATCACCACAATTTTAAATAAGTATATGTGAATTTTTTAATTTTTATTTCGAATTTATTTCATAGAAACTCACCGGAAAATAATGTGGGTAGATGCGCGGCGGGGGTAAATCCGTTGTCTGCGATCGCCAAAATCCATGTGTGTGTACAATCACAAATACATACACACCCTTACATTTGTACAATCATCCTTTTGCTCCGACTTACATTGTCATTCCAAATTCCAGTGTAAAAACTAATTTTTGTTTTTGAACTCAATGCGCGCAGTATTATTAGTTTACAGGCACTGTACACTTTGTCGGAAGTATTATTATTATTCTTTGTTTTATTTATAAAATAATACCTATTAACTAGGCAGTAGTCTCACTCTCACTAAATGATATGGCGGTATTGCAACTTAAAAATGCATAGGTCGATGCGGCATCGGCCGCGCGAAGTGCGTCATGTCAATCAATTGTGTTTCGTTTTCGGATAAGTTCTTATTTATTTGGCAGGTATTTTTCTTGTTCTATTAATAGTGATATAATTATGTTAGACTCTGGGACAAAAATATTTATTTTATGTTATTTATTACACACTTAGAAATGCCCATTTAATAGAATAACGTTATTTATTTACTACCTACTACCCTCATCCGTGTGTCACTGCGGGGGGCCTACAGAAAACCAGCGCTGAGTGTTTTACACCCAGCATATGCTGAGTAGGTGACCCTTTCGTTATGGGCATGCTCAGCGCAGTTGAGCTGTTTTAATTAATTGTTAAGCTGTTTGTTAGTATATGTATATGTATGTGCTGCTCTATTGTGTTGCTGCTGTCCATTAGCGAATAAATGTTTATTCTATTCTATTCTATTCCTTGGACGGATTTATTATGTTATTCGAATGTAAGCTATCAGCTCGCATTGTGGACATGGTATAAAGTAACTTGAACGTAACGAAGTATTATAATATCTGTGCCTAGACTTACCGCCCATTTGGATTGGTCCGGACATGTTATTTCTCCTGAATTTCCGACATACTGGGATTTTTCAGAAAAAGTTACAAGAGTACAGAAAATAGAAAGGTGATAAAGTAGAATGTCAGGTATTTTGTCAAAGTTTCTCAATTTATTTAATGGTAACTCTTAATGTACTACCGAGTTACTGACAGTCGATCACTTTTCAATCTTGTAACTTAGGACATAAGGGTGAAAAGTAGCAGACCTTCATTGAACTTGGTAGTACCTAAATATTAAAAGCAACTTTACACTACAGGATTTTTTTTAATCGATCGTGTGCCTTATTCCTTATCCTCATATTTGTGTGTACAAATAATTTGTATAGAATATCTTGACGTTTCGCGTTAGTAATACAAACCAACTACAGTAATTGGATGTGTGCTGCTACTTAGTGTCAAAGATAATGTTTAGACCGACGAGTGAAGACAGATGTATGAGTGACAAGTGTTTGTTTTGCTAGCGCGGCGGTATACGGTGGAAGGGCTATTTTAGGGCTGCAAGACTAAACACTGACCTTACTACCTAAACAGCTGTTAAACATGACATTTATAGTGCTGCATGAGTCTTTTGGCATATGGCCGCGATTCGGTGTGTTAAGTAAAAAATAACCTACGCTGATTCCGAAATCATTTCGAGATTTTAGGTTTCTAAACCTTATTTTGTTATTGTGAGCTCTTATAAATTATAAGATGGCTTTTAATATGGAAATACTTAAAAGCAATTGGCTTTAATTGCACCTCTAAATGACGTCACACTTTGGGATGATTGAGGGTACTAAAATGTTATTTGACAACTGTCAAGTATTAATTTAAAAAAAAAATCTTTTATGAATGATCGAATGACCACCTGAGTTGAAAATAAATAGTTTTCATACGACTATAGAATAGTTTTATTTGAAACAAATTCGTTGAGAATGTATAGCTGCCAGTAAAAGTCATGTTGTAAATATTACAATTCCTGTATTAAACACAACGTGACTTAGAGGGTGAGAAAGTCACTTTTAATCCCATTTTTTTTTCAAATAAAAAAAATCCTAGAACTAAAACGTACCCTAAATGTATTCTTTGCAAATGTATTTCACTCCATCATTCAAATTATTAATTCCACAATAATATTAGTATGGGGCAATAACAATGGGCAAATATAACATTGGACCAATCTAATTCCCACTCTCAAAATATGGCCCCCTCATAGTGTCTAAACTTGATGCTAGTTAAGATAAGATTTGATAAGATAATATTTATTTGCTTAAACATGCATGCTAGATGTGAAGCATGCTAGATTTCAAGGTTAAGTTACCTATTTTAAAGGTTACGCCTACCACATCTAAAGTCAAAATAACAAACGACTACGCTGCAAATTACTCAATAATTGTTGAATTCACAAAAACTTGGTAGAGGGCAATATCAATATCACATTCAACCAATCAAGCCCGTGGCATATTAATAACAGCCGCTCGGCTCCATCTTCAGGTTAAGCCGCGCTCGCCTAGGTTGGTCCATGGATGGGTGACCGCCCACTATATTCCAAGTTTCCTCCCTGCCTTGGAAAGCACGTTAAGCCATTGGTCCCAGCTGACAATTGTAGATCTTTGACAGTCGTTACAGGTAGTCAGTGGCCCGAAAGTCTTAGTATGGGGTATCGTATTACCCAGTAATACCTGGGTTGTGGAGATCAGATAGGCAGTCGAGTCATGTAAAATACTCGTATTCAGCTGCATCCAGTTGCACCCAACATACTAGGGAATAGGCTAGGCAGATGATGACGATGATATTACATTGGCACAAAACCTGGTAGGGGGCAACATCAATAACACATTTAACCAATGAAACTCCCATTCTAATAATATTCCCCACATAGTGTCCAAACTTGAAAGTTTGCAGACAAGTGTGAAGGTTAGTCTGGCAAGGTCGGAGACAAACCTCTCGTGACCCTCGTTTCGAATGTGAGAGTCATGACGTCATTCAATCAGTCCACAGATTAAGTGCGAGCAGTAGGCTCACTTTAGAACACGTTTATGGAGAATGAGATAGTTTCAAAATGGTAACTGTCTTCTGTTTATTTTTAAAATACATTTAGTTTTGTTCGTTGGGTAGTGGTGGCCCAGTGGTAATAGACTAGGACAAAGACATTTATTTGTGGAATACGGTAGGCACAAAGTTGCATGGTTCAGGATATATCCGCCGCTGGAAACCAACACTTAAATTTAATATCACTCTTAGACATAAATTCTAGCATTCTAGCTAACTTACACTCTAATATAAGTAACTATACTTCTCCACAGTAGCCGTCTTTGTCTATAAATAGCTGCACCTTACCAATACTCTTGCTCTTTTCCTTATCGACTATCCAACCTTTTGCCAAAAATGTTGGGGTCAGAGTCCAGCCTAACCAGATGCAGTTTATCAATATTTTGCATTTCATTTTCACTAGTATTCCTGTCTGACTTTCACAAATTATATACTTGCTGGATTACACGATACTACTAGCTTCATAAGCTTTCCGAGGAACGGAGAGGTCTCATGAGGTCACCCATCCATGGACCGACCTCTTCAACCTTCGTCTAACCTACTAGGTTGACTCCTGCGTCTCTTGCGACTGTTATTTTCAGCCACGAACCCCTTGAAATAATACCAACTTTTATTCATCGGAACACTGAAGCTTCTGTATCAATTTACTTATTCCGTGATCTATCACCCCAGCAAAAAAAGACAGTGGCATGTTTTAGGAGATCAAATGGAATTGTTTAGTTTTGTATTAATATGCATGTCGGGGTGTCAGGATTCACTCCGCTAGGCTTCTGCATTATGTGGGCAGACGATGGGTTTCGTGCTATGAAAAGACACTGAGCGATAGACTGTTTCTAGCAAAACTAACGAATTACTTGAGATTACAACTTAGCTGAATAACACGGGGCACAATGAATCGGGTACAGTTCCAAGAGGTCTTAACTCGGCCGCGATCAGACACTGACTGACTGTCGTCCTGGCTCAGAGTTTACCATCTTGACTCTGTAACAAGTGACACTGTGGTGTGGGTAGCCTTGTAAGTAGATGGCGTGATGTCACCACCGTGTACTTGTGATTCATTTTTAGCCCGTACCAATGACCGTCTCCGACATGTATAAATTTATCTCTTAGGAGATAAGCTTGAGTCTTATGTAATGTTGGGGTGTGTAGAACGAATAATAAGGACGTTTGTTTGTAATTACTAATTATGTGTTGTTTTTGTTAATTTTTGAAGATGAACAATGACGACAATTTTTTTTGTAGTTGTACTGTGGATAGCTATGTTGGTTGTTGTGGATTGGTAGACAGTTGTGGTCAGAGAAAATATATTCGCCTTGTAAAAAGCTGAAGTTTAAACCACTTTACATATTTTAAAGGGTTTCGAAACGACAGTCATTACTTACGAAAGAAACTCCAGCGCAAATCAAATGATCTTTACTATCAAAGGCTACACCAAAGATTCTAGAACGTACTCTTCTACTTAAGAAAGCCGATGGACGTTTATATTATTTTGTGTAAAATATTGAAAAACAATGATCGATTAGTTTGCTTAGCAACAGAAAGTTCATGCACTTTGTAGTCTTTAATGACTTAATTTACGTGGGAACGACACAAATGGCTTTAATGACTTGATTGTGGCAGTCTTTATGGGCTTTTCGTGACCTAGATCATAAGTGCGACCACGTGGACGCGTTTTGGTCGGAAATTATCCCACGGGCACGTTGTAAATATAGCCTATGGCACTCAGGGATTATGTAGCTTCAAATTAGTTAAAGAATTTTCAAAATGGGTTCAGTAGATTACCCTTACAACCTCACGAACTCACAAACTTACCTCTTTATAATATTAGTACAGATGGAAGACTAACAGCTAATAAAACAGATTAAAAATTTTATGTGGGACTGACAGCCAATGACAAGTCTTCATTTATTAACAACAGAATGTTAAAAAAAGGAGTATGAACAACACAGCGCTGCCCACAATAAAGAAAAAATATACGTGAAATCTACTGATGATAAAATGATCAGGTATACCTTCACGAAAGACATTTCCGTGAATGGCAATTGCACGCAGGGATTTTAGAGTAAATGACCACTAGCGCAAATACACACTTGTGCGAAAACTCACTTGAGCGATAAGACTTTTGCGCGAAGGAGTTTCTGAGAAACTTGCGGGGAATGGAATTTCTTACAAGGATCAAAATGACATCACATCTCCAAAAGGATGAGCGGTATTTAACCATTATTACTTATGACTAACCTCACCTCCACAAGTTACATTAGATCAATTCTAAAATGTTCACCATGTCGTGTTTCGTTATGTAGATCACGCGATCTCTCGTCAAGCAATTACAGTATTCATCAGTCAAGATGATGCTGTCTTAGATAAATAGTCTCTTCTTCCTTTATAAATAATACAATTGTTTTGACTCCATTACGTACAAAACATCAATGACAAAATGGCAGCTTTAAAAATATTTACCTTCTTCAAGCCTCAATGAACGCAAAGCCTAGAAATTGTCGTTTACCGCGCTCGCTCTAATGTCATTGAAAACATCCTAGATAGATAACAATTTCAAAGTAAACTGAATCCTATTTCCCTGTGCATAAATTTCAAATACCCTTACCAACTTCAAAGAATTCCGTTCCATTACACAGAAAATGAGCGTCTATATCTTCGCGAACAAAGTTTAAAATCAGTTAAAATAATATCGGATGGTTTGGTGTTTGAATTAGGACTTTATGATGGGGTGGTAAAGTTGAGAATTATGATAAAGGTTTGTCAACTCTATACTTTTGAAGCATCTGCCGCTACAGGGCTCTTTAGGCGTCTAATTACTGAAAATGATGGTACATTGTGATATTTTATGAGGGTTTTGGAGTTAATTTGTTATTTCGTAACTATGAAAGTGGAAGACAGAGGTACTAGAGCGCATGAATGAGTATGTGCCGTGCTTAAAATTTGTGGACTAACTTTCAAAGTACGGTCTGTAGTCTCTACGTCTTAACTTTGAGAGAGAGTATTTTTAATTTTGTAAGTTCAGTAAGTACTTAGGTACTCCTAAACTCCTTATTTTGTGCACAATTCTCTTGTCTTGATAGTATGCAGTAGGAGAAAATCAATTAATGTTTTTTGTATCTTCCGAACAACAATAATTAAGCGGTTGTCATCAGTTTTATTACCGGTGTGTATTGCTCAAATGTTATTTCCGATGGCGATTCTGCAATATTTATAATCTTAGTTTGTACCATAATTTGAGGAGTATGGGAGAAGAAGACATGCTGCGCCGACCCCAACTAAATTGGGATAAGGCCAGAAGAATGATGGTGAGTTTGTACCATGAAAAAAAAGATTCCAGAAACCGGGCAAAAAACATTGATCAATTAAGTGACCTTCGATTGGTATTAGCCAATCGAAGGTCACTTAATTGATCAATGTTTTTTGCTAGTTTGCCCCAATGTCCCGCTTGGTAAAGGTTTCGAAAACAAATGCTAAACTAACAAAAACCTAGGTATAAAACGGCACCATAAAACTCCTCCTCAACGCTATCCAGCTGGTAATGTGCAACGTGGCAACGCCGCCAGTCTCTTGGAGACTGGCGGCGTTGCCACGTTGTATGGCAGCGCTTAGCCAGGTAAAAGCCAGCCCTTGGGTCACGGGAAGCGTCAAACTACGCAAGAAGAAATGAAAGAAATGAACTAATTATCACGCAAGGTACCACAGAAGTTGCTTACAAAAACATAATATTTATTTCAAGCCTTCTTTGCATACTGAAAAGATCCGTATTCTCCAAGAGCAATAAACAAGTGCATCCATCACAGGACTTGATAACTCACTGCCGAGCGACTGAATAACTTGCCACTGCAATAAAACTATCTCGATAGGCTCTTCCAGAGTTTATTTAACTTTTTTCATCATACTGCCTCTCAGGGGATGTAACGGGGACAGGGGGTGGGCGGTGAATATCCAAATCTGTCGGTTATTACGGGGTAGCTCCGCTTCGCAGACGTGTTTGAGTGAGAGGAGTATGTAATGGGTTTTTTATACTAGTTTGATATGATCTAGGTGCGTGGCAGTGTCAGAAAAGTAATCTAATATTAATTGCATAATCGTTTATCGTATCGAATTCATTCGTGTAAGTCGTGATTATTTAACGACTACTGCATGCTTATAAAATAGTACCTACGTCATGTTATTTCTTTGTGGTTATCTACCGAAAGATACCAATAAATTAATAGGTTTTTAACTATGAAATTGCCGTTTTTTTCTCACATTTTGTTCTGTTTGTAACTTTGACGTATAGTTATATTTTTATTGAATTCCATTTTTATTGGATTAATTGTTAAATTATGTACCTTTTAGCGTTTAAAAACCGTACTAATAGTTGCTTATTACCTCATATGGTACTGTGTCAAAACTCTTGTTTCAATGTGCCGTCAGTTTCACTACTTCAAGTAGGTATATTTTTGTCATATACTGTGTTTTGAGAATTTGAGATACGCAGTACAGCATAGTTTTTTTTTTTTTTCATTTTGTAGTTTTTAATTGCATCATACATAATCGGTTCAGACATTACCAAGAAAAAAAAATGTTAGTATGAAAATATCACTCAATAATAATGGAATATCACGAAATCGTCCATACAAATCGACAATTACATACCCGTAATAATTACACCAAAGCCACAACTGAATCCCTCACCGATTTCCATCGTCAATACTTAAATGATTCATAAAAAACCAGCGTTAATACATTTTGTTGGTTTCCGTATCGTGTTATTTATTAAAACTTATTTTTAAAGGACAACGTCACTAACCCAATAGGTATGAGTCTTAACGCGAAATAAAAAGGTTACCTTTGAATTAAAAAAATCTGATGTTCTTTTCCTTTTGACCTTGTAGATTTGGACAGTTGTATGAACCAAGTGTTATTTCTTTTTTTAAATATCCTTTGTTTTTCTGCTCTGGGAGGTCTAAAATGATGTGCTGAATTCATTGTAGCAGTTTGCGCATCTGTGTACCATACACCGTTTGGCTAAAGCTTGACCTACCTCAAACACTTCTCTGGTAGCCGAAAACGGCAGCACGGCGAGGCCGACCAGTAGGTCAGCCACGGCCAGCGATACGATGAACAGGTTGGTGACACTGCGTAGCTTCGATGAGCACAGCACTGCTGCTATCACCAAGCAGTTTCCTGAAACAAAAGTTGTGTTACAAACTTTTTTGTAATGGAAGGGAAGAAAAAACCAAGTGAGAGTTTGACTCGCGCACGAAGGGTTCTGTACCCCGTAAAAAAACACGCTTTTTACCACCTTTTTTTTTTTTGTTCGCTTGGGAAGTCATCAAATAACTCCTCCCGCTCTGGGCTGAGCAGGAAGGAGTGTCAGACGTTCCTTCATCGCCCTTTGTGTTCCGGGGCCACGGTATCTCTTTCGAACAGTCCCGCAGCCCCGGCAGGCACGTTTGTTACCCCCTTAAATATTTATTTTATTCTGTTTTTAGTATTTTTTGTTATAGCCGCAACAGAAATACAACATCTGCGAAAATTTCAACTATCTAGCTGTCACGGTTCATGAGATTACAGCCTGGTGACAGACAGACGGACAGCGGAGGCTTAGAAATAGGATCCCGTTTTTATCCTTTGTGTACGGAATACTAAAAAGAAAATGTTTTAATAAGTTTCCGTGCTTGTGCCAGCCACCAGTAAATCTTACTAATATTATAAATGCAAAAGTTTGTGAGGATGGATGGATGGATGTTTGTTACTCTTTTACGCAAAAACTACTGAACGCATTTGTATTAAATTTGGCTCACAGATAGTTTATAACCTGGATTAACATACAGGATACTTTTTATCTCGGTAGTATGATCCCGTGGGACAGTTATCGAACGTCACGCGCGGGAAGCCGCGGGCGTAAGCTAGTTATTTAAAACAGAAAAAAGACACACTTCACAGGAGCTTATTCATTAGTGACAGTTGACAATAAGGAAGGCCTGTCAAAGCTCATTATAGATAGCGTGACCATAGTCAAATTCCAATCTGACCATAGAGGTCAAGCTAATTTGAAATATAAAATGACATTGACAGATTTTCAACCAATGACGACGCTTGGAACTATGCTTGCGCCAGTAGATCCACAATTGTCATCCCCATTAATGCTGGAAAAAGGCCATACTTATATAACTTTTTGTTACTAAGCTGTCATTCATATCAAGTTGAATAAAGTAAGTAAATAAATACCCATAAGAAAAACAAAAGTTATTTCGTAAATATTTACAACACAGTATTGTAGGCTTTTTTTTTGTAAATATTGAGTTTGTATATTCGTTAAATATTGTTTATAGTTTGTCAATATAATTAAACTATGTTTCATGAAAAACAAAAAAAAAATTGTTAGTTTTCAAAGTACTTCTATGATTAGTTTTCTGTTATAACTGTTCTATGCTTTAAGTCGTTTTTTTATATTTTCTCTTTATTACTTATCTGGTTGGTATTATTGAAAACAGAATATTATGATAAAGATAAAACTAGCTGCTGCTGTAGTAGATAGTTTCTTTGATGGAACCACAATCAGGTTTCAAAGAGAGAGGGTAGGTGGTGAGTGTTTGTGAATGAAGCGGATTTGTATAAAATCATTTCCAGGGGTACTGTGCTAAAGGTTATATTATTATAATATGTTTACACATATCCATATTATTATTCTCGTTTATTCATTTTTATACACATTCTTTACATTTTTAAATAGGTATTCAAAAAAAAAAAAACATAAAAAATTATAAAAAAATAGGTTTCCGCCGGTGTCGGAAGCAGGGTCCAAGCTACCGATGGAAAAGGCTCCAGAGATAGAAACTTCACAACGCGAGCCGTATTGAGGAGTACTGCCTTCCAAATAAGGCCCTTGATCCAACCGCCTAAGGAGAGCCTCAAAAAATGGTTATCGGTCTCTTGGCCATAAGGCCATTAGCCGTTACGACCATCGGCACAATGATAGCCGAGTTCACATTCCACATGCCGGCAACCTCGTATGCCAAGTCGAGATAATTTGTTTCTCTTTCTCAGCTTTCACGAGGTTCTCGTCATGCGGAATGCTAACATCGACTATCATTACGCAGCGCGCTGATCGATCTATCACCACTATGTCAGGCTTATTGGCGACAATAGTCCTGTCAGTAATGATAGACTGATCCCAGTATAGCGTGACATGGTCTTTCTCGAGAACAGGGTCGGGCGCATGCTTGTAGTACGGTACCTTTGATTCCACAAGTTTATTATTATTATTTTTGGTCTTTATAGTAAATACATTATAATGTATATAATTATGTGAAAGTTAATAAAGTGAAGAAGGGTAAAAAACAAAACTCTTAATTCACTTTTGATATGAAATAGTCCTTCGTTTGACCACAAACTCACTTGTCAACGCACTAATGCGGCACAGTTATATCAAGCTCATAATTATTACACTAAAAAGAATCTTTTAACACTCAAAAGCTCGGCTTCAAAAGAAGTGACGAATTAAAAACATTGTAGAACTGGAAAAAAAACCTTTTGAAACGCTATATTAAATTCCTTAACGAGATGGAGCTGTGAAAAGCCCAGTCCGCGAGTGACTTGCATTTAAGGCTCTTTCGGATACTTCCAATTTACTTTAGTATATTATTACTGTCTAAAGTAAGTTAAGGAGTTTAGGAGTCTGTGAATTATAGTATAATAAAGTTGTAAATATTATTCTTTTAACCTGTACAATACATCTACCTACGTCCGTTTTGTTCTACATCTTTTCTCGAATAAATAAATAGTTTTTTGGGTGGAATTCTTAATTGTTTATTCTTTGTCTGGACAGGCAAGTACTGAATTCTGATTTGAACTTTAAACTTTACATTTAAAGGTCAATTTACAATATTAAATTGATAAGACTTTTGATAATAATGTAGAAGAGCTGTATAACGTTTTGGTATGTAATTATTAAGTATAGATGCTTTAATGATATTAGTCAACAACTAGCATGAACAGGGGCCTTAGTCTGCTATTGCAATAGTGTCAGAATGGTCTATAATTGATTTAATAAGGCCCCTAGCCCACGGCTTATTGAAGCGCGTTCGAAACTCGTTTGACGTGCGTACAAAGGGTAATTCGTCTGCGCGGGGCCTTATTAAATCAATGATAGACCATTCTGACACTATTGCAATAGCAGACTAAGGCCCCTGATCATAAATGTCAAAAACTAAACTATAAAAATAAATAACAAAAGTAAGTGGAACCCAAACAAAGAAAGAAATAAATCGATAACTCCCTAAAAACTTCTTGAAAAATAACATCGTTATAAATTCTTTCAACGATACAAACGCTAAAGTATTACCAGAAAGAAATCGAGGCACAAGTTCCCTCTTCAATTATCCCGCGAATATATTGAATCGCGAAACTTTCGATGAAGTTAGTCTCAGGGATCGAGTAGGTGATTTTAATCGATTTCCCGAATGAAAATTGTATTTTTTCCCCGACATATCGTCGGAAAAGTTTGAATGAGTTGGCAGTTTTCGTTGATATCAATTACTAAAGCGGATTGGAAGGGGCGCTTGTTAGGACCAGTATGAAACTTGTAATGTCATTTTGAAACTTGGAATTTGCTATCGCTGAATTATATTGTAGATGATAGGAAAATAGGAGTTGTTATTGCTATCCCAATTTGAGTACCTACCTTGTTTAGTGATCATTATAAGTCTTAAAAGAGTTGTTGTATAAACAACAATAAATTAATATCGCTGGATATTACAGACAGCGCCATCTAGGTGCCACACTAAGCAACGAGGCTTGTGTCGTGGACACCAGATAGTTGATAATACTACATAGATACTTTTTGTTTGTAAATACATACTTATTATACATATAAAACATCCATGACTCGGAAACAAATGTCCATGCTCATCATACAAACATTTGCTCCTACCGGGATTCGCACCCGGGACCCTAAGAACGTGAGGCAGCCTCACTACCGCTGCGCCATTCGGTCGTCAAACAACAGTCGAGTAAAATAAAATAAAATATGTATGTCGGATCCGGTCGTTACCACGGGCGGACATATCGGACGGACATATCGGACGGATATGTCGGTCATAAAATGAATCGAAAACGCCTCAGTGGTAATATCACCGATAACTTTTTTTTTTTACGGATTGGAAAACATCAAATAACTCCTCCCGCTCTGGGCTGAGCAGGAGGGAGTGTCAGACTTGTACTGACTAAAACTCATCCATGTTCCTTCCTTTGCCCTTTGTGTTCCAGGGCCGCGGTATCTCTTTCGAATAGTCTCGCAACTCTGGCAGGCATAGGTCCTTTCAGATCCCTTCCCGTTTGCCTTTTATATGACAAACATTTATGTGGGTAAATGGTTAAATAAAGTACAAAAAATAGTAATAGTTGGAATTACATCAGACTTGTTAGAAAAAAAAAACCATCGAAGTGCGAGTCGTACTCACACGCACACAGGGTTCCGTAGCACCGCAACCGCACCGCACCGCGTTGTCGCGGTCACGACGTGCAAGCTGTTAATTTTGTATTTATTTTTCTTTGTACCTATATGTCCTGTGTATTTATAATATTTGTTATGTATTGAATGATTATTTTTAATTTATTTCTAGTACGCACGTCATGTCCCTGCGACAAATAAACATTTTTTCTTTCTTTCTTTCTTTCACCGTAATAAAATTATTTTGAAGGCTCATTCATGTATTGTTTTACATTCAACAGCAAAACTAAATTGGTTTTTCATAGTATGTTAATGAAAAACAAAGTTATTGCTGCAGTTTGAAGAAAAGGCCCAAATCTCAAAAAAAAAATATTTAGATAAATCTTATTCTAGCCAATTTTGGTTGAAAGTTTTATTTACGTTCTACAATCCTACATTTTTTCAGAATTTTCCTCCTCATACTTTAGAAGTTAGAGGGAGGGGGGACACATTTTAACCCTTTGGAAGTGTCTATCTTTCAAACGATTGACTTTGATAAAAAATAGTTTTAGGAACCTCAATGTCATTTTTATGACCTATTTAAAGACACCTCCGCACGTAACGTTTTCACTATACTAAAACCAATTCCATCAGCACATAGTAAATAAAAAAGCCCACGCATAAATAAAAGGGAAGTGAATAAGACAGAAACGCGAACAAATAACGAACACCAATTAACTAAAACGCTCATACAACTAATTACTTACCGGCAAAGAGACTTAACTATTGAAATACTAAGACAACATTGCGTTAACTTCAAAAGATCTACATCCTTTGATCTGCCACAGTTTCAATAGCTTTGTGGCTCCAAGTCAATCTATCGCCAATTTTCCGTATTCTCCCTATTAAGAGTGAATCTGTCAAGATAGTTCAGGAAATTCTATTCGGTTTCTAGAGACTACATTTTTTTTATTTTTTGTATTTTAATTAACACATAACATCACGCATGTAATCCCTGAAGGGTTAGGTAGAGGTATACTTATTTATTTATTTATTTAAATGCCTTAAACTATCATTACAGGTCTATAACCTAATGCAATAATCTTAATATATCTAATGCAAGTCACACGCACAAAATTAAAATTAAAGCACCAAATACATCTCAAGATTATTTGTAACACAGTGTAAATAATACTACTTTTGCGAATTCACCCCAGTGACATGTAAATATATCAATTTCGACCTGAATGTAGTTGATGGTGCGAATTGCTCGAGTCAGAGGGATTTTGGCCAGCAAGTTGGTCCTAGCTGGAGGTACGACCAGCAGCGGAATACACCCAAAATTGCCAGATAATGTTTGAGTCCCATATAAAAGGGGGAGAGCTTATTGCCACCAGCTGGGCACAAAAGGCTGGTACTGAGAGATTCCTAATGGAAAAACCCAATAATACCTTGGCCGATCCGGGAATCAAACCCAAGACCTTATCTTATATTGATTTTTCATTATTATCATCTTATACCCCACGCGCTCCCACTGCTGGTCCAAAGGCCTCTTCTCTATGAGAAGGGGGGGCTGTAATCTACCACGCGATAACTGTTACCACGTATTTAGTACCTACATTATTTGGCCCCGCCTAGAATATAATTTTTTCATCGGTTACCTATAAAAGTGCGAGTCGTACTCACACAGGGTTCCGTAGCACCAAACAATATAATAAAAATATTTTGAAGGCTCATTCATATGTTGTATTGCTTTACATTCAACAACAAAAGTAAAATTGTTTTTCATGGTATGTTAATGAAAAACAAAGTTGTTGCTGCAGTTTGATGAAAAAGTCCCTTAGCTCAAAAAATAAACATCTAATCTTATTCAAACTAATTTGATTGAAAGTTTTTTTTACGTTCTATAGTCATTTTTTTTTTTCAGAATTTTCCTCCTCTTACTTTAGAAATTAGAGGGGGGGATACACATTTTACCACTTTGGAAGTATCTATCTTTCAAATGATTGACTTTGAGAGAAAATGGTTTAAGGAACCTCGATGTCATTTTTAAAGTCCTATCTATAGACACCCCGCACGTATAGGTTTGATGAAAAAAATATTTTTTAGTTTCAGTTCCATGATCCGGAGTAAAGTGGCTGTGACATACTCGGAGAGACAGACAGACTTGGAGAATCTTTATGGGTTCCGTTTTTTGCCATTCGGCTACGGAACTCTAAAAACAGCTGTTCCATACATTTTTACCGTGTAGCTATTGAACTAGTCCCCTGTGTTCAGAACGATATGTACTGGATACGTGGTTACCGTTTTCGCGTCGGTGACCCTTTCACCTTGTTTTTCTAGTACATTCCGGCTTCCTCTCGATGTTTTCTTTTACCTTCAATGGGGATATCAACTGTGGAAGTAATGGTGCTAGCATCGCATGTTGAGCTCCTTGAGTTATAAGTCGAACTACATGATAACTGACAAATGCTTGCACTGACTGGACAGGTCCACTCAAATCTGTGTGGTTCTTTCTTCAAGAGACCATCTCAGACACTAATCTGCATAGTCTTCATGTGAGTTAACCAAGATTATGTCTGGACTTTAAAAGAGACTTTGACCTCTGAATTTGTTTCAGCTGTTTCTCTCAGAGTAGTCAGGTACGAAACACCGGCCCCATCTAGTTTAGAAAAAGAGACGTGTAAAAGTGTTTGTAAAAACCTATTTGCAAAATAAACATCATTTATCATTTATGTATCAAGCATCGTCATTGGTTGAAAATGTTTCAATGTCATTTTATATTTCAAAATAGCTTGACCGCATTGGTCAGATTGGGACTAAGTTATGGACACGCCATCTACAATCAGCTTTGACTTGCCTTCCCTAATATTTTATTACAATTGCCACAAAACGCAAATAAAGCTGAATTTCGTGGGACACACTGAAGGGATTAACCTTAGCTAACTCAATATCTTCAGCATTTTCCTGTCAGACAAAAAAGGGTCTTATAGATTCAATGCTAAGTAAGATATATGATTCGGAAATTTTTACAACGCATGACTATGATAATTTATTATCTTTATAAGTAGGTTTTTTGTGTTTAGTTAAGTACGGTAAAAGCTGTTGATTATGATGTTTTATGCTCGTAAACTTTTCATAAAAGAGTACTTGAATATGGGTTTTGTTTTGCTTCTTGCGTACTTATCATTTATTGAAGAACTAGTTGTGCCTGCGACATTCGTCTTTCGACATTTATTTTACCATCGTTTCAACCTTCAAGCGGTATGTGAACTCCTAGCTTATCTTTTCCAAACCGTGCACTGCGTCTGACCTCGTGAGAGGTCGTGACTAAATAATAACAGCCGCACGGTTCGATCTTCAAGCATAAGCCGTGCTAGGCTAGCACGGCTTATGGGGGGCGTGCCGTCCATAGAGGCAATCAGGCCTAGCCTACCCTACCATTCCTACCAACAACGCAACAAATGCATTTATTATAACTATATTAATAAAAAATAAAAAACTCCTTTTATAATACTTATAGCAACTTGTCGCGGCCGTGTGACGTAACTGATAAATACTACGACGCTCGCTCCCGGCCGTCTAGGCAAGGCCGCAGTCGGCCTAATTTCCATTGATAAATTTACGCACACTGATGCGTATTTTCGTGTATATGAACGGCACACATAGTAAATAGGGGCGTAAACTCCTGCGAGTGTAGCTGGCCACTGATTGGCTGCCCCACAAAGTATTATCCGGCTAAAACGGTATGCAGTGATGCAATTATATTTGGTAGTGTTTTTTTATCGACAAAATAACAATTGTATTTTTCTAAGAAGCCATATTTGTTTCATATGACTAGCAAAATTTATTTCGCGATCTTGAGTGTTTTGATTTTTAAAATATCTGACGTTTGTAATTCGTTTTGAAACGTATAGTAGTGTAAATATTATTTGTTGTATTTGTTTATTAACTTAGAAATGGTGTTCTGTTGTGAAGTTTGCGCTGTTAGTGTGTTTGTTAAAAGTTAAAAACAGTAAGTATTCACAATCGTTTAATGATAAGATTCAAGTTGTGTCCAAAGAAAGATGTGTAGGTACCCGAATTACGAGAATTAACCCAAAATTCATCGTCATTTCAAATGAATCTTTCTTCTGTTTGCATTGTCAGAAAATCGTGATTTGAACCTTGATTAATGCGGAGTTCTTGTATTTATAACTTTGGTTTTAATAGGCTTATTTTAAAGGTTTGTTTTTCAAATATTCCGGTCAGAAAACTCTACCCTTTTTTTTTGTTTACAGCACACTCTGTTTTATTTTTTAGAATTTTTTGTAGCGAAGCGATATCCTTCGTTCTTGTATTGACAGAATTCCATTGAAATTCCTGATATTTAAGCTAGATGGCGTTGTTTCTCATACGCTTACTAAAAACACCAGGGGTGGGTGCGGTGGGCCCGGAAGGGTAAGTGAATATATCAATAGATGTGAGTACTTTGAGGGTCATCTTAAGGTGGATGCGCAAGGGAAGCCCGCGAAATTCAAATTTTCTCAAGTTTATTGCAATTTGCAGGTCAGTGTCAAGTTGTATGTTGATGAAAATATGAATCGCGCCAGTAACACGTATGGAGTTACAGAATTATAATCATTCAAATCATCAATACAGCTCTCCAAGTTTATATAATCACATTCAATAGCTATTTCATGAAAAAGTCACTTTTTGAGATTATATGAACTTGGAGAGTTGTATTGATGATTTGAATGATTATAATTCTGTAACTCCATACGTGTTACTGGCGCGATTCATATTTTTATCAACATTCAACCTGACACTGACCTGCAAATTGCAATAAACGTAAGAAAATTTAAATTTCGCGGGCTACCCTTGCGTATCCACCTTAAGTAGAGCGACGCTGTGACGTTGCGAGTTTTTTTTTTGTGTATCCCTATGCGTGGCCTACCCTACGCGGAGAACCACTGCACGCCACTGGTGCTAGCCAAGGTTGGTCCGTGGATGGGTGACTAATTGACCATCATTACATACTGAGTGTTCTCCGTGCCTCGGAAAGCGCGCTAAGCCGTTGGTCCCGGCTGCAATTTGTAGATCTTTGACAGTCGTTAATATGAGTAATCAGTCTTAAAGTCTGACATCCAGTCTTACCAAGGGGAATCCAGCCAGTTACTCAAACTCAAAGCATTTATTTCAATTAGACCATATCAGGCACTTTTGAATGTCAGAAAAACAAAGGTGAAGCTACAGTCACAGACACAAGGCATAATAATTTGTGAAAGTACTGTAGTTGCCCATTTCAAAGTGTAGAAACATGGGCAAGAAACTCCATGGACACTCTTTCCAATCCAAATATTGTTATAAGATCTTGGTTACATCATTCATGTTGATATTATACATATATGTGAGAACGATGTAGAAAGACGTGCACATTAAGAGCGTCCAGAGTAAAAGATTATAATTATCAACAATTTAAAAACAAAGTAGTTAAATCATTTAACGTGGCAGCTAAGAGATGACCAGTCCCAACTGACAGCGCCCGTTCACTGACTTGTGGAGGCCAGATAAGCAGTGGTTTCATGTAAAATAATGGTATTCAAATGCATCCATTTTAAGACTGGAAGCCGACCCCAATATAGTTTGAGCAAGGGCAGATGATGAATCTGCGTCTGACCTCATTGGTCTTCACTTGTGAAATGTGATCGTATTATAACACAACAGGCGTGGTGTTATGTTGATGTATTGTACACAACCATTCACCCGTTATGACAACAACAACATTTTGTTCAACGATCCAACCATACCAGGACATCGCACCATCCAACCTGCTTGCTAATATCGTCATTCAATTGGGCATTTGTTTCACCGCCGCCGATGAGCGAGAAGCGAGTAGGGCTAGTGACCATTGTTAGCTCAGCTGTAATGGCCCTGACTGAAGAGTTGTAAATCGTAGGGTCGAACCCAGCCAGGTGCATTTCTTTGTGTTATTAATTTCATCACTTTTGCTCTCAAAACGGTGAACGAAAACATTATGGTACCGTCATGATGTTAATTTCTTTAAACAGTTCTCTTAGCGAATCGCATCTACGTAGATCGTATATGGCTCTGATGGCTCTTTTCTGCATAATAAATATAGACGCGATGTCTGCAGCCCGTCCCCATAGTAAAATACCGTATGACAAAATACTATGAAATTAAATAAAATAGACTAGCCTCGCAGTATCTACATCAGCCAACTGACGGATTTTTCTGAAAGCATATGCTGCTGAACTCAGCCTTCCTGCAAGAGATGTTAAATGAGGACCCCATTGTAGCCTTGTGTCGAGCGTGATTCCCAAGAAAACAGTTATATCGACTAATTCTAGTTTCTCTTGATTCAATATTATGTCACAATCACTACTTTTGACATTTGGTAGAGAAAAAGAGAAAAAGCCTAGAGCTTATAGCAACTAAAACGAGTTGTATAGGAGTGAACAGTCAGCGTTCGACTAAAAAAAATATATGCATCTCTCTTTTACCGACACGAGACTTAAAATCTTTTGAGGAGTTTGTGGCTAACCACCAGCCGCACGGTTTGATTGAAGGTTAAGCTTACGTTTGCCTAGATCGGTCTGTGAATGGGTGACCATTCGTTACATTATCGAGACTCTTCAAAGAACGTTACGCACGTTAAGCCGTTCGAATTTATAGATTTTTGGCAGTAGTTACGGGTAGTATGTGGCTCAGTAACTGAGTTATAGAGGTCGGATAGGCAGACGCTAGACTGGAAGCCTAGCTAGGAAAAGGTCAGGTCAGATGTTACCTACAATCTAAAATAACTAAATGAAAATCTTTTGTACAGTCGCCAGCGTATCAAGTTACTACAAACTGTCAAATGTTCTCATTCCCATTTGGACTTAACCGTCAACATTTTATGGTTTAAAATCATTTGGAGACATTTGAAAGTTTGTGATAACTTGATATGCTGGCGACTGTACAAAAGATTTTCATTTGGTCAGTTACGTTTGAGGCGGCTTCCAGTCTTCCAGTCGAAGAGACCGTCGATCGCTAGTCGCTTCATCGTCGACTGTGGGACGAGTGCCTAATAGCTCCATACCATTATCACCTTGCTTGCAACACGGTAATTATCGCAATTTGCACCCAGGAGCGAACGTTATGAGACTATGGCTGCCGTACTTCTGGTACGGGATAATTTCCGGCTGATATGGTAGTACTTATGCTTAAAGTGGGTACAGAACGCTAAGTGCATAGCAGTGTTTATATTTGAAATGTGTTTGTGAATTTGTAAATATCAGTTAATGTTGTTTTTAATTAGGTGAGGATGGGTTTAAGGATGTAGAAGTATTTTGATACGCGTGTATTTTTTTATAGTTCCAGCCTAATACGTGTTCTCATGTTGAATAGTATTAAAACGTTAAAGTATGTATTTCATACTTTTCGCCTTTTGTGGAAACTAAAAGCTAACTGCTTCGTTGGTCTAGTAATCGCAAGCGCAACTGCTGAGTATGAGTTCCTGGGTTCGATTCCCAGGTCGGCCAAAGTGTTATTGGGTTTTTCAATTAGGAATTTCTCAGTATCAATTATGGAGTCTGGATTTGACCAGTTGGAAATAGGCTCGCCCCTATTACATAGGACATAAACATAACTAGCAAAACGTGGGTGTACTATTAGGTACACCTCTGCTTAGCCCTTCGGGAATTATAGGCGTGTTGTTATGTTATAATGTGCTCAAAATACCATGATTATTATTCGTTAATTACTACTAACCCTAGTGAAGGTATCAAAATGGAGGCTACAAAAAGTTTCCATAATCTACAGGGTGTAACAAGACCCTTCACGAAGCCGTCAACCAAGCATTCTGTACATTAAACTATTTACGCAAAAATTATTGCTGGGAAACGCCTTTTTTTGGGGACAAAAAACATGTTTTGCGGTAGGACTTAATGTAACGCACTCAACACATTGTGCTGATGTATGCTTTGAATAGTACGGGGGTCGTGGAGGTGTTTAAAGTAAAAAGCTTACATTAAAAACATGTACTTAAGAAAAAACTTAAAAATTTGGAACTTTGCCCCCAATATCTCCGTAACTAGAAGGTTCCCAGGTAAGGTCTAAAACAAAAAAAAAATCGAAATGACTGGGAGTACGAGTGGCTTTCGGCTTCGTTAGGGGTCTTGTTAGACCCTTTATAAACGTGTGTAATTGTCTGGCAGTCCAGCCATTTTTTTTTTTCAAAATCTTAAAGACATTTTCACAGTACACCCACACTTCGCCAATTATGTCGTTAGTCCCATGTAATAGGACTGGGCCCAAATCCAGACTCCGTTGGTGCTACTGAGAAATTCCTGATGGAAAAATCCAATAACGGTATGCCCGATCCAAGAATTGAACCCAGGACCTTATGCTTAGCAGTCGCGCTTTCAACCACTAGACCAACAAATCTGTCATAGTTATAATAACCACTTCAATTCAATATTAATAACAATAAGAAATTCAGTTTATCAACTCTAAATACACATTCTAATATGATTGACTATGCAACATATTCAAAGGTCTTATGCAAATCCCCACGTCTGGAGTAACACAAATAGCTTCGCTACCCACAATATCAATAACCCAGATTAAACCCAAAACATCGCAATCCGAATCGATCACCCCTTATCACTTAAGACCGATGCCATAAACCTTCAAAGAGACCCAACTCCGAACAATCTGTTGTTTTCTTTTCATGGAGTAATCCAAACAGATGCTGGTGACAAGAAAACGGAAAATATTGGAAAAGTTCTAAATAAATAAAGAAGAAGGTTGGGGTCTGAAAGGCCCCTTGTTACTATCAAAAAGGTTTTTATTGAGGCTTTGTAGTTTGATACTGGCCGACGAAGATAGGTGGAGTTTTAAATTATGAATGACGTTCTCTTAGTGGCCAGAACGACTTTGATACGGAATAATAAACAAGGTTTTGATTGAATTATGGCCTACTTTCAAAGCTATCGACGACTTTAGTATCCTTCCTAACTAATAAAGGGTGTCAAGACTCTTAGCGAATTCGAAAGGCTTTGTTCTCCCCATATTTGCTATAATTTTTTTGTCCTGGGAACCTTCTAGTTACGGAGATCTTGGGAATCAAAGTTCCAACTGTTTTACAAGGTTTTTTTTTAAATACATATTTTATTTTAACGTAAGATATTTATTTTGAACACCTCCAAAACCCCCGTACTATTTAATCCATCCATCAGCACAATGTTTTGAGTACGTTACATTGAGTCCTACCGTAAAACGTGACATTTCACCCCAAAAAAAAAGTTGCTTCCCAGCATTTTTTTTTGCGTAAAGTTACTTAGTTTGATGTACTTAGCGCTTGGTTGACGGCTTCGTTAAGGGTTTTGTTATAGCCTGATTATAAATGCGAAAGTAAATTTGTTTGTTACCTTTTCACGCCTAAACCACTGAACCGATCATCCTGAAATTTTGCATATACGTTGTCAGGTGTACAGAAACGGATATAACGTACCTTTCATCCCGAAAAAAAGTATTGTTCCCGAGGAAAACCACAATAACGTTCTTATGAAAATAGATGGCGCCACGTGTCTTTCGAATTATGATTGTAATATATTACTTTAGTAATGCAAATTGATTGTCAAATTTTAAATTAATGCGAGCGAAGCCGCGGGTAAAAGCTAGTTGATTATACTTTTCAATTATTTATCGCGTTATTTTATTTGATCGGCAATTATTCCACGGGCACGTTGTAAATATAGCCTATGGCACTCGGGGATAATGTGGCTTCCTATTAGTGAAAGAATTTTCAAAATCGGTTCAGTAGATCCAGAGATTACCTCCTACATACAAACTTACAAACAAATTTTACCTCTTTATAATATTAGTATAGACTAGCTGTTGCCGTCGGCTTCGCTCGCGTTTTGGTCGGATCGGAAACTATCTCACAAATTTTACCTCTTTATAATATTAGTATAGATATACAATACAATACGTTGATTTTTGGAATTTTGCCAATTTTCTGACGCCATATTTCATTGATAACTTTCACGACTATCGATCTCGAACATTATTGTAACCACAACCACAGTTTGCAAATCCCATTATGGTACTTTATGCGGTAGAGCGAATGTTAGTTTTAAATTTAATTTGTAATTATAATTTCCTCAGTAACATACTGTTTGTCTGGTATAGGCTTTTTCACAAAACACGACATCGTTTTTATAATACGTACGATAGGTCACGTCATTGAAAACCGGAATCTTCAGTCGATCACGATTGAATATGCCGAAAAAAATCAACATGACCGTCACGTGTTTGCGCTTTGGTTAGGATGCGGCCAAAACTGGCAATGGCCCAATAAATAACGTACTCATACGTTTAAAACTTTTGACGCTCAAATGACACTGTCACAGAAAAAGTAAAATGGAAATGAAAGTCCCGGCCACGCGCAAACAGAGCCATGCACAACTATATTCATTGACTACATTGTATACTATTGATTGACGTGAAATCTCTTCTTAGCACAAACACTGCATAGTTGGAGGAATTTCTAAAACATTTGAATAACATGATTGATATGTCTAAGTATAAATTTCAATATACAGATATTTACGATACCATACTACATTTACTTCCTCATAAATAGTGTGTTCCATCTAATCCGGTTGTTATAAAACAAACAAATCTATTACCATTTGTATTGGCAAAGCGAATCAGTATTCTCTCATTTCAATTCGAATACATTTAACTATAAACCATCGTTTATTGCTTGCTAGTCACGCAAAACTATTTGGCATATACTTTGTAAGAATAGTGGCTTTCCACGGCTTTGTTTGTGCGGTGTAAATCTTAAAACCTTTAGCATTTTCACGAAAAATATTTGTTGTTTCTAGAAAGAATCGGTTTAAATGAAACATAGATTATGTAACTATTCCGGCTGAATTATCGGCTTCGGTTAAAAATCATCTTCGGCTTCGGCTAAATTAGGTAAAGTTTTGACCTAAGCCGAATGTTTCTAATTCGTGCCAAATTTAATTAACTGTTACCCGAGACCCGCGATTGATGACTAGATTTGCCCGCGGCTTCTCCCGCGTGACAGTCAGAAATTATCCCAAGGGAACGTAATACTGGGATAAAAAATACCTTAAACCTTAAGCCAAATTGTATATTATCTGTAAGCATAATTTCATCAAGATTCGTTCAGTGGTTTTGCGTTAAGAGTAACAAACAACCATTCATCCATCCATCTTCACAAACTTTCGCATTTTATATTATCAGTAGGAAGGTGCTGCTATCAATATAACCAGTCGGAGATTCCTGAGCGTATACAATTTTTGGCGGATTTTAAATACTGATACTGATACTGTTAGTGTGCGTCATCCCACTGCTGGGCAAAGGCCTCTCCCCATGACTTCGAGTTGTTTCGATCTAGTGCGATATTCCTGTGGGATGATCAAATAACTTAAATATTTGTTCCTGAATTTTAAAAATCGTCGGTCTGCCACGTCGCCTTCTGGCTGTGTCAGGGCTTCTGAAAGTGGTTATTTTGGCCCAAAGCTCATTAGACATGCGGTAGACTTAGCCAGTCCAGTCCCACTTCAGTTTAGCGGCTTTTTGAGCAACGTCAGTAATTTGTGTTTTGCATATTAAATAACGGACGAAAAATCTGCCTATCTGACCTCCAAAACATATTTTGTGGGTAATACAAAATACTTACCCTTTGGTAAGACTGGTTGTCGGCCTGACTTTCAGGCCACTGACTACCTGTAACGACTGTCAAAGAGTTATAGATGACAGCCGGGACCAACAGTATAACGTACTTTCCGAGGAAACTCAGTATGTAATGGGTGGTCCTGGTCACCCATCCACGAGCCAACCTAGGCAAGCGCGGCTTAACCAATAGATCGACCCGAGCGGCTACATTCTCTCCCCTACTTTTATTTTCGAACAAAATCCTTAATTCACCGTAAAATGGTTCTATTCAGATTCTAGAGCGCCATATTGCTTCCACATTTTGCTTAACAAAATATAACAACGGGCCATTGTACCCAATTATTTATTACGAGACCCTGTTTTCTTTGAAAAAATCTTTATCGGAGGAATTGAAGTATGATACACGGGTAGATAGCGCCCTATTGTGTAGCCTGGAGTACCTATGAGGTTCACACAATGAGAGTGGAGAGCAGAAGTCTAAGAGTTTAGGTCATGGAGAGAGGGAACATTATGTTTTGTTTCAATAGTGGAGCTCTTTGTCTAGTTTAAGGACATACTATTAGCTACGTAGTCATGGAGAGAGGGAACATTATGTTTTGTTTCAATAGTGGAGCTCTTTGTCTAGTTTAAGGACATACTATTAGCTAAGTAGTTCGGTTCAGGGCAACAACCAAATGTACCATCAAACAACATTATTAATTTTTTTTTAATTCACTTTTGTTGTCTTTTCGGCCTTTTAGTGACACAAATATAATACAATGCAATAGAATGGTTGTTGTCTTCGCCATAATTTACCAAAAGGTTAGTTCTGAATATTAGAGGTACATAACAACATCAGCCGGTTTTTCTTTAGGTTACGGGTTTCGTGCAAAAAAAAAAACTTTGAAATTGGTAACAGTAACAGTTTTGTATAATAATTTCACGCAAACGAAGGTTGCGGGCAACAGCTAGTAATATATTTGTTAAGTATGATTTGATAATATTGTAACATTTTATTTTATATTTTTGATACATTTTATGTAAACTGTAACTATCTCTACTAATATGATTCGACTTTGTACAAAATGTCAAATAAACGACGACAGTCCGACTTCCGTCTTAAGTATTTCAAACACATACAAAGCACTTTTTATGTCGACCGTACAAGTTGTAAAAACAATAGAAAAATTAAATAAAATCATATTTATCGTATTCGGGGTTCTCCGGGACGGGGGTCTCGGAGATCGGGGTACTCAGGGAGTAACCCATTAAGTGCCAATACCTCTTGCGAGCTACTGTTACAAAGGATCTACGTTTCGTGACAATGACTGCGGAGTAGAAAGGCTGAGCTAGTCCGAGAGTGTAGAGGCTAACCTTCATGTTCCTCGCTTTGCTTTACTCTCTCCTGCACTCGCCCTGTCTCGGAGTCTCTCGGCGAGAATATACAGTCACCTTTAGAGCATGCCACGAGTCAACGCGATGCAACTTGCGACGCGACGGTACTCACACGAAGGAAACAAATGATACACGCACGTTGACGCAATTTAGTCGCGTCGCAAGTTGGGGCTTTCAGTGGCAATAACATCACGGCTGAAGTGTATGTGTACAGTCACCTACATTTCATGTAATAGGGGACGAACCTAGTCTCCGTGGCTACTACTGAGAGATTCCCGATCAAAAACCAAATAACAATTATTCCGACTTAGAATCGAACCCAGAGTCTCATGATCTGCAGTCGCGCTTGCTACTCGGCCAATGAGGCAGGCATCCACATTATTGTTGATATCGCATCACGACAGCCGCAACATACTGAGATACTACAAACACGTTTGAATGAACCTTTAAAAACTTTTGATATTGTCTGTACAAGGTGGCGGAAAGCTCTTTCGAACAGGATGGCCGGCTGTCTTTGATCATCGTATCGGCTCCTTTCATAAGACTAAACCTCGTACAAACATTTCAAGCACCCTTACCGTGGTGCCATTGACAAATTTTGTGACGGATTTGTATCAAACAGCGCCGTGTGGCCGTATTTAGAACCAAACTGCGGGCCACCACATGAAAAAGATAGAAAATTACGCTTTGATTAGCTGCATATTCTCTTTCTGACGCTGATGAAAGATTAGATTGATAATATAAGATTATACATATATTACTGCTATTTGTCTTGTTGTATTGACCTGTCAAGACAAGTAAACTTAATAGTCGGTAGTAAACGTAACAAATAATTATGTAGATTTTTTAATCGAAAATACAATAAATCCAATAGCATTTTAGTTAAATTGTTTGGATCAGAAGAGAAAACGAGAAGAAAGACATGAATAAATTCTTAAAATTATGACAATATTTTATGTGAATCTAGTATTTTTATCCGACTTTCTTCAAAAAGGAGGAGGTTCACAATACGGCCGCATTTTTTAAAATGTTTGTCACCTCCGTAATTATTGAACTGATTTGAAAAATTCTTTTTTAATGTGAAAAGATATACTTCCCGATTGGTCCCTTAGAAATTTCATCAAAATCGGTTCAGTAATTGTTTTTTTTCCTGTAAAAGAAGTGTTTCGTGGCAAGAATTTGTGTGGTATATATGCTGCAACTAAAAAGGGTTAAATAAAAAACTTTCTGCGAAAAAAAACCGCCAAAAAAGTCAAAAATAACTTCACTTTCGGCAAAAAAGTCAATGAAACAAACAAAGTCACCGATTTCCGAAAGTAATGTTATTTTTGACTTTTTTAGTGTGTTTTTGGAAGTCGGTTATTTTTCGCAGAAAGTAAAAAAAGAAACGTATTTACGTTTCGTTTAAACCGCGCGCTCATGCTAGGGCCCCATCCAATAATACCATCGAAAAACACGTTATGATAACGTTACTCTAAATATCGACACTACCAGTAAAAAACACGCAAGCTTTTCGTCCAAAAATCGAAACCATTCACTCTGTATACAGCCACTACCGCGATGAATGATAAGTGTTATCGGTACACATACACAATAGGTTTGTACGGCCACTATCGAGCGCTCGATTGATTCCTCAGATTTATATAAAGCAGCTTTTGTACACAGATATTGCCTTTTGTGAGGAGGTATCATTATTTTTGTATATCGTAGTATTGAACGGTAAACTGTGACAAGTTCGGCCATGGTTATACATTTGTCGGAGATGTCAGGATTTATTCCGCTAGGCTTCTATATCATGTGGGTAGCCAATGGGTTTTGTGCTATGAAAAGACGCTGAGAGCGATACACTGTTTCTAGCAAAACTAACGAATTACTTGAGATTACAACTTTATACAATAACATGAGGACCAATGAATCGGGTACAGTTCCAAGAGATCTCAACTCCTCCGCGATCAGACACTGACTGTTGTCCTGGCTCCGAGTTGTCACCATCAGGGCTCTGTAGAAAGCTCGCTGTGGTGTAGGTAGAGTAACAAAGCAGCATTAAGCTATTGATTTTTACTAGATAGCCTTTCTTTAAGACCAGTCAGCCAGATCCGTCTGTTTTGTATCACTGTAGAGTACACGCCAATTTCATTTATACTATTTTAATTTCATCCTGTTGAGGTAGTTGTTTCGGGTCAGGAAACAAATTCGGAAGAGACGCGAATCCGCGACTTGCGCTCCGGTTGCAAAGAAGCCCCTTAGTTGATTCTGCCGACCGAACTCTTAATTATGTATACAGTGAAACTTGGTTAAGTGGAACCTGGATAAGTGAGAAATCTCCATAGCTGG
This sequence comes from Eugnorisma glareosa, assembly GCA_947578425.1. Taxonomy (NCBI): domain Eukaryota; kingdom Metazoa; phylum Arthropoda; class Insecta; order Lepidoptera; family Noctuidae; genus Eugnorisma; species Eugnorisma glareosa. The sequence goes on from OX387979.1 coordinate 17,013,014, forward strand.
AACTCATGCTGAGGTCCCGACACTTTAGCACTGAATTCTATAGAAAGAAAGAAATAGGAGAAATTCCTAGTGTAAGGACAACATTTATATAACAGTACATTTATATGTTACCAGTTTTTTTTTTCGGATGGTAAATCATCAAATGCCTGTACACTCTCCCACTCTGGGCGGAGCGGAAGGAAATGTCAAACTTCTACTAACTAAAACCCATCCATGTTCCTTCTTTTGCCGAGCCGCGGTATCTCTTTCGAACAGTCCCCCAGCCCTGGCAGGCATCGGTCCTTTCGGATCTCTACTCGTTTGCTGACAGCTTATGAGGCGCGCGTGGAATACGAACGCGCCGTCGATACGCCTGTCGTCATAAGACGGACGGACGGCCGGCGAGCTGACACATTACTCACAGTCCACAGGCCCACGCTTACAGTGGCGGGGAACCACCACATGGCCCCCCACGCCCAGGGCGACTCGCGTGGTGGCTCGGACGTGAGGCTCTGTCCCTTTCACGTTCCACCACCTCCTTTTGAAATGTTATCCTTACAGAAGGAATTTCTCAAATATCGTGGGTGCGTTTACAAACATTGAAACTCACATATACAAAAATCTATTTATTGTATACATAAAACTGTAAGCCAAGCATACAAATCACTAAAACCAACCAACATAAACGAAGTTACCCGTAGGAATACCCTCACTCAAAAACAAACATCCCGTTAGTTAACATTCTAAACACAATTTCACGCTACAGAAACACGCGCTTATAACCCGAACACATCAACTATTAGTGTAACATTTTTAACAATGTAAACACTGAGCCTGTTTACTCTGCGATTGAAACGTATAGTGCCCGATGTAATCGCCTAATGGAGTCTCCTCGTCCGAGCGAGCTCACCTTCCATACTAAATGGATAAGCAGAAGGTCCATTTTAGACAGTCACCCATGTAGATTGAAGATAAGTGAAGTTAATTTACTCGTTCCTGCTACGATCTTTACATACTCCTATTCTTAGACTTTTACTTTACGTTCGTTCATACATCAAGTGAACTAAACTTGGCTACAAAATAAACAGAATAAGAAAAGCATGACATTATTTTTTTTAAAGTAGATTTAAAGTGTCTGTCATATTATTGTACTTTTTTGTGATGTCATTATTTATCATCGTCATCAAATAAATTGACGAAATAATGAATGAGAATTAAGGAATGAATTAACCTGCTGTCCCTTTCTGTGTATAATGGCTCAGGTATAAATGAATGCTGGTTTATATAAAGAGCCTACGCTTTAAAAGCGTGGTGAAATATTGCGAGTTCAAATTTGTTTCATGTGAAAATATTTGAAGTCAGTGTCCTTTTCAGATAAAGTATATCTGAAAAGGACACTGACTTCAAATATTTTGAGTTTGAGTTGTGAATGAACAGGTGAATGGATGAATTATTTTATTTTTTTGAATTTGGGCAAATGGAAAATTATTGAGACGAAAAATATTTAATTAGTGGTTTCGAAGTAAGTAAAAATGTCGAAAAACCTGCCCCTGCCTTGGAAGTCGGGTAAAAAATGGATGAGCTCGTGGCTAAGTAATAACAGCCCCTTGGATCGATATTCAGGTTAAACCACGTTTGCCTAGGTTGGTCCGTGGATGACATGACACCCATTAGATACCGAGTTGCCTCTGTGCCTCGGAAAGGGCGTGAAGCTGTTGGTCCCGGTTGTCAATTGTAGATCTTTGACCGTCGTTTAGGTAGTCAGGGGCCCGAAAATCTGACAACCAGTACGCCAAGGGGTATCGTATTACCCAGTACTAACTAGGCTAGTGGAGGTCAGATAGGCTGTCACTCCATATACAATACTGGTATTCAGCTGAATCCAGTTATACTGGAAGCCGACCCTAACATAGTTGTGTAGTTCATTTCATCACGTGGTCTCACGTAGAAAAAGAGAACAAGAGGAAACCAGCTTGTCTTAGAATAAAAAATTGGAAGATATCTGGCAGTAGCTAACCCGCACTGGACCCGCGTTTCCCTCTTATAGAGAAAAGGCTTGTGTCCCACCTGTGGGCACATTATAGTCTGATGATGCCACATTAGTAAGGCATGGTGAACAAAATATCAAATTCAGAGATAATGTGTGGGGAAACAAAAGTCAAGTACTTTTCTACAAAAAAAATGCAAAATGAGGAGATTTCTAAAACTGTAAAAGTTACATTTCTTCAACCTGAAAATCTAAGCGCGAACATCCCACCTAAAACACTGTTTTGTTTCAATTCCGTACTCTGTTTATTTTTGTATCCCGTGTAACGGACGATACCTTTTAATTACGAGTAAGTTTCTTTTAAAGCAAAAATTTTCTTTAAAAACATTTCTTTTTATCAAAGAAAATCTTTCTTTAAAATCACTCACTAAAGTGCATGTGCTACACATAAATCACGTAGCGCCGTAGCCTCGTAGTACGTGCTACGGTGTAGCGCGTAGCACGGTACAATGGGGGAATGGGATTAAACGTAGAAGGTACGAATGTATTAAGATGAAACGGGGTTCAAACGAAAACGCTTGGCGGGAACTAAGGGGGTGAAATGGATTAAGTAGTTTATTCGCTGTCTTGTTACCGGTGGATTTCAATTTCGAAGTACACATTTGAATTTTGCTTTGTATAATAAACCTCATTCTGTTTTAGCTAAACGTTGTAATGTAATGCTAAGTAGAACATAGATTTTGATATTAAATACTTTTGGTGAACAAGCTATTTTCGGAATATTCTCGCTTCCATAATAAATTATTTTAAGCAACAGTCTACCTCTGGTAATGGATTATTCTTGTACGTGGTTCTATAAAAAGATTAAGTGATTAATATTTATAAGATGCTTTAAAGGGCTGATTCTTGGTCTTAAATAAATGACTTCTGATTAAGCTTACCCGCAATCACAAGCACGTCAATAAGGGCGAGTATTGCCAAGCTGACGAGGCTGACGGGCTCGTCCCAGCGGACGTCTTCTAGCAGCGCCTGACACGCTGTTTCGTTCAATGAGCGCATATTACGCGCGTCGCAACGCGCGCGCGAACCGCCGCGCGGCGCATCGCCCGCTCGCCTTCAGGTTGTCACAGGCATAGCGCTTGGGTCTGTAACAAAAAAAAACCTTTATTAAAATGGAAATAGAAAATAGTTTATTATCCAGGTAGTACAAAGATTAAACATAGGATGAGATAACATAAGTGCGGTTTCGGGCCACTGATTACCTGTACAACTATCAAAGATCTACAAATGACAGAACCAGTGGCTTAACGTGCTTTCCCAGACACGGAGGAAACTCGGTATGTAATGGGTGGTCACCCATCCACGGACCAACCTAGGCAAGCGCGGCTTAACCTAGAGATCGACCCGAGTGGCTGTTACTATTGAACCTCGAGCTCCTCACACCCAATAATGTATACCTGAATGATTTTTATTTTTTTAATTCACCCTAAAACATAATTCAAGCATCGGTAAATTCTTCAGAAAAAGATTTTAGTTTGTAAAATACATTCTTACAGTTTGACTTAGAAGCCCACGCTCCTGATAGCACTTGTATTATGTTTCCGAACTCCCACGCGCGTCTGCCGATCAGTTAGATGGATTATGTGAAGCAGAGGTACCTATACATAATCATGAACAAAAGAAGTGCGGATAAATTTGCTTTTTAGATTCAGGCTCTAGATAATACGGTAGGCATACTACCGTTTTAAAAATGACTCCGTGTAAAAAATCCTTACTGGATAGCGGAGGCATCTTCCTGTATCTTTAGTACAGGCTGTGTGTTGAAAACTGTTACTCACTGATGATCGGTTAGTTAGACGTTTAACAGCTATTGAATTTATTCCATAATTAGTATCCAGAATTGTCATGTATTAGAACATTGCGTTGCGTCGTTGAACTTCTAATACCACGTAATTAAAAATAACCAGCTAATGATACACTTATCATATATTTTACATGGAGCGACTGCCTATCTGACCTCCACAACCCAGTTAGTACTAGATAATACGATGCCCCTTGGTAAGACTGATTGTCGGACTTTTTGGGCCACTGACAACCTGTAACGACTGTCAAAGATCTACAATTGACAGCCGAGACCAACAGCTAAACGTGCTTTCCAAGGCACGGAGAAAACTCGGTATGTAATCCCCATCCACAGACCAACCTAGACAAGCGCGGTTTAACATAAAGATCGACCTGAGCGGCTATTATAATTTTGCCACGAGCTCCTCAGCGAATAACTACCACTACCATTTCATAATTATTGTTCACTTCAAATTAGACGGAGACGTTGCTTGTTTCTGTGACTGATTGGACCAACGCGTCTTTCGATTATCTAGCAACTCAAAACCAACAGTTTTGAGTTCCCGATATTTCAACTTAACAAATACATTTTCATTTCATTATATTTCATTTTTTGAGTTTTCAACATGGTAAATATCCCGTTTCTAGTGTTAATGATAATGTTAGTAACTATGACAGTTTAAAAACTAATAAAATAAACGTTAAAACGTTACGTTTAAGCAAAAACGTTGAAACAAAAGAAATAAAAATCTTTTCACTGAACAACTTCCCCAAACTATTTTGATTGAGCCTTGATCACTATTTTCAGGTACTGAGGATTATTCAATCTATGAAACTATTTCAAAAAGATTGATTTCAAAATAGAAAAGAAACTCCCAGTAATAAATTGAAAAAGTGTTGGTTTGTTTTGACACGAACATGTCGCCCTCAAGCGACGAATGACTATGTAACATTGCACGCCAGTGTATATCCACGTCATAGAATTGTACGCCGGCTTTATCTGGGGATAGGTGAGGTAAGTCTGCTGGGCTATTTTTAGATACTGCCAGTGTAATATTTATGACTAGCTGTTGCGACCTTCATCCGCGTGAAATTATTATAAATTAAAATGAAATATTATAACTTGATTTAACCAAGAATTTCAAAGGTTTTAATTTTTTTGCACGGAACCCTAATTACTTTCCTAAAATCAAAGCCTACTACTTACAACATCAGCTATCGTTTTCTGCCAGTAAAATTCCCGTCAAAATCGGTACAGCTGTTTCGGAGAAAAGCCGGAATAAACGGACAGACAAAACAAAAAGAGAAAAAAAAAAATGATTTGTTTGTTATAAGTACTGTATATACTTTCATATGCATTCAGTAAAAAACTGGGTTTTTTTAAATCACACACAGACACTTCGATTCTATTTATTTATTTTAAATGAAAGACTGTGTATATGGATATTTTATTGTTTCGACGAATGGCCTATCCACTTGAATAACTATAAAAAGAAAATGAGGAGATTGGGGTAGGTTGCGAATTTGTCTAATATTTTGTAACAGTTTTCTGTAATAAAACTTTGCAGTGAGGTTCACTTCAATTCATATGTTTGAGCAAAAATTGTTGCAATTAAAGTACGAGCTGACGTAAGGGTAGCTGAAGTTCCGGGGCTGCGGGACTGTTCGAAAGAGATACCGTAGCCCCGGAACACAAAGGGTGATGAAGGAACATGGATGGGTTTTAGTCAGTAAAAGTCTGACACTCCCTCCCGCTCCGCCCAGTCATTTGTAGATTACGGACACGAAAAAAAAAAAATTGTGTTGCTGACCTAGGGGCCCTCGAATCCGATAAAATTACAATAAATAAAATAAAATTACAATTTCTTCCTTCATCATTCATGATCATCATTTCAGCTGAAAGACGTCCACTGCTGGACATAGGCCTCCCCAAGTGTCGCCACATTGACCGGTCCCGTGCGACTCGCATCCAGCGGAACCCCGCAACCTTCACCAGGTCATCGGTTTCTTCCTTCATTCATCATTAAACATAAAAAGTAATTAATATTTTATTATATTTTTCATTTTTTTTTAAATTCTTACCTTTCTTTTCTTTTAAAGAAAGATAAATGAACAATCAGCATTAGACTTCTTACGAACACGATCAATGATACACCACTCTCCTTAAATAAATGGGATTGCCGTTTCCCAAAATTGTCGAGAGCCATGCCTCACAGAGTTCATTAATATTAATACACAGAACACACTCTCTTACGATCGGCCATGTTTAGGCTGCCTTTCCACAGATATGTATGTAGCTAAAAGGAAATGCTGAGCTACGAAACTATGTATCTATTTCCTCTAGAACAGAGGATTGTCTGCGGTGGATAACTGCGTTCGCGATTTAAAAAAAATTGTGTTTTAACTGTGAGAGCAGTGGTGGTGGCGGCGACTTACGAACAGTAAGTCATGGGTTGGAACCCAGGCAGGCGCATTACTCTCAAAACGGTGAAGGAAAACATCGTGAGGAAACCGGCATGTCCTAGAACCAAAAATTCGAAGACATGTGACATCTACCAACCCGCACTGGGCCCGCGTGGTGGATTATAGCCCATTCCCTCTCATTGAGAGGAGGCCGACTATCCCAGCAGTGGTAACTTTCAAGGCTGATTATGCCATGCTATGTGTTTTAAAAACCGACCATGTGTGTCTGACTCGCGCATGAAGGGTTCTGTATCATCGCATTAGGGGAGCACCCTTTACTTTATTTTTATTGTTTTTGTTATAGCGGCAACAGAAATAAACATTCTGTGAAAATTTCAACTGTCTACCTATAACTTTACTGATCATGAGATACCCTTCGGGTACGGAACCTTCAAGAAACTGCTGTGTGAATATTAAATTCACACATAAAGTTTAGTTTCCGTTGTTACATCAAATATTTTTATGACCGTTTCAAACGTACTAATCATTCAGAAGAAGAAAGAAACATTCATCATAATTAACATTAACATATAATGGACATTTGTTTTTTAAATAGTAATATTAGCAATCGGAATTAGAGATTTGACTTGAAGTTAGCAAAGTGGATAAGCTGTTGTGCTATGAAGATGCGCTTTGCACGTATAAAGGGTATAACAGGACCCTTCACCGGCCTTCACGAAACCGTCAACCAAGCATAACTAAGTAACTATATGCAAAAATGATTGCTAGGAAACGACTTTTTTTTTTGGGGTGAAAAATCACGTTTTACGGTAGGACTCAATGTAACGCCCTCAAAAGTTTGTGCTGATGGATGGATACTGTTTAGAAAACTTAACTTCGTTAAACCTTTTTCCCCCAGATTTAAGACGCTATGAAAATCATACGATCCTATTGGTTGATACGCGGCTTACCACATCTTAAAGAAAGGCAGCCTAAGCCCAGTTTTCCACCAAAGTGGAGTCGAGCGAAGCGGTGCAGGATACAACCAATCACAGAAAAGATGAAAGCCAGGATAACACACAAGCATAACACACCTAATAGTGCACCCACATTTCACCAGTTATTTTTAAGTCCCATGAAATAGGGAGCGAGCCTATTGCCATCAACCGGGCACAAATCCGGACTCCATGGCTACCACTGAGAAATTCATGATGCAAAAACCAAATAACACTTTGCACAACCCGGGAATCGAACTCAGGACCCCGTACTCAGCAGTCGATGCGACCATTCAACTAACGAGGCGAAAGCCGCGATAATGTGGATTTTCATGTATGTGGATATTCGATTTTCACACCTCTCCGGTTTCGGTGGATATCAAACCTTAAGATCGTTCATGTTTATACACACTACGTGCCTACTTCAAAGGCCTTTAAGTGCGTGGGATTGAGGTTCTCAATTAAACTAAATTCGGATTAACAAATAGGAATTCGAACTACATGTTATAGAGACAGGATTGGGTGTGGTACAAGTAACAATATGTTTATGTAATTAAAGTTGGGTCGACTTTTATTTCAATAGCTTCATCCTGGCCGGGCCTTTTCCCAAATACACTGTGTACTGGGTGTAAAAGGACCCATCACAAAGGCTCCAACCATGAATTTTTTACATCAAAATAAGTAACAGTGCGCAAACAATTGCTGGGAAGCAACTTTTTTTTTTGGTGTGTTAAATCACGGCTTACGGTGACCTCTATGTAACGCACACAACACATTGTCCTGATGATTGCATTGGATAGTATATTTACAGTTTGTATTATAGCAAAACGTGTGAAAAGTTGAAACTAGTTGAACTAGTTCAATATCTCCGTAACTAGAAGGTTCGCAGTACGGTCCAATGCAAACAAATGATATCCAACGAAGACAGAAAAAACTCATGCCTAGATGTTTTTACACCTGTTATGTTGGTCAGCTTCTAAGGTCTAAGGTTCCCCTTAGTCTCAAGGGGGAGATTTATAAAACCATGGTAAGACCTGGTGTCTAGTATGGATCAGGATGTAGGGACACAAAAGGGATGAATGAAAGGCAATTACATACATGTAACTGAAATAAGGATGCTGAGGGGGATGTGTGTGGTGTAATGCGAATGGATAAAATAAGGAATGAGTACATAAGAGGGAGTCTGAAAGTGGCGCCGGTGACTGAAAAGTTGTGTGGTAATCAGTTGGTTTGGTATGGACATGTGATGCGGAGGAATGAGGAGAATGTATTGACGAAAATGTTGAGTATGAATGTAGATGGCTATAATAGTACAGGAAGACCAAAGAAGCTATGGATGGACTGTGTGAAGGATGATATGACTAGAAAGGAGGTGACTGCTGAGATGACGAGTAATAGAGAAGTATGGAAGAAGAAGACACGCTGCGCCGACCGCCGAAATAAGTTGGGATAAGGGCAGGAGAATTATGGTGATGTTGGTGTTCTAGTTTAACTGAATGCTGCTGAATACAAGTATTTTACATGGAGTGACTGTCTGTTCAATGTCCACAACCCAGCAGTTACTGAGTAAAACGATGCTCATAATCCGATATTACAAACGTGAAGCATTCATTTGACAACTATTCATTTACCCTCTAAAACTGGTCTTATTTCAAATATTATCCCTGAGAAAAAAATTGAAACGAATATTTGAAGATACGTGGCTTACAGCTAACGAACCCAGAGCTATAATACAGGTTAGATTCCAAAATATTAGAGGGAAAACCACAACTTATAAGCAGGAAACTGAAAGATATCGTGTTAGAACCTAGAAATGTATAGGGTCTAGGTTGTGGCCACATAAGGAAAGAAAGAAAAATATTTTTTTTTGCAATAATTATTTGAGGGGATTGACGCAAATAGCTGAAATACAGGCTTTTGCCTAGTTCGGCTACAAATGTTAAATTCTTTTGCATAATAAATAATATAGCCTAAAAATATTTGTATAAAACTGTGAAATTTATTGAATAAACTTATATTATATTATACATTATTATTTATTTAAAAAGGAAAACCACTAAAAAATAAGACAGTTAAACTAAACAGGTCCTGTACGAGGCCAAAAGCCCTCCCATATAAGCATGGTGATGCAACATTAAAAAAAAAGTCAGCGCTGGTAATGCCACGGTCAGATACGAATTCTATAAATAAAATAAGTGTACAAAATAATAAGAGACTACGAAGAAGAAATTATAAGGTTGACTGGTAGAGAATGCCTTGTGACATTAAGCCTATGTACCACTATTGTACATGAATTTTGAATAATTAAATAAAATATAATATCTATACCCAACATAATCTGAATGTATATGCATTATTACAGTGCCACCGTACAAAAATTGGTGTTAAAAAATGCAGGTTTAACCGCAGACAATGGACAACCGGCCGAACTCTTGACACCAAACCCTCGAGGTCTAGGTTACATATTCTTGCACCACGCCCCAGGTCAAGTGAGCCAGTTCACTAATTAACCCCCCAACGTTCGTAGGCTTTTGTTTGACTTTCTAATCGCTCCACAGAAACTAACTACGTTTCTGGTCAGACTATCGCTTCGGATTAACCCGTCTAATTGCAGGGTTAACATTTAAATTGAGTTTACAAATATTTTGATTAACGATAAGGTTTTAGGTGTGCATTTGTTTGATTGTGTTTTGTTTTGGGATTATGTTACTGTCATTGTCATGAGAATTATTTATGAGGGAAAAATGAAAAATAGTGAAAGCATTTACAAGTCATACGCTATAATGTGTAATGTGTATGTCAAGTGTACAGAAAGCCTAGTAGACCATAGGCAATCACTTTCAAAGGGATTTGCATTTTTACAATTACTTTATAACATCATTGTATGGTATTGAAATGAAACCAGAAACTGTTACGCAAACACTATATTATTAAACTGAGCACTTATGTTTTATGGATTTTAAGGACTTCTAAATTAAGTTTAGATATTTATTACTACATAGTATGAAACAAAGTCGCTGTCTGCGCTATGTATGCTTAGATCTTTAAAACTACGCAACGGATTTTGATGCGTTTTTTTTAAATAGTGATTCAAGAGGAAGGTTTATATGTGTAACATTGCACCCGTGCGAATCCGGAGCGGGTCACTAATATTGAATAAAACAATGTGCAAGGTAAGCGTGCTGCTTAGAGACACGAACGGAAGCGAGAGATAGATCACGTAAGAGTGAGACGACAATTTAGTAGAAAGAATAATAAATAAATACTAAATAATCATCTCGCCTGTAAACCCCGAAGGGTGAGGCAGAAGTCTATCTAAATAGTTCACCCACATTTCACCGATTATGTTTTTAAGTCCCATGTGGGGCGAGCCTAGTTCACAAGGCGGGCCAAGTGCGGAATGATGGGTGTCCCATGTCTTAGTAATTATAAAAAGACCCTTAACGAATCCGAAAGGCACTTGTTTTCCCCGTCATTGCAATATTTTTTTTGTTCTAAACCATACCTGGGAACCTTATAGTTACGGAGATATTGGGGGTCAAAGTTATAAATTTTTCACAAGGTTTTTTTTAAATACTTGTTTTTAATGTAAGATTTTTACTTTAAACACCTCCACGACCCCGTACTATTCAATCCATCCATTAGCCCAATGTTTTGAGTCCGTTACATTGAGTCTTACCGTAAAACGTGATTTTTCACCCCAAAATAAAAGTCGTTTCCCAGCAATAATTTTTGCGTAAAGTTACTTAGATTGATGTACATATTGCTTGGTTGACGGCTTCGTGAAGGATTCGCTTACACCCTGTATTATGAAATTAAGTGATACGTGTGACTGTCACCATCCATAATTCTCATTTACCTTAACCTATCGACACACGACTAATTCGCTTCAGGTCATTTGACCGGCCTCCCAAGATTTGTAACAGAACATTTCGTAAAAACATTTTGTTCAAAAACACTAATCAATATCAGCTGTTTGTCTTGAAAACGACACCGTGGCATGCTACCAGCTCCTTAATAAAAAAACCTTGCAATTCATTTATGAAATTGATTTTGTTACGAGGTAGCCTCCGTTATATTGTTTTTTTATGGCGGAGGTAGGCGCATTGCAGATGCTGAAACTATGTTATTGGATAGGGAAACGTATTACATAGGAATATTTATTGCGAAAAGGTAAAAAAGAAAATAACAAGCTGAAAAAAAAAGAAATTTCATGGAAAATAGAACTTTCATAGAAATTGCAGAGGTGCACTTAATAGTTTCCCCACATGTCGCCAGTTATGTTGTAATAAAGGGCGAGCCTATTGCCATCAACCGAGCACAAATCCGGACTCCATGGCTGCCACTGAGAAATTCCTGATGGAAAAACCCAAAAATACTTTGCCCAACCTGGGAATCGAAGCCAGGACCTCATGCTGAGCAGTTGCGGCGAATCTCCGAGACGGTTTATAGGACCGATTTATTTTACCAGCAGATAGCTAATGTTATAAGGAGTAACTTAAGCTTCATTTTAGAAAAAATATTTTTTAAATTCAGGGGTTTTATTAAAAAACTATAGGAATTAAATAATAAATAAATAAATATCGCTGGACATTACACACAGCGCCATCTAGGTGCCACACTAAGCAACGAGGCTTGTGTCGTGGACACCAGATAGTTGATACTACTACATAGATACTTTTTGTTTGTAAATACATACTTATTATACATATAAACATCCATGACTCGGAAACAAATGTACATGCTCATCACACAAACACTTGCTCCTACCGGGATTCGAATCCGGGACCCTAAGAACGTAAGGCAGCCAGACTATCGGTGCGCCATTCGGGTCGTCAAAATTCTTGATAACTAAAGCCTACTACTCAATAAATGATTTTTTTAATAACAAAAATACTGGTGACTGCACCTTCAGATAAGCTGTGCTAATGACTGAATAATCTATTTCCTATGACATCAATGAATAATTTAATTAACATAAAACCAATGTATTATTTAATTTGTTTAAATCTGACTTTATGAATGAATAACTTATGCATGATGAATGATGGACATTGAATTAGGATGAATAGTTTTTAATGTTAATGTTAAATAAACAATGAACATGCATGAAATATTGTACACCTTATAGGTATGTTATAGCGAGCCTTTATGTAATAATCTTCAGAACTTATATTTCACCTGTGACAAACAATAAATGAATTTGAATTTTGTTAGCAAACTCCGATTCAAAAATGGAAGTAATATTATTATAATATTTCACACGGACAAAGGTCGCGGGAAACAGCTAGACAAGGAACCCTAAAAGGTTCAGAACATCATCAAATCTCCATCGAATGTGGTCACAGAGCAATTGGATAGTGACGTCTGTTGAAACCACAATAGGTGTAGTGGACCGACAGTGATGCGAGGGCAGTGACTGAGAGTATCTCCACGTCACCTGCATACATCAGTTGCCGAGCCAGTAAATCAATAGTATAAACGCAGTCATGGATGGTATCGGGTTCTATAGACCGATATGTAGAACAATTTGTGATTGACTGATAGATAAAGCACAGCCGAAATTTTGAAGATAAGGTATTACATCTGGTATGAATGTGTTTTTGCAATTGAATTACTAAGTGAGTTTAAAAAAAAAATACATTGCACACACAAATCCAGACTCCGTGGCTGCTACTGACAATAACACTTTGCCCGACCTGGGACTCGAACCAAGGGCCTCACGCTCAGCAGTCACACTTGCGATCACTAGACCAACGAGTTATGATGGTGCTTGTTGATGGCAATACGCTCGCCCCCTATTACATGGGATATAAACATAACTGACGATATGTGGGTGTACTATTAGGTACACCTCTGCCTAACCCGTCGGGGATTACAGGCGTGATGGTATGATGTAATTTTATGCATTGAAGGTTTACAGAAAGTGACATTTTAACAGCGATTACGACTAGATCAGATTTCTATTAAGTACGATAAAATCTATACTAATATTAGTATAGTATTATCTTTATAATATTATAAAGAGGTAAAATTTGTAAGTTTGTAAGTATGCAGGGGGTAATCTCTGGATATACTGAACCGATTTTGAAAATTCTTTCACTAATAGGAAGCTACATTATCCCCGAGTGCCATAGGCTATACAACGTGCCCGTGGGATAATTTCCGACAAAAAACGCGAGCGAAGCCGCGGGCAACAGCTAGTGCAATATATAGATAAGAAATCGACACGTGTACCATGTGCGTGGGAAGCGACATTTATTCACTTATATGAATTTTCCCTCTTTTTATAACCTTGACTTTTATCAAGTATGCGTGTGGGTTAAAAATGCAAGGTGGAGTAGGTGGTAGATAAAATGTATGAAAATTAAGGAAAATATTAGGTTTAAAAAACCGTGTATTTTTTTTTCGTATAAAAAATCGGTGTTTATTCTACCTTTTCCTTATCAAATCTGTACCTCAGAGATATAAAAATTATATTAAATAAAAAAAAATACATAAATATTTATTTTAGCTATGATTATTAAATAGAAATCCAAATTCTTAATATAATTAAAACATATTAAGATATAATATCACAAGATCAAGATAACTTATATTTAATTTTGTACAAAATTGTCGGTTTGATATGCTGTTGATATGGTGCGGGGGGCGTAGTAGTCTGTGCCTGACACGTTCATAGCACCGTCATGGTATCGTACGATGTAGTGGGTAGAATCCTTTCTGTTTACTAATAGTATGGCCACCCTCGATGACCTGGTGAAGGTGGCGGGCATCCGCTGGATGCGAGACGCACGGGACCGATCAATTGGCGTCACTTGGGGGAGGCCTATGTCCAGCAAATGATGATGGCTCCCTAACTGAATTGACGTGTCCAAGTGCGGTGCTCTATACTATCTACCTACAGTTAACATTTAATATGCCTGATTCTGTTCGACCAAAAGGTTAAAACAATCCTTGACATTTAAACCTTCAAAGTCATCAATATTCCATTAGCCCTTATTATTTAGATATTAACGGAATTCATTTATTTTTATTTTATACCCGTACCAGGGTCATTTTTTATTTAATTGATCACACAATTATTAATTACCTAAAGACAGATTAAATGGTCAGTGAGCATTATTTTATTTATTAATAATATATCTGTATACATGCGTCTTCATATTTATCATCTGTCTATATACCCTTTTCCGAGCTATGTTGGGGTCGCTAAATTATACCCGAGAGATAAGAAGCCTTCTAATTACTTATAAAATGCTAAATCCATGACAATATTCAAGAAAAACTTAATATTATACATAATTTAAAGCAAGCGCGCCGTAATACATTTCATAACACATCCAGTTGCGCGCGTTCCGTGTATGTTTACATTTTAGCTGGGTTACATTTTTTACCGATTACCCTACACTTTTAGAATATTTTGTACCTATGTTTGTAATTGTTTTGTCAAAACTGTACGTAAAGCCAATAATGTTTTTAACTAGTTAATATTTCTCATGTAAGTGAAATTTCATAAGGGAAATAAAGACATCTCAAACCCGACTTGGTGTACATAGTTTCCCATTAATTAAAGAATGTTCGCTATCAAATCCACTTTACCCAAACTTACAGACTTTACCTGTTTATAATATTAGTATTAATATCAACGAGTTAAAACTCACACACACGCACGCTCGTGATTTGCAAGGACTACACAAAAAAGAACGTGTGGGAACATAATTGACAGCGTAGGCCGTTGCGGAATCACACTCGAACGTCGATAGATTCCGTTCCACTCAACTGAGTTTCACTGGAATCTGGAAGCATGTCTCATGCATTGCTTAGCATGTTGATCGTAGCTGTGACTGGTTAATTATGCCGCTATAATGTTAGTAGCTGTAATAACAACAACTATTTAATAATCATCAGTAGAAGCGAATCGGCAACAAATATTAACTTTGCAAGAATTTGTTTTTTCCGGAGTCAGTTTACAGAAGTTTTCTATCAGTAGTTGCAGGTACCTACAGGGGCTTTCGGCTTTCTTTTGTTTTTTTGAAGAATTCCACCTGAATCGTAAATTCTGTTATGGAATCTCCTACATAACATATAAATCTTCTGTAAATTATGAAAATTATTATAATTTATTTAACAGTTTATGTCCACACTAAATAAAATACAGAAATATAAAATAATAATAATATAGTTAAATACAGAAAATAAGAAAGGAACATAAAAATTGTAAACGGTACCATTTAAAATTTTTATAAACACAAACATAAACTGTTAAATAAATTATAATAATTTTAGGTAGCTCTATTCCGTTATCGGCTGTAGGATTCCTTTATTTATTTTAAGATAAAATTTTAAAGAGCTATTGTAAATAATAAATAAATCAATAAATTTCTATAGAAATAAACATCGTTTTTTTAATTTATATTTTTATAAAATTTGATTTAAATTTACAACCCGAACGGTTGTAACAGTGGTTTTCGATGCTAAATAAACAGCAACTGTAGTTTTCCTGTAAATGATATTCAAACAACAGTCTATAATTAAACAATTATAAAGCTACAATTCCATTAACAATAATTATTTATTTATCAAAGCCACGAGCTTAATCAATGAATATCATTACGTACGGCTGTCATTTGCCTGCGACGGCGGGTGTAGGCAGCACAAAGTGCCCGCGTAGGGCTATAATTGAAAATGTGGGCGGTTCGAGAAATTGCTGACGATCATACTATCGTTAGTGCAAGGGGTAGAAGTAGTGGGTGGCGCGCTGTAGTTAGGAATACAATTGATAGGTTCTAGAAATAGTTATGGAGATAGATAGTCTGAGTTGAAGAGGAGTTTGTTTGGGAGATTGTGGTTGTCTTAAAGTCATCAATTGCCTAGCCTTTTCCCAACAAGGCTGGGGTCGGTTTCCAGTTTAACAGCAGCTGAATACCAGTATTTTACATGGAGTGACTGCCTATCTGACCTCCACAACCCAGTTAGTACCGTGTAATACGATACCCTTGGTAAAACTGGTTGTCAGGCTTTATCGGTCACTGACTACCTGTAACGACTGTCAAAGATCTACAGATGACAGCCGGGACCAACGGCTTAGCGTGCTTGTTGTATTGTGGTTGTCTTAAAGTCCGAAAACATTTTCGTGAAAGGTCTTGTAGATTGTGACAGGTTTCTTTCTTTATCGTGTGGTTAGTGCCTAACCTGGTGTCAGAGTCTTTATGCCGCCCATGGGCCTCTGACTTTACATGCCGTCAAGAAATATCTCTCAGGCATGCTGGTTTCCTCACGATGTTTTCGTTCACCGAAGAAAGTGATAATTATATAGTACGCATATGAATCCGAAAAATCAGTGATGAGTCCTTTTTTTATTTTATTTTTTTCGCATGGGAAATCATCAAATAACCCCTCCCGCTCTGGGCTGAGCAGGAGGGAGTGTCAGACTTTTACTTACTAATAACCATCCATGTTCCTTCCCTTTTGTTACTGACTAAAAACCATCAATGTTCCTTCCCTTTTGTGCCCTTTGTGTTCCAGGGCCGCGGTATCTCTTTCGAACCGTCCCGCAACAAGTGATGCGTGCCTTGGGTTCGAACTAGAGACCTATGACTTGGCAGTCCGACGTTCACACCACTAGACTATCGCAGTGAACTTTGTGTGTATTGTTATTGCAGAGGCTTAGATTCTAATTTTGAATCGTTGTTAAAGATCGTTATATTATTATCATATTGTGATTGGTTGGTTCTCTGCAAGATTAATTAATTCTTACCTATGCCTTAACATGCCAAGACATTTTTTTATGAAGATCTTATAAAAACCGGGTAGCCAAATAGATAATGATTTGGAAAATTCCGATATTTTGGGTATCGTTAAACAGGGTGGAGGGACACCGTCGCATAAACGGGTACCTCGTATTCAGTAAATCATCCCGACTATAATAGACTCAATGTATGAAGAACAAAATAATTACCAAACGGGATTTTTGTGATTTTATTTTGTTTAATTGTCCAAACGGGGAATTTATCAAACGGGACGTACCTACCCAAAGAGTTCATCGGTAATTAAAAAAAACGCTGCAGCAATTTTGTAGCAGATATTTTTTTTTTAATTTCTTAGTTATTAAGAAAAGTAACATTAATAAATCTAGCCTATCTATAGTTTTTTTGCTTCCTATCCAAAGTAGCAAATTAAAAGCAAAAGTAAAAAAAAAACCTGCATATTTTTAAACCGTATTTTTCTCATTTTCTTTTAACGTTCTTTGAAGGTTTGTAGCCACATTTTTCTTCATTAAAAGCTAGACTAAAATGTTGTAGTCTAAAAGCTAACTAACCGTGGCTGAAAGCTGGTCTTAAAACCTTGAAGGTAACCTAAATATCTAGACCCAATTTTATTAGCAAAATTTTAGTAGCAAGCGATGCTTTCAAGATAACCCTAATAAAATTTTCTATTCATACAATATTGTATTATGGACCTATATTAAGTACAGTCATGACCACCAATATGTGCACACTTAGCAACTTTTAAAAGTAACCTACTGTCCTAGTCCTATTGTTTTGAATGCAAATTCAAGTTGTTCCAGTCATAATATTTCACAACCTTTATAATTGCATTCTGAGTTTCCTCCTTGCCCCGGAACGCATGTTCCGCCGTTGGTCCCGGCTGTCATTATAGATCTTTGACAGTCGCTACAGGCAGTCAGTGACTTGAAAGTCTGACAGCCAGTCTTACCAAATTGTATTGAATTACCCAGTACTAACTGGGTTGTGGAGGTCAGATAGGCAGTCGGTCCTTGTAAAATACTGGTATTCAGCGGGATCCGGCTAGACTGGAAGCAGACTCCAAGATGGCTGATAGATGATATATTGCTGAAATAACAAAGTGAAAAATAAAACAAAGTAAACTTAGGTTAGTGTG
This sequence comes from Eugnorisma glareosa, assembly GCA_947578425.1. Taxonomy (NCBI): domain Eukaryota; kingdom Metazoa; phylum Arthropoda; class Insecta; order Lepidoptera; family Noctuidae; genus Eugnorisma; species Eugnorisma glareosa. Next base: position 17,031,125 of record OX387979.1, read on the forward strand.
TATTGTTACGGCTAAAGGTTGGGTTGGGTAAGCTTACTTAAGGCGTTGATCTTGACGTGCAAATTGGTTGATCACAGTTCTAATTTACGTAACCCTAAAAAAAAGTACTTCAGTTTAAATTTTACTTCGTTGCGTTTTGGCTAATGTGTAGTTTAGCTGGCTAATGTTAAGTTTGTTCTGACCCATCTTTAGCCGTAACGTATACATATTGGTCCTCGTGACTGTACCTTTATCGAATATACACGGAGACAATGAAAATGATATCGATACAATTCGGATAGTATCGATATTCGATATTGAATGACATAAAAATGTTCTCGACCGAAAATCGAGATGCGATTACACTGAATTGAAATGGAACCACGGTTCTATATGAATTTTAGTTGTTGTAATTGCATTTTTTTGTTTGTTTATGTTTTTAAAATGGGGCTTTTGAATATATATGCTTATGCTTATAAAAAACATTGTCTGGAATGGAAACGTAGTTAAAACATAATTTAAACATTTTTTTTAAATTAATAAAATCGATGGTGTGAAAACTAACTATACCTTTTTTTAAGTTATCAGTAAACATTATGTGGTTACTTTAGCCCCTAGCTCCTCCGGCATGCGACAGATGTGGCCAGCCCAGTTCCATTTGAGCTTGGCATTCGTGTGGACCTACATCGGCAATTTGAGTTTTGGAACGCAGTATCGAGTTCCTTATACGATCAGTAAGTTTCACTCCAAGGATATTGCGCTCCATTGCTCGCTGACAGACCCCGAGCGCGAACTATTGACGGTTGGTTAGTGACCATATCTGCGCTCCATAGGTGCACATGTCCATGAGTTTTTTCTTCAGTGATAGTGGGAGAGTTCTATACGCGGTTCGGTACGCGGTAGGCCCAGAAGGTGATAGCGGGATGAACTCGACTCTTTTTGCAAGAATTGGCATATAACAGCAATTGATAGTGATAATTGGAAGGAGGGAAGGGCCCTGCAGTGGGACATAAGTGGCTGATAATTATAATTTCTTGCTATTTAAATCAGTAAACAGAGGACTAAACATATTTAAATTTCAAAGTAATTCTTTGTTAAAAATAGACGGTATCCTATTATAGTTAGAAAAGCATTAATAGCGTGCCTTTTACCTACGGCAATTTATCTAATGATAAAATAAAGCGTTGTTGCTATTTTTAGGGCCTGCTCTAAGTAAGTACATTTACATTCTAAACTATGTAAGGGTTCGAATAAAGGGTCTTCATTTGTTAAACAAAAGTTTAATTACAACGGTTCACTGTTCATTCTGTTATCTTTGATCATTTCATATTCGCCAGTAATTTACCAACTCTACTGAAAATGATGTAATTTTCTAAATAGAGGCAAAGCTTTTTGTGTAAGTTGTATTTGAAATACATCAAAATAACATCACCGTTCGATTTCTGGTTTCTGAAAGGCTAGGCCTAGAATTCGGTTATGAGTCTTGTGTCATCAGCAATTCAGCAGAGTCCATCGGTTATTTTAAAGTACAGACACATGACTCGATATTAAGTATACCACAACAACAAGTATTTGTGATACACCCCAATATTGATACTCCAGGACGGAGTCATCATGGTATATAGAAAAGTGAAAGACAAAAGAGGAGCACAGTATATTTTTTATGGGCATGTAATAATTTTTATAACACATTTGCTCGTAAAGGGTCTCTGATTTCACCAATTTCAATATCGTATTGTATCGCATTACGGAATTGCGCGGTAATGTAATGTAAAACGCACGGTTTATCAAGATGCTCCGTCTAAAACAAACGGTATTTTTTTATGTCTTAGCAAACAATTTTTATGTCAGAAAAGTGGTCAACATTTTATGAATAAAATTAAATTTGGGAGACAAAATAAATAAACATTTAATTCTTCAATTTAATTAATTTTGACAATAAATTACAACCATTAATATTTATCTGTAACAAAAACACAAAAATATTAATTTACTTTATTAGTAATACTGGCTGTTTTTTGTGACTTTGCCTTAAAAAGAAGCGCTGATGCGCGCGCATCGCTAATTTGTGAACAAGTAAAAATTATTCCACGCGCTTTTTCTTTTCGCTGTATTGTTTTTATTTGAAAATGTCGTCAAGTAATGATGAATGTATTAATTTGACACCGCCAGAAGTCTCAGGGGCAGTTTTATTTATTTACTCGCAAATATGTTATAAAACGTCGTATGACATACGTGCGCTTTGATAATTGCAGCCTCTACTTTCTTGTAGCCCTCGTCTACGGCTCGGGCTAGCAATAATTGGACGACCCGAATGGCGCAGCGGTAGTGAGGCTGCCTTACGTTCTTAGGGTCCCGGGTTCGAATCCCGGTAGGAGCAAATGTTTGTGTGATGAGCATGGACATTTGTTTCCGAGCCATGGATGTTTATATGTATAATAAGTATGTATTTACAAACAAAAAGTATCTATGTAGTATTATCAAATATCTGGTGTCCACGACACAAGCCTCGTTGCTTAGTGTGGCACCTAGATGGCGCTGTGTGTAATGTCCAGCGATATTTATTTTATTATTTATATTATTATAAACTTGCCTCGGCTGTAATTTTCAACTTACCGCACTTATATCATAATGTACTATGACGATAGATTTTGTAACACTACTTTGATTAAAAAGAGTGTCCATGGAGTTTCTTGCCCATTCTTCTCCATAGAGATCTACGCTTTGGAATGTGCAACTACAGTACTTTCTCAAGTTATGATGCCTTGCGACTGTGAATGTAGCTTAGCTTTATTTTTTCGAAACTCAAAAGTGCCTGTAATGGTCTAATTGAAATAAATTCTTTGAGCTTTTGAGTTTTTTTGAGTTTTGAAAGGAAAGTTTTGAGTATGAATGTGGATGGTTTAAAAAGACATGGTTTAAATGGACAAGGCAAGAAAGAAGGTGTCTGATGAGATGACGAGTAATAGAGAAGTATGGGAGACGAAGACACGCTGCGCTGACCGCAAATGAATTAGGGTCAGAGAAAGATGTTATAATAATTTTGAAAATAATACGTATTATACACTCTGCAATACGCCTATAAGAGTACCCAAAACTACGCTAAAACATTCCTTGTTCTTCTAGCTGGGCCCTAAAAGCCCCATTGTTTATTTCTCTAATTGCTTTCCGGCAATTCGAGAGATCTCTTTAGTAAAACGTAAACAGTATTAAGCTAAACGGGAATGGAGTGGGTTATTATACGAATTGTATTGAGTTGCCGTCAACGCTGTAGGGGTGAAGGGAGGCAGGGACAAGGGCGGATACTTTAATCCTGGATGTACGGGGGACATCTGAAGAGTTTTATATTATGTTAGGACACGCCTGTGTTTGAGGAGCTCGTGGTTAAATAAAAACAGCCGGGTTGATCTTCAGGTTAAGCTGCGCTTGCTTAGTTTGGTCCGTGGATGAGTGACCACCCATTACGTACCGTTTCCTCCGTGCCTCGGAAAGCATAGTAAGCCGTTGATCCCGGCTGTCAATTGTAGATCTTTGACAGTCGTTAAGTAGTCATTGGCCCGAAAGTTTGACTACCAGTCTTACCAAGGGGTATCGTACTACCCAGTACTAACTAAGTTGTGGAAGCCAGATAGGAAATAGCTCCATGTAAAATACTGGTATTTAGCTGCATCTGGTTAGTCTGGAAGCTAACATAGTTGGGAAAAGGCTAGGCAGATGATGATGACACGCCAGTGTTTCTTGCAGAGATTATAATGTATTACTAGCCTAGACATGGCTCGTGTTTTGCACGCGTCCTATTAAATAGTGAAAAAAAAAATAGAAGCATACTTAACAAAAAAAACAACATGTAAACCCTCACAATTTACGGTCGAGCCGTTCTCAAGTGATGCTCCGTCATATACATGTGGTAATTGATTTTTATTTATATAGAAGAAGAACATAGAATGTAGTTAGATAACTACATTCTAGACATACAAATAGATATGTATAAAGGGTCTAACAAGACCCTTAACGAAGCTGAAAGGCACTTGTTCTCCCCATCATTGCGATCATTTTTTTGTTCTAGACCATACCTGGGATTTTTTTAATTACGGAGATATTGGGGCTCCAAAGTTCTAACTAATACAGTGTGTAAACGGGCCCTTTATGAAGCCGTCAACCAAGCATTATGTACATCAAACTAAATAACATAACACAAAAATTATTGCTAGGAAACGACTTTTTTTTGGGGTGAAAAATCACATTTTATAAGTCAATGTAGCACATTCAAAACATTTTGCTGGTGGATGGATAAATTAGTCCGAAGGCCATGGATATGTTTAAAGAAAAAATCATTACAAATATATGTATATTTAAAAAAAAAAAGTTTTGAAAAAGTTGGAACTTTGACCCCCAATATCTCCGTAAGTAGAAGGTTCCCAGGTATAGTCTAGAACAAAAAAAAATGCATATAACGGGGAAAATAAGTGTCTTTCAGCTACGTCAAGAGTCTTGTCCCTTTACATTAATTTTGTAACAGATACCTAGGTACAGGAAGAAATAATTAAATATGGCCCTTACGGTTAGCAAGAATGCTGTCAAGCCCTGGGCGAATAATAAAATTCAATCTGCATTTCCTGAACCCGGAATTCTTAAGAAATTCGCATTTTAATGAGGACCCTTTACCCAAATTCGCTTCGTCCTTTTAGCTTGAAAGTAGGCGTATCTAATAATGGTAAAATTAGCATGCACCACCGTACGTACCATTGTTTCTCATCATAAGCTTCCGACTTACCCTTTTTCGAAATAAGTTAGGGTCGGCTTACCCCTACAACCCAGTCAGTACAGGGTAATACGGTACCCCTTGGTAAAACAGGTCTTCAGTCTTTCAGAGTTCTGACTGCTCACAACGACTGTCAAAGATCTACAATGACAGCAGGGACCAATGGCTTAACGTGCATTCCAAGGCACGGAGAGAAGTCGTTATGTAATGAATGGTCACCCATTCACGGGCCAACCTCGGTAAGCGTTTTTTAACCTTGAATATTGACCCGTGCGACTGTTTTATTTAGCCAGGAGCACTCACCGTCCTACCATCTATATCGATAAGAAAGTTTAATATGATAAGTTGAGCCGCCAAGTTCGAGAGTCGAATAAATTAATATGTACCAACGTCGATAAGCGACACCATTTTAATTGATCCTATAAATCTAAAGTTCACCTGTGAATTGGCTGTTGATTAACAGGAGGCGGGTTCGGTTCCTGGTTCAATTTTGTTTGAAGTTTATAATAACGTTTTGTGTTCACGTCAATCTGAAACTGAAAGTGGTTTACGTTACAAATTGCTTACTTAATCGTGAAGGGTGAATTACGTTGATTAGTTAGTTTGCGTGATATTTCATTTTCTTACTTAGTTAAGGCATATGCTAATGAAATGATTAAAGAAAACGCTTTAAGAATAAATTATGTGCAAATGTGCAGAAACTTAAAAATATTAAGTAGTATTAAAAATCACACAGAAAATATTATTTAGACACAGATATAATATACGTAATCAGGAAATTATCTTTGAATGTTTCTGTTCACCCCAATGGGAGGAAGGTGTGAATCTATGTAAGTATGTATTTTAGCATCATATTTATGCAACAGTTAATTAATTATGTACTGTAAAGTGATAATCAGAAAGTCAATTTTAACTATTGCCATCAAAGCGTCTTTCATAAATTATTGTTTTTTGCCTAATATTTTCGTTATAACAAAAAAGTCTGACAGCAATGCTAAAATGCACCATAAAATTATGGCAACAGCCAATTAATAATGCACTCTAAGTTGATCTGTAGCAAGTCTATTCCAACTATTGTAACCAAAGCATCATAGAACACTTTTTCATATTGTTGTTTGCATAATATTTTCGTTTGTAACGAAACAATTGACAGTTCTCGCTGGATGAGTTACCTTGCATCGGGTGGTTTTTCAATTAACTCGGCTTTTAATGGAAGAAACGCTCCGGTGGGTACGGCCGATGAAACTATCGATATGTCGACTTGAAATGCAGAACACTATGCATATTTTTCGTACCCCATTGGGAGACTTGCGTTGTCATAAATTGCAAAAGAGACCAGAAAATTATTAATATTGTAAATTATTAATATTGTAGAATCGAAGAATCAAGAAGATTGATGGAGGCAACCTGTACTGAGCGGGTCACACTGCAGTAGACCGCATAGCATTGAAGACGTTTCATATAATATGGTCGCTCCCTCGCAGTGAGACAATGACGAAGAAGAAGAAGAATTGATCGAGAGGAATGAATGGCTACATAAAGATAGTGTTAACATGATCTTCCTATAACGTTTCACACAGGGCTCCTTTATGTTAAGAGACAGCGGTCTGCTGCTGGGAATAGGTATCCAAAGAAGGAGGCTGTAATCTACTAAAAGTTATTTACAACCAGTCTTAAAAGAGGTATCGTGGTACCTAGTTTAGGCAGTTGTTGCATATAATGTAGTGGTATTCAGCTGCATCCGGTTAGACTGAAAGCCGAAACATATATAGTTGGGAAAAGGCTAAGCAGATCATGAGCAGTTTTAGTGTGTCAAGTTCACTGTTTGTAGACAAAGCTCTAACCACCTCGGACACTTTTAAAATTCTGCATTTTTGGGATATTTGTGCGTATTGTATAATTATCGCTTGCTTCGGTGAAGGAAAACATCGTGAGGAAACCAGCATGCCTGAGAGATTATTTCTCGACGGCATGTAAAGCCAAGTCAGAGGCCCATGGGTGGCATAAAAACTCTGACACCAGATTAGGCACTAACCACACGAAAGAAGAAAAAGAAACATCCTGCAAAGATATTGATCTTAGCAAGATGTTTTTTTTGCTCCCGGAAAAATAATTCCAATAAAGAAAATGACCAAGCTTTTAGCTTAAGATCAAAACGTTAACATAATTAAACTTCGCAGTAGTTTAAAAAGTCCTATTATTATCTCCAAGAGTTTCTAGTTAAAAAGCTTTATTCAGAGAAAGGTATTCATTATCTTGAAAACATCGCCGGCCCCTAGAATAAGTCGATAAGATTTACGGGCAGTTGTCTTGAAATTAAAAAGAAAAAAGAAAGAAATCTAGAATTAATTACAGTAAAATAGAGGTTTGTGAAATCCAGAATATTTAATAGAATAAGTAATAAGGGGCTTGTCAATTATTTATGTTCACCTTGACTTTTGTAGTGTCTGATACGTAAACGTGTAACTATGGGGTAATTTGGGGTTGAAGTATTTCTTTCTAGACCGATAGTAATGAAATACTGAAAAGGTGTTTAAGGTGGAAGCACCAGCGCAGCCCGCGACATTTAATAATTTGCCGATCAGTGACAGGCGGAATGCTGAAAAAAAAATGAGTTGCAGACTTAATACACATGTATTGTATGCTAAAAAAATATGAGTTGCGGACGTAATACGCATGTATTATATGCTGAATAAATATGAGTTGCGGACCTAATACGCATGTATATTATGCTGAAAAAATATAAGTTGCGGACGTAATGCACATGTATTAACAGAATTATTATCGTTGTAAAATCATCAATACTTCCCTCCTATGAACTTAAAGGGGTTGTTGCACTGCAGGGGAGTTGGTTGAAGTGCAGAAGTATAAAGGATCTAAAAAGACCCTTAACGAAGCCAAAAGGCACTTGTTCTCCCCGTCATAACTATCATTTTCTTTTTGTTCTGGATCATACCTCCTAGTTACTGAGATATTGGTGGTCAAAATTCCAATTTTTCACAATTTAAAATAAAAATACATGTTTTAAGGTTATGATTGTATTTTAAATAACTCCATGGCCCGTTTACTATGCCCGTTTACTATTCAATGCATCCATCAGCAAAATGTTTTGAGTGCGTTACATTGAGTTTTTACCATAAAACGTGACTTTTGACGACCCGAATGGCGCAGCGGTAGTGAGGCTGCCTTACGTTCTTAGGGTCCAAGGCTCCAGTCCCGGTAGGAGCAAATGTTTGTGTGGTGAGCATGGACATTTGTTTCCGAGTCATGGATGTTTATATTTATAATAAGTATGTATTTACAAACAAAAAAGTATCTATGTAGTATTATCAACTATCTGGTGTCCACGACACAAGCCTCGTTGCTTAGTGTGGCACCTAGATGGCGCTGTGTGTAATGTCCAGCGATATTTATTTATTTATTTTCACCCAAAAAAAAAATCGTTTCCCAGCTATAATTTTTGCGAAGGGTTACTTAGTTTGATGTACATTTTTTTTTTCAATTCAATTTATTTAACTCAGACTAAGTTGTCCATAAAGTGTTAGTGAAGTACATAAAAAACTTACAAACTATGTTAGTAATACATGAGAAACTATTTCATATGGATTTTTATCTATTGCTATATACTTTCTATTTTTCCAGCAATTACCTTCAGGTAACTGTTGGAACTGTCCCTCACCCTGCGCATCAGCGTTGCTGCTCACTTTCTGATTATGGCATGGAAACCATCCACTTGTGCGTCTGCAGACATCGCTGAAGCGCTGCTATAGCCAGGCAGTCCCATCAACAACCTGTAGGCATTTTTGTATTGCACCCGCAGGGTGCTGACGGCTTACTGTGTGCAGTCGACCCACAGGCTACAGGTATAGTAGGACTGGTAGTATGCCTTTCTTACCTTCTTACACCTTGAGAACCTGCGGGCCAGCATGTTACACCTAACCACCAGCCCCCTGCGTTTTCTCTCAACATTCGAATCATCAGGCCCTCATTTACCACATGACTAAGGTACTGACTAACCCTATTTAACGCCACCCCACCCATCGTCACGGGCGGTACGCAGGAAGGTGTCAAAAACACCAGCAGTTCGCTCTTCTTGACATCAGAATGCTTGGTTGACGGTTTCGTAAAGGGTGTGTTTACACCTTGTAGGTGGCTTACCTACCTTATCATCGTTACAATGCAAAGCGAAGCTTGTCATCGTCAGCTCCCCCCGGGGTATTATGTTATGCAATCACTACACAGTCCGTCTGTCTCAATATCAGTTGATGACAGCATTCATCGCGAGTTTACATACAGTTTTAACTAGTTTGTAGTCAAATGTCCGCTTGGATTTCACTATGGAGATTGCTGTACCATTTTGACTATGTTAAATAATATTTTTACTTATATTATAGTGGTGTGACAAGAATGGATAAAGTAAGTAATGAGTATATTAGAGGGAGTTTGAAAGTTGCGCCAGTTACAGAAAAGTTGAAAGGGAATCGACTGTTTTGGTGTGGGCATGTGATGAGGAGGGACGAATCGCATGTCATTCAAAAAAGAGTGATTAATATAAATGTTGATGAATGGTGAGTTTGGCCTTCCTCTCCGGAAGACCAAAGAACAGTCCATTCATCGTGAATAGATTGTGTGAGGAATGGTATGAAAGAAAAATAAACAAATGATAGCGTGACACGTGAACAGATTTTTTGCTTCGATACTCCCCTGTCAACCGTCCCGCAATCATTTGCACCTTTTTTCTTTCATAACATTCTTCATACAATCCATCCATCGTTTCCTTGGTCTTCCTGTCCCTCTCCATCCATCAACAGTTATATTCATCACACAACAAATGAAAAGCTAAATAAAGCACCTTATTTTACAGGTTTACTTTAAATTAGCATATAATGGGTGTGTGAAAGTATTAAATGGCATAACTTAGCTGTAATAACCGACGGCTGTTCAATCGCATTCAACCGAAAGCGCAATGTTTTGCGGCAAACAGCGGTTTTCACACCAAAATAAAAGCTTTTCCCAGCAATTACTGTTATTTAATGTAGCTTAATTACGGTACAGAATGCGTAGATGACGGTTTTCTGATGGGTATTTTATACCCAGTATTTTATGTCTACTTTAAGGTTGTTCATAATAAAAAGCCCATTACTCGACGAAAAAAACATCAATATTGAATACACCTAATTACAAAATGATTGTTCCAAAATACCCACCCAGTTAATTTAACATGAACGCAACCCCACATGTAGGAATCATTCGTATGTTCCAAGCACCTGGTATTGGTAGCGATTTCACCTTGATACATCACTAGTCAACTCGGACATAGTAGGTACTACTTATCCCAGGGCCCGTACACACGGCGGCCACAGCACTACAAGCTAAACATTTCCAGTATAGCATGGCTTCGCTTTGTATAGATTTTCGTACAATGAGAAATCCGCATAAACTGGTTTTGTATAGCTTGATTGGTCGTTGTGCGTACCACCACCTTTTATAGCAGAATGTCACTTCAGTGTGCGAAAAAGATGAGGCATTTATTTCAAAACTTTTCTAGCTGTTCCCCGCCACCTTCGTTCGCATGAAATTATTATAAAATTAATTATACTTCCCTATTTGATTCGGAAAGTCCGTCCTAACCTACGGTGCACAAAGTTGGTCACTTACTGAACAACAGAAGTCCAAACTCAAGATTTTCCCGCAGGCAATGGAGCGCAGCATAATACAGATCGCTTAAGAAACACTACCCTGCGCTCCATTACTCAAGTTGCAGATGTTGGAGAAAAAACAGCCAAGCTGAAGTGGAAGTGGGCTGGCCACGTAGCACGAATGCGCCCGGAGAGATGGGCAACGATCGTCACTCACTGGATGCCTGTCGGAGGAAATCGCCGTCGAGGCAGACCGCGGCGAAGGTGGTGTGATGATATTATCTCATTTGCGGGGCGAACATGGCCAGATATTACACAGAACAGAGAGGTTTGTAAGGAGAAAGGGGAAGCCTTTGCCCAGCATTGGGACACAAAAATAGGCTAACAAAAAAAAATTGAATCGGATTTTATTAACAATTTCATAGGTTTTCATTTTTTTTGCACGGAACCCTTTAATAATATTTACCTAATTATTTGTTTTAATACAATTAGCCTCCGTATAGTATCAGCTACCTGCCAGCAAAAGTCCCGTAAAACTCGGTGCAGCCGTTTCGGAGATTAGCCGTTACAATTTCAGACGACTCCTTTTACCAAAGGTACACACGCCTAAATGGCTCAAACTTACAAAAAATACGACAATATTTCACATAAAATAACTAGCTCTTTGATCCCGTATCCATCCACGCTAACAAAATCTGCCACGCAAATTGCTACAACTTAGACATAACAACTATAATAAAATTAATCTGCCTAGTAAATCATGTTTATATAACTGGGTTAGATTCAGCAAAAACGTCGCGTCCTCTTGCCCAGTTGAAAGTGCCCGGGTAACCGGGTAGTAGGGTGGGCGGGTAACAGCACGGATAACCCGGCTCGAGTCGGTAATTAACTTAAGAATTTCCGAGGCGCGGATCCAGATTTCATCGTCGCTGCTTTCCTCTTAGAGGTATGACAATAAGCTTAGTGATATACAGGTTCTAAGGAATGAGTTCTTTATCTTCTTTTATTTATTTATGCATTATATCCTGGTCTGTCTGAACAAAAAGATTCAATTCAGTGCAAACTATAGTTGCAATTATTTTCGTCATTCTGAAATCTGATTTTTTGGACATTGTTTGTCGTTTTTAGGATTTCAGTTTTCCACTATAATCTAATCGTAGAAGAAGATTACATCAAATAATATTATTTTACAAGACAAACTTAATAATAAGAAAATTCGTTTACGTAGAACTGTGTAGTAGAACTAGTGGGAATGATCCTTTATGGACCATTTCATTCTTAGATAACTTGTGACTTAACGTTTTTTTTAAAAATAAAATATCAAGACAACTTCAACTCCTACGACGATTTAGATATGCCATATCCAATGTCATGATCATTTATCTGCCTAGCCTTGTTCCCAACAATGTTAAGGTCAGCTTCCAGTCTAAACAGATGCAGCTAAACACCAGTATATTCCATAGAGCGACTGCCTATCTGACTTCCACGACCCACTGGGCAATACAAAACCCCTTGGTAAAACTGGTTGTCAGACTTTTGGGACACTGACTATTTAACGACTGTCAAAGATCAAAAGATCTCTTAACCAATGTGACTGGTCTTAAAATATTTATCAGCCCTTCACTAATGCAAACAAACACGACTCAGCTTGTCACCTGTAACAACATATAAACATGTGTACTTAATATAAATAAACGAATATATTTGTTCAATAACACACCACTAGCTAGCAATGTATGAATTATTAAATTGTTTGTTATTCTTACATGCCGTGTGTTCATTGCTTTACATTTTTTCTTCGTCGCAATGTTTGGATCATAAGATCACAACAATTTCTTTTTTTTTGACGTTTGTTAGCTAGAGGTTCTTATAATGTCAGCTTGATTTTCAAATAATATTCTATCAGTTATGAGAAACGTTTAAGTCAGTCAATGCTCTGAGTGTCGTTGGTATGGTGGTCACAAGTACTTCTATCACATGGAACTTTAACATAACTGGCTAAATTTAATGTGTGGCGTATTATATAGGCACACCTCTAAATAAACTTTCGGGAAATATAGGGTTGGTGTGATGTTATGGTATGAGCAAAGATAAATGGACTTCGCGAATGATGAACATGACAAGGAAGCATCTTTCCTCGTCGTTCCAGGTGGCTGTTAAAGATGTATGAATGAGAAAGGCTTTCTGACAGACAGTTAATGGATTAAGGGCAAGAAGATAATGATAAATCTCGTTCTGTCTTGAAGAAGACACACAATCGCACATTCGAATACCAACGTAACGTAATACGATTTTTGTATCGAATTTGAATATATTCTGTTGGAAATCTAGATCTGAGAAACAACTAAATAAAATCGTAGTGTCTGTTTGTTAGTGTTGTTACTGAATGCATATGAAAGTATATATGCTACTTCTAACAAAAACACGTTTTTAGGGTTCCGTAGCCGAATGGAAAAAAACGGAACCCTTATAGATTCGCCAAATCTGTCTGTCTGTCTGTCCGTGTATGTTACAGCCACATTACTCCGAAACTATTAGGACTACACAGTTGAGACTTAGTAGGTAGATGTAATCTGTAAACCGCTATAAGGTTTTTATACAAAAATAAAAGAATATAAGATTAAGGGGGGTCTCCCCATACATGGAACTGAAACTAAAAAATATTTTTTTCATCAAACCTGTATAGGTTTGATGAAAGAAAATCTTTTTAAAGACCTATCTAGAAACACCCCGCACTTACGTACGGGGTGTTTCTAGATAGGTCTTTAAAAAGATTTTCTTTAAAATGACATTGAAGTTCCTCAAACCATTTTCTCTAAAAGTCAATCGTTTGAAAGATAAACACTTCCAAAGTGGTAAAATGTGTGTCCCCCCCCCTCTAATTTCTAAAGTAAGAGGAAAAATTCTGAAAAAAATATAGGATCATAGAACGTAAAAAAAAACTTTCAACCGAAATTGGTTTGAATAAGATTTGATGTTTATTTTTTGAGATATGGGACTTTTTCATCCAACTTTGTTTTTCATTAACATACTATGAAAAACAAATTTAGTTTTGTTGATGAATGTAAAACAATACAACATATGAACGAATGCCTTCAAAATATTTTTATTATATTCTTTGGTGCTACGGAACCCTATGTGCGTGTGAGTACGACTCGCACTAATTGTCTTCTGGGACCATGATACGGTTTTTTTAAAATTTTTGTCTGTCTGTCTTTTTGTTCCGTCTAATCTCCGAAACGGCTGAACCGCTTTACTGGCAGATAGCTGATGTTATAAGGTCTAATATAGGCTAGTTTTATTTTAGAAAAAATATTAGGGATCCGCGCAAAAAAAATAAAACCCTTGAAAATTAGTGACGAAATTCGATTAAAGGAAAGAGAAAGTAATATTTTTTATAATAATTTCACGCGAACGAAGGTCGCGGGCAACAGCTAGTTTCATCTAAGCCGCGTTAAGTACGTCTAAAAGCCGACCTCAAAGTTTTCTAAAAAACTTGAGTAAGACTTATAATGACTAGTTCAAAGAATAGACTTTTCAGACATGGGACTAAAAACATTAGAATTAATTCACTCTTATTATTGGCAACATTGTTTTTTTAAACAACGTTTCTGGTAGCGATTTTTAAAGTGCGAAGCGTGGGCGTTTATTTACACCGCCCACAGGAGTGTTTTTAAGCTCTGAAACGCGTCATTGGGGTAAAACACTGACCACACTGAGGTGGATCTCGTGCGTCATGCAGGCCGACATTCTTTCGCCCTGATTGTGTAAGTCAAGCAAAAAGCAGCTAGGCAAGGTAATTGTGTGCTGCCAGTATGCAAATGCTAGAGCCATTTATGCATCATTGTAGGCATGGTAATTAAAATAAAAGTTAGTCTATTGTAAACCACTAGTCGTGTTTTTTTAAATTGTGTCATCTAACTGTACAAAAGTGTTCCATCTGGCGCGATTAGGGTGGGATCTGCATTCAGGGTGAATTTGCAAGCATAGGATCAGCGTTTTCGAGTATCTCCATCTTATTATGAGACGTAAACGCCACATTTGGTGAAGCGAGAAGTCCGGTCGCAAGCATCCGCATTCATTCACATCGGAAACATACGCGATTCGTGTTCTCAGTTTTGTCAGTTGCAATTCTAAGTGATAGAAAGGGATAAATATGCAAGAAAATGCAGATCAGTGCGTGTAAATGGGATTTCACCCTTATTGACCTAACTTCTTTATCAATAAACGTTAGATGCCGTCATGTCCAGCAAACTGCGCGGGTTTCGGCCCAGTGTGGCCAGAGCTCTAACTGAATAACGAGTCTTGTGGCTAGTTTCTGTTCAACAGACGATTACGGGAGTTAGCAGACATTGCCTTATCTAATTCATTGAGTTTACTAAGAAGAAAATTTAACCAACTGTGATTTGATCGGCTTTTAGTATAACCGGAAGCAGCTGAGTAGCAGTATTTTACAGGGAACGACTGCCTATCTGACCTCCATAACCCAATTGGTACTGGGTAATACGATACCCCTTGGTAAGACTGGTTGCGACATGGAGCGACTGCCTATCTGACCTCCATAACCCAGTTAGTATAGGGTAATATTATACCCCTTGGTAAAACTGGTTGCGACATGGAGCGACTGCCTATCTGACCTCCATAACCCAGTTAGTATAGGGTAATATTATACCCCTTGGTAAGACTGGTTGCGACATGGAGCGACTGCTGCTGATCTGAGCACCGCAATCCAGAAACTGGGTAATTCGATACCAGGACTGGTCGTCAGACTTTCGGACCACTGACTGCCTGCAACGGCACGGAGGAATCTCGGTCTGTAATGGGTGATCACCCATCCACGGACCAAACTTAGGCAAACGTGGCTTAACCTGAAGATTGACCCGAGCAGCTGTTATTATTTAACCACGAGCTCCAGTCAGAAGTTTCTGTTTAGTCGAAATTACGATTTATACGATTTTTCAACGTTAGACAATATCCTTATTGCAAATAGGTGTAGGTAGATTTTCGAACAAAAATCGAAGAAACTATTGCAATCAGTTTGTCTTGTAAAGTAAACTTTATAGTACAGAACAAAAGCTAAAGAAAATCGTCTCTAATAACATTTTTGCAACCTCGTTAATTTATTATGTAGGTTGTAGCGCGGGAAAGTAAACAACTGATATCTATTAAAATGAATGTAATACCTTTCTAAGCTAATATTGTGGACTTGGAAAATACTTGGGTTTTTAGCCCTATCAGGTGTGTACAAATTGATTACTCACAATCCGAGTCTCACAGTCGTAACCTTCGAGCTTCCAAGAATCTACTTCTCCAAATTCCTTCGCACCGCACCGGTTTTAAGTCAAATTCTTTCGCTATCTCTACTATAAAGGCCTGGAACGCGCTACCTTTTGGCATTAAGAAAGCTGAAAGCAAATACACTTTTAAAAAAAAAGTTCGTAACCACTATTAAAGTCAGGATAAATAACTTTCAATTAGAAGTCGAGTCATGTTAATTATTATTAGGTTATTTGTTTTAATTTTGGTATTTCTTCAAATATTTATTAGTTTTTTTTTGTATATGTGTATTATTATTAATATAAGTACTTATATAAATTTTCTAAAGCAAGAAGTATTTTTTTTTAATATTTTTTTTGTACGCTACCACAATGTTTTCATATTTAACCCAGAGGTTGACTGGTGGCCCTTATGGCATTAGTCCGTCTATGTACCACTATTGTACATGAAGTTTAAATAAATAAATTACCCCTTCCTAAGAGAATCAATGTAAGTATTAGTGTCATCATCATCATCTGCCTAGCCTTTTTCCAATTAAGTTGGGGTCGGCTTCCAGTCTAACCGGATGCAGCTGAATACCTGTATTTTACATGGAGCGACTGCCTATCTGACCTCCACAACCCAGCTAGTACTGGGTAATACGATACCCCTTGGTAAGACTGGTTGTCAGACTTTTTGGGCCACTGACTACCTGTAACTACTGTCAAAGATCTACAGATGACAGTCGGGACCAACGGCTTAATGTGCTTTCTGAGGCACCGAGGAGACTCGGTATGTTATGGGCGGTCACCCACCCACAGACCAACCTAGGCAAGCGCGGCTTAAGCTAAATATCGACCGGAGCGGCTGTTACACTTTGCCAAGATATTTATGTCACATGTTTAATTTAGTCTTTTTATGATATTTCCTTCCTCTGTATAGAGATTCTTTTTTAACCGATTGTTGGTAAATGTGTAAACAGATTATAGACCTTGTAGATTCCTAGATGCTTGTTAACTTTCTTGTTTTCCGTTTTTAGTGTACTATGCTGTATAACATGATAATATTGTACGAGTAAAACGAAATCATTTTAAAAGAGTAAGTGGAGTTTCTTGCCAGTTCTTCTCCATGGGAAACGACCTTTTTATCGATGTTTTTGTGCCCATGTATGTGCATATGTGAAATAAAATATTTTGATTTTGATTGCAGTGTCCCAATACTCCCATAAATAAAACTCAAGAATTAAGGGAGGATTCTTACAGAGCGGTTGACAATGAGATATTTAAAATCATCAAAATGGTATAAAAATATGTAATTTTTGTCCCTTGATTGTATTCACTGCTTACTTACACAACTAAACTACTGCTACTACAAAACTTTTGAGTGAGAGACCAGGTATGATCGGAATTATACCTGGTCTCTTACTCAAAAGTTTTTTAGAACAACAGCATAAAACTCTTAATCTTGACCAATGTCTGGACTTTAAAAGAGACAGTGACCTCTGAGTTTGTTTCGGATTTTTCTTCTCAGAGAACTCAAGTACGAAACATTGGTCCTATCTGGTTTTAAAACATAACATGATGTGACATGTAAAAGTGTTTTGTAAAACCAATTTACAGAAATAAATAAAGAAAGAAAGAAAAACTATTTTTAGCCCGCACAGGACAAAACATTACAAAAAATGGTTACATTTACAGTAGGTACAACAAAATTGTAAAAGTAAAAAAAAACAACGAAATTGGTCCTGTACGATGTCAAAAAACGTAAAAAAAAAAGATGAAATCAAAATAAAATCAATCAAATATGATTTATGATTGAATCTATAATTTTCTAACTTTATTAATGCAAATAGGCATATTGTTCCATTGCAGTAATAGTTCTAGATTAGCTCTCAGAATCACGAGTTCGTATTCCTGAAGAAAGGCGACATTTCATTTAATTTATTCAATAAACAAATAATATAATATTTTTTTTTTTTTTTTTAATATAACATCACGCCTCTAATCTCCGAAGGGTTAGGCAATAGGCAAAGGTGTACCAATTAGTACACCCACATTCGCCAGTAATATTTAAGTCCCATGTAAAAGGGGGCGAGCGTATTGCTAGCAACCGGGCATACATCCAGACTCCGAAATTGAGAAATTACTAATGAACAACTAAAAAAACACCTTGCTGACCTAGGAATCGAACCCAGGACTTCACCAACGAGGCAGGTGAAGTAGAATAAAAGATCTGTACATAATATAGCGGACCAAAAATATTAAAACAAATGCTACGGAAATAAAAGTCATGTGTAATCATTCCCCTTTAAAAGTTCTAAGTCACCATTCTCCAGTTCAGTGCACATTTGAGCTTTACAGTAGTAATAAACTGTCGTCTGTCGAGCAATAAAATAAAACAGCGCACAACATTATAAGGCAGTTTTGTACACCGCTGCTGACCCTAATTTAATTTTATTGCAAAGATTTGTTGATATTGCTTGTACCAGCAGCGCGCTGTCGCAATGTAGATACGGTCAGAAGGCGATTTTTCTAGTTCCTGTCTAGGAAAATGTCTAAGAAAGGCTCCAATCACCGAATGGTACAGCGGACCATGCCGACATCGGACACTTAAGAGCGGCCAAGCCGTCGTACATTTCATAAAAACGCTCGTACGTGATTATGCCGTTGTTACACATCTATCTTTGAATTTTTTGAACTAATAGGTATTTTGTGTACTATATCTCGGTTTCTATGGATGCAAAAAATAAAAAAGTGTAAACAAATTCAGTATAAGCCTCCAAAAATTGAAGCTTACATAAAAGAAAAGAAAATACAGAATCGAGTGTGTTTTACGAGTGCGCCAAAAAAGATTGACATACGTTTCCTGTAGCTTAAGTCAACACAATACACACTACTCCATTATCGCCTACTCGTTCTTTGGTTCTTTTAGAAACTGGACCTTCTGTATTACTTATAGCGTGACACCATTGTGCATCTGTGTTAGGCAGTCGTAACATTTTATTTAAAGTGATAGAGCCGCGCTTAGTTCGGGGACTAGGCCGGAAATGTACGTCCAAATTGATAACTATTAGAGGATATTGTTTTGGAGAATATATGCCGCAGCTAATACGGGTTTTGTGGGCTAATAGTTATTTTTCATGTCATTACTCCCCGTCCGAGACTTCAGATGATGTGACTAGCGTCAAAGTCAAAAACAACCGGCCAAGTGCGAGTCGTACTCACACGCACACAGGGTTCCGTAGCACCAAACAATATTTTGAAGGCATTCGTTCATGTGTTGTATTGTTTTACATTCATCAACAAAACTAAATTTGTTTTTCATAGTATGTTAATGAAAATCAAAGTTGTTGCTGCAGTTTGATGAAAAAGTCCCATATCTCAAAAAATAAACATCAAATCTTATTCAAACCAATTTTGGTTGAAAGTTTCTTTTACGTTCTATAATCCTTTATTTTTTTCAGAATTTTTCTCTTCTTACTTTAGAAATTAGAGGAGGGTGACACAAATTTTACCACTTTCGAAGTGTTTATCTTTCAAACGATTGACTTTGAGAGAAAATGATTTTAGAAACCTGTATGTTATTTTTAAACACCTATCTATAGACACCCCGCACGTATAGTTTTGATGAAAAAAATATTTTTCTAGTGTCAGTTCCATTTATGGGGAGACCTCCCTTAATCTTATATATTTTTTTTTTTGTATAAAAACCTTATAGCGGTTCACAGAATACATCTACCAACTAAGTTTCAACTGTGTAGTCCTAATAGTTTCGGAGTAAAGTGGCTGTGACATACACGGACAGACAGACAGACAGACTTGGCGAATCTATAAGGATTGCGTTTTATGCCATTCGGCTACGAAACCCTAAAAACTGGGCAAGTGAGAGTTGAACTTGCGCACCGAGGGTACCGCATAAACTTGTAAGTATTTTGTTATTAAACTACATATTTACGGTTTTCGGATTTTTTCCTTAACATGCGCTGTAAGACATTGCTACTTGCCAAAATTTCATGATTCTAGGTCATCGGGAAGCAACCTATAGATTTTGATTCCCTTGTGAAATCGCAAAATATGCGACATAAACGGTCAAATCTTTTGATCGCGTTGACTTACAAGTTTGATTTCACTGCTCCAAGGGGTAGCAGACCTGAGTATTTGACATTATATTCAGCTACCTCCACGTGTTCCTGCGAAAGAGGGTCATGACAGACGGACATAGACAGACGGGCAAGTGATCCTATACGGGTTCTGGACGTTGATTTTATTCGTGTTTTGTTTATTTTATTCACAGAGAACATTCTTTTTTATACATTTCCTAGTATCATCTCGGAATTGCAAACAATTCCTAGGAAATACATACATTTCACAGGAAATGTACACATTTCCTAAGAAGGCTCGGAATTGTATATATTTCCTAGGAGTTGTGTACAATTCCAATCAGGCGCTCTCCCTATTAAATGAGACTTAACCATAACTGATAAAATCTCTTGTTGTATACACGACTACACATCAAGCTATACATTTCCAGTATAACTTGGCCTCGCATTGTATAGGATTTCCGTACAATCGAGGTCAGCTTATACTAGAAATGTATAGCTTGATGTGTAGCCGTGTGTACGTCCGAACCCTGCAGAAATAACATCTATGATGTTATGTTATATTCTTCCGTAGTCCTTTTTCTAAGAAGCTCTTTAATTAAGAGGTCTGCTGCTCTCATGCTTCTGAATTCATGACGGGCACTCAATAGCACTTTGGACTGAAACTCAAGACCTAACAAGGCGGTAATGGGCCAATTGCAGCGAGGTAGTACTTGGCACGTTACGAGCTAGCAAGCTGCAACAAATTACTAGCTAACGATGCAATCATGGCTGCATTTTTCATATACAAATATGGCTCTAAGCTACGGCTTCGTAGGTACAGGTACATGTTAGGTTGTACAGAGGATATTCAGATTTTGTTTTCGAGGAGCTCGTGGTTTAATAGCCGCTTGGGTCAAATTTTAAGGTTAACCCGCGCTTGCTTAGGTCGGCCCGTGTATGGGTGACCATCCATTACACACCGAGTTTCCTCCGTGCCTCGGAAAGTACGTTAAGCTGGTGATCCGGGCTGTCATTTGTTGATATTTGCCAGTCGTAACAGAAACTCAGTGAAAAAATTAAAAACCTGAGGGTGTAGGAGGGAGGAGGGGGAGGCTTAGATCGCGTCGCTGGAGAGTATCACCTTTTCATCAATAGCTGCAATACCTTTCATCGTCATTATTTTAGCAGATACTCGTAGGTCCCGTGATGCACCTTTATACAGAAGCTAGCGCCGGAGATCAACACAGAAACTGTTGGAAAACTTTTCCTTTTAGTTTAAATAAAGGGTGTAACAAGACCCTTAACGAAGCTGAAAGGTACTTGTAGTCTTCGTCATTGCCATTTTTTTTTTTTGTTCTATACCATACCTGAGAATCTTCTAGTTACGGAGATATTGGGGGCCAAAGTTCCAACTTTTTCACAAGTTTTTTTTACAGTAAGATTTTTACTTTAGGCACCTCCACGACTCCCGTACTATTCAGTCCATCCATCAGCACAATTTTTTGAGTGCGTTACATTGAGTCCTAACCTAAGACGCACTATCTTTGCTTCAAGTTACTTAGTTTGATCTACAGAATGCTTGGTTGTTGGCTTCGTGAAGGGTTCGTTTACACCCTGTATAAATCATTAATGCAAAAATCAATAGTTATTCAATTTAGAACTCCATTTTTCTCTCATCATTCACGCCGATCTAGATAATTTTATTGATCAAAACATTTTTATACAAACCGTTTATCCTTTAAAAAAAAAAAAATTTTGTATCCAAAAACAATTTAATCAAAAAATACTGGTCATTAATATCAAATTCGAATTATGAATGAGCGAACAGTTTAAAAAACTCAGAAGATACTACAGCAATGCCGGGTACAGATTGATGAAGCGTAACATGTAATGTGACACGAGTTGAAACAATTTCGCCTAGTTGTCTTGTTACATTTCATGTTACGGCATTATAATTAAGCCTATCGTCCGCTGCCTGCGACAATGCTAGCTTGAGTTTCTAGCGCCCACTTCTGGCACATAGCGGGACCACTACTGGTTCTTCAACGTAAAAGTATAGTAATCTAATAGTGTATAGTAGGTATGTGCGTATTCATAATGTGTTAGCGTAGATATTTTTTTGTAGTGCTGGTGTGGTGTGGTGTGGTGTGGTGTGGTGGTGTGGTGTGTTTAGGAATCGTGTAGTACAGATTTATACAAGTTGTGAAATAAGAAACGCAAGACCTTCCGTGAGGTCTCTCGGACCGTGAACTTTTGTTCTACGAGATCTTGAAATTTGCAAAAAAAAAAATAGACTTTCAATAGGAACTGACGCGATTAGCTGCTCAACATGTAGGTATGGTAAGAGTAAGAAAAATGTTCTGAATTCCTTTACGACATAGAACAAAAGTTGTTTAGTTCCATGGTCTGAGACACCACACGAGCGGTCTTGCGAATCTTTTTTTAAAACCTGTGTGAAATGATGTGTAAAAATTGACGTAATGTTATTTTGAGAATTGCACAATGTGAGCTCTTCACTTCTGGTACTTAACGTTTTTTTTTACAGTACTGGTGTTAGTTGGTCCACCTAGTCAATTATCATGGTTTAGTACTTTAATAATATGTAAGTGACTCCCTCGTTGGTGTAGTGGTCGCAAGCGCGACTGCTGGGCACGAGATCCTGGGTTTAATTCCCGGGTCGGGCAAAATTTTATTGGGTTTTTATTTCAGGAATTTATCAATGTAGCCACGGAGTCTGGATTTTTGCCCGGTTAATGCCAATAGGGTCGCCCCCTATTATATGGGACTTAAACATAACTGGTAAAACTACTGATGTACTGTTAGGTACACCTCTGCCTAACCATTCGGGAATTACAGGCTTAATGTTATGTTATCCTTTTATGTGGACTCCTGCCAACAACTTCTAGCATTTAATTGTAGTTGAATCACGATATAAAAATAAAATTACACACCCTAGTATTATTACAAAAACCTAGTCTAAAATTAAACTTTGCTGGGTACTCACTCGTTCAAATATATTTTTATCTTTACTAGACCCGTGAGGGATTATGGGATTATAAATAAAAATAACTTTCCAAATACTTTTAAAAAGTTAGTATTAAATTCTACAAAGGGGACTATGTAAATACTTACTGACAATGAAAATATAACGTAATATTTTTCAGCGAAACAGAACAAAAAAGAGCAAAAATATACACACTTTTTGTTTTTAGCTAGAAACTAAAATATAACTGGCCAAAATATGTAAATGTTTAACTTTATACGGCCTTTGTGAAAGTCGTGTGTAAAACAGTGAAAGTTAGACAAAAAGGGAACGCAAACATCAAGGCATCTTATATTCAACACACACGTAGTTTTGAGCATTATTTGGATAGAGGATGTGATATGGCTACTTCGCATTTTTTTCTCCTGAAGAGCCAAAGAGTACTCGCAAATAAAACCAAAGCTTTATAGAGTATCAGGTTAATATTAGGCCCGCGGCTTTGACCGCGTGGAGTTCGGTAATTGTCCCACGGAATCATACCACCGGGATTAAAATTAACATAGGTGTTAAACCAGGTTATAAAGTATCTGTGTGCTAAACTTCACCCATATCCGTTCAGTAGTTTTTGCCCAAAAGAGCAACAAACATCCATCCATCCTCACAAATATGTATATTTGTAACTGTACATTTTTTTGAAAATCTGTGGCTGGTGAACAAAATTTCACGAAAAATCATGGAGAATCTCCAAGACCATTTTCGTGTAGCTGGTTCCCCTTACTGCCCCATTGAACGTACCCACCCTGTATACTACGACTTCACGTTCCCATGTAATGTTTCCCTGATAGTGCCAAAAGAATACGCACTCACGTGAGCGAAGCCGCGGGCACAGCTAGTTTATAATATGAGTAGGAAGTAGGAAAGTATGATTTTTGCAATTGTAGTGCAAAACTAAAATGGTACTGATATAAACAAATTCACCTAATTTTTGCAAGCTTTTATTAAATAATCTGGTACAGTCAGTGTCTACTACTTCATATATACCACATGTAACAGAAAGGGTATGTACGGATCATCAAACTGAACAACTTTCTCTATGGGACCACCATCGTAATCGTAAAAAAATAATCAGCTGTCCCATACATTTGGTTCAAGTAGGTATTGAAATTTTGTATGGGGCAGTTGATTACATTTTTGTGATTACGATGGTGGTCCATAGAGAAAGTTGTTCAGTTTAATGGTCCGTACCACAGTCCTTCATATAACTATACCCTTTCTGTTACACGCTGTATAATGTTCCCCTCATCGATTTTGTTACATTGGTGGTAGATTATCAGTAATTTTAATTACAAACTGCATTTGTAAAATAGCTGATATGCTTGAGATTATGTTGTTTTGGAGAAAAGGTGATAAACACGAAGTACACGAACGTAGGTGATGCGATTATCGACTTGACTTCGGACATTGTGACGCAAGTCGTGTCAAAATTGTTTGCAGAGCAGTCACTGTCACAACACGCGTGCCGCAAGCCGTCAGACCTGTGGCTAACAAGTAAAACGGCCCACTCATTTGGGTCATCCCCAATTCGTCACAAAACGACGCATAAAATACAAGCTGATGTTTAAAAATAACCACTTTAAAGCCTCTCTCCATCATTCACAAATAACCGAGATCATTTATTCAACCCACACATGGCGTAGGGTTCTCTACCTTTATACGGAATGGTCCTATGCGGGATGAACAGTAAATTGCAAATCGATGTTAGGAGTTAAATGCATTAATCTTACCTGTGAGAGTGGACGAGAGGGAAAAACGCTAGGCAAAGGTGAGGAGGTATGTGATTGATTAATGTTTTATTTATTAAAAGGTGTTTGGCCAATTAATTACTGCTGTGGGTAGTATTGATTTATTGTGTACCTTTTTAAAAGGTAATAAAACAATGGGCATCTTATACAGTATGGCAGTCTTTGTCAACCTGTGGGTCGCGACCCCCCAGGGGGTCGCGATGCCTCTATAGGACGGTCGCAAGGGGTGGGGAAAACTATCAGTAAAAAAAAGAAAAAGCTTGAAAAAATAGATTTAATAAGAAAATGTTAACTAAAGGATGTAAACATTTGTATGTTCATACAAATTAACAAAATAAAAATCTATGAGTACTCATCCATCTTAATGCGAAGGTTGCACTTGATTTTTCGCTATCTAATTTATCTCATCAGCATAAAAATGTTGTATGGATTGAATATTTGTAAAATACCTAATAAAACCCATGAAAAAAAAAAGCGAAGGGTCAAGGGTCGCGAAATATTTTTCCGTACTATAGGGGTCGTGTCATGAAAAAGGTTGAAAAACACTGCAGTAAGGGATTTTAATTTCGCTAATTGGCAAACTAAGTCCTTTCAATCGTCACATTGCTTTCAATATGACAATTGTGTAAACAAGCAATTTAAGATAATAGTCAATTTACTGATCATTTCATTTCCCAGATTTTAGATTACAAAGTAAGCAACGCATTACATCCTACAAATATAATAAATGCGAAAGTTTGTTAGGATGGATGGATGTTTGTAACTGTTTCACGCAAAAACTACTGAACGGATTTGAATGAAATTTATCACACAGATAGTTTATAACGTAGATTAACACATAGGATCATGATTGAATCAATTCATTTATGTTAAGATTTTTTAATTGACGTTTATTCAATGAAAAAATTAATAATAATTCAGAACTTCATCACTGATTTGACATTGACTGATTGGAGTTGGGCAGGACACCTAGCAAGGCGCGGTGATGACAGGTGGAGTTAAACTGTGACCGAATAACGTCCAAGGACTGGAAAGAGATGGGGTGGTCGTCCGGCGGCGAGATGGGCAGACGACATTGTGGCCAACGCGGAAAAATCTTGGATGAGGCTGGCACATGAACGTGGAGCTTGCCAAAGAGAGGAGGTGAATTCGGGCTATGGATGATGATGACTGTTTGACATTAAATTATGTAATCTCGAAGGCAAGGAAATATTTTGTTATTACGATAGAAAAAAAACACGTTTCATATTCGGAACTTCTGATCCCACTCTGACCGCGTTTCCTTAACCCATAAATAAATCTAAAATTTTACCACAAAATATTATGTAGGTATGTATGAATTCATCATTTCCATCTTCCGCCTATCTAATATATTCATACGGAACCCGTTTTCACAACAAACTGACAACCCTATTGAACGTTTTCATGCGTAAATCATGTGTAGGGATTTAGTTTTAATAAATTTTATTTTGTATTAAGCTCGTGGCTAAATAATAACAGCAGCTCGGATCGGTCTTCAGGTTAAGCCGCGCTTGCCTAGGTTGGTCTGTGGATGGGTGACCACCGATTACATAACGAGTTTCCTCCGTGCCTCAGAAAGCATGAAGCCGTTGGTCTCGGCTGTCAACAGTAGATCTTTGACAGTCGTTAGATAGTCAGAGGCCCGAAACAACCGGTTCTACCAACGGGTATTGTAATACCCAGAAATCAGAGTTGCGGGTGTTGGGTTCGATTTTGAGACCTATGACTTGGCAGTCCGACAAACCACCGGTAGACTATCACTGCTTAAAGGAATAAAAGGAGTGATGGTGAGTTAGGTATGTGATTTTGTATAATTAAAGAAAGTGGCTCCTTACCTCGTCTGCCTCGTTGGTCTAGTGCTCGCAAGCGCAACTGCTAAGCTAGCTGGTCCAGGGTTCAATTACAGGAATTGGCAGTGTTATTGGATTTTTCCATCAGGAATTTATCAAAAGCAGCCACAGAGTCTAGAGTTGTGCCCGGATGATGGCAATATAGGCTCGCTGGCTATTAGATGGTACTGAAATGTATTGAGCGAAATGTGTGTGTACTTGTTAGGTACACGTCTGCTGAACCCTTCGAGGTTTACAAGGCGCAATGTTAAAGAAGCGATAGCTTTAGTATTAATTTTCATGAAAAGTGCAGAAGCATGAAAAGTGATTACAACACCTTGAGAACAACTCATAGCAAATAATTTGAATAGAGAGGCCAGTTTTTTCAATCTTTAACATGCGGCCGAACTTCTTCCTTCTTTTATTTATTTACCGTAATCTATCTTTTATCTCTAGTACCTTAAGATTGGTAAAAAGTCGAGCCTGTGTCAACCAATTTGACAAGCCAGCAAAGAAAAATAAATACTTGCCTGCCAGTCTCAGCCACTGTGACCTTAACACCACCAATGGCCATTACCGGCGGTTATTAAACGTGAAGAGTCTTATGAACATTTCATTTATGGAGATAGAAAATTATTCAATATTGGAGTGTCCCGATAAAATGGCTCTGAATTGTATTTGAACAAGCGAATCGCCCTTTCTTCGCATGGTATTAAAAGACTTGACAAAATTTTGAGATTTCTTCATTGGATGTTAAAATTAATAGATACTCGTACATACTAACTGACTGACTAGTTAGTCTAGTGGTCCCAAGCGTGACTGCTGAGTAAGCGCTCCTGTATTCGATTCCCGGGTCGGGAAAAGTGTTATAGAGTTGTTCCATCAGGAATTACTTAGTAGCGCCCGCGGGCTCTGGATATGTGCCCGGATGATGCCAATAGGCTCACCCCCTATTACATGTGACTTAAAGCGTAACCGGCGAAATGTGGGTGTACTATTACGTACATCTCTGCCTAACCCTTCGGGGATTACAGGCGTGCTGTTATATTTATGTTAAACTAACTGTAGTACAGAGTGTAGCACATCAAGCTACTCCAAAAGAATTGTCAAATTTTCCCAATCGACCTTAAACCTAATGCTTTAGCGATAAAGTTGAAAACTAAATTAAAATTAAAGAAATTTGACAGATTGTAGTAGATTGATGTGCTGGCGTCTGGTCACATAAACTTTATGAAATAATTTATCTAAATGTTGGTGGAAACTGCGTCACGGAAAAACTCGAAAATCGACTTTAAATATAATATAGAAGCAGTAATTTGTCTTCCATTCGATAATTTTAACGAGACATTTCTGATAGCAACGTGTTATTTTACTGCGGAATTGATTTATTGTTAAAGTAATTATTCCTTGGTAGATTCCAATTAGAGAATTATTGTTTCGTTTGGAAAATGGTTCTAAAACCAAACTACACAGTCGAAAGTCGTTAGTGGTTGTCGCAAAACCCTAAGGTCTGAGAGCCAGAGGTATCGTGTTATAATAACTGGTCAGAAATGCGGTCACTCCATGTCAAATGTGGAGGTTAGATAGGCTGAATATCAGTATTTTAAATGGACCGACTGCTCCATGTAAAATACTGATATTCAGTTGCATCTTGTTAGACTGGAAGACGCCGCCAACATGTTGGGAAAAGGGTAGTCAGGTGATGATGGGATTGTAATCAGTGAATGCCTGATATAATGCTTTTAAAACCCTTACCCACAGCACTTTGCAACTTATGCCTTAACAAATAAAAATTAAATTTGACCTACATAGTAGGTAGGTAAAATACCTAAAGTGTAAGTCTAACAGGCTCGCGTGTATCTAATGTTGACGCGTGATATGAATCCACATCAGTTAATCACTAATCACGGACACGAATGTTAAAGTGAGAACGGCCGGTTGCCCCGAACTTTAACCCTAGTAAGACTAATCCACTCTTTCCGTAGGTCTAGTGGTCGCAAGCGCGACTGCTGAGCATTGAGGTCT
This sequence comes from Eugnorisma glareosa, assembly GCA_947578425.1. NCBI lineage: Eukaryota > Metazoa > Arthropoda > Insecta > Lepidoptera > Noctuidae > Eugnorisma > Eugnorisma glareosa. The sequence goes on from OX387979.1 coordinate 17,059,502, forward strand.
TAGATTCGATTATCAGGTCGGGCAAAATGTAGTTTTAGGGTTTTTCCATCAAGAATTTATCAGTGGCAACCACTGAGTCTGGATTTATGTCCAGTTGCTGCCAATAGACTCGCCCTCAATTACATGGTTAGTTAAACAAAACTGGCGAAATGTGGGTGTATTAATTAGTACACCTTTGCTTAACCCGTCTGAGGGTAACCTCAAAGTAAGGGTAAGGGTAAGCTAGAACCACGGTTAAAGTAAAAGCAATTTTTAGCTGTAAGTCTCTGTGCCTGAAAGCTAATGGGTATTCCATTAGCTTTTAAGCACATTGCGAGCTGTTCACGTTACTCATTGCTTTTAGCATCATACACTGAAATATTTTTTATGGCGTTAAAAAAAAGGATATTTATAATTTATGGCGTTATATAAAAGAAAAAGTATGATGAAGTCAAGGGCTCGGCCCAGTTTGTAAAAAAGTGGGAACTAAACAATGTATGTTTTGAAAAAAATTGGGAATGAATTTCTCTTAGAGATGTGAAAATACTTTATACCTTATTTACCTAGTTACATAATGTTTTTTTTTTTGAGTTTCCTGTTTTTTATTCGGAAGAACTAACAATTATCACTACATAGTATAAAACAAAGTCGCTTCCCGCTGTGTGTAGCATACATAGGGATGTATGCTTAGATCTTTAAAACTAAGCAACGGATTTTGATGCGGTTTTTTTAATAGATAGAGTGATTCAAGAGGAAGGTTTATATGTATGACATTACACCCGTCCGAAGCCAGGGCGGGTCGCTAGTCCAAAATAAATATCAAACACCACTGCTGTTTAATAAAACCTAAATAAATCAATTACTTAACCTAACCGCAGTCAATAACTCGGTGCAACCAGGCGCACGAAGTTCAATCGACTCGAGTGGCATGCGAACCCCTTGATTAGCTGTCAATACGATAATGAGTCCCTAATCACTGGCAATGTGCTGCTAAATGATTGGATACATGCTTCATCGATTTGAGGGATATCTTTTGAGTTGCGTTCTTTGGATTTGATAATGTGGTTTTGCTTTTTTACTCGTGTAATCTATACAAATAAATAAAATAAATGTGTATTTTTGTAATTTCAAACTAAAAGCTTTTTACTGAATGCATATGAAAGTACCAGTTAACGGCACTTAAAAAAAATTTGTCCGTCTGTTTGTTCCAGCTAATCTCCGAAACGGCTGTACCAATTTTGATGGGACTTTTACTGGCAGATAACTAATGTCATAAGGCGTAACATAGGCTACTTTTATTTTAGAAAAAATAATTAGGGTTCCGTACGAAAAAATTAAAACCCTTGAAATCCGATTCAAATCGGGAAGTGATCACGCGAACGAAGGTCGCGGACGACAGCTAGTCAAGAATGAAGGTTAGGTGGAAATTAACGATATAGTACACCCACATGTCGCCATTTATGATGAATTTCAATATAATATGGGACGACTCGTCCCATATTATATTATATTGTTAACTTCTTATTTGTTGTATTGTTTCAATGGACTTGTAAACTTTTCAAACTTATGTGCAAAGGAACATATTGTCAACTTATAAATCCTTCGTTCAATTTAATAAACGGAAAAAAAATACACACTAAACACATACACATACATCACGCATTTAATCCCCGAAAGGTAATGTAGACGTGTACCTAATAATACCTACTCATTTTGCCTGTTATGTTTAAGTCCCCTTTAGTAGGGGGCGAGCCTATTGCCAGCAATCGGACACAAATCCAGACTCCATGACTGCTACTGAGAAATTCCTGATGGAAAAACCCGTAAACACTTTGCCCGACCCGGTATTCGAACCCAGAATAGAAAATAATACTTCACAAAAAACAGAACTAATCCCACCAAATAGAAAGTCTTCCTAGAATTTATGATTGATTGTCAGAACAATGTTTTTCTTTGAGTCAAAATATACAATACATACATCTGAAACGTTGACATACAGTATTGATATCCCTGTAATGTATAGTTTACCTATATTTACATCAAAATAAGGACACGTACACGTTCACAAATTCCTTTGTTTGTTGTTTCGAATAATAATCAAATAACGGAAAGTTTTCTTAGTTTTATTTTTGTACAAAATCAATGGGTAATTGTATCCTAATCGTCCTAGTATGAAGGTTAATTCGTCCAAGTTAAATGTCAGGTTCAGTTAATGTCAGGTCGTCAATAAATAATTTATTGAGCATATTTTATTCGATTCTTTATCACCCGACTGTGGCGAAGCCCAAAAGGAAGGTTATGTGTTTGAGCTGATGTATGTATGTCCGTTTCTATGTTCCCTTGTAACTCAAAGAGATGAACCAATTTGAATAAATTATACGTCATTAGATTCGTCTTGGTAGCGCGAGTGTTTCCGATTACATTAAAATGTTTGAAAGTAATGCAAAATGACAAATCCTGATAAAAGTAAAAAATATCGAATAATTAAAAGTTAAATCGTCTGCGAAATCTTTCACATCATAGAATAAAAAGCTGGACATAAAAACTGTTTATTAAAAAAAACTTTTATTTATTGAAAATGTGTGCTTATTTTTGGCTTTTTAGTATTTTTTAGTTTTTTGAGAATTATTTCATGGAGACCTTGCGTAGGCTGGGGCGGTTCAAACCGCTTATGAAACACCAAATCGTAGGTTATCATATAAGTAAAACTCATAAAAGAAAACATTCCACATAGGGTGACACAATGGGCGGTCTTATCGCTAAACCCATCTTTTCAAGACAACCTTTGGATGGATTACAAGAAGAGGCAGAGACAATACTGCAGAGTCAAGTCAGAGAAATGTAGTTACACAAACTTAAATGCGCAAATCCACTGCAGCGCATGCTATGCACGGGCACGCGGTGCATTTTAGCTGCGTGGATTCATTTGTTTGACCACGTGGGTCTACGTTTCCACTGCAGTACACACTACACACCCACAACTATGTAGGTACTACTGTAGCGTGCGTGGCCCACCGCGATGCACGGAGAGGCTATGCACATGTTTTTAACTCAAAACTGTGAAATGACTGAAACTGAAAACTGAAATACAATAGTCGTGGGTTAATATTCGTGTATAGTGTGTGCCGCATGCGTAACGTTGACAGCGTTGTGCTATGTGAGCGCCTTATTCGAGCACGCCACGCATGTACAAATGATGCATAGCGTGTCCGTATTTTGCAGTGGACACAATCACACATATTTTCTTGCAAAGCGAAGCTTAACACACGTGCGTGGCCTATCCGTGCGCCGCGGTAGGTATGCACCTTTAAGTAAAAGAAAACAGAGTCTATGGACATTTTTCAAGTGTGTATTCATCAAAATCGATAAGAATTAGACCACAAATATGCTTTTATTTGGTGATACTTACTCGTACATTTGATTGCATTAGAAACTCTCGCTAATCGCTCTTCACACGTCTCAAGTGGCTTGTTTAACTTGTTGAATGGCTATCAAATACAGTGACGTGATTGGTTGAATTCGATACTGCAGAACAAAGGGCTTTCAGAAAAAAAAGAACTATGTGCTTTCAAGTGATCAGATAAAGGTACAATTTCGAAGACGACCGCGACCACAAACCGCACTAGTAAAGCTATCTAAATGACAGATTGTAGCGACACTGCTTTGTTTGTAACTTATTTTCGTGATCCTGTTTTTTTTAAAGCTTGGACCCCACTGCTATAACCCGACTGCGTAAAAAATAATTAATAATAACTAACTAATAACTTTAAATAAAAACTGAAAAGAAAAAAACAAGTTCAGTCCAGAAGTGTAGAAAGCAATTTAATTACTACAACATTAAAATATTTTTTTTTTTTTTTTCGTTTTCGTCACGTATCTGTTGTGACATCACTATTTACTATGTAATTAGTCTGTACACCACTATTGATTGTCGATGGTTGTACATATTTCCGGTAGGTCACTCCGGTCACTGCCATGTCTGATCCTGTCTGGGATATAGCTGTGTCTGTATTATTATAATGTGTCTCCTATAAATAAATTAAGTGTACCTCACGGTATCTTTCATTCAACTAACCAACATAATACTATCTAAGAACACTTGGGTTACCAAGACAAATCTAACAATAAGTTTATTAAATAAATCCGTGCAGCGGTTTGGAAGCTAGGAGTAATAAAGAATATTACATGCATACATACAAGATACGCTCGAAAAACATAACCCTTTCTTGGCAGTCGGGTAAAAATGGCCAGACACCAGCAGTACCCGACCATTATACAAGCGAGCACAACATATACGCAATCAGACGAGCGATGTCAAGGAATTGACTACTCAATTTCACTGGTTCTGTTTGAGTTAGCTTGCGTCATCCCGCTGCCGGTCAAAAGCCCCATTTAGTAATGCTGTATTTTTTTGGTTCATTTAATGAGTAGACATTTAATGAGTACTAGGTTTTGAATAACTAGCGTCTACAAAAAATTTCGAAGTAAAATTACCGCAGTTTGGTTTGACCTTACGACCTAAGCCTCATTAATTTAGTTACATCAATATTCCACATTGTGAATTGGATGGTATCTCTGGGGATCATTAGGAGGCTGGTTTTAAATCAGAAAGAACTGAATCCGATTCAAATTGTGTTTTGAACTGACTTGAATTCGAGAACTTAAACAAATAGAAATGCCACACATTATTCGAGTTTAGTTACTTCTCATAAGGTTTATGTTTATTGTTTACTGTAAAAGTACATAAGGAGTAGTAGTGCGCTATGCTGATACTTCGACCACACGTCATTCGTAACAAAACCAGAATTATAATCTAGCTAGGTTTCAACGGTAACTCCGTACTACGCTTGGTCAGCTCTAGATCAAAGTGTCTCCACAGCCGTGGTTGACTTGCGCTTCACTTATCGCATTTTCAATAGATAGAACTAACACTCCGCTTATGATGAAATAGCACTAGATGTGCCGAGAATCAAAATAACATACATTTTTGAAACAGTTGTAAATCGTGATCTTTTTTTTTGCGATGACGAGTCGGAACAGTGACGAGTCAGTAAATCTGTCGATCTACCATAATTATGCTAACTGTGGGCGGGTTGACAATCAAATATTTGTCAATAAACTGATATTCCCTGCCCTTTAAAAAACGTCAAAGTAAAGTATCTATTTATCATTTATCAGGCGTAATAATCACGGTCAATAATTCACAAAAAAACCTCGACATGTCATTATTAACCTTTAAATACTTCCATGAATTTGATAAATGAGGTGTTGTCCGATTAATATCAGACACGAAACTGGACTTTTTTTACAGGTTACCGTGTATTTAGCTACGCCAACATACCAATAATTTCACATAATTACTTCCAGGTATAATAACAACACGCTATCATAGAGTAGATCAAGTACAGAAGGGCGACTTTGTAAAATGAGTGAAAATGCGTGCACACATAGATGGCCCTCGTTGGTCTAGCGGTAGCAAGCGATTTTTCTGAAAATGAGCTCCTGTAGCCAAATCCCAGCAGTAGCAGTGTCACTGGGTTTTTCCATCAATAATATTTCAGTATAGGTACCACAGGGTCTCCATTATTATACAATGTGTAACAGAATAAACGCACAACCTCTTACGGGGTCATTGTACTCATAATTATGAATAACTTTCACTATGGGACCAACACTGAAATCGCGAAAAAAAAGTCGACTGCCCTATACATTTCTGTGCGCATAATTCGACAAAATGTACTGAACAGCTGTTTTTTTTTTCGCGATTTCGGGATTGGTCCCACATTGAAAAAATGTTCATAATGATGAGTACAATGACCCCTTAAGAGGTTGTGCGTTTATTCTGTTACACATTGTATAAATCTTAACCATAACTATAATGTATGGAGCGGACTTTCTGTTCTACTTTTGGATGCTATTTTGTTTACGAGCCATACTAGTGCGAACATAGAGACTACGCACTTTTGTGACCACCGGGCTTTAACGTTTAATCATAGATAATAAGCAACTATCAATGATTATAAACGGCTGATGTCAAACCGGGCTGCTTTGACAGATATTTCGGTACATTATACGTATAAAATAACACAAACAACAACAACAAATACATTATTTCGTGAAAATCCGTTACGCTCTCTGGCCGGCCAACCTGGGCCCAGAGATTTACAGATTGGCCACTGGCAGTTCCTGTCCAGGAGGAAGACGTTCTGCTGGATTGATGAAGTGAGGAGGGGAGGGATGTCTATTCCTCCACAGTCCACATCTTTTATCTGACGCTTTGTCTTCTGAGGAAATCGTATTCTAATTCTATCGTATTCGAGTTTTAATAATCGATTTTGTTTAAAAAGAACAGTCATCCAACAACAGATGATAGTGTTTCATACTTACGCAGTCGTTCATATGCAAATCCAGGGTTATCCAGACATTAAGGTATTTAAATACAATGCCTCACTTGAGTAATATACTTATTTTTCTAAGAATAAGTCTGTTTGTGTCTAGACTTATTGGCATTTCAGTCTATGTGGGCGGCTGAAATAGGATTAGTTTAGTTTGGATAATAAAATGACTTTGTTTCGTTACCCTTTGTGACTTCGCGATGTGGTCGCTTTGTCATTTTAAACAAAGTGAGATTAAATATTAAATCACTGAACATGTTTTCTTTTTTAAATAAAATGTTTCAAGAGGCAAAAAAAAACAAAACACCGAGAGAGTTAGAAAGGAATGGAGGAATTTGCCCAGCAGTGGGATAGAATAGGTATATAAAAAAAATGTTTCAGTGTATTTTAATTTAATGGTTTAATTTTGCATAGTAAACAAAAGCACGGAAATAAAATAATTAGCATTATATTTGTACAAAGTAAGTTTTTTTTCGTTAAAATTAGTTACTAAACAGTACTTCACACCCGAAGTCCGAGTCGCTTCATTGATAAATGATAACTGATGTTTATTAAGCAAATATATATTTTTTTAAACTATATAGGGCCGGTGTTTCGTACCTGACTACTCTGAGAAGAAACAGCCGAAGCAAACTCAGAGGTCATAGTCTCTTTAAAGTCCAGACATAATATTGGTCACTCACATGAGGACTATGCAGATTAGTGTCTGAGAATCTGATGGTCTCTTGAAGAAAGAACCACACAGAATTGAGTGGATCTGTCCCGTCAATGCAAGCATTTGGGGTTTTTTTTAAATTTATTAGAGGATTTTGTAATCATCCAATAAAAGAAGAATAATACTACTACACATAAACTGTGATTGTCTTTTATTTTGAGCTCCCAATATTTCGACGCAGTTGCAAGCGCCATGATCGCGGATTGAACAGTTTATGTATAGTTGTAAACTGTGAAAGTTTAAAACTGTGTTCGAATAATACTACTACTTAAAGTTTTCAGTATTAGTTTAATACAAAGAGGTAGTAAACCGCATGGAGTTTTAATAAGCAAAAGTTTTGTGATCACATAAAATAACACAACACCTATTTTCCAAGGTAAACGTGTACAGAGAAGATGGTAAAAGAAATGAGAGGCCTATAACCAGCAGTGGGTGAATTCAGGCTGTAGGTGATGGTGATGATGATGAAAAGTGTACAATTTTCAAACACAACAGTTCAGTGTCAGTTTTCTTTTGAAAACTGAAGTGGTGTGTAGTACCAATAGTACCCCCATTTTGCCATATACAGGGTGTAACAGGACACTTCACGAATCCGTCAACCAAGCATTATGTACATCAAACTAAGTAACTTTACGCAAAAATTATTTCTGGGAAACGACTTTTTTTTTTTGTGAAAAATCACCTTTTACGGTAGGACTCAATGTAATGCACTCAAAACATTGTGCTGATGGATGGATTAAATAGTACGGGGGTCGTGAAGGTGTTTAAAGTAAAAATCTTACATTAAAAATAGGCATTTAAAAAAAAAAAAATGAAAATGTTGTAACTTTTGGGGGTCAAAGTTACAACATTTTCACTTTTTTTTTGAAATGCCTATATCTCCGTAACTAGAAGATTCCCGGGTATGGTCTAGAAGAAAAAAATTATCGCAATGACGGGGAAAACAAGTGCCTTTCGGCTTCGTTAAGGGTCTTGTTACACCGTTTATGTTTAATTCCCATGGAACAGGAGGCAACCCAAGTGCCATCAACTGGACAAAATGCAGACTCCTTGTTACTACCGAAAATTCTCAATGGAAAAATATATTAACACAACCAACTTAGGACTTGAACCCAGGAGCTCCTCAGCATTAGTCCTAGGGGCCACTAGACCAATGGGGTAGTTGTGTTCAACCCAGATTTATAACTCGAGAATATTTATCCTGAATCTCAAGTTTCCTCAGTTCCCAGTCGCAAGATTAAACATCCATTGACTACTTTGAAGTCGTTCGACAGTAAATTGTCAACTGAAAGCCTTATACAGTTAGTTGAGAACAGTCTTGCTTGTAGATCACAGCCCATAGGCATTACATGGGGTTTAATGGGAGATTGCAAGGCGTATTTACGACGGTTTCCTGGTTTAATGGCTGGTGTGATGAGCGAGGCATGTGGGTCCCAGCTGCACTTCCCGGAGTTATGACTTGGATGGGAAATTGTTTTCCGTAAACGGAAACGTCCCATGACTCTATAAATTCCCTTTTTGAAATATGGCTGCTTCCATGTTGTGTTCCATTTTTTATATTTTATGTGTAACTATTTGTTAGAGATTTATAAATAAATACGTTTGTTTTGTAATGAGACGTTAGAGTCTGGCACATGCATTTATAATTTTGAATTAATATTTTCTTTACATAGTATAAAACAAAGTCGCTCCCGCTGTTTGTACGCTTAGATCTTTTAATGTACGCAACGGATTTTAATCCAGTTTTCAGCAATAGATAGAGTAATTCAAGTGGCAGGTTTATATGTATATGTGTATCTACATAGCACCCGTGCGAAGCCGGGGCGGGTCGCTATATCGCAATACCAGGCATTGAACGCAAGAAAGAGCACCTTGGACAAAATAAATAATTAACACTGAAACTAAATAATAATAATACTCTTTCGGCATACTGAAATGGACTCAAACAGAACTAGACTCCCTGGATAGGAAGGTCCGTACGTTGTTGACGGCATATCGAAAGCATCACCCACGTTCTTCGGTTATGAGACTGTATATCCCGCGAAAGTGTGGGGGTCGAGGCTTTTTAAACGCTAAGACTCTCCACAATCGCGAGATATGCAGTCTCAGGGAATATTTCCTAGAAGCCGACGTGGTGATGCATCGAGATGTGGTCGCGGTGGACAAGGGCCTCACCCCGGTCTCCTTGGCTAAAGAGAACTGGCGCAAACCTGTAGTGCTTGACACTAACGACCGCAGGGAGGTATGGCAGAGTAAGGAGCTTCACGGACGCTTTTCCGGGCCCTGCACGGGCCCGATGTAGACCTGTCAGCGTCCGTAGCCTGGCTACGTTCCGGGGACCTCTTCGGAGAAACCGAGGGTTTTGTCTGTGCAATTATGGATGAAGTTATGATGACGAATAACTACCGGAGATTTATTGTGAAGGACGGCACGGTTGACATATGTCGGGCATGCCACCGTCCAGGTGAATCAATCCGTCACATTATCTCTGGGTGTTCTCGTTTGGCTAACGGAGAGTACTTGCATAGACACAACCTTGTAGGCAGGATTATCCATCAGCAACTTGCTCTAAAATACAGACTTGTGGAATCGGAAGTGCCGTACTATAGGTATGTGCCCGACCCAGTTCTCGAAAATGGCAATATCACATTGTACTGGGATCAATCCATCATCACTGACAGGACTATTTTAGCCAATAAGTCTGATATAGTGGTGGTGGATCGATCAGAGCGGCGCGCAATGATTGTTGACATAACGGTTCCGCATGATGAGAACCTCGTGAAAGCCGAGAAAGATAAGCAAATAAAATATCTTGACTTGGCTCGCGAGGTTGTCGACATGTGGGATGTGGACTCAGCGATCATTGTGCCGATAGTCGTATCAGCCCATGGCTTAATTGCTAAGAGCCTCGATGAATACCTGAGGAGGCTCAGAAAGCAGTACTCCTAGACACGGCTCGTATTGTTAGGAGGTTTCTCTCTCTGGAGCCCTGACCACCGGTAGCTTGGATCCTGTTCCCGATACCGGCGGGCAACAATTTTTTATATTTTTAAATGGTTTTTTTTTTTTTTCTAAGGAATATTTAAATGTAATTAGTTTGTAAAAAGAATAAAGGAAATAATAATAATAAACATTTATTTTCTCTTCCACAAAGGCGCCTTAAAAATATGAAGACACACTACATCTGATAAATCCTTTGTGGGAGACTGGTATCTGCACTAGGAAAAACCTGTCACACAGATTACCAGCCCCCCCCCCCCCAAAAACAGTGATTGTATATTAAATCTTAAATTAATGATATCGAATTATACCTTTGGTAGAAGAACACAGTAAACAAAAATAAAAGGGAATAAACAAAAAATTAAAAAAGCTACATTAAAATTATTATTAAAAACGTACTTGTGAAGTATATTATGGTGTAGTGTGGTGTGGTGTGATGTGATGAGATGTGATGTGGTGTGGTGTAGTGAGATACGGTGCGGTTTGCTGTGGTGTGGTGTGGTGTGGTGTGGTGTGGTGTGCTGTGATGTGATGTGGTGTGGTGTGGTGTGGTGTGGTGTGGTGTGGAGTGGTGCGGTGTGGTGTGGTGCAATGTGGTGTATTGTGATGGACTGTGGGTGTTAAATAAACAAGAAAATAAAAAAGAACCGTTTGAAATGAGGTTTTTTTAACGTCAGACTTCATAACTTATCAGCCGATGCCAATAAGTCATACTGATACGTACTTTTTGTACCTATATTGTCTCACCAGCTGGTAGATCTCGACCATAACATTCCACTCTTCTCCCTGTGTGGCTCTCTCCATTCAATCTATCAGTCACGCCAGCGATTTGTAAGGCTCCCTCGGCGACGACGCCCGTCTTCTGGCACATACCGCGTGACGACTCTAGCCCATCGGTCCTGATTCAATCCACAGACATGGCCCATCCTAGCACACTTCAATGTATACTTATCTTTAAATACACCCATACAGCGGGATGACACAGGCTTAACAGTAAGTAAGTAAGTAAGTAATTAGATAGTATCTTTAAAATATTTCATAAAATGAAAGAAAGAAAAAAAAAATTTGTCGCTGGGGCATGAATGCTATCTCATCATCTCATCTGCCTAGCCTTTTCCCAACTATTTTGGGGTCGGCTTCCAGTCTAACCAGATGCAGCTGAATGCCAGTATTTTACATGGAGCGACTGCCTATCTGACCTCCACAACCCAGTTAGTACTGGGTAATACGATACTCTTGGTAAGACTGGTTGTCAGACTTTTTGGGTCACTGACTACCTGTAACGACTGTCAAAGATCTACAATTGACAGCCGGGACCAACGGCTTAACGTGCTTTTCGAGGCACGGAGAAAACTCGGTATGTAATGGGCGGTCACCCATCCACAGACCAACCAAGGTAAGCGCGGCTTAACCTAAAGACCGACCTGAGTGGCTGTTATTATTTTGCCACGAGCTCCTCTCATCAATAAAGTCCAAAATTAATATTCGATACAATTTAAACGCCCGTCAATTATAGCGAGTGACATAATCATAGTGATTAACAGGCGGATTGGTCAGATCGGTAATAGCTGTACGATTAGTGAATGGGTTGATACTGCTAACTATCCGCCTGCTTTAATTAATCCCTTAATACTATTATTTCATTAAATCGGCCGTTGCATTGAAATATGTATACAGCGTGAAACAAGACCCTTCACGAAGCCCTTAACCAAGCATTATGTACATCAAACTAAGTAACTTTACGGAAAAATTATTGCTGGGAAACGACTTTTTTTTGGGGTGAAAAATCACTTTTTACGGTAGGACGCAATGTAACGGAATCAAAACATTGTGCTGATGCATGGATTGAATTGTACGGGGGTCGTGGAGATGTTTAAAGTAAAAATCTTACATTAAAAACATGTATTTAAAAAAAAAACCTGTGTGCAACAAAAAAAATATCGCAATGAAGGGGAGAACAAGTACCTTTCGGCTTCGTTAAAGGTCTTGTTACACCCTTTATATTAAATGATAATTTATACATGTTACCGGTAATGTGTTTATAATTCCGAGCCTACTTAGGAAATGTGTAAAATAATGTTACAAAGATTCATTCTTTAATACACACATTTCCTGTGAAATGTACGTATTTTCTAGGAATTGTATGGAATTAATAGGAAATGTATGAAAACTAATGTACTATGTGAATAAATAAAACACGAATAAAATCAACGTCAAGGTAAATATCAATATGTTGTAATAAGGCGTAGTCGGCATAAACCCGTTACTCTCCTCGAGCTCCTATTTCTGTCTGCAGGGTTTAAAGTACCTAATCTAACACGAAGGGGATGGCGGGATCTTAGTTTTGTGTGTGTTCTGTATAGCAATGCCTAACCATTGGGCAAGGTAAAAACCAGCGCTTGGGTCACGGTAAGCGTCAACAAACTTTTGGAAATTTCCAGGAAAGGCTGTGAGCACTTGGACCTCACACCTCGAGATTTTCAACCCCAGACGGTTCGAAAATCGCCGCTTGAGGTTCTCCGCAGCCACCGCGGCATCGCCAGCACAACTCACTAAGCTAGGAAGATGGGTCGTCTTACATGGAAACATAGACATGCCGTCCGGTGTTTTGCCGTCGTTGAGTTCATTGAGTTCTAATAAAGCTGGAACGCCGACGGTGACAAGAGCTCGTCGGATTATGTCATTAAAAGTCGCGTATCGCTAGACGCCACGCACTTCGGTTGCAAGACAGGCCGTGGTGTCCAAGGCTGTTGACAACTTCCCCACAGTTACAGCGATGAGGAGAACAACAAGGGGCTGCTAGGCGTAGAGAAACAGCAAGCTTGAAAGTGGTGTCGTCGAACAAAGTGCCTATGTTCGACGATGGTAGTGCATGAAGCCAACCATGGGCTTGGAAGATTTTTGTATGAAGCCTGGCTGGCCTAAATTCCGCCATTTTTTTAAATTGTCTCGTTTCCGAGATATTACCTATCAAAGTTAAAGTCCATTCACTGATGGCATCTTCAGCAAAATTTGATTTGTATCTGCCACGCATAAAACCTGTATCCTATATGTTTAGGCCGGCCATTAATTTAAACCCCTTTATAAATAATCGTAGCGCGTCTTACTACGTCACCGCTGAGCTACGGCGTAGCAGAATGCTACGATCTCGTAGGCCCTGCGTCATAAGATTGTTATCACGGAAAATATTTCGTCGTAGACATATTGGACGTCCACAATATTATTATGTGTTGAAAGGTGAAACCATAAATGATAAGTGTTCAACGCATAACCAAATATCACGCTTGTAATGGCCGAAGGGTTAGGCAGAGGTACCTAATAGTACCTATTCCCACAATTCACCTATTATGTTTCAAGTCCCATGTAATAGGAGGCGAGCCTATTGTCATCAACTGGGCGCAAATCCAGACTCCGTGGCTGCTACTGAGAAATTCCTGATGGAAAAATCCCAATATCTCTTCGCCCGACCAGGGAATCGAACTCAGGACCTCTTGCTCAGCAAGCGTGCTTGCGACCACTCGACCAACGAGGCAGTCCAACCAACCAATAAAATCGGTTGGTACCAAATTATCAAGCAATAAAACCGTACTCCTCTACTCCTCTCTAACCGTATTAGAAGATGGCAATTAAGTTAAATTCATTAGAAAATGCTCTTACAGTTGATTCTTACAATTTATTGCCACGGCATCGTAGAAGCCGGAAATTATGCCACGGGAGCATACTACCGAGATAAAAATATCCCACATCCAGGTCAAGGGCATTGCTTATCTCTGTGCCAAATTTCATCAATAGCGAATCAACCATTCAGGCGCATATATTATATTAGTATGGATTCTTAAAATCTGTCGTCGAAGCAATATCTACAGCTTGTTATAAAATTTTATTCATTACGTCACACTTCGCAATTGGCTCACGTACAGGATGATCCAATAAGACGTCCTGCTTAATAATATTATCAAGAAAACCGTTTTATACTGATCAGCTCTTAATCTAAAGTCGTAAACTGAGATGGAGTTCAAATTTCAATTGCCTCGAGGTATGAATGAGACAAGCTATCAGAGTAAATCCATTTGTTTCAAGTAGAAAGTATCGGATGAAATAATTAGAAATTCTGTTTTTGTATCAGTACATAGTATAAAACAAAGTCGCTTCCCGTTGTCTGTCCCTATGTATGCTTAGATCTTTAAAACTACGCAACGGATTATGATGCGGTTTTTTTTAATAGATAGAATGATTCAAGAAAAAGGTTTATATGTACAATATTGCACCCGTGCGAAGCCGGGGCGGGTCTCTAGTATAGAATAAAATAGAAATAATTTATTTGCATTGAATGTAGGTACATACTTGAGTTGTTATAGTAGTAATTATTTGTTCCTGGTACATTCCACCATGTGGCATGCAAAAATGTATTCTTATAAACAATTATACAACTTCAATTTAAAAACAACAAACAAAGGAACAACGAAGGAAGGGTTTTTTAAGGGTGAACTAGTCGGACATGTTTCCATAGAACATAGTAATAGGCTCGCCCCTTGCCCACCGGGCACAAATCCAGACTCCGTGGTTGTTACTGAGAAATTCCTCATGTAAAAACCCAATAATAATTTGCCTGACTAGGGAATCGAACCCATGACCTCATGCTCAGCAGTCGCGATTGCGACCGCTAGACCAATAAAGCAGTCGAGGCAGTCTAAAGTATATCTAATTTATACTTTAAAGATCAATCTCTCAATTCGCTGGCACTCCTATAATTCAAATCAGTTGGATGTTGTGATTATCAACAGAGGGTCCTGTTTCGAACAACATTGACTGTTCTATTTATCCCCAGTGATCTTTTAGTGAATTCCAATTTTCCACCTTGCATAATTTACTGATAAAGGACAAGATTAGTTTAGGGTTCCGTAAGACTAAGTGTGTTAAATTTAATAGAAGTTAAAAGTATGCTTGTCTTGTTCAAGAATTCAGATTCCAAAAAAAGTTATAAAAGAAAAAGGTTTCGTTTTCTAAGAACGGATAATCGTTAACCAAATTATTTTATGATTTTTCCTTAAAGGTAAAATACTGTTACTTACAGCGTGTAGTCTCGATTAATATAGGCCTTCATTTACCTGAAATTAAGAAAATTAATGACATTAATTGGGATCTTCTCCTGGCTAATGTTACTCCTGTAATGTTACACGGCTGACATAAAAGTAAATATTAATTAAATTAAATTTTACAAGGCCTGGCAGCTGTATACACGAATTAGAACAGAATTTGATGTACGACATATTTTGTTGTAATGTCATATGTGTAAGGATATTACTATTATTTTTTATTTTGTGTTAGGATATCGATGATAATATCACAATTACCTTCTATTAACCTTATCCGTGAAGAATGATAGCTAGAAAGAAGATTACTACTGAGCTGACGACTAATAGGCAAGTATCTTGTGATGCGGGCAAGTGAATGATGATTAATTTACCTTGGTAAACAGCACGATTAAATAGTACAAAGGTAGTGCGAAAAAATACATCGTGCGGAATTTTCTCATTCCTAGTCCAAACAGACATAGGTTTAGGTATCGTTACGTCGTGAACTAGAAAAATGCTTTATTTGTACGGAACACAACTCCAAAAAAGCCCACGCTTGATCGCATTCGAAACATGCCTTGTATTTGAGTTCCGTTATACGGTAATGGTACGTAAAGTGATTTCCATTCGAGTGATTATTTTAATCACTTACACCGATTTAATTAATGAAAACTTTGTCAGAATTTGTGATAAATTTTAATTTGTTTGCTTAACAGTTTTTTTATTCGTTGATATTTGTTGTTAAAGTAATTGTGGAATTATTTTTCCATAGTTACATACAGATCGAGGAGTATCAAAAAGGTGCTTTTTCTGACACATACAAGGTAAACAGATCCCTCAAGAAGCCATCAACCAAGCATTCTGTACATCTAATTTTGTAACATGACGCAAAAATTATTGCTGGGAAACGACTTTTTTTTGGGGTTATACATCACGTTTTACGGTAGGACTGAATGTAACGCACTCAAAACATTGTGCTGATGGATGGAATGAATAGTACGGGGGTTATGGAGGTGTTTAAAGTAAATCTTACATTTAAATCTTACATTAAAAAAAGTATTAAAAAAAAAACTAACTAATATATTATTATGTATTAAAAAAAACTTGTGAAAATGTTGGAACTTTGACCCCCAATATCTTCGTTACTAGAAGGCTCCCAGGTTTGGTCTAGAACACAAAAAATATATTGCAATAACGGAGAGAACAAGTGCCTTTCGGCTTCGTTAAGGGTCTTGTTAGACTTTTTATAAATAACAACGAACTTAGAAAATTCTCACACAGAATCGCGAGGGCACCGAAATATCAGATGTCGTAGAAAGCTCACGCGTTGTGTGCTTTTTTATCACGTATTTTTACTAATATTCACAATTTTATTGTGGTCTAGATTTAGCTGTTCCTGATTAATTATGACTTGAAGATTTTATGTAGCCGCTTAGGATCTTATTTGTTAGTACTTGGAGTAAAATGATTTTTAAATGTTTAATGTTTGCTATTATTAGAGAGAATATTGTAAATAAATGAAGTTTACACTATGTTTTTATACGTATTAAAATAAACTTTTATGAAGTTATTGGTACTTTAAAGTATAAAAACAATATTCATGTAAATTGTATCATTTAATTGTGCTTCTGTGTGTTTTGTCTTTTGTGAGCACTAAATAAATGGTTTATGTTTCTATCTAAAATAGAATTATTGACATGACCATAAGCGACAGTGGCGCCATCTGGTGAGCTCAAAAACGATAGCCTTCATTAGGTCATGCGTCATTGGGTAGTATTTTTATTTTTAAATTATTTAAATCGCATAAATTATTATAACAACAATTATTGTAAGCCTACATTGTCCCACTGCATGGGAGAGGCTCTTCCTTCCTTCCAAATGTATCAATCTAGTGCGATTGTAGGCCAATCCTTTGAAAAAGAGTCCGACTAAAACGTCACGGTGTATAGTTAAACATAGACTAATACGTTACATCGTACACAGTTAGCATCAGTCTGTTGATCGTGATGTATTCGGACGACCCTCGTTATATGCCTTGTTATGTTCGTAATAAGACACTACCATTACGTCCCGACCTAATACATTAAATGGTCCGGTCCATTTTGTATTCAACATGGACAACGCTATTTTCGTAATTTATTTTAGTAGACTGATTTTCGTGAAAAATGAAATGAGAAATAAAATAGTTTCAAGCTATTTTTGGCACTTGGCTTTTATTCATCTGAAAATATTTGACATTACACAAATATTAAAAGTCAACTCCTAACGAAAAAAATCACTTATTTAATACTCACTCACAAAACACATTTCAAAATATTTACGCGCCGCCGTCCAAAATCTAATAACATTTTTATTAAAAGTGTTACCGTCAAGAAAAAAAATCTTAAGCAGAAAAAAGGTTTTCATAAAAACCCCTCTGATTTCACCACTAGTATTAAACTCGACCACAAAAACCTTTGTAATCTTAAACTGACGTTGGCAACTTCGAAATCATAAAACTTTGGCTTGCAAATCATCCGCCGGTCATGCGTTAGTGGGGACCTTTTTCGTCCCCAATTTTAACCCGTGACTTGCTCCACGTTGGGGCCAAATGGTCGCTGTGTGAGGGTTAAGAAGTGGTGAAAGGGTTGGGTGTAAAGCGGGTTGTAAGACGTTAAGTTAAAAATAGGCATAAAGTTGTACTTAAGGACATTTAGTCTAAAATTATTGTGTGTGAAAAATTCTAATAATGACGATAAACTTTGAAGATATATTCAAGAAAATAAAAGATTACATTTGTTTTACGTCTAAACAATTATTGTAACAGTTAAAAATAAGTATTAGTAGAATCAGTAAAGCTCTCTCGTCGGCGTGAGTGCAGGACCTTGTAAATGCACATGCACAAGACCCGTTTTTACATGAGAAGCTAAAAACTCTTTTATATTTCAATCAACAAGTAAGTCGAAGGTTCTAGATTCGTCTGTTTTACCGAGCGTGCGCGTGCGCGCTGATTAGCCACCTATCTCAATGTTTTGCCGCTTTAAGGCAGGCTACTTAATTTACACATTTTGATTAAACATAAAATAATTCTTCAAAAAATTTCGACACACAAGGTGCTGCACTGATGACGAGTCTCTGCTTTTAAGTGTAAACACTTTTTAAACATGCGCCTCAACATGATTGTAAAAAATCATATAATAATCCATTCTAGAATCATTTCAGTATTATCTAGGTACAATCTTACATGCCTTTTTAAGCAAGGTTTCCCGTGGCGGTAGCCTGCATAATTTTTTGACGGTCATAAACAAATGAATATCTCAATTTCTTCGATAAGGCTGTCAGCTCTAAACTTGCATCACAAACTGAAGGTATACGCTCGGCATATTAAGACGGTACGGAAATAAGTCCCAGTATCTCAGACGGGTCGTGCTTGACCCGATTCTGGATTAAACCAGTTCGTTAACCAGCACACAGCTGCGTCCCATAAACGAATTAATACGAAACATTTATGTAATTAAACAATTTTATCAGAACAAAACATGTTGCTTTCGTTTTGACGCCTTTTTGGGACGCTGGTAAGGGAGGGTTAATTTGATGAATAAAATTGTATTTATATTTTTGTTGATGTGAGCGTATCTTGTAAATTACAGGCACAAATTTGAAGGATAGAGTTTATTGCGTGGGTTGGCTGTGGGAAATTGACCCTTTTGCTACCTATTTATACGATCAAAAATGGAAAATTGAACATCACAGAATAAATGCGCCCTCATGTCTGTAACAAAACCCCTCGTTCAACAAGTCGTTTCCTAAATAATTATATATAAATTTTCCCGAAGCCATTCCAGGATGTGGGCAATTTAAATGAGAAATAAGTCTAATGAAACATAATTAATTATATTAAAAAAAAACTTGACCCTGAATAGATTTTCTATTTCATTTATATAAACAAACAACTACTAATCCACTATGTAAGTAATTGCTCATCCAAAATAAAGATAATAAATTATTTTTATTTCCCAAACAAAATATTATACAACAGGAAAGACACTCGGAACTAAATAATTTTCTTAGTGATTATTACGAAGAAAACATTAATTAGTTAGCGACGCCTCAAGCCAAGGTTTTGTCAAGTACTTGTAATTTATTTTCTTTTAATTATGTAAAGTATCTTTAATGAAAAGGAAACATTTTAAAAACACGAGTTTATTTGCGGTTTTTATGTTGCGGTAACGTGGAGAAAAGTGTAGTGTGTCTATGTGTGTGTTTTGAGGCATGAAAAACAAGCCAAGTGCAAGTCGTACTCACACGCACACAGGGTTCCGTAGCACCAAATAATACATATTAAAAATATTATGAAGGCTCATTCATATGTTGTATTGTTTAATATTTAACAGCAAGACTAAATTTATATTTGAGATAAACTAGTTTCAGTTCCATATCCAAAGGGTCCTTAATCTTTTTTTTCTTTTTGTATAAAAATCGTAAAGCGGTTCACAGAATACATCTACCTAATAAGTTTGAACTGTGTAGTCTTAATAGATTCAGTATGAAGTGACTGTGACATACACGGACAGACAGACATGATGAATCTATAAGGGTGCCGTTTTTTGCCAATCGGCTACGGAACCCTAAAAACATGGTATAAAGTTCCTTATACAGAGAGAGAGAGGCATGTATCTGGTGGGCTACTGGCACATACATCACCGATGGATGATAGCGGGTTGGTGTATACAGGGTGTAACAGAACCCTTGACTAAACCGAAAGGCACTTGTTCTCCCTGTAATTGCGATTACTTTTTTATTCTGGACCTAACCTAAGAAACTTGTAGTTACGGAGATATTGAAGGTCGAAGATCTACAATACAAGTTTTTAAAGTTGTAACTTTACTTTCAATACCTCCACGACCCCAGTACTATTTAATCCATCGGCACAGTGATTTGAGGGCGTTACATTGAGTCCTACCGTAAAACGCGATTTTTCACCCCAACAAAAAAAATAGTTTCGTAGCAATTATTTTTGCGTAGTTTAGTTAGTTTGATGTACAGAATACTCGGTTGACGGCTTCGTAAAAGATCTGTTTACACCTTGTATATCCGTATCTTGCGGATAACTCTGATTTAGCGATGCATAATTCTTAGTTCTTAATTTGCGTCACAGATGTCGCTAGCGTTATTTTTGTCAATTCGAATCAAAATCAAAGCATTTATTTCAAGTAGGCCAGTTACAGGCACTTTTGAATTGTCGAAATAAAGATAACAATGAAATGTAGCTACATACAGTCCCAGTCACAAGACATCAAAACTGTAAAAGTACTGTAGTTGCCCATTCCCTAGCGTATCTACGCTCCGCTACGTTTTTTGCCCATTTTTCTCCATAGAGATCTCTCTATGGAGAAAAACGGGCAAGAAACTCCATGAACACTCTTTTAAATCACCATATTGTTAAAAAACCTTGGTAACATCATTCATGTTGAGATGGTATGTTAGAACGATGTAGCAAGATTTGAACGTTAAAAGTGTCCATAGTAAAAACAAAAAAGACAGTTCAAAAAAAATAAAAATAATTATTTCAAATAAGCCAACTAAGAGACGATTGATGATGATAATTATGTTTGTTACAAGAGTGCGAATGTGTAGTGTTAGGTTACGGGAAGTAGCTAAGTAACTTAACTGGTGGGTCTTTCTTTGTCTCTTGTGGATGCAATGAGTCAAGGATTACGTCAAGAAGAAAAATCGTAGTGTCTACTCAAGTTCTAACTTTGGAAGCAGTTTGTCTAGGACTTATGCCCCAGATTTTTCCTTATTCATTTTCGTTTATATAAATATTTTGAGGAAAAGGAGTAAGGAAAAGTGTAAAGATACATAAGTGGTTAAATTATATAAAAGTTTTTATTTTTGAGATTAACCTTTAGGTTTCCATTAATAAGGAAAATGTATTATTATCTCCTTTATTCATTACATCATCTCATTTTATACATCACTACATAGTATAAAACAAAGTCGCTTCCCGCTGTCTGTCTCTATGTATGCTTAGATCAACGGATTTTAATGCGGTTTTTTTTAGTAGATAGATTGATTCAAGAGGAAGGTTTATACGTATGACATTGCACCCGTGCGAAGCCGGGGCGGGTCGCTAGTAATAGAATAAATTAAAGAGGGCTCCTTTACTACGATGTCTCCGACGGCCGACCACCGACCGTTTTTTTTAACCTGTCCTGTCCACTGCTGGGCAAAGGCCTCCCTCAATTCCTCCCACGAGCTCTTTTACCGTCCCTCCTCGAACCAGTCCTCGCGCTACGCGTTATACGCATTATTTTAAAGTATACTTCAATATTTTATGTTTCTAGAGTAATCCCACTGTCGCCTAATCTGACACTTACAGGAAATGCTCAGTTCAGTGCTTTCCGGGAAAATTCTCAGCTTAATCTAGATTTTCGTAATATCATCAGAGCAAACAGTGCCAGCTGTAGTCATAGTCTTTTTACAAACGACTAACGAGTGTCCAACTGTTTGCATATGCAACGGAATAGTACAGAAGGTCGGCGAAATCGCGAGCACTGTAATTTACATTAATTTGACTTAGATTAGCTGAAACAAACAGACAGACAGACCGACCGACAGACAGAGAGACGTTTAGCCGCTGGTCTGTGATGTCATTTGTCTGACAACCAGTCTTACCAAGGAGTACCGAGTACTAACTAAGTTTTGAAGGTACTAACTGGTATTCAGCTGCATCCGGTTAGACTGGAAGCCTTTCTGAACATAATTGTGAAAAGGTTAGGCAGATGATGTTAATATGGAAGATGAAGAAGATGCTATCTAGGGGGCTTACTATGACGTCATAAAGCAGGAGTGATTCAAGTGACAGAAAGAGACAGAGCTATACAGGTCGTCTAGCACCATCTCTTTCCCACACTGGAATTACCCCTGCTTTAAGACGTCATGGTAGGCCACCAGAACCCCATAAAATTAGAATATCTAAGTGCAGGAGGGTGACGAAACTTTTTGACGTCAAAATAGAAAGAAAAAACACCCACAACAAGTTAACAAACCCTTTGAAGCTTTAACAACATAGTAATACAGTTAAAAGTACATTACTTTGGCAGACAGTGCTTTTAATATACTTTTTTTCACCTCATATAGAGGTATAGAGCTCTTAAAGGCATTGTCGTAAAAATGTAATAAAGTTTGCACTCCAGTGGATTAGCTAGGCGATTAATATGGTGAACTTTATATCTTGACTCGCCTTATGACGGTGAAGAGGCGAGGCTTAGTATTGGCATGAGATAATACCTTTTGTGTGAGTTTTATGGGCACTCCTTTTAAAAAGTGCCTAGATGATTAATTTGATGTCTAGAAGATCACAAAATCTGTCTGTGATAAGCATGTAGACTAAACATTATTATAAAATTGCAATAGTAACTAGTGTAAAGTATTATTTTTATATTTCACTTAATTAATTTTAAAGCTAAGGATATTTGTAGTGGAAACCATTATTTTTATAGTTCATTCAATTAATTTAAAGCGTGAGTAAATTAAATTTTAAAGTGTGAAAAAATATTTTTAAAGTGCTATTAAATACAGGCCAAAAATAAATGCCACGATTCAGCTTTTCTCTTATCGCGAATTTATTTCCTCAAAGTCGATTCATCGTCGCAGAACACCACGACGAGAAGCAATTAATTTTACAAAAGTTTCAAAAGTCAAATGTTTTTCTTTGGAGACCAACCTTTGCAACTTTGAAAAATAAACCTTATTACTTGTTGACTTTTGGTTCAAAATAAATGTTAAACTTTTGTAATATGCTACATTCCAATTTCCAAATTTTTATTAATGTATTAAAGTTCGATTGACACAATTTGTTTTGTTCTATCGATGACTAGCTTTTGCACGCAGCTTCCCTTGCTTTATGATCGGAAATCATCACACGGGAACGTATATAATATTACCTATACACCTATAGACATCGAGGACAATGAAGATTCAAATGAGGGAAGTATTTTTGGAATCGGATCAGATGTTCCGAAGATGACTCCAGACATTCAAACTTTGGACCTGTGGACGGTGAGCTATGGGCTAGCTCGCCGTCCGTCCGTTTTATGACGACAGGCCGTGTCGACGGCGCGATCGTATTCCACGTGCGCCTTAAAGAGATGTCAGCAAACAGGAAGGATCCGAAAGGACCGTGCCTGCCAGGGTTGCGGGACTGTTCGAAAGAGAAACCTCAGCCCTGAAACACAAAGGGTAAAAGTAGAAACATGGATGGGTTTTAGTCGGTACAAGTCTGACACTCACTCTTCCTCCTCCTAGAGTGGGAGTCATTTGCTGATTTCCAACCCGAAAAAAAAAATTCCAAGTTGACCTCTTTATAATATAAGTATAATAATACCAGCCTATTACTGTCCCACTGCTGGGCAAAGGCCTCTTCTCAACGGAGAAGGCAAGAGCATTGATCACCACGCGATAAGATAAGTATAGATGATTAATTATTTATCGGAACCGTCATCCACCACATGAGCCCATTGCAGGGTGGTGGATGGCACACGAATCCGAATTTCTCGTTCTAGGACATGTTATTGTTTCCTCACACTATTTTGAGAGACAGTCGCAATGAAGTAAAAAAAAAAAAACAATTAAACCTGTTCAGACAAAGCTAAAACTAATAATTATCTTATATAGAACAATTTCCTTCTCATTTTACCTTCTTGCCTAGGCTCTCTGTACACAACTTTTCTATTATAAAGCCTGTTTATAAACGCTGGACTTTCTTGTCACTTAATTAAACTGAAGCTGTGTGGATGGCTGTCATTATAAAGACGACTGTACACTCTCACCGACACGGTTTAAAAAAATAATCTTTTTTTAAACCGTGTCGATGACTTGATGAGATGGTGGCCAGTGACAAAACCTCTTCTATTGAATGTGGATTAACGTTTTGAATTTATTATTTTTATTATCTTTGACATGTTTTTTCAATTGTTATGTTTTAATGGTACTGTGGTATTTTACAAAATTTCTACACAATGCATATTGTTGCAAAATAATGACTTATAACTTATAACCTCCTAAAATTATTCCACTAGGTCACTACTGGACTGGTGAACAGGTGATACGATTTTTTTTTTAATATTTCCATTTCACCATTGGATGATATTGTTTTACATCGGGTCACTGTCCCCTCGTGGTGGACAAGCAGGTGATGGACATCGGGAATTAGCACAGGCGAGGAACACCGAGGATAGACGAGCGTCCCTATCTACAGACTCACACTTGCCCGCACTGCGTCGGAGTATCTCGGCGACAATGTACAGCCACCTTAAAGTTGATATCTTCACAATACTGCGATAATGTGGCTGGCAGGCTTGTCTAGACAGTTTAAGGCCACCTAAAGGCTTACTGACAATAGTGATAAAGTTCTAATGAGTTTGACTTTTGTTTGGCACTTTATTTGAATTGGTTTGTTACTGTGTAGCGAGACTTCATAACAAATAATTATGTAACGATGTTTTTGACCTGTTAATTAGTGTTGTAGGGGCAAAGTCCTTCGAATACAAACAAATACATTTCAGTAAACTAAAAGCGAACAAAATTGTGATCTACTTGCGATAACCAACTGGTTAATGTCGGAACTGAAGAGACTTTTAAGTCTAAGAGGTTTACCTCTCCGGTCATTTTTAAATTACCAGGCACGTTGCTAATAAAAAGGAATACTTTGGAATTCAGAATGAGAAAAAGTATTGAGCTAGGCGTCCGCCAAAGTGACAGTTCTTTATAAGTACTAGTAAGTACTTGTTTTCCACATTAATCGGATCTAAAACTCAAAGCGGAGTCATTTAGCTAGTCCAGTATATACATATATCAGGATTACCTTCATCAATATAAACAATCATCAGTCAATCGATGGGCACCATTTGTAGGAACTAAACGCATTAATCGGTGACTCGAATTAACGCGTCGGGGATATCACCGACCCTATCGGTCAGTCATACCACAGTGTACCTACTTACAGTGGTAAAATGCAAGCGTTTTCTCAGATTTGTAGTGCGGAGTTTGGAGGGTTTTCTTGTGTTCGCAAGCACTACTGCTGTGCATAAGGATCTAGGACTCCCCGGTCGGATAAAATGTTCATGGATTTTTCCATCAGAAATTTTATTCCTGAGTTTTTTTGCCTGGAGCTTGAATTTTGTGTCCAGATGCCACACTGAATAAGGTAGGACTTAAAAAAACTGACAAAATTTGGGATTACTCTGCCTTATCCTTCGGGAAAACAGGCGTGTTATTGTGTTCTGTTATCGAGAAATTAGATTTCTTTGACAATTCTCTTGACTTGTCAAACATAATTGGCGACAAACTGATGTCACTGCAAGTACTTACACTGTGGCTATGCCCCGGCGATCAATCGAGCTAATTTGTAGCCACTTACACGGATTGGATTCCAAATTACCGCCCCGAGGTTGGTGTAGCTGTTAGTCTACATTATGATGCGAATAGATTTGAACGTTTGTGGATGACCTTCTAATAGTCCAACCATTTTTTCCAACGACTGGTGATTATTATTGATTTTGTTAGACTTTTCAATAAAAAAATGGCTATTTAATTTTAACGTTGCGCTTTCTTTTGATAAAAGTATCATCGGGAAAGTAGTATCGGTTCTTTGCGGGTAGCGCAAAAGATTACGTAAATATTAATTTCTTCATAAGCAGAATTTTAGGTTGAATTGATTGTGTAAAGGATGATATGGCAAGAAAGGAGGTGTCTGATGAGATGACGAGTATTAGAGAAGTATGGAAGACGAAGACATGTTGTGCTGACCACAAATGAATTGGGATAAGGGCAAAAGAATGATGATAAACAGTTTTCTAGGTTGCAGTAGACAGCATCTAGGCAAAGGCATACTCAGTCTCAGTTCCCACTGCTTCTATTTAGTTATCCTTCTAAAATTCTTTTACTTACAGTTTAAAATATTTTTTTTTTAACTTTGGCCCACACTACGAATTTCTCTTGTGTTGTGGGTGCGTTTACTAATATTCAAACTCACATGCACAAACAGACAGCTCCGGAAAAACTACCTGTACCTACAAATATTTGTTCCGTGCTGAGATTAAACCGCGGCACGCAGCGCAGGAGCCAGTCGCTCAGCCACTGCTTCAACCGTCAAAGATATAAACAAGTTTTCTATGGTTGAAAACTTAACGTTTCCATTCATGGATAAACATCTAGTCTACTTCTACCTCGCATTAATTATACGAATACAAATAACAAAAATAGCCTCGAAAAACATTGACAAAATATGACAACAAACAAATTAACTAGTGTGTGTAAGTGAAGTGAGATTAATATTTTATGAACGACAGGTACAACCCAACCAATATTAGTTTGTGTAAACTAATTTTAGTCAACGATCGAAACTACTTTACTGGGCAATTTAATGTGTTTGGTTTTCACACCTATTCATTATTAATCTTTTCAAGTGTCAATAATGTATTGTCAATAATGTATTGATATTTTCCATTTGACTGTGACCTCGAAACGAACTTTGGTTTTAAAAACTTTTCACTTCAGTGACCAACATCACATGTTGGCACTCTTAATTTTACTCACACACAAATTCGCTCACTCATTCACAAACACACACACATACTCTCACACACTCACACAATTAATGTATTCTGTTCTAGTTATTTTTATATGGAAGAGCGGAGTCTCCCAATACAGGCATTACTTGCTTAAAGGGAGGCTCCAATCACTTATTCTGTTTGTTGTAATATATTGCTTAAGAAATAAAAGATTTTTGATTTTGATTTGATTTGATTTGAACATCAGTTTTCGGGTTAAAAAAGTGGTAATAACATATACAGGGTGAGTGGTAATTAGTGACCGATACTTAAACACGTGATTCTAATCATGATAACAAACAACTTTCCCAAAGAAACATTTTTTTATACTCATTCACTTTAATCACAATAACACAACAGCCGTATGAAATTTGCCGCGCGGGTGCTCTACCTACCCACTGTTGCACGGTACGATAGTAATGAGACAGAACGGCGGCGGCGGCGCCGGCGTCACGCAGCTAACAGCTGATAGGGTGATTTCATAAGGCTGTTGTGTTATTGTGTTAGTGAATGAGTATAAAAAAATGTTTCTTTGGGAAAGTTGTTTGTTATCATGAGTATAATCACGTTTATAAGTATCGGTCACTAATTACCAGTCACCCTATATGTAGCAGGATATGTTAATTCGACTACTTTAAATTGTATTTGAATACTTAAATTGTCGGATTTTTTATCCCAAATAATAATTATTTTTTTTTGAAAATTTTCCATACAATTTTTTTTATACGAAGAATTAAATAAATAAAAATAAAAAATGCTAGTAAAATCAGTACGTAGTTTGCAAACTTAAAACAAAGTATTACCGCAACATTCTCACATAAAACTATGCAAGGATTTTTTGGTATGGGGAAAAATCTCCAGAATCACCGCCATTTTGTTTTTTCAAGTAATTAGCGAACAACGCCCTTTGTTAATTCCATCCACTACAAAGATCTTTTGGCGCTTTAGTAAAACCTTTAAAACAAATCAAAATACAAAACTTTTCTCCTCTACCTCCCACTTATATGCTTAGCTACTTATAAGATTTTCCTCCCAACATAAGAGTTTGGCCCTCATATAATTTACATTTAATTAAAAAGCCGCGAAAGTGATAATATCCTGAAACACCGTGGTATAATAATGAATAAATGCCAGTCACAGTAGACATTAGTATTGACAAACAGTATTTCAACTAGGAACAAAGAATCAGAATAAGCTAACACACACATGCAAGCCGCTTACACGAACTTTTATGCATGCTTCAGGTAATTAATAGGTTACTTGTGGCTGTCGGAGTAGTCACGTTTTATATGCGTAGTGCAACATAACAAAACCGGTCAGGTGCGAGTCGGAATCGTATTCGAAGTGTTCCGTACCACCGTATAATATTTTAACACTACAATTCAAAAAACGCCGAGAAAAACACGTTTCTTAAAGAGGCATTTAACTTTTGAACAATGTTTCATTGAAGCGGCCATCACAGTAGTACTTTGTGAAACTAAAACCCGACTACTGGAAAAATCACGCTCTAAAAAGTATGAAACAAGAAAATAATCTCATCAGACATCAATTCATCATCATTCAGTCCTATGACAGACGGACGAACAGACAGTGGAGCGTTAGTAAAACAGAGTTCCGTGGGACCCTTTAAGTACAGAATCTTAAAAAAGGGCCGAGTTGATTTACTGGTTATTTTATGTACTTGTGTGTATCCCACCTATTATGTGAGGTGTTATAATTATGGACGCGTGAAGGAAGCGCTACGTTAATTTCATTTTAAAGGCAATAAGATTAACATAACAATTAGCGTAAACATTAAGGTTACAGTGGGGAGAGCTGCGGTTTATTTTGCAGTATTTTCAAAACGTTTATCCAATAAATAGCTGTTGCGCACGACATTTGTACGCGTTAAATTATTATAAAAAAATATTACTTCTTTTTTTAAATCGGATTTTGTTTTTTTTTTTTTTTTACACGGAACCCTATTTCTTATTCTAAAATAAAAGTAGGTTTATTTACTCCTTATAACATCAGCTATCCGTTTGTATAAGTCCTAACAAAATCGGTCCAGCCCTTTCAGAGATTAGCCGGAACAAACAGACAGTCAAAAATTGATTTTTTATAAGTGCATACACATAATACAA
Organism: Eugnorisma glareosa; assembly: GCA_947578425.1. NCBI lineage: Eukaryota > Metazoa > Arthropoda > Insecta > Lepidoptera > Noctuidae > Eugnorisma > Eugnorisma glareosa. The sequence continues at coordinate 17,088,383 of OX387979.1, forward strand.
ACATCACAATCAAATTTACTTCTTATAGATGGAACTGCATACTTTAGCTTAAGTTTTAGCCGAGATTCAAGCTAGCATACTATCACGTTTGTAATCCTCGAAGGGTCAGGCAGAGGTGTACCCATCAAAACACCCACATTTCGCCAGTTATGCTGCAGTATTATGTAATAGGGGGCGAGCCAATTGCCATCAACCGGGCACAAATCCAGACTCGGGTGCTACCAAGAAATTGCTGATGGAAAAACCCAACAACACTTTTCCCGACTTAGGAATCGAACACAGGACATTGGTGCTCAGCAGTCACGCTAGCGACTAAGACATTTGCACTAAAATGTACATCAATGATTATATTATAAAGGGTGTAACAAGACCCTTAACGAAACCGAAAGGCACTTGTTCTCCCCGTCATTGCTTGCTGGGAACCTTCTAGTTACGGAGATATTGGGGGTCAAAGTTCCAACTTTTTCACAAGTGTTACTTTAAACACCTCTATCTACTATCAGCACAATGTTTTGAATGCATTACCTTCTGGCCACAGCCAAGCGCGGCGCGGATTGCGGCGCGGCGTGCGGCGCGGCAAGCGGTGATCGGCGAAAACAAATGGTAGACAATGTATGAAGTAAGCCACAGCTACCGTCGGCGCGAATTGCGGCGCGACTTGCGGCGCGGTGAGCGCCGCGCGGCACGCGGCGGCGACGGGCTGCGCGGTGTGCGATTGAAACAAATGTACTAGCGAGTATCGAGGAGGCCACAGCTCAGAGCGGCGCGCGCGGCGGCAGCGGTGGACGTATCCAACATCGCACGATCGAAACAAATAATTTTGTTTTTATCGGGCGTTGAGCTTATATAAATAATGGATACTGAACAATTTATTAGTGAAATACTGAGTAGATCAGGGTGCCTAAAATGGAAGCTTTATCAGAATCATAATATGAATCACGTTAAAAATTTTAAATTCTGAAAATGGTCTTTATGGTTATGACTACAAAGTCCATTTTAAGAGTTATAAATTTTTAACTTGATTCGTATTATGATTCTGATAAAGTAGTCATTTTAGGCCCCAGTAATCTGGATATCAAAACATGTTGTAAAAAATTGTGGGACGAAATAAAACAACAATTTAAATACCGTGCCACTTTTGATAGGGCCATTTTATAGTTAGCCGTTCTCTAAATACGTCCACCGCTGACGCCGCCGCGGTCGCAGCTAGTCGAGCTGTGGCTTACCACCGCAAGCCGCGCCGCCCGCCGTGCCGCCGCCCGCCGCACCGCGCACCGCGCCGCCAGTAGCTGTGGCCAGGACGTTACATTTAGTCCTACCGTAAAACGTGATTTTTCACCCCAAAAAAAAAGTCGTTTCCCAGCAATAATTCTTTTCTGCTTGGTTGACGGCTTCGTTAAGGGTCTTGCTACACCCTGTAGGTAACTACATCTTATACTTCCAAGGGCTCACGCTTTAGTAATTCGAGAAACGTGTTTCAGATTGTTTTTCCAACTTCCTTTTCCGGAAAGAAAGAGACTTCTCAGATTGCCCACGTCTTTGATTACATTAAATACTTATGTTATGTTCTTGTTTTTGGGGATTTTGTTCGCGGAGGCCTTGTAAAAGGAAAGTTCTTGCGCAATGGTTTTATCTGCATTGTTTATTGTACCTCACAACATAAGACAATAGCTTTTAAACCGTTTCGTATTTTCGAAACGACGTTCAACAGGATTCACATTAGTTTTTCGGTAGCTTGTGTGCCTCAAAACATTTCTGGAGTTTCCATCATAGTTATCACAGACTAATACTTCGCCCGTGACTTTGTTCGCAAAAACTGCGATAGCTCGGCTACTATGCATGATAAGCCTTTAGCACCCACGAATAACGTAGCTTTCTGCCAGTGAAAGATTTTTTAGAATTGGATCATTAGTTCAGGAGATTACCCCCTACATACAGCCTTACAATCAAATTTTACCATTTTATAATTATAGTAGTAAGATAGAATTTCATTTTCTCCTTACAGTATACTAATTATACAGGGTCATCATCATCTGCCTAGCCTTTTCCCTATGTTGCGGTCTGTTTCCAGTCTAACTGGATACAGCTGAATACCAGTATTTTACATGGAGCGACCGCCTATCTGACCTCCACAACCCAGTTAGTACTAAGTAAACGGTAACCCTTGGTAAGACTGATTGTCAGACTTTCGGGCCACTGACTACCTGTAACGATTGTTAAAGATCTACAAATGACAGCCGGGATAAACTGTTTAACATGCTTTCCGAGGCACGAAGGAAACTCTGTATACATGCTTAATGTGTCCCCATCCATTGACCAACCTAGGCAAGCGTGGCTTAACCTAAAGATCGACCCGAGCAGCTGTTATTAACTAGCTACGAGCACCTCAACTATCATTTACACAGGTTATCAAAATAAAATGCCGTTAAAACTAACATCATTTTCTAAATTATCACGTTTTCAAATTTCGTCAGAATCAGAATCAGATCTTTATGTGCTTTGAATGTACAGGTATAAGATGTACGTAAATTAAGAGATCGTCGATTAATTTTAATTGTATTATGCTCAGAGATCTCTTGAGTTGCATTCAAGACATAATTTTATTAGTCTCAATGATCATCTAATTGTTCCGGTGTATGATCACGCTTAATGCGCTGAGAACAATTAGGTATTACGGTTAATTTGAAGCGTGTAGTGATAATTCGGTGCTACTAATAATATATAATCACTATGGCAGTATAATGCGTCTGCAGGTAATCACGTCCTTATAACTTTTTTTTTTTTTTAATGCATTTAAGATAAAAGAGTTCACAATGACTTGTCGTGATCTACAGAAAATAGGTTAGTACTACTATCAAAATACAAGAGCTAAATTATAAAATTTTAAACGCATCCTGATGACGTGGCAGTCCTCCATTGGTCCGTACAAATTGTATTGAAAGCTGATTGGTTATGACGTCAATATTGTTTCGCTGTCAGCTACTTTCGAAAGGAGACACGTAAAATGTCTTATCCGCTTGTTGCGGATGCCTGAAGGACTTTTACGTTCGAATCGATATTTCTTATTTCCTTAGGACTAAGGAAGATGGTTATTTAATATTGATCAGTAGATTGTGACCTTTTTGGGCTGTTTGCTGATAAAATATTTTTATTACGTCACGACGGATGGGTAGGCATAGGTGGACCTATCTGTCTATATATATATATATATATAAATATTATAGGTATATTATATTTTATGTATTAGTTTAGTAAAATAGGAAGTAAAATAAGTTATTTTAAGTTATGAAATGTTCGTTTGTGCACCTAAGTTTATCCTCATCCGCAAATCTCACAATCAAAGAAAGGTAATTCTGGGTTAAGCTCGCCGTATAAGCTATTTAATGTAATTGTGTGTGTCCTACTTTTAAATTTTGTGTGCAATAAAGAATAAGAATAAGTATGTTTGAGGTATGTCTCATCCAATAACTAATAATTCCAGGCTGCTATGAAATTCCTGATTGAAAAACTAAACATCAGTGTCCGACATGGGTGTCAAACCCAGGACATCATGGTCACGGTCTTGCAACAACTATACCAACGACGTAGTTCTTTAATATCAGTATTATGCGTAGGCACTGTTTTAACCATCGTTAGTCTAGTAGTCCCAAGCGCGACTGCTGAGCAAGAGGTCCTGGGTTCGATTCCCAGGTCGGGCAAAGTGTTATTGGGTTTTCCATCAGGAATTTCTCAGTAGCCACCACACGTGTGCCCGGTTATTGGTAAGGCTCGCTCCTATTACATGAGACTCAAACATAACTGACGAAATGTGGGTGTACTATTGGGTACAGCTCTGCCTAATCCTTCGGAGATTACAGCGTGATGTTATGTTATGTACTATTTTAAATATAATTAAGATAAAAACTAGTTGAACTTGTTAGATAAGGAAGTATGGTGCCTGAAAGTATGTCTCCTTATTTAAACCTAAATGGTCATTGTTTTGCTAAAATAGTAAAAACAAAACTGTTTAAGTACGTAGGTCCTACCTACACGTTTATAGACGTTTGGGTTCCCCTTCAAATGCAAGAGTTTTCACCTCAATCATAATTATGTTGCAATTTGCCACTATGGTATTAGTTTAGTTAGTAAATTAATAAATTATAACCTAAAAATAGATCTAAAATAATAATAAAAATTTGTACAAGTATCAAAATCGGAAAAGTATTACAGGGCGTCCAAAAATTGGTTCACATTAATTTGGCACGTAGACAAAACAAAAGGAGAATATTTCCCAAATTAAGAAATGGGACCCTTTTATTGTTTAACGAAGACATTATTGTATTGTTTGAATTCTCAGAGTAACTAAGAATATACCTAAATATAAGATTTTTTCAAAACAATAGTCCATTCACTTGCAAGCTCTAAAAGCTGAGTTCCTCTTAAATGACTTTAATTCAAGAAACGCCCCAACATAAAACGCAAACGTACGTAATTATCAAGTCCCTTCATACCAAATGAAGCGTATAATCTTTTGTACAGAACCCCTCCATTATAAAAGGTGTTCACACTCGACCGATCCTTGTTTGGTTACAAGCCTGCCTTTTGTATCACCGAGGATTTAAATAAAGGCACTGTTCCACCGCTGCACATGGCTATTAAGATTCGCTTTATATGACTGCCTCGTTGGTCTAGTGGTCCTAATCACGTTTGCTGAGCATGTGGTCCTGGGTTCGAGTCCCGGGTAGGGCAAATTGTTATTGGGTTTTTCCTTTAAGAATTTCTAAGTAGCAGCCATGGAGTCTGGATTTGTGCCCGGTTGATGGCATGAGGCTCGCCCTTTATTAAATTGGACATAACTGGTGAAATGTGGGTGTACTATTAGGTACACCACTGCCTAACCCTTCGGGGTTTACAGGCGTGATGGTATGTTAAATGATAACTGTTCTAGCTTTCACCCGCAGCTTCACCGCTTGAAGGTCAAAAATTATCCCCATGGGAACGTACTGCTGAAGAATTGCCAAACTGAAGTGGCAGTGGGCGGGGCACATTGCTCGCAGAACGGATGGCCGTTGGGGCCGAAAAGTTCTGGAGTGGCGACCGCGAACCGGAAAACGTTGCGTTGGAAGGCCTCCCACTAGGTGGACCGATGACCTGGTGAAGGTTGCGGGGATCCGCTGGATGCGAGTCGCATGGGACCGGTCAGTGTGGCGACACTTGGGGGAGGCTTATGTCCAGCAGTGGATGTCTTTCGGCTGAAATGATGATGATGAACGTATTGCTGGGATAAGAAGGACATTTTGTCCTAATCCAGGCCTGCGCAGTGATAGTCTAGAGGTGTGACCGTCGGACTACCAAGTTATAGGTCTCCAGTTCAAACCAAAGACCCTCGCCTCTGATTTTTCGGATTCATGTGTGTTTTGTTAAATTATCTGATATCTGATGATATTTTCCATCAACGAAACAAGTGCTTCGGTGAAGGACAATAGTAAGTATCGTAAGTTTAGCCTGCCTGACCGATATTTAGTGATGGTTATAAAGCTTAGAGGGCCCATGGGTGGCATAAAACCTTTGACACCAGGTTAGGCACGAAAAAGAAGAAAGATCCAGACCTTGGTCTAAAGTCTGACCCGGTAAGTGGGTGTCGCATGTCTTCGGCTTTTCGGGAATGGGACATCCCGATTTCTTTTATGTCTGCCTTCGATTATGAGTAAGTGTAGCAGTGGACCGTCGACTTAATACCTCAGAATATGTAAAAGGTAGCATTTTATTACAAATGGACAAAGTAAAAAGACTGTATAATGCCCCGCGGGGACCATTGTTGTCTTATAACGAGGACTATGGTGAAAGGAAGAGAAAGGTAGTGTATACGTGTGTTTAATAAGCTCCATAATTCCAAGCATTTTCATAACATGCAAAATCAGCCTTTAACGTTCCCACTACTGGGACTCACGGCCTCCTCTCTGTGACGGGAATGGGCTCTAATCTACCACGCGGGCCTAGTGCGGGTTGGTAGATGTCACATGTTTTCAAATTTTGTGGTTCTAGGACATGCCGGTTTCCTCACGATGTTTTCCTTCACCGTTTTGAGAGCAGCGGTGATGAAATAAATTACACAAAGTAGCTAATGCGCCTGCCTGGGTTCAAACCCACGACTTACTGTTCGTAAGTCGGGGCCACCACCACTGGGCCACCGCTGCTCTTACTGTGCTATCGCTGCTCTTACTGGGCCACCGCTGCTCTTACTGGGCTATCACTGCTATTACTGGGCTATCGGTGCTCTTACTGAGCCACCGCTGCTCTTACTGGGCTATCGCTGCTATTACTGGGCTATCGCTGCTATTACTGGGCTATTGCTGCTCTTACTGGGCCACCGCTGTTCTTACTGGACTACGGCTGCTCTCAGTTTTATTCAGAAATGTTCTTCAGGAGAACATTTCTGAATAAAACTGACGAATTCTGTCGAAGGAAAAGAGTATCCCTCATCATATACAAATATAAAATACGTTGTTGAATTCTGAAGACATTTTTTTCATAATAAAGCTGGTAGACGCTGTCCCAAAATCTGAAGCTCACTGTGCGTTTACTACCGTCAATTGAAAGTTTCCGTAAAAGCTTAAGTTCTACAGTCAAACAAACCGAATTCAAAAGACGAAAAGGTGTTTGAGAAATGTGTTTCATAATTTAAAATTACCGAATATTTTCGTACGCAACTATATTTTAGCACCAACATAATATAAAATATACTAACCTACGAAAATACTTAACTGATAAAGTATCATTATACCTAACGGCTAAGTTACTAAGCGTTAGGCCATTTTATCGCACACAGGCCGACATAAAGACTGCCTAAATGACGCCTGACGGACACAGAGGTCCTTGACCTCAGCCCATATTAGGATGCCATAATATATGGCAGGAATATAAGACAGTGAACTTAGTGGAGTGAGCTCATGTGGGTGAATTGTGGGGGTCAAACCTGGGTGTTTCAATGTGACTTTCAAGTTTGTTGTTGTGAATGAAGGACTTATAAGGTCCTTGTTTAAGTATTGTCTGACGATAATGTTTGAAAGTCCTTTTAGTGAAATTTGGGGTGTACAAAAATAGCTTCTACGGCTGGCGATACTTAAATTTTAATGTAGGTACTCTGCTTAAGAAAAAAGAAGTTTTACCTTGGCCAGAGGCTATGTGTTGCCATAGAACGTGACAACGCCACCCATCCCTTGGGCACATTACCAGCTGACAGCGTTGAGGAGGAGTTTTTTGATGCTCTTTCATAGTTTGTTGTTAGTTTAGTTTTTTTTTAATTCTTTATATAATCTTTTACTCTGGAAGCTCTTGATGTGCACGTCTTTCTACATCGTTCTCGCATATACGTACAATCTCAACCCGAATGATGTTATGGGGGTATGAAAAACAGGGTATAAAGTTCTTCATCCCCAATAGAACAGGGAGGTTCCTTCGACCAAACGGGTGTTGTGTCTGGTGGGCTACTGCCCGTCAGTTGTTATCGGGTTCTGCTGTATGTTCTTAAGTCGCGAATAACTTTATACTTGCGCGATGTAGGATTTCAATGTTTAGTTCTTCGTCTGTGACATAGATGGCGCTGTAGTACTTTTTGTTCTATGTTGCTGCAGTATTTATATAGTGCCCCTACGATATAAGCAATATTTTGTAACAATATTTAGATTGGAAAGAGTGTCCATGGAGTTTCTTGCCCATGTTTCTACACTTTGAAATGGGCAACTACAGTACTTTCACAATTTATTATGCCTTGTGTCTGTGAATGTAGCTTCGCCTTGTTTGTTTTCCTGACATTCAAAAGTGCCTGTTAGTGTCGAATTGATATAGATCCTTTGAGTTTATTTTAACCACTATGATCATATAGAGCAGTTAATTTTGAAACGTTCCAGCTTAAAAAGATTGGATGTTAATATTTTCATCACATGGTAGCGTATGTCATTGATTGAGTAACTCACTATCTTCTGCACGCAGCTCGCAATGGTGACCGGAGCGTCTGACTTACAAATAATTAATACTACTAGTATCTTACATGATGCACTGTGGATAATACATCTAGCATCTGTTAGTGAAATGCATTTGTTTTGCCTATAACTTTAAATTATTTCGGTTGTTGTCACTTTTCCTTTCGGTAACTCACGCACTGCTTTGTAATAACGACTATTTTATGTTAATAATGATTATATTTTTATCTTCATTTCTTATTAAATTCTGTTGATAACCACAGTAGATATTGTTTACACGATTACTGCTCACTATCTGTTTGTTATTGATTAATTGTTTTGGGTTTTCTTCGCTGACAATCTGACATAAAAGTTTGCGCCCGCGTCTGTTGGTCAATGTCGCCATTGACACTCATGGCATAGACTAACATTTAGGTTACGTTGGGTGTAGATTTAATTATTATAGTTTTATTATTTTTATGTTCAAATTTATTATATATTACATAGTTATATTTGTTTATTCGTTTTACACTTTATTTTTTATTTAAATTTATATTCGTATCTGACATCACTTTGGGCCCTATCAGAATACCAGCACTATGCTGAGATAGGGGGGGCCTTTTGGCCTCAGACAGGTCATATTTCACTTGTTTTTTATTGTAAAATGTTTACTTTTTATATAATTTTGTTTTAATGTTATGTCAACCATTTTTTGTATTGTCCTGTGTGAGTCTAATAAATACTTTTTCCTTCTTTCTTTTTTTCTGATTGTACAATATGAAATAATAGGTGTCGTTAGTCTCTGTGAAAATGGGAATATTATACTCGTCGAATGAATCGCAACACACAATTTCCCAACATCATTCAGAATGCAATACGACCAATCCAGCAATTTTAAGTAAACCAAGATTATTGCATACCCTCACCGATTATCTGAAACAACGGCCTGCACTCTAGTGGCTCAAATCACGCGATACTACGATTCCATCGACTGCAGTGATGCTTAAATTTTGCATAGAAATAGCTTCGTTACAAACAAAATTGGCGAAGTAGGGCTACAGCAAGCAATTTGATCCGAAGCTACGGGGTGAACAAAAAAAGACTGATGTTTTGATAGAAACTGCCGTCTATGTAAGTGGAAAGGCATTTGAAAGGGGAAATGGACTGGCTTTTGGAATCTGTGTATCAAAGTTTTGTGATAGCGAGTAGGGTACAGGCTGATCCATCAACAGAAATTTATGATGGAAATAGTCGTCTTCTCAAAGTAAGTGTCATTAATTGCAATTTTCTGTGCTCATGTTTTTTGTGGCAATTTAAGCAGTATTTCGGGAATAAAAATGCGTAGTGAAAATTCATAGCGGTTGGTCTTAATCATGAGTAGGTATATACGAATGTACCTACGTCATCGCCGTTTGTCGCTGGTAACACATTGACCTTGAGCTGCCAAACGTTGTACGGGATTTTAATGAGGGCTATCGTTTTTGAGCTCACCAGATGGCGCCACTGTCGAGTAAGGTCATGTCAATAATTAAAATCTTGCTACTTTAAATCTTCAAGTCATAATTAATCAGGCAATGGCTCAATCTAGACTATAATCGTGAATATTAGTAAAAATATGTGATAAAAAAGCACGCAACGCGCGAACGTTCTATTACATCTCGCGCTACACTAGCGCCTCTAGCGGCAAATTCATACGCGATAGCCCCCTTAATTAAGAGGTTTGGTCGCTGGTTTTTTTAGCTGACACTGTGTTGCGAGTTTGCGACCTAAAAACTCTGAAGTCTGGTGATCAACCCTGAAATCTGAATTTAAGTCATAACTCCATGAGCCAAACAAAGACTTTTAAGTTTTGCTTTCGTTTTCTGTGATACAATAGTGTTTTATGACTTAGTGACCGGCGCTAGAGCTACTGTCTCAATGCAAACCAGTCATTATACGTGGGACACTCAGAAAGTTTTGCGACACTAAAAAAAATTGTTCTACAGGTACATATATTTTTATTAAATCTTTTCAAAGTACTCTCCACCAGCCTCTATACAAAGATTCATGTGTCTGAACCAGATTTCAAAACACTTTTTCCAGTCCGCCGCAGACACCTCGTTTACAGCCTGCTCGAACGCAGCCAGCGCATCTTCCGGCGACGAAAATTGTATCCCCTTGAGCTGATTTTTTATTTTTGGAAATAAAAAGAAGTCACACGGTGCTAGATCAGGGCTGTAAGGAGGGTGACCCAGGAGTTTGACTGGTGTACTGTCCAGGAAGTCCCTCGTTTTGAGCGCGGTGTGTGCAGGCGCATTGTCGTGGTGGAGCAGTAGTCCGCGGAGCCCTGTGTTTGGTCGCTTGTTGCTCACAACAGAAAAAACTTCTGGTAAACATTTGGTAGTATACCATTCGGCGTTGATGCTTCTTTGATCTCGTAAGGGAATTGAGGCCAAGTGGCCAGTCAAATTAAAAAAGCTGGCGATCAAAATCTTCCCCCCGCTTCGAGATCGCTTCACTTTGGTAGGCGTTGGTTCATTTTGAAACACCCAAACTGTCGACTGGCGCTTGGTTTCTGGATCGTATTGATAAATCCAGGACTCATCACCTGTTACGATGTCGTAAACACGCCGAGACGAGCCTGCTTCAAATTTGTTCAGCATATCACGGCACCATTCCACCCGGGCCTGCTTCTGCATCGGTGAGGTAGTGCGGCACCCAGCGCGATACTATCCTCCTCACGCGAAGATGCCCGTGTAGAATCTCGTGAACGCTTCCCGATCCAATCTTTAATATGTGCTGAATCTCCTGATATGTAATTCGCCTATTATCTTGGATTAAATTTTTCACTGCTAGCACGTTTTCTTCCGTAATAGCCGTCAAAGGGCGACCGCTTCTTTCTTCATCCCCCAAGGTTGGTCGACCGCGCCTAAATTCGTTATACCAACGATACACGGTTGCCTTGGAGGGGCCTTCATCCATAAATGCCATTTGAAGTCTATCGAACGATTCATCCAGTTTCAGGCGACACTTGAAATCGTAAAAAATCATAGCTCTAAAATGTTCCCGGCGCAGATCCATTTTTCAGTAAGACACGATACTTTGAATTGGCTCGCAAAAAATGTGGAGGGAAATTTTGAAAATGGAACACATATTTTTACTTACAAGTAATCATATTTTCGAAAAAGATTCTAACTGGCCAGTCTCCCATATATAAAAACTATTTATCGCAATACTTTCTGAGTGGCCTGGTATATATAATCAGCATAACATAACTTAACATCACGCCCATAATCCCCGAAGGGTTAGGCAGAGGCGTACCTAATAGTACACCCACATTTATGTTTAAGTACGAAAGCCTATATTGCCATTAAACGGCACAAGTCAGGAGAGCTCCGGTGGCCCAATGGTGGCGGCCCCGCCTTACGAAAAGTAAGTCTTGGGTTTGAAACCATCAGGCAGGCGTATTACTTTGTGTAATTTATTTCATCACCACTGCTTTCAAAAACGATGAAGAAAAACATCTTGAGGAAACCGGCATGTCCTAGAACCAAAAAATTCGAAAATATGTAACATGTACCAACCCGCACTGGGCCCGCGTGGTGGATTATAGCCCATTCCCTCTCATAGAGAGGAGTCCGCGTGTGTCCTAGCAGTAGGAACATTATAGGCTGATTATGCTGTTATGCTGGGTACAAGTCCAGCGTCCATGGTTACTGAGAAATTCCTGATGGAAAAAAACCCAAAAACACTTTACTCAGCCTGGGCATCGAACCCAATACAAGCTCTGCATTTGCGCTGGAGACCCCTATACCAACGGACGAGATTTAATCTATTGCAGGAATTGTGTATTAAATTCCGATACCATCATACTAAGAATGAATTAACTAGAGCTGCCTTATTGCAAATGTCAATTGTGTTTATTTTTATTAACAATTGCACTGTTGTATAATAATCAGCCAGTAACGTAGCTTATACTGCTACTACTGGGAGACAGGACTCCTCTGAACGAGAGGGAGTAGGAGGTCATCAGACTCCTTGGGGATATGAGGGGATGGATATGAGAAAGAGGGTGTAAAGTTCCTCAATACTACATAGAAAAGTGAGGATCCTCCGACCAGACGGCGTTGTATCTGGTGGGCTACTGCCCGACAGCTGTTGTCGGGTTTCTTCTATATGGCCTCAAGTTGTGGATAACTTGAATAGCACGATTTGGAATTTTGATGTTAGTTCTTCATTCGTGTCATAGATAGCTGTAGTACTTTTTGAACTATGTTGCTGTAGTACTTTTTGTAGTGCCGCTGCTAGAGGAGAGGATACAAGAGGAGATTTTTGATGGCCTTTTATAGTTTGTTGTTAGTTTAGTTATTTTGACCACCATAATTATAGAGAGCAGTTAATTTTGAAACATACCAGCTAAAAAGCTAGCGCCAGTCACTGTTGACTGGCGAATATTTACATCACAGCGTATGCCATTCACTGTACAATACGAAAGAATAGGTGTCTTTAGTCTTCATGAAAGAATTAAAAGACAAAATCTAAAGTCGCTATTTCAGGTTCGGTCCCTACTATTTGGGACTTGAAACATAACAGGCGAAGTGTTGTTGCACTCACACCCCTGCCTAACCATACCCGTAAGAATTACATGTGTGATGTTATGTTATACTATTTCAGAAGCTTTGTAAATTACAAATTAAACTAGACAGAAATAGACGCAATAGTTCTAACTTTCCTGAGAACTCATTGACAAGAAGCTATACCTAATTACTACCGACATTATGAAGACCCAATATTATAATCATTATACAAGTTAATCACAATTAATTAATGACTTATAATAAATAAGTTCTAACGAGACGTAGACAAATAATAATACAATAAATTACGCACATTAGTCTCCAAATGAACGCACAGAAAGTGATTAGATACAATTAATTACCTCACAGGTTGATATCACACAAACAACGTACGAAACAACGTCCTACATGCCAAAGCATTTTGACACTTATTGCTGACAGTGAACGGACAGATTCGAATACCCGTCAATCACAAAGGTGGTGACATTTTGATGGTTCACCAAACAACATCAATTAGAAACTCTATGCAGTAAAAGATAAGGAGTAATTCAGGTTGTGTTAGGAAAATTAAGAGTTAATTTGGCGTACGGTTGCGAATAGTTGGCCGTAGCACAAATTACTATAGGAATTGTTCTAGTTAAAGTGGTTTGTACACTTTAAGCAGTGTTGCGGGCGTCAAGTGGTAATACAATGCTGGGATTAAGAGAGTATATTGTAGTTGAGGTAAATCGGCTTGATTGTTTCCTTGAAAACCATTCGAATCTATGCGGTGTATCGCTAAAAGTGTTACTGAAGAACTTTATGATTCATTATCATCATTTGCCTAAGCTTTTCCCAATTATACTAGATGTAAACAGACCCTTCATGAAGCGGTCAACCAAGCATTCCGTACATCAAACTTTATTTATTGCTGGGAAACTACTTTTTTGGGATAAATATCACGTTTTGCGGTAGGACTCACTGTAACGCACTCAAAACAATAATGATAAGTGCTACATTGAATAGTACGGGGGTCGTGGATATATTTACAGTAAAGTTATAACATTAAAGACTTGTATATAAAAAACACTTGTGAAAAAGTTGGAACTTTGATTCCCAGGTATAGTCTAAAAAAAATCTCAAAGACGGGGAGAACAATCGCCTTTCGGCTTCGTTAAGGGTCTTGTTACACCCATTGAGTCGGCTTCGACGGTCGGATTCATTAGAATTCCAGTATTTCACATGATGCGACTGTCCATCTGATTAACCTTTATTATTTAGTTACTAAAGCAGTGATAGTCTAGGTGTGTGGATGTCGGACTGCCCAGTCATAGGATTCGAGTTTGAACCCAAGGCACGCACCTCTGATTTTTCGGATTCATGTGCGTATTGTATAATAATCACTTGCTCCGGTGAAGGGAAACATCGTGAGGAAACCAGCATACCTGAGAGATATTTCTTGACGGCATGTAAAGCCAAGTCAGGCCCATGGGCGGCATAAAAAAACCCTGACACCAGGTTAGGCACTAAACACACGATAAAGAAAGAAAGATTTAGTTACTAGGTGATATGATAAAAATGACTAAATAGCTATCAGGGTAATAATTGTAGAGGACAGGACACGACACAATTATTGTCAAATCGCTAAACTAGGCAAAACAATTGAATGTGAACTTGTATTATGTTAAGCGTGCGATATGATATTTAGTGACAGTTAGTATGGGTAGCGATAGCTATCGTTATCAATTGCGAGTTTTTGGTACCAGTTCAAATTCAATTGTTTTGCCAGATCTAAACGATTTTGCAATAGTTGCTATATTACTGTATCAAATCTGCCACAGGCATCATCGTCTTTCTGCCCTGTCACTATCTACGGGAGCGTTCTCGTAGACCAAACAAACCAATCGTCGTACTACGGTCTGTTATAAAGCCGCTTTGCCGCGCCAGTTTGCGGTTTTCAGAATCGTACCCATAATCTATGTTAATCGACTGGGTTCTGGAGGTAGTTGCTCCATGTAAAATACTGGTATCCAGCTGCATTCGGTTAGACTCGAAGTCGACCATAAAAATAGTTGGGTAAAGTCTAGGTCCTTAATAGACGATGAACAAGCCTCAGTTCCATGCTTTAATGCAGCGAAAATCCAGGTTAAACTTACACATTTTAATCCAAGTGTAAGTACAAACCGTCCTGTACCCACGAATCCATATCTATGTAAGATCCCATGGGATGGAGGGCGGAATTCCAATTCCAATCTATAATTGAGACAGAAAAATCCAATTATTTTGTTTATCCGCCTGCGAATCGAACTTGGGACATCACGGGTCGTACTAACTACTCAAGCGGAAGACTAATTCCTTTCTGCAAAGGAAATCTTGACCAGTACTTGTAAACCTTAAGATGAAGATATTCTGGGTTTATTTGAATTCTATCCAAATAGCCGTTTGATTTTCTTTAGCTTGAAATTAGTAATTGGGATGATTCCTGCGTAAAAAAATATGATTCTATTTAGGGACCTTCCCGGCCCGTCTATCGTCAACGCAAGCTTGGTCAAAAAGCTTGTGGTTTCATCCAGAGCCACAGCGGCGGGATTTTCTTTCAACTCCCCCGTCTCACCCCGCTCCTACCCCGCACAAATCGTCTCCCGCGCACCTCATACCGCTTAACGCGATGACATTGAACGAAAAATGTGTTCGAAAATTTCTTAAACTTGTTCCAGGAAATACGTGTTTTTGAATAAGTCAAAAGAGTGTGAAATAAATATCATTAAGAATCTCCATTACATGTGCAAGGTTTCTATCGAGATATGTTCTTTATTTTTCAAGTTTATGAGTACATTATGAACGGCCAAATTTCAGGTAAAATTTGTGCAAAACAGCAATTTTTGGAGGCTTATACTGCATTTGTTCCTGCTTTTGTTTTATTTTTTGCAGCCATAGAAACCTAGATATAGTGCATAAAATACCTATTAGTAAAAAAAAAAACACAAAGATAGATGTGTAACAACGGCATAATCACGTACGAGCGTTTGTATGAAAAGTATGACGGGTTGGCCGCTCTTAATGAAACATTGGATACATATTTTTCGTTTTATCAAATCAATAAAAAATGAGGAAGTTGTAACGCATCAAATAATCGAAGTGTGTGACGTTTGTTGTGACGTCACTCGTACGTAAAAAGTGTACATACAAGTGACGTCACGCGAGTTTTCGACGCACTGTATCGTCTTCATTTTTTGTTTACGTGAAAAAAGAAAAAATACGTATCCAATATTTATTGGAAATCTATCTGACGGACTAATTAGATTTGTTTAGCCATCTACCCTATTATAGGAAATTTTTCGAATGTCGGTTTGGGTTGTAGAGGCCGGATAGGCAGTCGCTCCATGCATATAAAGTGTTATCGTCTGCGGCCACGCCTGAAACTCAGCGATTTCAAGATGCCTGGCCAAGCGCCCGACATTTCTTGGCAGTCTGTGTCTTCGTTAGTAAGCAAAATTCTGTGGCTTGATGTATGTATGTTGTGCTTTGAATGTACAGACTATATGTTTGAAATGTTACATACATAAACTCAAGCCTTTTACCCATGGGGGTAGGCACAGGCTACAGAACGCCACCTGCTACGATCCTTGCATACTCCTCGCGCCTTGTCTACGTTCTTAAGTCGGGTCACACACGCACGCCCGGTTGCAAGAACTACTAAGATCTTTCTAAAATGTCTTTTTGAAATCGTTGCTACCAAGCGTTATGTTCTGGATTCACGCTTTCTTAGGCTCGTCAAAATTTGCTTTTCTGTCATGAAAATTCTCGGTTAAAATAAGATTGTGACGGGATGTATTTTATGTCATTTTATCAGCTTGAAGTGATTGATGAAATGCTGTTCTTACATTTTGTGTATTATCAGAAGTTCAAGCAATTTTTTCATTGTCTTATAAAGGGTGTAACAAGACCCTTAACGAAGCCAAAAGTCACTTGTTCTCCCGGTCATTGTCGTCGATCATTTTTTTGTTCTAGACCATACCTGGGAACCTTCTAGTTATGGAGATATTGGGGGTCAAAGTTCCAACTTTTTCAAAAGTTTTTTCCTAAATGCATGTTTTTAATGTAAGATTTTTACTTTAAACACCTCAACGACCCCCTTACTATTGAATGCATCCATCAGCACAATGTTTTGAGTGCGTTAGGTTAAGTCCTACCGTAAAACGTGATTTTTTCCCCAAATAATAAATAATAATTTAAGCTTACGCATTACAGTACAAAAATCATCAAAAAAAAGGTCGTTTCCCAGCAATAATTTTTGCGTAAAGTTACTTAGTTTGATGTACAGAATGCTTGGTTGACGGCTTCGTGAAGGGACATGTTACACGCTGTATATCTTAAACCCATTTTTCAATGCCTACACGATTGATTCACGGTCAACGAAAACATAAGAGAAACGTTAGATGGGTCGCAATAAGTGGTGATAAATACTCGTTTCGTCTCCATATCCGAAGAGGTTGTGATTCTGCTGTTAGCTGATGTATGTTATTCTAATTTGACGGCAAGGTTGGCGGATTTGCTGCTGTGCTGCGTGTTGTGGCTTCGATCCCCGCACGGAACAAATATTTGTAAGACCTACAGGTATAGTGGTCCTGGGTTTGGCTTTTTATGTATGTAAGTCTAAATGTTTGTTAACGCACTCACGATAGAGGAGGATTTCCCAGTGTGTTGCAAAGTTTAAAAAAAAGAGTTGTGTTATTCAGAAATGTTACCGATTTCAATATAATTCGAACTCAAACTCAAAGCATTTATTTCAATTAGACCATAACAGGCACTTTTGAATGTCAGAAAAACAAAGGCGAAGCTAGAGTCACAGACACAAGGCATTATAACTTGTGAAAGTACTGTAGTTGCCCATTCCAAAGCGAAGATCTCTATGGAGAAGAATGGGCAAGAAACTCCATGGACACTCTTTTCAATCAAAATATTGTTACAAGATCTTGGTCCAGAGTAAAAGATTATAATTATCGACAATTTAAAAACAAAGTAGTTAAAATAAACCGTGGCAGCTAAGAGATGACCAGTCCCAACAGATAGCGCCCGTTCACGAACATGACGCATGGATCAGCCCCATTCAGCTCAACTATATTGAAGGGAACTAAATGACCCGACACTCGCGCCACCATCAGCGAGACATTTGAGTGAGCATGAATTATGTAATCGTAGCAAATCCTAGATTACTTAAACTGAAGATATATCTGGAAAACAGTCTAAAAAGTTATCTGCAACAATTTTTACTTGTAGCCCACCAATATTGACAAGGCTTACATAACTAAACTCATAATGGAAGCTTTTTAATCCAATATTACACAAGCAAATGGATTTTCGTAGTCAAAATAATAAAAATACACGGCGATATGATGTATTGTTTGAGTAGAAAAATATTTTATGATGAAAATATACTTAAAAGATAATAAAGATGTTTTGATGTTAAGAATAAGTAAGAGAATCTTGAGGCAGAAATAATAATTATCTATAAAAAATGGTATGTAGGGAAATGTAATATATTCTTTTATATATATATTCAAATATTCAGCTTATTGAGGCAATATTTACTTAGAGCTGTATCTATGAACAAGTCCAAAGTGATTACTTGAGTAAAAGTAATGTTATATCAGGGGTGTACCTAATACATAGTAACACCCACATTTCGCCAGTAATGTTTAAGTTCCATGAAATAGAGCGCGAGCCTATTGCCATCAAACGGGCAATAATCCAGACTCCGTGGCTGCTACTGAGAAATTACTGATGGAAAAACCCAATAACTATTTACCCGACCCTGGAATTGAACCCAGGTCCTCATGCTCAGCAGTCGCGATTGCGACCACTAGACCAAAGAGACAGGTAACGTAAGTTAAGTTACGTAATAAATCGAAAATTCTCGTTTTGCTCATAATTATATTAATTTTGTTTTAAGACTTCAATCATATCAACTATTCTTGCTTGCCGGATTAAAATAAAATGCTTTAAGATAGCGTTATTTTGTATTTTTGACATGTCATTGATATTACAACTGCAACAACAACTGCAACTGTAACTGCACTTGTAAACTGTTGAATATATTTTAGTTATCATTTATTTATAAGTACTAATTTAACCATTGTATGAAAAATAACACTACTGCGCCTAAATGTACACTTTTTGTAATACTTTTTAAAATAAATTATTCTCTTATTATTCTCTCTCTTATTGGTTTTACCTGATTATCGTTGAAACTCCTATTCCTGAAGGTGTGAGCTGAACACAAACTGTGTCACACCATCAAGTGACTATTTCCTGCAACAAAGAAAAAATATCATTAGGGACGTCCTCAATTTTGAAGCATAAGTTGAGGCTTATAGGAGGCTATGAGGAGCTCGTGGCTAAATAATAACAACCACTCGGGTTGATCTTTAGGTTAAGCTGCGCTTGCCTAGGTTCGTTCGTGGATGGGTGACCGCCCATTAAATACCGAGTTTCCTCACTGTGTCGGAAAGCACGTGAAGCCGTTTGTCCCGGCTTATCTTTGACGGTCGTTACGGGTCTTACCAAGGGGAATCGTATTACTCAGTAGGTACTAACTGGGTTGTGGTGGTCCGATAGGCAGTCGCTCCATGTAAACTACCGGTATTCAGCTGCATCCGGTTAGACTGGAAGCCGACCCTAACATAGTTGGGAAAAGGCTAAGCCGATAATATGATGAAGTTGAGGCTTATAACGTTCTCATTGTTGGGGCTACGAAACATTTGGAATGTTTTTATTTGTGTAATATAATTTAAGTTATTTAGCTAACACTGTAGGACAAACTGATACCCATTAATCTGCCTAGCCTTTTACCGATGATGTTGATTGCAGCCCAACTGCATACAGACCTGACACGAAGCCGTCAACAAAGCATTATGTACACGAAACTAAGTAACTATACCCAAAAAACGATTGCATTTTTTTTTGGGGGGCAAATCACCTTGTACGGTAGTCATTGTGCTGATGGACGCATTGAATAGTACGGGGGTCGTGGAGGTATTGAAAGTAAAGTTATAATAACATTAATAAGTCATTATTATTCTCCTGCCCTTATGCCAATTCATTTGGGGTCGGCGCAGCTTGTCTTCTTCAAATCAAATCAAATCATTTATTTTGCTTAAATATGGGTATACACAAGGATGGAATACAATAATAAAGCTCAGAACCATATCCTACCCTAACAGGCGTGCAAATAAGTACATAATTATAATTAGAATTAAAAAAAAAAAAAACATGAGGAATTGGAATGTCAATATAAAAACAGATATCACCTTACAGAATTCAGAAATCAAATTAATTACATTCATCATTTAGGTACAGATACAGAGATGTCATATTATCAATTAAGTGAGTAAAGTCTTATCGGTCAGAAACTCGTCAATTGAGTAATAACATTTATTAATTAATAGATCTGACAATTTATTTTTGAAAAGCGGAAATGTCTCATTTTTTATTACACCGGGTATTTTGTTAAAAATTATCGGACCCATATATATGATACTTTTCTTTTCTTCTTCCATATATTACTCGTCATCTCATCAGATACGCATTAATCTGCCTAGCATTTAACCGATTATGTTTATTATTATTTCAACATTAAAAAGTAGTATTTAAAAAGCATATAATATTTAGATAAAAAGTTGGAACTTTGACCCCCAATATCTCCATAACTAGAAGGTTCCTACGTATGGTCTAGGACAAAAAAAATTATTGCAATGACCGAGAGAACAAGTACCTTTTCGCTTCGTTAAAGGTACTTTTACACAACATTTCAAATCAAATCAAATCGTTTATTTGTGATCATGGGTAACATGCAGGTGTTCATTACATAATTATATACTAATAATGTTCATTCCATTACACCCGGATGTAGCTGAATACCAGTTTTTTACAAGGAGTGGCTGCTAATCTGACCTCTACAACCCAGTAACTGTGTAACGAGATATCCTTGGTAAGACTGGCTATAACTATTTGGGCCAAAAACTCTAATCACTACACTGTTGAAAAAAAATCCCTTATCGAAACACCGTCTTACTTACAATCCATAATTTTATACCACCCAATTAACGTACAATTAAAGCCTATTTTAGTCTACCGAAACCCAGCAAGCAATCATTCATTTCCACAATACTCTATGTATTAAGACTGATTCTTTATCTGTATAATAATACAGGCACGACCTTCGAAGCAGCAGCTAATTACACTCGGTGACGTCACGAAATCAGTGGAGTGTGACGTCAGATAGCGTGTGCCAGCGATCGGGAGCTTGTTATGGATGTGTTCAGAAGATTTATATGTACTAACACATAAAGGAAGAGATACAAATGAAGTATTAATGGTATTTATTGTACGGACGTGCCAGAGAAACGAAGAATAATGATATTTTAGTACAAGTCTTGTTTTCTACAGGTCAGAATGTGTGTCAATATTGTAAATACACACATAAACTCACGCTTTTTAGGGTACCGTAACCAAGGAGTAAAAACAGAACCCTATTACTAGGCTCCACTGTCCGTCTGTATGTCTGGCTGTCTGTCACCAGGCTGGTGGCAAAGTTGCACAGATGTTGTCTATATCTGTGGTTGTATTTCTGTTGCCGCTAATGTTTTACTCGTAGCGGCAAAAGAAAATACTAAAAACAGAATAAAATAAATATTTAATGGGGACTCCCATAGAACAGACGTTTTTTTTTTAGATAATTCTACGGAAAATAAAAAAATGTATCGAAATCTTCGTGCGCGTTACCATGGGGTTAGGCTGAAATCACAGAACGCCACACACTCCTTTCGCCTCGCCCACGTTCATACATCTGGTCATACACGCACACTGGTTGCGAGCACTACGCACTCAACTTTTCAGAAGAACCTGACCAATATGTCCTTCTAGGGTGTCCCCTCCTGGCATTGCCACTGACACTTACACCTTGTAAGTACCTTTTGTTAGTCGCCTTACACTCGTCCTCTTCACTTGACCAAACCATCAAAGCATATATAATACTATGCTCTTTTGAATTTTTGTCAGCACATCTTTTTGTGTCAACTAGATTGAATCTTAAAACATTAATAAAATGGTCGATCAACCAACGTAGTCTGGCTGCTATACGCCACACTGGATCAATCTGGACGGTCGATATTATAATCGTTCGATCACAATTTACTAGTACCTTTGAGACTTAGGAAAATTAAACTTATTGATATAAAATGAATGTCCATATTCTTAAAGCGACTGTGACCAAGTGTATCATATGAATAAGTCATTTAGTCAAATAATAAATTGATTGAAAATCTTGTATCTTTTCAGAAGTTGAAATAAATTAAACTTCAAAAACAAAACTGTTTATCAAATGAGAAGAAAAATAGGTTTATCTATCAACATTGAAAGCTTATACAAAGTTTCGTGACCTTGCTATTGACCGTTGAGGAGTTCTCTCGTGAGGATTTTGGCTGCAGGATCAAGTCAAGTCTGTCATAAAAATGTAATACCAGAACCATCGGTGTGTGCAAAAATTTTGTTCAGTCGGTTGGGGGAACTAACTAACTAACTTGACACTATTTAACTATACAAATAAATAAAATCTAGAAAAAAATTAAGGTTCCGTGAAAAAAAATTAAAACCCTTGAAATAGGTAACAAAATTGGATTTAATTTGGGAAGTCATATTTTATTATAATTTCAGGCGAACGAAGGGTGCGGGCGACGACTAGTACTAACTAACAAGGCAAGTTAAATAAAAGCTTATAAAAATAAACAATTTTTTTTTTCAGTAAAATTGTTGTTACTACTTAGTGGCTTTTTCGACCGGCTTTTCTTTTACCCCACTTATTTCTTTTCCGTTTAAAAACAGTTCTACCCGGTATCGCCAAGCCATTTCCTTATCAGGGGCTGTTGTAAGCGGGGCTTCTTTATCTTCGTTATTACGCAATCGGAAGGCCCATTGACGCCGCCTTTATGTTGATATCACGGTGATAATAACACCACTGATTTAGGGGGGCTTGATAAAACACGCCTTAGTGCTTTTTGGTGAAGGAAAAATGTACAGTGGACAGATTGATTGATTTGTAAACATTGTGGTAGATTAGAATCGGGTAAATATTATGAGAAGGGTGTTCAAAGTGACTTTACATCGTAGGTACTAGTTATCTTACTACCATCTTTTGTTTTTATTTATACTTACATCAAATAAATGAAAAATTGAAGTGTATGTTTTTTAATTCAAAATAACAGCTTTTTACCCGACTGCGCCAGAAGGAGGGTTATGTATTTCGAGAGTATGTATGTATATACATACAAAAATTGTTTGGCACGCTCTGTGGCCTGAACGGCTCGATGGATTTTAGCTTGAGAGGTGTCGTTAGATTCGTATTAACTGTGAGAGTGACACTGGGTATATCAAAATAAAAATTATTCAATAATAAAACAAAAAAAGAAACGGTAATTTAAAAAATTGAAAAACATTGCTGCGTAAAAAAATAAAATAAAATAAAAAGCGTAGAACATAGCGACTTAACAGTCAGGACCCATTATTGAGACGATTTAAGCCGGTCTATATATGTACCGGGTTTTTTAATTTTTTAAATTACCGTTTTTTACTGAATGCATTTATGGAGGTATAAAGCGTGTAACAGAAAGGGTATAGTCATATGGAACAGTGTGGTACGGCCCATCAAACTGAACTTTCTCTATGGGACCACCAACGTAATTACAAAAAAATAATCAACTGCCCCATACAAAATTTCAATATCTCTCGACCCAAATGTATGGGACAGCTGATTATTTTTTTACGATTACGATGGTGGTCCCATAGAGAAAGTTGTCTAGTTTGATGGTCCGTACCACAGTCTTCCATATGACTATACCCTTTCTGTTACACGCTGTTTATGGCATTCTAAACAAAAAATATTTATATTTATTTTTAAATAAAAAATGCTAAATGTATAATTACTATGGCACTCTTATCGCTGATAGCGATACTTCAG
Source organism: Eugnorisma glareosa (assembly GCA_947578425.1). Classification (NCBI taxonomy): domain Eukaryota; kingdom Metazoa; phylum Arthropoda; class Insecta; order Lepidoptera; family Noctuidae; genus Eugnorisma; species Eugnorisma glareosa. Next base: position 17,111,872 of record OX387979.1, read on the forward strand.
TTACCCAAAACTTAACTTCTCTTGGAACTCGTAAAACAAACATTACTTATATTTCTCAAATCCCATACCACCGAAACTCAAACCACTTTAGAAAGAACAACAAGCCTCCAACAGAAACATCGCAGCCCTTATCTCAATTCCCTGAAGCTTGTCACACACATAAACAAAAAATACCTTCACACTGTCAAATTACTCACACATCAAAAATCCAGCCAAGTGCAAATCGGACTCGCTCACGAAAGGTTCTGTACCACCATCAAGATCGAGTGAAACACGCTGAAAAAATACGTTTCTGTATGTCTTCTTTAATTGTCAACCTTATTATAAATTTCTTATATATTCATTTTTTCTCTTTTATTTAACATTTTTTTAAATAAAAGTATATAAAAAATAGATGGCCCATCGGTATCAGGAACAAGGTCCAAGCTGCCGGTGGTCAGGGCTCCAGAGAGAGGAACCTACACTATGCGTGCCGTGTCCAGTAGTACTGCTTTCTGTATCAAGCCCTTGACCCAGCCGCGCAATGAGAGCCTTTCATGTTGGCGTCATGGCGGCCTTAGCATACTTTCAAGTGTTACTTTTACGGTTCAAAAGATACAGACCTGTGAAAAACGGACAGACAGCGGCATCTTATTAACACGGCCCGGTTAGCACAATTTGGCTGCAGAACTCTAAAAATCATCGCTGTCTGTTGTTACTTTTAAACGGCGAGACAATGTCAACTTACTAAGAGCAAACTACTAAATCAATAAAGAGGCTGTCTACCAACACAAAAATCTTATTTCTCTTGGGTAATTTAATATATCCGAGATCGAGTTAGGCGTCGGTTTTTGGCACCCTCTGTTTTTCTTCCACGCGTAAAAAAAGTATAAAATGAAGGATGGTTTGTGTGCCACGACTTGAGTGGAAATATTTAAGGCATTACGATAGTGTTACGGGATTTGATCGTGTTTATGTGTGGGAGTAGGTTGTCAATTTATTTAAGTGAGTCTACGTTTTTTTACGCAGGGTGGCTGGTAGGAACTGGATGAGAGTTGCTGATAAATGAGTTGAGTGGCGTGCGATTGGGGAGGCCTATGTCCAGCAGTGGACTGCTGTTGCCTGATGATGATGATAATACGTTTTTTTTTGGGATTACAATCATTAATTTTTTAACTAGGTTTAGACCGTAACTTCGGTCGCGTGGAAAAAAAAATATTTCATGGAAACTTACTACCGGTATAAAAAGCTTGCCTAAGGTCATGGTCTGCTTGTGAGCCAAATTAAATCAAAATATTTATATTCAGGCGCAAAAAAGTCACAGACAGACCGACAGAGATACTTTCCCATTTATAATATTAGCGGTTAGATGGATGACACGCTTCGTTTTCAATGTCACTTGTACAGACTCAGAATAGCACAAGGAGTCGGCATAAAACTAGTCGACCGGGTTCCAAACGTCGAAATCCAGAGACGTACAAAGGTCTTCGATATTGGAAATCGCGTTATGGATCTCAAATAGAGTTCGCCAGGACACCTGGCAAGGCGCGGTGATGGCAGGTGGAGTAAAGCTATGACCGAGTAGCGTCCAAGGACTGGAAAGAGAAATGTTGGTCGTCCGACGGCGAGATGGGCAGACTACATTGTCGCCAACATGGGAATATCCTGGATGAGGCTGGCACAAGAACGTGACGCTTGGCACAAGCAAAGAGAGGCCTACCCACCCACCCCTACCTAGCAGTGTGGTGAAGTCGGGCTGTGGATGATGATGATGTCACCAGTAATAAAAAATATTGTTCACTATCTATTTGGGAAAAAGTAGTCTAATCGGTAATCAGATAACGTTGATGGATAAGGCAAATAAAGCTTCAGTTGTTACAAAGCTTTCTCCGTCCCAACGTAAACAAAATACTTGTCACAGTAAAACAGTCAACACGAACTGAAGTGCCTTAATCCTCCCAAATACGGTCCATATTCATTACGGATAACAGTATCAGTTACATTATAGCGTCCAAATAGTTTGAATATTCTCTCTTATTTTCTAGATTTTACGGTTCATTTAATGTTAACTGTTTAGGTTAGGTGTGGGCATTATTCGGGGGGTGATTCAGATCAGTAATCTGAACAACTTTCTCCATTAGACCGCCATCGAAATCGCCCTTTTTCGCCTGTGGTCCCTTCTCGTAGGCCCTGGAAGGGGACCACGGAGCTTTTTTTCTTCGTGGTCTCTATAATACTGGAAAATTGCGAGGTCCCTTCTCGTATTCCCTGGAAGAGACCACGGACGTTGTTTATTCGTGTTCCATAAAAGATATAGGTTCATAATTAATTAATTAATGCTGAATTTAATTTATATCTAGGTAAGTCAGATAAAAACTCTTTGGTGGGCATTTGGTTGGTACTATGTTGAAATCAATTAAAACCTCTTTAATGTTATACCTACATATCTCTGGCCACTTATGGTTTTATGATGATTCATGCATAAGAAAAAGTTATTTTATATTGTGAATTTTCAATCGTCACGTCTGGTCACAAAGGTAAAAAAAAATACAAATATTTTGTTTTATTTGTTAGTGACGTACACTCCCTACAAATTAATTTTCAATACACTTTCTAGAAAACTGGTTCTAATCGCACTACGATTAGGTTCAACATGCAATGTATTTCACACGCGTGCGATTTTTAATATTTATAAAAATTTCCACAGATAAGAAAGGGTACAATAACTATATCTATAGTCGACGGTGATTGGTTTTTTTTAATCCCGGCAAAGAGATAGTGCGTCTTTACGGATTAAATATTTTTCGAGTATTTAAATTGTGTTTATAAATAGAATATCATAGATAAACATGATTATTTAAAACAAATATTTATTTTTATGAACAAATTAACGTCTTATTGTGTTCTAAATTAAAAAATATATATATTTAATTTTTCTTTTTTTTTCATAGTAGGCTGTATACGGCATCATACCTTTGCATCTTCTTCAACCTGGCGAAAGTAAAGCGCGACAAAAAAGCAAATTAAATCATAGTTTCATATTAATTCTTGACAAAAATACTTTCCGTTCTAATATTTTATTTCTTCGAAAGTGTATTGAAAAACGTCGTTTGATACGCGTGGGGATTTGTTATTGCAGTTCTCGGCTCCATAACACCCTCGCCTGCAGCTCGGGTGTTAATTCCGCGCTCGAGTGCAATAACAAAGTTTCCCCACTTATATCAAAATGTACTATTATTAATTTATTTTTAGTACATGGATGACTTTACAGCTTATTAATAAGCTTATTATGCTTAGCTTGCTTATTTATGTTTCTAAAAAGAACATAAAGAACTAAAACAATATGTACCTAACTCAGTCCTTAAAAAATGTACAAAAAAATTTCAATTACTGCATTTCAAATATCTAAGTACAATTTAATTCGGAAGTATATATTTCTTGTAGGAACCACGGGCAAAAAAATAATCGTGGTTCCTTCCAGGGACTAAGGGACCGGGACCACGGGCGCAAAAGAAAAAAAGATTGCTGTTCCATACATTTGGGTCGAGTAGGTAAGTTTTGTACTGGGCTGATTTGAGGAAGTCTGAATGTGTTGGTATGGGCACGATGCAGAGGAATGGGAAACATATCGTAAGGAAAGTTTTGAGAGTGAAATAAAGAAAGATTATGGATGGCTGTAAGAATAAGAGAAGACGAAAGACACTATGGATGGATTATGTAAAATATGATATGGCTACAGAAAAGGGGTGACTCCTAAATTGACGACTAAAAGCGAAGTCATCATCATCTATCTGCTTTTTCCAACTATTTTGGCGTTGGCTTCCAGTCTAACCGGGGCTACTGCGGAATACCAGTATTTTACATGGAGCGACTGCCTATGTCATCTCCACAACCCAGTTAGTACTGGGTAATACGTATCGTATACCAAAGGATACCAAAGGGTATCCCCTTTGGTAAGACTGGTTGACAGATTAAAAGAGAAGTATGGAGGAAGAAGACATACAGCGCTGATCTCAAATAAATTGCAATTTTGCCTAACTCTTCAGAGAATAAAGACAAGATATAATACCGCACTGTTATACAGATAGACCTGACGTCATAGTACTCACAGTTGCTAGCTAGATTACCCGGAATAGTTTCAGTAGTGCTTCAATTTGTGTTATCATCCTCAGCTGTTTGGCTACTGTTTAGACACTTGAAATTCTGGCATGTTCTTGACCTTGGTTGAAATATGCGCTGCAGATTTTGATTGTGTTATTGTTCGTTTGAAGTATATTTAAGTGTAAATTATGTTTTAGTTGGTTTAGAAATAAAGAACGAGTAGCTGATGTAAGAAAAAGTATTGTACTTGTTTAGTTAATTTTAAGAATAGAATAGAAAAAAAATATACATTACTAGCGGCCCGTCCCGGCTTCGCACGGGTGCCTATGTTACTCAGGGTGAATGTAGCTTTCTAGCAGTAGTACAGTAGTTATTGAGTTTATTAATTACAAACATACACACGAAAATACAAATCTCTCCTTTTTATAATATTAGTGTAGATGTCTAGCGTAATTAAACTAAAAATAAACAGTACCAATTAACCTTTTGCTAAAAATAAGAACCTGTTCTATCTTTATTATATTTTTTTTTTGAGCGATTTATTCAATTCAATTTGTAACTAAGTTCCAAATCGTAAGCCTTTGTAAAGAACTCTGAATCAAATCGATTGGATAGTCTGATTGAAGACTTGTGACATGCACCACTGCCTTGGCTCGCACAGTATATTATGGTTCACTCCACCTCATGGAGACAAAGCCTGCGTCTCAGCTGTGGGAACATTATAGTTCGATTATACTAGTCTATCAGTCAGTCAAAATAAAATTAATCATCATCATCTGCCTAGCCTTTTCCCAACTATGTTAGTGTCGGCTTCCAGTCTAACCGGGTGCGGCAGAGTACCAGTATTTTACATGGAGCGACTGCCTATCTAGTCAAAATAACAGTCGCCAGCACATCAAGTACCACAAACTGTCAAACTCCTAATGATTTTAAGCCACAAAATGTTTAAGGTTAAGTTCAATATCGAATGAGAAAATTTGATAGTTTGTGGTAATTTGATGAGCATAACACTGTACATAAAACACATTATGATTACTGGCCTTTGTCCGTATAAATAGTTAATAGCGAACGTTCTTGAAGAAACTGAAACAATGCCGCATAAAACCATTTTCACAGTTTGTCAGTGAGACTGAATATTGTGCGATATTCTGTAGTTTATGTCTACCGATACAATGTAGACAGAATCTAGGATGTATTACAAGTACATTTTGTATCTAATAGCTGCCCAAAAACGAGATACCATTACCTGCCATGCCAAATCTACTCGACCTTGGGACGTGCATTACAATTGGTACCAAATTACTGAGCAATTGTAATGGTTCTCCTAATAGTAAACTATATACGTTAAGATGCTAAGAATAATCTATATTATTAGTCATTTAGGTATCTTGCTGATAATATTATTTATCAGGTAATGTTCCTTTAATTTGATTTAATGTTTTCCAGATGTGAACTGTCTTGGCAAACCCATGTATGAACCTTGGCATGTGGTATCCATACACACACTCACACGATCAATTTCCTGTACTGCCTTTGTTTTCAGAAACAGTGAAGGTAAGGTACAATTTGCCCACTGCAAAGATTTATTACATAATTACATAAGTCGTTCATTGATGAATTTTCAGGCATAATAAGAATTAATAGACATTATTTTCTAAGAAATAACTAAAAATGTAATTGATTTGTAAAGATGTGGATAAAGGAAATAATAATCAGTGATCGGAATAGGTAGAGCTAATGTAACTAAAGTTCAAACGAGGAACAGAAACGAAAAATGTTCCTTACGATTAATTTTTTTATCCGATTTTTTTTTTGAAACTCGGAAATGTCTCTGAATCAGTTAAGTACATTTAATAATAATGTTATTTATTCATCAGTACAGTCAACTAATTGAATTCATTATTTTTCCTTTTTAACCGACTTCGACAACAAGGAGAACGTTCTTAAAAAGTTACGTTATTTAGTTGTGTACGTTTAGTTCCAATAATTGTACAAAATGAATAAATGGTATGAAAACCTATAAATTGTTTTTTTTTTACCTTGTTAGTTCTAACTATTAAAGCTGATATAAAAATTAATTTAGCTTCCGCACTTACTTATGGCGTTCAAACGAAAACAAGGAGATTACCTTTATTTTTTATACAATAAAAATCGTGCACTTTTTTTTTAAACAGAAGCAGTAAATGAATTCAATAGTTGTTTTACTTTATTAATTTTAGATGTAATTAAGTATTGTTGCGACATTCGGAACAAATATTCCAAAAAGAAAAATTGTCGTAAGGAAGTCTCCACTTTCGTTTCTGTTCCTTGAACTTTAGGCACATTAGCTCTACCTATTCCGATCACTGATAATAATAGACAAAGAAAAGTATTAAACGGGCGGAGTCTAGATTTGTGCCCGGTTGATTGCTTTGGGGGTAAAGGCGTTATGTTATGTTATGTAATCTATATATTTCATTACTTTTTCCTAATAACAAAACGAGTTTTTTCTTCATAATCGTTATTTTAAAAATTAATTAACTTTGCAAAAGCTTAAACCCTGGCTAATGTTACTTTACCAAACTTAAAAAAAAATAATTACCAACGAGCCATTACATCGTCTTTAAAGAAAATCTTATTCAAATTTTTCTAAACACAATTTGCCTAATTTTATACAAAGAAAATCACTGTCTGCTTAATTAAGACATTTTTGACACTAATCTGATAAATTTGGACAAGTTATACCGGTTTTAGTCTTGTCAACTTTGCAAAATAAACCTAATTTTCCTCAAGGATTACTAAATCTCTTTACAATTTGTTTTTGGTACAGATAAATAATTGGAAGAACATAAATATTGCATAAAATAACACAGTATTTAAAAAAAGAGTCAAGTCTTCTGGTAGGTTGATATACATGTCACATATACATCATGTATCAGACATATTTAAGAATGTGGAATGGACAATCAGACTGATCATTCTTCTGCCCAACATATTAATCGCGAAAAATATTCAGCTGTAATAGGATACGTCCCATACTTCTGGGTCGCGTAGATTTTAATTTAGTTTTTTTTTTTCATGTTTCAATATCTACGCGGCCCAGATATATGGGACACCTGGCCTTTCTCGAACAATATGCTTTGTACCTACTTTTATGTTTTTCTGAATTACTCGTAACGGGCACGTTTAAGTGACCGCATGGAGAATGTACACTCAACGATAGCAGTACATGCCGTAGTGTAATATCTGAAAAATGGTATTTATAATGAAATAGTACATTGTGATACAAGGTTGGAAAGTAGGTGGGCAAACGTGGTGTCATTAACAAGCCCGAGCCGACGGCGAGGGTTTTTATTGACACGAGTTTGCAAAAAAAAGCGACAGTCACAAGGCATGAGAAAACTTGAGAAAGTACTGTAGTTGCCCATTCCAAAGAGTAGCTCTATGGCGAAGAATGGTCAAGAAACTCCATGGACACTCTTTTAAATCAAAATATTGTTACAAAATTTTGGTTACATCATTCATGTTGAGATTATACATACATGTGAGTACGATGTAGAAATACATGCAAGTTAAGAGCGTCCAGAGTAAAATATATAATCAAAAATTCAAAATTAAAATAAACCATGGCAGCTAAGAGATGACCAGTCCGGTACTTCCTATTGTTTTATCTATAAAGTGCGCCTGGAAGTGGTGCCACACACTCCCCAGTAATCGCCTATCTGTTCCGCTTTAGACTTCTGATAATATACTATAATGCTATCGGTTCAGCGTGGTTCCCACCGATGAGTAGGCGACCACATCCTTGATTACGGGTTTAGTTTCATTCCGTTCGCTGCTAAGTCTAGGCCACCACTTCCTTGCCTGGGAGTGTGGGTGTGGTAACAACCCACTAGGAGATAAGGTTAAGAGGATGGGCAGTGTGTTCCAGTCTCAACAGATTATGATCAATATAGTCAAGCAACACGGCCATTAGTGATGCCAATTGTCTCATTAATCGATTAATGAGTGTCCGATATTTTGATCCGAGTTCTAAAAACCGGAAAAGTGCCGGTTCGATTCGCGTGGAGTAGGTTCCTTACGTTTAAAGATTTCTTGTAATCTATTAGGCAAAGAACATTTTTGGACTCCAAAATTACAGGGCCGTTTAGTAAATATTCGCCTATTTTCTTAAACAGAAGTTATGTAGGATAATATGCGAAAAAGGATTTATCTTAAAATCATTAAAAAAAAAATTTGAGGTGCTCATATTCATTAATTTGAAATGTAACACGTTTTTTTTTTAATTTTCTGGTTTATTCCCCAAAAGTGGCCCCCGCATTAAAAAAAAAAATAATTTACGTTACACTTTCGTCTTTGGATCACCGACTTACATACCTATGTGTACCAAATTTCAACTCAATCGGTCCGGTAGTTTCGGAGTAAATTGGCTATGACAGACAGAGAGACATGCAGGCACGCGAGTGATCCTATATGTTTATGGGTTCAGTTTTTTTCCATTTGAGGTACGCAACCCTAAAAAGGAAGAGGTTATGTATTCCACCAGCATCTTTTTTTATTTATACGTTCACTGATTACTCCGTGATTACTAGGCCGATTTACGTGATTCTTTTTACATTTGGTAGAGGAAACTTGCGCGGTGGTCCCTTATTACTCGTAACTTTGCTTGAGTAGTTTACGAGTTAGCTCCCTTTAATACTAATACGTATGTTTTCTTGTTGGCCTGTGTTGATGACATGATGGTCCCAAGAATGGTGTCAAGAATTTTGTAGCAAACGGCAACTTTTTTTTAACAAAAGTCGGTGATAAAAAAGTCAATGAAACAAAGAAAGTCACCGACTTCCTAAAGTAAAGTAATTTTAGGAGTCAATCAAAATCCTAAAAAAAAAAACAAAATTTTTTTTTTTTAAGATTTTGTTTGTGCTGACGGAAAACTTAAAATGAGATTGAAAAGGTGAATTTTACTTGTGTTTATAACTTAAACTTTTATAAGTAAGTTTCAACCTTAATCATCAAATAAATATTAGACTAAATTCATGTTCTAGATTTTATTTCATTTTAACAACATTGTTTAACTTGAACTGTTATTAACATAACTATGCATCCTCTATCTGTTAAAACTTTAGTCATTCAATAAATTAATTCATAATGAAACAAACTACCTCCTAGAGGAGATAGATAAGGCAAAAAAATATTTCGAATTCAAAATAAGCTAAAGCGAGATAAAATGTCGCGAGAATAGTTTCAAATATTAGGTACTTTACAATCCGCTGTGAGTATTTCAAGACTATCTTCGATAGCAGATACTAGTTGTCTCTTTACGTGTCGGAGTAACTCAATTTACGCTTCAATTGTTTCAATTTCTCAAGCAACATTTTATAGCCGATAAAATCCATCTCATTTTAATGGGCTACCGGAAAATACGAGACCATTCTAGAAAGATCTAGAATTGTACTTTGGAAATATCCAAATTAGAGTTTGTAGATATAGATATAAAATATTATGGGTTCTGATTCTTCAGAAAGGTGTATAGTACGAACAAGCAGTGTGAGTATATGACCAGGTATACAGGGTGTAACAAGACCCTTAATGAAGCCGTCAACCAAGCATCAAACTACATCAAAGTAAGTAACTTTACGCAAAAATTATTGCCCGGAAACGACTTTTTTTTGGGGTGAAAAATCACGTTGACGGTAGAACTCAATGTAACGCACTCAAAACATTGTGCTGATGGACGGATTGAATAGTACGGGGATCATGGAGGTGTTTAAAGTTTAAAAAATCTCGCATTAAAAACATGAATAAAAAAAAAAAACTTGTGAAAAAGTTGGACCTGAAAAGATGGAACCCACTATCTCCGTAACTAGAAGGTTCCCAGGTATGGTCTAGAATAAAAAAATGATCGCAATGACGGGGAGAACAAGTGCCTTTCGGCTTCGTGAAGGGTCTTGTTACTTTATGAACGTGGACGAAGCATTTGGAGTATGTAAGAATCTGGAGCAATTCAGCAGTTTCTGCCCACCCCATGGGGCGTGATTTTATGTAGGTATGGCTTCTGGAAAATATAAACGAATTTACTAATTACTCTTGAAGATCGTATTCTTCATCTGCCTAACCATTTTCCCTAAACATTTGGGGTCACCATCCAATCTTACCAAATAATGCGGCACGCCTACCAGTATTTTACATGGAGCGACTGCCTAGCCGAAGGTCATGTCCAGTAAAGAAAAAAACGTTTATTTCCGGTTTTCGATAATTTACAAAAATATAGGCAAACCCATAACATTGTCTATTTACATAGATTGGGATCACAGTATATTTTAAAAAAATATGAGAATCTATTAGCCCTCTGAACAAAACAGTTTGAAATCCCGAACACTGTCAAATTGTCAAGGTAGTCCACGAAGACTTTCTATACAAATCAGTTCTCTTCAAATGGTTTGCAGTCAGAGGTTTATTCTAAAAATGTTTAATAGCACACGTATAGATACTCAAGCTCATTTTTACTAGCTGATCCCGATCCGAGGCAATGCCGTTCCGGTGCTTTTAAGATGGAAGCCTCAGGGTAGCCCGCAAAATTCATGAAATTGTAATTCAATGGGATTAAATTAACTTAGAGGGTTGTCATAAGAAGAGGTTGGAACAAAAGAAAATTTTGAATTACGCGGTAAACGCTGGCGCTTCGACCTTGAGCGTGCGTTATTATGGAGTTTTATAGAAAGTATCCCAAACGGCAGCGGTGGACCAGTGACAGCAGCGGTGACCCAGCGGTGGCGGCCCCGATTTATGAACAGTAAGTCGTGGGTTGAACCCACAACTTACTGTTCCAGGCACCCAGGCACGCGAATTACTTTTTGTAATTTATTTCATCACCATTGCTCTCAAAACGGTGAAGGAAAACATAGTGAGGAAACTGGCATATCCTAGAACCAAAAATTCGAAGACATGTGACATCTACCAACCCGCACTGGGCCCGCGTGGGGAATTATAGCCCATTCTCTCTTATAGAGAGGTTGCCGTGTGTCCCAGCGGTGGGAACATTATAAGCTGATTTTGCTATGTATCCCAAACGCTGACCCCGTGCAGTGTTGATAACCATTACTAAGTATTTCACTATCCAAAAATGACCATCTTCTTCTATAAACCTTTTTTTTTTGATGATGGCATCTCGCAGTTCAGCCTATGAGGCTGGCTACTGCTTAACCGGTCTAATCCTGTGGATGTATTGAATTTAAGGCCTCCAGCCAGGGGCAAAATGAGCTTACAAACTAAGCGACCACTCATTAAGGGCACCCCCTGCGGGGTACGAGCCTCGGCTTAGGGCGTCGCTGGGGAGGGCAGGAAGGGGACAGGCTGGATCTGGTTTAGGGGCTGGTTTAATGCTATTGGCTCAGCATCGCGGGCTGGCTCTAAGGGTCGGGGGGGGGGGGGTTTGAAAGGGGACGTCGCGACGGACTACGGCGGCGAGTTCGGAATGACGGCGATCTGTTTTTGTATTTTCTAATCGTACTGGTTTCCTTATTTCTTTTCTGAAGTAGGTGATAGGGTAATCGGGGGTAGAAGAGCGTGTCTATAAACCTCCTTACTTCAAACCAAATAACTCCAACCTCCTATCAAGAAGCTTCCAAAAGTGTTTTGACACAAAAACAAGATAATTACCTTGCCAGCGAGTTGCAAGCCCCCGATAATTAAGTTAGTCGCGGGCCCTGAGGCGAATCACGCGAATGGTAAGCTTTTGATACGAGTATAAGGAGTAAGGGCCTTTCATTTTCACTCTCTCGTGAGGGTTTATTTTGCATTGATTTTCTTTTGGGTTAAGGTCAAAGGGCATCCCTTGGGGTGTGAGGTGAAGTGGTTTTTTGATGCAGTGAAGATTTGGATGGGTAACCCTTCTACGTCTAGAAATATTTTTGGTAGTTATAACGGGATAGATTTCCTAAACTTGGTTATAAAAGTAAAGTGTTAATGTTCAGCCTCGCCTACTGAAAATGTTCGGAAATCATTTAATGCAAGACATTAAATCTTTCTTCTGTTGCTAAAATTTGGCTTGAAAAAAACTATTCTAGGCGACATTCTATAATCAAAAAAAAAAAAAAAAAAAAACCATTAGACACTGATTTAACATCTCCGTCCCTACAACTAATTTTTAATTTAAAACTTACTTATTTTTCTTCGACGTAAGATCAAAAAAGTCTCATCATGTCAATAGTTTATCTCAAGGCAAAAGAATTCCGCAAAAGAGTGCAGCCTGTACGGCGAACTCTCCGTCATTACCTCCTTTGAACGCAAAGATAACACCGACCGTAAAGAATATTGATAGGAGCATTACTTACTAAAAGGTTAAGCCAATTTATTCGTTAAAACTGAACAAAAACGACGATTTTACACGTCGGCTAAGGAAAAAAAACTAAAATAAAAATGCCTTTACCCGCTTATTCTGTTGTAATTAATTAAATACAACTTTGGTATTTTTGAAGAGAACTTACAGCAGTACTATCTATATCAATACATACTATAAAAAAAGTCGCTTTCCGCTGTCTGTCCCTATGTATGCTTAGATATTTAAAACTACGCAACGGATTTTGATGCAGTTTTTTTAATACATAGCGTGATTCAAGAGGAAGGTTTATATGCATAATATTGCATATAAACCTTCGAACCTTCGTGCGAAGCCGGGGCGGGTCGCTAGTCTATACTGTTTTACAAAGAGGTAGAATTTGTTTGTAAGTTTGTATGTAGGGGTAATCTTTGGAACTACAATTCCGATTCCAAAAATTCTTCCACTTATGGGAAACAACATTTTCCCCGAGTGTCATAGGCTGCGTTTAACGTTCCAGTGGGTTACGCAATATCCGTAAATACATAATGGGAGCAAAGCCGCGAACAAAAGCTATTCCAAATAAAACAATGTACGGTCAGTGTTCGATCCTTGTTTAGTTGAAGGTAGTTTTAAGGTCCATTAATGTTATGCCTTCTACCCTCACTTCTGGTGAGGTGACGGCGATGAGCAGCCATCTTAGTGCTGCTTGAGTCTACGTTCGACTACCGAAAGCGAAGCAGGATCGCCTTGCCGTGCACGCCGGTGTTTGTGTTATAGTGCCTTCTGATCGTATCAGAACAATCCTAGACAATAAATTTGTGTATGCCTACAATTCGGATCCCGAAAGACTTTCTAGAAGCCCATAGTGACGTCACATCGAACCACGCGGCAGCAAGCTGCATCAGCAAGCTTAATCCAAACCAGGACTAGGTTAAAGCAAAGCAAGGTTTGTGGAGACAAATTGCCTGTTTAGTCAAGGATCTGAATCTCAGCCAGTTTACACCAAAATTATTAATGATTAGATATCTCTATAACCCTCAAAACTTCTCATACAGTCCACTACTCAAAATTAAAGGTCCTCGTGCCACAGTCAGCATCATCGTCATATATTAATAAATACTCAAAAAAAAAAAAAACAGAAAAAGAAAACAGGTAAATATCTTTTTTAAGCTCATATTAATTTATCATATCGATAACGAGGTAGTACTTCGAACTCAAAAAAAGAAATAAATATTAATTTTAAATAAAAAACAATTATTAAATTAAACACCCTTAAATAAATGAAAACAAACCATATTCTTATCCTGGAGGCTGGGCTGGCTGGAGTCCTGTACATCAAATAATTAAAATTCCGAAATATTAAGCTACTTCTTTTGCTGACCGTACCTATGAAGGAACCCAGTAATCTAACCACCTGGCCACGACCTACAAGCTAACGCGATTCGTGTAACACTACAACGACAGCGGAGGAAACAAATAAAAAAAAATCTCAGAAAATGCCACCTGTCACGGAGACATGACATGGTGACCTGTATCCGTCACGTGAGTACCGCTCACGTGACGGATACAACTGAAGCATACGTCTGCCGCTTGACGCAAATCGCATTACCAAAGGACGAAAACAGGGCGTAAAAGCTAACATTACAAACTTTAAAATAACGCAAGGAAATAATAATTTCTGGATTTGTGCTCGGTTCATGGCAAAAGGCTCGCCCACTATTACATGGAACTTAAAAACGAAACTGGCGAAATGTGGGTGTACTATTAGGTTACACCTCTGCCTAATGCCTTACCCTCTTATTAATAAACACGGAATAAAGTTACACCAGGAATAACAAAGGAATAACCATACATTTTCAAAGGTTTAAACTTGGAATAACTTTAGTCTGTGTTTATTAATAGGAGGGTTAGGGATTACAGGCGTAACGTTATGTTATGATAAGATATGTGAAAAATAATATAGGTATCTAACCGTCACATAAAACAGTACTTTCTATTTCAGTAACAGAATTATTATTATTTTTCCACAAAATTTTATTTTTACTAAAATACAGCTGAACCCTTTCACCGCTTCAGGCTGGATTTTTATTTTTCGTCACTTAGCGTTCACCTCGAGCGAACTCTTTTTTTTATTAAATCCTGTAAATATTTTGGTTTTGCTCAAACCTGGGATAAGGATTTAAATCTGAGCCTTGGCCTATTTCTGCTGGCTATGACAATAAACTCAATTACCACTGCCGGTGAAATTCGGTAAGACCGCATTCGTCAAATGAAATAAGCTTACGAAACTCGAAGGATGTGTTAAATTATGTTTATTTATGGACACTTGAAAAAAAATTAAAAAGAATCGGCGGTCAATGACCTCAAATAAAACATACTAACCTATTAAGTTACTACTTATAACATCAGCTATCCGCTAGTAAAAGCACCGTCAATATCAGTCCAGCCGTTTCGGAGATTATCCGGAACAAACAGACAGACAGACATACCGACAAACAGACAAAAAATATGTTTTTTGTTTTAAGTGTTTTTTGGTATATACTTTCACATGCGTTCAGTAAAAGTCTGTTATTTAGAAATTACAAACAGACATTTCAATTTTACATATTTATTTATAGTTAACACTTCTTAAACCTGAATGTCAATGCCCACAAAACATGATGAATCTCCGCATTCACCACAGAATAATTGAATAAAAAAATGTCTGAACAACATTTCTATGGTGGTCTGGACCAATTTCCAGCCATTAAGAGAAGGAGAAACAAAAGCATTGTTAAGAAAATACGTTAAAAAGATTTCTGTATAATTCATAATCTTTTGTGCGAGATGAAATGCGAAAGAATCTTTTTATTTCGTCCCTACGAATTAGAATAATAATGATTTTTAATAAAGCTGGAGTAAAGTGGTGGCATAATTAAAAGGAACCGAAGAATAAAATAGGAGCCACGGTCGTAATAGCTCTAAATTGAAAGGTATTGTAATAACTAGGACAAGAGATAGGAATGTGAGCCTGAAAATAACTATTGTTGGGAATCAGTTCTTAATGAAAATAGGAGGAGCTCGTAGTTTAATATTGCCGTGTTTGCCTAGGTTGGTCCGTGGATGGATGAACAGTCACCAGAACCAATATATATACACTTTTCTAAATTTAAAAGCAATTTTCGCGAGAAATAACTTAGAGATACTACTTGGAGATAGGATATTTATCATAAAAAATATGAGTCCCACAATACTATGTCCGTAACAACATGGAATTTGAATCAGAACAGAATGAGAAAAACACTTTTAAAAGTTGTTGTGCTCGTGACTGTACACTCATTACATACCGAATTTCCTCCGTGGCTTACAAAGCACGTTAAGCCGTTGGTCTCGGCTGTCATTTGTAGATATTTGACAGTCGTTAAAAATATTCAGTGGCCTGAAAGTCTGACAACCAGTCCTACCAAGGACAATCGTATTACCCAGTACTAACTGGGTTGTGGAGGTCAGATAGGCAGCCGCTCCATGTAAAATACTGGTATTCAGCTGAACCTGGTTAGACTGGAAACCGACCCTAACGTAGTTGGGAAAAGGCTGTACTGTAGGTGTACTAAATAGCGATGAATGTGAACGACACTTGTTGTCAGATTTGTCTATATGCTCAGATTTTTCTATGTCGCGGATATCTTTAATGGCGCGATTTAGAATTTCCATGTTAGTTCTTTATTTGTGTCATAGATGGCGTTGCAGTACTTTTTATACTATGTTGCTGTAGTACTTTCTGTAGTGCCGCTACACATTCATGGTATTCTATCCCATCTACCCAAATGTTACTTTCTGTACCTAATATTAATTTCACGCCGGTGTCATATATTACTATTATATTAGGTTTAAAAGTTCAAATTTCTTCGACACAACAGTTTATCACCAAAACGAATAGAAAACTTTACAATTTTCCCCTTACCCAGTTAAGAGCACAAGCTAAGCAACCAGTCTAAAGCCCAACAGTTCCCTAACAAGCCAACACACATTACCTTAAACCATCTCTTGAAAAACGGCTCCAACTCAGCTTGAAGAATAAAAGTAATAATGTTGAACCCATCGGAGCTTCCCGAGGAAAAGAACGATAAATTCCGTACCCCACTTGGTTCCGCGAAACTTTCTTAGGGGCTTATAACCACAGCAACTTTCTTGAAACACCGCTATTAGTTGGTATATAACAAAGCATTCGTACCAAAGTCTTAAGTCTTGGAGTCCGTTGCGGTGGGGTCTGAGGAACTATTGTTTTAAGTTGGGGACCACTTAGCAGTTGTAGGGTTGTCGTGTGTGTGCTGTTTATTTATTACAGAAGTGTTAGAACAGTTAGTTGATATAGGGTTCGTCTTGGTTTGGTTCATTGGCGTTGACTGTACTTGAGTAGATATCTTAGGGTTAAACTACATCAGAATTTTGGGCCAGAAAAGGGATGAATGAAAGGCATTTGCATGTGGCTGAGATGAGAATGCTTAGGATTAAGTTACGCGAATGGATAGAATAAGAAATGAGTACATAAGAGGAAGTCTGAAAGTGACGCCGGTGACTGAAAATTTGTGTGGTAATCGGTTGGCTTGGTATGGGCATGTGATGCGGAGGAATGAGGAAAATATCGCGAGAAAAGTTTTGAATACGAATGTGAAGGTCAGTGAAATGATGGAATTAAAAAAAAACTATTTGCAAGTTCACAATTGTAGTACTAATTGAACTACATGCAATTAGATATTTAGAAAACGTATTTGCACTGGCGAGTATGCGCGTATCAATGATACCTTATGTAAACAATAACCAGAGGTCAGTGAAATGATGGAATTAAAAAAAAACTATTTGCAAGTTCACAATTGTAGTACTAATTGAACTACATGCAATTAGATATTTAGAAAACGTATTTGCACTGGCGAGTATGCGCGTATCAATGATACCTTATGTAAACAATAACCAGAGGTAAGCGAAGTCAAGCCGTCCGGTTGTAGATTTTTGACAGTCGTTTTGGGTAGTCGGAAACCTGAAAGTCTGACAACCAGTCTTACCAAGGGGTATCATGTTTCCCAATAAGTACTAGTGACAGATATGGAGTCGCGCCATGTAAATTACTGGTATTCAGCTGCATCTACTCCAACTTCAACACGAGACTAAGCAGATGATGTTAATGAGATGTGAACGAAGTTTGATTTCGCCACCTTCAGACCTGCTCATCATCTGTTACACGACACACCATTCTCTTCAGATCTTTAAACGGATTACGTTGAACATTCTTTACAGAGCTAACACACGTAGCTTTTGCTCCAAGCTGGGATTAGTTTACAAGAATAAACGTGCCGCGACTTTTGCAAGTAAACGTGTTGATGTTCGATCTCTATCTTTAATCTTCGATTCAAAGAATACGTGATGTTTCGAAATTCGTGTAATTTATGCAACCATTTAGGTATATGATAGAAGATTACTTAGGCCAGCGTACCACGTGGACGTCAAAGCAGAACATTTTTTGTTTACCCAACGTAAATTCATTCGTAGATAGTGGTATTATGATACAGATTCCAATAATAAGAGATCCACCCCGTTGCATCAAACGGATTTACTTTCGCGACATTGAACACTGTAATCTGTATCTTGTTATTTTTAACAAACTACCATTAAACCAACAAAGAATTTTCACAATAAAATGGAATACGTTAAATTGAAATTAAACGATTTCGTATAGATTTATTTACCGAAATAAGAACACCAATTGAGCTTTCAATAGCAAATTACTGGTTTCTAATTATTGTGTTATCCAAAACTAAATCACGAATAAAATTATAATTGGACGGAGATATTAAGTCCTTTGTGTTATTCGCAGACTTCTTGTCATCGAGCTTCAATAATTTTGACAAAAAATCATCAGAAGTCCGCTCTTATGAATAGAGAATTAGAGATAGCTCAAGACGAAATAATTCTTAAGAAAAGTATTTTTTTTAAATTTAGTTATGCCGCTATGAAAGGAACTTTTGTACAAATATGCCAGCAGTTTAAGCTATGCGACGTAACTGAATGAATAAATTTAAGATGTTTCTGAAATGGATACGAACTGCTTTTAATGCAAATCAATAATAAGTACCTACAATCGGATTTAGTTTTTACCTTAGTATCCCGGTTTCTTCCATCAAATCCGCAATCAAATCAAGACCACAAAAATAAAATCAAAGACTTGCTCGGAATAAAAAGTCTTTACCCTGTTGAAGTGTTTTAGGAATAAAAGAAGTACCTTAGTCCAATTTAACAGCTGCTTTAATGTTGACGGAAACGGCGAAATGTGGGTGTACTATTAGGTACACTTGTGACTAACTCTTCGGGAATTGCGGGCGTGGTGTTATATTATGTCTTTAAACGAAAATGTAGGCGTGGGTTCTGGTCTGGTCATAAAAGACTTGTAAATAACATTGTACTCGTTGTAAAAGGAGCTTCTTTGTTGCATTATTTGTTTAAATGAAGTTTTAATGTTACCTTGTTTTCTCTCGAGGAAATAAAGTGAAGTTGTGAAGACATGCAGTTTGTTGTCTTAGTTTTTAAATAATTTTCTTGTTAGCATTTTTGTTTGGATATACTTTTAAAGTGTATCTTGGTAGAACAATAATAAGCTTGAATGTTTTGTTACAGTATGTTAGTGTTTAGTACTTAAACGGTGAAAAATGATGACTTAAAAATGTTCCAGACCATGATATCGCGTCGGCCAGTGTCATCGTGTCATATAATTCTTTGTCATCTTAACACCCCACGTAACGCTAGGCTGTCGATCATACCGCCGCCACTCACTCACACACTCACTCGCCGTCACTTACCGTGCGGATACATCGGCCATTTTTATTTGTAACTAGCGGTTGCCCGCGGTTTCGCTTGTCGGAAATTATCTCACGGGCACGTTGTAAATAGCCTATGGCACTCTGGGATAATGTAGCTTCCTATTAGTGGAAGAATTTTCAAAATAGGTTCAAAAGATCTAGAGATTAGCCCTTAGATACAAAGTTACAAACTTACAAACAGATTTTACCTCTTTATAATATTAGTATAGATAGTATAGATTGACCCAGTCAATATACACTATTCATATCGTAAAGCAGCGGTTTCATTTAGTTGAGACCACCAGCATCACAACTGGAGCTTGACACTCAAACAAAAATCAACTCCATTGAACTAATGTTTAATTCACTACCGAAAAAGAACCCAAAGACGAAGTAGTAATGATAAAGGTGACTGATAAGAATCAATTCCATGATTGTGAGAGACTGCGAAGTTACAAATACGCAGGTACATGATAGTCTTTTCCCTTTATAAAAGAAAATATACCTACATAGAACAGACCAGATCCAATCATCCGAATCAATGCTGTCAGAATGAAATCGTGTCCTACATCAGTGGCACGGATTCTATCCAAGATTGAACATTTTAGTATCAGCTAAAGTATGTTGGGAAGGCGACGACAGATCTGAAAACGACAATGTGACTCTAATGAACTGACGGAATGGGGAGAAGGATTTATTTGAGATATAGATAGATTGATTTATCTCAGATAATAGGAGGTGCAGGAGGAGCTCGAGGTAAATAATAACAGCCACTCGAATCAAGTTTCAGGTTAAGCTGCGCTTGCCTTGGTTGGTCTGTGGATGGGTGACCCCACGTAACATACCGAGTTTCCTCCGTGTCTAGGGTAGCACGTAAAGCCGTTGGTCCTGGCTGTCATTTGTAGATCGTTGACAGTCGTTACAGATAGTCAGTGGGTCGAAAGTCTGACGACCAGTCTTACCAAGCGGTATCGTATTACTTAGTACTAATTGAGTTGTTGGGGTCAGATAGGTAGTAAAAAAACAGGGTAAACACTAAGTAAAATAAGATTCAAATTATATTTTTTGGCGCCCTGTAACCCTTTTGATACTTATACATATTTTTATTACTATTATAGATTTGTAAATTTTTAAATAAATACCCCATTTAATTATGCTATGACTGTGAAGTTCACAGTCATAGCACGTATGATGTCGTGGGACAATTATTGACATCCACGCGGGCGAAGCTGCGGGCAAAAGCTAGTACAATTATAAATGCGAAAGTTTGTGAGGATGGATGTTGGTTACTCTGTCACGCAAATACTACGAAACTCATATGGGTGAAATTTGGCACACTTACAGTTTATGACCTGGAATAATACATAGTTTTTTTTTTGTCCCAGTAGTATGATCCCGTGGGACAATTACCGAACTCCACGGAGGTGAAGCCGCGGACTTAAACTAGTACTTCAATTTTGAATATATATAATGTCTAGATACACAACACGTGAGGCACACAGCACATAAGTACAATGTATTTTCTCTTTGCTTTTTTTTTTTCTTAGTTTGTTTGTTTTATTTTTTTATTTTGTATCTTTTTTGTATTATGTGTGCTTAAGGAACTGACGTCAAATAAACTTTATTCTTTCTTTCTTTTCTTTCTAGATAGAGCATCATGCGCAAACGTGTCAAAAAATAGTAGTTCAGTAAAGTTATTCGTACAGGAAAGCTTTCACATGGTCAGTTTTGAACGCGACGTCAGGACGCCTATTAACGTCACTGAAACAACCCCCACGTCCTCATCGACGTCAGTGCCACATAAATATAAATGAGTATACGTTTAGATTTGCAACAGCAAACATAGCAGTCCGATGAACATGGTAATATGTTTCATGCATATTTATATAGTCATGTATTGTGTACCACGAATTGGACCTAAACATTCATATCTAAGCATTTTGTGAACGCAGTGGGATTCTCAGTTTTAGGGAGCTTGATTTTGATAAGTGATGTGACATTACAATTTTAAATCCTATTTGTAAGCATGCTAGATGGGGTATAATCGACCAATCTCGGACACAATGCGAGTGTGAAGCCCTAACACAGGATATGCCACATCTTCCTCCTGCCCGTCGTGCACAACTAATTGCACCCCCAGGACTTGAATGAGGCAAAGATAGAGCTCCAACTCCCCCAGATCAAAGTGTTTCGCAGGTTAATAAAAAAAAAATGCTGTTTAAAATGTATGGAACAAAATTTCTGTGGGTTCAAAATGATGTACTGTACTATATAAAAACACACCAATCACACCAAGTGTATTATACACTTATATACTTGTCGGAGTGGCAGGATTTATTCCGCTAGGCTTCTACATCATGTGGGCAGACGATGGGTTTCGTGCTATGAAAAGACACTGAGCGATACATTGTTTCTAGCAAAACTAACGAATTACTTGAGATTACAACTTAGCAAAATAACACGGGGCACAATGAATCGGGTACAGTTCCAAGAGGTCTTAACTCGGCTGCGATCAGACACTGACTGACTGTCGTCCTGGCTCAGAGTTTACCATCTTGACTCTGTAACAAGTGACACTGTGGTGTGGGTAGCCTTGTAAGTAGATTGCGTAATGTCACCACCGCGTACTTGTGATTCATTTTAAGCCCGTACCAATGACCGTCTCCGACATACTTATAATTACTGATATGAACACTATGCATTTAACCTAATAAACGCTCAAGTTATTAAAAACCAGATCAATGAACAAGAACGTTTCCAATACAGTAAACTAAACTTACTGTAAAATACTTAATTTAAGTTGAGGGTATACTTACACAATTCCGTATGTCACTACAGGGATCCAGTAGAACATGCCTGACGCTGCTCAGCTGGACTCCTATTTGGTGAAACTTTGAGGCGCACACCACACCATATATAGGTACTCGTTATTTTATTTGAAGTTTGTCATGGTGTTACTATACTTCTTTCGTACCTAAATTATGTTTTCCTTCTTATTATTGGCACCTTGTTTTTCTAAAGGTATATTCATGTAAATTGTAATATTTAATTGTGCTTCTGTGTGTTGTGTCTTTTGTGTGCACTAAATAAATGGTTTATCTATCTATCTACTGAGTACGTGGTAATTGTTTTAGCGTCGATGTTCCCTTCACCCCGTTTGGTGTCGGTACTGAAGCTCCCAATACCGTATTCAGTTGTCTAATTACGCATTGTTATTGAAACGGGTCAAAATTATAATATTTTTAACTGTGAACATATTTTAAATTCTTCGCACGGGCCGTTTTCCAATGCTCATTTCGCTATAAAACAGTTTTACAGATAGAATGGTGTAAGTTATGGGCGAAGAGTATGTAAAACAGCTTAAAAGGCTTAAAACTGACCAATGAGGTTTTGGATTCAATTTCCGGTTTCTAGTTTGTGGTTGTTGGCAAAAAGCTCACCAGGATCAAGCCAGGGGTGATAATTGTTCAGGTCACTTTCGATTTGGCAGTATTTTTTGAACGATAAAGCCGTCTTGACACAGTGTTTTTTTGCACTGTAACTTTGACAGCCAGAATCAACAGTGACAGAAAAGCGCCGAGATAATGAAACTCGACGAAGTCCCAGAAAATCAATTTAACCGTCTTGGATCTCGCAACGAAATTAATCAGAAAAGACTAGCGGAGGAATAAAAACACAATTTCCACTTCCCTCCATATCAGCAGGAGACAGAAAAAAACAACGCCAATAGGCACAAAGGGACGTTTACAACTGGGCTTGTCCGGTCACGGATAAATATTATCATTAGTCCTAAGTTGTGTTGAATATTTGATTCCAGTAATAGGTGAAAATGGCATTATTAGTTAGTAGATACCGAATACAGTATTCTGATATACGTTATTTGTTAGGGATGTTCTCGAAATTTACCAGATAGATGATTGCTAAGTACGAATAAATGTGACATATTAGTAAGATATGCGTAACATAAGTACAGTCCTTGTAGCATTTCGTGGATGAATCTCTGGAATGTCTGCTCAGCATTGCGGAGACCATAGGGTAATCCAAAATCGCTTGAACGCACGGAAATTTGTTCTAGTTTCTACAAGGTCCATTTAGTAAATAACTGCGAATGTAACCTGTACACTATCCAACATAATGTTGTATTCCAAAGCAGTTGCTTAACACATTAGGGTATCAATCGGTGCCTCTGTTTCATATTTACGACAGCTGAGTCAAAAACTACGTAAGACAGTTCCACAAAACGCACTCTTCATAACTTCCTAGTGTTTTAATTGTGGAGAAAGATTGACGGAACAATCTCCCAAGCAACACATTTTGTTAGTTATCCGAACATGTGTGAACCCCTCAAAAGTTAAAGTAGCGGGCCCTTGAAATTAAATTTAAAGAAATTAAGCCCATAAAAGATGAGAGAGCAGGGCACTCCCTTTGAAAATATGAAACCGCCGTTCGTCCGAGGTTCAGAACACATCATGGCGGTTTGTAGAGATTTATCATTACCACGAGACGCCGTATAAAAATCATTCGAGTGTGAAATAGGAGCCGGGGACGAGGGCGGACGCGTCTGCGGCTACTGAGGTCATAACGTGTTTTTTACCGACTGTGACGATGGGAGAAGCTTGAGTCTAGTTTGTTTTTTTTATCAGAATGGTATTTTTCTAAGGAGAAGTACCTACCTTACATCAATTTTCCTAGTAAGCAGTGTGAGTATAACATTACGCCTGTAATCCCCGAAGGGGTAGGCAGAGGTGTACCTAATAGTACAACAACATTTCGCCAGTTTTGTTTAAGTCCCATGTAACAGGGGGCGAGCCTATTGCCATCAACCGGGCACAAATCCAGACTCCGTGGCTGCTACTGAGAAATTCTTGATGGAAAATCCCAATAACACATTGCCCGACCCGGGAATCGAACTCAGGACCTCTTGCTTAGGAGTTACGATTGCGACCACTAGACTAACAAGGCAGTGTAAATTAAATACAATTTGCATATGCTGCTCGTAGTGGGTAATTTGTGTTGTCCATGCAGTGAAATGATGTTTTTATGCTAATCCATTGAGCGACATTCCAGCTCCCAACAACAAATAATCGGTCACCGACAATCAGTTAGTCAGCAAGCTACTTCATTCAGCCGACAAATTGTGTTTACTGAGTGTGGTCAAATCCATGTCCACGGAGCAACGGTCATAAATATAGAAATAGTGACGGATGTCGGGTCACTATTAATAGAGTTTTTTAATAGCGTGGTGTATTCGTTTTTAGGCAAAATAGCTTACATGCAATATTAGTTGAATTTGTGAATATTTTATAGGTTCTTGTGGACCTTTGAATATAGAACTCTAACGCAAAAATAGGTAACATAAAATATGTTTAGTTGGGGTTGGAAATATTTGCTATCGTCAATTTGAACAAAGTTGTGGAATGCTGAATACTGTAGGTTTTTTTTTACGCTACGTTTTTTTTCTAATGCCATGTTAAAAATATTAGCCAGTGCAGTTCAGCTGTTACATTTTGACCTTCTAGGTAGAGATAGCACTTTTGTCGCAAACAGCTGCTTTTTTTAAATAACCGATCGAAAATTTTCTATGGTTTGGTATGATGTAACCATTTGTGCGACAGCGTATTCCACCCTGTATTTTATTAAGTCGCGACGTTCAGAGTTTCAGAAAACGAAAGTCTTATACTTACACAGGAAATTGATTCATTTGGGGTCCCAGATTTTATCGGACATCTCCGGTCGCTTCATACATATCTACAAGTACAAGTATGAGTAAAAATATTATTTCGTAAGAAATCGACATTTCGGTCCACATTGGGCCTGGATCGAAAGAGCTGGAAGTCATAGAGAGAAGCCTTAGCCCAGCAGTGGGATGACGCAAGCTAGCAGTATCAGTCAGTAAGATCGGAGAATCGTCAGTGGATATTTGTAAACACTAACGTAGATATAAGTTTTTAAACTGTAATGGTCACTAACACGACTATTAGCTCACTTGCGTGTAAATAGAGTGTTAAACCAAAGGCAGTTCGGTTATCAAAAAGGTGTTGGCACTTCTGACGCCATATATACCTTACTTGATGATGTTATAGGAAAAATCAATAATAAAATGAGAGTAGCCGGAATTTTTCTCGACCTAAGTTCCGCGTTTGACACTATAGACCACGAATTACTGCTTACAAAAATGACGCATTATGGTATAAGAGGAGAGGCCTTGAAATTATTCTCTTCATATCTCAAAAACAGAAAAATTTTCGTAGAAATTAACGAAATACAAGATGGCTCCAAAAAAGTTTACAAATCGGAAACTGTAATGATAGTCACGGGCGTCCCGCAAGGATCTATATTGGGACCTGTTTTATTTATTTTATTTATTAATGACTTAATCAATTACATGAATATAATTTTTCTGACATTGATATAGTAATTTTTGCAGATGACACAAATGCCATAGTAGCACCAAATGACATAGATACATTAACAGAGACTGTAAATGCAGCAATACAAGCATTTCACGTGTGGTTCACTATGAACAATTTGCTAATCAACACTGCAAAGACCAAAATTCTATTATTTAGAACGACAGCCCATAATAAGGACGATTTAGAGGTAGTTTTGAATGATGTTAAAATTGCTCTCGACAAAGAAGTTACTTTCTTGGGTGTACACATAGACGAACAGGTCAATTGGAAAACAGAATTAAATGCTATAAATGCATCAGTATGTTCCGCATGTTATGCTTTAAGAGCACTTAGAACTGAAATTGGCATTGAGCAATTGGAAATGGTATATTTCGCGCTGGTAGAATCAAAGATTAGATATAGCATAATGTTTTGGGGAAACAGCTATGACTATAATATCAAAAGAGCTTTTTTGTTACAAAAACGCGCAATTCGCACAATAGTCCGTATCTCGCAAAGAGAGAGTTGCCGTGAACATTTTATAAATCTGACTATACTAACAGTGCCGAGCATTTATGTATTTGTACTTCTAAGTAACATGGCCAAATATATGCATGAATATGAGACAGCAGAAGAACGACAGATTAGGGAAGGCACACGGAGAAAAGACATTATACGTTACAAGGTACCTACAGCCTAATTTAAATATTGTGAGGCACAGTCCCAGATATCAATCAGTTATATTATTTAACTAGCTTCTGCCCGCGACTTCGTACGCGGATCCTGTTGCTTTTGCCAGCGACAACGGGGTCGTCAAGAAAATCGAAGATCTGAAACGTCTGGTGTAGAATTCTGAGGCCCGGGGACGGGAAAACAACGGGATTAGCGAGACGATTGAAGACGTTCCAGATCTTTCATTTTCGTAAGTCCACAGGAAATGCCCATCAGACTAAACAACTTTTGCTAAGACGTCATTCCTTAATATGTTATAGTGTCGCTGGGCTTTGGAGTTCCACAACAGGGTTCCAGATCTCCAAATTTATTCTCACAGCAGAAAATGCTCTTCACGTGAAATAATTTTTGATATGACACCATTTTTATATCTCTTATACTTTAGCTGTTCTGTTGCGGTTCTGCATCAGGTGTTCCAATTTCCAAAATAAATTATAGCCTATATGTTGCCCAGACTTAATACCTACACAACAAATACCTTTTCTTCCCGTTATTCTGCAGCGGATCCCAAGGGTACACTGAATTAACAATAATATTGCAAATAACTTTAAAAAAATGCGCAATTCTCTATCCGTGAACGTCTCCGACTCGCGAGACAATGCGTGACGTTCACGATCAGCGGACAGTCGCGCATCACGTTCCGCACTTGTCTCTAGAGACCTAGAAGTAGATGCGTAGATACGCTGAGAACTCATGCGCAATTCTCTATCCGTGAACGTCTGCGACTCACGAGACAATGCATGACGTTCACGATCAGCGGTCAGTCGCGCATCATTTTCTTCACTGGTCTCTAGAGACCTGGATGTAAATGCGTAAATACGCTGAGAACGCAGGCGTGCTTCGCGATCCGAAGAGGTTTCTACGGAGCGAGTTGCAGCCTGATGTTCTCGAACAGCATCAAGTCTCTCCTGACGCTGTTCGGTAGATTCTTGGGATCTTATGATCCTCAATCTTTTAGCTCCTTTGGAACGTTGGGAAAGATTTGACCTCTTTCTAGGCATAGTTATAGTTTAATTCTGAAGATACCTGATCAATTAAAATCTAAGTGACTGGTCCCCTGCGTTACCGGGTAGGCTACCGTGTCACGAAAATAAATGAAAAAGGAAATTAAACACTCAAATAACATAAGCCCGAAGGCTTAATAATTTGATAAAATAAAATAATAAATGTGAGTTTTGGCCAGTAGAGTCAAATTTTCAATGATTCATCGAAAATCAGTCCTAAACTGTTACCGCCTTCACCACGTGGAGGTACTCCCAGCTTATGTTATTTTATAATTATACAGTGAAATTAGTGATAGCTTTGATTTCCATATCAGGTGTTCCAGATCTTCAATTTTTATACGTCAACAGAGAGTGATCATCAGGCTGAACAACTCTTGCTAAGACTTCATTTCTATTATGATATGTTATAGTTTAGCTGGGCGCTTGGAATTCCACAACGCGTGTGCCAGATCTTCAATTTTTATACGTCAACAGATAGTGCTCACCAGGCTGAACAACTCTTGCTAAGACGTCATTCCTATATATGTTATAGTGTAGGTGGGCTCTTGGAGTTCCACATCAGCTGTTCCAGATCTTCAAATTTTATACGACAACAGAGAGTGCTCATCAGGCTGAACAACTCTTGCTAAGACGTCATTCCTATATATGTTATAGTGTAGCTGGGCTCTTGGAGTTCCACTTCAGGTGTTCCAGATCTTCAAATTTATTCTCTTAGCAGAAAATGCTCATCACGTGGAACAATTTTTGCTATGGTACCATTTTTGTATCTCTTATAGTTTAGCTGGTCTGTTGCGGTGCTGCATCAGATGTTCAAGTTTCCAAGATAAATTATAGCCTATATGTTGCCCAGATTGAATACCTACACAACAAAAAAAAATCATTTAAATCCGTCGAGTAGTTCCGAAGATTAGCGTGTACAAACAAACAGACATACAGACAAACAGACAGAATTTTTTTTTTGGATTCGTGCTCTATTACTGTTTCCAAACCACCCTCAAAATTTTTTTTTTAATATATTCAATGTACAGACACAGTTTTTTTACTGTTTAAATATATATATATAGATAAGTTGCCTCTACATATAAAAAGCGCTATTTACTCAAGCTCCTTTAAAAAGCAACTAAAAAGTTTCCTATTGAATAAGTGTCTTTATGCTGTTGAAGATCTATAGATAACGAAATTCCTATATACTAATATGTTGTATTTTGTTTTGGTATTTGTGCATTGTTGTAATATTTTAGCGTGTTCTTGTTTTTCTTTTTTTCTCCATAAGTAATTTTAATTTTCTATGTAATTCAGATACAATTTATTGTTCATGAATAAATGACTAATGACTAACATTACGATTAATACTAGAAACGGGATATTTAAAATAATATTTACTGTTGGTTTCCGATATTAAACACTACTTATTACTACACTAACACACACACAGTATATATATATGACGACGTCAGCGACGCCGGAGCGATAGGGTCATCACCATCTTGGTTCGGTGGTAATGGGTCCATTTCGTACATTAATCAATTGAGCAACTTTTATGAAAACAATCTCGTTATCCACGATATATATATATATATATTTTATTTTTTTGTTTATTGCTTTTGTGGGTTTTTGTTTTTTATTTTTTGTTGGTTGTTGGTATCGGGAACTGAAAACCAACAGTAAACATGGTAAATATCTAATATCAATCAACCGTAGATTTTTGAACTTGAGTAAAATATTCATCTGTAGGTACAAAATAATGGTTGTAAAAATACGAAAGGCCCTTCTTCTCCCTGTCATTGCGATGTTTTAATAAGTATCATGTTCTAAACCAGTCTATGGCTTACCTATCTGCTGAACTGTAGGTCACTTAATAGTAAAATGCTATTATTGCTCTTAAAGTAAAATCATCTTGGTAATGTAGTCAATACATACCTAAACAGTATTACGTCTGCAATCCCCGAATATTTTACGAGTTATGTTTAAGTAACTTGTAACTGTGGTAAGCCTATTGACATCACAATATTCAGACTCCGTGGCGGCTACTGAGAAATTACAGGTAAAAAAACCCAATAACATATATGCCCAACCTAGAAATAGATACTAGAATATATATTATAATATAACCTAGAATAGAAAACACTTAGCAACAGCGGCTGAGACCCAGCCAGCGAGGCATTCAATCTGTCTATACCTATAACTAGTTTATCTGCTGAAATATAGCTCAGTTAAGAGGGCCTTTCCCGATGAGGCTATCGTCAACGCGAGCATGGTCGAAAAGCTTGTTGTTTCATCCAGAGCCACAGTGGCAATTTTCTTTCCATTCCCCCGTCTTACCCCGGCCCAAAACCGCACATCTCGTCTCCCGCGGTCCTCTTAGCGCCTAACGCGATGACATTGACCGAAAAATAGTGTTCGAAAATTTCTTAAACTTGTTCCAGGAAATACGTGTTTTTGAATAAGTCTTACAAGTGTGTGAAATAAATATTTGTCACTAAGAATCTCCATTACATGTGCAAGGTTTCTATCGAGATGTTTTCTTTACTTTTACAGTTTATGAGTACATTATGAACGGCCAAAGTTCAGATAAAATTTGTGCAAAACAGCAATTTTTGGAGGCTTATACTGAATTTGTTTCTACATTTTTTATTTTTCGCTACCATAGAAACCTAGATATAGTGCACAAAATACCTAAATTTAGTTCAAAAAAATCAAAGATAGATGTGTAACAACGGCATAATCACGTAGGTACGAGCGTTTGTATGAAAAGTATATCGGGTTGGCCGCTCTTAATAGTATAACTTCTATTGTTACAATGTATGTCAGTTTACCTCGTTAATGTTGACAATAATAGTTGTGATGATATCCTTTTATTTGTTGTTTATGTACTGACACGTTTTACGATATCTCGTAAAGATATGCGATTTAATTACCGTACGTACGAGTGGTATGCATTTTGAGTTTGAGTGTATGCTGTATCTTACATGAATAAAATAAGTGTACAAGCATAAATTCACGCCTTTTTACCATGGGGATCAGCAGAAACTACAATAAACTGCTAGAGTCCCTACCTACTCTTTTTAATCCGTCCACGTTTGTACATTTGGTCATAGACATACAATGCTGTACATTTGCTTACTATGGTAGAAACAATTGAATGTATACTTGTACCAAAAACTCGCAATTGTAAACGATATTATCGCTACCCGTACTAACTGCCGCTGAATATCATATCGCACGCGTATCATAATACAGGACCTGTGTGTAGGTAAGGAAGACGTAACTTATAAGTACAATCACATTTCGCCAGTTATGTTAAGGTCCTAAGTAATAGGGTTTGCACCTATTGCCTTCAACCGGGCACAAATCCAGACTCCGTGGCTGCTACTGAGAAATTTCTGATGAAAAAATCCAATAACACTTTGCCCGACCCGGGAATCGAACCCAGGACCTCATGTTCAGCAGTCCAGTAGTTACTTTTCGTACCTTTATATTCAGATGTAACCATAAACTGTAAATTATTGAACATGCCTAAGATCCGTTCTACCTTCCATTTTTTGTGTCCGATATTTCGAGACACAAGGTTACAATATCCCCAAAGATTGAACACAAAAATAAGTCCAGTTCGTAACTCGGTGTATTTTTTAGGCTCATTATTTTCCCTGTGACAGCCTAACGACCCACATGATAAACTGTACCGTTAATTTGTGCAAAAAAACCTCACAAAGTGATTTTTTTTGCCGGCCGCGAAGAGAGAGCTTAAATAATTTTATTTCATCGTAATTTTTTTTGCTATTAAATAAAAGTTTTTTTTTGGCATTTTGAGTATTTGAGGATAAAATATCTTCTTTAAGATTACTTTGTGGTATTCGAAAGAAAATCCATTAAGTACGATTTGGGATGATCATCTTTTTATTGAAAAGTTTGATTTCATTAGTATCAATACAAATAAATTCAGCTGAAATATCTAATTGTTTTGTTTTCAGGTATAATTGACGCAAGTCAATGGTAATTTTTTGACCTAGATCTGGCTTAGTGTAATAAGGAGTTTCAGTAGAAGAAGAGGTTAGCATAAACTTGTTTTGTTACCATTATATTTCCTTAATTTATATTTTTACAAATCAATTACATTTTTTTATATTCTACATAAAAAAATAATACAAAAACCAGCCACCAGTATCGGGAATAGGGTTCAAGCTACCGGCGGTCAGGACTCCAGAGAGAGGAACCTCCTAACAATACGAGTCGTGTCCAGGAGTACCGCTTTCTTATCATTACATTTCTTTCTTACCATTATTTTTAACACTAAAACAACTACCAACTAAACAACTAACTACACTCACTCTCTACTAACTTTCTTTTGTTACCATTGATCATGTCTACCATGAAATATAAATTATGTTGCTCCTATTCCTCCGGGATACATGACAGTTATTTTTTTTTTTCTGGGACTTCGTCGAACTTCATGGTCTCGGCGCTTTTCTGGTGGTCGCCACTATTGATTCTGGCTTTCAGGAGTTGCAGTGGTTTGGGAATAGAATGACAGGCTTTTCCAAAAAACGCGGTACGTACGATTTTGGGCTAAAGACACTACCTTGTTTAACGATGATTCATGTTTTTCTTTCCAAACGATCAACAATAAATAAATAAATTAAAACAAAAAATACAATCCTTCAAGCAATCCTCAGTTTGATGTTTGGCGTTAATCTGTATGTTACAGTGACACTCTTAACTATCGATTTTCTTTTATCTCTTTTAGCTTTTATCAGACATCATCATCTGCCCAGCTAGTTCCCAACTATGTTGAAGTCGGCTGCCAGTCTAACTGGATGCAGCAGATGCAGTATTTTACATGAAGTGACTTCATAACTGACCTCCATAACTCAATTCATCATCATCATCATCATTTCAGCCGAAAGACGTCCACTGCTGGACAAAGGTCTTCCCCCAAGTGACGCCGAATTGACTTGACCCGTGCGACTCGCATTCAGTGGATCCCCGTAATCTTCACTAGGTCATCGGTCCACAACTCAATACAACACAACAACACAATTACTACAACAACTCAATTGGTACTCGGTTATATGATACCCCTTGCTAAGACTGGTTGTCAGACTTTAGGACTTTATTTACCACTGAATACCTGTAACGACTGTCAAAGGTCGACAAGTGACAGCAGGGACCAACGTGTGGTCACGGAGCAACCCAGGCAGTGCGGCTTAACCTGATGATCAACCCAAGCAGCTTTTATTATTTAGTCACGAGCTCCTCAGCTTTTAACAGTTTGGTTAGTTATTCCTCTCTGACATCCCGCATTCATTGCACAATAACGTTAAATGTACGTATAAAAATACCTGCAAGTATTCATAAAAACTGTTATGTTGCGTCGGTTTTCAGTACCGCTGGGACGTTGCCTTCGATAAACTCAACAGGTTGCTGTATCAACACAATAATCTGTGTTGAGGCCAGAGAAACTATTTGATGCTGGACAGGGTGCTAAAATGTTGCTTCTGAAATATGCAAACTAACCCTGGTATCTATGTATAATCAATCCAACCTAAGCAAGCGTGACTTAACCTAAAGATCGATGATCCTGTTATTATTTTGCCACGATTTCCTCTTGGAATATTGAAGCTTATAGTTCACCTAAACTAAACAACATCTTTTAGCAATTTAACTGAGGTCCTTTATTACAGAATCTCTCTCAAAACTCAAGCATTACTCAAACTACATAGATTAAAGCCCTATGAGTCGTTGAAACTAATTAAAAGTAATGCTCGCCTCACGAGTTATGTTCCATTATATGGGTGTAAGGGCAATTCGACAAAATAAAGTTCCAGACGACAGTACTTTCTTTCCTTTTTAAACAACATTACATATTTATAGCTCAACAAATCGCCTGTCGTCTAATAGACTATTGTTAGCTCCAGTTTACTGCCAATAAATCTAACCAAACGGGGAATCGAACAGGCCATTTTATTGTTATACGTCTCTTCACGGGACGTACGATTAAACACATGTTAGGAACAGTTTGTGAATGTGCGACAAGGGTACTTCACACAATGGGTCATTGTAAGCTTGAAGTTATTATTCTTTAGTTGAACCTTTATCAGACATTTGCCATAATTTGTTGGTGAGGAAATCCGAGTGGGTTGGTGAGCGGACACCAGTCTTAGGGCCGATACTCATGAATGCGTTGCGGCGGCTACGCTCTGCAGAGCGTTGTGTTCTGCTAAGCGTCCTACTACCGTACTGCGAGGTGAGCAATTTGCTGTGATTCGTGAACGTTTCTGGACGAGTCTTGACCTCTCTATCATGCATGATTCATCATAAGCGTATTGCTCTTTTATTGTTATCCACTCGCTTGCTTTCTATTGCAAAAAATCTGTCGAACTTCGCTCATGAATTTTGACACATACACACTCGGCGCGGCCGCTCTCATTCTAACTTGATTTACAATCCTTCCGAGTGGCCTAGCGTAATATTGTTTACTGTTTTGTGTTGACGATAGAATATAAAAAAAATTAACGTTTATTATTTTGATAAAACTTGTGTGTATTATATTTTATATGACACTAAATTTGAGGTCAAGCTTATTTTGCCGGTTTCGGTCGACTTTTTTCACAATTTTGTGTAATTGTTAAAAAATATGCCCGATAGGCACCTTTATCGTTTTTCATCATTTTTATAAACTAAAATAGTTTTTTGTGCAATTCAACCAAACAAAAGTATTCCACAGCAATGGATACTATGAGCATAGTTCATATGTCTGAATGCGTCCAGATCTTTCATAAAGTTCACCATCATTTAGTAGGCCAATTTCAGTCAGCAACTACTTGCTTAGTAGAGTAAGATCCCAGGGCCACTAGACATTACTTATTTTTGTCATTAACGAAATGTGTGGTATCGAGTAGTTATATATATATATATATATATCGTACTACCGTACCGTACCGTACTATCGTACTATATATATATATATATATAATCATTTTATTTCAGATATACATCCATATAAATTGTTAGTAAACATGAACTTTAAAAACTAAGTTAGTAAAACATGTAAGTTTGTTAGGAAATGCATAAACGGGCAATCAAATTTCCCCGCAATGACAGTCAGGAGACTTTTAGAGCTGCCCCAGACCCTCCAGCAGCGACGCGGCCCGCTTACATCTGATAGCTAAGAAGCCATCAGTGTGCGCATCAGCAAACATTCCCGACGCGCTACAGAAGCGTGGCAGCCCCAGCAGCATCCTGAATGCATTGTTATATTGCTCTCGAAGAGATGGCTTTCCGCGTACAGTTTCACAGAGGCTGCACGTGTAAATTGTCTGACAATATGCTTTAAAAAGTGTCACTTTCACTTCATGCGTACAGCGAGCAAACCTACGGACAAGCATGTTGCATCGAACCGCCAATGCTCTTCGCTCCCTTTCGACATCCAGGTCATCTTTGACGCCTGCGGTAACAAAATGGCCGAGGTATTTAAATAAGAATAAGTAAGAATTTTACTCTTTTCGGCATTATATCTCAAACCGTGCTCCTCAACATACCTCTCACAAACATCCAACAGCTTTCTCAATCCCGGTATCGAAGGGCTTATGAGTGCCACATCATCGGCGTAACTGATGTTATTGAAAGCCACTCCAAGTTTCCAAGTCTCCAAGTTTTAGTATGTAGGTACTGTGCTGTGATCGTGTGCATACCTGCTAACTTGTACCGACCGCGACGGCCAATTTTTAACCGACTTCCAAAAGGAGGTGGTTATCAAGTCAAGTAGGCGCGGGCCTGTGGATGCTAAGTAATGGGCTAGCTCGCCGTCTGTTCGTCTTATGACGACAGGCCGTGTTGACGGCGCGTTCGTGTTCCACGCGCGCCTCAAAGAGATGTCAACAAACAGGAAGGGGTCCAAAAGAACCGACCGAAGACCGAAGGGTTGCGGGACTGTTCGAAAGAGATACCGCGGCCCTGGAAAACAAAGGGCAAAAGAACGAACATGGATGGGTTTTTGTCAGTACAAGTCTGATACTCGCCCAGAGTGGGAGGGGTCATTTGACGGTTTTCCATCCAAAAAAAAAAGCCTGAGTGCTGATTTTTTTTCATGTCGTTTAAAAGATTATTAAAAATTAATTATTAAAACTGCCAGATGCTTCCTGCGGAAGGAAATTTCTGCCAGACACTTTAACATACTCTCTAACACTACTCAACACCTCACATTTTGCTAATGAGAAAATAATTAATGTCTGGTGGCCCTGGGATCTTGGGCTATATAGTAACCACCTAACTACAAATCCGCTCCTACTCATGAATGAACCCCGCGGTGGTCACAAATGCATCTAACTACCCTCATCTATCATCGTGACACGCGCCACTGAATCATTGCTTGTGCTTAGCTCGGATTACCGCAGTCTGCTCTCACCCT
This sequence comes from Eugnorisma glareosa, assembly GCA_947578425.1. Lineage (NCBI taxonomy): Eukaryota > Metazoa > Arthropoda > Insecta > Lepidoptera > Noctuidae > Eugnorisma > Eugnorisma glareosa. The sequence continues at coordinate 17,147,616 of OX387979.1, forward strand.
ATCATTAGGGCACGTGTTCTTGAGACGGTTTCTTCCCATTGTAGCGCGACTGATAACTTGTATAAATGATTTGTGTGTTTAAGTACTTTGAAATTAAACTTCATTCCAAGGCAGTGAAAGTACACATTGATTAACCAGTTCACACATTCCGACTGGTATAAACTATAAGCTATCACCTCGAATTAAATGTAGCTAAAATACAATGGCTGATTATATACTGTAGAGAAATGAATAATTCCGAAGGAAAAAAAGCAGGAATACTTCAAATTGATCCATCGCAATTCTCCTGCCCTTATCCCAATTGATTTGGAATCGACGCAGCATGTCTTCTTCTTCCATACTTCTCTATTACTTGTCATCTCAGCAGTCACCTCCTTTCTAGCCATATTATCATTCTTCACGCAGTCCATCCACCGCTTCATTGGCCTTCCTCTACTCTTATAGCCATCCATATTCATACTCAACACTTTTCTCACATTTTCCACGATCCTCCCTATTTTCCTCAAATACTTCAAATTAATTAACGTGAAAATTTGTAAATTAGATTACGTGTAGGAATACGTGTGAAGTATGCAGTGAAGTGCGAAGGTGAAGTGAGTAGGTGATGCACGCAAGTGAAGCGTGTGAGGAAAGGTAGCCTAATGGTGTGGGCATAAAAGTGTTGGGTGATACAGTCATCTATACTTCTATAATATTTTATAGAGGTAAAAATTGATTGTTAGTTTGTAAGTTTGTATGTAGGGGGTAATCTCTCGATCTACTGAACCGATTTTGGAAATTCTTTCACTAATGGGAAGCTACATTATCACCGAGTGCTATAGGCTATATTTACAACTTGCCCGTGGAATAAGTTTGTTTTATACTATGTAGTGAGTTACTGTTCTGTGGTGTCATCAAATTTTTGCAACCAGGTTGAAAGTTTAATATACGCAATGATTTTTTGGTAGGGAATAAATCGAAAAAAAATTGTTGGATGTAGGATATAGACACTGGGAAAATAACTCGGTATACGTCTGGAAGCTTTCATATCTTACCTTATGACTGTTACATTTGACATTTTGCCCCTCTAGTGTTGAAGGAACAAAAGCCCAGATGCAAGGTGGGTTGGTATTACCATGCAAAGAAACAACAAACTGTCTCAAACAACATAAGTTTATTTATTTATAATCTAACTTTAATTATTCTAGTCGGTAGAACTAGTGAGACTAGTTCTTCAGGTATTGTGATCCTCCCTAGTGTTTCATACTTAACTGACGATGAAGCTGGCGATAGTTTCCAGCACATGCAGTCAACCTCGTCTTCCCGCCATTCTCCGATGTTATTTGCGGTCAGCGGAACGCGATTTTAGGGTTCCGTAGACGAATGGCAAAAAACGGAACCGGGGTATCTAAGGTTTTCAAAAATGACATAGCGGTTCCTAAAACCATTTTTTCTCAAAGTCAATCGTTTGAATGATAGATACTGCCAAAGTGGTAATATGTGTGTCCGGGCCGTCTAATTTCTAAAGTAAGAGGAGGAAAATTCTCAAAATATTTAGGATTGTAGAACGTAAGTAAAACGTTAAACCAAAATTGGTTTAAATAAGATTTGATGTTGAGTTTTTGAGATATGGAAGTTTTTCATCAAACTGCAGCAGTAACTTTGTTTTTAATTAACATACTATGAAAAACAAATTTATTTTTGCTGTTGAATGTAAAACAATACAACATATGAATAAGCCTTCAAAGTATTTGTATTATGTTGTTTGGTGTTAGGGAACCCTGAGTGTGTTCGGTTTTTTTCCATGCCCCCTGTCAATCGTAACGCCATCATTTACTCCTTTTTCCTTTATATAATTTCTCACATAATCCATCCATCTTTTCTTTGGTCTTGGGATCTCCAGTTTCCAGCGCAGTACTGGAAGGAATCCATCTTGTGAACAAGTGCTCTTACTACGGCTTCAGTAACCATCTCAAGTGTAGTTTAGATCAATGAGACGCTGATTTAATAAGCATGTTCGATACGTGTTTAATTAAGATGTTTGGGAAATTCTCTTGGGAGTTCTGTTTAACTATACGGCAGTGATAGCAAAACCAGCATAAACTGGCCTTATTCGTTCTTATCCCTAGAACTGTGACGGCCACATTGCGCATCATCGAACGTCTGTGTGGCCATCTGGGTGATCCGGGGGCCTTTCTGGGGTGGCCCCTCGCGTTCGTTTATCACATCCTGCCGGACGCGATCGGCTGTCACCGCATCAGTTCGTAACCTTTCCGATCCGACGCGATGCGAGCCGTTTGGTGGAAATCATCCTTAAGAAGACGTATGATTGTGTGATACATGAATTATTTACTGACGTACATAAATGTTATGTTTAATTTTTTTTCTATGTTTAGTCAACTCAATCCAGAACAACTAATAGGAATGCTATGTATAAATAGTATCTAAAATGTTTAGTTCTCACTTTTAAAGTAAAAAGTAAGATAATTGTATACCTACACAATATCTCAGCACCAAATTGAAACATAACCTCGGTCCATCCAATATTTTTATCTTCTCCAGGCCTATCTTTGTACATAGTACCTACCTACCGATATGGTCGGAACAAATGGCGTCAATTACAGAAGGCTGCACAGAACGGCCTGACCGTAATTGATACCAGTCATTTACTGTAATGATCGTGGAGCCTCCGAAGGTGTAAATGAAAGCCTGAACTAGGCTGGGAATTATGGTGGTTAGTAGGTGTGTGATATGTGGCTGAAGGGTTTCGAAAGGGTGTTACTGAATAACGTAGTACGTAAAATCGCCATTTGACTGGATATTAAATCACCGGGTTGTTGCAATATTTTTGGCTGCCTCGATGGTCTACTGGACGCAATCACGACTGTTGAGGATGAGGTCCTGCAGGGCTATTGCGTATCTCTGTTGACAGTTCATAGTGATCATCACTTGGCGAGTTTTGATATACAATGACCGTTCTTGTTGGTTACAACTGACGCTACCCGTGCAGAACTGTCATTTTATATCAAAGCTCTTAACTATGAACTGTCAACAGAGATACGAAATAGCCCTGCTGGGCTCGATTAACGGGTCAAACAAATTGTTATTTTGTTTTCCTATCAGGAATTTCTAAGTAGCCGCAACGGAGTCTGGAATTGTGTCCGGTTGATAGCAATAGGACTTAAACATAACGAAATGTGGTTACACCTCTGCCTAACTCTTCGTGAATTGCAGGCGTGATGTTATGACGGTATGCTGATGCAATAGACTGGCCCCCCCTTACATGAGACTTAAATATGACTGGCGAAATGTGGATGGACTAGACCACTCCTCTGCCAAATCCTTAAAGGCAACAAATTGTATTTTAAGTTAAAAACGGTATATAATATAGGGTCTATCTATTCATACACGAAATCTCTTAAGGGGTTTGGTCCCATAGTGAAAGTAGTTCATAATTATGAGTACAGTGACCCCTTAAAAGATTTCGTGTATGAATAGATACTCCTTATATAAGTATTATTGTCTGCTTAATTTCTTGATTTGTCATCGATCTGATTCCAAACCTTTCAGAAAACGCTTCCGCAAACATCTTCGTAAGGAAACCCCATCAATCGGTTCAGTGGTTCCCGAGATTAACGAACACTCAGCCGTACTAACAAGACTGACTACTGACTATTTCAGTGTTATTTATACGTGTAGATACGTAAGTATGTACGCGATTTGATAAAGGAGTGGTTTGGTTCCACGGAAGGAGGAAATGGTAGAAATTGCGGTGAAGCTTGATAAAGACTGAGTGATTCAAATTAAACGTATTTTGATTTATGTTGTGTAGAGATTTTTTTCCGGAAGTTTTATCTCTTAGGTACTTCTTTACGTTTCGTTTTCACTCAAACTTTCCGCGATTTATAAGAAACACCTGTTTATGTGTATAATACGTCAATAATAATCTTAGTTCTTCTTTTTTATCGTGTGGTTAGTGCCTAACCTGGTGTCAGAGTTTTTATGCCGCCCATGGGCCTCTGACTTGGCTTTACATGCCATCGAGAAATATCTCTCAAGTATGCTGGTTTCCTCACGATGTATTCCTTACCGAAGCTAGCGACAATTATACAATACGCACTTGAATCCCAAAAATCATAGGTGTATGTCTTGGGTTCGAACTCAAGACCTATGGACTTGGCAGTCCGACGGTCACACCACTAGACTATAACTCCTTGATTAAAATCGGTTTTGTCCAATCGTTAAAACAATGCCAAGTATCCGCGGGTTGTTAGTTTATAAATAAAAAGAAGACTTTAAAAACAGCCACGGAGTCTGCATTTGTGCCTGGTTGATGGCAATAGGCTGGCCCCCTATTACATGGGACTTAAACATAACTGGCGAAATGTGGGTGTATACTAGGTACACCTCTGCCTAACCTTCTAGAATTACAGGCGTGATCTTACATTATGTGATATTTAAAATATCATACGCGAAAATTTCAAAAAGGTCCCACAAGACTAATATTCGCAACTTACCATACACGACTATAACGAACATAGGTAAGAAACTGCGAAGCGCCAACGTGGCTGATTTGCAATGCAAATGGCGACACGCCGGCGCCGCTCGTTGCAGCCCATATGCATCGCAACAGTAAGTGATTTTAGGACATTTGCAAAGTTCGTGTCACGCTTAGCCTACTTCCAGTGGCGTGGCTTTGACTTCCGCAATCTTTTACTGTGTATTTTTAACTTGGAGTGCTGTGTTTTTAGAGTTATTATTTTTGACGGAGCTTATAGATTTCGACTTTAACACCCGTATCTGTAAACAAGTCAAAGTGATTACTTGAGTAAAAGTCATTATTTAAGATACGATTTTTATGATTTAATTTAGTAATGATGAACGTCGTGATTGCCAAGAGGTTTTGGCCTCGCCTCTCATACAGGTTGTGGATTCAAATTCGGGCAAGTACTAATGTGACTTTTTCAATTCTTAAGTACTTTCTAAGTTTATCTTGGACATCACAGACATCGGTGAAAGAAAACATCATGAGGAAACCTGGACTTATAAAAGTCTGAAATCGCCAACCCACCGATCAATTCTCGTGCCTTCTCTTTTGAGAAGAGGCCTTTGCCCAGCAGTGGGACAGTAATAGGCTGGTATTATTTTTTATAATTTAATAATTGCTTGAAGTTAGAACTGTCAACAGTTAGAATTTGCTTTCTTTGACGATTCTTACTTCTTTTAAATTCTTGTCTATTGCATAAAAATATTTGCATAAGTAATTGCATAAACTTGACTATAGATACGGGTGTTAGTAGCGAAGCATAGCGTTAACTAAAGACCAGGTGGCCTACCATGACGTCTTAAAGTAGGAGTAATTCCAGTATGGGAAAGAGATGGCGCTAGACCACCTGTATAGCTCTGTCTCTTTCCCACAGTGGAATTACTACTGCTTTAAGACATCATAGTAACCACCCTGATGTTTTGTGATAAGTTTTCGATAGCGTCGACAAAAAAAATAAAAGATAAAAACTGGTACTTTTATCAGATCGGCAATTGATGATCATATCATCTTCCTGCCCTTGGCCCATATTATTGGGGTCAGAGCAATACGGTTTATTCTCCTCTGTCAATCGTCAAGCTATCATTTACTCATTTTTCGTTCATATCATTCCTTACACAAGCCATCCCTTCCTTCCTTGGTCTTCTTCTCTCTCTCCATCCATCAACATTCAATTAATGACCACTTAAATACTTGTAATTTTATCGATGTATTTAAAATAATGTCAATATAGCCACCTATTTTGACATATTTTTAAATACATCGATAAAATTATTAAATAATATTTCCTTTATTCTATTGTACACATATTATTTACATTTTTAAATATTCTATTATAAAACAATATAAAAAACATTTAAAAATATAAAAAATAGGAGCCCACCGGCATCGGGAATAGGGTCCGAACTACCGATGGTCAGGGCTCTTGAGAGAGGAACCTCCTAATAATACGCGCCGTGTCCAGAAGTACTACAATCGTGGGATTAGTAAGAAGAATTAAATAGGTACAGAAACAAAAAACAAGAATAAACCCCAAAATATTTCCTATCTTTCAAAATTCACTTCAACGCCCCAAAGTCTATCCCAAAACACATTGACATCAAGTCACCGAGATCAGTCTACCAATTCCGAAAGTCAATTACATTGGAAGTGCGAACGCAGCGCCCTTATAGTTTGACCACACGAATCTGCCAAACGCTCTAATACCGAGAGATCCCACCACAATAGCACGCCAGTGAGTGCAACATGGAGTAGTGAACAAATGGAGCTCCTGCTTATGCACATTCAGTGCAAGTGCAGCACAGTTTTTATAACTATCATTATATCAGCGCTTTACTTTACCGAGCTGCTCATTTGATACTACGTGAACTTATAGTTATAATCTCATCATACTTCTTACTTACTACATATTATAAATGCGAAAGTTTTGATGGATGGATGTTTGTTACAATCACGTCAAAACGTCTTAACGCCGAACGGTTCTGGACGAAATTGACATATGGCATGGCAATATGGCACAGAGATAGATTATAGTCTGGAAAAGCAACCTTTTTCATCTCACACATACACATCATTATGTGCTATAATACCACGTGAACGAAGTCACGGCCGGCAGCTAGCTTATCAATACATTTTACTCAATTAACATTAACCTAAGACTGTAAACAATTGTATTAAGAAGACGTGCGACGAGTAAAGCATTGTATTAAAAAAGTAGTGGTGTTTTGTTTCTAGCTGATGATCAGTTTCAGAAGCCTCATCTGTTTTTCTGCAAGCAGTTCATCACACTAGCACTTCACAAAGTGAATATCTTAATGGCAGATGTTATAATAGATTTTCTACACAAACATCATGGATAAATTATGAAATTCTTTGAGCTCTCCATTTCACTTCCGACTCCGTTTCGAGGTAAATCCGCAACGCGTCCTACATATAGTTTGCATTCAGAATAGAACGGACAATCGAATGATAAGCAGATGGAAAGGATTAATATAGGCGTGTGTTGTGATAGGACATGATATCGATATACCTACGTATATCTGTCCGTATGTATGATTGAATGAATGGAATGTGGGACTGAATGAGATTAATAGGTTCTGTTTACATGTCATTCGGATTTTAAATAAATAAACATTTATTTTTTAGTAATCCGTATCATTAGTACTAAGAAACGTTTGTGAATTTACTACAGAGTCTGTTTATGAAGAACATTAAATTATTTAGGTACTTCATGCCAAAATTTATACAAACAAAATGTTCACGGAATCACGTCGGTGTAAGTGTGTCCGTCAAAGGCGATGTTCTTCGAAACTGCTTGCTTTATAATGTTTCTAGTGTGAGCAGTTTTTAACAGCTATGGCCTAGTTGCAAATTCGGAAAGATACTTTCAATTTTAAAGTCATTTCGGGAACGTGTTTTATTCAAGACTAGCTACTTCCCGCGACCTTCGTCCGCGTGATATTATTATAAAAATATTACTTCCGTATTTGAATCGAATTTTGTTAACAATTTCAAGGGTTATAATTTTTTTTTGCACGGAGCCCTCATTATTTTTATAAAATAAAAGCAGTTTAAGTTGTCCTTATAAAATCAGTTATCTGCCAGTACAAGTCGCGTCAAATAAAATCGGCCCGGCCGTTTCGGAGATAAGCCGAAACAAACAGACGGATAGACAAAAAAAAATGTCTTTTTGTCTGTTTTTTTGTTCTAAGTACCATAATTATACTTTCTTATGCACTCAATAACAGTATTTTGAAATTACAAACAGACACTCCTATTTTATTTATTGTATAGATAAACTCAAAGAGAGAAAATTATCTGGCAGTTAAATTGATCGTAACAATAAGTGTTTAATTCCTGAACTTATAAAGAGACTGAGCCTTCTGTGTTTGTTTTAATGTTTCATCTCAGACGTGTCAGATAGGACACACTGACCTCATATAATTTTGACGTGTTCAATTATTTCCAAAAACCAATTTACAGCATCGTCATAAATTTTATTATAATTTATTTTGAAGAGTCAAAATATTGATTATTCTAAAATCGGAAATAACATTACCTAACTCTATAACTTGACATTAAGCTAGAATCGAGACCTTCAGTGAAAACCTTTCAACCGTGGCTGCCAGACTTCGCATTCTATCGGTCAAGGCCGAATACTTGCATTTACCGGGGAACCATAGCGTGATATGAATTGATTGCACCCCATTAAACTGTTCAAAGTAAACTAGGTACGGTGAAGGGTTTAAAAATAACTATCACCGTTTTGAGGTTATGTCTACTTAGTAATTTTTTTGAACTTCACTTAAATGCCATAATTATATGGGTGTAAAAATACCCTTATCCCAGCATAAAGGCACTTGTTCTCGCCATCATTGCGACCGTTTTTTGTTCTAGACCATACCTGGGAACCTTCTAGTTACGGAGATATTGGGTCTCAAGGTTCCAACTTTTTCACAAGTTTTTTTTTTTAATCCATTTTTATGTTATAACCATACTTTTAATACCTCCATGGCCCCCGTACTATTCAATGCATCCATCAGTACAATGTCTACCGTAAAACGACATTTTTCAGGACAAAATATTTTTTTGCATACTTTGATTGATGAACAGAATGCTTGATTACCCAAAAAAATAATTGAATTCTAAAGAAATTTAATTTGCCTTTTAAAATGAGTTATACAGTCATCCATACATATTTAATCATAACAACTTATACGCCTGTGACTGCTTTAAGAAGGGTCCTTTAACACCTTGTATTATACAAATAGATGCTATAGATTTAAAATTACACCTAGGGTTCTTTTTGATGGAGTTTATCCAGGAAACATCGTAGGATCTGCCGACGGACGCTTCTAGTTTCACTGTTTCAATTGCAATTCTCGGCGCGAAGCTGAGAGTTGAAATTACATCATGGCGCTTTTTTTAGTAATTAATTTTCATATCATCTAGTTTTAGTGAAAACAAAGACATATAATTCTGTGTCTACATTTCTAATCCAACTTTCCTCTCGCAGGTATGCTGGAAGAAATTTCTTATGAAATAAGCAGTACCTTTGTGCTCGTCTATCTTGATGTAATTTCCTGTTAAGTATTTTGTGTGTACATAAATAAATAAATAAATAATTGAATTTTACTCTCGGATAGCAACACATCTGTACACTGTGACCACTTACTATGAAGAAACCAGCTTTTTTGACATAAAAAAATCAAAGTTTATTTTGTTTTCTAAGTAGCTTCTCAGAATTCCTACGGAAACTATCCTCTTGAAGTAAGATCTGTCCATTTGTAATGTGTTAAGTGGATCAAAGGTGAGAAGGAAGCCATTGTTTTTGATCAATTATCTTGGCTAACAAGCTATTTACGTTGGTAGTTCCGAGAAATGCTAAGACCAGGTATATTTTTACATTCTCTGTGTTTTTAAATATAGCATAGCGCTTGTCCTCCTCAGAGAGTAGACAGAGGGTACCTCAAAAGGGTGAAACATACACTGTTTTAAGTTTTCACTATTTATAACTAAAGTGGCAGACCTTAAAGTAAAAACCAGAACACTAAAATGGAAATGGACAGGTCATATGATGAGAGCAAATACGGAAAAGTGGACCAAAAAAAGCCACAGAATGGTACCCAAGAAATGGAAAAAGACGTAGAGAAAGGCAGTTGCAAAGGTGGGAGGATGATTTGCCAAAAGTTTGGCGAAGAACAGCTCTGGACAGGAATAAGTAGAGGGAAATAGAGGAGGCCTATGTCGCGAGACAGCCTGACCTGGTAGCTTATTAGTTTTAAGTTAATGTTATTACTTGTTTATTTTTAGGAAGGTCAGAGTAAAATAAAGGCTATTTTTTATTTATTTTATTTATTTATAACTAAACTTATACTGTCATTCACGCATTCGCCACGCATTCTCCAGCCAACCCGCAATCATGGCACTTGCAACAGCGTCGAAATATCGGGAGCTCGAAATAACTGACAATCACGGAAGATATCCCCTAAGTGACAGTATAAGTTTAGGGTGTAACATAATATGTTCAGACCATAAAGCTGGACAAAATTCCCTACGGAACAAGGGTCGATAAAATAAAATTGGACTTCAACAACAACACACAAAATATCACACCTGCTGACGCAATTAGAATGAAGAGTCCAATTTGTTTTATAAATTATTAACCGAGTTTCCCCCGTGCCATGGAAAGCACGTTAAGCTGTTTGTCTCGGCTGTCAATTGTAGATCTTTGACAGTCGTTACAGGTAGTCAGTGGCCTGAAAGTCCGATAACCAGCCTTACCAAGGAGTATCAGATAGGTAGTAGCTCCATTTAAAATACTGGTATTCATCTGCATCCGGTGAGACTGGAAGCCGGCCCCAACATATGTAGTTGGGAAAAGGTTATGCCGATGAGACAGAGTCCAATAGAATCAATAGAACAATAATTCAACTAAATTCTTTATTGTGTCACAGTCAGTAACGATTGTCTCTTATCTGCCCGGAATTTGGAACTTACCGGGATACCCCCGTGTCCCGGTAAAACCGTCAAGCCATTGGTCCTGCACCTGATCTCATACGATCATGTCGGATTGCCATCCCATTATACGATCAGAGTGAGAGAAGATGGAGAGCACCTGTGTTTGCGTTGTCTTGTCGCCGCCAAGGTACCATCGTAAACCCGTAATTATCTAAAACTTTCAACGAGAATTTAGTGTTTTAGGCGCCTACTCGCGCCGTTTTTTCAAATGAAACTAGGGGTCCAGATTGTATATTCGCTATATTTCTTCTAATTATGTTTGCATACACTATGCACCTTGATATCATTAACATACAATAAATAAGTAACAGTTAGCGATAATAATTTACATTTGTAAATGAGAAACCTTTTCGTTCTAAGTGTAGGTACTTGTTACTGTCATCTCTCATCTAGCCATAGTATCTAGACCAGTGTTGTATCATGTATGTCTGTGAACTTCGTAGTCGGAACCTTGTATAATAAATACAAGTAACCATGATTCGCCACATTGTTATACAAAGAAAGCTATTGCCTAGCGTAGGTATTTACTTACCATGGTTGAATCCTAAAAGTTAACCATAGTTAACCATACTTGGAGAAGACATCAAAACGCTTTCGCAGAACCAAGTGGTGCAAGCGACCTCTAGATACTTTTGTTCATAAATGAAGCGTTTCATTCTTAGACAGCAATGTAAACAAAATTCGTTGGGTTCTATTCGGCCTAGTACTACTCATCGGTAACGAAGTCCAATCTTTTGATGTTTTAATTATAGAACACTATGTCGTCCGGGATATGACTAAGTAATGTATTATCCGGATGTGATATCTATTAGACAAATAAATAAAATTTTTTGTCAAGTCAAAATAACAGCTTTTTACTGACTGCATATGAAAGTATACGGGGTGGATGGAACACCGACGCCAAAATGGTTACTATGTATTCAGTACATCATTCATTGAAAAATATTCTGCTGTAAAAAAATGGGAGGACCTCCCATTTCGGTTCCGTAGCCGAATGGCAAAAAACGGATGTGATGATGTAGATTCGCCAAGTCTGTCTGTCTGTCCGTGTATGTCACAGCCACTTTTTCCGAAACTATTAGGACTACACAGTTGAAACTTAGTAGGTAGATGTATTCTGTGAACCTCTTTACGGTTTTTATAAAAAAATATAAGATTACCGGGGGTGTCCCCCCCATAAATGGAACTGAAACTAAAAAAGAATTTTTTCATCACACCTATACGTGCGGGGTGTTTATAGATAGGTCTTTAAAAATGACATTGAGGTTCCTAAAACCATTTTCTCTCAAAGTCAATCGTTTGAAAGATAGATACTTCCAAAGTGGTAAAACGTGTGTCCTCCTCTCTAATTTCTAAAGTAAGAGGAGTAAAATTCAAAATATAGGATTACAGAACGTAAAAAAAACTTTCAACCAAAGTTGGTTTGAATAAGATTTGATGTTTATTTTTAGAGATATGGGACTTTTTCATCAAACTGCAGCACCAACTTTGTTTTTCATTAACATACTATGAAAAACAAACTTAGTTTTGTTGTTGAATGTAAAACAATACAACATATGAATGAGCCTTCAAAATATTTTTAATATATTGTTTGGTGCTACGGAACCTTGTGTGCGTGTGAGTACGACTCGCATTTGGCCGGTTTTTTTAATAACCGATGAAAATTATCACACAATTCCATTCAAATAAGGAAGTAATATTTGTGGTGATTTACACATAATATGACGCTTGTATTCCCGAGTCAAAGGGTTCATCAAAATTGTATCTACCAATAATAGCAGATAATATTGTTACGTCAGTACCATGTACATGGTACATGGTACATTCAGTACCATGTCGACTATTTTCAACCTTATTGCGTAAGGCGTAGGGGTGAAAAGTGGCAGACCCTCCGTCAACTCGGTAGTACATTGCACCAACATATTTTACATTGACATGACTGTGTATCGAATGTATTAATTATTCAATAGTGAAGCGACGATGTTATAAACGCCTTGATGAGTGATACGTCATGTCGTATATCTTGGTAGCATTGTCATTTGTTTTTAATATCGATATGGATTGCACATCAACTCAAAAACTTTGTTTTGCTGTGTTGACATATCGTACGAATCGGTAAAATTTTGGCCTCCATACTTTTACAGAAGATACTTCAGTACCCAAAACCACACACATGGTTACACATATTCCCATCATAAGACTTCGAGAAAAATCTTTAGAGTTCATATTTATTAGGTTTACTGCATACAGTGCCCAAAGGTGAATCAGAAAGTTTTTTCATTTCATATTTATTCATAAAACAATTTACATTGTGTTCGAATTTCACAAAATAAATACATTTCAAATCTTAACCGAAGCAATAATCGAATAAGTATAAGTAACAAAAATAAATAAAAAATATTACTATGTCGTCAATTAAAAACCGTATACATGTCAAACCACAAAAAGCACAAAACAACTAGGTCTGTTCCATTTATCGTAAATCAACTGAGAATAATTAAATGTTAATTAGATTACTGTTTGTATGTCCAACCATAATAAGCTCAGACACAACCATGTCCATTCCATGTTAGGTAAACTTAAAGAAGAATAAATGAAAATTAAATGCCAGTTAGATGTAAATTAAAAATCAATCAAATTTAAATTGAATGTCAACTTTTAATTAAATGAAAAATTAAAGGCCAAATAGATATGAATTAAATGTCAATTAAATTACCATTTACATAATTATCCAACCCAAGTGACCTGAAGACCTAAAAACGGCCGTGATAATCCGTCTGATCCAGCCTCGTCCAGTAGCAGACATCTTTCGGTTGAAGTTACGATGATGACTACGCCTAAAGAACATTATGGCGCTGCGCAAACGTCACGACGACACTTTTGTGAGTACCGATGAATATTTGATTACTACAGAACCAGTATGTAACTAGGACACAGCAACGACGGTTTCCTGTGGTGGTGTGCCGTGTCGGTAACAAAAAGTGTCTACGTTTGCGCAGCCCCTTAATAAGCGCGGCCACTAATGCGGGCAATTTTCAATTCACCCTCATATCCGATGCAAATCACATAACCTGTCTTTGACCTGACTTGAGCATGAAATCAAACCGTACTATAGTCACTGATTACCACCTCAGCTGACCTATTTACACACTGGAAGCGTGACGAAACTATAAGTAACTATCTTATGCCCGCGGCTTCGCTCGCGTAGTTACCGGTGTAAAAAGTATCATAATGTGAATCCGGGTTATAAACTATCTGTGTGTGTATTTCATCCAAATCCGTTTAATAGTTTTTGCTTGAAGAAGTAACAAACATTCATCCATACACCCATCTACTCATCCATCCATCTACCCATCCATCCATCCAACCAACCATCCATTCATCCAGCTACACAAACTTTCGCATTTATAATAATATAGTAAGACCAGCTTACCCGCCGCCCCCCGGCTCCCGCTTGCATGCATTGTTTAACCCTTCGTGGATTATAGGCGTAAAGATATTATGTGTCACCAGCTTACTACGCCAAGTTAAGCCCCTGGCTGGATGCCTTAGATTCATTTTTAAGGCATCCACAGGGATTTGCCCGGTTAAGCAGTAGCCAGCCTCAGAGGCTGAACTGCGAGATGCCATCTCCAAAAAAAAAAAACTACGCCAGTCGTAGGTGGGGATAACTCTTCCAGTAAAGACGTGGACAACGAAGCGATGTCGTAGATATGAATTATTATGAATGGACGTTTTAATTGCGATGGCGACCTGTATCGAAATAATCGATGGAAATGAATGTGATTGGGTCAATGGGTGAATGTGGCTAACGGTTATCCAAACTTGGTCGGCTTGCGTATAACTTTAACGTCTCTTTGCTGGACAAAGGTATCCATTTTTAATATTATAAATTCTAAAATAACTCTGTACGTTTCACACCATATGGCTGCCGCAATACTACCTGGGTTGTGGAGGTGAGATAGGCAGTCGCTCCATGTAAAATACTAGTATTCTACAACTTGGAATACTTGGTATTAGTTGGGAAAAGGCTAAACAGATGATGAATCAAAATAGCAAAATATTAACAGTTATACAGGGTGTAAACGGGTCATTCACAAAGCATTTTGTACATCAAACTAAGTACCTATCTTTTTGCAAAAATATTGCTGGTAAACGACTTTTTTTTGGGTGAAAAATCACGTTTTACCGTAGGACTCAATACAACGCACTCAAAACATTGTGCTGATGGATGGATTAAATAGTAGGAGGGTCGTAGAGGTGTTTACAGTAAAAACCTTACAATAAAAACAACTATTTAAAAAAAAAAACTTGTGAAAAATTTGGAAGTTTGACCCCCACTATCTCCGTAACTAGAAGTGTAGCGGACTGAGCCTAATCACCACACTGCTGGTTTACAAGACTTCCTATTTTAAAGGGGACTGTTATACGAAAGTAAACGCCGTGATGGTTGGTGGTAGACTGGTCTTTTTAATGGAAAACAAAATATCAAAAATACAGCATTCGAAATATAAAAGAAACATTGTACAAAATATACCAAAAAGTATAAAAATTACAAAAAGGTGCGTCGTGCACATTCCTTCCCCCCAAAGTTAAGCACTCAGCTTGAGCAGCTTCCTCAAGGGCCTCTTCAGTGTGCCCGCTGCAGTCCTGACTTCCGCCACTCGGATCACCCCATCGCGGCCCGGGTAAGTCGCTGAGATGCGCCCTCTCGGCCAGGAGCCCCTCGGTAGGTTGCCGTCAGCCACCAGGACCAGATCGCCCACAGCCAACTCTGGAACGTCGCCTTGCCTGGGTCTGGGAATGAGATTCGGCAAGTACTCTTTAACCCAGCGCTGCCAGAAGTGGTCCGCCAGTCTGACCGCTTTGCGCCAACCGCTTCTCGACACCAGATCACGGTCCGTCAAGGTTGCTGGAACGGGACGCCCCGATGAAGCTGCAAGGAGGAAATGATTTGGGGTGAGCGCCTCTTCGCTGCCGGGCTCTACCGAAACGTGCGTCAGGGGGCGGGAGTTGATTAGCCCTTCTGCTTCTGCGAGTACGGTTCGGAGAACTTCTTCTGTCGGAGCACGTTCGGTGAGGGTCGCTCGGAGTGCTGTCTTCACACTTCTCACCAGTCGCTCCCATACTCCACCCATAAATGGAGCCGATGGAGGAATGAAGCGCCAACTAATTTTCTCCGTTGCAGCATATTCTATGGCTGCGTCCCCGTAGAGTGCACGGAGTTCTCTTCTTGCCCCGATGAATGCGGTGCCATTGTCAGACCAAATCTCAGAAGGCGTTCCTCTGCGAGCCACGAAGCGCCGAAGACTCATTACAGCAGAATCTGTCGACAAGCTTCCAACAACGTCCAAGTGGATGGCGCGGACGACTAGGCACGTGTACAAAGCGACCCATCTCTTCTCCCGTCTTCGGCCAATAGTCACTTGAACTGGTCCAAAGTAGTCTAGCCCAGTGAATGTAATGTACGACGTTTCTTAAGCCGAGCAAGTAGAAGCTCTGACGAAGCTCGTTGACCACGGTCTCTGTGTTGGCATGGGCGGCTCGGCGGTGGTGGTGGTCTACTAGTAGCTGGACGGCAGGGTGCTTCCCATCGAGGATGATGGGGTTTTTTGTGGCTTCAGGCACTCCCGAGGCTGCGGCGATACGGCTGGATAGGCGTATGAGGCCGTCTTCATCCACAATCAGTGACAGTCGGAACAGCCGACTGGTGCGAGGTATGGGCAAGGGAGGGAGACTGCTCAAACACATCATCTCAACAGGAAATGAGTCCAGCTGTGCCTGGAGTAAAATGTGCGTCTCGGCCAGGCGCATATCGGCAGCTGTCTCATGCGCTGAATGTGGAGAGCCAAAAGAGCTTGAAGGCTGAAAAGAAAAGGTTAGTATCCGCCCTTGCTCACGCACTAAATTATCTACCTGAAGCCCCCTACGTGATAATGAATGGAGTCTTATAAGAGTTATATATTTATGAGCTTTATAAGTTGCACGTACCAATCTCAGCCAAGAGCTAAACCGCTTGGGATCAGCTGAGACTGGCACATGCCTCTCTACGCTACCGATGAGGTAAACTGCTGTGGTATATGCCGGATTCCTACTCTCTTCATTTACGGTTGGGAAGGAACTAGGCTCACTAGGCCAGTCAGAAGAAAGCAAGAATTCTGGACCAGTGATCCAGCGAGACTCTAGGGATAACGTAGTGCGTTTTAACCGGGTTGCATCGTCAGCGACGTTCAACTCGCTAGGCACCCACCGCCAATCACTGGCACTCGTTAACTCCAGGATCTCGCCGACTCTATGCGAAACAAAAGGTTTGAATGAGCGGGCCTCGCTTCGTAACCAACTCAACACAGTCATTGAATCACACCAAAAAACTTGCCTGACGGGTCTCAAACGATGAGAATTGCAGATTGTTGAAGCGAGGCGCGCGGCGATCAACGCTCCCTGCAGCTCCAACCGCGGAATCGACACCGGCTTTAAAGGAGCTACACGGACCTTGCTGCAAACCAGTGCGAGCTTGACTCCTCCATCCTTAAGTACGAACCGCCAGTAAGCCACCGCAGCAAAGGCAGACTCGCTGGCGACAGAAAAAACATGAAGCTCGCAATGATTCACTTCATAGTCGGCTAGGCAGTAGCAGCGTGGGATCTGCAATTCGGCAACCCCAAACAAATCCTGAAACCATAGCCTCCACGCTGCACTGTCCTGCTGTGAAAGTTCTTCATCCCACTCGAGACCCTTGCGCCACGCATTTTGAAACATGATGCGACCGGTCACTACTAGAGGCGCAATAATTCCGAGGGGGTCGAAAACTCGCATCACGTGGGCCAAAACCACCCGCTTGGTAAGCTTTTTTGGCAGCCCATCCTTTTTTAATCCAATATTGAAACCGACACAGTCTGTAGTGGGCTGCCAAATAAGGCCAAGCGTCCTCACAGGAGTGGCCAGGTGGCCCAGGTCCACGGGTGAAGTCACCGGCACCTCCAGCAATGTCTCCTTCGGTAACAACGTCAGAGCCGAGGCACTGTTGGAGGCCCAGCCACGCATTTCAAAACCCCCGTTTTTGTGGACAGCGTGAATATCAGCGGCCAGTTTTGCTGCTTCATCCACACTGTCAAGGCTGCAGATGCAATCGTCCATATAATGGTCGCAAATGATTGCACGTGCTGCGTCCGGGTATTGTGTCTGATGCTCGGCCGCATTTTTATTTTTAATGTAAATTGCCGTAAAGGGACTAGAAGCGGCACCGAACATCATCGACGACATCCGGTAAACGCGCAGCGGTTCGCGTGGATTATCGCGCCACAAAAACCTCTGCGCGTCGCGGTCTTCAACGCGAATTTTAATTTGCGGAAACATTTCCCGAATGTCCGCGGTCAACCCAATTTTGCCTTCTCTAAATCGAAAAAGAACGCCGAGTAGTGGCACAAGCAGGTCAGGGCCCGGTAACAACAACGAGTTTAGTGAGACGCCCTTGGATTTGGCAGCGGCATCGTGCACAACCCGCAGCTTATTAGGCTTGTTTGGGTTGACCACGCCGAAGTGAGGCAGGTACCAAATACGTGGCCCTGTGGGTGTCTCTGGACACAGCTCGGCGTAGCCCTTCCCAACCATATCGAGAACGTTGGCACGATACCGCTCCGCGTAGGCACCATCCCTACACAACTTCTTCTCCAAGCCTAAAAACCTAGATAAGGCGAGGTTGTAACTATTAGGTACCGATAAAACGTCAGACTTCCAGATCAGACCTACTTCAAAACGACCACTGGGCAGGCGGCGTGCTGTGCGCTCAATAATCTGATCAGCACGTTCGTCATCAGCATTGCGCGCCTCACGTTTCGAAATACCTATAGACTCGAGTTTGTACTGCTCCTTAATAAGCTGCTCTAATTCGGAACGGTCGCTGTGGGCTACAGTCGCGGATTCAAACAGTGTGGCGTGGCTAACAACATCAACCTGAGTAGTTGAACTACAACCGAAACCGAATAATACCCAACCAAGCGCAGTACGAATCGCGACAGGTTGTGACTTAGACCCCTTACGTGTGGCCCTAGATACGGTGAGATGCCAGTTGTCAATGCCAATGATGAGCATTGGCTGAATATTACCGTAACACAACTCATCTGCAAGATCCGCAAGATATGGGTATTTCGTGACGGCGTCCCTGTTGACAAACTGAGACGACACCCCTAGACTGCCAATAGATCTAGCCCTACGAATAAGGTGACTATCTTTCGCGTGACGACCCTTGATGTAGAAGTCGACGTAACGCACCAGTGCGTTCTTATTAAGGCCCCCTATGCAATCTACGTGAACGCGTCCTTCTGGCCCCTTAACACCTATCTTAGCAGCAACCTCCGCATCAATAAAAGTAGCGGTCGACCCGTCGTCCAATAAGGCATAAGTATCGACACTACCAGACGGACCAGACACAGTTACAGCAACAACTTTCAGTAACGGGCGAAGACTCAGCGATTGCGCCGGACTTTCAGCTGAAAAAGAAGTTGACGCGTGGGACAGGATTTCTTTCCCTTCAGCAAGAGAAACTATAGGTACGGAGCTCGACGCGCACGGGGCGGAGCTCAGCGTGGACGGCGCAGTATCGTCGTCCTCTTCTAAGCCTACGTGAGCTGCGGCTGCGCGCTCACTAGCACTGTGCAACAACCTATGATGGCGGAATTTACAATCGCCAATGTCACACAAACTTTTTGCTGAACACGAACTTAGCCTATGCCAACCTTCTTTGAGGCACCTGTGACAAATTCTTTTCTTTTTTATAAAATGCCACTTGTCATCTACTGACAAGGAAAGAAATTTGTCACATTGCGTCAATGAATGCTGTTGTTGACATAAAACACAATGAATTTTGCCTGAAACAGTCGTGGATGAACTATTTTTAGATTTTGACCGAGATTTCTCTCCATCAACGACTGCGTGCACCTTATCCCTGAATCGGCTATTGGCAGCGGAAGTCGAACTCGGTGCGCCAGCCGATTCAGGGAGGAGACCGAATCTAGACTGAAGCTCGACTATGTTGGCCAGGAAATCGGCGAACATGTCGAGCATGGGTAGACCACTGGCCGCGTGACTGCTGGCGTAGGCCACCCATTGTGCTCGTAACAGTGCGGGGACTTTAGAAATAACCGATTGAATCAGCTCTGGCGATGTTAGGTAGTGAGGCTGGTCGAGTAGCCGAATCGCTTCCACACAATTACGAACACGACTGGCAAAAATAGCAAGGTCTTTACCTTCACCGGAGACGCGCGGTAAAGTGCGCATTGCAGCTGCCTCCTGAGCCACTATAAGCTCGGGGCGGCCGAAGCGCGTATCAAGCGCGCGCAGCACGACATCAGGCTCACGCGCCGTTGCCAGCAGCATCATGACCGCTTCACGCGCGCATCCCTTCAATGCTTTGTTCAACCTAGCTAGATTTTCCACTGCAGAATGAGAGTCCATCGTATCTAGAAAGGCTCTTTTTAAAGAAAGCCATTCTAGATGCGATTTACCGTCGAAAAACGGCAATGGAAAATCCCTATCACCCCTACGGTGGCATGCGCCTTTATTAACATTATCTATGAGAATGCCTAACGACTTCACAAGGCGGTCTGAATCGCTGGAACAGAGATGCATGTTAGCATTTGTAGCTGTTGTGGCTAGGTCAGCCGGTTTTATAGGCGAAACCGGGGCTGGGGCTAGGCGAGAGGGGGCGACCGAGATAATTGAATGAAACTCGACGGGGTCAGCTAGGCCAACTGGATCAACTTTCAGAGCAGCTTGCGATTTTTGCAGCCAGTCATTGACCGAACGACTGCTTCTCGAACTACGATGACTGGCATCAGCATCTATAGCCGCCAATTCTGCTCGGAGTTCCAACTCCGCTGCCTCGCGCTCTCGCGCGGCGACCCTCTCTGCGGCGACCCTCTCTGCGGCGACCCTCTCTGCGGCGACCCTCTCTGCGGCGACCCTCTCTGCGGCGACCCTCTCTGCGGCGACCCTCTCTGCGGCGACCCTCTCTGCGGCCTCCTGCTCTAATTCAGCCATACGGCGAGCATGTAAAGCCTCTGCGGCTAACTTTCTAGCCACCATTGTAGCAGAAGAACGAGATGAAGTTCTACTTACTGGTCTCGACGGAGTCTGGATTGTAGTGACGGGCCTCGGCGGGGTCTGATTGCCGGAGACGGAAGGGGTCTGGACTGCGGCCGCCGCGTCGGCGGGTGAATGGCTGGGCCCTGGTTGCTCCAGCTCCTTCTCCACAGCGTTCCCTTCAGCCCCCATCTTGGCACCCGCACGAGTACGCACCATCACCAATATTTGCTAGACTGGCTGTAGAAGGACCACGATGTAGCGGACTGAGCCTAATCACCACACTGCTGGTTTACAAGACTTCCTATTTTAAAGGGGACTGTTATACGAAAGTAAACGCCGTGATGGTTGGTGGTAGACTGGTCTTTTTAATGGAAAACAAAATATCAAAAATACAGCATTCGAAATATAAAAGAAACATTGTACAAAATATACCAAAAAGTATAAAAATTACAAAAAGGTGCGTCGTGCACAAGAAGGTATGATCTAGATCTAGAACAAAAAAAATATCGCAATGACGGAGCGAACAAGTGCCTTTCGGCTTCGTTAATGGTCTTGATACACCCTTTATATGACGTTGTAAACTTCAGAATGCACCCTCGTAACGGCTAAATGGATTGCGATGATTTCGTCACATAGACAGTCCATGAAAAACAGGATAATTTTTATTGTAGTAGTTCGTTCCCTTGGTAGCTCCACAAGTGCACCTCGGTTAATACGTAATAGCTAGTTTTCTGATACATGGAGAGACGTAAGAATAATACAGAAACTTCCTCATTGCATGCTTGGCATTTCCGATCATAATCAAGGTTGCAATAGTAAGAAAATCCTTCATAAGATAGGAGTCCACTGTTGTCTAAGACTACCTAAGGGTAAAGTAAAGGTCCGGTTCTGACCCCGTAACTTTATACGAGAGGTACCCAAAATGCTGAAGGTTAGTTTACGTACGAGTTTCCTTGTAACTATCCTTGCAAATCCTTTTACCTATTTCATCAAAACATTTTGTCGAAATCAACGTAACCACCAACGGACGCAAATAACATAAAGCATTAATGAAACTGAGATGAGATGGGCAGACGACATTGTTGCTATCGCGGGAATAACCTGGATGAGGCTGACACAAGAGAGCTTGGCACTAGCAAAGAGAGGTCTACACCCAGCAGTGGGTGAAGTCCCCCGACTTCACCCACTCCTGGGTATCATTGTCACTCACAACTCGAAAAAAATCTTATATTACCATAACGGTCTATGTATGACCATGAATATTCCGATAATAGTTTCCATCTAAAAATAGAATCGGAAAGCGCTGATGGCCTTCGAACTGAACTTTTCAAACTTTCAAGAGACTACTACAGATTACCCATAATATTATGACTTCACTACCCATTTATTTCGGTTTCAGAGACCGTGGGGACAAAATCCAATTGAGCATTGCCTCGTTGGTCGCAAGCACGACTGTTGAGCATGAGGTACTGGATTCGATTCGCGGGTTGAGCAGTGTTAAAGAGTTTTTCCAGCAGGAATTTCTGAGTAGCAACCACGGAGTCTGGATTTGTGCCCGGGGCAATAGACTCGCCCTCTATTACATGGGACTTAAAACATAATGTAACTGGCAAAATATGGGTTACTTGGTGTACTATTAGGTATACCTCTGCCGAACCCTTCGGGGATTACAGTCGTGGTGTTATGTTATGTGTATGAGGACAAAATCTAAAACTTAAAAAAGTGTGAAAACGAATGCTGGCTGTTCGTCTTGGACTGCTAAATCTCCTTCTAATGCGGAAGTATTTGTCACTACGGAGTTTCTTGGCCGATCTTCTCCTTAATACACTTTGAAACGGGAACAAGCTTTTCATGATCATCATCACCATTTCAGCTGAAAGACGTCCACTGCTGGACATAGGCCTCCCCCAAGTATCGCCACATTGACCGGTCCCGTGCGACTCGCATCCAGCGGATCCCCGCAACCTTCACCAGGTCATCGGTCCACCTAGTGGGAGGCCTTCCAACGCAACCTATTCCGGTTCGCGGTCGCCACTCCAGAACTTTTCGGCCTCATCGGCCTTCCGTCCTGCGCAATGTGCCCTGCCCACTGCCACTTCAGTTTGGCAATTCTTCGGTCTACGTCGGTAAACTTGGTCGGTAACAAGCTTTTACTCGCTTTCTTTTCTAAATCACTTCCCAAACAAATAACTTTTTTTATTTTATTGCCCGCCACTCTATTCCCAAACCACTGCAAGCCCTGAAAGCAAGAATCAACAGTGGCGACCACCAGATAAGCGCCGCGATAATGAAGCTCAACGAAGTCCCAGGATTTTTTAAAGTAAATGAATCATTAATTCATTTAAAATGAAATTCAACTCACAATAACTGTGGAACCCAGCGGTTGAGCGCTATATCACATCGGAAAAAACAACGTCTTTTTTCGGGTGAAAATTTCGAAAATTTACGATGGTTCCTATCGGTCGTTATCAATGATGTGTGTTTCTGTCTCATTTTATTTTGTTTTGGTATCGAGACTTTACAATATCGTTTGAAAATGAAAATTGTAAAAAAATCACAAAATGAAAATGGAATTTATCCTGACAAATACAGGGTAATCTATTCGAAAGAATATTATGTAAAACCTATAAAAGTGGGTTTATCAAATGAACATAGAACTAGCAAGAGCTTCATACTCACATAAGCTCACGCCTTGTTCCCATGGGGTAAGCAGTTTCTAAAGAACGCCACCTGCCACGATCCTTGCATACTCCTAGCGCCACGTCATACAAGAGCTTCAATTATTGACATTTCACATCGTAATGTATTAGATCATCAAAATAACGCTATGTCTGTTTACACAAACTGGATTAGGTAGACTGTTATGTGAATTCTCTATCTTAAGACTTCTCATCGAAATAATAGTAATGCTTCTTCTTCTTCATTCGTGTCGATGGTACGACTTTGTTATATTTCTTGGGCCCATTATGTGGCCATGTTGATTGTGGCGACTATGGCGTCTTTAAGGTCCCCTAAAGTGCAGGTGTTGGGACACTTCGGTCACTCCAGCAAGTGGGACATCGTCTGGTCGGGAGCACCGCATTCACACTGTGTCTCGGATAGATCTTTAATTCCCCATAGTATTTTAAGGCAAGCACTAGTTATGCGTAGCAGTTCTCGTGGTCTCAATCAAAAGAAGTACCCACGGTGCGGCGCGGCGCAGATTTAAGTGAAAGCAAGCCCAATCTAAACATCGTACGCCCGTACGGTATGATATGCACTCAGGCATTTTCCCCACCAAAAAAAAAAGGTTTTGCGTACGTTTTTAAATCTGGCTATACACGCGTCCGAGCTACGAGTACTACGCACCTGACTTAGTTGAAGGACGTTCAATAAGGTTACTAAATAATGAATTCAAGAATCCTATAAATACCTAATTTCAGTATCTAGTACCGCTCCGTTTACACGAAGAGTAAAGACGCCTACGGTTAGACACGTGCAACTGCCTCGTCGGTCTGGTGGTCGCAAGCTTGACTGGTGAGCATGAGGTCTTGGGTGTGATTCCCGGGTCGGGCAAAGTGCTATTGGGTTTTTAAATCACGATTTTTTCAGTAGCAGCTACGGGGTCTGTATTTGTGCCCGGTTAGGCTCCTATGGCAATAGGCTCGCCCCCTATTACATGGGACTTGAACATAACTGGTGAAATGTGGGAGTACTATTAGGTACACCTCTGCTGAATTCTCAAAGATTACACGCGTGATGTTATGTATATGTATAAAGGGTCTAATAAGACCCTTAACGAAGCCGAAAGGCACTTTTTCTCCCCGTCATTGAGATCTTTTTTTTTTTCTAGACCATACCTGGGAACCTTCTAGTTACGGAGATGGGGGTCAAAATTCCAACTTTTTCACAAGTTTTTTTTTTTTAGTACATGTTTTTATTATAATATTTTTACTTTAAACACCTATACTATTCAATCCATACATCAGCACAATGTTATGAGTCCGTTACATTGAGTCCTACTAAAAAAACGTGATTTTTCAAAGTTAAGTTTTTTTTAATGTTACATAGTTTGTTCATAATGCTTGGTTGACGGCTTCGTTAAGGGTCTTGTTACACCCTGTATGTACGTATACGTTCAAGTGACATGTGATGCGATAACGACTGCGGAGAAAACAAATGAAAGAAATTGCTTAGAGTAAGCCATGAGTCGCTGCGACGACTTGAGACACGATGATACACCCGCGAAGAAAACAAGCAGAATGAGTGGAATCGCCTTATCGCCCGAGGTCATGAACGAGGCGTTACTCGTTGAAACTACGATATTATTAGTTTCTTCAAGCACTAGTTAAGGACCGACTTCGCATGTAAGTCGAAGAGTCGAGACCAACACTTTTGAAGTTATAAGCGCAAAATCCTCCTTTATGTTACTCGTAGTTGGTAACGATCGTGATACGTGTCGGGTTACGGGGTATAAAATCGTTTGATAACAAGGACATGAGTTCTAAAGTTTTCGTCAGGTGTCAATTGTTTTTGAGTGTCTCTTTGTGCTTTAGCACGTAAAACTCTTGTTATAAGTAGCCGGATCTTATTGGTAGATTTTCAACAGTCTTTTCGATCTATGTAGTAAGTTATTTACATACCAAACAACTAAATAAGAAATGAAATAAATTAAAGGCCGTGTCCCCCATCCGTTTCAAAGCATTAAAAATAATTGACGAGACCAATTTTCACCGACGCTTCTACTCCTTGACAATGAAGATTGACATCTAAACCAAGATGGCCGGCGCGGGAAAAATTTGTACACAGATAATCTATTTAATCTTCAAGTCTAGACGACAATAGTATCTAGATAATTCACTATGTATGTCCATTTATACTAACGTTAAGAATAACAATTTTTTTTTTCGAATCGGTGACTTAGATTTTGTTCGACCAGTACGTAGCAATCTGGACAACTCTGTCATGTGTCTCATTCAAGTTCTGGAGGGTGCAATTAATTGTGCAGAACAGAATGTGTGACATATCCACGACCACGTGTCGAGGCTCCACACTCGCATTGCGTCCAAGATTGGTCGATTATACCCTATCTAGCCAAATTGGATCGGCAGCGGCCAACTTAAGCACGCAGTCGACTCAAAGATTTCTATATCAGCCACTACAGTTTTGTGAAGTGTGGAGGGGGGGATATTTGTTGTCGTTGTTTGTTTTTTTGTTTAGTTTAACATTGTTTTGCAAGGTTAAGGTAAGCAGACCCATAAGTAACCTGCAGTTTTCTCCGTTCATTTATTTATTTACATGGATGTACAATTTATGTTTTGTTTGTATATCTCAGTAGGCCACTCATAAGCGTCTTTTACACTGAATGCGGTTTGTAGCAAAGTTCGGCGTCTGAAAATATTGGCAATAGAAACCTGTAAAAGTAGTCTTAGCATATCGCCTCTGGGATTCAGAGTTCCTACATTAGTACATTAGTGATCACCTAGTGGCTGGTAAAATTATTTTTGCGCTAAGTAACTGCATCATGTTTACGCATTACATTTAGGTGTTACCTTCTGCTAGTTAAAACGGAGATGACTTCTTCCATTGACACTCAGACAGCAAGACCATAAAAGATTACAGAAAAACAAAACAAATTGACAATTAATTTGCTGACTGTCAATAATTCCGTACGTTATTCGCATAACCTCTGGAGCAGCAGTCATTCACCTTTCGCGATAACCTCACGCATCGTAAATGTAAGTAGTAAATAAAACGATAAAAATATTAAATGTACTGTTTGATTGAAACCAGTGAAACATTTGTTTATGTTTCCCGGCGTAGTAAAAGTGAATATGTGTTTTGTATTGAGACATAAAGTGTTAGACGTGTACCAATAGTATTGATGCTGTACGACATTTGGAAAAGTAATGCATGAACACAATATTTTTTAATTTTATTAAAACTTTATGCACAGGTACCAATAACAGTAAATTATACATAAGCGGATTAATACCTAGAGCATTTTCTACCAGTCTACCTTAGGGTGACGCAGAGTCATAGCACTCTCATCGATTTCGTAGCACTATGCCTAAGTAAGTAAGTAAAATTTATTTGTTTAAACATGGTGTACATGATAAATTGCATGCAAGTTAATAATGAAATAGAGAATAGTTCTAACATGTTCAGCCGCGTATTGTGGCGTACAAATTGGTAGGAAGAGATGGTGCATAAACCGTGATAATATTCATCAAAATTACAATAGAAATTATGTATGTACTTATTAATTCATCATTATTCATTATAGATTAGATATCACTACAATTCAGCAAGCACAGTCCTTAGATAAAATTATATGTCAAGTAGTCATTAAATAAATTAGTCAATGAAAATATGAATTACTATCATTAAAATTTAAATTCTAAATTACAATTATTTAAAAAAAAAAACAATAGATTACAATAACATGTCAAAAATACAACATTGTCATCTCAAAAACTAAAAAATACAACATTTTCATCTCAAAAACTAAAAAAAATACAACATTGTCATCTCAAAAACTAAAAAAATTCAACATTTTCATCTCAAAAACTAAGAAAATACAACATTGTCATCTCAAAAACTAAAAAAATACAACATTGTCATCTCAAAAACTAAGAAAATACACTACTACTACACCACTACTGCTACTACTACTACTACTTTCGCAATATGACTACTTTTTTGGACTTTCAAGTAATGAGTAGCACGATGCCATTATTTTGACTCAGCCACATGCAAATGCCTTTCATTCATCCCTTCTGTGGCTCAACATTCCGATCCATACAAGACAGCAGGTATAACCATAATTTTATCAATTTTATGCGGTAGTCGTAAACAAACCTGGCGCCATTTCATCCATTCACTTCGATCTATCTCGCCATCGCTGCAACGCTTTGCACCAGTGAACCGATATTCCGAAAGTCGGGGCAGACAGGGAAACACGCGCAATCTAACGCAGCCACCCCCAACCCCAGGACTGGAGAGACCACCAAAGTCGCAGAACACGTATACGGTTTTAGTTTAGCTGATTTCCAAGCCATCATTCTCCAACTTCACTTGCCCTTTCTCCAATCTGCTCTGAATATCAGGTCCATCTTCACAAGAACAATGTCGTCGGCAAACAGCACGCACCAGGGTACCCCTTCCTGTATGTCCGACGTCAGAGCGTCCGTAATCAACAAGAAGAGGTAAGAACAGTGAAGATGAAAGCCTACACTGAACTCATCGGTATTGCCAGTAGTTAACCGGACGTAGGTGCAATATTGACTGCATGTTAATAGAAAACTAACACGAAAATATTTATGAATAAAATTCTTAAAACAATAAATACATATAATTATGTAAACAGTTACACACAGAATAAACTAAGTTATGAGTACAACAGATACAGAGAAAAACGAATACAACAAATCAAGTCTTCGCAGAATTGAATTTGCCAACTTCTTGAAAATATTCTTGTTGTGCTTAAGGTAGCATGCCTATTATTCGTATTACTCTCGCCTACTCTATATTATTGAAGCGGGTTCGACTACAGTGGGTGACGGTGATTTATGTGGTGACATGTCACCGTAAATATCAGGCCAGCCTATGTTAAACCCCGCCACAAAAATGTCGACGTAAAAATATTAACCAATCGGTGAGAATGACTGTCCGGCTTTATCAGGGCGGCGGTGTGATCTATTCTTTCATACTTACACACACGACAGGTAGTATAAATAGAATCATCATCATTTCAGCCGAAAGACGTCTACTGCTGGTCATAGGCTTCCCCGAAGTGTCACCATATTGACCGGTCCCGTGCGGCTCGCATTCAGCGGATCCCCGCAACCTTTTCCAGAACGGATGGCCGATGGGGCCGAAAAGTTATGGAGTGGCGACCACGAACCGGAGGATGTTGCGTTGGAAGGCCTCCCACTAGGTAGACCGACCTAATCAAGGTTGCAAGGATCCCCTGGATAAAAAAAAACCACCACCATAAATACACTGGTTTCGTGATAAATACAGTTGAGGGCTTGAGGGGTTGAGGACTGCCTCACTGGTCTAGTGGTCACAATAGCGACAGCTGAGCATGAGGTCTTGGATTCGATTCCCGGATCGGACAAATTGTTATTGAGTTTTTCCATCAGAAATTTCTCAGTCAGTCTGTTTTTGTGCCCGGATGATGGCAATAGGCTTTTCCCCTATTACATGGGACTTAAACATAACTGACAACATTTGGGGGTACTATTAGGGTCAACTCTGCCTAGCCCTTCAGAGAATACAGGTGTAACGTTATGCTATGTCAAAGGGCCTAGATAAAATTATATTTAAACATTTGAGTTGAAAGTCGTTGCATTAATTGCAGTTGTTCCCAGTTATAATTCCCCTGAATCTTATAAAAACCGACCCCAAAAAAGCTGAGAAAGGTCGCGATTGATGAATAACTATTCCACGAAATCACCTACTTATTTAGTTTAATTTAAGTCGTAATAGCCTAAACAAATTCACTTAGACAAAGTATACAAGTTTTAATGCGCGAACTTCGCAACTCTTCATTCTAAATTCGAAACTTTTGATGACAACAGTAAGCAGTTAGCATGCATTTTTAAAATCTATTTAAGTTCGCTGAGATTGTTCAGTTAACTTGAGATGGGGTGAAAGATTCTTTGAACCTTCAAATATTTGAACCTTATACCGTCCTTCTCGATAGAGGAGCTCGTGGCCAAATTATAACAGCCCCTTGGGTCGATCTTTGGGTTAAGCCGCGCTTGCCTAGGTTGGTCCGTGGATGGGTGACCACCCATTACATACCGACTTTCCTCCGTGAATCCGAAAGCATGTTAAGCTGTTGGTCCCGTATGTTATTTGTAGATCTTTGACAGTCGTTACAGGTAGTCAGTGGCCCGAAAACTGTCTGAAAACCAGTCCGAGGGGTATTGTACTACCCAGGAGTAACTGTTTTGTACAAGATAGGTGGAAAAGGCCCCTAGCCTTTAGTTGATGACTGTCCTTTTCGATTGGGACTCAGTAATTGTCAACATTTTAAGACTAGTCGAAATATCACCATGGTTCTTTTGTGTTGGAGCAGTGTGACGGGTTGCAGATAGGGATTAGAGGTTGGAACCTAAGCAGACACTTCAGCATCATCATTATTAGTGGCGTGCCTATGGGCCAACAATATAGCAAACCCATATTGCAAACAGACTGTTCAGAAACTTTAACATCATGGAGCGTAGTAAGGGTAAGCCAAGCATGAAAATACCGTCACGAATTATTGCTAGCCTTGTTACACTCACTGCGGCACTGCTGAGGCTTCCATCTTCCTTGCCTGGCATGCGCAAGTCTCAACCAGGTTTTACCCGCGATCTCAGTGACATTTTACTCTGTGTAAATTATTTCATCACCAGTGCTCATAAAGGCAAGCATTGTGAAAAAAATGGACCAAAAACTACGTGTGATATCTAGCAACTCTTACTGGGTTTGCGTGGCGGTTGCCTTTCGTATAGAGAGGAGACCTGTTCCCCAGCAGTGGGAACATTATAGAACTTCTCAGGCAACATTCAAAGTTGCACGAGCCTCGACATAACAGAACATCACGCAGTAATGTAATCCCCGAAGATGTACCTAAATACTACACCCACATTTCGCCAGTTATGACAAGTCCCATGTAATAGGGAGCGAGCCTATTGCAATCACCCGGACGCAAATCTAGACTCCGTGGCTGCTACTGAAAAATTCCTTAAGGAAAAACTTAATAATAATTTGCTCGACCTGAGAATCGGTCCCAGGAGCTCGTGCTCAGCAGTCGCGCTTGCCTCCAATATTTTGGATTTACACAATTCCCAAATCCAAATAAAAGTGCGATCATTAAACCATTCACCTGTAAAATGAGGGTTTATATTCCCAATGATACATACCTACTATTCTACAATAACTCTATCGAGGAATACAATATTTATTTTATTCATTCATCTACCTTTGAAAGGGGTTCCCATATAATTTTATGGCACGTTGCCAGCGTTAGATACGCGTAAATGAACTGATTGTGTGCTCATCAGCCAGGGTACGGCCTCATTAAGGGGAGAGGCATGTCACATGTGTATTTTATATTATGTATAAAAGTAGCCTATTTCCTTTTCCGGATTCCAAGGTTAATTTTGTGCTAAATTTGAAGCACGGAGACAGGGACGAAGCACTTGTATCAGCTAATTATTTATGCTGATTCTATATGTTAACAAAAATTCGCCTTTTTTCCGGCACCTGCTGCTGCGATATCTACAGCCTTCTTTGGTTTCGTTCACGATCTTACATCCAGATGTATAGCACATTGCAGCTTTGCTTTACGGAAAGGTCAGGTGACTATTAAGGTCAGCTTTTGTCCTTCTAGGGCGCCTCCTCCCAACGTTTTTACTCACCTACCTGACCAATCAATGACCAAAACTACAAGGAATGAAAACGCAAAAAAAAAGATAATTTGTAGGTCTCAGAGCTGCGCCCAAATGGGCCCAGTTCAGAAGAATTTGGCAGCTGGACTGCCAAAAAATTATTGTGATAATCTACACTAATATTATAAAGAGGAAAGATTTGTATTTTTGTGTGTATGTTTGTAATGAATAAACTCAAAAACTAGTACTAACTAACTAGTACTACTACGCCAATTTCAAAAATTCTTTCACCATTAGAAAGCTACATTCACCTTGAGTAACATAGGCACCCGTGCAAAGCCGGGACGGGCCGCTAGTCCTTGATAAATAGAAATACATAGTGATTACTAAACAACCTAAATTATCATACAATCATTGAGTACCTGAATTCACACTCAAATCAACCAAATTGACTCAATGCTTATCAATGGACCAAAAATCCAGCTCAATGAATGGCATCGCATTTAACATTGGATGCCTTTCAATTCTCTTCAGAGGTCCATTTAGAGGCAAACATTAACGGCCAGGTATTAATAGATCGAAGGTTGCTGAATAGGGAATTAAACGTGCCAGCAATCACCTTAATGAAATCAACGTCAGGTCACTGTTGGAAAGAATGGGCCAATTACTTATATTATGTTCGTTTTATGATGAATGATATGACAATTTATATTCTGTCTCTTATTTTATGGAGAAAATTATTATAATATGCCACATAAAAACGCCTTTGCGCATATATATGTGAGAATGATCCATCTGACTAGCCTTATCCTAACTATGTTGGGGTCGGTTTCCAGTCTAATCGGATGCAGCTGACACTGGTATTCAGCATGGAGCAACTGCCTATCGGAGTTTCCACAACCCAGTTAGTACTGGAGAAAACGATACCCCTTGGTAAGACGGGTTGACTAACTTTTAGGCCACTGGCTGCCTGTAACGACTGCCAAAGATCTACAAATGGCAGCCGGGACCAACGGCTTAACGTGCTTTCCGAGGCACAGAGGAAACTCGGTATGTAATGAGTTGGCAGGGTTACCCATCCAGAGAGCAATCTAAGCAAGCAATACGTGAGAGTGAGATTAGTCATCGTTGGCCTGAGGATCTGTACTCAAATCCTTTTAACTAGGCAAAAATAATTGACAACTTGTTCTATAAACTCGGTACCTTCCCATACGCATCTAAATACACAGGTCCTGTATTATAATACGCGTTAGATATGATATTCAGCGACAGTTAGTTCGGGTATCGATAAATATCGTTTTTAAATTGCGAGTTCTTGGTACAAGTTGACATTCAATTGTTTTGCTAGCTGATCAACTAGTTGATCAGATAGGAACATATGCCTGAATCGACTTCCACTTTGATCAACTGGTTTATTCGTTCAGTTGATTGGACTGGAAAACCTCCTTAAGACGATTCTACTTTATAGTCAAAGCCATCAGAGATATCAGAGATTCCAATAAATGGAACCCTGAAAAATGTATTCATTGACAAAAAGCTAGTGTGAGCCTTGTTGAAAGCCGCGGGAGAAGCCCAGCGCGGGGGGGGCACGTGGTGGCTCCCGGACACCGTAGGCGCGGGCCTGTGGACGGTGAGTAATGGGCTAGCTCGTCGTCCGTCGGTCTTATGACGACAGGCCGTGTCGACGGCGTGTTCGTGTACCACGCGCGCCTCAAAGAGATGACAACAAACGGGAAGGGGTCCGAAAGGACCGGTGCCTGCCAGGGTTGCGGGACTGTTCGAAAGGGATACCGCGGCCCTGGAACATAAAGGGCATAAGAAGGAACATGGATGGGTTTTAGTCAGTACAAGTCTGACACTCCCTTCCACTCCGCCAAGAGTGGGACCCCGGGGTTCATTTCCCACCAGCAAAAAAATGCCCTGTTGAAAGACGTGAAAATTTTAATAGGAAACCATTTCAATACAATAGTCACTTTATCTGGCCTCCTGGTACGCTTTCCATTGTTCCAGTCTACAGAACATCACACCTGTACTCCCCGAAAGGTTAGGCAGAGGTGTACCTAATAGTACAACCACATTTCACCAGTTATGTTTAAGTCCCATGTAATAGGGGTGAGCCAATTGCCATCGGCGCAAATCCAGACTCCGTGGCAGCTACTGAGAAACTCCTGATGGAAAAACCCAATAACACTTTACCCGACCCGGGAATCGAACCCAGGTCCTCATGCTCGGCAGTCGTGCTTGCGACCACTAGACCAACGTGGCAGTCTACTCCTCACATAATTGAAGATTAATATTTAATTAGAAGTTATAATTAAACACTCTTCCCAATACTCTGACAAAAACATGAAACTAATTATCTAAATGAAATCACGCATTATAATTCACAAAGCCTAAGTCCGTGATAATATAAACTAAGCTGTCTGTTCACACCTTTTAAATAATTTAGTGACGTAGACTGATGTGTTTTTCGTGTAATTAATTCACGTTGTACCTATGGTTCTTTGTTTATGAATTCTGTGTTTTATTATGAACTTACCGATCGCCGCTTCTTTGTAGGTCTTCGACTTAATCGTGTGGTTAATGCCTAACCTGGTGTCAGAGTTTTTATGCCGCCCATGGGCCTCTGACTTGCCGTTACATGCCGTCTAGAAATATATTTCAGGCATGCTGGTTAATTTCCTCATGATTTTTGCCTTCACCGAAGCAAAAATGATAATTATATAATACGCTCATGAATCTGAAAAATCAAAGGTGCGTGTCTTGGGTTCGAACTCAATACCTATGACTTGGCAGTCCGACGTTCATACCACTAGGCTATCACTGCTTTTTAGGTCTTCTATGTATTTTAGGGAGAAACCACACTTTGAAAGCTAAGTCGCCTTGAGTCGATCAAAACCAACGTGTATTATGTCCACGTAAAGTGAGGCGTATCACCGGATGTATGAACGTCGACGAAGTAAAGGGAGTATGTAAGAATCGTGATAGGTCTGTAGTACCTGCCAGGAGGAACGTGTGAGTTTTTGTATGTAAGGACTAGCTTTTGCCCGTGGCTTCGCCCGCATGAAGTGCGGTGACTGTCCCACGGGATCATACTACCGGAATAAAAAATATTCTGCCTATATGTTAATCCAGGTTATAAATTATCTAAATTATGTGCCAAGTTTCATCCAAATCCGTTCAGTAGTTTTCGCGCGATAGAGTAACAAACATCTATCAATCCATACTCGCAAACTTTCGCATTTACAAATATTATAAAGATTTATGTCATACTTATTTATTTATTTATAACTGAACTTATACTGACACTTTCGGGATATCTTCCGTGATTTTTAACACAAAGGCAGTTAAAACAATGAATGAATTATTTTTTCATAGTACAGTCGTACTGTGTATTTTTTTGTTTTTTTTTTGTAATATCATTGTGTGTACTTAATGTACTGACGCCAAATGTACATTGTTCTTTCTTTATTTTCTTTCTTATTGAAAAATTTGCCATATCTGAACATTTAGGTAATGCAGTCAGGGCCCAATCGCTGGATCGAGTTTCACAAGCCATGTATTTTGTCAACGGACAAACATTACTTGCCAAGTCTGACAAGAGAAGCTATTCAAAACACAAAAATTTCAATCGATAGGGCTTCAAACTGTGTGTATGTGGAATCCACTGTAAAGTATGCAAGCAACAGCCAGCGTCGTAATAAGGACTCCACAAAACCTAGTGATATTGTGAGTGTGTAAGTGGCAGTGTATGTTTTGACGTCAAATGACGTCTTTTTCGCTTTTATTGCATGAACTTTGTCTGGTCGATTTCACATTAATAAGTCTGTCTAGCTCTTTTCCTAAGAGGTTGTTTACTATCCTATTCTCTTGTAGTGTTTAGATTAGCTGGTTTTAAAATTTTTGTTGTTTATTTTTTCAGCGGTACTGTACTTCATAATAAATGTCTGGTGGATAAGTTGGTAATAAATCAGGCGATGAAAGGTTTTCAGACGAATTACAAACAATCTACGTTTACACCATATGCGGGTTAGATTTCAGATTCCGTTATACAACCTACTATATGTATATATACTGTATAGTATAAACCACACTACCCACAATTATATATTTGTTGAGGTTACAAGCATATAATACCTATATGTAATATAGACTAACATGAAATCCACGAAACTGTCTGTAGACCTTACAAATATTAGTTCCGGGAGGAAATTAGACTTGCACCCGTATCACATAAGCTGTAATAGCGTAAGGTAGGTACTAAACTACTTGAGCGAGTCAACACACGCCTATATAACCTCCACAACCTGGTTGTACTGTGTAATATATCTTGTATGTTGATAAAAAATGTGTCGCGCCAGTAACACGTAGAATCGTAGATATGTAATTAATTACAGAATTATAATCATTAAAATCATTAAAAAAATCCTCTAAGTTCATTTAACCCTATTCTGTAACTATTTCATGAAAAAGTCATTCAATGGGGTTAAATGAACTTAGAGGGTTGTATTGATAATTTTAATGATTATAATTCTGTAGCTACATACATGTTACGGGCGCCACTCAGATTTCATCATCATACAATCTGACACTGACTTGCAAATTGCAAAAAAAAAAATTGAATTAAGCGACCCTGACGCTTCCACCATAAGACTGGCTGTCAGACTTTCAGGTCACTGACTACCTGTAATGACTGTCAAAGATCTACAATTGACAGCCGGGACCAACGACTTAACGTGCTTTTAGAGGCACGGAGGAAACTCGGTATGTAAAATGGTCACCCGAGGCTTAACGATTTCCTCCGCTCTCGTGTATGTTATAAGGATAATCTTTGTCACCGCACATGGAAGAACAAGCAATAAAATGGCCCAAAACTTTATGATGGCCCATAACCTAAAATAGTCCGTAATGTTTTCATTACAATAAACCAATTTGCTTATACTTGTAGCTAATGTACCCATTTAAACACTGTATTAATGATATTCATTCTGATTCAGATTATTATCAGTGATTGTTATTCTAATGTTTTTGTTTATGTGGCCGTTATTGTTTAATTAGGCTGTGTCAGGATTATAATATTTTTATAAGGGGTTCGAATAAATCGATACGGGTTGAGTGTGAATCGGCAGCGGACATGGTACAGTCGCCAGGGCATCATGTTTCTACAAACTGTCAAATTTTCTCATTCGCTTTTGTGCTTGACTAACAACAATTTATGGTTTTAAGTCATTTGGATAAAATTGACAGTTTGTGGTAATCTGATGTGCTGGCGACTGTACATTGACAGATACTTCGGTATATTATCTGTCACCGTGTGGGGCCGAAATATTTTGAAGTGGCGACCGCGAACCGGAAGACGTTGCGTTGGAAGGCCTCCCATTAGGTGGACCGATGACCTGGTGAAGGTTGCAGGGATCCTCTAAATGCGAGACGCACGGTCAATGTGGCGACACTTGGGGGAGACCTACGTCCAGCAGTGGACGTCTTTCGGCTGAAATGATGATGATAATCATCTGTCAGAAGTCCGGTGCTCGGAATGGCGTCCGCAATTTCTCGGTACCTGATAGAACCTTTCAAAACAAGCTTTAGTATCGTATCGTTACATATTTTTAATCCAAAGCTCCGTTGCCTCTACATGGTTTCAGCGAAACATTTTGCATTTTCGTATAGGCAACATTGTGCCAATCAGTCCTGTTATTGCAGAGCTGTTTTTCTTTTATTTTTTGTTGTCTATTGTTTAAGCTCTGTCATGGATGGACTGTGTGAAGAATGGCAAGAAAGGACGTGTTTGATGAGATGACGAGTACTAGAGAAGTATGGACGAAGAAGACATGCTGCAATGTTTATTAGGCTCTGCCATTTTGCTTCACGCTCTATACTAATCCTTATTAAAATTCTTCAACCATTTATACTAATATTATAAAGGTAAAGTTTGTGAGTTTGTGAAGTTGTGGGGGGTAATCTCTGGATCTACTGAACCGATTTTGAAATTCTTTCACTAATCGGAAGCTACATTGTCCCCGATAGCCCATGGCTATATTTACAACGTGCCCGTGGGATAATTTCCGACCAATACGCGAGTGAAGCCGCGGGCAACAGTTAGTTGTATAATAGAAGTATATAATTATACGTGAATGTAAAAGAATATTGATATTCATCACCCGTGATGACAATTATGATTAATTTGGTCAAGCAACTAGGATCACCTAATATGACTGAACATCACACCTGTAAATCCCAAAGGGTAATTAATATTAAACAATATTTGGCCGTCCAACGTTCGAACTTCCGCAATCCGGGTACGGACCGCGGTCCGCCTGTTGCTGACCTCTGCTCTAGACCAACGATGACACATATTAAACTAATTAGTTAATCAAGTATAGTTAAATAAGCTATCCAATTGCGTATATTGCCTCAAACCACACCAATATCGCTTTAAAGCTATATTATCTTAAACTATCGCTTAACTACAAACTTCGCCGCATACCCGACTTAACAATTGTAATTATTGTGATTAGATTAGCAGTTGATACACCGTATCCGTGTTGGGTAAACATTACTGTCAGGGGCCTTGGAAGTTAAGGGTAGTGTCGTAAGCCCCACGGCACATGATAAGAAAAGAGCGGTATTTACATCTCTTTGAATTGTTAGGCCAGAGATTTATCCTAGGCGGCGATTTTAATGCTAAGCATACGCATTGGGGATCAAGACTTACAACGACTAAGGGAAGGCAGCTCTTAAGCGCAGTAAAAGATACCGGTTCTGAAGTTATGAGTACAGGAAAACCAACATACTGGCCCACTGACCACCAGAAAATACCGGATCTTATAGATTTTTTCATATGCAAAAACATATCCGCCAATTATGTCAGCGTGGAGGAAGGTTTTCATATGAACTCGGACCACTCTTCGCTTATACTAATGCTAAGTCAAAAAATCCTACTGAAAGAAAGCCACTTAACCCTGGTTAATAAGTTCACAGATTGGGAAAGCTTTTCTTTTGATCTAGAAAATATTATCGACCTTAAAACTCCGATAAAAAAGCAAGATCAGCTTGACTCAGAAGTAAACAAGTATATTGTCAATATACAACAATGTGCGTGGAACAACACACCACAATTAAAACGTAAATATAAGGGATTTACCTATCCTAAGGAAATTGTGGATTTACTTACTGAGAAAAGGAAACAAAGGAAACAGTGGCAGCAAACACGATGCCCGCGAGATAAAACATCACTAAATAATTTAACTAAAAAATTAAAGAGAAAAATTCTACAATTTGAGGATACAGCTCTGAACACCAACCTTCTGCAGCTAACCAATGACAAATCAACAGATTACTCCCTCTGGAAGGCAACAAAAAATCTAAAAAGGCCAATTAAACAAATACCGCCCATCAGAGATAGCGACGGAAAATGGGCCATAAGCAATGATCAGAAAGCTGTAAGGTTTGCTCAGCACCTAGAAGAATCTTTTAAGCCCAATGAAAACCTGGTAGAATTACTTGAGAGTGAAAACTTAGCAGAAAACCAGAGAATTAAGCTTGTGACTCCTAAAGAAGTAATGAGAGAAATTCAAAATAACATTAGTGCCAAAAAGTCTCCGGGTTACGACCTCATTACAGGTGAGATTCTAAAACACCTCCCGCGTAAGGCTGTAGTTAAGCTGACCAAACTTATTAATGCTGCATTTATTTTAAAACACGTACCTGCGCCATGGAAGGTCGCTGAAGTCATTATGATTGCGAAGCCTGGGAAACCACCACATGATGCATCATCATACAGACCTATTTCTCTGTTGCCCGTGCTATCAAAGTTATTCGAAAAACTATTATTGAAGCGATTAAAACCAGTAATAGAAGATAAAGACCTTATTCCAAATCATCAATTTGGCTTTAGGGAGAAACATTCTACAATAGACCAGGTTCATAGAATAACTAACATCATTGAGAAAACACTAGAAAATAAAGAAGTCTGCGCCACTGTATTTTTAGATGTGGCGCAAGCTTTTGATAAAGTTTGGCATAAGGGTCTAATATTCAAACTCAGGCGCATGCTCCCAGAATTTGCAGATATACTAGAGTCGTATATAAGTAATAGAATGTTCAGAATACGGCAAGAGGATGCATATTCCGAACTAAAACATATAAAAGCTGGGGTACCACAAGGAAGTGTGCTAGGCCCGATTTTGTACTTGTTATACACATGTGACATTCCAGAACTGGAAAACAACACCATTGCGACCTTTGCAGATGATACTGCAATTATGGCTACCGGTTCAACCCACAGAGAAGCAGTAGAAAAAGTTCAACTAGCTGTGAACAAAGTTTATGACTGGACACAAAAATGGAAGATCAAACTGAATGAATCTAAATCAATTCACATTGACTTCACAAATAAACACCTGGACTATCACCCAATCTATATAAATGGCATGCAAGTGCCTTACGCTAATACAGCCAAATACCTTGGCATGACTCTCGATACCAAGTTGCGTTGGAAAGCTCATGTCAAAAAGAAAAGACAGGAACTCGACATACGTTATAAAAGTATGTATTGGTTACTTGGAAGGAAATCCTGTCTATCAATACATAATAAAATAACCATATACAAGCATATACTGATGCCAATTTGGACGTATGGTATCCAACTTTGGGGCTGTACTAAACCAAGCAACATCAAAATTATCCAACAATTCCAAAATAAAGTACTCAGGGATGCTGTGAATGCACCCTGGTACATAAGAAACGACGACCTTCACCGTGACCTTAAAATGGAATTCGTCACCACAATCATCAAAATCCCCTCTCCGATCACTATGTTCGGCAAGCCGATCCCTTGGGAGAAGCAAGCCAAATACTTAGGAGTCATTCTCGACAACCACCTGTCCTTTGCTGCGCATATAAGAGCAGCCCGCGACCGGGCTGCCTTTGCCATGAGTAGGCTCCATTTTATGATCACGGCAAAGAGCAAATTGTCACTTAAGTGCAAGTTGCGACTCTATACCGCCGTCATCCGTCCCATTATGACATACGCTTGTGTCACTTTTGCCCATGCCCACCCGCGTCATCTGCACCGGATGCAGACCCTTCAGAACCGTTTTCTCCGTAAGATTACCGGTGCCCCCTATTATGTCCGTAATGACAGTCTCCACTTAGACCTTAGGATCCCCACCTTAGCTCAGTTTATGAAACGTCTTTCCAAGCGTTTCTTCGATTCCGCTATCAAGCATAGGAACCCCCTGATCGCATCGGCCGCCCGATACGAGCCCTCGCGTATTAGCATGGTTCGCCGTCCGCGACATGCTCTCACCACCCCCGATGACCCCATCACCCTCCTCCAGGAGAGCAGTAGGGAAACCAGCACATTACGAAAGTACAAATACAGACCGCCATGTTTCCGTCCTCGCCGCCGAGGCCCGACGCGACGCCCACGTTCAACGAACCCCCCCCGACCCTTGCCAGAGCCAGCCCGCGATGCTGAGCCGGTAGTTTTAAACCAGCCCCTAATTAATATCACTCAGATCCAGCCTGTCCCTTTGCTGCCCCCCCCCAGCGACGCCCTAAGCCGAGGCCCGTACCCCACAGGGGGTGCCCTTAGCGAGTGGTCGCTTAGTTTTTAAGTATAGTTTTAAGCCCCTGGCTGGAGGCCTTAGATTCATTTTTAAGGCATCCACAGGGAATAGTCCGGTTAAGCAGTAGCCAGCCTCAGAGGCTGAACTGCGAGATGCCATCTCCAAAAAAAAAAAAAAAAAAAAAAAAAAAAAAAAAAAAAAAAAAAAAAAAAAAAAAACAATCATCAAAAAATTTGCTGAAGCCCACGAACACAGACTACACCGACATGTGAATGTTGAGGCTATCCAGCTGCTAGACAACACAGACTTAGTGCGTAGGCTAAAAAGAACTAAACCATTTGAATTAATGTAGTGTAAGGAAGTACTAACAAAGTGAGTGAATATAGTAACATTGTTGTGCTATACATATAACACATGAACATAGTGTTTTAATATAATATATCAGACTCTAAGAAAGTGCTACGGACTTGTGTAAAAGTGCAAATAGACACTATTCTTAGTATTAACATTATTTATAACGTAGCATATTAAGTTAGAGTTAAATTACTTATTAGTCTTTTTAGGCTAGATTGTAATTAATTTATTAAGAATTCTGTTCTTAATAACAAAGGGAAAAAAAAAAAACTAATAGGAAGCTACGTTATTCCCGAGTGCCACTGGCTATATTTACAATGTGCCCGTGGCATAATTCCCGACCAAAACGCGAGCAAAGCCGCGAGCAACAGCTAGTTATTTATATACACACAAGAGAAAACATAAGGAAACATCATAACAAAACTTGAGAGTACAAAGGCACAGCTTATTTCAAAAGAAATTTCTACCAGCAGGCCTGCGAACAAATGAAAAAAGAAATGTAGTCAGTAGTGTGTGAGAACGGAAAGGGAAAACACGTACCTATAGTTTGAGTGTCTTAACCTAAATATAAGAACATATTTAAGTATTATAAAGGGTGTAACAAGACCCTTAACGAAGCCGAAAGGCACTTATTCTCCCCGTCATTGCGATCATTTTTTTGTTCTAGACCATACCTTCTAGTTACGAAGATATT
Source organism: Eugnorisma glareosa (assembly GCA_947578425.1). Taxonomy (NCBI): domain Eukaryota; kingdom Metazoa; phylum Arthropoda; class Insecta; order Lepidoptera; family Noctuidae; genus Eugnorisma; species Eugnorisma glareosa. The sequence continues at coordinate 17,189,226 of OX387979.1, forward strand.
GTGGGTCAAAGTTCCAACTTTTTCACAAGTTTCTTTTTATATGGTACTGTTTTTAATCCAAGATGTTTACATTAAACACTTCCACAACCTCCGTACCATTCAATCTATCCATCAGCACAATGTTTTGAGTGCGTTACATTGAGTCCCACCTTAAAACGTGATTTTTCACCCCAAAAAAAAAAGTCGTTTCACAGCAAAAATGTTTGCGTAAACTTACTTAGTTTGACGTACACCATGCTTGGTTGACGGCTTCGTGAAGGGTCATGTTACACCCTGTATAATTGTTGTCACTAGGAATTTCTCCTGTATCGTGGGTGCGTTTAAAAACATTTAAACTCATAAACACAAACAGCCAGTCTAGGAAGAACTATCTCTAGGCCATACAATTTTTATTTCGTGCGGAAATTGAATCCGTGACACGCAGCGCAGCCGCCAATCGATCAGCCACTGCGCTAACCGTGCGGGTCCGTTATAGGCTGTTTTTTTTTTTTTTCGGTTATGGTACCATCAAATAACTCCTCCCGCTCTGGGCTGAGCAGGAGGGAGTGTCAGACTTTTACTGACTAAAGCCCATCCATGTTCCTTCTTTAGCTCTTTGTGTTCCAGGGCCGCGGTATCTCTTTCGAATAATCCCGCAACCGTTACAGGCTGCTTAAGTTAAACTTTTCACTAAAGTCATGACGTCACTCTTCCACACAAAACAAAGTCTTTAACGGAATCAAAATAGCTGTTTACCACCAAAACAGAACAGTAACAATATCCATAGCCGTTTGAAGTACTATCCCCGCAAATTTAAGCCTCTTTATGTCCTTTCTAACCTCGTCACGTTCATGCAATGGTAATCCAAATCCATTTTATTTGGCATCTAAGACCGTCAAATGATCCCTATTACTATCGTAGTAGGAGTGTGGGAGTAAGCACTCGTAAGCATGGGCGATTTTTTATCGCACACTGGATTTTCAACGCACTACTAAACGTTGAGAGTACTTGAGAGTTGAAAATCCAAACTGCGCTTATTGACGTGCTTAGGGAGCGCTTTGTTGTATTCTCAATGTTTGACTTAGTGCCTAGAGTTGAAAATGAAGTGCGCGGTAATAAATCGCCCGAAAACAGGAAGGCTGGCGTAGACAATCGGTAATCGGTCGCCAATTTGCGTCTGATTCCTGTCGGTTTCAATCTACATGCAAAGTTGCAGTCGCAATCGTCATGCAAATCGGCTGGATCCGTAAAGAATATCTGGGATGAAATGTAGAAGTCTTTCATTGCGACAGGTTCACAAAAAGACTATCCAAAGTGTGGAACAGTCACAAGGAGTCAAAAATTGGTTCTAAAAAGATGGATAGATTATGTTAGAAAGGATATGAAAAGGAAAAGAAATGATGGATAGCTTTACGGTTGAGAGATAAAGGTAGACAAAAATGAGTTATGTCGACCTTTAGTAACATGAACAATTTAACTTAAAAAAAAAAATGATTTTATTAAAATAAAAAGAAGGAAATTATTGAGGAGTTCTCTCGTAAGGAGTCGATCCTGGCAACAGGATCAAGTCCTGTCTATCATAAGAATGTCACCAGAACCTCAGGTGTGTGCAAGAAGGGTCAATTTATGGAAGAGGTAAGCCGGAGTACACACGGCTACACATCAAGCTATACATTTCTAGTATACGCTGACCTGGCATTGTACGGAAATCCTATACAACGCGAGATTAGTATAAACTGGAAATGTATAGCTTGATGTGTAGCCGTGTGTACATATTTTTAATGTGAGTAAATTATTTGTCCTTAAAATACTGACTGTGCCATTTTTCAAAGGGAAGCCGCTAGGAATCGAGTTGTATGGAACCTTCGCTACTGGTGTGCTTAAATATCAGCTCAATCAGTTGGAGCGAACTGGTTTTAAATTCAGTTGTAAGATTTGAGCAATACACACTGACAAACTAACTGGCATGGCAAGCTAAATAAAAGCTTATAAAAAACTTTTTTGCAAAAAATTAAACCGACTTCAAAAAAAAAACAAAAATAACAAACCAAAACACAAAAAAGTGAAAAATAACTTTACCTTCAGAAGCCGGTGACAAAAACACCAAATCAATCAAACAAAAGTCAAGGTTCAGAAGTCGGTGACCTTTGTTTGATTGATTTTGTGTTTTTGTCAGCTGCATCCGGTAAGACTGGAAGCCGACCACAAAATAGTTGGGAAAATGATGCAGATGATGAACAATACATGTCATGGTAATGGGCTTATCCCCAATAAATGGAAATCTTGGTGTATTGTACACATCTGCTTACCCCCTTAAAGCATACAGGCGTGATGTTACGTCATGATGTTGTATAAACAATAAACATCCAAGCGATTGCAGCAATCACGACAGATTTGCCGTCTATTTTCGAAGAGTTCCATAGTATATCCCCGAAGATCAGCATCAGATCTTCACCAAATTAAAATGGGACCACCTCAGAAGTATAATCTTTCAAATAAAAAAAGAATTTTGAGAATCGGTCCACAAATGGCGGAAAAATCAAATAACCTCCTCCTTTTTGGAAGTCGGTTAAAAAGGTGATAGTCGCCCGTCTGTTCACACGCTTACTCACATCAAAAGATCTAGCTCAGAAAAAGTTTTAATGCCTAAGACGTAGGACGAAAATGGTACTTGAACGTAGATCGGAAATAAAAGGAATACATAAAAGTCTGCTTATCTTACAGTCGTTATTTTCGATTAGGAAGCTTACCTATACGACGATTTTCAGTTTCTGACGTCATTGAATGAGTCAGAATATTATAGAAATTTGAAAAGCTAAGTTCAATGTTAACTGAAACAATTACAGGACTCCGTATTCAGCTCATCTGCCTAGCCTTTTATTTATTTAATTAAACTTCATGTACAATGGTGGTATATAGGCGGACTTAATGCAATAAGGGCCACCAGTCAACCTTTGGGTTAATTAAGAAAACATTGTGGTAGCGTACAAAATAAAATAATATCTAAAAAAATAACTTCTTGCTTTCAAAAATGTATATAAGTTCCTTTTCCCAACTATGTTAGGGTCAGCTTCAAGTCTAACCGAATGCAGCGGAATACCATTATTTTTCATGGAGCAACTGCCTATCTGACCTCCACAACCCAGTTAGTACTGGGTAATCCGACATCTTTTTTTTTCGGATGGGAAATCATCAAATAACTCCTCCCGCTCTGGGCTGAGCAGGGGGGAGTGTCAGACTTTTACTGACTAAAACCCATCCATGTTCCTTCATCGCCCTTTGTGTTCCGGGGCCACGGTATCTCTTTCGAACAGTCCCACAGCCCCGGCAGGCTAATCCGACATCCTTGGTAAGACTGGCTGTCAGACTTTTGGGCCACTGACTACCTGTAACATTATCAGAGATTTAGACAAAACGGCCGGGACCAACGATTTAACGTGCTTTTCGAGGCATGGAGGAAACTCGGTTTGTAATAGACTTCGTTCAGGATTTCGTGTGTCAGTATTTTTTGACGACCCGAATGGCGCAGCGGTAGTGGGGCTGCCTTACGTTCTTAGGGTCCCGGGTTCGAATCTCGGTAGGAGCAAATGTTTGTGTGATGAGCATGGACATTTGTTTCCGAGTCATGGATGTTTATATGTATAATAAGTTTGTATTTACAAACAAAAAGTATCTATGTAGTATTATCAACTATCTGGTGTCCACGACACAAGCCTCGTTGCTTAGTGTGGCACCTAGATGGCGCTGTGTGTAATGTCAAGCGATATTTATTTATTTATTTTATCTATCTAGGTCGAAAGTAGGCTATGTCTTTTTCCATGTCTAAAGCTACCTCATCATCATCTTCCTGCCCTTGTCCAATGTTACTTGAGGTCAATGCAACACGGTTTTTGCTCAATTCTCTCCTGCCCCATAGCATTTATACCACCGTAGAAACGGGTTTTGTCGACGGAAGAATCGACAAAATGACAGAGTTCTTTTGTTGATCACGCCACGCTGTCATTTACTTCTTTTTTCATCATCAGTTCAGCCATAGAAATCCACTCCCTTTTTATGACGCTTTTATTAGCTTCAACAGTAATTATTTACTAACCGCGTAAAAATCTTTGAAGTTAAATTTGACGTACTTAAACCTAATATGGCAGACTGCGAAAGATAGCGGACTTGTGTTTTTTTTATGAATTCCTATGATGTAGGTCTCAAATAAAAGAGTTTGCTGAAAAAAATACGAAAAATAAAATGATGTTATTATAAAGCAATACGCTTTAGAATAACATAATTTTATTTTTTTAGTTTTTTTTTACTATGATATTTTATTCTTTTATATCATTCCTCATGTTGTCAGCGGTTGATGGCAGTCATGAAATGTCGTCCTTTGTGACTTCGTAAATACTTACTTTGACAATTATTGAAGAAGATTCGCTAAGGACGCCTAAAACAATAATAATATTACTCTCAGCTATAAAAACTTCTTGATTCAATTCGAACGAAAAGGAATGTGGACTGTAAACCTTTTAGTACAAGACCTCAAGGGCACGAAAACGTTTTAAAACGTAAACGCGTTACCGTTTATGGTCACAACAAATTCGACCAATTTCCGTCCTGAGAATCGGAATCTGTGCTGAAGGAAAATAAACTCTATCTCTGTGAAACGTAAGGTTGATATAAAACGGGTCAATTAAAGCAATTTCCATTTTTATTTAAGGTGAGGGCTGTCGCTCACCACAGTTACAGATCGTCCCCACGAAATGGAGTTTTGCTGATTTGCAGAAAGTTAATTGGTCATTTTAAATAATTATTGTGGCTGTCATAAAAATTTAAACAATGAGAAATATTTAAAGATTGTAATTTCAAATGTCACTCAATATTAATATGCTTGTATCATGATGTATCGCTGGACACTTAGGCCGCTACTTATAAACGATACTTAGCATAGGCTTTGACTAAGACATGTTCCGGTCTCTTTCTAGGGTTTCGTACCTCAAAAAGAAAAAGGAAGCCTTATAGGATCACTTTGTTGTCCGTTTGTCTGTCAAGGTCTTTTTCTCAGGAACGCGTAGAGGTATCAAGAATTAAAATTGTATCAAATACTCAGGTCTACGTCTCTAGCTATGAAAGTTAGCTATGAAAAAAATCAAACGTGTAGGTAAGCCAACGCGATCAAAAGATAATACCGTTTATGTCGCATATTTTGCGATTTCAGGGTACCTACTTCCCGTTTCATGATTTTAAGTAATCATAAAATTTGGCAAAAAAAACCGTAACTATGTACATTAATTATAAAAAAACCGGCCTGCATTATCAGTTTGGCCAGAACCATCGGTGCGCGAGGTCGCACTTGGCTGGTTTTTTGCAGTTTGCGATAGTGACAAGAATAACATTTAGGCCTTTTTTTATTTATTTTTTCGTACGGGAATAGGAAAGCTGGGCTTGCCTAGGCTGAGCAGGAGGGAGTGTCAGACTTTTACTGAATAAAACCCCTCCATGTTCCTTCCTTTGCCCTTTGTGTTCCAGGGCCGCGGTATCTCTTTCGAACAGTCCCGCAACCCTGGCAGGCATCGGTCCTTTCGGACCCCTTCCTGTTTGCTGACTCTCTTTGAGGCGCGCGTGGAACACAAACGCGGCGTCGACACGGCCTGTCGTCATAAGACGGACGGACGGCGAGCTAGCCCATAGCTCACCGTCCACAGGCCCGCGAACATTTAGGCCTACGGCCAAAGTACGTTCTACTATCTACATATTGTAAGTGTTACTTATTTAATCGATAGCAGAACAAGTTTAAAAATTCAAAATAAAGGTCGAATAACCTATTTACAGGCTGAATTCATGGATATCGTAGAAATACGTATTTCTTTTCCGTTCATTGTAGCAAAACTTGAACGTTCTACATAGCTACAATCAATGAAAAGCTAAAAATACCTCAATTATAAGTTCATTACTCCGTTCACGATATTATAATAACCTACAAAATGAGTACCTATAGCCATGAATCATTATGGCCATCTGGAAATATTAACTAAATATTATAATATGGTAAAGTTTAAGTTTCACAAGAACTCCGTCCACGACCTCGGGCGATGCGGTTGGCGTCAAACAAGACGCGCGTATGTCAATTGTATTTTTCGCGTGAGTATCGGACGCGTTGCGGTGAGTCGCGGTATGCTCTAGGCTATTTCCTTCATTTTAAAAATCGCCCGCTTGAAAATTTCACACCTGTAGGTATACATTTTTGACATCTATCTTTAATTATTCTTCACTTTTGTCCTATGAACTGTAGCAAAAACGTAACTAGCATACATCAGGTAAAATCAATGAAAGTCTAAAAATAACATGATAATTAGTTCTTTACACCGTTCACGATGTTTCAATAACAAACAAAATGAGTATAGCCATGAACCATTATCGTGACCATCTGGAGTTGTAAACTAAACATACGAAAAAAACCATTAGTATTGTGCTTTTGATGGATAAATTATAAATAAAATACCTAACCTAAAGTTTCACAGGAACTCCGTTTATGACTTCAGGTGATGAGAATTGCGTCAAGCAAGACGCGCGTGTGTCAATTGTTTATTTCGTGACTTGTGTGACTCGCTGTGACGTGTTCGGGTCTATGTTCTAAGAATCTAAGCTATTTCTATTACTTATTTTCTCCAAAGTTATCGCAACACGCGTGCCGATAGATTGTAATGTAGTATGTCGTGGGCCTAGGTAATTCTTGAAGGTTTAGAAACGGGTGTACCATGTTCAATATACAATATTATGTTAAAAAAACCTCGTCGAATCCGAAAGGGGGCACCTATAGGTATACCAATGACATTAGCAAATAAAATAAGAAATATAAAATATTCATGAAAATAAAAGCACTAATGAATTTTAAAATGGATGATTTTTGTCCCAAATTACCACCATTTCCCTAAATTCTGGCAAACTATTAAAACCTGACTACACCATCTTCGGCATAAGTATGATCGATCGTCAATTGTTTGTTTATGACGTCATTAGCCGTGATGCGACCGCAGTGTCGCCACCCGCGTCCCTGTGCTACCGTCTATGTCAGTTTCGTCATTTTATTAATTTTTCATCGGGTATGTTTTTTTACTTGTTATGTAAATATAAAACTGGACCCTTCACGAAGCCGAACCATGCAGTACATCAAACTTAGTAACTTTACGCAAAAATTATTGCTGGGAAACGACTTTTTTTTGGATGTAACGCACTCATGGATGTAACGAACTCAAAACATTGTGCTGATGGATTGATTGAATAGTACGGGAGTTGTGGAGGTGTTTAAAGTAAAAATCTTACATTAAAAAACAGGTATATATAAAAAAAAAACTTGTGAAAATGTTGGAACTTTGACCCCCAATATTTCGGTAACTAGAAGGTTCCCAGGTATTGTCTAGAAAAAAAAAATGATCGCAATGACGAGGAGAACAAGTGCCTTTCGGCTTCGTTAAGGATCTTGTACACCCTTTAGAATCTAATCTCGATACCTAATATTACCCCCACGGATCGGACAGGGTTTTTGATTAAGGTTTTTGTTTGATAAGGCAACACTCAAATAAAAGCTCTCAAATATTATTACTAGTTTATTTAATTTTTGAAAAGCTTACATTTTTAGAGACTATCAACAATTTATATAGTTTGTACCTGAACCAATTTTTTAAACATTAGCCTTATTTCCATTTTCAAATAATATCAATGAAAAACAAATTCAAAAATTATCTATGATTAAAACGACAAAAAGGAGGTATTCTATCCTCGTTCGTTTAGAAATAAAATAAAATAATCTGTCGCACGATGACGAAGGCATTAGGCATGCAAATTGGAATTGGCTGCCGTTCGGAAACCCGCGAAGTGACGTTTTGCTGCCATTTTTTTTTAATTGACAATAGCTATCTGCCATTAATCTTTATAAATTCCGTTGCTAACAGAAATTGAAGGTAAATAGAATGCTGTTATGTTTGTATTTTTTTTAATGTCTTTTAACAAAGGTTAGAGAATTCCTTTGGGGGTAACGTTACCACCGTTCTTTTTCTGCAGGTAGCAGCTTTTTGTTTAGGTAGACAGTAGGTATAGGCTGGCACTGACAACGCATAGACAATTTTTTTATAAGTTTCAGTAGACTATACATACATACACACTTGGCATAATGTTTACATTGCTGGGATATAGGGCCTACCTAACCTCAAAGGAAGGAAGTGGGCCGTAATCAACCACACGATCCCAACGCGTGTTGGTGGAAGTCACGTGACTTTGAAACTATGTCATAACATGCCGGTTTCCGCACGATGGTTTCCTTCACAGTTTTGAGAGCAGTGGTAATAAAATTAGAGAAAAGACTATAGATAGCGCTAGTCACTATAATAATAATAATAATAATAATAAGAGTGTCTGTTTGTCATTTCAAAATAATAGATTTTTACAAAATGCATTTGTGTAAGTAGGTATATACGGTACTTATAACAAAAAATCCACTTTTTTTTTGTCTTTCTGCCTGTTTGTTCCGGCTAATCTCGGAAACAGCAGGACCAATTTTGACGGGACTTTTACTGGCAGATAGCTGATGTTATAAGAACTAACTTAAGCTACTTTTAGTTTAGAAGAAGGGATAGGGATCCGTACAAAAAAAAAACCCTGAAATCGTTAACAAAATTTGATTCTAAATAGGAAATATTTTTTTTATAATAATTTCACGCGGCCGAATGTTGCGGGTGATAGCTAGTCTCATTATCATACTCTTGCCCTTATCTCCATTCATTTGGGGCCGTCGCAGCATATCTTGTTCTTCCTTACTTCTCTTTTACTCGTCATCTCATCAGACAACTCCTTTCTTGCCATATCCTCCTTAACACAGTCAATATTATTCTTTATTATATCTTTACAAATTAATTAAATTAAGTACATGTATTACATTAATTAATTAAAATAACCTAAAGTAACTACCTTAAGAATAAACTTAAAAAATGGCGTCAAAAAACTCCTCCTCAACGCTGTCAACTGGTTATGTACCCAAGAGACTGGCGGCGTTGCCACGTTGTATGGCAACGCTGAGCCTTTGGCCAAGGTAAAAGCCAGCCCTTGGGTCACGGAAAGTGTCAACTAAACGTTTAGAAATATCCTTGAAAAGGCTGTGAGCGCTCGGACCCCACGGTCCTAGAGTTTCAACCCCAAACGGCTCGAAAATATAGTTACCAATGAGGTTACTATATTTACGCCGCTTAAGGTTCTCTGCAGCCGCAGCGGCAGCCCCAGCACAGCACGATGAGCTAGGAAGATGGGATGGCGCAAGAGTATCGACACATGTTGCGTCCCACACTAAAGGCCTACCCATCTTCCATGGAAACAAAGACATCCCGTCCGGTCTCTTGCCATCGTCGCGTGCCAAGCCATTGGGTTCTAAAATAGCTGGAACGCCAATCAACACAGTCAATCCATCGTTTGTTTGGGAAGACCAAACTCTACTCTTATACCTAATCACATTCATACTCAATACTTTTCTCACAACATTTTCCTCATTCCTCCGCATCACATGTCCATACCACGACGACCGATTACCACACAACTTTTCAGTCACCGGCGCCACTTTCAGACTCCCTCTTATGTACTCATTTCTTATTTTATCCATTCACGTTACACCACACATCCCCCTTCCTTAGCATTCTCATCTCAGCCACATGCCTTTCAGTCATCTCTTTTACGTCATTTACCCCGTAACAACTAGTCCACTATTATAAATTATCTACAGGGACGTCCCGGTAACTACTAAAATGTTAGACAAAAAAGGAACATTCCGAAAACTCTACAATTTAATCCCGAAATAATTCAGAAACAAAATTTATTCGTGTACCTACGAGTATAAGGTATGTAGTAATCCTAACATTCCTGAAATTGGTAGACTGATCCCAGCCCTTTATCGAAGTTTGAGTTAGATTGGACCAGTTGTGACAAAAACCCAATTAAACTTTACTGTAGGTACCTGTGGATCGAAAAAGGTCAAGTATTGGCCAGGAGCTCGTGGCAAAATAAAAACAGTAGCTCGGGTCGATCAGTAGGTTAAGCCGTGCTTGCCTAGGTTGGTCTGTGGATGGGTGACCGCCCATTACATACCGAGTTTCCTCCTTCTCTTTTTTCCTCCTTAAGCCGTTGGTCCCGGTTGTCATCTGTAGATCTTTGACAGTCGTTACGGGCAGTCAGTGACCCAAAAAGTCTGACAACCATCTTATCAGGGGGTATTTGTTATTACCCAATACTAACTGGGTTGTGGAGGTCAGATAGGCAGTCGCTCCTTGTAAAATACTAGTATTCAGCTGCATCCAGTTAGACTGGAAGCCGACCCCATCATAGTTGGGAAAAGGCTAGGTAGACGATATTGGCCAGGAATAAAACACGTAATGAAATCACAAAATAACGTTTATTATTAAGACGAAATGCGCTCTCGCCTGTTTTCTTTCTGGTTTATGACTTTAATTAAAGCTATGATTTTTTACAGTAAAATAAATATCAACTTTTTTATGTGCCTATGTTTTCCTTTTTGACGATACATAATCTGTATCAGCACTAGAACCTTTACAAAATGCTCAAAATAGCCTATTTGGACCGCTGTAAACAGAGGCCTAGTGTATAAATTTAACAACTGTTAAAGAAAAAAAGGAAAATATAGGGACACAGTATTTATACTTCTTATTCAGTTTACGAAATATCTTTTAAATTAGTCCAATATTGGAGGAGGAAATAGAGAGGCAAACCTCGTTACTTGTGGGAACTGTAGTTGTCCTTACCGCACCAATGTCGAAATCGCGCTCGTTGAGCGACAGCGATAGTTTCTTCAAATACCTACCGCATTTCCTCTTAAACCGCAGTACAATTTACACGTCTTACTTCACTCAGTGTTCCACAACGACTGCCCGCAATGGCGGAAGAAGCAATATTGTAGCAATTTGCCCCACCACTCACAGTGGGGAACCTTTAGTCAAATGAGAGACCAAAAATGTATTAATAAATCAGTTGAAATACACACTTTGACAAACTTAAATCACGAATAAGTTAATATTACACGATTGTATAGATTAATTAGTAAATCATTAAAAACATTTAATACTGTCTAGTAAATTTACAAGTGCATTACTTCGAGACATCTACTGATTAACATCTTTATTTATTACAATGTATAATTTTCCTATTCCGCCTAACAATATGTGATGTAGTGCTCCAGACATGACTATACGACTTAACACCTAATACCTTATGAGCACTGAACATAGCCTTGGCTCATTTTTAATAGCCGATCCGTGCTTGCCTAACACGTCAAGCCATTGGTCCCGGCTGTCATTTGTATATCTTTGACACTCGTTACAGGTAGTCAGTGGCCCGAAAGTCTGACAGACAGTCTTATCCAGAAGTATCGTATTACTCAGAACTAACTGGGTTGTGGAGGTCAGATAGGCATTCGCTTGATGTTATATTCAGCTGCATCCGATTAGATTGGAAGCCGACCCTAACGTAGCTAGTGACAGGCTAGGCACATAATTATGTTGATGATCCCGATACAAGGCGATGCCGTAATAATGCTTATAAGTAAACGAAGAATTCCGTAAGGCTCGAGTTGACGCCATGCTGATTTCGAGCAGTTTCTGTGCGCTGACGTGAATCCCTTCTGGTTTTGAGTCTTATGTGATTGAGCAAACCTGAGCTCCAAGGACGCCTGAAGTGGATTAAAGCTGAATTCAATAGAATCCTGTAATACAGCATTCAAGAAAATAATGTTAAAGTGCTGTTGAATATCGAATTTTATTTGAATATTATTTATCAAATCTATTAGCGATAGTACTTCTATTATTTGCGTCACAAGTACTGCGCTGTCGCGGGTTCGATCCCCGCATGGAACAAATATTTGTATGATCTGCAGGTAGTTGTTCCGGGTCTGGCTGTTTGTGCATGTGAGTTTAAATGTTTGTAAACGCACCCACGATACAGGAGAAATTTAAAGTGCGGGGTAACGTTTAAAAAAAAATGTTAAGTATAGTAGTTAGCATAGACTGATCATGTCAACTGTCATTTGTAGATCTTTGACATTCGTTACAGGTAGTCAGTGGAAAGGCTAGGCAAATGATGATGAGTAAACATCGATCATCGATCCTGAGGAAACTACCGCAGTTTGGTCCTGCTGACAATAAATTTTGCTTCTTACCTGACCCTTGCCGACCGAAAAAAAGGATACTGCTATATGCCAGCTCATAAACTAGTCAAAAGAGTCTAGATATACATAAAACCACACTGTATAACTATTCCAATCACTACATAGTAAAAAACAAAGTCACTTCCCGCTGTCTGTCTCTATGTATGCTTAGATCTTTAAAACTAAGCAACGGATTTTGATGCGGTTTTTTTAATAGATAGATGCGGTTTTTTTTTATTCAAGAGGAAGGCTTATAATTGTATTTACATAGCACCCGTGCGAAGCCGGGGCGGGTCGCTAGTATGAAAGTAAAAGTACAGATGACAGCACCCGAAACTGTCAATTTTTCCCAATTAACCTATTCAAGGTTGATTGGGAAAATTTGAGAGTTTCTAATGCTATAGTGCTTTACCGATAAAGTTGAAAATCTATTAAAGAAATTTGACAAATTGTAGTAGCTTGATGTGCTGGCTGTCTGTACTTTTAAATGATATACAAACAGGATGATTAACTCAACGAGCATTCATGAATGCTCTATCATTATCTTTATGAGAAGAGGCCTTTACCCTCAGTAGGTCAATTATATGCAAATATTATTATAAAATACTACTGCGACGTACTTGTGGTCGTCGTAAGTGCGACTGCTCGGCAAGGAGTTCTGGCTTCGATTCCCGGGTCGGGCTACAATGTTATTGAGTTTTCCGGTCAGAAATTTCTCAGTCGCAGCCACGGAGTCTAAATTTGAGCCCAGTTGCTGGCAATAGGCTCGTCCTCTACTAAAAATTAAGCATACCTGGTGAAAAGTGGGTGACACTGTTGGGAACATAACAGTTCTACCTAACCCTTCGACGATTGCATGCGTGATGCTATGTATGTATTTCCGAGCAAGACTCACTATATTTATCATCACTAACCCTACGTAGAATATGTCTGCTTATCGTAGCCCGTCTTGTAAGAGGAAATTAAAGGAAATGGGTCAGTGGAAATCATTGCCGCCGGCGAAGGGTTAATGTTAAAGATTTCAGTCTACTTGATGGGTATGAAGATGAATGTATATGTTTTTTTTTTGTTATTATTTTATTATATCATATGGAGCAAAATGAAGCATGTTTTTTCGGGATCTAAATTGTTAGATTCGCCTTACCCCATCAAAAATGGATATGTTAGGCGCGAATTATACTTACACAAATGGTGAAAGGTGCAGGCGCGGCGCAGTCTTGATGCCCCTTCCAAACGTTTGTTCATATAAAATTGACGTAGGCGATATGTCGTGAATGAAAGCGGCGCGGCGCAGGCACACCGTTATTTTTTTTCGTTATAAATTCCACCCCTGCGCCGCGCCGCCACCTTGCGCCTTACGTTTCTGTGTAATTCGCGTCTTACGTTCATACATCTGAACAGTATTGATTCGTTTTCGAACTGAAAATTATGTCAATCACTACATGCGAAATTTGCAAGATAAATCTTATCATTTTCACTTTATCGCGTGATGTTAATAAGGTGAGAACACATCCAATGATTTATATCTTTAATTAAGGATGACTGAAAGTTTAAAACCATGGAAATTTTGCAGATGGCCACTTTAACACGTTATAGGCGCAAAAAGGATTGAGGTAAAACATTGGACATGTACAATATGTACATAAACATTAGGATATTATCCGGAGCTCATAGTTAAATAATAACAGGCGCTCGGGTCGATCTTCAGGTTAAGCCGTGCTTACCTAAGTTGGTCTGTGGATGGGTGACCACCCATTACATACCCAGTTTCCTCCGTGCCTCCGAAAGCACGTTAAGCCGTTGGTCCCGGCTGTCATTTGTAGATCTTTGACAGTTGTTACGGGTACCTAGTCAGTGGTCCGAAAATCTGACAACCAGTCTTACCAAGGGGTATCGTATTACCCAGTACTAGCTGGGTTGTGGAGGTCAGATAGACAGCCGCTCCATGTAAAATACTGGTATTCAGCTGCATTCGGTTAGGTGAAACCATAGTCACACTGATGTGGCAATTTGTTGTGACAATATATCGGTTGGGGATAATTTTTATCCCAGCAGTATGTTACTGTGGCGTCATTTTAAAGTTTAATGAGGGAGAAGCTGCGTAAAAGAGCTAGTTCAATGCTATAATTTATGGCGAGAATCACTTACGTATTATCGCAAATGTTTGAAATAACGTCAAGCATTTGAATGGGTATTTATTTAATCATAATGTTGCATTTATAGCGATAGTTATACAATATGTATGTTACGTAAGTAAGTATTTACGGAAATGTGATTTATTTAGAAGCATTATGTTATTATCGATGGCAGTATTATTAAAATATCAGGAGATATAAAATCACCTTGTGACTGCCTCAATAGTCAAGTGGTCGTAAGCGCGATTGCTGAGCAAGAGGTCCTAGGTTAGATTCCCAGGTTGGGCAAAGTGTTATTAAGTTTTTCCATCAAAAAATCCCCAGTAGCAGCCACGGAATCTGGGTTTGCGTCTGGTTGCTGGTAAAAGGCTCACCCCATATTACATGGGACATAAACATAACTGACGAAATATGGGTGTACTATTAGGTACACCTCTGCCTAACCCATTCGGGGATTACAAGCGTGATGTTATGATATTTTGTTAGAATTTAAAATCTGTGAATAAAAATGTCTCGGTACCACCTTTTTTTTTTTTTTTTTACCGATGGGAAATCATCAAATAACCCCTCCCGCTCTGGGCTGAGCAGAATATATATACTGATGTCTCGGTACCACCTGGATCTGGATTTGTACTCGGTTGATGACAATAGGCTTGATCCCTAGTGGGGAGAGGTACAACGTACACATACCTAGCAAAATGTGGCACAGCCAGCGGTAATGCGACAGTGAACCTGATTCACAACACCTAACATAGCACCTGTAATTTTCGAAGGTTACGGTAGAGGTGCACACTACATTTCACCAATAAATAAACTGTCACTTACGGGATATCTTCCGTGATTGTCTATTATTTTGAGCTCCCGATATTTCGACGCTGTTGCAAGCGCCATGATCGCGGGTGGCGGTGAAGTGACAGTTTATTTATAAGTGTAAACCGTCCAAGTTTAAAACAGTGTTACATTTCACCAGTTATAAAAGGTGTCACAAGACCCTTCATGAAGCTGAAAGGACCTTGTTCTCCCAGTTATTGTGATATTTTTTGTATTTGACCATACCTTCTAGTTACGGAGATATTGGGGGTCATAATTCCAACTATTTCACAGGTTTTTTTTTTTAAATACCTATTTTTAATGTAAGATTTTTAGTTTAAACTGCACTTTCAAGATTCCCGTATTAGTCAATCCATATCCATCAGCGTTACATTGAGTCCTACCGTATAAGACGAGATTTTTCACCCCAAAATAAAAAATTGTTTCCGGGCAATAATTTTTGCGTAAAGTTACTTAGTTTGATGTACATAATGCTTGGTTGACGGCTTCGTGAAGGGTCTTGTTACACCCTGTATTTACAGAATCAATCCACCACAATTGTATTTAATTTCCGTCCTCTTCTTCTTCATCTTCGTGTTCTTACATCCTCAAATATTAATTCAAAGTATTTCCTTTGATCCCCTTGTGTTGGTATCTCTAATTAAGCTCAAAATCTCTGGTAAGCTCAAAAGTTCCATTTTTCACGGTTTCTGTCTTTTCTGGTCGAAACGCAGGTGAAAAGGAACTCTATCCATACTAGTAATAGATGCGAAAGTTAGTGAGTCTCTCTGTCTGTTACCTTCATTCCTTAACGTCACACCGGATTGGAATGAAATTGGAACACAAGTAGATTATGATCTGGGTTAGGAGGACATATGATGCTTTTGATCCCAAAATGTGGGCGTACTACACTGCTAAACCCTTCCGAGATTATAGGCATGATATTACTATGATGATCATCATTTGCCTGGCCTCTTCCAACTTCGGTGAGGCCGGCTTCCAGTCTAACCGGATGCAGCGGAATAACAGTATTTTACATGGAGCAACTGCCTATATGACCTCCACAATCCAGCTCCTGGGTTGTCAGACTTTAAGGCTTCTTACTTGTAAGGCCCCGTAATTTATTAAAGTAAACTTTGCTAATATTATGGTTTGTTATATTGGAAATTAATTCTCAGAAATGAAAACGGAATAATATTCAAAACGGTACTTACGTAAGTACTACACCGACCTTAGCGCTGAATTAGATAGTAGATAATTAAGTATGCCCTGCCCTGTCATTATACGAATGAACACAATGCTTTAATACATAATTATAAGCCAGTTTTGTTCTGTGGCTCATAACATTTTTATGGTTTTTCATATAAGGCAGTATTCTTTATCTTCATGTACATTATGTACTCGCTTATTTTCTTGTACGGTTTTTTTATGCTTATTTATGCTGTCAGTATTTGTTTAATTATTTTAATATGTTTGATCTTTCTCTAGGTATGTTTTATTCTAATGTAGAACTCTTCATGATCATGGATTAAGTTGAAGATAATCCTAGTTGAAAGTAAGAAACGTTTGTTTTGGGTTATTTATGTATTTTTAGACGTTACTTGCAATAAACCTTGATCTAAACCTTTCTTATTCATAAATAACTTATTAATTTGTCGAATCGTACTTTTTCTAGCTTAACAACTAAGTATCGAAAAAAACGAAGAAAACTAAGAATCGATCATATTCAATAAAATAAAAAAGGCTACGAATAAAACCTACGAGCTACCCAAAAACATAAAACGGATGAAGAAAAAAAACTGTTTGAAATTAAAAACGGTAAGAAGTTATCAATTTTAAACATACTTTTATATTATGTTGATATTGCATAAGTCAACGAAATACACAAGAGGGAAAGGGTTAGGAGCGTTATGACTACCTCTCGATAAGACTAAATAGCAGATATGACTAGTTCGCTATAGGACTTAATCTCGATATGACTAGATCTTGTTAGGACTATATTGTGTAATCTCGCAATTTCCACATTTTAAATTCCGAACGTTAAAGTGTTTTTAATGCGTTAAAATACCGGCCAGTGACATTGTTAATGACACTAATTCATTGAAATAAATGGCCGCCGTTAATTATTTCGTATTAATAATAATCGTCCGATTTATCTTAATATTACTACGGAAGGAAGATTTCTTTTTGCTGTCGTTGTTTTTTTTTTTTTCTTTCAAAGGAAATGTTACGTGGAAAGTTTTGAGTATGAATATGGATGATTAAAAGAGTAGATAAAAACAAAATGAACGATGGACGGACTACTGTTAAATATGGTGTAGATAGTAAGGAGATGATTGAAAATAAAAATATAAAATATTTATTTGTCGCAGGGACATGGACGTGCATGCAAAATGACAAAAAAAAAATATACAACGCGTAACAAATATATAATTTATAAATTCAAAAGGGCTGTACAAAAAAAGTTGATAGCTCGCACGTCGTGACTGCGACAAGCAGGTTACCACTCAGCATGATGCTGTGCTTAGGGACCCACAGCACAGCGCTGGTTTTCAGTGGTCACTGGTGGTAATTATAATGAATAATAAAATAACCAGTACTTGGATTATTATATTAAAACACATTGCTGAGATGGCTAATAATAGAGAAGTATGAAAGAAACTGATCTGCTGCTCCGAACCTAATTAAATTGAGATAAGGGTAAGAGTATGATGTTTGTAAAATTGTTTAGGATGAGTATAAGTAGTATATCTGTTAGTACTTCCTTGTGAGTAATTAGAAATATTATTGCATTAAGAGTCATTGATGATTTGATAACCTTTTAGACTAGGTTATCAATAAGTATATGAATTATTTTAATTTATTATAAGGTACCTACTTTATGCACAAGTGAAAATAACCTTACGAAGACGGCTTTGGGCATTCTCAGTCTATCATAGTATCATCATCATCATTTCAGCCGAAAGACGTCCACTGCTGGGCCTAAGCCTCCCCCAAGTGGTCATCATAGTGGTGATCATAGTATGGTATAGAATAATATTTATAGGACCAATTTTATAAAAAAAATATGTACTTATTTCACGTCATAAGTGAATTGAAAAAAAAGTTAAATCATGTTTTAAGTGCCAGATGCTCAAAAATACGCCACGCTTGTTTTTTTAATAGCTTGTAATTTTCCTTTAATTGAGCAAAGCAGTAAAAATGTCTGAACAATTAATTGAAACTCCCTAAAATTACGACTCGCTTTAATTAGACGCCACTTGTAGCTTTATAGGCGAAATAACGTTAAACTGCTATTGTCTAGTTGAAAGTCGTTAACTATTTAATAAAGTAGATAAAATAGAAAAATATATTTTTTTAATTGAAATACTTTTATTTTGAGGTTTATTTAATTAATTTTAGATTTATCTAGTATTCATCATTATATAATGTAGGTACTTACTCATTAAATATCAAAATACAATTGAAAAATAACCTTACGATATTAAAATATTATTTGATTTTTAAATACCTAATATTATGTTTGAAAGTTAATTAAATTAAAGTTACATAATTATTATACCTACTACACATTTTTATAATTTGTAATCTAGAGCTCAATAAATATTAAACACAAATAAATAAATAAATTACGAACCTTTATAAGAACCGCAATCTGTAAACTCACAAAACAAAACTAAGCACTTCACTGAAAAACAAATCTTCATAAAAGAACACTCGCAGAAAAAAAAACAAAACTGTATTCCACACTCACTGAAAAAAAAAAAACACCTGCGTTCGACTTTTACTTTTAAATCGTATTGTTTTCTGTTACAAAAAGTTTTATTCGGTCCGCGATATTATTTGAGTCAGTGATGCGACGCGCGCAATGCTCGACGCTTGCTTACCGCCACTGAACATTGTCGGTTTCTTTACGCGTGCGCAAAGGGAACTGGCAGAATCGCCAAATGTTTTATTTTTAGTGTTTCGCTTTTACCTGCGCTTTCAATTACAAATGCATTGTGACTTACCTATCATCTTTTTTCATTTGTTTTCTTCGTTTTTTGTAAACATACATTTATCTCTTGAAAATTCATGTGACGCTGTCGTTTTCGTCTGATTGTATTTCTTCCAACCTATTTCGTAGAAATTCTGTTTTTCTTTATACAATTATTGTAATGGGCAGTTTTCTAAACTAAATATATAAGTATATATGAATAAGATAAAATAAAATAAAATTCGTATAAATAACCTAAATATACATATATTTATATTTGTTAATATACTTATTACAAAGCAGGTATGAATGAAGTTTGATTTTAGAGCATGAGGTACTGGGTTCAATCCAGGTTGGATATGGTTTGCCCATCAGTAATTTCTTAGTAGCAGCCTTGAGTCTGCATTTGTGCCCGGTTGACGGTAATAGGCTCGCCTTCTACGGTAGTGGAACTTAAACATAGCTGGCGAAATGTGTTTGTATAAGATACAACCTCCGCCTAACCATTTCGATAAAATCAGGCGCACAGAGATTACAAACAGAGAGTTTATGTTTATTGTAGTCTAAATAAAATGTAGTATTAAACAAAAAAAAAAATCCTTGACATATTTTGCTGAAAAAAAAAATTACGTTAATGACACTTTCATTAAAAACCTTATTCTTGATTTATGCTTAATGCGTAATATCGTTTCGTTAGCTTATCAACAACAGACACAATCTGGAGGTCAGAAGTTCATACGCGCACTTAGTTTGTGTGAAAGACCCTTCACATCACTAGTCCTAGCGATGTGGTGAACCAATTCAAATCAAGTGTACTATTGGTATCCGGAATTCTGAATCCCTTCAACTTGAATTGTGCTATTTCACATACCTACCTGAAAATTATACAAAAGTATGCAAGTGCTTAACTTGAGGCATGAAAGTAGAATTAATGCTGTGGAAATGCGTTCTTTGCGAAACATGTGTGGTGTAACTCTGAATGATACATTGAGGAATGAGTTTATACGGGAACGTTGCGGTTTAAAAGAAGATGTAGTGACAAAAATTGAACAGAGTATGCTTAAATAGTTTGGTCATGTGGAGAGGATGAGTGGAAGGCGACTAACAAAAGGTATTTACAAGGCAGATGTGAGTGGCAACGCCGGGAGGGGACGCCCTAGAAGGACATACACTGACCTTATTGGTGAGGTTCTTCAGTAAGGTCAGGCGCATAGTACTCGCTACGGCTTGCATGTAGGAACAGATGTATGAACGTGGACGAGGCAAAAGGAGTATGCAAGGATCGTAGCAGGTGGCGTTCTGTGGTTTCTGCCTACCCCCATGGGAAAGAGGTGTGAGTTTATGTATGTATGTACATATGCAAGCACATCAAGCTACCCGAAACTGTAAAATTTTCCCAATCAACCTTGAACCTAAAGCAACAGCGATAAAGTTGAAAATTTATTAAAGAAATTTGACAGATTGTAGTAGCTTGATGTGTGGCCTCTTTACTTAACTTGCCTTCACCAATCTATGGCATTTTAATATGCACGCTATTTGATTTTTTTTTAAGTAAGTTATAGACATGTATTATTTAACCTTTTAAGCATATCCGGTCGAGTTAGAGGGTGTGACGAGCAGAGATCGGAAAAGGTATAGTTTATTTGCTGAAACTACAAGGAGTTAGAATTTTTACGATTCATGTAAACTTCTCGCATCCAGCGGATCCCCGCAACCTTCATCAGGTCATCGGTCTACCTAGTGGGAGGCCTTCCAAACGTAACGTCTTCGGGATGCGAGACGCACGGGACCGGTCAATGTGGCGACACTTGTGGGAGGCCCATGTCCAGCAGTGGACGTCTTTCGGCTGAAATTATTATGATGATGATGAAGACTTAACCTCTTTGATATTGAAACTAGCTTCTACCCGCAGCTTCGCCCGCATGGCCTACAAGAAACAAATTATAAATTGCACCATAACAACCCCATTTCACCCTCTTAGGGGTGGAATTACGAAAAACTTTTTCTAAGTGGCTACCTTCACAAAAAATACACCCTCCAAATTTCCTCTACGACCAGCGGTTTGGGCTGTGCGTTGATATATCAGTCAGTCAGTCAGGACTTTGAAGTTTATATGTATAGATCTCTAGTAGGCTTCGAAATACTTCATAGGTACCTGATTATGAAACGCCAATAAATCTAACACGGTCAGCAAAAAACTAGAACAAACCAAGTTATGATACGTCATTAGAAAAGATAAGTCTTTGAATTGTCACTTTCTGCAGTGCAGTTCACGAACTTTGTTGCTGACTGTACACCATTTACTTAGGTATATTGACAGTTGGGAGAACTTGGCAACTGTTTGCTTTGTAAGATATAACAAGTTTGTAACTGACTGTACGGAATCCGAGGTTAAGGAGTTCTAGCAAGGCAAGGTATTGAACTTTTCAGGAAGTAGGAAATATAATATTAAATTTTTAGGACATAACTGAAATGGACTGTGACATTGGGGGTCATTAACAGAACATCACGCCTGTAATACCCGAAGGGTTAGCAGAGGTGTACCCCATGTCTCCCATGTAATAGGGGGCGAGCCTATTGCCATCAACCGCGCACAAACCCAGGCTTCGTGGCTGCTACTGGGAAATTCCTGATTGCAAACCCGAATAACACTTTGCACGACCTGGAAGCGAACCCAGGACCTCATGCCTAGCACTAGACCAACTAAGCAGTCATTAACAAAAGCTTTAATAATCGGTTTAGATCGCGTGGTACCTATCGCGTCAACGTCCCTTAGACCTTATTCAATAAATACCGTTATTTTGATATATTGTTACGGCATAGTTCGAATACTTATTGTCATTTAGATTGTCAGAAAATTATCTCAGCTACATAGGTTAACCATAAGTCCAGATTTGTACATACATGGACAATTATTAAGAGGTTTTTCTATAAATTACTACAACCTCTTCGCCAGCTCTGTCAGGGTTGCGGGACTGTTCGAAAGAGATACCGCGGCCCTGGAACACAAAGGGCAAAGGAAGGAACATGGATGGGTTTTAGTCAGTAAAAGTCTGACACTCCCTCCTGCTCAGCCCAGAGCGGTAGGGGTTATTTGATGATTTCCTATCGGTAAAAAAAAAAAGCCTCTTCGCCAGTCGCCCGGAATTTGGACACTACCAAAAAATTAAAGAAAAACAAAAAACCCGACTGAGTAAAAACTAATTTTAAAAAATATGTGAAAAAATTAACTTAAATAAAAACTAAAAAGAAAGAAACAAGCCCAGTAGTATAAAATTCTATTAAGTTATACTAAATAACTACACAATTGAAATAGTTGTATAATCGATACACACATAAAACAAATCATAAATTCTAATGCAGAACAGAACGACTCACAGTCGGGGCCCATTCAAATTTTACCAACTCCGATTTATGTCAGATCTTTCATATATCGATAATATTGACTTCCTCGTTAGTCTAGCGGTACTGCTAAGCATGAGGTCCTGGGTTCGATTTTCGGGTCGGTCTTAGAGCTATTGGGTTTTTCTATCAGGAATTTCTCTGTACCAGCCACCGAGTTCAGATTGTAGATGGCCAACTGGCGAAATGTGGGCGTGCAATTAGGAACACTTCTACCTAACCCTTTGGGGGACAAGGGGTGGTGTTATGTTTTCAAATATCGAACTGTTAACCCTATTCACAACCCACATTCAAATTTTTGACCTTTGCACGAGTTCGAAACATTCAACAGGTCCGTACCTACTGGAACGATTATGAAAACAATGTTTTGGCCCGTGTTTGTATGGGAAATATTATCTTTTTAAATGTCAACTGCCAGATAGAGGTCAAATTGAAGACCTTTTTGAAAGGTACCTTCTTATACTTCAGTTTATCATTAGAAACATTTGACTAGAAAAATTAAATCAATACTAAGAATTTGGGTCTTTGTGTGTTAATTATAAATAATCTTGTTGTTATGTTATGTTAATTATAAAAAATCAAAGTTGTTGGTAAAAAATATTTTTTTAGTATCACGAAGTTTGGTACTCTTGTTAGCGATTACAGCAAAGTTTATATACGTCAAAACTCTTCTGATAGTTATTTTATCTCCAAAACTTTAATCGCTGATGTAAGAAATAAGACTAACTAGGTTATAATGAGATTGGGCAGGCCATGTCTGTAAAATACATCAGGACTGATCGGCGAGAGACGTCACGTAGTGGGCATCAGAAGACGGTCGTCGTCGCTGAAAGAGGGCTAGAAAATGCTGGCGTGGCAATGAGATTGGCTAGAGAAAACCGCACGGACATAAGAGTAGCAGGTTAGTAGAACTTTGCCCAACAGTGGGACAATAAAAGGCTAAAAAAATTAATTTTGTCAATCAATTACTTACCGAATACTAACTAAAACTTACCATAGTTGACAATTTTTCGTTTCTTTTTTGCAAGCCACGCCAATCGGGCCCGCGGCCATTTATAAATAAAAGAACACACACTAATAATTATGTAGTAAACCCAATACTGCGCTGACTACCCGCAAATTCACGACTGACTGACTTACCTGCGGCTTGTGGGTCAACGTTTTTTGTTGTTAACTGTACGGTCATAAGCACCAATATGTACTACCGGATACACTGACAGTCGATCACTTTTCAACCTTATCACACAGGGGATACGGATTAAAAGTGAAAATTCGACTGTTAGAGTGTTCGGTTGTATCTATACGCTAAACAACTTTTAAAGGTGATTTATTCTTAATTTTCTTCTTTTTTTTTCTTTTCTTAAATTTTCTTTTCTGGGCAATTTTTTTTTTCTTTTTTTGCAGAAAATTTCACACAGCATTTTAGAATCTATATTATTATAAAATAAGAGTTATCACAAAGTTGCACCTGTAAGCCCGTACGTAAGACGCAGACAGGGCGCAGACATATGTCTCTTCCGCGTCTTTTTCATACAAAATGTATAGAAGCGTCGCGACGCAAAACACACAGAAAAGGCAGGGCGCGGGTAGGGCGCGGACACGATGCTTGCCCCTCTGCGCCTTGTGTAAAAACAGATAGAAAGGACGGGGCACGGGCGCGAGTGGACGAGGTGCGAGGTGCGGTGCGGGCGGGGTGGGACGTGGGTGCCGGGAATCTCGCGGCGCTCGTCGTTCTCGTGGCACCAGGCGCCCGGCGTTCGTACCTCGTCTTTTCTACATGTTTTAAAAGTCGCGATGGCATGCGGCACCCCGTCTGAGCCCCATCCGCGCCCCGTCCTCGTCTTTTTTTTTTTTTTTTTACCGATGGGAAATCATCAAATAACCCCTCCCGCTCTGGACTGAGCAGGAGGGAGTGTCAGACTTCTACTGACTAAAACCCATCCATGTTCCTTCCTTTGCCCTTTGTGTTCCAGGGCCGCGGTATCTCTTTCGAACAGTCCCGCAACCCTGGCAGGCGTCGGCCCTTACGGACCCCTTCCTGTTTGCTGACTCTCTTTGAGGCGCGCGTGGAACACGAACGCGCCGTCGACACGGCCTGTCGTCATAAGACGGACGGACGGCGAGCTAGCCCATAGCTCACCGTCCACAGGCCTGCGTCTACGGTGGCCGGGGGCCACCACGTGGCCCCCGACGCCCGGTGCGTCTCCCGCGGCGGCTGGGACGTGAGGTTCTCTCCCTCTCACGTCCCGCCACCTCCTTCGCTAGCATGACTGCTTCGCAGAAGGAGGTGACGGCGTCCCATTCCGTCTCGCTCCGGACCATGGATTGAACCAGGGCCGGACGCGAGAGGTCGCCGCCGCCGATCCCCGTCCTCGTCTTACGTCGTTTTCTCTGTGTCACTTTAGGTAGAGGAGCTTTAGTCACCTACATTTCACCAGTCATGTTTATGTCGTATGTAATAGGGCGCCTCCCAGCCTATTGTCATCAACCGGGCACAAATCCGGACTCCGTGACTGCAACTGAGAAATTTCTGATCGAAAAACCCAAAAACACTTTACCTGATTTCGGAGTTGAAACTAGGGCCTCATGCTCAGCTATCGCGCTTGCGACCAATAGACCAACGAGGCAGTACAATCGTTGCTCTACAACATTTTTTTTTTTTTTAATTCTTTGTAAACATTTTGATGCTGGTGACTGTACACTACTCGGCCATGTGAATGAAATAAAATATGCATGTAAATGGAATCATTGTGGTGTAACTTGTGTGGTTTTTAAGGTTCCGTACTCGTGGGGTAAAAACTAAACCCTATTACTAAGACTACACTGTCCGTTTGTCTGTCTGTCTAGGCTGCATCTCATGAACCGTGATAGCTATCACGGTTCATGAGATGCAGCCAGACAGTTGAGATGCAGACAGTTGAAATTTTCACAGATGATGTATGTCTGTTGCCGCTATAACAACAAATACTAAAACAGAATAAAATAAAAATTTGATACAACAACAGTGTTTTTTTTTAGATAATGGTACGGGATCCTTCGTGCGTGAGTCCGGCTCGCACTTGGTTTTTATTCTGTTAAAAAATGAATGATACTGATATTTTTATTTGCAGCACATTGTATCAATTACAATTCTGAGGCTCTAATAGTAGGAACACGCGATATAAGCGTAGAATAGAATACTCTTTATTATGTACACCATAAAAATTACAGATATAAATGTAAAACATTATAAAAGGGGTGACACAATGGGCGGTCTTATCGCTAAAATCCTTGATGGCCTTGAGGCCTTGATCATCGGCGGCAGATATATGCGGAATAGGCTCGATGTTGCGTCGCTGTCTCCACTCAGGCTGAATGTAGTTCAGATTGATTACGCAATTAAGGCTAAAAATCTGGGGGTGACTATGGATTCCTACTTATCTTGGACTGCCCATGTTGCTGAAGTTAGTCGCAAAGTGCACTACACGTTCCACTCATTGACATGCCTCCAGAGCTTCCTGCCACTGAACACCAAAATCTCCCTTGCGCAAACTCTCATTCAACCCATCATAGACTACGCCGATGCCTGTTATTTGGACGCCACTGAGGAGCTCTTAAATAAACTTGAGCGCTTGCAAAACATCTGTATTCGTTTTGTATTTAACCTTAAAAAGTATGATCATGTTTCTAACTTTCACAAAATACTCAAGTGGCTCCCAATTCGACTTCGCAGGAACTCTCGGATATTGTGTTTGCTACTTAACATCCTTCATAACCCTAAAACACCATCATATCTGCGGGAACGCTTTTCCTACTCCCGTCCTTCTGATGCACCTTGCAGGTCGCATCTTAAGAACCTCCTTAAATCCCCTCCACACTCTACCGACTTCTACTCTTATTCCTTCACTGTGCATGCCGTGCGGTTGTGGAATTCACTTCCGCCTGATATTAGGGACTGCCAAACTGTTACAGTTTTCAAGAGAAGGGTGAAAGAACATTATCTTTCCATTTCGTCATAGTTGCATAAATTAGTATGTATTATTAGTTATTTTATAGTATTTTTATATGTTTGTATTTATAAGTATGTTAGTATATTCTTATATGGTATGAGGAGGTATTATATTTAAATAGGTTTGCTTTATGTTTTGTATTCCATTTTCTTTTCTTCTTTTACACACTGTGTCTACATCTCTTTTTTAAATTCTCCTTTCGCAGGTATGCTGGAAGAGATTTCTTTAGAAATAAGCATCACCTTTGTACTATTTTCTGTTGTGTACATAAATTGTTAAATAAATAAATAAATAAAAGCGATCTTTTAAAGACAACCTTTGGATGGATTTAAGGGGGAAGGAGAGACAATACTGCAGGTAGCCTGTGGTGTACCATTTAAATATATACAATAAATACATACATAAATATATACATAAAACATATTACACTTAAATACCTAAATACATTTTTATTATTATTATTTTTTTATGATCAAGAAACAAGTGCGAAGAACTAAATTATAATACCTAATAAAAATTAAGCTTAAGGAGAGAGATACAGTTTTTTTATCATGCTTTTAAAAATTGGCAGAGATTGAGCACGCCTTACAGCCACTGGCAGAGCATTCCATAAACGAACTGCTTGAACTGTAAAAGACTTGTCATAGAAACTGGTGGAATGCATCGGCATCTCTAGTCTTAAGTTTTCCGATGACCTCAGATATCTACGCACCTAATGTAAAAACGATATCATACTTCGATACCTTTATCCTTAGTGTTTGCAATCCTCGGCAGAATGAGCACAAGTATTACACTCACATAATTATTAATAGAACATGACAAAATATCACGCTTGTAATCCCTGAACGGTTAGGCGGAAGTGTATCTAACAGGACATCTATATTTTGCATGCTTCAGTAGCAGGGCACTGGCCATCAGTCCACTATGGCTCGACCATGGCTCGCCTCTTATTACAAGACAACCGGGCCAAATTCAGATACATTTCTTATGGCAAAGTTCAATAATTCTTTACTGAGCCTGAGAATCGGACCCAAGACCTCGTCCTGGACCGTAGCGTTGCCTATCACACCGACGAGACAGTCATAAAAAACAGTTATACAGGGTGTAAGTGACACCGAGGCGAAAACGGTTACCCCGTACTCAGTATATCAATCTGAGCCCGCCACATTGAAATTTTTGATCGGTTATAAAAAAAAAACCGGCCGAGTGCGAGTCGTACTCAAACGCACATAGGGTTCCGTAGCACCAAACAATATAATAAAAATATTTTGAAGGCATTCGTTCATATGTTGTATTGTTTTACATTCATCAACAAAACTTAATTTGTTTTTCATATTATGTTAATGAAAAACAAAGTTGTTGCTGCAGTTTGATGAAAAAGTCCCATATCTCTAAAAATAAACATCAAATCTTATTCAAACCAACTTTGTTTGAAAGTTTTCTTTACGTTCTATAATCTTATGTTTTTTTCAGAATTTTTGTCCTCTGACTTTAGAAATTAGAGGGGGGGACACACATTTTACCACTTTGGAAGTGTTTATCTTTCAAACGATTGACTTTGAGAGAAAATGGTTTTAGGATCCTCAATGTCATTTTTAAAACACCACGCAAGTATAGGTTTGATGAATAAATTTTTTTTTAGTTTCAATTCCATGTATGGGGAGACCCCCTTTATCTTATATTTTTTATTTTTGTATAAAAACCTTATAGCGGTTCACAGAATACATCTACCTACTAAGTTTCAACTGTGTAGTCCTAATAATTTCGGAGTTAAGTGACTGTGACATACGTTTTTGCCATTCAGCTACGCAACCCTAAAAACAGCAGTTCCATACATTTTGACCGTGTAGATATTGCACTTTTGTAGGAAACAGCAGATTATTTTTCTCAGAATGATGTACAGAATAAAGAAAAGGCAGGATCCACCTTGTATATTATTCAAATTGGAAGAGGTAACTACTTAGAGCTACAAAGAGCAGCGGTGGTCCAGAGGTAGCGGCCCCGACTTACGTACAGTAAGGCGTATTACTTTTGTAATTTATTACATCACCTCTGCTCTCAAAACGGTGGAGGAAAACATCGTGAGGAAACTGGCATGTCCTAGAACCAAAAATTCGAAGACATGTGATATCTACCAACCCGCACTGGGCCCGCGTGATGGTTGTGAGGCGAGGCGGCATTTGTCCCAGCAGTGGGAACATTATAGGCTGATTATGTTAAGTAATTAACATCATCACATCTAAGATAGAGCAGATATAGATCCAGATAGAGGAGTACTGTACCCCCACATTTCGTCAGCAATGTTTAAAAGAGTCTCCCCACTGAACCGTATCATACCATGACCGTGTTAAGAACGTGTCAGGCACAAGAATATTCCTTGCATTGAAATCAGGGATGATAAGGAGCTCCGTAACCGTTACCGAAATTATCGGATATCCGAAATAAAAATATATCCGTAACCGTATCCGTTTCACAAGTTTCGGATAGTTTCATATAAGGGCGGAGTTTAAATAAAACGACATGCTTTTGACAACGTTATTATTACATTACTTACGTACATGACTGATTATAATACCAAACGATAACCAAGACTAGATAAAACCTATAAATAAAACCAAATTATTACATACTGTTTGTGTTTATATTTTACTTCAATCTAATATCCATAACCGACACTAACGGATAATCCTAAATAATTATATATCCGTAACCGTATCCGAAATCGATATAATTTTATTCCTATATATCCATAACATCTCTGATTGAAATGTACCCACTAGATCATTCCGTCACCGACTAATACCGTCGCGTGCCATGGACGGTCAACGATTTTATTGTCGATGAGAATATTTTGCCGTTACTGTTGATACGTTCTAGTGGGCTCAATAGTTAGTGTCGTAACACGGTCGATATGGTACAGTGTAGTGGGTAGACTCCTGTAGTCCCACTTAGCTACGCAAAATTACAATTAAGCATTAGTACCGTAATAATTAATTACCATTGAATCGAACGCGACGCATTTAGTTTCAATTAAAATTTAATTTGCTATTAAGCAACGTAGATTGTTTTCGATTTGAAATTAATATTGCAATTATTTGCTGGGATTCGTTTGTTGTACTGTAATGTAATTGGTAGAATGAAGGGTGGTTAAAGTGAAGCCTACAAAAGTTTAGATCGGAGATATTTTGAAAAATATCAGGTGTCTAAAAATACAGCATTATTATACAGGTTGGCTATTTAGTTACCTGTATCCTTCATGGAGGTGAGTCTACCAGTCATATTAAACAACTTTCCCGAAGAAATGCGTATCGTATTCGTGAAAAAAAATAATTCTTTTAAACACATCAGTCTGTATGGGAATATGTTTTTTTTTTCAAGAATTGTTACCTAATGGTAATTAAAGCGCCACTCCCTATAATTAAAAAATATATAGATTAGAAGATAATACTGTTTTAAGCTTTCACGGTTTACAACTAAACTTACGGGATATCTTTCGTGATTGTCTATTATTTAGAGCTGCTGATATTTCACGGAAGATATCCCGTGAGTGAAAGTATAAGTTTAGAAGATAATATTAAAAAAAAAGATTTTTCGACTTGAGTTGTACCTATCTTTATTAACACACAACTACCCATAATTAAATAATCTATGTACCTAAAAATTAGGGAAAATTATCATTATCATAGCAAGAACATAATATACTTACGAAGTACGTTCCCTATGCGCAGATAACTGCAGTCTTATTTTAATTCCACGTGGGACATGCGTCACAATTTGTGTATACAATGTGTAACAGAATAAACGCACAACCTCTTACGGGGTCATTGTACTCATCATTATGAATAACTTTCACTATGGGACCAACACTGAAATCGCGAAAAAAAAGTCGACTGCCCTATACATTTCTGTGCGCATAATTCGACAAAATGTACTGAACAGATGTTTTTTTTTTCGCGATTTCGGGATTGGTCCCATAGTCAAAGTTGTTCATAATGATGAGTACAATGACTCCTTAAGAGGTTGTGCGTTTATTCTGTTACACATTGTATATAAATAAGGTGAAGACCACCAGGCCCGGAGACGAAACGAAAACAGAGAAGATGTGTTGTACAGCACCAATAGCATTTCGTTATTTATATACACTTCTCCGCCTCCGCTTAGCTATAGTGGAAATGGTTGAACAGAGAGGAGAGGATATGTCTCGTGTCTGTTTAGGCTGACCTTCACACTCGGCAGCAACATTCAGCGGAGATGTGAAGAGACGTCAGCGGCGTGTGGTGAGCGGTGTGCAGTGAAGGGTGAACGGTGTTTGACGAGTGGAGTGCGGCAGTCGGTAACCTAGGCGTGAGTAGCCTGTTCACACATCTCTGCTCCGGTCCCGCCAGTCCGCACAGTTTTGATGCATACACCCGAGCACCAAAGCATCTCCCTTCCTCTTCTCTTCACACAACTCCGCATGTCTCTGCTTTAAAGGAGTCCGAGCCTTCAAGTCCACCTTTTCTAAAAATAATAGTTAATTTATTAGTAACAGAATTGCCCATCTTTACTCTTCATCATTTTGTTTTCAAGCAACAAGTAGCCGCTGCTCCGTTGAGAGGGGCGTACTTCTTGTTTCAAGAGTTTCAAGCTCAGAGACGATCATTTCTGTATTGAAGACAATTCTAGAAGAAAGTTTAGGTTCTACCTCGAACTATCTCTTTGATGCAGTTCGATCAACTTTTCTTTTAATAGCATTTTAATGGGTAGTTATATTATTGTGTCCTTGGATCTGAAGCAGCATTTGTCGAAATAATTAATTTTATAATTATTATGATACAATCTAAACCTGTTTTTTTTTAAAACAAAAATGTCGGCGCATCAAAATAAAACGCTAGCATAATTATTTTGACATTTGTATGACAAATTTTGTCGTTTTAATTGTTTCAAAAACCGAGGACTTCGCGTGACCAAATAACAGAGCCGCGGGGGTAGATCTTCATGGTTAAGCCTCCTAGGTCGGTCAGTGGATGGGTGACCATCCATAACATACCGGGTTCCCTCCGTGATTCGGAAAGCATGTTAAGCCGTTGGTCCCGGCTGTCATTTGGAGATTTTTGACAGTCGTTAGAGGTTGTCAGTGGCCCGAAAGTCTGCTAGTCGTACCAACCGTTACTGAGTGGTGGTGATCAGATATCAGTCGCTCCATGTAAAATACTGGTATTCAACATCCAGTTAGACTGGAAGCCGACCCCAAGATAGTTGGGAAAAGGCTAGGCTGATGATACTTTGTTTCAGATACCGGGCGTAGTGGATAACATTAGAACAGTTAAGATAGGTGATTTTACTCGAATTTTAAAAAACAAAATTAACAGTTTAGTTTTTAAGTATCTTTGATTATGGTCTCCATTTTATATAACATCACTCTACATATAATCGCCGAAGACGTAGGCAGAAGTTAGCCTAATTATTATTATACCGACACCTCGCTAGTTATGTTAAAGTTCCTTGTAATAGGGCGCGAGCCTATTCCCATCAACCGGGCGCAAATCCAGACGCCGTGAAATTTCTGATGGAAAAACCCGTTTTCTCAATGTCACACAAGACGCCAGCCCTGCTTATCCACCTTCTACCACAATAAAATCATCGCACAACACAAGACACCTGATATTTTACGAAAACCGGAAAAAGAAACCATGAAAAATTACATCATTTTCTTTCGGATGCATGTCAGTGAAGCCACAAAATATAAGGTTTCTACGTGAGAGGTAACTCGCGTTATTTGTGACAGATGTTATAAGTTGACGACGTTACGACGTTACACATCAAGCTATCCATTTCCAGTATAAGCTGACCTCGCATTGTACGGAAATCCTATACATGCGAGGTCAGCATAAACTGGAAATTTAAAGCTTGATGTGTAGCCGTGTGTACGTAAGGTATTAGATTTTTTATCATTTGTACATTTTAGGGTGGCCATTTGTATTGCGTTTTTTCGGTGATGGAGCTTACGTATAATCAGCCTGTACCCTGTGACCCAGCACTGCATACGGTACAGGCTGATTATACGTAATAATCAGCCTGTACCGTATGCAGTGCTGGGTCACAGGGTTCATCTCCTTGAGGTAAGCACCGTGCCGGTTGGTATTTTTTTTCATGTGCTTATTGCCTAACTTAGTGTCAGAGTTTTTATAGCGCCCATGGGCCTCTGACTTGGCTTAACATGCCATCGAGAAAGAAATATCTCTCAGGCATGCTGGTTTGGTTTCCTCACGATGTTTTCCTTCACCGAAGCAAGATGTACCTATGTCTATGATTGTCACATGTCTTCCGATTTTTCGGTTTTAGCACATGTCGGTTTCTTGATTTCATCCCGATGTTTTGTATAAATACCTGTTCTATAATGGTACCGTTCAATTAATGAGCCAAAAAACGTTTCGTTTAAGCAGTAAAACTGAAGACCGTTCGGATAGACGTGTTCTCGAGTGGAGAGCGTGAATCGGACTTAAACATATAACTGGCGAAATGTGAGTGTCCTAAATGTAGATACATCTCTGCCTAACCCTTCGAGGAAACTGGTGTGATGTGGGGAAGCTTTGTTTAAAGTAGTTGTCACAGTTGTCTGCCACAATCCAAAATTAAATATTATACATGGTGTAACAAGACCCGTCAACCAAGCATTCTGTACATCAAGTACAAACTAAGTAACTTTACGCAAAAATTATTGCTGGGAAAAGACTTTTTTTTTGGGGAGAAAAATCACGTTTTACGGTAGGACTCGGTGTAACCAATATCTCCGTAACTAGAAGGTTCCCAGGTACGATCTAGAACAAAAAAATGATCACAATGACGAGGAGAACAAATGCCTTTCGGCTACGTAAAAGGCAAATATTAATATTTACATTGAATAACTTTGACATTTAAATTATTTTTACATAGATCTTTGACATTTAATTCCTCATTTAGGTCTGACATGATTGGAGTAATTGTTCAATTTATTTTCTAATTTAATACCATAATTTTGCATGATTTTCAAATATTTTAGCAAATAATTTGTAATCCTCACCTAGATTTGCACACCATATTTGTACGCCTCCTGGCATAACATAGCGCTCTGTTTATCAAATATAACATATGTACTTTTTTACCTATGTTAACAAATAAATTATGATTTGATTTGACCCTTTATACTTCAGGGTTGCGCCACATCTTTCAGCACGAAATCGCACTTTTCTATCTTTCTATAACTTTTCTGTCGCTCAGAACCGACATTTGCTAGAACTAGAACATCTTCGATGCTGCTGATAATTATCGCCCGCATGCACGCACGAGCAGCATGGGAATATGCGATTCCGTTCTGTCAGATGAGGCGTAACCCTGTAAACATCCCGTGATTACCATTTCTATACAGGGTGTATACGGACCCTCCACGAAGCCGTCAGCCAAGCATTCTGGACATCCAACAAAGTAACTTTACGTAAAAATTATTGCTGGGAAACTACTTTTTTTGGGGGTGGACTCAATGTAACCCACTCAAAACATTGTGCTGATGGATAGATTGAATAGTACGGGGATCGCGGCGGTGTTTAAAGTAAAAACTTACATTCAAAACATGAATTTAAAAAAAAAACTTGTGAAAATGTGGGAACTTTGACCCCCAATATCTCCGTAACTAAACGGTTCCTAGGTATGGTTTAGAGCAAAAAAAATATTGCATTGGCGGGGAGAACAAGTACCTTTCAGCTTCGTTAAGGGTCTTGTTACACCCTTTATTTAACTGATTTAACTTTAGGTACTTTGTTTTCAACTTCTAAGTTAACCTTGCTTACCGAAGACACTGAGGAGTTTTGGTTAACTTGAAATGAGTTGTGTTAAGTGTTTTGCCGATTTGCTTGTTAAAACAGTTACCACCTTATCCTTAAACGCGGGCTGGGTTATGACAGACTTAACCCTCGAAAAATGAGTTGTAAATCAGAAGGTTGCTCGCACGACGTGGTAATAAGCTATACAAAACCAGTTTATGCGGATGTCTCATTGTACGGGAAATCTATACAAAGTGAGGCCTTGTGATACTACTGGAAATGTATAGCTTGATGTGCCGCTATTTATACTGGTTGTAACTTAACAATAGGACCAAGTAATTCGAAACTCGAACGTGAACGAAGTTGCTTCGAAAGTCCATACAGTGTGACCAGCCAAATGTTAAAATCAGGATCTCTTTAATAAACCATAATGGGGGCTATCGTTTTTGAGCTCACCAGATGGCGCCATTGTCGCTTATGGTCATGTCAATAATTCTATTTTATACTTAAATGTACCAATAACTTCATAAAAAGTTTATTTTAATACGTATAACAATATAGTGCAAACTTCAGATAATTTATTTACAATATTCTCCCTAAAATTAGCAAGCATGAAACATTAAAAAATATTTTTTTCTCCAAGTACTAACAAATAAGATTCTAGGTTGCTACTTAAAATCTTCAAGTCATAATTAATCAGGAATAGCTCAATCTAAACCACAATTGTGAATATTAGTAAAAATACGTGATAAAAAAGCAAGCAAGGCGTGAATTTTCTATGACATCTGACATTTCAGTGCCCTCGCGCTACACTAGCGCCTCTAGCGGTGAATTCACACGCGATAGCCCCCATTGAGTGGTAAATAATATTCTAATCAAATATAAATAAAACTATTAGAACTTTCTGTTGACGATGTCCGAAAATTTTATTTTAATCAGTCTCGGACATGTTTTTCTTTATTCTAAAATAAACAGAGGAAGAGCTCTCAGTATGTAAGGGATAATCACCCATCCACAGATCGACCTCGGCAAACGTTGCTTAACCTAGAAGATTGACTCATCCGGCTGTTATTATTCAATCATGAACGTTCAAAGGCTATACCCATACAAAAAGTCACCAATCACCGTGAAATCATATTAAATCGGCACCGATTCAATTTGGCGAATAACTCTCATCCATTTCAGAATGTAAACAGGGTGAGCTCTGATTACAATAAACATTCGACTTGATTATTCGACGTTTCATCATTTTGAGTGGTTGTTCGGTGATCAATCGATTGAGGGCCTCGATACTTTACGAGACTCTGAGCTGTGGGCGTCCTCTTTCAAAGTTTTATTGTGTAAAGAAATTAAAGTTCTTTTGCGGTCTATTTATGGACTAATTTTACATAACATAAATAAATAATAAATGAACGCTGTTTATTTAACACTTTTACATGTACTTTTGTTTAAAACTTGTCGAGGCCGGTGTTTCGTACGTGACTACTCTGAGAAGAAACAGCCGAAACAAACTCAGAGGTCATAGTCTCTTTTAAGGTCCAGACGTAATCTTCTTCAACTCTCATCAGGACTATGCAAATTAGTGTCTGAGATAGTCTATTGAAGATA
Source organism: Eugnorisma glareosa (assembly GCA_947578425.1). Taxonomy (NCBI): domain Eukaryota; kingdom Metazoa; phylum Arthropoda; class Insecta; order Lepidoptera; family Noctuidae; genus Eugnorisma; species Eugnorisma glareosa. The sequence goes on from OX387979.1 coordinate 17,225,084, forward strand.
GAACCACGCATATTTGAGTAGACCTGTCCAGTCAGTGCAAGCATTTGTCAGTTATCATTTAGCTTGACTCATAACACAAGGAGCTCAACGACACAACGAACAATACGAACGAATATAAGCGACCTACCCAAACGTCCTTTGACATTTGGGTAGGTCGCTTGTAGTACTCAAACTGCCAGAAAACATAACTTCACGCGTTAATCCCTAAATAGTTAAGCAGAGGTGTACCTACAATACTCTCAATTTTGCCTGATATATTTAAGTCCCAGGGGGCGAGCCTATTGCCATCAACCGGACACACATCCAGACTCCATGGCTGCTTCTGAGAAATTACTTATGGAAAAACCCAAAAAAAAGGAAAATTGTTCCCATCCTGAAAATTGAACCCAGGACCAAATACTTAGGAGCATCGCTTGCGACCACTAAACTAACGTAACAGTTGTCAATTTTACAGCTGTTACAATAAAAACGGGCCTTATTTTAGAATCCTTCGTCAAAAAAACTATTTCAATCAGAAGTTTGTGTTAAACAAATAAGTTAATTTTAAGACATTATTTTTGACATTATACTGAACTTAGCAGTTCCAAGGATTGCAAATTTTGGAAGTCAAATAAAACAAAAAAAGTAATAATTCTAGAGACAAAGAATTCAATAGAAAACTTACTCTGTTAGTTAGTTTCTAGAAACGACTCAAAGAATAAGGCAACCTTTCCATTAAAAAAAATGGCGGATGCTTACATCAACATTATTTACCTAGCTTTTTCCTAACCATGTTGGGATTGGCTTTCAGTCTAACCGGATGCAGCTGAGTACCAGTATTTTAACGTGTCTATATTCTATTGATGAATTATAAATAATACAAAAGTCGAAAGTAACTTAATTTCATTGAATTGTCATGGAAATTTTACATGGAAATTTTTTAAATTCTTAATTTGTATTATTCTGATTTTAATTTAATTTGGATAATTGTAATGATTTAAATGTTGATTGTATGTATGTTTCTTACATATTTAGATATAGAAATTCAGACACGATGTAAAAATCTTTATTGAATAAATGAATTTAATTTAATTTTACATGGAGCGACGGCCTGTCTGACCTCTACAATCCAGTTAGACTGGGTAGAATAACACCCCTTGGTGAGTCTAAAATAAATACATGTGGAATGTTAATTCAAGAAGATTTCTGCATAAACAATTAGAAGACGCAGCTACAACCTGCATTCTGTCCTTCTTTTTATATTTTCACAGCCGGGTACTGTAATTATATTATTTATTGTACTTAATTATTTTTGTTGAGTGCTTTCCTAGTTCTTTAGTTCTTCGCTCAGATGTACAAGCAGCCTTTAGAACTTTTAAATACGATCAAGTACTAAGCAATGTAAGCTGTACTATTAGAAGTAAAAGAGACGTTTTGAAAAATGAGTTAATTTAATTGGTTGTTCGTACCAGCTCGCTTTCTGAAACGGTTACTGTCCAGTATTTATCTTTGTTCCGTCTTGTTATTGAAACTCCTTCGTTTGCATTTTACTTGCTGGCTGGTCATAATTGCAGCTTTTGCAGAGAAGAGAAGATTTCACAAATAAAAAATAATTTAAAAGCAATAAAAAAAAACAAAACGAAATAAACATTGTTTTTGTTTTTAAATAATACTAAAGACTTTTTCGTGGGTCTAGTAGTTATATATGCGAGAAAAAGCTTGTTTCGATTTTTGGGGAGGGAATATTTCAGAAACATTATATCAAAAGAAAGCAGCAATTGAAAGAATGTAATGCAGTATAACGTTTGGTTTTAGTATTAAGCACCAATAAAATGTTCGTGGCTGTAATAAATATATATAAATATAATATAAATAAAGATTGCAAATAAGTTCAAATTTTCATTTAAACACAGTTTTTTTTAGACTTGCCCAATCCATTATATATTAATCTAATTTACAAAAGACCATCAATATTCTATTGTATACTATCAATAAATACAACTAAAATTACTTTAAAACCTGTCAACAAGACAATAATTTACATCCTTTTTTTCAGATAAAAAATGATAATCTAGTGACATCACTTCGACGAGACAAGAAACAAATGAAATACCCAGCTGCTTCAATAATGATAAATGACTTAAGAAAATCAATACCTTTTCCTTCGCTTTGTTTTATTTTAGTTCAAAGAGAATTCATGAATTCAGTCGGCCTTCTCAAAGATATTTACAATTGGCTCCTTGTTTTAAAATAATTAATTAATTGCCTTTGAGCTGGCAGAGTTGGTTTTGTTAATAAAATGTAGCAGTACGCAAAATACGTGCTTTGGACGTGGAGTTTTTATAAAATGTAGGTACGTTTTCAAGGGAAATTGTAATTTTTGAAAAATACATTTTCTGCTGGTAATAAGTAGACCTTGTTGTAATTGACGTGACACGGAAAATACCCACATTTTTAGGTAAAGGAAAAGCTGGTGGTGGTGGCGGTGTTAAGGTCGAATTTTGGGTAGCAGAAAACTCTGTTTTCTTTGAGACTATTTACTATTTTCGTTTGAGAAAATTGGGTAACTGCATGCCTACGAGTGGTTTTAAAACGCTATAACCTCACTTTATTCGTTTAGTAGCCTAAGTCGAAAGTCGTGTTAGTCTGGACTGGGTAATTACATAGCTAGGTAAATTCAGTTACGTTTTATTTCGAGCCGCCTATAGCCAAATGCATTTTCTACGTATGAGTTAATGCGAGTTTTCGCTTGGGTGGTAGTTTTATTTTATTTGCAATACTGTTAGAGCAAATTGCAGCAGAAACTCATCTATTTAATAGCTATGTAAAGTTCCTACCTAATAAAGCTTTCACTGAGAACATGTTTAACATTTTACAATTAAACGAAAATATACTCTAACAAAGAACAAATACCGCCTTTGTGAACGAAAATATTCCTTTTAATTTAGAGACTATTTGAAAACCTCTCTAAAATTGAGCCAACCTAACGCCACTGATCAATTGGGCTGGAAATGTCACTTAAAAACGACAAATGTGTTCCACTTCGAACCATGAAAACTAGTACTTTCTGTCGCCTTATTATTTGCCATGATAAAAACTGCAATAACTTGCATAAAATTTAATGAACATTTCTTACTGGTTACATTTTGATTAAAACATTTGGTCCTGATATAAAAAGACGGAATGAGACGGAATGTCGTGAGGAAAGTTTTGAGTATGTCTGTGGATGGGTATAAGAGATATGGTATGGTATGATATGGCACGAAAGGAGGTGTCTGATGAGATGACGAGTAATAGAGAAATATGGAAGACCCCAAATTAATTGTGACAAGGGCAAGAGAAGGATGAGAGAGAGATGAAGAGATGATAAGATGGAGAGGAGTACTTTGACGCCTAAGTAAAGTGTCCTAATGTTGTCGTTGTATACAACGTGTAACAGAAAGGGTATAGGCATATGGAAGACTGTGGTACGGACCATCAAACTGAACAGCTTTCTCTTAGGGACCACCATCGTAATCACAAATAAAATAATCAACTGCCTCATACAAAATTTCAATACCTACTCGACCCAAATGTATGGGACAGCTGATTATTTTCTTACGATTTCGATGATGGTTCCATAGAGAAAGTTGTTCAGTTTGATGGTCCGTACCACAGTCTTCCATATGACTATACCCTTTCTGTTACACGTTGTATATGTAGGAACTTACTTTTAGTCTTCTTTTTAGCATTATAGTTATATTTGTAGTCTGTATATAATGTACATAGTAGATATATTATCCTATAATACAAGAGAATGCTGATGATGATATACAAAGACGGACAGCCTTGCAGACAAAGAAGTAGTCTCGACAGGGCAGCCTTAAAAAGAGACTGGCAGTCTTGCAGACACTGCGTAGTTACTAGGCGTTTATAACTAGACTTTAGAAAGAAACCGCATTACATTCAATTTTGGAACCGCAAAAACATCGTAAAACAGCCAAAAACATTTCAATATGGCGGATATTCTATAACCAGAGGAAACAAGATCACGTTGCAAATCGTCGGGAGTGCCTGTAAATTTTGTAACTCGGACCCTTAAAGCCAAATTAGGCCGAATCAATCCGAATTTGGGCCCACGTGCCGCCGGGTAAAAATGAACTCAGTTTTATTTGCGCCCTGGGCTTTTTCAGACACCACTGCTAGAGGATATCTGATGAATATAAATAGGAAGTTATTAAAGCTGTCGTCTGTTTTGTTTTCGTTTTTGGAATACGTATTGTTTTTTAGTCGTTTGTTTTTCAGGCTGGTGCGCTTATTTAGTTTGCTGTGAGTAACGAAGCGAAAAGAGTTTGGTTTGATGGATTTATCTTTTAAGGAGTATAACGTGGCCACGCTATGATCGTGTGGGGCTAAAAATATTCTTTGTATTGAAAAGTTTAAGACTATGCCCACTAGATCGTTCCATCACCGACCAACGTCGTCGCGTGTCATGCATGTCTAACTGCCGAGGAATTTCTTTGGTTCTTTTGAAGTGCACCTGATGTGTATTAAAAGGTAGTCGCAACCCGTGTATATGTATGACCAGGTAGCCTACCATGACGTCTTAAAGCAGGAGTAATTCCAGAGTGGGAAAGAGACAGAGCTATACAGGTCGTCTAGCGCCATCTTTTTCCCACACTGGAGTTACTCATGCTTTAAGACGTCATAGTAGGCCACCAGATCTATGAACGTGGACGAGGTGCAAGCAGTATGCAAGGATCTTATAAGGTGGCGTTGTGTAGTTTCTGCCAGCCCCATAGGATGAAGGCGCGAGTTTATGTATGTATATGGAGGAATTTAAAAATTCATATCGTATAGATAGTTTTTCCGGCTCTGTGTGATTGTGTACACAAAAAAACTCACAGTACAAACGAAGTTCATAGCACAAAAATTAAACAATTTTTTTAAATTAAATGAATTACCTCACGCCTGTAGTCCCCGAAGGGTTAGGCAGAGGTGTACCTAATAAGTACAACCCTAATAGGGGGCTAGCCCGTTGCCATCAACCGGGCACAAATCCATACTCCGTGACTGCTATTGAGAAATTCCTGATGGATAAATCGAATAGGACTTTGTCCGACCCGGGAATCGAACCCAGGACTGTGAGTTGAGTTGGTAATGTGTCAATGTAGTTGTCAGACGGTTGAGAACCATGATACTGTCCAGCCTGAGGTAATGGAAGACCCGTCCCAGGATTTGAATTTGTCTCAGGACTCTATACTCAACCGAGAAATAACTAGTATTACACAAGATTATTTGCACGTGGTACAGCCTGAGATTTATGATAGTCATGAATGTTCTTACTCAATAATGTTCTCAGACAGTATAGGAAGAGGTGTAGGTAAATTAGTAAGTAATAAACTGAGTTGTTCCAACCAAAATCACTGTATGCCAGGGTCAACATACAAACAGATAATGGCATCAGTAATTAGAAATGTTTATAATGCTAATACTGATTTAACAATATTTATAGGAAATAGTTTAAAAATTACAAAACAAGACATCACAGATAGTGTAACTGAGTTGTTAAAGTTGAATTGTCGTAAAATAATATTGTGTGCTTTCCCATACTTCGAAAAATTGTCAAACAGGAAAAACAATTATATTCACATGTTGAATAAGCATGTTCATTTCTTAGTAGGTCACTATAGTGACAGGCTTGTGTTTCTTGATATCAACAGCTTTGTTGGTAAACTTAAGTCGACACGGGGTAAAGTGTATCTACCTATTAGTTGTAGACACAAAATAGCTAGGCTATTAGTTTATAATATTCACTCAGACATAAGTAGTATGTCTATGTTTAGTTATATTATTCAAACTGCGACTATTAGTAATAATACTAATAATTATTTTTACAATTACGGGGAGGATCCATGTGTAACTTTAGAAGATTCTCGAGTGGGGTCCACTAGTACTAGGATCTCATTGTCTTGTAATGGCATGGGAGTCTTGGGGATCACTCCGGATGCTCATTTAAACTAGTTAGTAAGACAACGGAAGATACCAGAAACATTAATGTTACACCGAACAACAACAATGTACCTTCTTGCTCTCAAATAGCTAAATGTAAAAAAGGGGCTAAGCAGAATTCCATGCAGTTATTTCATCAAAATATTCAAGGTTTCTCTTCAAAGCAACTAGAAATTGAATTGTTTTTAGAAAAAACAAAGTTTGAAATTGTTTGTTTCACTGAACATTGGTTAAAAGAATATGAAATGCTTATTAATTTCGCAAATTACAGTGTGGGCAGTTGCTTTAACCGGAAAGCTAAGATTCGTGGGGGTTCATTAATCTTAGTTAAAAATTGTATTAAATTTAAGACTCGTAATGACATAGTTGATCTATCGGTTGAACATAGTATTGAGCTGTCTTGTGTTGAGCTGGATAAGCATGTAATAGTGTGCGTTTACAGACCCCCAAATTATCAAAACTACTCTATATTTGAGTCAGTAATGGAAGATGCTTTAGCAAAACTTGCAACTGGTAATAAATCATTAGTTATCTGTGGTGACTTTAATGTTAATATTTTAGACAAAAATTCGAATAGCAGTAGATTCTTACATCTTTTTAAATCATTTAATTTGTCAAACGTGTTTTCGGAACCAACTCGAATTACTACAAATACTGCTACATGTATTGATAATGTGTTTTGTTGCTGCGATTACTTAGATAAATCCATTGTAAATTACCTTCCTTCTGATCACAGCGGGCAAACCGTTGCTTTCGAGTCCTACACACCATTACAAAGAATCCAGATAAAATCTAGACTAATAACACCCAGTAATTTGAATAAATTTAAAAATAGCTTAATTAGTAATTTAGGCATTCCGAGCCATATTATTGTAAATGTTAATCAATTTTATGAGGAATTCTTTTCGGTAGTTTACACAGAGTTCAATAATACATTAAAAATGAAAACCAAATCTATTTGCCCAAAGTTTATGTTCAGTGACTGGGCAACTAAAGGTATTAGGAAAAGTAGGGAACGATTGTTTGAGCTGTATGGCCTTAAGCCTTACATCAACTCAGAAACTTTTAATAAATATGTTACAACTTACTCAAATTTTTTTAAAAACTCCTGTAAGTTAGCTAAAGCCTTATTCATTAGCAACAAGATTAAATCCGCCGATAATAAAATAAAGACGGTTTGGAAAATCATCAACAGTGAAACTAAAAGAAATAAAAAATATAATAATGATATCACTCTAGAGACTTCACGTGGTCTTCTTAGCTCTAAAAATGAAGTTGCTCAAGAATTTGTAGATTTCTTCACTAGTATCCCACTTAAAACTACTGAAACCTTAAATTCCTCACCCTTGTTTTCTATTGATTTATTAAGAGCGAACGTTTCGGCCTGTCCGGTTGAGTTTCAATTTAAACATATAAACCCCATAGCAGTCATTAAAGCTTTTAAAGAAATCAAAGTCAAATTAACCGAGGATCTATGGGGTATGTCAATTAAAGTTTGTCAAGCCATTATTGAGACTATAGCACCGTACTTGGCCTTAATATTTAATTTGTGTGTGGACCAAGGAGTCTTCCCGGACCTTATGAAATACAGTAAGGTAATACCACTTTTCAAGTCCGGGGACAGTAAAGACACCAATAACTATAGACCCGTATCCGTATTGCCGGTTTTCAGCAAGGTGTTTGAAAAGGTAATGCTTAATCAAATGCTCAACCACTTTAACACCAATAAAATCTTGCATGAGAAACAGTATGGTTTCACCAAAGGACGTTGTACGACTGACGCCGGTGTCACCTTATTAAAACATATATTTACTGCGTGGGAAGAGGCACAAGATGCCATAGGAATTTTCTGTGACCTCTCAAAAGCATTTGATTGCGTAAACCATGAAACCCTACTCTTAAAACTTGAACATTACGGGTTAAGGAAACTTGCGCTCAGTTTAGTGAAATCGTATTTAAACGATAGACATCAGCAAGTACAAATAAATGGTGTCAATTCAATGGGTTTAAAAGTAAGTATGGGTGTACCACAAGGTTCGATATTGGGTCCTTTCCTCTTTTTGGTATATATTAATGATCTACCCCATTTATTTAAAAACCAACCACAAATGGTGTTATTCGCTGACGATACTTCTTTAATATTTAAGATAAACAGACGTGCCACAAATCTCGACGACGTAAATAACGCCTTAATGCAGGTCCATAATTGGTTCACCGCTAATAATTTAGTATTAAATGGGAAAAAAACGAAGTGCATAAGATTTGCTCTACCGAATGTTAAAAGTAGTGATAGTGACATAGTATTGAATCAAGAGAAACTGCAATTCGTCGAAAATACTGTTTTCCTGGGGATCACGCTCGACTCAAGGCTACAATGGGGTCCGCATATAACATCTCTTGCAGGGCGGCTGAGTTCAGCAGCATATGCTGTTAGAAAAATCCGCCAATTTACTGATGCAGATACCGCGAGGCTAGTCTATTTTAGTTATTTTCATAGTATTATGTCATACGGTATTTTACTATGGGGACGGGCTGCAGACATTGAGTCTATATTTATTCTGCAGAAAAGAGTCATCAGAGCCATATATGATCTACGTAGGCGCGATTCTCTAAGGGAACTGTTTAAAGAAATTAACATCATGACAGTACCTTGTCAATACATCTATGAAAACATCATGTACGTTAGGAAAAATCTGCATTTGTTTAGTAAAAGAGGTGACAGACACCACTATAATACTAGAAACAGGGACCAACTAGTACAGCCAGGTTTCAGGCTAGCTAAAGTAGACTCATCTTTCATGGGGTACTGTTTAAAATATTATAATAAAATACCTCCCCACATTCAACAACTGAATGAGACAAAATTTAAATCTTGTATAAAACGCACACTATGTAGGCAAGCATATTATAAGTTAGGGGATTACATCGATGACAAAAATGCTTGGCTCAATGCTGGTCCTGCTCCACAACCATAGGGGCAAACTAATCAGAAGCTCATGTGAAATTATTGTGGAAGCTGCAGAAGATTGTAAAAATATCTTTGCATTGTATAGATTCAATCTCTTAGTATTATATAACTGCATAGCACATGTGTGAGTACTATGTACTGTAAAGCTACCATTTACATTTAGTTATCCTTCATTGACTCGAATGTGCCCTGGTGGCTGAGAGAATGTCAGGCTCACTCAAATGTCTCGCTGATAGTGGCGGGTGTGTTGGGTCGTTTAGTTCCCTTCAATATGGTTGAGCTGAATGGAGCTGATGCATGCGTCATGTTCGTGAACGGGCGCTGTCAGTTGGGACTGGTCATCTCTTAGCTGCCACGGTTTATTTTAACTACTTTGTTTTTAAATTGTTGATAGTTATAATCTTTTACTCTGGACGCTCTTAATGTGCACGTCTTTCTACATCGTTCTCACATATATGTATAATCTCAACATGAATGATGTAACCAAGATCTTGTAACAATATTTTGATTGAAAAGAGTGTCCATGGAGTTTCTTGCCCATTCTTCTCCATAGAGATCTACGCTTTGGAATGGGCAACTACAGTACTTTCACAAGTTATTATGCCTTGTGTCTGTGACTGTAGCTTCGCCTTTGTTTTTCTGACTTTCAAAAGTGCCTGCGAAGGTCTAATTGAAATAAACGCTTTGAGTTTTTTTTTTTTTTTTTGGACCTCATGCTCAGTAGTCGCGCTTACGACCACTAGACCAGAGAGGCATTTAATAACAAAACTTTCAATTTTTATTTATTTTTCTTTTTTATTATTTATTTATTAATTCCATGTATCCATGATCCTAAGCTAAAACGCAAATTCCGTGGTTAAAAATTTCGGTGTAATAAACTTAGTTACGGGTCTACCTCCAGGCCAATTTCCCGAACAGCCACTTACCCCTATTAGTACTGGGGTCAGATTTATTTTTTTCATTTCCAATTTACATAGAAATATGAAAGTAGCTGGACGGTTTATGCTAAATTATTTGGTAATATGGTCGACCCGATGGTTCAATTTGTGTAAGGGTGCGTCCATATTGTGAGTTGGCATAAATCATGCATGAGTATTGGGCTACGAACATTTGAGAAGCGGGATCTGTGAACCGAGCATTATAAAACATTCATATATATCAGCATCGTCTTCCTCAATGGTCTAGTGGTCGCGACTGTTGAGCATGAGGTCTTGGGTTCGATTCCCAGGTCGCGCAAAAGTGTTATTGATGTTTTCCATCAGGAATTTCTCAGTAGCAGCCACGGAGTCTGAATTTGTGCGCGGTTGATGGCAATAGGCTTGCCCTGTTACATGGGGTTTAAACGTAACTGGTGAAATGTGGGTGTACTGTTAAATACACCTCTGCCTAACCTGTCAGGGATTACAGGCGTGACGTTATTCCCCCTCAAGGTTCATTGGAAGATCAGCGTCAGACAGCCTCACCTGTCTGGCATTAATGCTGAAATGGACCTTTTTGGCGCAGCCGTGAGGCACACAGTACAGTCATACTATGTGTTTTCTCTTTTTTGTAACTTTTTTAAATATTATTGTGTGTGTGTGCCTGATGTACTGACGTCGAATAAACATTTTTCTTTCTTTCTTTCTTTCTTTATGTGTGAGCACAATGTTTTTTTTTGTGAAGGGTGTTACTTTTGAGTTTGACTTTTCTTGCAAGCCTATTTGGTCCCATTCCAGAAGACATTGAATCCAGAACTCCAATGAGACATTGGTAAACTGGAAGGAAGAAGCCTGGTATTGCTTACCACATAGTCAGTCATCATTCTGAACCGCCACCCCCCACATAGAATTTATCAGAGGTAATTAAAAAAAAAACCTGCCATTTCCCACAAAAGTGCAAAACGTACGGTCGAAATGTATGACACAGGTGTTTTTTCAACTTACAGATGTCGCTTTTTTTTTCGTATGGGAAATATTTAAAGGAAGAGGCATTTCGGAAGGAAGTGTCAGACTTGTACTGACTATAACCCATCCATGTTCCTTCTTTTGCCCTTTGTATTCCAGGGCCGCTGTATCTATATCCAACAGTCCCGCAAACCTCGCAGGCATCGGTCTTTCGGACCCATTCCCGTTTGCTGACATCTCTTTGAGGCGCGCGTGTGTTCGACGGGCCGTCAACACGGCGTGTCGTCATAAGACGGACGGACGGCGAGCTGGCCCATTACACACCGTCCACAGGCCCGCCTTCGAACGTTCGCTTTCGAATAACTTATAATGCTCGCTAAAGTAAGTTTGCGGTATGGACGCAGCTTTATAAGGTCTACTTTATTGTAAGCTAAATGTTAAGGTTAGGTCCTATATTATTTCCATGTTGGTCCGATAGCGCAGAGGTAATACGAAATACGATGTCTATAAATGAAACTAGTTATTGCTTGTTCCATTATTATTTTATTAGTGAAATCGAGTATAGTTGGTAGGATAGTGAAGTTTGACTTGTCATCTAAGGTTTTAGAAAAAAACTTATTATTTAAAATAAGTATTTATTTAAGATCTGGTTATTTACATTATTTACAAACTACAAATCTGTAATCTATAATAGTATTCGTCCACATCGCTGTCAACAGGAAAAGTGCCCAGAAGGCTGGCCGCATTGCCACGTTGTATGGCAATGCTGATTCTTTGGCCAAAAAATAGGCCCGCCCTCTATTCACGTGAAGAGTCGACCAACCGCTTGGCGATTTCCCGAAATATTAGGTGGGCACTCGGACCTCATGGCCCTAGTGTTTCAACCCCAAACGGCTCAAACACGTAACTAAAATAATAAATTTTATAAAGAGGTAAAATTTGTAAGTTTGTATGTCCCCTAAATACGAACTTACAATTTTTAATCTTAAGATGTACAAAACCGATTTTGAAAATTCTTTAACCAATGGAAAGCTACATTATCCCCGAGTGCCATAGGCTATATTTACAACGTGCCCGTGGGATAATTTCCGACGAAAACGTGAGCGAAGCTGCGGGCAACAGCTAGTTTAAAATAAAGAATAACCAACTGCCTCTTTGGTCTATTGGTCACAACTGCGACTGCTGAGCATGAGGACCTGCGATCGATTCCCGGGTCAGTCAAAGTGATATTGGTTTTTCCATCAGGAACTCCTCAGTAGCAGCCACGGAGTTCGGATTTGTGGCCGGTGGATGGCATTTGGCTCACCCTCTATTACGTGGGACTTAAACATAACTGAAGAAATATGGGTACACCTCTGCCTAAACTTTAGGATCTTACAGGCATGATGTTTCTTATATTTATTAAAAAGAGATTTTCTAACAATTAAATGTTTTACCTGATAGCAATGAAGCTTAAAAAGAGAAATAATTTTTCATTCCCATGGATATGAAAGCATTGTCTTTCTTTTGCATTTGATTAATCTATCTTTTTTAATGCTTTGGCAAAGATCAGACCTGACGGAGCAAATTTCCGTCAAGATAGACCGTGGTGAAGGTGGTGTGATGATGTGATTTTAGTTGCAAACATGGCCAGAGATGTCACAGGGTAGAGAGAATGGGGGCTATCGCTTGTAAATTCGCCGCTAGAGGCGCAAGTGTAGCGCGAGGTCACCGAAATGTCAGATGGCATAGAAAGTTCACGCATTGCGTGCTTTTTTATCACGTATTTTTCCTAATATTCACGATTTTAGTCTAGATTGAGTTATCCCTGATTAATTATGACTTAAAGACTGTAAGTAGCAACTTTGGATCTTATTTGTTAGTACTTGGAGGTAAAATGATTTTTAAATGTTTCATGCTTGCTAATTTTAGGGAGAATAATATTGTAAATAAATGTATCTGAAGTTTATACTATATTGTTATACGTAATAAAATAAACTTATTATGAAGTTATTGGTACTGTAATGTATTTAATAGAATTATTGACATGACCTTACGTGACAGTGGTGCCATCTGGTGAGCTCAAAAACGATAGCCCTCATTGGGAGGACAAAAGGAAGGCCTTTGCTCAGCAGAGCGACTCTAGAAAGGCAAAAAAAAACTTGATCTGTGTCTTTATTAACATCTTTATCTAGGTCTTACATTAACAGACAGCCTAGACTCAGACTGAAACGATGCGATCAAACCGCTGACGGCTGCCCATAAAATCTTAACCGAAGCATTTAATTTACTCCACCTACAAAACGAATTTCATCTTTATGTCTTTGAAATAAGCTTTCACATCGTACAGCAGCTAATAAAAAAGAACATAAAACTTTTTGTTAGCAGTAAATTAAAATAATCTTTCATCGTGAACACTTTATGAGCCTGAAGAATTTATTCAACATCAGGTATCAAGTAGAGTGGTCTATAAATTATCTATTGATACTGTATAATCCTTTTTTTATTGACTTTTATGTCGTCACGTTTTTTAGTTATCCTGGAATTCTGAAATTTATTCAGCGGGCATGTGGCAACCCTTTTCAAACCGTTTCGTAAATGATAATGATAAATGATGTTTATTTACATGGGTTTTTACAAACACTTTTACACGTCATTTTTTATAAACTAGATGGGGCTGGTGTTTCGTACCTGAAAAGAAACAGCCGAAACAAACTCAGAGGTCCAGACATAATCTAATCATAAGTCCAGACATAATCTCGTTCAACTCACATGAGGACTATGCAGATTAGTGTCGGAGATGGTCTCTTGAAGAGACCATCATCAGAGACATCTCGTGTGGTTCTTCCACACAGATTTGAGTGGACCTGTCCAGTCAGTGCAAACATTTGTCAGTTATCATGTAGCTCGACTTATAACTCAAGGGGCTCAACGACACGACGAACAATACCAAAGAAAGGACATTTGGGTAGGTCGCTTATAGTACTCAAACTGTCAGACAATCGTGGGAACAAAAAAACAAAAAAGCCAAAAAATTAACCCACATGGTCCTCACATTCACAATAATCAAATAAAATTAATACATAATACTTTGCGTATTTCTACAATGACTTTCAATAGGATTATCTTTCGAAAGCTTATGTCAATCCAATGCATTTTTGCCCTTCTATCATCGGACGAACAGAGATACGGCGAAGGGTCACGAAGCGAAGGATCATGAAGTTCCGCGAACCCGAACAAAGCGCTATGCTTCCACATTTATTGTATTAACCGCCAGACTGTAGAATTCACCGCCAGTTTCTCTGTTCCTCGATCATTATACTGGATCTGTTCAAAGTTCGAGTGAACTACTTCTAGGCAAGCGTTCTCCACCCTAGGCCGCGTCATCGCTTCACGCCAGGTGAGTTACGGCCAAACGCAAGTTTTGCTTTGTTTTTTGTTTTTTTTTTTTTTTTTTTAAAGTTACCGCTGCTCGAATCATAAGCTTCTAGGCTTTTTGGTTACTTGTAGACATTTCAAACTCACGTTATGGAATTAATTTGTTGAATACGTCGCTTATTATTTGGCAGGTGTGAGTCTACACTAATTCAGAAGTGATAGGTAGAGAAATGTTGAGAGGAGCTCGTGGCAAAATAATATCAGCCGCTCGGGTCGATCTTTAGGTCAAACCGTGCTTGCCTAGGTTGGTCTGTGGATGGGTGATCGCTCATTACATACCGAGTTTCCTCCGTGCCTCGCAAAGCACGTTAAGCCCCGGCTGTCATCTGTAGGTCTTTGACAGTCGTTACAGATAGTCAGTAGCCCAAAAAGTCTGGCAACAAGTCTTTGCCAATGTATCAAAAAAGAGTAACCACGGAGTTCCATAGGAAACGACCAACCCGAACGGTGCACCTTTTTGTCGACGTTTTTTAAGTGGCCATCTAGGCCTATGTGAAATAAAAATATTCTGATTTTGTCGTATTACCCAGTACTAACTGGGTTGTGGAGGTCAGATAGGCAGTCGATCCATGTACAAGACTGGTATTCAGCTGCATCCAGTTAGACTGGAAGCTGACCCCAACTTATTTGGGAAAAGGCTAGGCAGATGTTGAGGTAGAGAAATGTTGAGTATTTATTCTAAACCCATATTACTTTGGAAAATAACAATGTCACTTCAGTAACCACAAGATGTAATAGGCTATAGAAACACTGCGGTTTCATATTACTTGCTGATGATAGAGTGGCCACAAACCGGTCTTTGTACGTTAATAGAACTTTCAAAACCAATATACTAACTCTTAAGGCGCATTTAGACTACGAAACTATTGTGTACACAGATGTATTGTAGCAAATTATTAATACATTGAATTTTGTGCAAAATATTTAGTTTTAATTCTGGAAAAAGATCCAGGCCAGGATGCAGGACTTCCCACAAAAATATGCACATGTAGGAAAACTAATTTAATTAGCATGTCATGTACCGAATCCTCCAATCCTATATTGTTTACGAGTCGATGACCGAATAATCTATAAAAAGCCGGCCAAGTCAGAATCGGACTCGCGCACGAAGGGTTACGTACCAATGTCTAAAAAAAAAACGGATTTGTTATTTGTTTCTTTCCGGAGTGGTTCTGCCGGCGGCCTCGACGGCCTGACACCACAGCATTTGAAAGATTTGTTGAGTTCAGGCGCCGGGGAAGCTGGTGAGTCACTCTTGAAGGAGCTTGCGGTTCTGATCAACTTAATGCTCTCCGGCGGTGTGAACGATGCCGTCGTCGATGTCCTGTACGGGGCTAACCTGTGTGCTCTGCGTAAGAAGGACGGCGGCATTCGTCCCATTGCCGTCGGTTGCACCTACAGGCGTATGGCAGCCAAAATATGTTGCAAGTTGTATAGCGAATCGCTTGCAACTATGTTCCAGCCCCTTCAACTTGGTTTTGGTTCCAGAGGGGGCTGTGAGGCTGCCGTACATGCCTTATCCTCTTTTTTAAACTCAAAGAAAGGTGAGGTCATCCTCAAGGTTGACGTGAAAAACGCTTTTAACTCCGTGAACAGGGACACTTTGTTGGCTGAAGTCAAAAAAGTATTACCCGAAATTTATGGTTTTATGTGGCAATGTTATAGGCACCCTTCAAAATTACTTTTCAAGGACAACGTTTTGGAATCAGCAGTTGGTTGCCAACAAGGTGACCCTCTCGGGCCTGTCATTTTCAGTTTGGCTATTCATCCCATAATTCAACAACTAAATTCAAAATTTAACGTGTGGTATTTAGATGATGGAACATTAGGAGGTGATGTTGACACCGTTTTGGATGACCTACAACTCCTTAAACAACAATTTAAATCTATTGGCTTGGATCTTAACCCCTCAAAGTGCGAAATTTACCTCTCTGACATTACTGACAGACAATCGATTATAGATAAATTTAATGCAATAGCCCCACAAATCAAAATTTTAGAAAAAAGTTCCCTTCACCTCCTAGGTTCCCCTATTTTAGAAGAAAGTTTTTCATCTTTCATCGATGACAAAATCAAACATTTTAATGATATTTCCGATAGACTCTCCAAAATAACATTACATTCGGCATTCACCCTTATTAGATATTGCTGTTTTGGTCCAAATTTTATGTATTATCTGCGTTGTTCTCCTCTTTGGAAGAAACCACAACTTTTGGACAAAATTGACCAAATTATTCGCAACACTTTAACGTCCATTCTTAATGTGGCCCTGGACGACCGAGCGTGGCTACAAGCCACCCTACCAATTCGTTTTGGTGGCCTCGGCGTCCGCAAAATTTCTAGTGTAAGCTTACCGGCGTTCCTGTCTTCTGTCCGCAGCACTGAAAAGCTAACCAGGAAAATTTTAACTCTCTCCCTGGTTGACTCTGAAGTGCCGTGCTTGTCCGACGCAGAGGACGCCTGGAAAGTGGCTTGCCCGGATACGGATCGGCCCGAGAACCCGTTTTCCCAGAGACAGTGGGATGAGCCGCTCTGCAGGTTGGTACGGAATAAACTTCTTAATACGTCTACCAATACTGCTGAGCGTGCCCGCCTGCTGGCTGTGGGTGAGTGGGAGTCGGGCCTCTGGCTTCAGGCACTACCGTCACCTAATATAGGCACTATGTTAGGTGACACAACCTTCCGGCTCGCTACTTGTTTGCGATTGGGCGCTCCTTGCGGGGCTCCACATCGCTGTCAATGTGGTGAAGCAGTCGACTGCCTCGGACACCATGGGCTTTCTTGTAGTAAGAGTGCAGGTCGGCTTGCGCGGCACGCTAGCATTAATGATCTCATCCGTCGTGCTCTTGCCACCAGTGCCAGCTGTCTTAGAACCAACTGGCTTGGCACGCGTCGATGGGAAGAGACCAGATGGTATGACCATAATGCCTTGGAAGTTGGGTAGGCCTTTGGTGTGGGATGCAACTTGCGTCGACACCCTTGCGCCATCCCATCTTCCTAGCACAGTGAGCTGCGCTGGGGCGGCTGCTGCAGGTGCTGAAAACCTCAAACGGCGCAAATACAATAATTTAATTGGTAGTTACGTGTTTGAGCCGTTTGGGGTTGAAACACTAGGCCCATGGGGTCCGAGTGCCCACCTAGTATTTCGGGAAATCGCCAAGCGGTTGGTCGACTCTTCACGTGACCAGAGGGCGGGCCTATTTTTTGGCCAAAGAATCAGCATTGCCATACAACGTGGCAATGCTGCCAGCCTTCTGGGCACTTTTCCTGTTGACAGCGATGTGGACGAATTTTTTGACGCCCTGTAACCCTTTTGATACTTGTACATATTTTTTATTACTATTATAGATTTGTAGTTTGTAAATAATGTAAATAACTTGATTGAAATAAAACTTTTATACACAATACAGACATGACAGCATTTGTTATAATTATGGTAGCCGGGCCCCTTAAAAAATATTTTATTCTGTTTTTAGTATTTGCTAAACATTTGAGAAAATTTCAACTGTCTATGTCGGTGGCCAGGAGCCACCACGTGGCCACCGAGGCCCAGGGCGTCTCCCGCGGTGGTTAGGACGTGAGGTCTCTTCCTCTCACATCCCACTACCTCCTTCGCTAGCATGACTGCTTCGCAGAAGGAGGCAACAGCGTCCCTCTCGCTCCGGACCATGGATTGAACCAAGGCCGGACGCGAGAGGTCGCAAATGCAAAGAAATAGTCGTGAACTTCTGTGAGAAACGTGCCCTGCCCTTAGATCAGAACCGTTGTTGGGGACTTACCACATCATACATTATTCTATAACCTTAGAAGCTGTGACTGCTTCCAAATCCAATAACTAGAGGGTTTGGGTGTTAAAGCCTGCGTATAATTAATATATAGACCTTTGTGGTTTATTATATATTCCATTATAATATCCAGCCGGTAATTCACAATGAAATGGAAACTGAACTGAAATTGATGGTCTCGACGGTTGTCCATAGATTTTTGACGTTCATTACGGGTGGGTCAAAAACCTGTTAACAAATTTTGCCAAGGGGTATCGTCTTGCCCAATTAGATACTGGGTCATCGGTCTATGTAACTAGCCGACCTGCAGATAGTTGGGAAAACGGTACGGTACGGTAGGTAGGGATTTTCTCGGAGTTCCACTGAAAACCAGTTCTGTGCTGCAGGGCCCCATAGCACATCATCATGCCGTTCATCATCATACCCGGCTTGCTATACCTTCATAATATACTGAATGGTAACCTTGTCGCAGTCACGACGTGCAAGCTGTCACCTTCCGTCCTATTTATAAATATTTGTTGTCTGTATGTTTTTTTTTTTTTTCATTTTGTTTTGCACGTCATGTCTCTGATTTTTTTTTTCTGAATGTTAATTAGAAAAACTATTGACAACAGTGCGTTTAACTTTTTTTTGCAGTTGCTCAACACTGCAGCATACAGATTAACAAAAGTATCTTTGAAGCTGCCCCACAACACACTTTTCTATTCCTAGAGATATCTGCAGTGTCGAAATTAGCTCAAAATAAAATGCAGCAGTAACCTACCTTTGACATTTTAACGGATAAAGGTTGGTATAAGGTTGGCATACAAAGTAGCCTCCCACCAGATAAAATGTAAGTAGTATCTGCTTCAAAGAACACGTGATACACCCACGTTAGCATTGCACAACTTATAGAAAATGTTCAAGAAGTCCAATATTAGCTGTACTTGTAATTTTATTAGCTGAGTTCTCAAAAGGAATAAAATTGGTCTTAGTAGGTATACCGGGGCTTTTGCCAACTATGTTGTGGTCGGCTTCCAGTCTAACCGGGTGCAGCTGAATACCAGTATTTTACTTGGAGCGACTGCCTATCTGACCTCCACAACCTAGTTAGTACTGGCTAATACGATACCCCTTGTAAAGACTGGTTGTCAGACTTTCGGGCCACTTACCTGTAACGACTGTCAAAGATCCACAAACGACAGCCGGGACCAACGGCTTAGCGTGCTTTCCGAGGCACGGAGGGAACTCGGTATGTAATGGGTGGTCACCCATCCACAGACCAACCTAGGCAAACGCGGCTTAACCTGAAGACTGATCCGAGCGGCTGTTATTATTTACCCACGAACTCCTCAAAATAGAATAGGGCGATATTCGAATTAATTCAATTTCTAAAAATATTCAACCATAATGAAAATATTTAAGCCCAAAAGATTCTCCTACCAAAATATCGTAAAAAATCTATTGTAGGCGTAAACCCGTAGCTCAGAAATAAATGCGATAGTAAATAAATCTCCATAGTCTACCAAAATAAAGTCTGCAATTCGAACGGAATAACAGAAATAAAATAAATTTAAAAGGAATTCCTTAAGCCCCTTGGAGACGACGCAGAGCAATTATAAAAGATTTTAGAGCCACTTACAGAATAGGTACAGAAATCTTAAGGTATCTGTTTCTTTTTCAGCGATATCAGGTTTCTTTTTTACATTTTTATAA
This sequence comes from Eugnorisma glareosa, assembly GCA_947578425.1. NCBI lineage: Eukaryota > Metazoa > Arthropoda > Insecta > Lepidoptera > Noctuidae > Eugnorisma > Eugnorisma glareosa. Next base: position 17,244,802 of record OX387979.1, read on the forward strand.
GGTCACGTTTGGAATAGGAAGTATTCGTGACAAAATGCCGTCGTTTTTTGAATCATTAATTTTACCTTAGAATTTAAAATTTCATTTTGACTGCCTCGTTGGTCTAGTGGCCGTAAGCGCAACTACTAAGCATGATGTCCTGGGTCCGGTTCCGAGGTCGGGCAAAGTGCTATTGGGTTTTTCCATCAGGAATTCCTCAGTAGCAGCCACGGAGTCTGGATTTGTGCCATGTTGATGATAATAAGCTGCAAATTTTTATCAAAATCGTTTCAGTAATTTAGGAGTCCATCTATTTCGTATAGAGGAACAGACATTGATTTTTATAGATTTAGATAGATAATATCGTCGGTCGGAAACAGTAATGGAACATTTCAAAATGGCATGTTCTGAGTAATTAAGGTTTAAAGTTTTTGAAAATATTCAAATGCTAAGTTATTTTATCTAGAGACCATTTTGTATTTTTTTTGTTGAATAATATGCAGGTTATAGCCAAGTTTATTGTGTATTACTAATATTCAGGATATCATTTGTAATGAATGAGTTATCAGTATTTTATGTGAAATGTTCCAATAATGAATTAAAAATTTCCTGAAAATGGAAAAAATATTCCTAATTGGAATATTTCTAAATAAGCCAGAAATGAAATCAAACAACCAATCAATTTAGAAACCTTAATGGTTTATTTATATTTAAAAAAATAAAAGAAATCAGTTAAATCTTAAAATAATTAGGTGCGTCAAATTAATCATTTTCGTTATGCTCATCGGATTCAATATGATTGTCTCCAGCTTCCAAACTTGAGTTATACTCTCGGTATACTCTTGGAATGACATTTGAGTGGCAAAGCAAGGTAAGCAAGTCTTTTTTCTTTATTATAGGCTTGATATCTTAGGTCGCTGGTGGTAGGTACTTATATCGTAAATTTAGTTCAACATTTACACCACCTCTGCCTCTCATTTTGTTGCGCACATTTAAGCATTTCATCGTTACATTTGGATCATAGGTGTCGTTATAAAAAATTAAGTATGGAGAAGACGCTTTCATGAAGATTTTTTTGATGTCATTCCACACAACACGATCACCGTCATTATTAACCGTGAAGTTTTTACCAAACTGCGTTACGAGGTCCGTTAGATCGAGAATATCACTGAAGTCTAATTCGTGTACTGCGTATGGAGTTCCAGTCTTCTTGGCGCATTGTATTACCGATTTCCATTGTGTTGGTACAAAAATAGATCCATTTTTCAGTATTCGTGTCTTCTCCCGTTCAATTGTGCTATGCACGCTGTCACCTTCGTTCTGGGTGTGTCCAACAACTAAGTATTTGTGTGTTATTGACACAACACCCAAAACTTTGATAGCATAGTGGAAAAGCCTTAGTAAATATTTATTTTTATTCTGTGCAGAACTATTGTCAGTGTAGAAAAAAACAATATTTCCAACACAGTGGTCTTTCAAAAATTTGTAAATGCACGTCCCAACTTCATCGCAACCTTTTCCCCCTAACGATTCATTCCACAGCTTTTGATACAACGTCAAATACGGTGCAGTTGTACACATTAAGTCTTCTTTTATAAAAAAAGAGAGAATCGTTCCCGCATGGTGTCTGCAGAACTGTCTGCATGTCAAAACAACAAATTATCTTATTAGCATCATTCCTGCATATTTCTATGTCAGCTTTCTTTTCCGATCTGCACAAATCTCTTTCTTTTAAATGTTTCTCATAATTGTGCATCAGTTGTAACTTATCATCGCCAACAGCATTTTGATACAACAAAAGAATTGAACACTGATCCTTCTTGGGCTTGTGAAATGCAATGTTAAACTCGTTTCGAAAAATGTGTTCATAGGTTCCTTGCTTGATAATAGATTTACTATTCTGATGGCACCATTCCTTGTACTGTCGGTACATCATAGTCAAGTTTAAGTCACCATCCAGCTAATCTTTTGTAGAACTTGCCCGACAGTAATGCGACTCTTTTCTCGGATAAGAATTTATATGTTATTGCACCATCTTTGTCAGCCTGTGCTAAACATCTACCGATATTACCATGACGTCCTCTAAGATCTTCAGATATAACGCCCGTTGCTTCTGCTTTCTTTTTATTCACTGTAGATAAAAAAGAATGTCCTATATCCAACGTTGACGTGAAGAATCGTTTGCATACTCAAATTTTCTCGGAATTAATTGTAAAATTGTATGACACATTCAGGGATCACTTACTATCTTCTTTGTGTAGTGAATACTTTGGCTTAACAACTCCCAAACAATTAGCAACAAAGTAGCGCATTCTTTCGAGATCTGTCTATCTGTTCATACACGAAATCTCTTAAGAGGTCATGATTATGAAAAACTTTTACTATGGGACCAAACCATGATAGCAAACAACTTTCCCAAAGAAACATTTTTATACTCGTTCACTTTTATCACAATAACACAGCCGTTTTAAATTCGCGCGCGCGCATGTTACCTATCAGCTGTTGGCTGTTAGTATGTCCGCATAATTACAAAACATTTAGGAACGTGCGTTCCCTAACATTAAAAGTAGGCACGATCTAACAGCTGTTAGTCTGATATGGCGGTTGTGTTATTGGGATAAAAGTTTAAGAGTATAAAAATAAGTTTCTTTGGGAAAGTTGTTTGTTATCATGAGTACCATCACGTGCTTAAGTATCGGTCACTAATTACCAGTCACCGTATATAACTGTAAAGTCTTTAATTACACATAATATTACTATGAATGTGTGGTACAAATTGATAATACTAACTTCTCCAAGACGAGAACTCAGAACACTTTATCCCACAACCCAATTTGTTAAACTGCTGTAACATGTTCAAGACGTTCTCTGTACAAACCTTTAACTAGGAATTTGCATTTAATCACGAAATGGTACCATCTCAGTTGTAAACGAATCTATTACGTTTAAGTCGAAGCTGGCGTGTATTTGCAGAACATTTGCTTTAGGATATTGATCGTAGTGTGTTCCGTATAAATTGTCTATTTCGTTTCGGATGGTTAGGAGGTGACATTATTTTGTTTCGTTTCTTACGGATCTTGCGTCTTATTACTACTTACTTTGTCTTTAGTCATGACATAAATTAAATTAGCTTTTCGTGTCTGTCTGTTTTATCTGGATCACGTTGTTCAACATCGCGGCATCGTTTAGAAAATTGATTTCGTATTGTTTATTTGTATAAGTAACTCATTAAGGAGCGAAATGAAGACCAACGAAACGATAGTTGGAATGTATGAGGATTGATATAAATAAAAACGGTAATTAAAAAAATTAAAAAACCCGACTGCGTAAAAAAATTAAATAAAAAGCATAGAACATAGCGACTTAACAGTCGGGACCCATTATTGGGACATTTAAGCCGGTCTATATATGTTAATGGGTCCCGACTGTTAAGTCGCTATGTTCTATGCTTTTTATTTTATTTTTTTACGCAGTCGGGATTTTTAATTTTTTAAATTACCTTTTTTTTTTGTTTTATTCTTGAATAATTTTTATTTTGATATACCCAGTGTCACTCTCATAGTAAATACGATCTAACGACACCTCTCAAGCTAAAATCCGTCGAGCCGTTCAGGCCACAGAGCGTGCCAAACAATTATACATACATACATACAAACATACATACTCGTACATACATACATACTCTCGAAAATCATAACCCTCCTTCTGGCGCAGTCGGGTAAAAAAGGAGTAAATGATAGCGTGACGGTTGACAGAGGAGAATGGATACAAAAAAACGTGTCGCGCTGACCTCAAGTAACATGGGTCAAGGGCAGGAATATGGTGATGATGATGATTTGTATAATTCACTAGCGACCCGCCCCAGCTTCGCACGGGTGCAATATTATACATGTCGGTGGGTCAGGATTTATTCCGCTAGGCTTCTACATCATGTGGCAGACGATGGGTTTCGTGCTATGAAAAGACACTGAGCGATACACTGTTTCTAGCAAAACTAACGAATTACTTGAGATTACAACTTAGCAAAATAGCAAGGGGCACAATGAATCGGGTACAGTTCCAAGAGGTCTTAACTCGGCCGCGATCAGACACTGACTGACTGTCGTCCTGGCTCAGAGTTTTTGACCATCAGGGCTCTGTGACAAGTGGCGCTGTGGTGTGGGTAGATTTGTAAGTAGATCGCGTGATGTCACCGCCACGTACTTGTGATTCATTTTAAGCTCGTACCAAAGACCGTCTCCAATATACATAATATAAACCTTCCACTTGAATCACTCTATCAATTAAAAAAAGTATGCCATCTTTTTATCATTTTTTTGAGATACTTCTCTTTGCTTTTTCTCTTGTCTTTGCTTGGTCATGGGTTCGTTTTGTATGGGCCGTGAGCCTTGTTCTTGCTTATATCTTGAAAAGTCTTGCTAGCTGGCGGGGGCTAAGAACCAAGCATGTGAGATAGGTAGGCCTACCATAATTTACTCGTGTAATAACAATGACAAATTTTCTTTTCATAATAAAATAATAGTTCCCAAGACCTCTACAGATGGCGCTAAAACAATTGTACAAGTATATTCAAACAACAATAATAGGTTTTCAACACACTTGTTCGTAAAGTTAACCTTATTACATCGTTTTTAGGGCCATAAACCGTACTATAACACACACGTGCATAATAATATTACACACTAGTGCATTATAGAATCATTCCTACAAAGTTAAATTAGTACCTAACTGCAAATTATATGCGAGTAAACAGAGCATTTTCAATTTAACCGGGTAATAAAGTTTTTTTTGTCCAAACAACAAAGAGGTTTAGGGAATAAATAAATGTGTAACTAATTATGACGAAAAAACATTTATTATTATCAAATTATTTATAACTAGCAGACCCGCGCAACTTCGTCTGCGTGCGTGCGTACATCAAAGAAAGAGAGGGTTAGATAGAGTGTGCGTCAACCTTAAAAGTTAGACATATGCCAGTGTGGACATTTTTTTAGAGCTTTTTAAGAGGGACGAATCCGACATACATGATAATTGCGTATTTTTAACCGTTCACGCACAACGGAAAACGTCAAAAGGAATAAATCCCTGTTTTTGAAACATTTTTAATTGATGTTCCGCTCCTCGATAAATGGGCTATCCAACACTAAACTAATTTATACTAGTACTTCCTGAAATTAGCGCGTTCAATCAACGAAACAAACAAACCTTTCAGCTTTATAATATTAGTACAGATTCAAAAAGTTAACAATTTAATTTCTCGGAAATATTTGCATTAATCGCAAACATATGTTTTTCCAAATAAGGGCTACCTTTTTTTTACCGATGGGCAATAAACAAATGACCCCTCCCACTCTGGGCGGAGCGGAAGGGAGTGTCAGACTTGTACTGACTAAAACCCATCCATGTTCCTTCTTTTGCCCTTTGTGTTCCGGGGCCACGGTATCTCTTTCGAACAGTCCCGGCCTTGGTTCAATCCATGGTCCGGAGCGAGACGAAATGGGACGCCGTCACCTCCTTCTGCGAAGCAGTCATGCTAGCGAAGGAGGTGGCGGAACGTGAGAGGGAGAGAACCTCACGTCACAGCCGCCGCGGGAGACGCACCGGGCGTCGGGGGCCACGTGGTGGCCCCCGGCCACCGTAGGCGCGGGCCTGTGGACGGTGAGCTATGGGCTAGCTCGCCGTCCATCCGTCTTATGACGACAGGCCGTGTCGACGGCGTGTTCCACGCGCGCCTCAAGGAGAGTCAGCAAACAGGGAGGGGTCCGTAAGGACCGACGCCTGCCAGGGTTGCGGGACTGTTCGAAAGAGATACCGCGGCCCTGGAACACAAAGGGCAAAGGAAGGAACATGGATGGGTTTTAGTCAGTAAAAGTCGGACACTCCCTCCTGCTCAGCCCAGAGCGGGAGAGGTTATTTGATGATTTCCCATCGGTAAAAAAAAAAAAAAAAAATGCCCCGGAAGGCATCGGCCCTTCCTGTTGCTGACATCTCTTTGAGGCGCGCGTGGAACATGAATGCGCCGTCGACATGGCCTGTCGTTATTAGACGGACGGATGGCGAGCTAGCCCATTACTCAAAGTCCACAGGCCCGCGACCCTCGACAACTCAAACTCAAACTCAAAGCGTTTATTTCAATTAGACCTTCGCAGGCACTTTTGAAAGTCAGAAAAACAAAGACGAAGCTACAGTCACAGACGCAAGGCATAATAACTTGTGAAAGTACTGTAGTTGCCCATTCCAAAGCGTAGATCTCTATGGAGAAGAATGGGCAAGAAACTCCATGGACACTCTTTTCAATCAAAATATTGTTACAAGATCTTGGTTACATCATTCATGTTGAGATTACACATATATGTGAGAACGATGTAGAAAGACGTGCACATTAAGAGCGTCCAGAGTAAAAGATTATAACTATCAACAATTTAAAAACAAAGTAATTAAAATAAACCGTGGCAGCTAAGAGATGACCAGTCCCAACTGACAGCGCCCGTTCACGAACATGACGCATGCATCAGCTCCAACCTTAACCGACCATACTCCAGGCAGGTCTAAAGTTCTCATCAAGGTGCATGAAATGAGCCCAAACACGATATAGATGCTGTAAACTCTTGAGAACCTCTTGCAACTACCATTCGCCTCCATCGTCTGACATTCGATGAAAGTCATACTGAGTTAGGTTTAAAGTTTTCATCAAAGTGCATGAAAGCCCAATAACATTATACCTGCTGCAAACTGTTTAGGACCGCTTGCAACTGCCATTTGTCCCTATCGTTTGACCGTCGATGACAGTCATACTCCAGCAAGGCCTAAAGTTCTCATCAAGGTGCATGAAATGAGCCCAAACACGTTATTTTTGCTGCAAACTCTTGAAGACCCCTTGCAAATGCCTTCCGTCTCTATCGTCAGACCTTCCATGACAGTCATACTTCAGCAAGGCCTAAAGTTCTCATGAAGGTGCATGAAATGAGCCCAAACACGTTATTATTGCTGCAAACTCTTGAGGACCTCTTTCAACTGCCTTCCGTCTCCATCGTTAGACCTTTGATGACGTCATACTCCAGCTAAATCTAAAGTTCTCATCAAGGTGCAGGAAATGAGCCCAAACACGATTTCTAAATTAAAAAAAAAGGATCATGCATATCGGACTTCTCTGTAAAAAGTTATGCGTGGTCAGGTTTTACATAAAATAAAAAAATATAGACACGTCGAATTGAGAACCTCCACTTTTTGTTTCGTCGGTTAAAAAACCAAGCTTCCGACATTTTACACGGGCGAGGGTCATTCTTTCACGAAAAACACCGCGATTCAGAAAATGGAGTGAAATGAACAGCGCCACCTATCGAGCACCAAGTTAGACCGATAGAATATACTGCATGGAAAGCGATTGAACACACACTCTAAAGGGTTATAGCGTCATGTAGACTAATCTAGAGTACTTTTTGCCATCAGAACTTTTTCGTAAAGCCGGTCAGCCGATTTAAAAGTTATCTTGTGAGCACATTTTTATTAATTAGTACCATTTTGGTGAAATAGATGTTTTTGCATGTATCTTACACAATGATCCTAAGTTCTTCTTGAACACTTTAAATTCATAAATCTTTTGATAGAGAGCACTGATTACAATGGAACCAAAACTAAAACCTTCTCTAAGTTACGCACAATATTTGTGCATTGAATCTAATCACATTGGTTTTCCCGACAACATGAACGCCCCGCCTCGCAGCGCGCGCGTGTCATTATTTTGATGCGGAGTTATTTCAAAACTGTGATATCTCCTAAGATATTCATCTAAATTGAATGGTGTAAAGGGCAATTTTGGTCACAATTTAACGTTAAAGATGACTAACATATTTATTTCGATAAGGATTAATACTATGTCGGTAAAAATACCTTTGCAAATAAAGCATTATTTTTGATTAGATTGGTCGGAAATCTAAAATTTTGTCACCAGCCGACGTTTTTTGAATGACGCTCCGGATAGTCAGTATCTCGGTACAACAACGGTATTTTTAAAATTTTTAATCGAAATGTATATACAATATGTAAGTGCGTAACCTTAGCATAACTCAAGAACTAATTAATTGATTTCTCTGCAAGTTGCCTTAATATTCGGTGTTACTGGTACATGTAGACGACAACAGCTATATAATATTACAACAAAAGACGTAGAAACCCACGGAGATATGCTTCTTGTCAAAATTATCCAGACTAAAACCAAGATTCCACGATCTTTTACAATCCAAGGAACGTTTCGTGAAATAGTGAAAAAATACTAAGATCTCCGTTCGGCAAAAACAAAGAATGACTGCTTTTTAATTAAACAATTAATGCAAAACATGTTTGTTTTTTCCTCGCAAGTGTGTTGAAAAATTGCGTATGAAACTCGTGAGCAACTTGCTCACTAGACACTCGGCTGATTTATGCCCTCGCCTACGGCTCGGTCTGCAACCACAGCCTCGTGTATAATGAGCAACTTAGCTCTTGTATCATAATATACTATTTCCTAAGGCTTTTTCTGGATTATTACTACATTTAAGCGCTTAATCAAGTGGAAACATTTCGGGTCTTTTGGGGCTATATTTGGCATTTCACTAGAGTTTGAAAAGTGAATGACTTTAGGGATTTTTTTGAAATTTTTACTATATTTAGTGGTTTTAAATGTGAAAGATCTACCACCACAAGGACGTGAGGTGCTTGCACCTCGCGCAACACGAAAATACTAGTCAAATATAAACAGGTAAAACTATAAACGGAGCTCGTCAGAAAAAAAAGCAAACGGGACTCATTTTATAAAATAATGGCCCCAATCCTAAATACAAGTGTAATAAATGAACAACGACTTGCTCACTTATTATCCATCCATTGCTGTGTTTGTCCCTATATAAATATTTAAGCATACATTGAAGCAGCAATGGTGGTAGTCCTTAATATTTACTGTTGCCTATTTTTATTTGAAATATCATCCAACGTGTCTTTTCATTCGGAATTAAGCATTTTGCTGTTTATTAGGGACGTTATTCTCTCCGTATAATAATTACGTTCCACGATTGTCGTTGTGGAATGGATATCGTAATACCAATGTTTTTGTGGCCTCGCATGAAACCTTTCATAAATTCATTGTGTTAATTTCGCAGAACCTTCTCTTAATCGACTTTTGCTAAAGTATTTTTTTTCTGTTTCATTTTGTGCGCACCATTCGTAATGAATTCAGTTAGATGGTTTTTTATGCTCCAGTTTCATTTATTGTTTTGAAAATAGTATTTTCTTATAAATCTACTAAAAGATGATTTCTACCAAACGGCTCGCATCGTATCGGATTGGAAAGGATACGAATGGATGCGGCGACAGTTGATCACGACCGGCAGGATGTCAACGCATCGGCTCCGTACCTTCGCTTGCGAACGTATCTGTTTCTGCGCCTAGTCAAATAGTTTCATAGGATACGATGACAGGCGAACGGAGACGACCGCGTGTCGCAGCATAGTTTCAGCTAAGATCGCGTGTCACGGAAGACGCTCGCGGCCAAGCTGCTGTGCGCGGCTTGTTAGTATAAATAATAAATAAAATGATTTTATTTCAGACAACTAAGTGATCCATAAATTGTTAGTAACAGGTTTGCTAAAGACGAATTAATGAGAGGACCACCCATAGTAGGTACTCATAAATAGCCATATTAACTAGGACAACTAAATACTAGAGTACGAGTCTTCTCACATAAATATAGACTTTAAATACTGTGAACACCATTTAATATCGTTTAAAGATTGTAAACTCCGTTCCGTTCCGATCCGATGCGATGCGAGCGGTTTGATGGAAATCATCCTTTATTCAGGTGTGGAAGTTTTTCAGCTGTTATGATATAGGTAACGATGACGATAAGTGGAAGAGCTAAAAATTCATTATATAATACCTACGAGTAGGTGCAGTGCTACTATTTTCATCAACAGCCTAGTCTTTTCCCAACTATGCTTGGGTCGGCTTCCATTCTTACCAAATGCACTTTACTATCAGTATTTTACATGGAGCGACTGCCTATCTGACCTCCACAACCCAGTTAGTACTGGGTAATACGATACCCCTTGGTAAGACTGGCTGTCAGACTTTCAGGCCACTTAGTACCTGTAACGGCTGTCAAAGATCAATAAATCCAGCCGAGACTAACGGCTTAACGTGCTTTCCGAGGCACGGTGGAAACTCGGTATGTAATGGGCGGTCACCCATCTACAGACCGACCTAGGCAAGGGCGGCTTAACCTAAAGATTGACCTGAGCAGCTGTTATTATTTCGCCACGAGATCATCTAAGGTGGAACGTAGATGCCAATAGTAAAACTGCAGTCTAAAGTCTAAGTACTCGCAAAGAATGATAACTATCTCGAGAAAGAAGACGAAGGAGCGAAACGAAGATGAAGTAGAATATTTTGCTCGATTTAAAATTGAATCAAACTTTAAAAAACTAACCCTCAAACAATATGACATAACATCAGGCCTGTAATTCATGAAGGGTTATGCAGAGGTTTCCTAATATTACACTGAAATCTCAACTGTAATAAACTCCAATAAAAAGAATACAGATATATGAAGACGAGCAGACAAATATACTATATAAAAAAAAAACAAAGAAATAGTATTACCAAACCCAGTTGTTCCAAATCGGATCCTGATTCCTCACACCGTCTCACAGAGATTAAAAATGAATAAAAAATTCCCTCTCTTCCTTCAAGATAAAACGCTAGTACCTACGTTCTTTCCACTACATTAGGGATTAGGCTCGTCTAATGGCAGCCAGAAATCTTCGCAACAGATTAGCAAGATTTTCGCAAATACAAGGAAAATACAGTCGGTTTCAGTTACTGTTGAAAAGCGAGATTGATGTAAGAAATGGGAATATTTTCGGAGTAAATTGATTCATGCCTATCGTAAGTATACATATTTAGTTGCATCTGGTTGAACTGGAAGCCAAGCCAACATCATTATCATTCTCTTGCCTTTATCCCAATTCATTTGTGGTCGGAGCAGCATGTCTTCTGCTCCCATACTTCTCCACATGCATGCATGCATGCTCCATACTCTCTATTACTCGTCATCTCATCAGACACCTCCTTTCTAGCCAGATTTCTTCACACAGTCCTTATTTAATTATCTGGCTATTTTATTAACTGCCCCGTTGGTCTAGTGGTCGCAGGCGCGACTGCAGAGCGTGGGGTCCTGGGTTCGATTCCCGGGTCGGGCAAAATGTGCTATTGGGTTTTTCCATTAGAAATTTGTCAGTAGTAGCCCGGAGTTTGGAAGTTGGCGGTATGATACCCCCGTGCCTCAGAGAGCACGTTAAGCCGTTGGTCCTGCGCCTGATCTCTCTCCAGTCGTGTCGGACTGCCGTCCCATCGGACTTTGAGAGTAAAGGAACAGAGAGTGCACCTGTGCCTGCGTACACGCTTGTCACTATAATATCTCCTGCGCCGATAGCTAATCTTGGCTTAGATTGCCCGCCGTGGCCGAAAACGGTCAGGAGGACTATTATTATATTTAATTCCAAGCCGAGCCCTACAAAGTTTGGAAAAAACTAAATACTTAGATAATATAGACAATAAAGTCATTCACAAGATTGTAGATTATTGTTATTACTTATGGCGCTATTGTTTTTGTATTGTCTCTTATCTTTATATACTTCAGGCTTAACAGCTAGCATTAAATCCTTTCTGGGCAGACGATATTGCTGCCATTGGACGAAAACCTGGACCAGAAGATTGTCCTGTAATCAGCAGTGGGTGAATTCAGGCTGTGGATGATATAAAATTCATAAGGATATTATAAACTAAATGATGATTTAAAATCGCTAAATAGAACGAAGCAAGTATAAGCTGTTTTAAGCTTTCACGGTTAGCAACTGAACTTATACTGTCTTTTACAGGATATCTTTCGTGGTTGTTCATTATTTTGAGCTCCCGATATTTCGACGCTGTTGCAAGCGCCATGATCTAAGCAAGATAATATTCTAAGGAAGTATGTTTATTTATTTGTCGGAGTGTCAGGATTTATTCCGCTAGGCTTCTACATCATGTGGGCAGACGATGGGTTTCGTGTTATGAGAAGACAGAGCGATACACTGTTTTTAGCAACACTAACGAATTACTTGAGTTTACAAATTAACAAAATAACACGGGGCGCAATGAATCGGGTACAGTTCCAAGAGGTCTTAACTCGGCCGCGATCAGACACTGACTGATTGTCGTCCTGGCTCAGAGTTTACCGTCTAGACTCTGTAACAAGCTAGCTGTGGTGTGGGTAGATTTGTAAGTAGATCGCGTGATGTCACCACCGCGTACTTGTGATTCATTTTAAGCCCGTACCAATTACCGTCTCCAACATATATTCGTTTAAAATGTTGATCAATCTATCTAGCCTCTTCCTAATAAAATAACATAAGGGTTGGCTTCCAGACCAATCTGATCTAGTTGAATACCAGAATTTTATATTTGACCTCCACGACCAAGTTACTTACTCCTGAAGTGTTTGTCCATAACACAATAATCTAGCTACAAAACACGCCTGTAATCCCCGACAAGTAAGGCAGAGGTGTACCTAATAGTCTGACACCCAATGATATTATAAAGAAAGATACGCTACTTTCATACTGAGCGGCATTCAAATATCGTGGTGTTGTTACGACTGCGATAGATAATATGGAACGTATGATACAGAAAGAGACAGCTATCGCGCTTGAAGTAATTACGACAATTAGCTTCATGTGTCTGCAACAATTTGCGTGCGCTAGTGCCATATTTACTTCTTTTTACTTATAATATCATTGCTTACACCCACATTTCACCAGTTTTGATCTAAAGAGTCTTTTACATGAATTATGTTCCGATATCTGGCCTGCAATAAATAAGGCGCAATTAAAACCTGCTTAACATTCTCCAGCATTAGTTACGTTTTCGTGCGAAATCTTTTACCGCACTGGTGACGCAGAAATAGATGTTCGCGCGTAAACTAAATCGATTGAATGAATGAAGGGAATGCTTATTGAGTGAATGACGTGAACCAATGTGAATAGGTTAGTTGTACACACTTGCGTAAAGGATTGGATTTATAGCGGGGGTAGGTAATTAGGTACGTTTCTCTGTTATTGTTTGATTTGGCGGTCGGCTTTGGCTATAGGGAATGCTAATCTGACTAAGATGTGTTTTAGCTGTGAAATAATATGCTTCTCTTGGCATGTGTAACGTTTAAACTTTGATTTTATAATGTCTAGATACAGCATTAAATGTGTGCAAACGTGTCAAAAAATATCAGCCAACTGTTGGCTTATAAGTTCGCACACAGAGACATAGTCGCACAGATGTTTACACAGTGCGTCTATTGTCTCTGTACACCGGCCGCACGCTGCCGCACGCACACATGTTTGAAATTATTGCCTCGTTTTCTTTGTTTTGATTGTAGGGCAACTATAATCAAAGCGTCTAAAGTATGTTTTCTAGCTAGAAATTGACTGTTTGGTTTACACTATAATAATCTACAGCTTTTAATACAAACTTTGTTTCTATTTTGTGTGGTTAGTGCCTAACCTGGTGTCACAGTTTTTGGCCGCTCACGGGCCTCTGACTTGGCTATACATGCCGTCGTGAAATTTATCTCTGAGGCATGTTTGGTCTCCTCACGATGTTTTCCTTCACCGAAGCCAGTGATAGTTTTACAATACGCACATGAATCTGAAACATCAGAGGTGCGTGTCTTAGGTTCAAACTGGTGAACTTTGACTTGGTAGTCCGAAGGTTACACCACTGAGCTACCACTGCCAAAGTGTCCTAACTATGTTCTGCCAGTGTCTTTTATCGAAATTCATTGCTTTTTTTCACAAACTGATGTATAGAAAACTTTAAAGCACACTTATTAATAGTGATCGTAGTAAGTAGACTGTTTTTTTTTTTCTGTTTTCCGACTTATTATATCTATTATTGGATACTAAGTATAACAATAGGTACAGAGCAAACAAAAATAGATATTCGGTACCAAAGATTCCTGACCTACTGTACCTACTCCAAAGAAAAGTACCTAATACTAAATGCTTTAATTTCAGAACGTAAAATCTTTCAGTTTTACAAATTGCGGAGGCATGTCTATATTAACATACACAAATATCGGATCAAGGACCGTAAACCAATCTATTTAATTTCGATCCTTGCTCAGAATACCGAAAGAACCAGAAGCCGCGTTTAATTGTACCCCAAGCAGCACACTGTGTCCAAATACTAAACAAGCGTCGCCTCATTTCCCACCCGCGAGATGTGGCTAGCTCAGTCATTATTAATTAATTATTTACTACTCATTAATTATTTATTGGACACCGGTAAAACACGTTAAGCGATACGACGTTCACAGAGTAACTGATCGGCTGCGTGTCAAGCTACTATTTAAAATAGTCGTTTTTGTAGCTTCAGTATTAGGCGCCCTTACGACTTCTAGTTCTTTCTGTATTCTGAGCTTGCATAATACAGATGAAAGTGTCTTTATTAAATTCAACCTTTCAATTCACCCTCAAAAATCTCAGCTAGAAGGAAAAAGACGAAGACAAATAAAAAGTATAAAGGTAATATTCAATCTAAAACCAATGGGAAGTGAGATTGAATGAAATAATTAATGAACGATAAAAAGGGAACATAAAAGTCTATTGCGTGTGGTTAAGCAATGGAATTAAAACAAAATCTGCAAAGTGTATGTTGGTTCTCGCATAGTGAACGGTTTCGTCGTCGGATTGAATATAATTTACTCATGCACAATACTAATTCTAGGGGCCGCAAAAATATTTTTTTATTTCACTAGCTGTGCCCGCGGCTTCGCTCACGTGAGCGCGTATTCTTTTGGCATTATCAGGGAACATTACATGGGAACGTGAAGTCGAAGTATATTCCTCACATCCTCTACAAAATAATATACTAATAAACTGACTTACTGTTAATTCAAACTAAAAACTGTTAGTACATTTTTGATTTTAGTATTAAAGGAAGTCGTAATTTTATATTTTTATTGTTCGAAAAATCAATACTTCACCAAGTTTATTCTTTGGTTGTAACCATAAATACTTTTCCCATAACTCAAAAACTTAAATGGTCCCTTAAGCGCGAATTACATAGAAACAGCGTAAGGTGAAGGCGTGGCGCAGGCATGATGCCGCTTCTGAACGTTTTCATACAAAATGTACGTAGGCGACGTGTCGTGAATTCCCCCCAACCCTTGCATGAGCCAGCCCGCGATGCTGAGCCAGTAGCAATAAAACAGCCCCTAAATCAGATCCAGCCTGCCCCCTTGCTGCCCTCCCCAGCGACGCCCTAAGCCGAGCCTCGTCCCCCACAGGGGGTGCCCTTACCGAGTGGTCGCTTAGCTTGTAAGTTCATTTTGCCCTTGGCTGTAGGCCTTAAATTCTAGGCATTCACAGGGATAGACCGGTTAAGCAGTAGCCAGCCTCAGAAGCTGAACTGCGAGACGACAAACTCTAAAAAAAAAAAAGTGTCGTGAATTACACTCAAGCGGCGCGGCGCACGTTCCACGCCTGCGCTGTGCGTGCGCTGCACCTGCGCCGCGCCGCCACCTTACGCCTTTTTGTGTAATTCGCGCCATAGACACCTCATAGTACTAAATTATGGGATCAAACAAGAACACACACACTTAAAATCTTATGCGCATTGTTTTTTCTTAATCCCTCGTTAAAATGCATGGTGAGTGCCGCCCCCTCATTATTTTTTCGTTATTTCACTACACCACTGTGTTACCATTCCATGATAAAAGGTGAAAATTACATATTTAGGTATACTTTTTATGCAAAATAACAGACAGTCTCCGTGTAAATACGGACGGACTTCCAGAAGGGTATCGTTTTAGTATTCGGCTACGGAATCCTAAAAATAGCCGTAAACCATACTGGAGAGTTTTTTAACTTCCTCGATGATAAAATTAAATTAGTCAGAAACAATGGAGCGGTATAATTAAAGTATTTTATCTGGATTTTGTAACGGAAATGGTGAACTTGAAATCGAACATGCAACTGTAAGTCATGCAGATTTTTATCACAAGGCCGAACTGCAGGAGGCCTTTGCCCTGCAGTGAGACAATAAACATAGAAAACAAAGAAAAAATATTTTCATTTGTCGCAAGGGCATCACGTGCACACAAAATAACAATATTTTTTTTATACAATCAACATACAATTATAAATGTGTTTTTTTTTTTGCATTTTAAGCGAAGAATAGGTAAGAATAGCCATTTTCGGAGTTATGTGTTTTGATTGAAAGTGTGTCTTTTTGTGAATCTGATGACCGATATAGACACTAATAGTTAAATATAATTAAATCTATAAAATTGGTAAATAATTAATATCACTGGTTTTTTTAAGATCATTTGGTGAACAGTTTCGTTCACTGAAAAACCCTTTAATCAATAAAAATATGCATTACTATGCATGAGTCTGTTAATATTCTTATTTATAACCTTGTTGCTGGCTTACATCAAGGTGATCTGCCTATCTTGGTAACTATAATATCCAGGTAGGTAACAAGCCTGGCAAATAAATTCAAATTAACTGGATAGTTTATACAGATGCCAGAGAAAGAAAAGATGACCTGAACAAAATACCGGCCAAGTGCGAGTCGTACTCACACGCACACAGGGTTCCATAGCACCAAATAATATAATAAAATATTTTGAAGGCTCATTCATATATTGTATTGTTTTATATTCAACAGCAAAACTAAATTTGTTTTTCATAGTATTTTAATGAAAAATAAAGTTACTGCTGCAGTTTGATGAAAAAGTCCCATATCTCAAAAACTGAACATCAAATCTTATTCAAACCTACACACATCAAAAGTGTCTAGGGATCAACATATATTTTTGCAATAACTTTTCTCCTGATTGATATTAATTAAAATTTTCTTTAAGGATTCATCAAATAAAGTGTTTTCGTTTGTCACAGTAACGATAAACCAAGTCACCTTTGCATTAATAAAGAAATTTGCCATTTTCCTAATAAAGGGATTTTTGACATTTGAACCACTAACACAAAAGTTCGAAAAAAAGACTGAAATAACAGTTTTCTTTAAAATTTTATTGGGTAACTTAAACAATTAATAATCCGTGTTTCTACCGCGAACACTAACAACACAAGAACATCGGTTTGGCATACTCAAAATGAGTTCATCCAAATCACGCTGTGGAATGGCCGCCCATGTTCGTTGCAACAACAAAAAAAGGTCTTCTTGCGACTGGATACCCTCCATATTCGGCAGAGCTCTTCTCTGTAGCATATCCCATGCATGCTCAATCGGATTCAAGTCTGGCAACTGAGCAGGCCAGGGCAGGACATTGATGTTAGCTGCGGCGAGAGTCTGTCTTACAACTCTTGCGGTGTGCGGTCGTGCATTATCATGCATTAACTGAAATAAGGGACCGATTTGCACTTGTAGAGGAACGATGACGTCTGATACAATCGTCTCAGCATAAATTTGAGCGTTGAGGTTGCCTCTGATCCAAATCAACTCAGTTCTTCCGCCGATCCAAATACCCGCCCATACCATGATGGTTCCACCACTATAAGGATGGACTTCCTGGCAGGATTTTAATCGCTGTTGGCGTCCAGGGGTTCTCCAGTGTCGTATACGTCTTGTATCCGGTCTCATACCAAAACGAGACTCATCAGAAAAGCACACGAAACGCCATTGTTCTTCTGCCCAATTTCTGTGTTCAAGAGCCCATTGATATCGTATCCTACGATTGTGCATTGCTATAGGTGGTACCCGTAGCGGTCTTCGGGAATGAAAGTTCACTTCATGCAAGCGGTTTCTGACTGTTTGGTCGCTAATTAAGTTCCCTGAAGAGTGATGAAGCCTCACGGCTAACATCATGGCGGTTATTGTTGGAGCTCTTCGAGTTAAGATTTGAATGTATCGGTCTTGTCTCCTTGTGGTGCAGCGATACCGTCCTCCATGGCGCTCAGCCACGGTACCAGTGCTTCGGTAACGTGTCCAAAGTCGACTGATAACACTCTGACTTGTATTCAGAGCTAAAGCCACAGTACGTTGCCGGGAACCAGCTTCTATCATTCCCACGGCTCTGAGCATTTCTTCCCTGCTTAAATGACGTCGCCGCTCCATAATAACGTTGGTTTTAATCAGTAGTAGGGAAACAGTAGCACTAATAATGTCTTCAATGCGTTGTATGTTTTTATAGGGAAAATATTGACAGCTGATTTTCATCTTTTACTCGAATTTGATTCACAGTTCCTGATTCAAATTA
This sequence comes from Eugnorisma glareosa, assembly GCA_947578425.1. Classification (NCBI taxonomy): domain Eukaryota; kingdom Metazoa; phylum Arthropoda; class Insecta; order Lepidoptera; family Noctuidae; genus Eugnorisma; species Eugnorisma glareosa. Next base: position 17,263,067 of record OX387979.1, read on the forward strand.
TGAAATGCACCAAAAAGGATCCATATAAATTTATAAAATCATAAATTTATTACAAAGCCACATCTCAATCTCAAGAAATCCACATAAAAATGCTTGATCCCTAGACACTTTTGATGTGTGTATTTTGGTTGAAAGTTTTATTTACGTTCTACAATTCTACATTTTTTTCTGAATTTTTCTCCTCTTACTTTAGAAATTAATAAACGATAGAAGAAGAAGAAGGCCTTCAGCACAAAAACAATACGAATTCATATTATTATTTTAAACACAAATTCGAATGGGTCCGTCAGACACAAAGCCCGCATGTGGATCTGATGCGGTAACTTCCGCTGACGATAACTTGTGATTCATTGCTCTTACAGCACGACACATCATAGAGGCTACAACGATTATGGTCGGTCTCCACCGAAGCGGCGACGAGACTAGAGGAGAGGAGATGTTTTGTGTTGTAAACCACCAATAGAATATCGTTATACAGGGTGTAACAAGACCCTCCACGAAGCCGTCAGCATTCTATACATCAAACTAAGTAACTTTATGCAAAATTTATTGCTGGGAAACGACTTTTTTTTTGGGGTTCAAATTCACGTTTTATCGTAAATCTCAATGTAATGCACTCAAAACACTGTGCTGATGGATGCATGTATTAATAAAAAAAACTTGTGTAAAAGTTGGTACTTTGACCCCCAATATCTCCGTAACTAGAAGATTTCCAGGTATGGTCTAGAAAAAAAAAAAATATCGCAATGACTGGGAGAACAAGTGCTTTTCGGCTTCGTTAAGGGTCTTGTTACACCCTTTGTACACTTCTCGTCTCCGGTTAGCTTTAGTGGAAAGATATCTCGTAATTCTTTAGGCTAGCCTCCGCAATGGGTGAGCGGTGTGCTGTGAGCGCACATCTCCTCTCTTCTCCGCTCGTCCCCGCTTTGGTGGAGTCTGGACCATTTTTTTATTGTTCGCTTGCGAAATCATCAAATAACTCCTCCCGCTCTGGGCGGAGCAGGAGGGACTGTCAGACTTTTACTGACTAAAACCCATCCATGTTCCTTCATCGCCCTTTGTGTTCCGGGGCCACGGTATCTCTTTCGAACAGTCCCGCAGCCCCGGCAGGCATCGGCCCTTGCGGACCCCTTGCTATTGCTGACATCTCTTTGAGGCGCGCGTGGAACACGAACGCGCCGTCGACACGGCCTGTCGTCATAAGACGGACGGACGGCGAGCTAGCCCATAGCTCACCGTCCACAGACCCACGCCTACGGTGGCCGTGACGCCCGGTGCGTCTCCCACGGCGGCTGGGACGTGAGGTTCTCTCCCTCTCACGTTCCGCCGCCTCCTTCGCTAGCATGACTGCTTCGCAGAAGGAGGCGACGGCGTCCCATTCTGTCTCGCTCCGGACCATGGATTGAACCAAGGCCGGACGCGTGGAGTCTGAACCTTAAGGTACATTGGTGTAGCCTCATAATTCTCTCTAAGAACAACCAATAATTACTTATAATTTGAGCACTTCACACATCGAGTATCCTCCGTGCCTCGGATAGCACATTAAACCGCTGATCCCTCCTGTTTTTTGTAATCTTTGATAGTCGTGACAGATAGGCTATAAGTCTGACATCCCGTCTTACCAAGAGGTTACTGTTTTACCCAGTACTAATTGGGTTGTGGAGGTTAGATAGGCAGTCACTCCATGTAAAATACTGGTATTCAGTTGCATCCGGTTAAACTGGAAGCTAACTCCAACATAATTGGGAATAGTGAAGGAAAACTGATGTTTTTTTTGTAAGTTACCGCTGGTGATTTAGTTACTTGTCGTTTGGATTGAAAAATCATCTATAATAGCTAGCTTCTTTAATAATTTTACCATGTATTTTTTATAAATGTTTCTTCAAATTCTAGATTAAACAAAAATAGATACCTAAGTAGTTTAAACTAAACTCATACCTACAAGTTCAGCAGTGATTGCTTGAGACGAATATTGTCGATGGAACTTCTAACTTATGTCGTACTGCACATCTCTGCTACTACTCGCTGTACTTAATGAATATACTTACTGTACGCGTAAACAACAAACATGGCCGATTTCTTGCGGGAATTGTGTGTTCATGTGTCAATTTGCATACAAATGTTGAATGGAAAAATAGTACGAGTACGTTTTGATATAAGTAGGGTATCTTTGTTATTGCATTTGAGGTGGAATTCACACCCGAGCCGCAAGCGAGGTTGTTATGGAGCCGAGAATACCAAATGGCCACTGGTCGATATATTCAATACACTTTCGAAGAAATAAAATAATAGAACGAAAAGGATTTTTTTCATTAATTATGAAACTATGATTTAATTTGCTTTTTTTCCGCACTTTGCTTGCCCCAAGTAGAAGGAAAAGCAAAAGGCGCTAAACACCCTACTATTAAAAATGAAAAATTCAAATATTTTTGAATTTAGAACACAAATAAATGATAATTTGTTCATAAAAGCTATTATTTTTTAAATATTCATGTTTATGTATGTTATTCTATTTATAAATACAAAAAAATATTTACGCCGTAAAGAAGCATATCTCTTTGCCGAGATTTACAAAAAAACAATCACTGACATACCCTGGTAGACTGGTTGTCAAACTTGAAAATTATATTATGTGTCTAAATTATATTATATTATTATTTTATTATCATTGTACTCGTACAATAATTGTAGTTAATATCACTGACATTGAATGATTGAACCAACACTTGGACTTATAATTAGTTATCTGTTGAAATTTTTATTTCCACACACGTGATAAATGAAAAGAATCCACGCGTGTGAAATACATTGCATTTTTGTCGACAAGAACCAGTTTTCGAGGAAGTGTATTGAAAGAAAAAAATATTTTGTACTTTTTTGTTTGTTTTACGATTGATGTTTTGCGATTTTGTGAAATCGAAGATATAATTTCACAGTGTGGAGACATTAGAAAATTAAATAGCTTAGTTGTCCCACTGTTGATGAAGACCACCCTTAAGTCTTTCCAAGTACTCATAAACTACTTTACAGCGGGACGGGGCCGCAAGAAACGAAGGAGACGGCAGTACGACTTGATGTCTTCCTTGTGAATTTGAAACAAGTACCACAAAATCGTGGACGATAGAAGCAATAGAGGGTGGTGGCCCAGCAGTGTGACAGAACAGGCCAACACCAAGAAATAACAAGCTAAGCAAATATTTTAAAATGCAATAAATGAGTAAATAGATTATTAAAAGAGACAGTAATACTCTATTTCGGTTGGATCATTGTTATATAGGTATACTTAAAAATGTAAAAAGCTAGTTTGAAAACTGAATAAACGATTTTACTCTTTTTTTGCAACAAATTCAAATATCACTGAGAATTTATAGAAAAGTTTACAGAGTTTTTTAGAGAAAGTTCTAATAGTACAATTATAAAGTACTAGCGATCCGCCCCGGCTTCGCACAGGTGCAATTTTATACATACAAACCTTCCTCTTGAATCACTCTATCTATTTATAAAAACCACATCAAAATCCGTTGCGTAGTTTTAAAGATCTAAGCATACATGGGGACAGACAGCGGGAAGCGACTTTGTTTTATACTAAGCACTGATACTAGGTACAGATAAATAATAATAATGCACAATTTAATGAGAAAGAAACACACAGAGCAACTGTTTGTTTTATATCTGGGACAAAAACAACCGTAGGTATAACCTTTTTCCTGATTTCAAGTTACCTCACAGCGAAATCTAATCAAAATCGGTTCCGCTGTTTGTTTAGGTTCGAATACGTAACAAACTGGGGATATTTTCACCGAAAAAGGAATTTCTTTTCACACTTAAAATTGAAAGAATAAAAAGGAGATCCTCGCCTTTGGGAAAGTATAGGGTAGTTGTATGAATAATAACTTTGAATGTTTTATGAAATCTGAGATGATGTAGCGAAATAAACCATATCAATTCAAGTCCAGACAAAAAAAAAAACAATACTATGTTACAAAATGCTGGATGCTATCATCTAGAATAGCCTTTCGAGGATAGTAGCAGACACAGTGTGATTAAAACAGCCCCAGCAGCTGGCACAAAAAACAAACCCCTGTGTCTCTTTTTTACCGACTTCTCCGACACCGATTACTCCGAGATTACTGGGCTAATTTACGTGATTCTTTACTCATTTGGTATGAGAAGAATCCCGCGCGTTGGTCTCATAAACAATTATTAACAATGCTTGAGTAGTTTCTGAGTAATCTTCGTTAATACGTACTTTTTCTTCCTTGTGTAAGCAATTACTATTTCAATAATAATATTTCAATATGAATTTAAGTAAGTACAGGCATTTGAAAGTGTTAAAAGTGCGTAATTTGACTAGTAAAAGTAATTGAGTTCAATAAAACTAGTTAAATTTATTAAATATTGTTCAATGATGAAATACTTATAAATTAACGTAAATTCAATTTCAAACCATTAAAATTAAATGTTTAGCAAATACTTTCGACTAAGATTAACTTCATCATCCTATTGGCTAAAAATGGCGCGCTTTCAGGGGAAAGCTCTGTGTCTATGTTACCAAAGAGAGGGCTCTTTGGTAACATAGACACAGAGCTGTCGAGTAGATGGAATATTGTTTTTCGGAATTAGTATTTTTGTAACCGTCGAGCTGTACAGTGCAAATAAAGTGTGTATCCAAGTCTCAGTGTCTTTTCTTTCAGTTCAGAGGTGTGATGAATTCACGTAAGTGTTATTTGTCTTATATTCTATCGCTATTCGCTATATTTTATTGCTAATAATGTGTGATTATGCTAAAATAAAAAAGTACGTAATAAAGTTGCGCATATTGATGGTTAGATTTCATAACTCAATAATAAAATGTGTTTATTAATGCTACATCACGAATACATGATGTATTCTTGTTGGAACAGCTGTTATTTCAAATTTAAGTTGCTTGCCAACCTAGGAATTATAATAATACTAGATGCGATTGTGGTTTTTCAAAAGTCGTTGTAATTTGAAATATAGTTACACTATGTCGCCGTTATCCAGTTTATGGTTTATATTGAAGAATAAAACAATACTTTCAATATCAGTAGTGGTGCAAATGCATAGTCCATCCATGCGTTGCTGTAATATTTTCTTTGAAAGTGTGTAAATGTGTTAATCGGATTAAAGAATTGTTGTGTCCGTATACTGTTTCTGTTGATCAGGTTTACAAATGGACAGCAATGGTGATGGAAGTTTGGCTCAACTGCCGCGATCCCCATCAGCAGTTTTGGGCAGGCAAAGCCGCAAGCGGAGCCGGGAGCCGGGCCGCACCCAGAGCAGCAGGCCGAGCAGCAGTCGCAACCGCAGGCGCAGCCACAAGCGGAGCCGCAGTCGTGTGCGGGGTCCTGATCATCGAATGCGACGGCTCGAGACGCCGCCGCTAGGGCGGATTGCTACACATCGGAGCCGCAGCTCAACCAGGGATCAGCAGGAGGAGCAGCTCAGCGAAAATCGCAGATCACGGTCAAGACTCAGCAGGAGTAACACCCGAAATTACCGGCGAAGCGGGAATCCACGTCGTCACCGAGACACCCGTTCGCCGAGCAAAAGTACCAGCGCACGTGAGTCATTTCCTGACATGTTTTCTAAACTTACCGATGTTCTTGATAAAATTTCTAGTAGGGGTAGTGAGCGAATAAGTAACTTTAATGTCGTTCCTGAGTTTGATCCATCTTCAAAAAATCAGAACATAAATAATTGGATACACAAAGTAAATGAAATAGGAAACATATACAGTTGGACAGACCGACAAATCATACATAATACAATACCTAAACTTACTGGTAATGCAAAGCGGTGGTATGAAGGTCTTGCAACCGTCAATTATAGTTGGGTTGAGTGGCAAGAGAAGCTTAAAGCAGCTTTTCCGTCTGATGAAAATTATGGGCAAATGCTTTCAGATATGTTGGACAAAAGAGCAAAGTTTGGGGAATCTTTAGAGGATTACTTTTATGATAAAATTGCATTACTCAATAGGTGCGAAATTAAGGGCAAAAGGGCAGTAGAATGTGTAATCTTTGGCATAGATGATAGGGCCATTAGGATAGGAGCGGAGGCAGCTCAATTTGATAACCCCGATAAACTTTTGGCATACCTACGAAATGCAAAAAGCATAGGTACTAAAAGGAACGATAATGTGCAAAGAACTTCAAATAGGAAATTTCCAACCAAGGATAAACAACCTGGTAATAATAGACCATTAAGGTGCTATAACTGCAAAGAAGAGGGTCATATTATTAGTAAATGTACTAAACCAATAAAAAAATGTACAATCTGTTCAATAGTTGGTCACGAGGCTAATGACTGTTATCGAAAGAAGGAAGACGCGAAAGCTGTCTTAGAAATTTCAATTAGCAAGTCTAAACCTAACGATAAATATGTACAAACCGTTTTGATCAACGGCCACGAAAAAGTTGGCTATTTAGACTCAGGTAGCGAATGTACGCTCATTAGAAAAACAGATGCGGTTGAAGTATTCGGAACATGGGATAGAACTTATTCAGTGGCAATGACGGGATTTGGTGGAGCGGTAGTTCATGCGATAGGTCGATGTTCAGTAGATCTGGAAATTCAAAGAGTTATTGTCCAATTAGATGTTATTGTAGTCCCTGACCATTTTTTGAAATATCCATTATTGGTTGGCCAGTCATTTACCGATGCGTTGGGGGTAAAAATCTTAAAAACGAATAATGAATTGATAATCTCACGTGAATTTCCAGACACTATTAGCGTGATTAATCTATTTTTAAAAGAGTCCTGCTCAATTCTCCCCGGATGTTCCTATGTAGAAGTTTACTCTTCTCAAAACGTAACAGGTTCCATATTAGTATATGGTAGTTTTAGACTCATCCCTAATTTTGAACATAATATAGAAGAGGGGGTCTACTCAATTGAAAATGGCAAAGACGTATTATTAGTCGATAATATTTCTTCAAACGCAGTTACTTTTAATAAAGACCAGCTGATAGCCAGAGGACAATATTTGCAGATAAAGATTGTAAATTGTCCTTCTGTAAATAAAATTGATATTGTCAGTCCTTTAGAACCTTTTAGTTTAAATAACTTGTCTTTAGGTGAAAGCTTAAATAACATTCAGAAAGTGCAACTGTTGGATGTTATAAATCGGTACCGAACTTGTTTTGCTACTAAATTAACTGAGTTAGGCTGTACCAATGTAGAGACAATGAATATTGATTTAGTGGACCCCCAACCGGTAGTTTACAGGCCTTATAGATTGTCTCACAAAGAAAAACAAGAAGTTAGGGGTATGACGGATGAATTGATACAATGTGGTATTATAAGAGAATCTTGCTCTCCGTTTGCGAGTCCAATAATTCTAGTTCAAAAAAAGAGCGGTGAGAAACGTCTTTGCGTAGATTACAGGGCTTTAAATCGGAAGACTGTAAAACAACACTATCCTTTGCCTAGGATTGAGGATCAGATGGATAGGTTAGCGGGGTATAATCTATTTACAACTTTAGACCTTGCGTCAGGGTATTACCAAATAGAATTGGCTGAACATGATAAACAAAAAACTGCTTTTGTAACCCCAGAGGGGCAATTCGAGTTTAATAGGATGCCTTTTGGTCTGACAAATGCACCAGCGGTGTTTCAAAGAACTATAAATAAAGTTCTTGATAACTTAAGATATGACACGGTTGTCGTGTACATGGATGACATCCTTGTACCGTCAGTTTCGTTTGATGACGGTCTCAAAAAACTAGAATCGGTACTTGAGAAAATTAAAAATGCAGGGCTTACGTTAAAACTCTCGAAGTGCGACTTCTTCCATTCAAAAATCGAATTCCTTGGTTTTGAAGTCTCTGGGAATGGTATAAAACCGGGGAAGTGCAAAATAGATGCGGTTGATAAGTTCCCTACACCTAAAGATGTCCACAATGTTAGACAGTTCTTGGGCCTAGCTAGTTTTTTTAGGCGCTTTATTAAAAACTTCGCGATAATAGCTCGCCCATTGACACAATTGCTACGAAAGAATGTCAGTTGGACTTGGGGGAAAGAAGAAGAAACTGCATTCGCTCACTTAAAAGCAAAATTAGTATCCCGACCAATTCTAACATTGTTCAATCCAAATGGTGCTACCGAGTTGCATACGGATGCCAGTAAACATGGTGTAGGTGGTATGCTTTTACAGAAACAAGATGACCAAGCTATGAAACCAGTCGCTTACTTTAGTAGGCGCACTTCACCAGAAGAGCAACACTTTTCATCATACGAGTTAGAAACTCTAGCCGTTGTAAATAGCTTGACTAAATTTCGATGTTATTTAATAGGGTTAAAATTTACTATTGTTACTGATTGTAACTCGTTGCGGGCCACTTTTACTAAAAGGGATATGATTCCACGTGTTGCTCGCTGGTGGAGTATGATCCAAGAATTTGATTTTAACATAATTTATAAACCAGGGACTTCTATGTCGCACGTAGACGCACTAAGTAGGAATCCTCTAGAAGAAAATACGAATTTAGAACCCGTTGATTTACAAGTTTTCCATATCACTGTCGATTGGTTGACCACGGTTCAAATGAATGATGATGAGATGCAGAGGATTAAACGGATTTTAGATGACAAGGATTCAAAGACAATTAATTATATTAAACAAAATTTTACTTTAAAACGAGGGGTAGTTTATAAAATAACGGACGAAGGACTTAGATGGTATGTGCCAAAAGGTGTCAGATGGCAAGTTTTACGTGCTTGTCATGATGACATAGGTCATTTTTCTTATGAAAAGACCTTGGACAAAATTAGAACAATTTATTGGTTCCCAAAATTAAACAAAATTGTCAAAAAATATTGTCAAGCGTGTCTTCAATGCGCTCACGGAAAAATACCGGCTGGAAAGAGGTCCGGGTTCTTGCATCCAATACCAAAAGTTTCTGAACCTTTCCATACCTTACATGCGGACCATCTCGGTCCTTTCAATGAGAGCAAAAAGAAGAATAAATATATATTAGCTGTTATTGACGCGTTTACGAAATTTATTATCCTAAAACCTGTTAAAAATACGAAAACTCACACAACTATTTCAGAAGAATTCTTATGTTATTCGTATTTCTGAAAAGTATAGCTTGGTTAATCAGATAGTATGGTAGTAAAAGTGAAACACCTGTAACGGGTAAGATTATGATTAGTAAGGTTAGTAAGGTTAGTATGGTTAGTAAGGTGAGGCACTACTAGTTGGTGAGATTCGATATGATTCAAGTGGAATCATATGGTTAGTATGGTTAGTAAGGTGAGGCACCACTGTTTGGTGAGATACGATATGATTGAAGTGGAATCATATGGTTAGTATGGTTAGTAAGGTGAGGCACCACTGTTTGGTGAGATACGATATGATTGAAGTGGAATCATATGGTTAGTAAGGTGAGGCACCACTAGTTGGTGAGAGAATAATATGATTCAAGTAGAATCAGAAAAGTGAAAATTGTGTTTTGGTATGGTTATATGATTCAAGAGGAATCAGAAAAGTGAAAATTGTGAATTTGTATTTTGATGTGGTTATAATTCAAGGGGAATCAGAAAAGTGAAAATTGTGAATTTGTAATTTGATGTGGTTATATGATTCAAAGGGAATCAGAAAAGTGAAAATTGTGAATTTGTAATTTGATGTGGTTATATGATTCAAGGGAGAAAACTGTAAATTGTGAATTTGTATTGTGGAAAGGTTGTATGATTCAAGTGGAATCAGATGTGTAAATTGTGAATTTGTATTGTCAAAAAGGATTCCTTCAAAATTGATTGTTAATGTACTTGGTAGACTGTTATTGACAGATTGTTGATTATGTTATGTTATTTTTATGAACTTTAAATCTATGGAAGATGTATACATTTTTCAGTTTTTATTACTACTCGCTTATTAAGAAAATTGCATGATAGTGTTCTTATCCACGGTCTTATATTCTATCTTTATTTTTTTTTTCTCATGTACAGCTTTATTTGTAAATTTTGTTTGTTTTTTTTTTATGTATAAATTTCGCGAGGGCGCGACTTGTTGGTCAGGATGGACGAATGTAAGCAATTACTATTTCAATAATAATATTTCAATATGAATTTAAGTAAGTACAGGCATTTGAAAGTGTTAAAAGTGCGTAATTTGACTAGTAAAAGTAATTGAGTTCAATAAAACTAGTTAAATTTATTAAATATTGTTCAATGATGAAATACTTATAAATTAACGTAAATTCAATTTCAAACCATTAAAATTAAATGTTTAGCAAATACTTTCGACTAAGATTAACTTCATCATCCTATTGGCTAAAAATGGCGCGCTTTCAGGGGAAAGCTCTGTGTCTATGTTACCAAAGAGAGGGCTCTTTGGTAACATAGACACAGAGCTGTCGAGTAGATGGAATATTGTTTTTCGGAATTAGTATTTTTGTAACCGTCGAGCTGTACAGTGCAAATAAAGTGTGTATCCAAGTCTCAGTGTCTTTTCTTTCACTTGGTTGATGGTTCCTTAATAACTTCTAGTTACAATGTAAAATTGTTTCATAACAAGAATTTATGCGGGGTACTAAAAAGTATAAAAAACATATTTTTGCCCAAAAAAAACAACTTTCAACTTTAAAGTGTTTTAAAAACACTTAAAATTTCTAAAATAACTTGACTTTCGGAAGTGGGTGGCAAAAAAGTCACCCACTTCTGATACTGAAAAAAAGGTTTTTATAATGATCAAAATTCAAGTGATTCTAACATTTACAAACACCTCAAATTTTAATTAAAATATTAGTAGAGGTATTTTAATTCTAAGGGACAAGATTTACCTAGCCTCCCATGTTTATTCAGTTATCCTTTATTAAAACATAACACGGTCTATGTAATTTTCTGTGTATTACAAAAGGATTATGTGTATCGTAAACATAATTTTGGTCTCGAATCAATCAATGTCTGTGTCACACGTTATCAATCTTTAGCATGTGGGCGGAGGCGCAAAGTAATCACTTGTACACTGAGAGATGACGTCAAGCTTATCTTTTTATATGAAATTGCCTAAAAAGGTCCTACCCACATTACCCACAAAATTGAAATTGATTGACCAAGCTAGCTAAGAGACTGGTAACGGATCGTGTTCTTAAGCAAGCGTCACTTATATTAGACCTTGGGCCCGAGAGGGGCGAGCGCGCGGTGCCACCTGGTTTTTAAGCCAAGATACACAAGGCAGTAACTTGCACATAAGAAAGCAAGTAGCTTGCATGCCATTGTGTCATAACAACTCCTGATTAGCGATGACATATTTGTGTTACAATACATGTTTTTGTGCTCAGTCATTATCATCAGCCTACAGCAAACAACTGCAGCTGGTCATAGGCCTTTCTAATTGCGCGTCACTGACCTTGATTTTTGGCAACTCACCTCCAGCTGTTACCAGTCATTCTACTTCGCGGTCTCCACTCAAGAACACGTCTTCCCTAACAGTCATCGGTTAGATGGCAAATATGGGCAGCCCATTGTCACTTCAGCTTGCTTATTCTGTTAGCTATGTCGACAACTTTAGTTCTCCATCGTATCACCTCATTCCGAATTCGATCCTTCAGCGAGACTCCAAGCATAGCCCGTTCCGTTGTGCTAGTTACTAACCTAACCTATCTTAAGACTTTTATGCCAAAACGTTATTCAGGAGACAGCTTAAGGGACGAGTTACACAGAAATGGCGTAAGGTGATGGCGCAGCACAGGCATGATGCCACTTCAAAACGTACGTAGGCGACGTGTTGTGACACTTAAGCGGCGCGGCGTAGACACACCGTTCTTTTTTTTTTCATTTTACTTTCCACACCTGCGCTTCACTTGCGCCGCGCCATCACCTTACGCCGTTTGAGTATAACTCGCGTCTTAGAAAAGTGCGGTGGGACTGATGGCATTGGTGATATAACGAGTTTAAGCTGGCCTCTTCTTGTATTCGAACTGTACTACGGTTAGGCCAGCTCATGATAGCACTGACGTACGGCTTCCTTTAAATGTTCGTAACACAAAGATCAAAGGGTCTATGACGAGATATTGGAAAAAATCTGTACCTTTAGTGAAAAGTCTTATAACTCGACTTATAGCAGTTTTGAGTTCTGTAAAAAATCTTGAAGCTTGATTTTTTTTTATATTTTTCTATCTAATCGATTTAACTTTATCTATTATAGAACAGGAAATAAGATTCGTGTCGAATAATACAAGTCACATTTTTGGATAATTTTGCTGATATTTTTTGTGTATACTGATATGTCTTTAGTAATATTAAATTGAACTAAAGCTTAAACTTCAAAAAGTACGTGTAAATAAGGCTATCTCGATTTGTATTACTTGACACATTTAATATTAATTACATGAGCTTTGTGCTTGTTAACACAATACAATTTATATTAAGTGACACAAAAAATACCGTACAATTATCAACTGTGAATAATAATATAACTCAAATTAAATTTTAAAAACATTCTGTACCACCAAGTGGTAAGTGATACATCTAAACTTCTATCAAATTACACGTGAATTATTTTTAGTAACACTTAGTTTTTACTAATATAAATTTATTTATATCGCTGTAGTATAGGATTTTTGTTGTGTTATGTTGTCACTCAAGTGCAAGTTGCGACTCTATACCGCCGTCATCCGTCCCATAACGACATACGCATGTGTCACTTTTGCCCATTCCAACCCGCGTTACCTGCATCGGTTGCAGGTCATTCAGAACCGTTATCTCCGTAAAATCACCGGTGCCCCCTTTTATGTCCGTAATGATAGTCTCCACGTAGACCTTAGGATCCCCATGTTAGCTCAGTTTATGAAACGTCTTTCGAAGCGTTTCTTCGATTCCGCTAGTAAGCATAGGAACCCCCTGATCGTATCGGCCGCCCGGTACGAACACTCGCGTATCAGCATGATACGCCGTCCGTGACATGCCCTCACCGCCCCCGATGACCCTATCACCCTCCTCCAGGAGAGCAGTAGGGAAACCAGCACACTTCGTAAACACAGATACAAACCGCCGAGTTTCCGTCCTCGCCATCGAGGCCCGTCGCGACGCCCCCGTTCAACAAGCCCCCCCCGACCCTTGCCACCAGAGCCAGCCCGCGATGCTGAGCCGCCGGTAGTTTTAAACCAGCCCCTAAATAATATCACTCAGATCCAGCCTGTCCCTTTGCTATCCTCCCCAGCGACGCCCTAAGCCGATGCTCGTACCCCACAGGGGGTGCCCTTAGCGAGTGGTCGCTTAGTTTTAAGTATATTTATGCCCCTGGCTGGAGGCCTTAAATTCATTCTTAAGGCATCCTCAGGACTTGCCCGGTTAAGTAGAAGCCAGCCTCAGAGGCTGAACTAAGAGATGCCATTTAAAAAAAAAAAACTCGTTTTGGCGGGAGCACGCGTCCATATTTCGCAAAAATGAGCCATGTTTAAATTTTGAAATAGGATATGCGACTTATTTTCGTTATAGTTTGACGCGTAACATTTTCAACCGTTTTCACAAACGGTTCGTTTTATAAGCCAATAAAAAATGAAATTTGATTTCTTTTTAGTGAATTAGACCATGTTGAAAATAAATTTAACGTTTAATAAGATAGTTTTTAAAAAAGTTGTTACGGGTTTCATACATGTTGGATAATTAATTACGAGAGCAACTTGAATATGTATTTTTTTTTTGGTTGAGATATCTTCACGATTTTGAAGTTAAATAAAATGTCTAGGTCTAAAACCATGTTATCCGTTTGAATCATATAAATCGGTCCACGCGTTTAGGAGATAATTAAGAATTAGTATAGTGAAAATGTAAACAACCACAACTTTTGATGTGTTTGTTCTACGAACTTTTTTAACTATTAACAACTGTATGACGTATGTAGTTACAGAATTATAATCATCAATATAACGCTCCAATTTCATAAGGGTTGTGGAATGACGTTGACCTTGAAAAAGTCGTTCTTCGACCTTTATGACCTTGGAGGCTTGTATTGATGATTTTGATGATTATAATTCTGCAACTACATACATCTTACAGTTTGCATTACCCTTAGTCGTGAAGTAGTTATTAACTTTATGGAACTTGAATGTCAGTGATTTTTTAGACTTAGACTCGGCTCGTTGCTTTTGTTATAGTGGTTAAGTAATAATATTAGACTGATTAAAGTGAGACTGATATATTATTGATCTAAGTAAAACGCTGTTGATTATAATAAAAATATACTTAATATATTTACACTTTTATTTACCCGCTTTAAATAGACCCCGCCAGTATAAGTACATGTTACTAGGCCTCTAGAATAGAAATAAATAAAACTAGTATTACTTTACACCTTGAAAGTATTGTAGTTTATTTGATATAATTAAAGATACACAACATCTTTTATTGTATTTAATGTGTGTAAAGTAATATAAGTTTGATTTTGTCACAGCACACTAAAAAGACACGTTACCCATGAAACCTCAATGTTTTTTAAACATTTTTTATTATTAATAACTTTATTGCTACCAAAAAGATGTTTAAAAAATACTTGTATAATTCAAAACCAATACATTTTATATTGTGTTAAATGATACAATTTAAATTATAACATTATACACATAAGAAGTTAAATGTAGCTAATGATGCAAGTCTAGTTTTTTTAAATTATCTCAAATTCTTATATTTTTTTAACACACTCAAAGTATATCCGATATAATAATAACAATTTTCAATTGATATAAGTCAAAAAGTCTACAAAAATCTGTCATAAAAAAAATGTACCCATTACAAATATGCAAAACTTTAAACTCATTTTTCTCAAAAGGAGGATTTTCGACTTTTACCACTTTTCGCTAAAGGTACAGAAATCTATGCTTTCATTTCTTTCATTTATTGGTAAATAAACAAAAATGTTAGGAAAATTGGGTAAACGAAAAACAGAGAGAGGAATATTTTATTACTTATTGTTACGCGATAAGTTACAAACAAATGGTTGTTTTGTCACCCAGGGACGCCTGGCTGCATACTAATGAAATGTCATTTGTCATCAATGGAGGGAACATTTATAAAAATGACTGATTATTTACGAATCAAAAGCTGCAGTCTTTTGATAACTTTCTTGAGAGTAGCAATAAATCTTAAAAGTTTTTTTTACTAACAGCAGCAACACAGGTCAATCTTCAAAGTCAAACAGCGCTTGCCAGGGTTAGTTTGTGGAAGGGTGATCATCCATTACATCCCAAATTTCGTCCGTGCTTCGGAAAGCACGTTCAGCCGTTGGTCCCGGCTGTCATTTGAAGATCTTTGACAGTCGATACAGGTAGTTGGTGACCCCAAAGTCTGGCGACCAGTCTTACCAACGGGTATCGAATTACCCAGTACTAACTGGGTTGGTGTATATAAAATAATGATAGTCAGCTGCATCCGATTACACTGAAAGCCGAACTCAACTAAGTTGAGATAAAACTAGGCAGATGATGATGACTCCGCCGACGTGATGACTATTATCTTCTTTTCTCAGCGTGTCCTGTTCCTGGGCCTGTGGACGGTGAGTAATGGGCCGTGTCGACGGCGCGTTCGTGTTCCACGCGCGCCTCAAAGAGATGTCAGTAAACGGGAAGGGGTCCGAAAGGACCGATGCCTGCCAGAGTTGCGAGACTGTTCGAAAGAGATACCGCGGCCCTGGAACACAGAGGGTAAAAGAAAAAACATGGATTGGTTTTAGTCAGTACAAGTCTGACACTCCTTTCCGCTCCACCCACTCTGAGTAGAAAATGTTATTTGTTCATTGCGGGAACTGATGGACGCTACCTAAGGCGCAGTTTATACAGAGAAGACGTGTCCCCGCACGAATAATCAAAGAAACCTAAAATGAACCTAATAGTTATGTCGCATAGCGTCGTTTTTGTCGGAAAAAGAGATTTGCGTTCGTACTTTCAGACGACGCCCGACGCGACATCCCCGTCACCAGGTGACTCGCCCGACAAAAACGAGGATTTGACAAAATATTTTTCCATGAACGAAACAAGTTGCTCAAAAACTGTAGTGGAATCTTTTTCCAATATCTGCAGGGCTAAAGTCGTGGGTAGTTACATGTCCTTACCAAAAACATTCAAAGGAAATCTGAAATTACCCCCAGATTGATACGATCTTGTGTCTTAAAACCTTTGTGGTTAAGTCCATGATTGGGATAATCTATTTGGGTCCAACACCTTATACAGGGAAAACGATTTTCTTTATCCACTTCGCTATTTTTCTTTGAGCGTTTGCTCTTTCTCGTACAGGGTGTTTTCTTGTGCAAACCACGTAGGAGGGTAGTTTAAGTCAATACTATTATTTATATTGTGACGTTTTGGACTTGGGTGCTGTGGGGGTAACATAGTGTGTTTAAATTGGTGTGCTTCTTTATATTACCAAACTGCCGCAGTGATAGTCATGACCTTCGGACTGCCAAATCATAGGTCTCGAGTTCGAACCCAAGACACGCACCTCTGAGTTTTCAGATTCATGTGCGTATTGTATAATTTATCACTTACTTTGGTGAAGGAAAACATTGAGAGGAAACTAGCATGCCTGATAGATATTTCTCGACGGCATGTAAAGCCAATTAAGTCAAAGGCCCATGGGTGGCATAAGAACACAGACACTAGGTTAGGCACTAACTACATCATAAAGAAAGGAAGTTAACAATATTTAACAAGTTTTTCTCAAACTCAGCACTAACAACCTGGTTCTAGAGTGTTCTGTGGGAAAACATAATGACAGAATAAGGAAGTTATTTAACAGGAAAATCTCAGGGGACATTCAAAAAGTGTTGCAAAGTCCGTACCTATGTGAGCCAATATATTATATGTATAATCGTATTACAGAGAGTTAATAAGACTACCTTTAACGAATTGACAAGAAAAATGAGTAGTACCCAACTGAGTCTGTAAGATAAGTAGTTCGGTTTTTATATATAACCGAGCAGAAGAATTTCTAGACGCAAATACACCTTGCGTCAGTTTGCGTCTGGAAGTTATTTTAGAGTAAAACGCTAGTTGAGAAAAATAAAAGTAAAAATGCTGGTGGAATACATAAAGTCCTCCTTTTTTAGAAGTCGGTTAATAAAGTAACTAAGCAAAGTTGTTAAAAGTTATATGGGACCACCGCGCGGCCAGTAATCACTGAGAAATCGGTCAAAATACGTGAAAAAAACTCAATCCTTCATACGCGATTCCGTACTATCTTAGCCATTAAAAATTAAAGGGGTGCCCTTTCATTTTTAATTTATTTTTATTGTTTGTTGTCATAGCGGCAACAGAAGTACATATTATGTGATTACTACTTATTACGGATCATGAGATACAGCCCGCTAACAGCCAGGCGGACGGACGGACGGACAGTGGAGGCTTAGTAATAGGCTCCCGTTGGTTACCCTTCGGCTACGCAACCCTAAAAAGGGTGTTACATAACTTCTGCGAGGAATGAGGAATGCTCGTGATAGTACAAACATGACAGATGCCTTACCAAAGTCTCCACTGATATTTTACCAGCATCTCTGCAAACCAACTCTTCACTCCATTCCACAGAGAGGAGCTTAAACCAGTTAAGTACCTACCCACTGTCGAGTTGTAGTGCAATTTAATTTGCATTACAACTTAACAGTTCCGAGTTCTCTTAGTTAGTTAACTGTTAAAATACTTTTACAATAAAATTAGTTAGATCGTTTCAGCTCGCTGTAACTGATCACATGTAAGTATCTAAAAGTTTTAGTTTATTGCAAGCACAATTTGTTGTCCAAGCCCCAACTACGTCATTGATCTCGTGGTGGTAAGTGCGACTGCGGAGCGTGGGCTCTTGGATTTCATTGACAGGTTGGGCGAAGTGTTATTTGGTTTCCCGGAATTTGGAGTATCTGACCTAAACAACCCAGTTACTGGGTAATACATATCTGTGATTAGCGGTGGCCCAGTGAGAGCAGCGGTGGTCCGGTGGTTGCAGCCCCGACTTACGAAAAGTAAGTCATGGATTCGAACCCAGGCAGGCGCATTACTTTGTGTACACATATACAACAATTATCCAAATAAATTAATCAAATGTAAAGAGACTTGAAGATTGTCAAAAATTGCCTTGTGTGACAACGCCAAATTTATTGATGTATTTATTTATTAAAAAAAAAACCTACCATAATTTATTTTTAAATAGTTATTTATTTAGCATCTTTATCATTTTGGTGTACTAATAAAGTGTTTAAAACAGAAATAAACAGTGATTATAATACACGAAAACTTCTAAAACTGTCCAGCAACAAAAACAAATTAGACAGTAATCTCATAACACGCATGTTCAAATATACCCGTAGACAACTTAATCAGTGTTACGTCATAAGCGCTTAGAGTGAAGCCTGACCGTCTCTCTAATTGGCACCGACAAATGTGTATTTTAGTTTTAGCGACAGAATAGAATAATAATATATTAATATATGAATATTAATTTCAGAATAGTGAAATTGTTGTATGTGTGATTTTTCTCTGTTATTAGTGCGTTGATTTTACCTTTTAGACTATTACAGAACAAGGTTTTTCTTTGCAAACGATTTACGGCCGTTTTCAATAACTTACTAACAGTTAAAGAAACATCAACTGTCAACCCTTCGACAGACAGATAAAAGTAAATTCATTGCTAACTTTCTATAGTTATAGAAACACCGATAGCTACTAGAGTAAGGTATATTAACTAACCATTATACGTAAGTAAGTTATAGAAAACAATCAAGCCAGCTCTTGTTACAAGAATCTAACCGTCGTCAAAATAAATTCTTTATTACAATACTGAACACGGAGGAGGTCGTGACTAAATAGTCACAGCCACTCAGGTCGATCTTGAGATTGAGCCGCGCTTACCTAAGTTGGTCTGTGGATATATGTGACCACCCATTACGTACGAACTTTCCTCTGTATCTCGGAAAGCACGTTTAGCCATTGGTCCCTTTTGTCATTTATGACAAGCGGGACCAATTTTTTATTTTATTGTTTGACAATCCTAGCAAGTGGCCCGAAAGTCTGACAATCACCCTTACCAAGGGGTTTCGTACTATCCAGTACTAACTGGGTTGCGGTGGTCAGATAGGCAGTCGTTCCATGTAAAATACTGGTATTCAGCTGCATCCGGTTAGACTGGAGCCGACACCAACACAGTTGGGAAACGGCTACGCAGATGCTGATTCCTGGTCTTTTCTGACAGGTACACTGTTGCTGTCAGTTTGTCTGACGATTTCACACCGTGTACAATATTTTCCATTTCTGTTTTGTTGAATAACGGTGTAAGGTCCTTGTATTGTATTGTATAGCGGGCTGGTGTCCGCAACTCCACGTCTAAGCGCGTATTTTGCGTGTGTAAGGTCCTTAATAAGTTTCAAAATCGCTTTAGTAAAACTTTAGGTAGAGGCGCCTGTTCTAAGATGTTGAGTCTAGATAGTGAAATATTGGTGTTTCAAGCTGCAAGCGGCTAACAGCTTGCGTGTCTATCGTTAAATAGAAGCACCTTAGTAGCTTGTTTCCTTTCGTTTCCGAGAAGTTAATCAGCTAGCCATTTTATTATGCTACCTTATTTTATTTTTAGAATATTTTTGGTATTTTATTTACCTGTTTTCACCTTTACTTTTGTCCTATATTTATTTAAACTTCATGTTCAATAGTGGTACATAGGCGGACTTAATGCCATAAGGCATTCTCTACTAGTAAACCTTTGGGTTAAATAATAAAATGTTGTGGTGGGGTACAAAATTAATATCTAATTTTTTTTTGGTGCAACTGTTTCTGTTTACAACTATTTTATTCCGAGACTGTTGGCATCACTCAATTTAAATTTGGAGTTTATCTTCTATGCTCGGCTACAAAAAGTGATACTAAATTATGAAAAAAAAAATAGGTTAGCCCTCCATACAGTCATGTAATTGTGGGTTAAAAAAAATCTTCGTAAAAAATTTTGCGAATGTGTGTTAGTTCCATGAACGTATAACGTTTTAGCTGATCATTATTAAAAAATGATTTTTTGTACAGTGTTAGTACATTTTCTGGATAACCCTGTAATATGTTTTGAACCTGGAAAATTTAATCTTGTCCAACGTGGCATATTTTACTCAACATGGCATAATTTTGGTACAAAGGGTAAAAATTTGTGAATAAAAAATTAAGAAAAATGCTAACACAGCTCTGCATACAAATTATACGGGACGAGCTACAACGAATGATAATTTTATAAATTGACAGACACATGTTTGCCCGCTTGTCATTTTGTATCGCTGGAGTTGGAAAAAATATCTAAAAAACACCTTTATGCTGCCAACACTCCCACGTAAAATAAATTCTACATTGACAATAAAAAATATTGTTACTAAGTGCTTGCATGGCATGTACGTCAGAATGGTTGTTTCTCGTCATGATTTTCGTGACGTCAGGTGCGTGACGTCAGTGCGTGGTACAGTTCCAATATAAGTTTTGTTGTAGATGCTACTATATTACCCTAATATGGCAAATCCTATGTAAGTATGTACGTACATAGGATAATTAGTTCGCCCTGAAGACTGTTACCGTTATACTTGCAGCTCTAAAAACATTAATTTCCTTATAATGCCATCATTCTCCTCAATGGCATCTCATTACTTTTCTTCCATTTATCCTTATCAGTCAAATACACAGTATTTGCCTCCTTTCTTTCTAGTCTCATCTCTTTCACACAATCCATCAATCATGTCTTTGGTCTTTCTTGTTAAAGAAATCGAGTAGGCGATTTTTTTATATATTAGATTTTTGTAAACAAACCCTTCACGAAGCCGCCAACCAAGCATTATGTCAAACTAAGTAACTCTACGCAAAAATTATTGCTGAGAAACGTCATTTTTTAACGGTAAGACTCAATATAAAGCACTCAACACATTGTGCTGATGGATGGATTGAAAAGTACGGGGGTCATTAAGGTGTTTAAAGTAAAGTTATAACATATTAAGAACTCGTATTTAAAAACAAAAACGTGTGAAAAAGCTGGAAATTTGACCCCAATATCTCTGTTATTATAAGGTATGGTATGGTCTAGAAGAAAAACCTTTCGGCTTGGTTAAGGGTACTTACACACTCATTAGTGTAAAAGCATCCTTAAAAAACCTCTCCCCCCAACACCCGGCCGCCCGGCAAACTGCGACGGCTTCAGGTCTCGCAGCTTCTCATGCATCAGCAGCTGCTTCACCTTCTTCTCCTGGGAGGCTGAGAGGCGCTTCACCAGTACGGCTTTCAATATATTGTACTGGTTTGTGACGGAAGAGGACATAATGACGTCCATCGCCTCCCCCTTCCCCCTCCCTTGTCCCTTGATAAGTGTGAACAAAAGCTTGAATCGGCTTACTATCACAAAATTAATTGACCAAAGACCATGCGAGCCAGTAATTTTTCGCACACACTAGAAAGAACTTACGACTCTTATTAACTTTCCCCATCATTTCTTTCCTACTCGAGCCATAAATAGTATTTTCATGGGTTGTAATAACACGGACGTGCATCATAAATCTGTAGGGGATGACGGTAGGGGGACCAAGTTAAATGTCTCGGAAGAATTAGGGACAGGGCCACTTCTGTCACTAGGTCAAAGAGTAAGAAATACGCGTGGAAGCGAAACTCCATTATTTGAACTTTTTTGCTTTCATGTTTATGTCGATTCTGTCGATTTAGCTAGCACCTGCCGATCCCCTGGCCACTAATCGTCTTCTTCCAACGCTTGCTTGACCACGAAGAATTGAATGCATTTAGCGCTAGACGTAGGTAATTAAAAATATCGTTTTCTAATAATACTACTCAACAAACGAGATGGAACTAGATACCTACGTACTTACATCTACATTACGTTTTGGATTAATACACACATCAAAAGTGTCTAGGGATCAAGCATTTTTATGTGGATTTCTTGAGATTGAGATGTGGCTTTGTAATAAATTTATGATTTTATAAATTTATATGGATCCTTTTTGGTGCATTTCATAATTTGAATCAGGAACTGTGAATCAAATTCGAGTAAAAGATGAAAATCAGCTGTCAATATTTTCCCTATAAAAACATACAACGCATTGAAGACATTATTAGTGCTACTGTTTCCCTACTACTGATTAAAACCAACGTTATTATGGAGCGGCGACGTCATTTAAGCAGGGAAGAAATGCTCAGAGCCGTGGGAATGATAGAAGCTGGTTCCCGGCAACGTACTGTGGCTTTAGCTCTGAATACAAGTCAGTGTTATCAGTCGACTTTGGACAAGTTACCGAAGCACTGGTACCGTGGCTGAGCGCCATGGAGGACGGTATCGCTGCACCACACGGAGACAAGACCGATACATTCAAATCTTAACTCGAAGAGCTCCAACAATAACCGCCATGATGTTAGCCGTGAGGCTTCATCACTCTTCAGGGAACTTAATTAGCGACCAAACAGTCAGAAACCGCTTGCATGAAGTGAACCTTCATTCCCGAAGACCGCTACGGGTACCACCTATAGCAATGCACAATCGTAGGATACGATATCAATGGGCTCTTGAACACAGAAATTGGGCAGAAGAACAATGGCGTTTCGTGTGCTTTTCTGATGAGTCTCGTTTTGGTATGAGACCGGATACAAGACGTATACGACACTGGAGAACCCCTGGACGCCAACAGCGATTAAAATCCTGCCAGGAAGTCCATCCTTATAGTGGTGGAACCATCATGGTATGGGCGGGTATTTGGATCGGCGGAAGAACTGAGTTGATTTGGATCAGAGGCAACCTCAACGCTCAAATTTATGCTGAGACGATTGTATCAGACGTCATCGTTCCTCTACAAGTGCAAATCGGTCCCTTATTTCAGTTAATGCATGATAATGCAGGACCGTACACCGCAAGAGTTGTAAGACAGACTCTCGCCGCAGCTAACATCAATGTCCTGCCCTGGCCTGCTCAGTCGCCAGACTTGAATCCGATTGAGCATGCATAGGATATGCTACAGAGAAGAGCTCTGCCGAATATGGAGGGTATCCAGTCGCAAGAAGACCTTTTTTTGTTGTTGCGACGAACATGGGCGGCCATTCCACAGCGTGATTTGGATGAACTCATTTTGAGTATGCCAAACCGATGTTCTTGTGTTGTTAGTGTTCGCGGTAGAAACACGGATTATTAATTGTTTAAGTTACCCAATAAAATTTTAAAGAAAACTGTTATTTCAGTCTTTTTTTCGAACTTTTGTGTTAGTGGTTCAAATGTCAAAAATCCCTTTATTAGGAAAATGGCAAATTTCTTTATTAATGCAAAGGTGACTTGGTTTATCGTTACTGTGACAAACGAAAACACTTTATTTGATGAATCCTTAAAGAAAATTTTAATTAATATCAATCAGGAGAAAAGTTATTGCAAAAATATATGTTGATCCCTAGACACTTTTGATGTGTGTATATTGGGGAAATTCCACTGACAAAGAAATTGCGTTTAAGGCCCAAAAAAGATGTGTGCGTTCTGTGTTTAAGCTGAAACCAACTGAAAGCTGTTTTCCTTATTTAAAAAAAAATTAACTCCTAACATTGCCCTGTTTGTATATTTTTGAGACAGCAATATTTGTCAAATCCAACTTCCATCTGTTTGAAACATTGAGATCCAAACGACGCAAGAGAGAGATATGCGCTAAACCACATAGCACTGCTCTTTTAAAAAAAAGTTTTTTAGGAATGGCACCTAGGATCTATAATAAGATCCCTAGACAAATTACAGAAATTAAAAACATACACGGTTTTAAAAAGGCTTTCCTAAAAATATTGCATGAAAAAACATATTATACGGTGAACGAATACCTAACCACCATTATGACTTCCTTATTATTATTTTTTTTTTGTTTACCGTTTATACTACAATTATTTATTGTTGTATATTTTATTGGATAGTGTGTTGACAATTTGTATTAAAATGATTTAATAATGTGTGATAATAATATTAGTTTTTGTTTATTTTTATTAATTTTATTCTGTTTGATAATTTATTATAATTAGCATTTTTGTGTTAAAATAATATTTGTACGCCGATGACGGCTAGACATAGCGTTCATGAATAATTACAACATCTGTACCTAACCTACCTATGTGCAACAAATAAAAATATTTGATTTGATTTGGTACTGAACAGTTTATTTACTGTGCAATTAAACCACGATTCACTGTTTTAAGCTTTGACGGTTTAAAACTAAAATTATGCCCTTCTTGTTCAAGATTTGTCTGCACTTAACAATTTTTTTCATCCACCCGCACGTTTCAGTCACCCCGCGATCATGGTGCTTGCAACAGCTCGAAATATCGGGAGCTCAAAATAATAAACAATCACGGAAGATATCCTGTAAGTGCCAGTTTATGTGTAAGCCACGATTGTGACCAAAAATAGAAAACTGTAAACCAAAATTTTCATGGAAGTCGGACCGATAATGAAATGCTCCACAGATTGCAGTAAAAATGTTGGTATTCGTTTTTTCTACAAGTTAATATCGGAACGAGGAAAAAATTTGTTCGATGATTGATGTTCCGATTTCTTAAGATAGTTTTTTTTCGTTGGGATGTTTTAATTTGAAAACTTTGACCTCGATGCTGAGGCTTGACATAATTGAGGTTTGATATAGCCTACTGGGTGGATGGACAGTGTGAAGGATAATGGCAAGAAAGGTGTCTGATGAGAAGACGAGTAATAGAAAAGTTTGGCAGAAGACATGCTGTGCCGACTTTATATAAAATTAAGATACGGGCATGAGAATGATGATGATATTATGACCACTGAGTTTTAAATTAGAATTGCTGACAAATATGACGGAGGTAAAAACAATCTTAAATTAATTGATTCACTTATACAGGGTGAATTTTTTAAGTGGGCGTGGATGGCCAACTCCAAAACTATGAGGATTAGCGAAAAATACTCAAAGGAGCCCCGCGTTTCGGTTTAATAATACAGTGTTTTTTTTTTTCTAAATCAATGGGATCGATTCCTGGCTAGGAATATTGATTTTTCAAAAATCTAATGATGCAGTTTTAGTTTTCATCAAAATCGGGCTCGAGACTCCTTTGAGCATTTTTCGCTATTCCTCATAGTTTCGGATTTGGCCATGCACGCTCACTTGGAGAATTCACCTTGTAGACAACGCGCAGTTTGGCCACAAAACGCTTGGTCAAAAATAATGCACTGAAGTTCTTTCCTGACAAAGGACGGTAGGAAGGAGGAAGTTCATTCCCTAAAAGATGCAATGAACTTCATCATGTAAGCCGATGGAAAATCCAATCATGCATACAGACTCGCGCACGAAAGTTTCCATGCTATTATCTAAAACAACACGTTTATTGTATGGAAGCCCCCCTTAAATATTTAGGTTTTAGTATATTTTGTTGTTATAGCGGCTTAGGGTCACGTTTTTACCACTTGGGTATCAAGCCTTAGAAACCATTATTGAAATGCGAATTCTTAACCCATACAGAACTCCTACATATGCAAAGTTGCTGACAATAGCATCTTAAAATAGAACATCGGCCGTCAGAGTATTCCCTTGAACAAAAAGGGTTTCTGCAACAACTATCGTAGTTAACGCCTTTTGAATACGTCAACGATTTCCGAAGGTTTTCTCGACCTCGCCGGTTGAATGTTTATGTAATAATATAGAAACGAAGGCCTTATTGCTACATAAAGGACAAGGAAAGTTTGGGATGTGATAAAGTTTATTTCAGAGACAAATTCTACATGATTTATAAGTTGAAGTAGACAATGACAAAGTATACAAGGTGTAAACAGACCCTCCACCAGGCCGTCAACCAAGCATTCTGTACATCAAACTAAGTAATTCTACGCAAAAAATTATTGCTTGGTAACGACTTTTTTGGGGTTGCAAAATCACGTTTTACGGTGGGAGTAGGACTCAATGTAACACACTCAAAACATGGTACTGATGGATGCATTGCATTAGTAGGTACCTACTCCGGTCGTAGAGGTATTTAAAGTAAAGTTTTCACATTATAAACAAGTATTTAATTAACACTTGTGAAAAAGTTGGATCTTTGACCCCCAATAACTCCGTAGCTAGACGGTTCCCTGAAATGGTCTAGAAAAAAAAATAGGTCGCAATGACGGGGAGAAAAAGTGCCTTTCGGCTTCGTTGTGGGTACTTTTACACCCATTATAATATGTTTTTAGCATGTTATATTTTCAATGATGGGAAGTCCTATTGTACTAGGAATATTAAAATAATGTCAAACTTTGTCCGGAAAAGGGATGAGAAAAAAAGAGCTATTAAAGTACAGTTTTTAAGACTGCCTATTAATAAATAATATCAATCGACTAATTTACGTACTGTAACAAAATACAATACTGGTATTAACTTGTAGCCAGTTAGACTGGAACTGAATTATTATTGGAGAAGTGCGAGACGTACTCACACGCACACAGTGTAACAATGTAATAAAATATATGTTTGTTTTACATTCAACTGCAAAACTAAATTTGTTTTTCATAGTATGTTAGTGAAAAACAAACTTATTGCTGCAGTTTGATGAAAAAGTCCCATATATCAAAAACTAAACATCAAATCTTATGCAAAACAATTTTGGTTGAAAGTTTTATTTACGTTCTACATACATTTTTTTTTTTCAGAATTTTCCTCCCCTCCGTTCTAACCAATTTTAGGACAAACAGAATTAAAAACAGACAAAATTGGTTTGATCTGTTATTCAGACATTATTTGAGAAAAGGCTAGTAAAAAAAAAAAGAATTTTATTTATTATTATTATATTTTTTTCTTTATTTTATTATTATTATACTATTTTAATCAAAATTGTCAGAACCAATTTAAATCATCACCATTCTCTTGCCCCTATCCCAATTCATTTAGCGCAGCATGTCTTCTTCTTCTTCCATGGAATACTTCTGTATTACTCGTAATCTCATTAGACACCTCGTTTCGTGCCATATCATTGTTCACACAGTCCATCCATCGTTTCTTTAGTCTTCCTCTACTCTTATACCCACCACAGTTATACTTTCCTTACGACATTTTCCTCATTCCTCCGCATCACATACCTATACCACGACAACCGATTCCCACACTAATTTTTAGTCACCGGCGCCATTTTCAGACTCAATCTTTATTTTATGCATGCGAGTAACTGAAACGTATGTGGAGCGGGAGATAAAAGAAACAACCGACTTGCTTGGACACTAGTATAATACTGTCGAATGGCCCGTGGCGGCGCGCGCGCTGGCTTCATACATATCACTCCTTCACATTTAGATTTTGAAACCTGGTGACAACATATAACACTGCTTAAACTAACTATATTAAAAAAAAACAATAACAAAACCATTAAAAGTATTTCTTATAGTCAACCACCTTCCTATTGCGCTTTTGACGCGAGAGTGTGGGTGATGGTGCACTCGGTACGTTAACATTGCACTCCCCTGTACTTCGTGACTCATTGCCCTCGGACCCAAGTACCTCGGGCTGCGCTGTCGGTGACGGCGGTGATGCTAAATTATCAGCGTCCCCTCCCTCACCGTCCAACACCTCACAATCACCCCACTCGTCCCCATTACCATCATCTGCGACACATTCCGCATTTGGTGCTACAGGTGCGACATTAGTTTCAGTCACCACAGGTGAATTAGTAGCCATTTGCTCGCTAGATACTGTTGGTAATGCTGTATTTTGTCTTGAACTAGAGGTACTGGTAATATCGGGTGACTGCTGTTGATGTGGCACATTAATCTCTCTTATGTCTGTGGGCTGATTACTACCTGTATACTTCAGTAACTGATCTACATGCCTTATACAGTGTTGATCTAAGTCCTGTATATATATTTTGTACATTTTATTACCTATTCTATGTTTTATTATACCTAGCTGCCATGTTTCTTTCCGTGCGCTGTACCATCGGGTCCAAACCACATCACTTGTCATAAATTGTCTTTTTCCGGGTTCCGCCGTTATATCAACGTGCACAGCTTCGCTCGATGGTACTACTAAATCTAGACGTGATCGTAGGTTTCTACCAAACATTAACTTTGCTGGCGTTTCCCCAGTGGTACAGTGCACGGTATTTCTGTAATTAAACATGTAGC
The DNA here is from genome assembly GCA_947578425.1 of Eugnorisma glareosa. Lineage (NCBI taxonomy): Eukaryota > Metazoa > Arthropoda > Insecta > Lepidoptera > Noctuidae > Eugnorisma > Eugnorisma glareosa. Next base: position 17,291,165 of record OX387979.1, read on the forward strand.
CTAACAATAATTCATTGATTTGATTCGTTGATAAATTTTCTTTTAAAATACATTTTAGCATTTTTTTACAATTTCTTACCGAATTTTCGGCTTGACCATTACTCGGCGGATGATAAATGGGCGTCGTCATGTATTTGATACCATTAGCTGAGCAAAATGTCTTGAACTCGACCGAGTTTATCTTTGCATCATTATCTGATACTAATAAATTCGGTATACCAAAAGTAGAAAAAATTCCCTTGAGTTTAGTTATCAGTGCCTTAGTAGTAGTTCCATTATTCATGTGGTGACATTCTACCCATTTACTGAAAGAATCTACAACCACGAGATATACCCTCTGCCCTACGGTCATGTAATCGATGTGCACGCGCTGCCAGGCGCCAGCGGCGGCGGGCCAGGGCGCGGGGGGGTCACGCGGTGGCGCGGCCCGTAGGCCCGCGCACGTAGCACAGGAGCCTATCCATCGCTCGATGTCGCTGTCGATGCTGGGCCACCACATCCTACTTCGTGCATTGCTTTTACTTTTAATTATACCTAAATGAGTATCATGTAATTCACGTAGCATTTTATCTCTTAGTGTAGACGGTATAACTATTCTATGACCCCTAAAAAGGCAACCTTTCTCGTACTGCAAATCGGACTTGCACTGAAAATAAGGGAAAACAGACTTACAAATTATTTTTCGAGGCCATCCCCTTTGCATGTACCTAGTGACAGTTTGGATCACCGTATCGTTCTCCGTTGCCTGTTCTATGTCGCGTGTCGTAATAGCGGGGGACGCTTCATCCAAAAACTTGAGCGCGTAATAGGTATCTACATCTACATTACTATCGGTCTCTGCTGACTTGTTTTCGCACTTTAAAGGCGCGCGGGAAAAATAATCTGCTACTAAATTATTATCACCGGATACATAATGTACTACATAATTATAAGCCGATAAAATAATAGCATATCTCTGTAGTCTTAGAGCTGTGGTTACTGGTATACCCGTCTTGTTATTAAAAATGGAAACCAAGGGCCTATGATCGGTTTTTAAAATAAATGGCTCACTGCGACCGTACAGATACTGGTGGAACCTTTTCACACCAAATATGATAGCAGTCGCCTCCTTCTGTATCTGACTATAGTTTCGCTCGCTAGCGGTAAGCGAGCGAGATGCATACGCTAGCGGTCGCTCATGAGGATCGTCGTGGCCGCGCTGCGAGAGCACGGCGCCGAGCCCGCTCGGCCCCGCGTCCACCGTAAGCACGAGCTGCGCCGTCGGCTCGAAGTGCGCCAGAACGCGCTCCGAAGCTAGTTCACGGCGCACTGCCACCATAGCTTGCCGCTGCCTGTCTCCCCACTCCCAGGGTACCTCGCTCCGTAGTAGTTCGTGAAGAGGGCTGAGTACTGACGAAGCGTTAGGAATAAAATTCCTATAATAATTAACAACGCCTAAAAATCTTTTTACTTCGGTGACGTTGGTCGGCTCGGGGGCGTTTAATATTGCCTTAACCTTCTCTGGACTAGTCATTAGACCCGCTTTACTAATCACATAACCTAAGTATAGTACGCTTTTTTTGAAAAATTGGCACTTGTCTTTTTGAAGACGTAGACCGGCATCGCTTAATCTACTTAAAACTTCTGTTAGCCTTTTAATGTGCGAGGTTCTATCGGGTCCCGTAATACATATGTCATCGAGCCAGACACTGACTCCGTCTATTCCCGCTAATAGTGTCTCCATGGACTTTTGAAAAATAGCAGGTGCGTTTGCTAGGCCGTAAACTAAACGTGTATATTTGTATAGACCTTTATGAGTATTAATGGCTGTTAGGTTCTGTGATGACTCTTCGAAAATAAATTGATTGTATGCATTTTTTAAATCAATTTTACTGTAAAGCTCGCCCCCTCCAATCTTAGCAAAAACCTCTTCAATCCTAGGTAAGGGGTATTTCTCAATTACAAGGTCTTTATTTAGGGTTACCGAAAAATCTCCCGCGATTCTGACTTGTCCGTTTTCCTTTAACACAGGCACTATCGGAGTGGCGTATTGTGCGTGGTCTATCGACACCAAAATACCTAAACGTTTTAACCGCTCTAATTCCTGTTCGACCTTATCTCTTAGGGCAAAGGGTACAGTGCGTGGCTTAAAAAACTTTGGAACAGAGTTTTCTTTTAGTTGTAGGGTAACTTTAAATTTATTAAATGAACCTAACTCATCTCGCCATAGATCCGGATATTTTCCGATCAGTTCCTGTATATCATTATCGCTAGTTACTAAAGAGTTAATGTTAGTGGTTATTATTAATTTAAAAGCGGACATGAAATCCCTACCTAACAATGGAGGACCTCCATTCTTAACTACGAAAACCTTAATATTTCTTTGTATATGATTAAATTTTACTTTAGTAACGAAAAATCCTAGTGGAGAGATTTTATGTCCATTGTACAAGCACATTTTTACATGGCAATTTTGTAGCGGATATTGCGAGAACTTTTTAATATAACATTTATCAGAAATAACAGTGCTACCCGATCCTGAATCTAGTTCCATTTTAATGAATTGATCACCTAACTCTAATTCAATTTCAATGGGCTTGCCAGCCGTGTACCTTATATTAAAGTTCTGGCACTCCTCGCAACACTTGTCCTGGGGCTGGTTACCGTTGCTTCCTTCATTTGCGTCTACATGATACACTCGGTTTTTTTTTAAATTACCGCACACTTTTTTTAAATGGCCTTTTACACCGCACTTTTGACACGAGTAACCCTTATAACGACACTTTTCACCATTATGATTTTTCATGCCGCAAACCTCGCAACGCTCCGTGTCGCGGCGAGTTGCTGCATCAGCGCCACCTGCGCCACGTCCACGGCTAGCTTGACCCTGGAGCTTCGCGCGGTATACTGGCTCCTCCTTGATAGGAATGGCATCTGAACTGCTGCTTAACAAGGCCTTTGCCTCCTTGGCACACGCTGCTTGCTCCGCCATTTCCATAGCTCGCGACAACGTGAGCGTCGACGGGTTCTGCTCGAACAGCTTGTCGCGTTCTGGACCTGCACTCAGACCGAGGACGAAACGATCTCTCAGGTTCGTTTCTAGAGCGGTGCCGAAGTCGCAATAAGTTGCCAAACCTCTTAATCGCGCCGCCCATTCTCCAATGGTTTCGCCTGATGTTCTGCTGGCACCAAAAAATTTAGCTTTGTCCACAAATGTGCACTGTTTTGGTTTGAAATGGCTGTCGAGTAATGTCACTAGGTCATCATAGCTCAGCGTTTCCAAATTCTTTGGAAACGCTAGGTTAAGTAGTAGCCGGTACGTCTCCTCCGTGAGATGGCACAGCAATATTCCACTCTTCACATCTTCTTTAATACCGTTGATTTTCAAGAACTGCGTTAATTTTCCTTTATATATTTGCCATTCGTTGGTTTTGTGGTCAAATAAGGACAAATTTCCAAGATACGCGTTCATTTTTTTATATATTTATGCGTGGGTACCGTTCGTACACTTCGTCGCCAATGAAACGTATGTGGAGCGGGAGATAAAAGAAACAACCGACTTGCTTGGACACTAGTATAATACTGTCGAATGGCCCGTGGCGGCGCGCGCGCTGGCTTCATACATATCAGTAACACCACACATCCCCCTTAGCATTCTCATCTCAGCCACATGCAAATGCCTTTCATTCATACCTTTTGTGGCCCAACATTCTGATCTTTAAAATCTATATCAATCTTTAAAATAATTTTAAAAAATCTTACACAAGTCATCCTAGTACCCATGTGTTCCGGACAGCTGGGACCCGTTTCACGCATTAGTAGGCAGTACAAGTACACCTTTTATTCATGTTGCAGTGTCCCCTGCACACTTCGACCACCCTCTGAGAGGTAACACACACTTAGTGAATCAATTGTAAACATTTTGAGCATTTTTCGGTTTTTATTTACATGACATCACGCCTATAATCCGCGAAGGGTTAGGCAGAGGTGTACCTAATAGTACACCCACATTTCGTCAGTTATGTTTTTAAGCCTATTGCCATCAACCGGGCACAAATCCAGACTCCGCGGCTGCTGCTGAAAAATTCCTTATGGAGAAACCCAATAACAAATTTCCAGGACCTCATGCTCAGCAGTTGCAATTAGGACCACTAGACCAACGAGGCAGTCAGAGGCAGAGGATTTTTTATTTTCAGAAATCTTCTTTCTTCAATGAGATAAAGGTACGTTCACATTGAAGAAAGAAAATTTAGAATAGTATGAGAATCCTAATTTTCAGAGAAACTTTTACGATAAGCAGATTTACAAATGTAATGTTTACTGCATAATTCCGACGTTTTCTGCATAAAAAGTTTTATTTATTTCGTTCTCTTCCTCACTATTAATGTCCACTAACTGGCTGCTGCCCGCGGCTTCGCTCGCGTTTTGGTCGGAAATTATCCACGGTCACATTGTAAATATAGCCTATGGCACTCGGGGATAATGTAGCTTCCTATTAGTGAAAGAATTTTGAAAATCGGTGCAGTAGATCCAGAGATTACCCTCAGTTTTTTATTACCCTAGTTTTCAACGAGCGAATAATCTTGACCAATAATAATTTTTTAAGCAAGTATTTTTTTTTTTAAATATATGTTTTCGTTTATTCATGTATACACACATTTTTTTTGTAATCTTTAATTATAAAAAAAAATAGGTTTCTGCCTGTGTCGGGAGCAGGGTTCAAGCTACCGGTGATTAGGGCTTCAGAGACAGGAACCTCCTCACAATGCGAGCCGTATCGAAGAGTACTGCCTTCTGAATCAGGCCCTTGATCCAACCACCTAAGGAGAGCCTCGAAAGATGGTCGTCGAGGCTATTGGCCATAAGGCCATTGGCCGTTATGAAAATCGGCACAATGCTAGCCGAGTTCACATTCCACATTTCGACAACCTCGTGTACCAAGTCGATATATTTTATTTGTTTCTCTTTCTAAGCTTTAAGTATGTTTATTTTTACCGAGGCTACAGGGGACTTCCCTGTATACCTTTGGGCACATACATCACAGATAGTTACGTAAAAAGAATTGTTATCCTAACAGTATCTTTTCCTTCCTCAAGAGACTCCAAACATGATTACCATGCATCATTGATTCACCTCTCTACTGCATGAGATTTTTTACCTTGTCAGTATTCGCGATTACTGTATAAACGTAGCAAAAGGCGGAAAAACCCCTTTTTCTACGCGGATATCGGAGACGAATACACTGAAATTCAAATGAGAGCACGTTTCACGTTATTTTAGACTATTTGAAGTGGTCTCTTTCGATTCTCTCAACATTCAATTTTAAACCTTATACGTCCGAAATAAAGATATTTTCCAGTTATTTCTAAATATTTATTTTTGGAGCTAAATTATCTTAGGGTTGTAATTCACAATCTTTCTCGGCCCGGTACTGCGGATAAGTTTTGAATTTCGAATAAAAAAGTTAAGGATTATGGCTGGGGAATATTTCTTTTGGCCGGCTCTAGTGTTGAATATTTCTGTAGGGTGAATTTTTATTTTGGCATGCCAGGCGATTTTCTTTTTTTTAAGGATATTGTTACTTTATTACTACCGCCTAATGGTTTATGTTGTAATTTTAGAATGAGTCCAATATTTTTTAGGTTAGTTATATTTTTTGTGAGGGCAACTTTTGAGGACGATTATGATTTCTTTATTCATGTTTTCTCATGTTATTTCATTAAATTTTTAATATTTGAAAAACAAAAGTATATAACACATTTCAAAATATTAAGAAAACAGAACGCTGATCGGCATCAGGAACAAGGGTCGAGATTATTTCCTTTATTTACTTTCTTTACCTGTGATTTACATTTTTAAATATTCTTATACAAAGTCATATAAAAAGGCATTAAAAAATAAATAAAAAATTAGTAGCCCACCGGCATCGGGAACAGGGTCCGAGCTACCGGTGGTCAGGAACCTCTTAACGATTCGCGCCGTGTCAAAAGTACTGTTTTCTGATTCAAGCCCTTGATCCAGCTGCCAAGCGAGAGCCTCCTCAGATGTTGGTCGAGACTATTGGCTATTAAACCATTGGCCGACACGACTATCCGCACAATGACTGCTTTGCTCACGCCCCACATGTCAACAACCTCGCGAGCCAGATCTAGATACTTGAATTGCTTATCTTTCTCTGCTTTCACAAGGTTCTTGTCATGCAGGATATCAACCACAATGTCAGGCTTATTGGCAACAATAGTCTTGTCAGTGACTATTGGTCGATCTTAATACAACGTGATATTACCATCATCGAGAACTGGGTCGGGCGCATACTCAATAGTTATAGCATGGCATTTAGATTCCACAAGTTTGTACTTCAAAGCAAGTTGCTGGTGGATAATCCTGGCAATCTATGCAAATACTCTCCGATAGCCAGACGAGAACACCCAAAAATAATATGTCTAATCGATTCTCACGGCCTGTGGCATGCCTGACATAATTATGTCAACCGTGCCATCCTCCACAATATTATTTCCGATCGTTATTCGAGGGACAATTATTATTATGTTTAGCTTGTTACATACGTTTTTTTTCGACTTTTAGGGTATGTAATTGTTATTAAAACGTTTAATCAAACATAAAAAGCTGCAAAAGATATTTCCAACCACAAAATAATTACTGGAAACAGAAAATTTTAGCATAGCAAAACTCTCAAACCAAACTTCCAACACAAACCAAACCAAAACCCAAACAAACCAAAACGCCAAACAAACCTAAACCAAACTCCAATGCCAAACTTCTTAAATGTAATTTTTATTTTTTTGTTAATAATAACTTTTAATTTAGTTTATGTAATTGTATGATCCAAAGTTGATTAAAATAATATAACTATTATTATTTTATTATTATAGCAGCTCTGCAATGCTGTCACGGAATGCCTACGGTCATTATTGAATAATTTATGAATGCACTAAAAATGTTTAACAGCTCTTAGCATATTTACACTCACACACATACAAATTTTATTAATAAAAGCGAGCAGTACAAAATTAGTATTAAATGTTTAGCGGTGATCCGATCGCCTGTTTGTCGTTAACGGGTATTGATAGTGGAGTTACAAGGGTATCTTAAAAGAATGAGCCATTATGGTAAATAATGAGCATTGTAATTCTCGATTTATAAGTCAAAATGGGCATTGTTTTTCCAGGAGAAGATCAAGTGAATAGGGGATGACAATCGGGTTTTTGATGATTGATTTTTGGGGTGATAATTAGGTTTAGTTTTTTTTCTGTAATTTGTTAAAAAAAAAACATTAATACGTCCAAAATAACGTCACGCCTATAATCGCCGAAGGATAGGCCAGAGGTGTACCTAATAGTTTACGTTTTTAAGTCCCATGTAATAGGGTGGAGCCTATTGCCGTCAACCGGGCACAATCCAGACTCCGTGGCTGCTACTGAAAAATTCCTGATGGAAAAACCCAATAACACTTTGCCCGGCCCGGGAATCGAACCCAGAACCACTTGCTCATCAGTCGCGCTTGCGGCCACTCAGTTGATAAAATCGATAATTAATATTGTGTCGTATATTACCAAACAAACCTTGCCCTGGCATAAAAGTATAAAGCACTGAGGATTAACGAAATTAAAATGATCTGACTAGATTGAAAAAGCCTCTTTACAATATATTGATGGGTTAAAATAGATGAGTCTACTTCGTACCAATATCACGATCTACGACAAACTACAATTACACCTTTAAATCCATCTTCTTAGAACTGAAATCCACTTGTTACAAGATAGTTGTTTGGAACTTATTTAAAAAACATAGCACGTGGCAGCTGCTCCCCGCTTTGAAGAACTTGAGTCAAAGAAGTGGGTCAGTATGGCGGATGGACTCGGTGGATAGTGTGGGTACTAAGTCTGTCTTTACTGAAGTATTATGTACAGAGGCATTTTATTTTTAGATATTGGGGTACATACAGGGTTAGTTTCCAAAGACCAACCAAAATTTTAATTAAAAAAGAAATTTATCATCGGTTATTTAAAAAAAAAACGACTATTTCCTACAAAATTGCAATATCTACACGGTCTAAATGAATGGAACTGCTGTTTATTTATTTCTCAAACATGCATGGAAATACTGTCATTATTTTTGAAAAATGAACACGCGAAGTATCGAATTTACGGACAAAGAAAATCAAATCCATTGCAGGAGCGTTTTTTGATTCGTCAATTTGTTATTTACATACTTAATTAATACAAATAAAATAATTAAAATTAGTTCCAGCGGTTCAGATAATGAAATCGAAATTGATGGTAGATTTAAGATCAGAAGCCAAATTGGCAATGGAAAACCTGCTACAAGCGAAGTGAAAAAAGAAAAAGAAAAATACATGAAAGTATATGAAAATTTATTGATTTGGAAAAACAAGAAAAAAGTATGTTTTATTTCCCTGCATTCTTTTGAGAAAAGCACTATACATGCCTCAGCGGAAATGGCAATTGCCTGTCTTGTATTAGTGAAGTCCTCGCCTACGGCTCGGCCTTCAAACTCATACTCGACCTGCAATTGCCTATTTCATGGCCTTTGCAATAATGTACTATTAAATAACCGATGGATTTTTTTATGTGGTCTCAGAATGATGTACTGCATCATGTCTGAGAATTCGGCTGGTATTTGGAAACTAACCCTGTAAATAAGACGTTGTACATTTTATATCATGGGGCACTTGCCCAGAAGTGGGATGACACAGGCTACAGTAACCAGCGTTTTATGTTTTTCTTTACTCATCAAAATCATTGCTTTAGACTTTAATTTATTGACTATGTTAGAATCGTTTTCTAATCTTACTAGAAACATTTAACCAGTAGTATTTTACTTACAGCGATCACCATAAATCCTCCACACCGCGTACCTGGGGGATAATGAGACCCTAACATTAGTTCTAACGTACATCCTAATACTATAGTTACATCCGTATATAAATACAACTGACCTAAACAAACTTGCGTGGAAATAGAATGTGATGAAAAAAAAAAAAATATTAAGCAGAATATTTCCCTGAGGTGTGCAGTAAAACGTGTAACATTATCGTTAGGGGCTGATGCCCTATTTACAACGGGCCAGTGGGAAGTTTACTGGCTCAAAAAGGTCAAAAAAGATATCCGAATTTGTATGTTTGTATCGTTTTATACCAGTTACAGAAGTTTAATGATATTGATTGATGATAGCTGGTTATATTTCAATACTAGCTGTGCCCCGCGACCTTCGTTCGCGTGAAATGATTATAAAACTGTTATTTATTTCGATTTATATCGGATTTTGTTAACAATTTCAAGGTATTTAATTTTTTTGCACGGAACTCTAATATTTTTTTTTAATTTAAAGTTAGTTAGTTACTCCTTATAACTAAGACTTCAGCTATCTGCCAGTGAAAGTCGGTCCAGCAGTTTCGGAGATTAGCCGGTAACAACAGACAGACAGAATGACAAAAAATAAAAATAATGATTTTTGTTATAACTATACCGTCTGTGATTTCTTATGCATTCAGTAAAAAGCTGTTATTTTACATTACATAGACACATATATACCTACATTAGATACTTCAATTTTATTTATTTGTACGGAATATGGACTATTTTTTTTTATCATTTTCTTTTTAATGACTTTTTGTATTATCTTGTCACAGAGAGAAGAGTGCGAGGTTATGGGGGAGTCCATTGCCCCATAACCTCCCACTAGAACAGATTGAAAAAACCGTCAGTAGCAGTCGTTAATATGCCGTAAATCCTCTGCATATGCTACACGTACAGTGTGGCACGGCTAAAGAAATAATTATAAAAAAGTTTTCGTAGGTATTTGAACATAGGTCCGAGCCAGGAAAAATATGCATTTACTAGCACGCAACTCACCAATCCAAACGAAGCACCGCAGATGGGTACAAAAACAGAAAACAGAATAACAAAGTGCCATAAAGCCCTGAACCGTCCAACTTCAAAACTAGTAACGAGGCGAGTTCAAATAATATTTTTTTATTTAGACAAAATATCGCTCCAATGGGTGGGCTTTTCGGATCATTATCGTTTGCGATAGGGATCTCTTTTTGAGAGAACTGCGGAAGTTTGGAGACGGAGAGAAACGCTTTGGGCCCCGTTAGTGGAATTTTTAGTTACGGTAGGTACGAATTACCATAAAGCTTTTTTTTTTTAATCAGGGTAATTTGAGAGCCTTGATTGAATTGAAAAAAAGTCGAATGATTGGTAGCCCGAACCCAAAACTGTGCTTAATTATCAGCCACAAGTTATTGCTTACTTGTGGTGAAACGGATGATATGGATGATATGGCAAGAGATGCTAGAGAAGTATGAAAGAAAAAGTCATGCTGCGCCGACCTGAATAGTGATAGGGGCAAGAGAATGACAATAGTAGTGAAATGGAAGCATTTAATTGATTAGTAAACCCTTTGAAAAATAGGGAAATTGAATACGAAATAATTCTTCTTCTTCTTTGCGTGTCGATAGACTCAAATAATATACAAGCAGTATATGTACCTATAGCCACTGCAGAACTCTGTCGTTGGCTTCGTTTAAATCCTGGAAGCTGCAGGTGGCTGTGCAGGATGGGCAAGAAAGGAGGTGGGGCATATCCTGCTGAGAAAAATGCAAAATAATATTTTATGGCCGTCCTAACTAAATTGGTATGCTCTGGTTTTAAGCGATTATAAAATGTTTAATTTTTGAGACAATAATAAAAAACGCAAAAAATAAACACACACACCTGGTTAAGGGACGCACAGAATTGGGAAGTGCGGCAGTAGAAAGGGGAGCCCTATACCCAGCAGTGGGTGGTACCGGGCTGATGTGATGATGATGATCTCACCAAAATTCATAGCAGTATACTTACTAAAGCAGTTAACTTAAGGCGACAATATGCAAAGCAACACAAGCAAGCAATGTATATAGTTGAACTTAGTTCATACAATCTATTTTCGCCTACAAATCCCATCTGAATGACTGTTTGCATATTGTAACCGCTTGTATTTCTATTTCAGTTTCAACGATCGGTAAACAGTATCACCAAATTGGCAATCGTAACAAACAACATTGACAACTCTCAATTCTATTACTGGAATTCATTTATTTGGATATTTTTAACATCAGCACTGTTGTTTCGAAACCAGTTTTTTGATGGAGCAGCAAAGTTTTCAATCGATGCAACGATTAAGGCAGAATATCGCCAATAATAGGTACTGAACGTGATGAGCACAAGATATAGTGTCAAAAATTGAAAAGAGTACGCTTAGATGGTTTGGTCAGGTAGAGAATATGATGAGTGAAAGGCGATTAACAAAAGACACTTACAAGGCAGATGAGAGTTTGGGGGTATGGAGAACAGGGTGTAAAGTTCTTCATCCCCCATAAAAAAAGGAGGGTCTTTCGACCAGACGGGTGCTATGTCTGGTGGCTACTGCCCGATAGTTGTTGTCGGGTTCGACTGTATGTTCTTGAGTCGCGAATAACTTTACTTGCGCGATGTAGGATTTCATTGTCTTTCGATGTTTAGTTCTTCGTCTGAGACATAGATGGCGCTGTAGTACTTTTGTTCGATGTTGCTGCAGTATTTTGTAGTGCGGCTATATGAGTAATAACTCCAGTTATTACTCATATAGCCGCACTACAAAATCTCAAAATCTCACAAAAGTCTTACATCATAAGTTCTAGGGCATCCCCTCCTGGAGGAGGGGATGCCCTAGAAGGACATACTCTTACTCTTAAAGGTGTGGTGCGTAGTACTCGCAAACGGCGTGCGTGTACGACCAGATGTTAGAACGTGGACGTGACAAAAGGAGTATGCAAGGATCGTAGCAGGTGGCGTTCTGTGATTTCTGCCTACTGCTATGGGAAAAGGCGTGCGTTTATGTCAAATTCAAAGTTTTTTATTTGCTAAACATAGGTGTATGTATGTGATCAGCACAGTCCAGCTTGGCATCAATGTCGAAATCACTGCGATCTTTATTTTCAATACAGTAAGGTTGCTGTTAGACTGTCACTGATACGTCTCAACATCTGCCTAGCCTTTTCTCAACTATGTTAGGGTCGGCTTCCAGTCTAATCGGATGCAGCTGAATACCAGTATTTTACATGGAGCGACTGCCTATCCGACCTCCACAATCCACTTAGTACGGGGTAATACAATACCCCTTGGTATGACTAGTTGTCAGACTTTCGGGCCACTGACTACCTGTAACGACTATCAAAGATTTACAAATGACAGCCGGGACCAACAGCTTAAAGTGATTACCTATCTGAACTTTCGACTTCTTATCCGAATACCGACAAAAAAGTTAGTAGATTGTCTATTAACTTTTTAATTATTTCAAGATGTGCGAACAATATGGATTTGATAGGTCGATTTTATCAAATGACACCTAATTTTCTCCCGAAACACTTCAACCACTAACTAAATCAAAGGTAAAAGGTAAAGAATAAAAGTTTATCTCAGCCTAGCTTTTAAACGTGAAATCCTTTCACTGGCACCACATGAATTATTAATAGGAGTCCTCAATACACTTAGACCGGCAATTGAATTAAATGCCTTCTTTTAAAATGGAAACGCTAAATGTGAATCGTATTTTATGCTAAAAGGAGTGAGAATTCTTGTGGCATTGGGAACCAGGAAATGAATATATTTAGTGGCTTTTCGGTTTGTTTTGATTGTGGTGAATTCTCCATGAAACGCCCTACAAACTCATTCGCTGGACCTGTTGATATTTGTGCCTTTAACGCAGTTCTGAAAGATTAGACAATGTGACATTCTATCAGAGATTAAAAAAAAAAAAAATTGTATACACATATGCAGGCACATGGCGTTTCGGGTTGGTCGTTTCCTATGGAAAATAACTGGCAAGAAACTCTATGATTTCACATTAAAAATGATTTGTTTCACAATGTTATTAAGTTACAGCGTTATTATCGACAAAAAGTCGTTGCTTACTTCTCAAAAAAGTAATCCAAGATAGAAAAGTTATAAAGCATCCAGGAATCTACAATGTTTACACATTCACAAACAATCGCAAATAAAATGTTGTTGAATTGCCTGATTTACCGAACAAAGTTATGTTTTAAGAACTTATAATAATAATAAATCATTTATTGTCAGATCATTCAATCCAATATGTTAGTAATACACACACATCTTAAACACTAGTGTTAGTATATAATATTTGGTACATAAAATTTTGGTAATAATTTAGGTATTAATAATGTCAAAATAATTAATAATAATAATGTCAAAATCATTAAAAATATGTCAAAATCACCATTAATCATGTCAAAATCATTAATAATTATACAATATTCAGGAAATACAAGGAAATAAATAATAAATAAAGGGCAATTATGATCAACTAGGCAAGAATTCAAAGAAACACTATTTATTTCAAGGCACGATTTGAAGGTAGTACCAGTGTTGTGGTCCAGTGTCTGAGAATGAGACCTTCCGCCCTATCGGCCACAGTGACCAAGAGGCTGTTGGCGCTGCCCCGCACCCTCCGCATCAAGGAGGCAACACGCTTTCGCATGATTGCGTAAAAGTCGTCTATACGTGCCTCTGCGAACATCCCTGATGCGCTACAGTGTCGTGGCAACCCCAGCAACGCCCTGTACGCGTTATTGTACTGGACGCGTAAGGCGCTGTAAGCCTTTTGCGTGTAGTCGACCCATAGACTGCTGGTGTAAAAAGATTGGCAGTATGCCCTAAACAGAGTAGTTTTCACTCCCCTCGAGCACTTTGCGAACCTACGGATCAACATATTGCTCCTGACTGACAGCGCCCTACGCTCCCTCTCCATGTCAACATCATCCGTCTGCGTTGCAGTGACCCAGTGCCCCAGATATTTAAAAGTTTGCACCCATTGCAACTCAATCCCACCGAGTGTGACAGGTGGCACTTCGCGATAGTCTTTAGTGCCTGCCTTGAACAACAGACACTCGCTCTTTTTCGAATTATATCTGAGACCTTGGGCCTCCGCATATCGCTCACAGACAGATAAGAGTTTCCTGAGGGCGCTGATCGATGGGGCCAGCAGCACCATGTCATCGGCGTAGCTGATGTTATTGACGAGTGTTCCGTCAATGGAACAGCCTACCATAGTACTGCTGAGCTCACGAATCAGCCGATCTACGTACAAACAGAAGAGTTTCGGTGAAGTCAGACCCCCCTGTCTGACTCTGCACTCCAACCCGTACGGATCGGATAGCGAGCCTGCCCATTTCACCATGTTTGTCTGATGGCCGTACCAATACCTAAACAACTCAATCATCTCACCGGGAAGTGTTGTATCCTCGTACAGCTTCTTCCATAAAACACCATAGGACACCAGATCGAAGGCTTTCGAGAGATCAAGAAAACACGCGTACACGGGAGTTTTCCTGTCGGTGTAGTATCTGACAGTGTGCTTGAGACAAAGTACCGCGTGCTCAGTCGAAAGACCCGCTCTGAAGCCAAATTGGGCATCGTGAAGCGACAGATGTTTATTTAACTGTTTGTCAAGCACACTGTCCAAAACCTTGGCAATGATCGTAGCCAACGATATGGGCCTATAGTTATTTATATCCGACGCGTCACCAGTTCGATTTTTTATAATCGGCACAACTAAGGTTTTCATCAGATCTTCAGGCAGATAAGTATGTGAGAAGCAGAAGTTGAAAAACATAGCCAGCACTCTGGGCATGTGAACACCTGCATTTTGCAGATGCTCTATGCTCAGAGAATCGTGCCCAGGTGATTTACCTTTAGTTATAAATAACTAATATTATTTTGCACTAAAAATAACTGCCCTTAATTAATTTGAAACATTGTAATCTACGCGAATATTTCGACGGTCTATCAATTCTCGTAGACTAGGCTCTTATCGATCACCCATGGTCGTTGCAACCACGATCGTGGTCAAGAAGTGGGCAGGCAGCGTTTTAGCTTGTTTAATAATGTTCAGACAAGCATTGTCTTACATTATTAGATATAACCGGGGTTATCTGTTCCATTATTTATTTTTCAGGGAACGATTATTGTCTTCGCATTTTTATTTATTTATTTATAAATATGAGAACCAACACCTATAAAAAATTAAAAACAATTGTATGGTCAACACAGAGCCAATTACAGGTTCTCACGAGTAGACACAGAGAAGGTAGTAGAAATCTTAGGATCACTAAATAACAAGCACGATAAAAAATAGAAATAAACGGAATTAAAATAAGATAATAGATGACTCACTTTGACACCAGGTTAGGCATTACCGACACGGGGAAAAACAATAAAAAAATACCAAAAATAAAGCACTACGCGCTTTTAAAGTAGTTATTCAATTTTAATTTTTGTCATATAACTTTAAAAGAAGTTATTAAATTTTAATTTTTGTTATATTTTAATTTTTGTCATAATTATATTCTTCACATAGTATAAAACAAAGTCGCTCCCGCTATTTGTACACTTAGATCTTTTAAACTACGCCACGGATTTTAATGCAGTTTGAGCAATAGATAGAATGATTAAAGACGAAGGTCTAAATGTATGACACTGCACCCGTGCGAAGCCGGGGCGGGTCGCTAGTTGATAACAAACCAGGTGGTTGGAAAAGTCCACGCTCAGATGGCTGAATGATCCGTTATCGCAAGCCAAAATTTAAGAACTATTAAAGTGAGAAATTTGATAGAAAAATCATGAAAAAGGCCACGTTGGAGAAACGTACTCTATCAGGTTAAGAACTACCCGAGGCTGTAAAGCCACAGATGATGATTAGAATTTTTGTCGTAATCTAAAATTAGTCAAATGTGCCATTCAGCCAAAACTTCGTGCGTAGGTTTACGCAACAATATTATGTATGTATGAATCCTATCAAATTTTGGTGGAAGTTTGAACAGGCTTTCCTATTAATCGGATAAGCCGGCTTAGTGTCAACCCGTAATACATAAACAAACAAAACTTTCCTTTTACACTAACGAAGTGTACAGAGTCCTCGGTATAACATATTCATTACGAAGTAAATATGTGGATAGTATAAGGTAGAAGGGAGTGACACTTACTATTACAATGGATTCGTAAATGGTTCTATGCCCAACAGCGTTGAAATTTTAATTAGGATTTTAAAAAGAAAATTGAATCAATAAAAACTTGAGAGTCAAGGAATCAGGCGCTATTGTATCAAGATTTTTGATAGTAGTATTCAAAAATGCGTTAAATAAATCATCATGGCTTGGCTTTTTTGTAGTATTCTTATTGATTTTGAATTAAAATGACGAGATAAATAGAAACTTTAAATGCGAGGGAACTTGATACACGTATAAGCGATATAGCCACTTAAAATCGCTCAAATAAATCAAAGATTAAAGTTTCTACTACACTAAATAGATACTTAGTACTAGAAACGACTAACGACTTTTTGAACAATGTAACTTCGAATGTTGACAAAAGAATACCTGTTTGTTCAATTTATTGTGACATGACACAAGCATTTGATTATGTCGATCACAATATCTTGCTCAATAAGCTGGATGCATACGGTATTAGAGGGAACATACTCAGCTTAATAAATTCTTTTTTACGGAACAGGAAACAGTACGTTGAAGTAACCGACATAGATCTCAATACCAAATGCCAACGTACCTATAAGTCTAGCCTTCGCACGGTGGCTTATGGAGTACCCCAAGGCAGCGTCTTAGGCCCTCCGCTGTTTATACTGTACATAAATGATCTTCCAAAAGTAACAAGTCACCCTATGTCACTGTTTGCTGATGACAGCACTGTGACCATTAAGAGTACTGATGATCGAAACCACAACGACGTTGTCACTCAGACAATAACCTCGATAGTGAAATGGCTAGATAATAATAATCTTAAAATAAATATTGATAAGACGAAATTAATGATGTTTAGCCAACGTGCGAATCCCAATATGACAGTATACTATGACAATAAAATTATAACACAAGTTGAGACATCAAAATTCCTAGGTTTAACTATTGACAAAAAATTAGACTGGAAAGCACACACGGAGGAGCTAATTAAACGAATTAGCAAATCAGCCTATGCCCTATTCAAACTGACCCCAGTGATTAACATCGATGCTTTAGTCACAGCATATCATGGTTTGGTGAGTTCAGTATTGAGGTATGCGGTCATTTTTTGGGGTAACTCGACCAACAGGGAATTAGTTTTTAAAGCACAAAAAAGGTGCATTAGATCAATGTTCAGACTCCACAATTCAGATTCTTGTAAGCCATTCTTTATCAAATACAAATTGTTGACATTTCCGTGTTTATATATTTTTGAGGTAGCTGTATTTGTTAAGACCAACCTAGACCTGTTTGACAAAATATCATTTTATAACACACGAACTCGACCACAGAACAATAACTTGTGCGTAAAAAGGTCCCACACAGCGCTGATGCATAAAAGTGTTTTTTGCATGGCGCCAATCATATACAACCACATACCAAGTTCAATTAAGGATTTGAACATACTATTATTTAAGAAAAGGCTTAAATCTTTGCTGTTGAATAAAGCATATTACAACATTTCGGAATTTTTAACAGACAAAATGTAATGACTGTTTTTGACCATAGTAGTAGGTAGTTGTCTTTAAGTCCGATTCAATTTGACATTTTTCACGTGACATTTTTGTATTATTTTAATAATTGTCTTCTCTTTTTATTTTTATTTTGCTTAAACATAATTTGAATTTTGACTTAATTACACTGACTTTTTGACATTTATATATTTTTATTTAATTTTCTTTGTTTTTTATTTTTTGTCAAAATCAATTAATACTTTAATATATGCATTCCAATAATACAATTTTTAAGGTTATAAATTTTAATGTCAATGACCTATATGAATATTTGTACGCCTTCGGGCATAACATAGCGCGCTTGTAATGTTTTATAACAACTATTTATTGTACCTGTGTTAACAAATGATTAAATGACTTATGACTTATGACTAGAATGTAAGTACGTATCGTCAGGTGTAAGTAATACGACGCCAAGTTCTTTGGCCCAACTAAGTTAAAGAAAGCCACACAATTAAAAAGGAGGGTTAAGGCGAATGCGTAACATTCCTTAGTAATTTCTTCTTCTACCGGTGTCGCTGTTCCCTGGTCATTATAATCTAGATCTCTTCAAAGTTCGAGTGAATCGGTTTCTTCTAGGCAAGTTTGCTCCACTTTAGGCCGCAGCATCGCTTCACATCAGGTGAGTTGTGGCCAAAAGCAAGCCAATTTAGTATTAAAAAAAAAAACATTCCTCCGCGATAAATAATAAATCTTACAAGCCGACACAAAAATTTAACTTTATTAATATTCCTAAAAAAAAGTTATACGGTTGTAATTTTTTTCACAACAATATAACTCTGGACTTCACGCCTGTGCGTCATTGAAGGCTCAGGCGGAATATTGGTAGAACACCAGCATTTTGCCAGTTATGTATAACGGAGAGTAAATAAGGGGCGAGCCTATTACCGGGCCTAAAGCTTCGCCTCTACTGCGAGCAACTTGAATACGCAATTAACATTTCAAATGCACATTTGCTACGAGATCGTAGCACTATGACAGCTACGCCGTAGCGAGGGCCATAGCGTAGCAAGCAGCGTAGAGGGATAGCGAGTGATTTAAAATTAATTTCTAGCTCATACAGTTTTTTTTTTGTATCACCATATATTTTAAGGCAAACACTGTTTTAAGTTTTCACGGTTTATAACTTAGCTTGCTTTACTTCCCGCGATCATGGCGCTTGCAACTGCGTCGAAATATCGGGAGCTCAGAATAATGGCTAATCACAGAAGATTATAATATATTATTATATTATTTTAACCGTAATTTTCATGAAAATATAACCATTTATTGGATAAATTAAAATTAAGCACGTACAATTTTCTGTTTTCATCCTGTCTTTTAAAGTAAATCTCCTGAAACTTTATCTCCATCAAACTAAACGTTTTACACGCCCTAATAAGCACCTAAAGCTGTACACTAAACATAAAACTAATAACATTACTTACCACAGAGAGAAAATCAACAAGCCTCCCCTTAACACAGACTCGCGAACTTAATTACTTAGAAGAAACCTTCCAGCACTTGAGGGCACAATATATACATACACAAGTGTCTATACATATACATACATACCTACATATCTCTTGGTATTTAATGTATGGCCCTGCGGCTGCGACTAGGGTTGGCAGTTCCAAACAATATAAATTAAACGGCGGTCCCTAGATGGTTAATGGGCTGGTTATCGCAACCTCGGTTTAATTCCCCGTATCACACGTATAATATTGGGGGAAGTTTCGGTAGAATCTTTCAGCTACTGGAATGTTTGTAAAAATATGATTTAGGTACGGCTATACTAGTAATCATAATCTGCCTAGCCTCTTAACAACTATGTTGGAGTCGGCCTCCAGTCTAACTGGATGCAGCTGAATAACAGTATTTTACATGAAGCGACTGTCTATCTAACCGCCACAACTCAGTACTGGGTAATACGATACCCCTTGGTAAATCTGTTTGTCAGACTTTCGGGCCACTGACCTGTAACGACTGTCAAAAATCTACAAATGACAGCCGGGACCAATGGCTTGACATACTTTCCGAGGCACGGAGGAACCTCGGTATGTAATGGATGGTCGCCCATCCACGGACTGACCTTGGTAAGCACGGTTTAACCTAAAGATACCCACGAGCCACGAGCTCCTCACGTACGTATAGGTACGTCTATACTCGTATTGTGTGCAAATAAGCAGCCAGTCAACAGAACAATTACGCTATTCAATACAACTCATTGGAAAAGCAGATTCATTGTGTAATTCATCTGCCAAGCCTTTTCCCAAAACCTTTCGAGTTGGCTTCCACGTGCAGCTGATTAATAGTATTTTATACGTCTGCCTCTCTGAGCTCCACAACCTAGTTAAACTTAACTGCAACTCACATTTCTATCAATTATGCCACAGGCAAGTTGGTGAGTTAAAGGTAACACAAATCTATACATACAAATAAATAAAATTGGTTGTTTGTTATATCAAAATAACAACTTTTTACTGAATGTTTATTATGAAAATATAGTATAATAAAAACTCATTTTTTTTCAATTTTTGTGTCTGTCTTTCTATCTGTTTTTTCCGTCTAATCTCCGAAACGCCTGGGCTTATTTTGACGGGATTTTAACTGGCACATAGCTGATATTATAAAGTCTAACATATCGATCGCAGATTATGCCAGTAATTATGATGTCAACTGATCTAATTAGTAACCGCTAGGTCAAACAATAAATCCATCTCCTAAAAAAACTTTTCATCCGTGGTTTTAACAAAACTTGAAACTCAGCGTTTCAGTTCAGAGTCTATCTCGGCTATTTCTGTCACATAAACCTCCCAATATTTATTTGTACGTATGTTGTATCTGACATCTGCTCATTATTCTCTTCCAGACTAGGTTCATTATAGGGTAACAAGTGGGGATCCACTTGTTGATCAATATAAACAATATACGAGTATTATGAAAAGCATCGTTTGAAAAGTCAGTCTCATTAAGGGATATTGTATCTGAGGTTTGGAATTCAGATGCACTGATTTTTTTTTAGTGCATCTGAAAGTAGTTTACCACAATCAAGATTTTGTTTAGATTGACTAATTACTAACTTGTTTGCATCTGGCCTATCAAGCACAATGATCACAGCTACTACTTTTATTTGATTGAGATTTGAAACGGGATCTTGATTGGAGTTATCACAAAACGTATTTGCAGCAATCAAGTCAAATAGTAATAAACACAACCAAATTGTGATAAACACAACCAAGGAACTTATTTAGCGCAAAATTTGATCAAGTTGTATGATTAATACAATTAATTGCAATGATAGATGCTCTCAAGTTGAATGATCTTTATTGAAGTAACCAAAATGCTTGATTGACACAACTAACTTATTTTGTTACGGTTAACATTTTTAACTTGTCTCTTTTTTAACTCTTCTACAATGATGTCATGTTAAGGGTAATCGAGAAAATTGTTTGAGCGTTCAATAATTATAATATAATAATAAATAAATATCGCTGGACATTACACACAGCGCCATCTAGGTGCCACACTAAGCAACGAGGCTTGTGTCGTGGACACCAGATAGTTGATACTACTACATAGATACTTTTTTGTTTGTAAATACATACTTATTATACATATAAACATCCATGACTCGGAAACAAATGTCCATGCTCATCACACAAACATTTGCTCCTACCGGGATTCGAACCCGGGACCCTAAGAACTTAAGGTAGCGTCACAACCGCTGCGCCATTCGGGTCGTCAATTGGAACTAGTATTGCTGTAATGATGTCGTGATGATCAACTTAACTAAGATTTTGATTAATCTTAACAAGATATCGTCAATCAAGCTAAAAAGTCACTTGATTGGAGTGCATTTTTTCAGTGACGATCAGACGATCCATGAAAATACTATACTGGAAGAAAATCTAAGTAGTATAATAGGTTGGAATAAGACTAGGCAGATAATGTAACGAAAAACAAATACTTCAATCTTGTAATGAATGCCAAGACTTTCATAATTTCACGACTAACTCACACGACAAAAAGCGCAACATACCAGCTAAAAATCATCTCGACGATTTCTAAGAAAACTGGTCCGTAACAAGTATTGCAACGTAATACAATTTTTTATTACATAATCCTATTCCGTTGGGAGTAAAATATTGTGCATCTGAAAAATCAGTTCCAATACCGCTAAAAGTTATGGAAAACTTTCGTCCAAACTCTTGCAACTCATGTTGGTGTCTGTCGGTGACTGTACGCGTCGTAGATTCTGACGGAGCATGTAGACGAACGCTTTATACTACTGAACAACCTGTGTGGCGGACTGTATGGGCGAGTAGTAAAGTGTTTTATTATTAATAATTTTGACAGTAAAATTAAAATATAATATATAATATCGCTGGACATTACACACAGTGCCATCTAGGTGGCACACTAAGCAACGAGGCTTGTGTCGTGGACACCAGATAGTTGATAATACTACATAGATACTTTTTGTTTGTAAATACATACTTATCATACATATAAACATCCAAGACTCGGAAATAAATGTCCATGCTCATCACACAAACATTTGCTCCTACCGGGACCCTAAGAACGTAAGGCAGCCTCACTACCGCTGCGTCATTCGGGTTGTCAAAATAATGGGTCGTCAAAAAAATCAAAAAATGTATTTATCATTCTCTTTCCTATATCACTACTACCCGTCATCTCTTATGACACTTCCTTTCTTGCCATATATCATCCTTCACAGAGTCCATCCATCATTTCTTTGGTCTTTCTCTACTCTTATAGCCATCCACATTCATACTCAATACTTTCCTCCCGACATCTTTCTCATTCCTCCGCATCACATGCTCATACTAAGACAACCGATTACCACACAACTTCTGAGTCACCGGCACCACTTTAATACTTCCTCCCATGTACTAATTTCTTATTTTATCCATTCGTGCAACACCACACATCCCCCTTAGCATTCTCAGGCACATGCAAATGCCTTTCATTCATCCCTTTTGTGTCCCTACATTCTGATCCATACAAGATAGCAGGTCTAGCCATTGTTTTATAAATCTGCCCCTTAAGTTTAAGGACGATGCGGGAATTACAGGTTGCTCCCGTGATCTGTCCGTTGTTAATTTAAATAAATATAACATAATTATTATCATCACGCCTGTAATCCCCGAAGGGTTAGGCAGAGCCGTACTTAATAGTACATCCACATTTCACCAGTTCTGTTTAAGTCCCATGTGGTGGCAAATCTTATTGCCATCAACCGGGTGCAACTTCAGATTCTGTGGCTGCCACTGAGAAATTCCTAATGTTAAAAGGGAACCCAATGAAACTAAAATGATTAAATATAATCGCCGCCAAATAACGTTTACGTTTATAGCGTGGGTGTACTATAAAGTACACTAAACTTCGGGCTAAACCTTCATCGATTATTTTATCACATTCCACGTTCATCTTCAGAACAGTTACATGAGACTGTATTGTGCTGGCACGTTACACGATCTGTCAGGTCATGGGAACTGATAGAAAAAACTGAGTGAGAGTTGAACTCGAAAATCGTTTTAAAATATTCATAATCAAACGACTTTTTTTTTTTAAATAAACCTTTTGCTTTACAGAATTAACGGGCTACAAGTAACTGGATAATAAATTTCATCGATACCAAAAGGCAAAAACGAAAGGCACTGTATTTGAATTGTTATGGAATCGGATAGTCAGTCAGAAAGTTGAAACAAGTCGCCCGTTCCACGAAATTCAATTATTTCTGTACGAAGCTATAAAGTTGTTAAATAATCAAATAACTGAACCATCAGAAGGTAAAAAAATAATTTCATTAAAGTAAACAAATGATTCGTTCATTGTTATTAACCCGTATTCCCTGCCATCATTGTTTGCTCTCCCTTGAACAATTACTTTTGTCTCCCAATTTTAGATCCTTGGCAAAATTCCAAATATTTACCTTTTCTTTTACAGCCTGGCCACGAGCTATGCGCTATAGCGACGTGCGTGCGTTGCAACAGCGACGATAGAGAAAACATTAAAAAAATGTTTTTCTGGATTTTGGGATGAGTTTGGTGCTTCTTCTTCTTCTGGACTCAGATTCTGTCCGACCAGTACGTAGTAACCTCGATAGTTCTGTCGTTTGCCTCATTTAAGTCTTGGAGGGTGCAGTTAATTGTACACGACGGGAATGGAGGAGAGGGAGAGAGGAAAAGGAGGAGAAGCTGTGTCGTATCCTGAGTTGGGGCTCCACACTCGTTTGGTGCTATCACCAGTATAGACTAAAGCAGTTAATAGTATTTCGTAAACTGTGTAGACATCAGGACAGGACACGATATCTTGTCATGTGTATCATGTGTATCAGACACTTGCTGTTCCCAAAGTCACGAACTACTTTGGTGAGCGCACTAGAAAATATGTAGTACCGACGTCAGTGAATGAGCTACCCCCACAGTTAATATCGCATGCCAAATCAACCAACCAGCTTAAAAATATACTTAAAAAACATTACCTCTCATTGTGTCCATAGCTTGTTTTGCATCTATGGACAATAGTAATCATTTTCCATGGATGTATGTATATGAATCTGTAAGTTCACTATCTTTTTTATTTTAGTTATTTTATAAAAAAAAAACTAAATTTGTTTTAATGTTAATGTGAAACGAGAACAACTGCCGACAAACTTTTTTGCAGTTTGGCAGACTTTTTATATGTTATATTATTACAGATTTTGAAAAAACAAATTAAAAAAAAAATGTGTCCTGTTTTAGAAAATACCTAGAGTCATCGCGACGCGTAGGTGCTCAAGGGAAGGAAACAAGTGAAACGCACGCGTGTCCCTTGAAGGAAGGCGCACCACGTGAGGTCGTGAACGAAGCGTTATGCATTCAAAGTCGGCTGAACGCGGAACAAAAACGGCTTTTGTTTCACGGCTAATTTATCTTATGATTCGATTGTAAATTTTCCAAGATACCTGAAAGCTGAGAAATATTGAACGAAAGGTTGATTTGACATTTCAATAGATGTTTGACGGTGTATAATTTAGATAAATACCTTTTGTGTTTGTGATGATAATAATTGAAGTTTAAAAGTAAAAGAAGTGGTATTAAATTAGGCACAGTTCTGGTATTAGGTTTTATTCTTGTTATAAGGTAAGAGCATTGAAATCGTACTATCTTATCTTACTAATCTTACTTAATACTATAAATGTGAAAGTTTGTGAGAATAGATGGATGAATGGATATATGGATGTTGTTAGTCTTTCACGCAACAACTACTAAACAGATTTAAATGAAATTTAGCACACAGATCGTTTATAACCTGAATTAACATATAAAATACTTTTTATTCCAATGGTATGATCCCGTGGGTCAATTATCGAATTCCACGCGGGCGAAGCCCACCTTCAGGACTTAACCAATAAACTGATTTTGCTTCTATGTTAAGAATTTGGTTTCCGGACTTAGTCCGTAAAGTGGACCATTGTACGTGCAGATTTTGCTTTTTTTTATTTAATTTTGGCTTTGCTGGAATTTGGCACACGGGAAGGCCATGGACCACGACCGAGGTTAGGGCATAGTACACTTTTCATCTGAAATTTGGCACACGGGAAGGCCATGGACCACGACCGATGTTAGGGCATAGTACACTTTTCATCGCAGTAGAAAGTTTTCGTGGGATAATTTCCGAGCTCGAAGCGAACGAAGCCGCTGTCAAAAGCTAGTTTGAATATAAATAAACAAATAAATTTAAAACAAAAAGCAAACATACTTAAAAACATCTGCACACGACGATACATTTAAAAAGTTGACAAAAGTAAACATTTGTGACGTCACATGCCCAAGAGTTAGTATGTGAATGGTTATTCGCGTCGCATTGTGAGCCCAAGACTATTTCTACACTCGTCGCCACTCCACAAAAGAATACCGAGGCACACACAAACACTGTGCAAGCTTTCGCTATGAGATTTCTAAAGTTTGTAGAACACTTTACGTTTTAGTTGGAATACATACGTTGACAGTTAAACAATTGAGAAGCGAAATGTTGTTTTTGAAAGACTGCTTTTATTTTATTGATGGTTGTCTGTGAGCTCGTTTGGTGTTTACTTTATTTTTTTATCATATTGATACTTACCATATCCGTAAAAAATAAAAAAAAACCGGCCAAATGTAGCACCAAACAATATAATACAAATATTTTGAAGGCTCATTCATATGTTGTATTATTTTACATTCAACAACAAAACTAAATTTGCTTTTCATAGTATAATAATGAATGTTGTTGCTGCAGTTTAATGAAAAAGTCCCATAACTAAAAAAATAAACAACAAATCTTATTCAAACCAATTTTGGTTGTAAGTTTTTTGCGTTCTATAATCCTATATAATTTTCAGAATTTTCCTCCTCTTACTTTAGAAATTAGAGGGGGGGACACACATTTTACCACATTGAAAGTATTTATTATGTATTTCATATATATTTGTATATTTTTTATGTTTTTCAAAAGATTGCCTTTAAGAGAAAATGATTTTATGAACCTGAATGTCATTTTTAAAGATATAGATAACCCGCACGTATAGGTTTGATATTTCTTTTTTTTTAGGTTCAGGTCCATGTATGGGGAGACCCCCCTTAATCTTATATTTTTTTTTATATAAAAACCGTAAAGCAGTTCACAGAATACATCTAGTTACTACATTTCTACTGTGTAGTCCTAATAGTTTCGGAATAAAGTGGCTGTGACATACACGGCAGACAGAAAAACTGACAGACAGACTTGGCGAATCTATAAGGGTTCAGTTTTTTGCCATTTGGCTACGGAACCCTAAAAATGAAAAAAGCTATCCTTTTCAGTATCGATTTGGGTCGCGAATCGTTACTATAGATACCTTCTTGAATTTGACCAGCATGCAAAACGACAGCCTGTATATTTTTTAATCAGATATTCTCAGAGATATCAGAGGTAGATCAGATACTTTTATTCATATTCTTTATTTCTATTTACATAAATATTTCTATATCAAAGTGAAACCCTTGTCCACTCTAGGTAGGAAAATAAACTAAAATATTTAATTCCATATCGGTTGCAAAAGGGAATGCAGGGAAGTGAAACGTCCATCTAATTAGAAAAGAGTTCTGGAGAGGACCCTGCGCAGTCCGTTTGTGAACTCAATCGGTGTCTCTCAGCGAATTACGTAAAATCTATACTATATGTTTAAATAGTATTACTAATATTATAAAGTAAGTTTGTGAGTTTGTGAGGTTATTTCTCTATTTGGAGGGTTTATTTCTCTTCCTTTTGCCACACTTCTTCTATACCAATATTATAAAGAGGTAAAATTTGTTTATAAGTTTGTATGTAGGGGGTAATCTCTAGATCTACTGAACCGATGAAAATTCTTTCATTAATAGGAAGCTACATTATCTCCAAGTGCCATAGGCTGTAATTACAACGTGCCCATGGGATAATTTCCGACCAAAACGCGAGCAAAGCCGCGGGCAACTGCTTGTTAAAAATATTTTAGAACGAAGAAGCGCTGGTTGGTTGTAGTGGAAGACATTCAAATATTTACGAGCGATAGCTCAAGAAGAAGAAAATCGTAATGCAATACTTGTAACTACTTAGTAACAAATCGTTGTGTCTAGTGTCATACGCCCATTTGTCGAGTAACATTCATGTGTCAAAATTTAAAATGATTGGGATCAAAATTTTGTATGAAATATTTCCACCCACACGGTTTACTATATATAGTACCTTTCAAGAATTGGAGCTTGATTTTTTGTATGACTTTTGCATTTTTATAGTACCTATGGTAACATAAATATACCACAGGCAAAGCTACTGATCCAAAACACCTGTAAGAACGTCTAAACCAGGAACAAATTACAACAACGTACAAAATAACAAATTGCCGGAATATAACCTCGTCGTAAGAATTTATTTTTACTTGGCATAAACCTCAGGATTTCCGTCGACTTAATTTATTTAACTTGAGCAATGAAACGGAAAATTAGGTATATGTAACAAACACGTTTTTGCACCAAATCAACCGAATTGTAACGTGATACAAAATATATAGGAAAAGATTTCCTTAAGGTATTTTTTACTGAGTTATTTATAGTTAACTCCTACAAAGTCACGTGACAACTTCATAATAGTTTGAGTTTGAGTACTATACCATGTGTTTATTTTCTCTCTTCACAAAGGTTCACATAGGTATAGCTAGCAGTCGCGGCATGTCGTTTAGCAAACGTTAAATTCCCAAATTGTGACGCATCTAATCGACGAGCCGCACTAGCCAGGCAGTGCAGGATGCACCATATCGATGGGGCCAGGGCGCAGTGCGTGTCGCGCGTTCAACTCTCACATGGAACAATTAGTTGTAATGGCCTACAGGTAAATGTTCTGGCTCTGGGTGTTTGTGCATGTCAGTATATATATTTGTAAAACGCACCCACGGTACAGGAAAAATTCCTAGGGGTATTTAAAAATAACAATTTTGGGGTCGACTTCCAGAAAATAGAGGTATATAAATCTTATAGGTATACTCCTAGATATTCAAACAGAAGGTACTCTTAGGTACTTGGAACAAGAAGGCTCGACTTGCAAATTGAAAGGTACGGTGAGCACGTGTAAGTTAGATTACAAGTCTTCAAAGATTTTCAAAGTGTGTTACATAACTGTGTAGATTTGTTTAAGTTAGCTTCTTCAGCTCGGCTGTCAGTTAACGTTAGAGATTTGGTTCAAAAACAAGCTGTAAGCTAAATTTTCGGATACTGGGATCGTTTTAAGCGCAGGCCACAGGCCACACCGCCAGCTAGCGAGCGAGCCAGGCGAGCCTCTTTTCATACTTCGTTCGCGGTGTGAACCAAAGTATGAAATGAAAAGAGGTGAAACGATGCCTCGCTCGATGCTCGCCCGCTGTGGCCGACGTTTTAATTCTTAGACGATTGACGTCTAATTGTAAAGATTTTTATACCTAATGCCCAGTGGACGCAAGAAGTACTGCTTAGCATGAGGCTCTGCGTTCGATTCCCAAGGCGGACAAAGTGTTATTGGGTTTTACCAGTAGGAACTTCTCAGTAGTAGTCCGGAGTTTGCAAAAGTTGGACTGATGACCTGGTGAGAAGCCGGTTGATGGGGCGCTTTGTCCGGCAGCGAATGTCTTTCGAATTTACTTTCTTTATTCTATTTCAATAGCGCCATCTCATTCGTGACTGAATAAAAGTATTATTCCATTCAGGTAGGTATATTTAATCCGTTGATGTCTTGAACGTGTTTAGTCTGGAGGGAATTCTAGAATGTCTTCTTGTCGTCATGCCTTGCTACCGACAAATATATTTACTTTGCCATTGTTACCTAATTGAATAAAAACGACTCATACAAGTTAGAAGCTATTAGAATGTTTCTAACAACATATTATATCGAACGAAAAAAGCTGTCGTAGTACTTACAGAAAAAAGGCCAACTCAATATATTTCTCGTTGAAAGTTAACATGATACTGAACTTGTCGTCAAAGTTTTGATTGAACGCTATTAAAAGTATTTTTTTAGATATTACTTTGGAATCATGAAGATAACACCTACAAACTTGTTATTTGTTGATCTTATACAGTCGTTACAGGAAGTCAATGGCCTGAAAGTCTGACAACCAGTCTTAGCAAGGGGTATCGTATTACCCAGTACTAACTGGGTTGTGGAGGTCAGATAGGCAGTCGCTCCATGTAAAATACTGGTATTCAGTTGCAACCGGTTAGACTAGAAGCCATCCCCGAGAAAAGGCTAGGCAGATAATGACAAAAATAGATAGTAAAACATTCAAAACACACTGGAAAATGATTGAACACAATAAGATAAAAAATGTATTTAAAATTTTTGTTTCACAGTGTTGAACAAAGGCAAAACAAAAATAAAACTCACAAGTGTACTAAACAACTCATATAATATGAATTTAAATAATTCAAATGTGTTCGTATCGTGGTTCTAATTTATGTTGGTAACACGAGTTTCCGTCACCGCTTTCAGGACATTACATACGTCACATTTTTTATTTTATGAGTATGGAAACTTCTTGGGGACGTTCTCATTTGCCGTTTGCTGTTGAATATATGTTTTGACATTTATTGTTGTTTTATGCAAAGCATTGATTTTAGTATGTTTAGTTAGGTGCTATAAATATGAAACAAGGGTTAAACTTATCATAATATTTTGAAAGGTGATTTATATTTACGCCTGTAATACCGAAGGGTTAGACAGAGGTGTACCTAACATAGTATACTCACATTATGCCAATTATCAGACAGAGCGGGCAGACGTCAAGACTCCGTGGCTGCTACTGAAAGATTCCTGATAGGAAATTGCATTATCACTTTGCCCGACCTAGGAATCAAACCAAATACTTTATGCTCAGCTGTCGAGCTAGCGACCACTAGACCAACGAGGCAATTAAGTAATGGTAATTAAGTTACTAATTATAAGTTATTGTACTAAAAGGCACCCGCTATATTTAGCAGAGCTCTAACCACATATAATTAGTACTAAATCTCTGTCTCAAGTCTCATTACTCATAGCCTTGTATCTAAATTAACAAAGTTACATCATTAGCTCATCCGTCGCTCTGTGGATGATGGTCAGTGTCCTACCCTACTCAACGCTCCAAATTATCATGGAAGATGTAGGTAAATGTACAATCCTTTATTTTTTTTGTTATGTCTGCAATTAGTCTGTTAGTCTTGGCTGTCATTTGTAGATCTTTGACAGTCGGTACAGGTCTAACAAACAGTCTTGCTAAGGGACATCGTATTAACCAGTACTAACTTGGTTGTGGAAGTCAGATACGTATTTCGTTTCATGTAAAATACTGGTATTCAGCTGCATCCGGTTAGACTGGAAGCCGAACTCAACATAGGTGGGAAAAGGCCATAGGCAGACGATGTACGCAATTATAACCAATTGCGTACATCGCCAAAAAAAGTCATCTTTATCTAAAAAGGTTTGATCAAACCGGTACTAACGTACCGGTGGCCCCGACTGCCTCGTTGGTCTCGTGGTCGTATGGGCGACTGCTGAGCGTGAGGTCCTGGGTTCGATTCCCAGGTCGGGCATAAAGTGCTATTGGGTTTTTCATTCAAATTTCTCAGTAGTCGTCAGGAGTTTGGAAGTTGGCGGTATGATACCCCCGTGCCTCGCAAAGCACGTTAAGCCGTTGGCCTGGTCGCCTGATCTCTCTCCGGTAGCGTCGGATTGCCGTTCCATCGGACTATGAGGAAACAGAGAGTGCACCTGCGTCTGCGCACACACTTGTGCACTAAATTATCTCCCACGCCGATGGCTAATCTGCATTGCGTGCCGCCGTGAACGAAAACGGTCAGGAGGACTATTATTATTATTTTATTTACATTATAATTTTCAGTATTATCTTTTTTTACATGAATATTAATGGTTCCACTCCATGGCTGTAAATGTTCTTTTACAGAAAAGTAAAACCTTCGGAACGGAGGAACGGAGTTACGAAAGCTGCATGCAGCTACTCTAGCCAAGTTCTAAAAGCACTAGATGTTCCAGAAGCATTCAAGAGCCTTCCTAAGCCAACACCTTCGACTTGGGCCACATCACTACGCAAAATCGAGTCAGTTCTATATAATTTGATTGTGCCTCCGTCGGACGTGAGCTGATTCCTAAGGTGCGAAATGGTCCGCCTTTTTAGTCCGCTAGGCCTACGTGCCGGGAGCCTTGCAAATTGGAAGCGCACTTGCCAACCAAGATAGCTACCGAGTTTCTTTAGATTTCTATGGACGAAGATAATTAAAGTGTCTTGTAATGTGGTTGGTTAAAATTTGGTCACTATTGGGGAGATGAGAGTGCTATTGGTTTATACTGCTTCATAATGTATATTATATCTACACTAATATTATAAAGAGGGAAAGTTCGTGAGTTTGTATGGTTGTAGGGGGTAATCTTTGGATCTACTGAACCAATTTTGAAAATTCTTTCACTAATAGGAAGCTACATTATCCCCGAGTGCTTTAAGCTATATTTACAACGTGCCCGTAGAATAATTTCCTACCAAAACGCGAGCGAAGCCACGGGCAACAGCTAGTATACTAATATAAATGCGAAAGTTTGTGAGGATGGATGGATGGATGTTTGTTACTCTTTCACGCAAAAACTACTGAACGGATTTGAATGAAATTTCGCACGCAGATAGTTTATAACCTGGATTAACACACAAAATACTTTTTATCCCGGTAATATGATCCCGTGGGACTTTACCGAAGTCCACGTGGGCGAAGTCGTGGGCATAAGCTAGTCTCTACTAATATTATAAAGAGATGAAGGTTGTTTGTATTGACTGCTTCGTCGGTCTAGTGGTCGCAAGCGCGACTGTTGAGCATGAGGTCCTGAGTTCGATTCCCAGGTCGAGCAGAGCGTTATTGAGTTTTTCCAGTAGGAATTTCTCAGTAGCAGCCACGGAGTCCGGATTTGTGCCCGGTTGATGGCAATAGGCTCGCCCCCTCTTACATGGTTTTAAACATAATTGGCGAAATGTGGGTGTAATATCACCTCTGCCTAACCCTTCGGGGACTAAAAGCGTGATGTTATGTTACGTTTAAAAGTTGTATGTTTGTAAGTTGTGGATGCAGGGGGTAGTCTTCGTAACTACTGATCCGATTCTGAAAATTCTCTTACTAAAAAAGAAGCTACATTAGTGAAAAAAAATAATCGTAGGATGGTTTTCGATCATAAAGAGTTAGGATAGTGACACAATTAACTGCAGTAGGTACAGACACCAGCACAACAAGCTTCCCGAAATTGACAAATTTTAACAATCAACCTTGAATCTAATTCTTTAGCAATAAAGTTCAAATCTATTAAAGAAATTTGACAGATTGTAGTAGGAGGAACTCGTGGCAAAATAATAACAGCTGCTAGGGTCGATCTTCAGGTTAAGCCGCGCTTGCCTAGGTTGGTCTGTGGATGGGTGACCGCCCATTACATACCGAGTTTCCTCCGTGCCTCGGAAAGCACGTTAAGCCGTTGGTCCCGGCTGTCATCTGTAGATCTTTGCCAGTCGTTACAGGTAGTCAGTGGCCTAAAAAAGTCTGACAATCAGTTTCACCGAGGGGTATCGTATTACCCAGTGCTAACTGGGTTGTGGAGGTCAGATAGACAGTCGCTCCATGTAAAATACAAGGTATTCAGCTGCATCCTGTTAGACTGGAAGCCGACCCTAACATAGTTGAGAGAAGGCTAGCCAGATGATGATGACAGATTGTAGTAGCTTAACGTGCTGACGTCCGTACAAAGATCAAATGATGAATTTTGATGTTGAAAACACTTTTCTACAAGGTGATTACTCTGATCGATTTTCTTTTTGTCATCCGACTAAACATCAAGTTACACTACAACACCAAACCCTAATAATCCTTTTCTCATAACATAAGTGATTGCTTAAATGAAACCGCATTTTTCGTTCAATCTCAGAAGATCCATTGGCCAGATCCATGATGGATCAAGTGACGATTGTTTTTCTCAGTAGGTATATTTAAAAAAATAAATAATTAAAATGTATCATATGAGAATAGTTTTCAACTCTCAGCTCAGTGACAAGAGTTAACATTCCGACAGGGCAATAATATTTAGGCACTAGTTATTGCCCGCGACCTTCGTTTGCGAGAAATTATAAAAAAAAAAAATACTTCCCTTTTTAAATCGGATTATTATTATTTTATCTATAATAAAAATAGCATAAGTTAGACATAATAACATCAGCTATCAGTCAGTAAAAGTCTTGTCAAAATTGGTCTAGCCGTTTCGGCGATTAGCGATAACAAACAGACAGACAGAGAGACACACCGACAGACAGCAAAAATGTAATAATATGTGTTTTTGTTATAAGCACTGTATATACTTTCACATGCATTCAGTAAAGAGCTGTTATTTTGCTATTGCAAACAGACACTCAAATTTTATTTATTTGTATCTACTCGTATGTATGTATAAATGTATAGATTAACTAAGATACCACTTAAGTATTGTCAGTAAAAATACGCATGATTCAATTGAAAAAGTAACAGCCTACTTGGCAACGCAATAAAACAACATAAAACAAAACGTTTTATTTCATACTCCACATAAAAAGTTCAGCAAATACAAATCCAAGATGGCGGCAATTCGACAGTCACGTACATGTCTTATTTTACGTCAGTCTGTTTTATCTTCGCACGTTGGATTGCCTGAATAAGGCCCAAATGATCGAAATACATGTTTCGTAAGGTGCTGAATATAATATTGTTGTGTTATACTTTTATTATTTCATGGTTATTGGCGATCGAATATTCTGAAGCCGTTTTAGCTACGTGTGTTAAGGATGGTTGATTAAATGTGTTTGTTTTTCAGAATTATGAAAATGAGGAGCTCGATGTTAAATAATAACAGCCGCTCGGGTCGATCTTCAGGTTAAGCCGCGCTTGCTTAGGTTGGTCAGTGGATGGGTGACCGCTCTATGCCTCGGAAAGCACGTGAACCCGATGGTCCCGGTTGGTATTTGTAGATCTTTGACAGACATTACAGGTAGTCAGTGGCCCGAAAATCTGAGAACCAGTCATATTAAGGGGTATCGTTTTACCCAGTCAGATAGGTAGTCGCTCCGTGTGAAATACTGGTATTCAGCTGCATCTGGTTAGACTGGAAGCCGACCCTAACATAGTTGGGAAAAGGCTAGGCATATGAAGATGTTTTTCAGAATTATAATGGCACTTGCACATTGTGTAAGCTAAATCAACCCATAATGGACCCATTGCTGGGAGACAGTCCTTCTCTTTATAAGAGAAGGTGGGAGATAATTCACCATACGTCACTTGCCATTTATCAGAAGACTGCGAATTTTCCCATTTCCTCACGATATTTTCCCTTACAATTCTGAGATACCTATCTTATGTATATTTTTGGGTGAATGCATTTACAAGAAACCACATTGCCATTACAAAAATAACATACCAAACAATTACAAAATTACCACTCTGGACTCCTACCCAATACGATCCGAGATTCAAGTTCCCTTGGATTATTCGATCTCTTTTTCTCGCTACCTCGCCCAAAGTTCGCCTGTATACCTAGCCTGGCATAGTTTCTACGGCAACTAATCTGAGATTTGCTCATTGCAGCTACCATAAAAGTAGGCATTTTTTTAAATTAAAACTCCACTTATATTGTAAATGCAAAAGTTTGTGAGGATAACTGGATGTTTGTTATTTTTTCAATCAAAAACTACTGACCGGTTTTTGATGAAATTTGGCACACAAATAGTTTATAACCTGGATTATAGGTTATTTTTTATTCCAGTAGTGTGATCTCGTGAGACAATTGCCGAACTCTATACGTCGGCGAAGCCGCGGGGATAAGCTAGTTTTATCATAAATGTCAAGTCTTACTGCATCTATTTACAAAACTCCGTACTATACCGAATTCCCGCCGAAGCTAGCGATCGTTTCCATCTATATCTTTCGAGTGTATGCACAATTGCAAATCACAAACGGAGCGTGGGGAATTGATATGAAGGATATGGAAATTTGCAAACAGCATATTGCGACATGGATCGTTTCGCTGCACGTTGGCGGTGATTCTGTTCAGTATCAACTAGAATTTATAACATCACAGCTGTAATCTTCAAAAGGTTATGCAGTGGTGTACTTATATTTCGAGAAATGTTTTTGTTCAATCGATTTTAAGTTAAGTTTATAATTTTAAGTTATGACGTCTGGTTCTATAGGTTCAGAGCCTCCTCATGTACCGTGGTTCTACAATACTAGGCTTAGCAGAAAAAATATAGTTACAGCTCACAGACTGAGATCTGGACACATGCCGCTCAATAAATTTGGAATTTTAATGAAAAAAATAGATTCACCTAATTGTGAGGTATGTGGCACACTGGAGGATGTTATACATTTATTGATGGAGTGTGTCATATTTCAGTCTGCAAGAAAGGATTTAATTAGAGAGCTTGAGATAAATATGTACGATGTTTGCATGTTCCATCATATTTTGTCGTCACCTAACTCCGGAGCTGCTCATAGTGTAATTACGTTTGTGTTGTTACGATTTACATTATAAGGTCCGATGGGGCTGGCGTGTAATTCCGTATAAAAGTCCCTAATAATAAATAAAGAGAAAAAAAAAAGTTATGATGTATGATAAACGAGCGCTTCTCGCCATAAAACTGTAAAGTTTGTAATGATTGTATTTTTATATAGTTTTCATACTTGCATTTTTATAATATTAACCTGAAAAAGTAACATTCCTTCTCTTCAGGTAGCTACATGCTCATTACTTGGACGCTTAGCATACTTTTTACCTTGTAATTCATACTATTTAAGTTTTTCTGTAGATTTTTATCTCTCTTGCTTGTTTACTTTTCTTAAGTCAGGTAATGACAGGCCTAGGTTTTTATTTTTAATTCATTGCTGGAGCCTAGTTTTAGGTCGTATAGGTAACTCATATGGACCTCGTTATATTTTTCTTTTTATTGTATGTTCTAGAAATATCTTCATTCAAAAATTGTAAAATGACAATTATCTGGAGATGGCTGTGTAGCGGCAGTCTTCGCACAGAGCATCTTAGAGTCTTCGTCCAGAGTTAAAAAGTATCACAAGTCTCCAAATTTAAAAGTTTTAAGAGGAAGTCCTCTAATATTTTATTCATGTCGCATTATTAATAATATCATCACACTGCGCGTACCCCTGGTTCTTCATCTGTTGCGTGAGCTATAGACGTACTAACGTCCTCCGTCCATTTCTACTGATGGAAGACGAAGTCTTATGTCCCTCGGCCTCTACTGCAGCCGAGAGGGCTGCCGTACTCCACGTTCCTCGGCCACTTCTGCAGTCGAGAGGGCTGCCGTTCTTCGGCCACTTCGGCAGCCGACAGGGCTGTTGTTCTCCACATCCTTCGGCCATTACTGCTGCAGCTGAGAGGGCCACCTTCCTCCGAAGACTGAAGCCTGACGTTCCTCGGCCACTGCTACAGCCGAGAGGGCCGCTTTTCTCCACTTCATCATATTTTCTTATTAATTTCCATTTCCCAGCTTCTCTGGTCTAGTGAGGATAGGTATATAGCTAGCTGCAGCTCCATTTAATTCCATCTTTTAAAATAAGTCTGTGTATTATTTATTAAATTCTGTTATTGTTCCCCATCTTTTCTTTTAACCCGAGCTCTCCTCCAGAATAGGTAGGTGAGAAAAAAAAAGTCATTTAAGCAGTTATGTTTAAGTCCAATGAAAGAGGGGGTGACTATTTCCATCAATCGTGCCCACCAATTCCGGGCTGCTATTGAGAATTTCCTAATGTAAGAACTCCAGGTCCTAGGAGTCCAACCCAAGACCTCATGCTCAACAATAGCGCTTGCTAATACCAACACAACGAGGTAGGTAGTCGAAAATATTCCAACTTTTTCACGAGTTTTTTTTTAAATACCTCCACGATCACGATACTATTCAATCCACCCATCAGTTCATCACAATTTTTTGAGTGCGTTACACCGAATCCTACAGTGAAACGTGATTTTTCACCCCAAAAAAAAGTCGTTTCCGGGCAATAATTTTTGCGTAAAGTTACTTAGTTTGATGTATATACATAATGCTTGGTTGAGGGCTTCGTGAAGGGTCTTGTTACACCCTGTATGTGTTCAAAATGATGTAGGCACTGAATACGTGTTAACCAGAGACAGCCTAAAATATTTAAACTCTCATCAAAAGCACATTAGAATAGATAAAAAAAAAACAATATGGAACACAAAACTTCAAAGCACTCCTTAATACACAAAGTTTCATCAATAAAGTTCCCTCGTACATTTTTATTTTATTATAAGCAGAATCTTCCAACTTTCTTCGGACCAAGATGCAGGTGTTCTCCCAAGTTTAGCATTTCTGTTTAATCTTGTCCTGGCTCTCGTCAGATGGTGTCTCCTTGAGACAAGGTTAAGTACGTTCGAGATTTAGAGGAGACCCTAATTGGACAGTAGGGATTAATATTGGTTTTGATTTAGTTTTGGACTGATTATTAGTTTTGTTTTGAAATTGGTTACGATTATTTCGTTTGAATGCGAAGGTGGAACCTGCAGCAAGCAGAGCAGTGATAGCCTAGTGGTGTGACCGTCGGACTACCAAGTCCATGTCTTGAGTTCGAACCCAAAACATGCACCTCCGATTATAGTATCATGTGCATAACGTATAATTATCACTTGCTTCGGTGAATAAAAAAACCTTGTGAGGAAACCAAAGCCTGAAAGATATTTCTCGAGGGCATGTAAAGTCAAGTCAGAGGCCCGAGGCCTGCCGGCATAAACATTCTGACATCAGGTTAGGCACTAACCACACGAGGAAGGAAAGAAGACTGCAGGTTGCAGTGAGCAAGTTCTGTCTTAGAACCAACTGAAAACGAAGACATCTTCATACCCGCACTTGGCCTGTATCCAGCCAACACCGCGTTTTGGCGCCATTTTGCCTATCTTTTTTTAATACTAAACCTATAGGATTTTGTTTGGCTTCAACTCGCCTGATTTGAAGCAATGATGCGGCCTTGAGTGGAGCATGCTTGTCTAGAAGAAACCGATTCATTGGAACTTTGAAGAGACCAAGATGACAATGATCAGAAAACAGAGTCGCAGTAAGACATACCTCTCGTGCCAAAATACGTGTTAATATTCCCCTATATAGATATATATAAGTATACACTTCTTGACCTTCTTCAATGGCATTTTTTTTCACACGAATATCCTTGGAGCGTGAAATGACTTCACCGTAAGGGGCCAACAAATACGTTCTGGGCTAAAGAATGCAACCTTAGTTTATTTACCTAATCCATAATTTTAAGATAATTTATCTAGTTTGAAGTAGATGCCGTCAAATAATATAACACTTGATAACTGGCAGCTTCGTTGGGGACTACATATATCAATCAAAAACTCGAGTACACTTATACAAAAATACATATTTTTATCTATTACGTATATTTGATAAAGTCTAATCTACCTTTTTAGATAAAAAAAAATATCTCAAAATCCAGCAAATACTTTGAAAATTACTAAAGACACAGCATACATATCAAATCGGAAAAGGATCGGCACCATATCGCCCTTCGCCTCGCCGTCAAACAGGAGTCAACCTAAGGTAAGCAAGCCGATCAGCAGCTCCGATACGTCAACTCGGCTACGGTCAGGCGACGCCGCGCTTACGGCTAGGGGACGCCGCGCTTACGGCTAGAGACGCCGCGTTTACGGCTAGGGGACGCCGTGCTTACGGCTTACCGCTGCGCACGACTGGAAATTGCCCTATGAATGACAGCACGTACGGGTGGACGAAGAGATATAAGCTCGGGTACGGACAGACGAAAGCGCGGCTACGGATAGACGTAAGCGCAGCTACTGAGAGACGAAAGTGCGAGGATGACGAGCCGTAAGCGAGTTGACCACGCACCGCACCGCGGTTCCTGAGCTTGTCCCGAGGCGAGGCGATTACGTTACGGTACCGATTAGTGGGCGTTGCAGTAGGGAGTTTCATAAAAAGAATACTGATCCCTTTCCGATTTGATAAGTGTGCTGTGTCCTTCAAACGTAAAGTATTATTTAACTGCTCGTAGTTTATCAGTACCTGTTTTGACAATATCGGTTTTGCTAAAATCAAACTGTCACCATGACGGTTGATAAACACGTTATCTCCGATGATCATGTCACGGTTACAATCGAATTTATTCTTTTGTTTTATTTTCAAAAAGTCTAAACAAGGGTCAATTGTTTTCAAATCGTTTTGAACATGTTTCGTATGTTTATATAGACTTCCAATGGGATTGCAAAATTGCCGATTCCGGAATACAGTACAATATGACTACTATTAATGTGCAGTTCAAAGTGGCGCTGCTTATCAAGAAAAAACGCATCGATATGTCAAACTTGCTGCATTCTTTGTTTTCCTGCCTGCATAAATAAGTTGGCTGAAGGGTAATTGAATTTCAGGCCTTGTCAAATTTTTCGTGTATGCAGAAGGGATGACGTAGAATTTGGATGGTACTATTTAAAGACTTATATTAGAAACTGGCAGATATTTTCGGTGGCTTATGTCAGTCACACATTTGTTATTACATTATCAATATGTTTTGTTTAAATAAATGAAGTATTGGTTTCATTTTCAGTATGGAAGTGGTATGTCATTATAAGTGAGCTGGTTGAACGAAGATCTTGTAGAGCTATTAGCAAGCTAAACCGAGCATTAGCAAACACATGCACGCTTCTCCGAACATCGAGGTCAAGAGCGGATACATACCATCATTGTAAAAAAAATTACGTTGTAGTCTTTCGTGGTTAGGCTAAGCGCTCATAAAACAGCGGCGGACCGAATTACTGCGAATTACCAACATATTCCAATATTGGGTCAGTGGGTCGCGCCAAAACACAATAGGCGTCGCGATAGGCCGCGTTGCCACGCAATAATGGTGATAATCAGCTTTTGAAATCGAATGCATCCCGACCAGTGTAATGAACTTTGCATTGCACTGTAAAAATCTTTGGGAGTATGGAGAACAGGGTGTAAAGTTCTTTTTAACCGACTTTATTCAAAAAGGAGGAGGTTCTCAATTCAGTTGTATTTTTTTTTTTTTTATTTATTACCTCAGGACTCCGTCATTTGTAAACCGATTTGAAAAATTCTTTTTTCTATATTTTTTATCTGAAAGGATATACTTCCCGATTGGTCCCATAGAAATTTCATCAAAATCGGTGAAGGAATTTGGTTGTTTTTCTCACGTTAATAATTGTCACATCACACGACGTCGCGTGATACTTGCTAGTTAAATTTGACACACTTCCAGATTTCTGATTGAGCTGAAATTTTGCACGCATGTGTATATTGCGGTAATAGTAGTCCTAAATGGTAACCAGGGTCTGATGATGGAGCTGGAAGGTGGCCATAGGAACTCCATTAAAACGACATAACCCCATCGAGTTTGGGTTCGTATAATTCATCTTGTCGAGTATTTTGTTTCTAGATGCTACCCAGGGTCTGCTGATGGAGCTGGAAGGTGGTCACAGGTAGTCCGTAATAAAATGACGCAATCCCATCGAGTTTGGGCTCATATGATTCGTCTTGACGAGTACTTTGGTCCTAAATGGTATCCATTCTCTGTTGATTGAACTGGACGGTGGTCATAGGAACACCGTTATAAAACGTCTAAACCTCATCGAGTTTGGGCTCGTATGATTCGTCTTGACGAGTACTTTAACTAACTTCTAGTTGCAAATTATAATGTAAAAACTAATTCATAACAAGAATTTGTGTGGTATACTACAACTAAAAAGGGTAAAATAAAAAAACTTTCAGCGAAAACAAAACCGACTTCTAAAAAAACACTATAAAAGTCTAAAATAACTTTACTTTCGGAAGTCGGTGACAAAAAAGATACAAACAAAGACACCGACTTCCGAAATTAAAGTTATTTTAGACTTTTTTAGTTTTTTTTAGAAGTCGCTTTTGTTTTCGCAGAAAGTTTTTTTCCCTCAAAGAAAAGGATCCTCCCTTTTGTTTGATCCTCCGACCGTCTGGTCGGAGGATCCTGCTTTTGGGCGTTGTGTCTGGTGGGCTACTGCCCGACAGTTGCTGTCGGGTTTTTCTATACAGCGTTTAACAGAAAGGGTATAATCATATGGAATACTGTGGTGTAGACCATCAAACTGAACAACTTTCTCTATGGGACCACCATCGAAATCGTAAAAAAATAATCCACTGTCCTATACAAAATTTCAATACCTACTCCACCCAAATGTATGGGTCAGCTGATTATTTTTTTACGATTTCAATGGTGGTCCCATAGAGAAAGTTGTTCAGTTAGATGGTCCGTACCACAGTATTCCATATGATTATACCCTTTCTGTTACACGCTGTATAGTCGCGGATAATTTTAACTGCGCGATTTAGGATGTTGATGTTAATTCCTCATTTGTGTCATAGATGGCGCTGAAATAATAATAATAATTTAATATAATAATAATAATTTAATAATTAAATATAATAATTATTATATTTAATAATTTAATAATTATATAATCATTATAAAAATAATAATATTTTTTGTAATAGAATGTATGAACCAAAGTGCACTACAACCATGCGTAGTGCAAAGCATAACAACAGCCACAAAAAGCTTAGTGAGACTAAGCATGTAAAGCATTTAAGCATTAAAATGAATCTTGAGGATTAAAAAAAAATAGCACAAATTGTGGGGCAATACAATGTATGTAAAAAAAAATACTATTAAATAGTACTATATCTGTGTGTAAGGATATAATGGCTAACCTTATGATTCCAGAGATATCCTCATTTTTCATGTCAGTGCCCTACAAATTTTTCTTTAAAAAATTATAACTCCTTCATTTGTACACGAAAAAGCCTCATACGAAATTTTCTAGAATAGTAGTGATCAGCAAAATCCATTTCTAGCCAAAAAAAGGACCATTGAAAATTCAAGTCTCTATAAATAAATAAAATAAAATAAATATCGCTGGACATTACACACAGCGCCATCTAGGTGCCACACTAAGCAACGAGCCTTGTGTCGTGGACACCAGATAGTTGATAGATACATAGATACTTTTTGTTTGTAAATACGTTCTTATTATACATAGAAACATCCATGCCTCGGAAATAAATGTCCATGTTCATCACACAAACATTTGCTCCTACCGGGATTCGAACCCGGGACCCTAAGAACGTAAGGCAGCCTTACTACCGCTGCGTCATTCGGGTCGTCAAAAATGTCTATGAAAGGCGATTTTCAGCCCACCGTGCGACAGCGCGTTGTCCTACTACCCAGTTCGGCCTAATCTGCGCTAGTCTTTAAGCGAAAATTCGCCACTACATTGTGTAGATGCTTATTTAAATTAGACTCTTTAGAGCGGCAACATTTGGCAATGACTAACTACATTTGCCTACATAAATAGGTACTTTTATCTTGTAATACTATTCGACCTTTAGCAGTAACATGTTCTTTTATTTTACAAGCAAAATTAGAATATACCAATTTCAACAGTGATAAAAGGCTAACGTTTATATCTAACCTGTTTGGCAAACTTTAAATTGGTATTTATAAAAACTTAAGTAACAGTTACGTGCAATTGTTGTAGACCGACATACACAATGAGGTAAGTTTTAACAATACATTTTTTTTAATTATATTTAAAAAAAATATGAATATAAAAAATATATATATATATATTATATATGATATATTATTATTAAATTATTTTATTATAAAGGCTATCACAAGACCCTTAACGAAGCCGAAAGGTACTTGTTCTCCCCATCATTGCGATATTTTTCTTGTTCTAGACCATACCACGGAACCTTCTAGTTACGGAGATATTAAATGTCAAATTTCCAACTTTTTCACAAGATTTTTTTAAATACATTTTTTTACGTAAGATTTTTACTGCAAACACCTCCAAGACCCCCGTACTATTCAATCTATCCATCACTACAATGTTTTGAGTGCGTTACTTTGAGTCCTACCGTAAAACGTGATTTTCAATCACAAAAAAAAGTCGGTTCCCAGCAATAATTTTTGCGTAAATTACTTAGTTTGATGAAAGTACATAATGCTTGCCTGACGGCTTCGTGAAGCGTCCTGTTTCACCCTGTATTTTATAGTTTTTAAATAGTCATCATTCTTTTGCCGTCCCACTTAAAATCGTGATGAGTGTTAATTTTTTTCCTTCCTCCAATTCCTCCAGTGATCTCTATAAATAATAAAATTAGTAGTAGTAACCCCTTTTTGAGCCACATCGCCTTTCAAACGGTTCAATTTATTTACCATACCGAAAACATTTAAATTTTTAATTGTTAAAATCGGTCCAGCCATATTACTCAAACCTCTGACCAATAATTTTCTTTCACTTATAAATTCTCTCTTTTACGTAGACTTATAATATTAATAAACAACAGAGTAATAAATGCGATTGTATGTTATCTAATCATCTACTATCTACTCCGAAGTCACTATTAAAATATTAAACAAACGTTGTCTGATAAAATTAAGTCGCGACAAATCTATTATTCAACTAATTGGAGTTCAACGCTCTCCTTTAACGAAGTGTTTTGGTGTTTTGCAGATTTCTGTACCAGATATTAACTGCAGTGTTTGCAGTATCACTGGTTACTGCTTTTAAACAAGATAGTACAAAAGCCAGAATGAGGAAATTACCCGAAGGATTGAAGATCGGCGTTGCAACTGCCGCATTCCAAATTGAAGGTGGCTGGAATGCATCAGGTTGGTTAAAATTAAAGTCAAACAGTAAAACTTACGTCTTAAATTAAATCCTCCTTAAAGGTGAATAAAAAATCAAGTTTCATTTTTAATCTTTATTTAACACTAGCTATTACCCGCGGCTTCGCTCGCGTTTTGGTCGGAAATTATTTTACGGGCACGTTGTAAATATAGCCTATAGCACTCGGAGATATTGTAGCTTCCTATTAGTGAAAGAATTTTCAAAATCGGTTCGGTAGATCCAGAGTTTACCCCCTACATACAAACTTCCAAAAAAAAAAATACCTCTTTATACTCGTAATATTGGTACTTATAGAAGAAGTGTGGCAAAAGGAAGAGAAATAAAGTTATGAGCTGTTCATTTAGGCAGTTCCCTAAAAACTTTTACAACCTTGCTTGCCAACAGTTTCAACCTTTCTCTACTATTTCTTTCAGACAAATCTCCAAGCATCTGGGACACGTACGGTCATACCCCAGGACTGATCAAAGACGGTACAGATGGAAACGACACTTGCAAATCCTACGAATTTTACCAGCGAGACATCAAGATGCTCAAGTTCCTGGGGGTTGACTTCTACAGATTTTCCATTTCATGGCCTAGAGTTCTGCCAACTGGGTTCGCAAACAAAATTAGCAA
This sequence comes from Eugnorisma glareosa, assembly GCA_947578425.1. Taxonomy (NCBI): domain Eukaryota; kingdom Metazoa; phylum Arthropoda; class Insecta; order Lepidoptera; family Noctuidae; genus Eugnorisma; species Eugnorisma glareosa. The sequence goes on from OX387979.1 coordinate 17,335,673, forward strand.
AGATGGTATCGGCTATTACAGTACATTGGTTGATGAATTGTTGGCGAATGGCATCGAGCCAGTCGTGACTTTGTATCATTGGGATTTGCCACAAAGTTTGCAAGATTTGGGAGGTTGGGTCAATCCTCTCATTGCTGACTGGTTTGAAGACTACGCTCGTGTTTTGTATGACGCTTTGGGTGATCGAGTAAAGACCTGGATAACTTTGAATGAACCGAAACAATTTCTGATATTTGGATACGGACAGGACAGGTTTGCTCCAAATATTGTTTCGGCGGGTATAGGCGACTACATTGCTGTAAAGAATGCCCTGCTGGCACATGCTAGAGCCTGGCACCTTTACGATAAAGAATACAGAGAAAAGCAGAAAGGCAAGTTTATTTGACAGACAAATTGTTTTATGTTTTATTATATTTGTTTTATATCTTAAAATAACAATTACTTACTTTCGGTTTATAGGTATTTGTGGTATAACCATAGCGACAGATTTCCGTCAAGGTGCCAGCGATTCTCCCGCAGATATAGAAGCAGGCAACCTGGCAATGGACTTCGAAGTCGGCTTCTACAGTCACCCGATATTCTCGTCCACTGGAGGATTCCCTGAACGGATGATAAAACGTGTCGCGGAAAACAGTGCTGAACAGGGCTTCCCAAGAAGTCGGCTGCCCCAGTTGTGTCAGGAAGAAATCGAGTTCATAAGAGGTGAGTACAATTTAATATTTATAGTGCCTTTAGGTATGTCGTGGATTTTACTAGTGCTATTACTACTGAAGTCAAAGAACCAACCAATGTATTCAAAGCAATTTAAGGAATTTGTAGTGAAAAAAAAATTAATGCCTGTTTATACTTGGAAACACCCAACTGAATGACTCAATATGTTAGTTGCACTGTTGGATATTCCACTCTCGGTAAAAATACTACGGTGCGTTTTTATTTAGCAATCTTTTCGGCTTCATCTAGTCAACTACATAATTAAGCTTTGCACCTGTTGAAAATCGAATTCAACTATAACATACACTTCTTTTCCTGCCCAGCGGTTGTGGCATGAATTATAGCATTCGCCTTTTTCTCGAATCCAAGTAACAGCTATATTAATTACTAGCTGTTGCCCGCGGCTTCGCTGGCGTTTTGGTCGGAAATTATCCCGCGGGCACGTTATGTATATAGCCTATGGCACTCGGGAATAATGTAGCTTTCTATTAGTGAAAGAATTTTCAAAATCCGTTCATTAGATCCAGAGACTACATACAAACATACAAACAAATTTTACCCCTTTATAATATTAGTATAGACTAAGCCTATATTGACCTTTGAAGTCTGAAGGATGATATGGCAAGAAAGGAGGTGACTGCTGAGATGAAGAGTATTATAGAAGGCAGTATGGAAGAAGAACCCCAAATCAATTGGGATAAGAGCATGAGAATGATGAATGATGTTGCCCATATTGACCTATCTCATATTTTTTTAGGTACAAGTGATTTCTACGGGTTCAACCACTATTCTACCAAGTTCTACACAACGGACAAATACACAGCGGGAATTTTCCCAGTGCCTTCGTATGAAGATGACATCGGGGCAGTAGGAGACTACGGAGGTTATGAACTAGCACCCATGATACATACTACGGTTAGTTTCAGTGGCTTTGATCTTAGTGAATTACAAAATTTTCATTTATTTTCACCGATTTCTCCGTGATTACTGGTCTGATTGAAGTAATTCTTTTTTCATTTGGTAGAAGAAGCTCCCGTGGTGGCCATATAACTTTTATTAACTTTGCTTAGGTACTTCATGAGTTATTCCTCTATAATATGCATGTTTTCTTCTTCATCTATATGGATGATGTGCTGATATTTACTAGATACAATGCAAAATTGATACATGACACAGATTTGTGAATTAAAAGAATAAAATAGATCGGTTTTTTTGCAAAAATGTTCTTATACCAACTACTTTGGGTTCTGTTCTAAATGAGGCTCAATGTCATATCTTCCACAATTTCAGTCCAATATTTTATCAACACCGTAATTTTGCAGTGAATCCAAGTTATCAGAATTTCGGTTCTGACTGCTCATATTTACAGCCAAAATTAGTTCAAATAATATAAAAAAAAAAATCCTTTGTACCGTAGGTTCTTAACAAAAGTTTTATTTTTTTTTATTTTTAGAAAATCCCCAACGGCATCCGAAAAGCTCTTAACTGGGTAAAGAATTCATATAACAATCCTCGAATCATGATCACAGAGAATGGATACGGTAATTATGGCGGGAACAATGACGTTGACAGGATTGACTACTACAGAGCATATCTTGACGCCATATTGGATGCCATTGTAGTAGATGGCTGCAATGTTGAAACCTACACCGCGTGGAGTCTTATGGATAACTTTGAATGGGATTCTGGAATAAAGTAAGATATTAAATGTATCTAAACTTACTAAAATAGAAACCAGTAGCAGTGGCATCACTGCTTTCAAAATAGTCGTTCAAGGAAGTCCACGTAAAGAAACCATCTCCTAAAAACAAAATTTTCGACGACATAATATGAAATTCACCACCTCTGGGTCAAGGGGTCCTGCCAGGGTTGCGGGACTGTTCGAAAGAGATACCGCGGCCCTAGAACACAAAGGGCAAAGGAAGGAACATGGATGGGTTTTAGTCAATAAAAGTCTGACACTCCCTCTTGCTCAACCCAGAGCGGGAGGAGTTATTTGATGATTTACCATCAGAAAAAAAAAGGGTCAAGGGGTGGATTACGGGTCATTCTGTTTATTAGTAAGCCTAGCACTAAGTCCTAGCACTGCAGTGGGAACATTGTGATTAAGGATGATTCCTAAGTAAAAAAAATATGATTCTATTTAGTCTGTCAGTTAGATTGTCGAAAAATATTGGATGCTAATTTTTTGTTTTAATAAGAATTTTGACGTCACTTGTCGGTAAAAACTGTACATACGAGTGACGTCACGCGAGTTTTCGACGCACTGTATTGTCTTAATTTTTTGTTTACGTGAAAAAAGAAAAAAATACGTATCCAATTTTTTTGAAAATCTATCTGACGGACTTGATGTGACATGCAGCAGATGTAACCTGCCCAATTCCATTTTAAATTGGCGGCTGTGTTACAAACGTCTGCGATTTGGGACTAATTAGATCTTTCTGGTCATCTACCGTATTGTATATCCTTAACTACATAGCAATACCCAGGCAGTGCACATAACTCGTAAAATGAAAGGAATGAAACAAAGATCTAGAATAGTGAGCGCGTACCGAATGGCGTAGCGTGTCTAGGTACAGTCTCGGTTTTCAACTACATACTAGAATATTTTTATTTTATTTTCAGGGCAAAGTTCGGCCTTTTTGAAGTTGACTACGAAGATGACAAGAGGACACGTACAGCTAGACGGTCAGCTCTATGGTACAAAAAACTGATAGCCAACAGGAGGTTGGACCTTGCCGATGAACCAAAGTTTGAAAAATTTAAGTTTTAATGTACCTAAATACAATAATTTCAAAGGACTGACTTGTAAAGTAACTACGAAAAAATAGGTTTAATTTACAGAAAATGACTTCACCGCCGGCGGGTAAAAATATATCTACAACTTATATTATGTTTAAAACTAATTTGAAATGACAAATCGTATAAAAAGTGAATAAATCGTATGTGAAAAAGTTAAATCGTCTGTGAAATCTTTCACATTAGGTACACTACAATGATTTTTAGTCATTAGTACAGGCACGATTCACTTTTCTCTGAAATTATCATTTTTATTTTAAAATTTTCTTTGTGAACGTATTATGGTGTTTTTTCTGAAATATTTTTTTTTACTAAAAAAAAAAATATAGAAATTACTGAAAAGCAAAACAAGAAGCACTCTCAACATAAAAATGTATTTGTTTTTTGCTTTTCATTTTTTTTTTAATATATTTGTTTTGATATATCTATTTTTACTATTTTATTATTCTCTTACCTTACAATTTTATTATCCTATTTGTAAATTGTGCACGTGGTCTACTGGGAAGAGACGTTAACCCACACATCTTATTTATCCTACCCTTTCGCTCTCCCGTATCAATGTACATCATTTCTTTGGATCCATCCCCGCGTCAGATTTGGCAAATTGTCACCGACTTTACCCCTTAATTACACTGAGCTCCTTTGTATCAAGGCGGTTCCCTTACGAGGCATATTTTGCGTTTCAATCGTCATAAAGAGAACCATCTTTTTCAATTTTCGAGTGTATCGTTGTAGTACTTTTTGGTGGATGTTCCGGGATTAAAAGGATTGGGTTTCAATAGAACTATTATTGTTTAGATGATACTTGTATTAGGGATTATACATAACATAACTTCACGTCTGTAATCCTGGAGGGGTTAGGCAGAGATGTACCTAATAATAGTGCACCCATATTTCGCCAGCTATAATTTAAGTCTAATGTAATAGGGGCGAGCCTATTGCTTCCCACAAATCCAGACTAAGTGGCTGCTCCTGAATAATTCCTTACGGAATAACCCAATTACACTTTTCCTGACCTGGGAATCAAACCCAGGATCACATGTTCAGCAGTTGCGCTTGCGACTACTAGACCTCAAACTTAAAGCATTTATTTCAATTAGACCATTACAGGCACTTTTGAAAGTCAAACAAAAAAAAGCTAAGCTACAGTCACAGTCACAATGCATAATAACTTGAGAAAGTACTGTAGTTGCACATTCCAAAGCGTAGATCTCTATGGAGAATAATGGGCAAGAAACTCCATGGACACTCTTTTTAATCAAAATATTGTTAAAAAAATCTTGGTTACATCATTCACGTTGAGATTATACATAAATGTGAGAACGATGTAGAAAGACGTACACATTAAGAGCGTCCAGAGTAAAAGATTAAAATAATCAACACTTTCAAAATAAAGTAATTAAAATAAACCATGGCAGCTAAGAGATGACCAGTCCCAACTGACGCCCGTTCACGAACATGACGCATGGCTCAGCGCCATTCAACTCAGGCAGTACCTACACCTACAGGCAGACCTAGGCATTATAATAGTACCTATAGCGATTAGATTGTATTTATAGATAAGGTGTTTTAAAAATAGTTCCTTATGTTTAATTATGGACTGTGAAATCGTAATATGGCTAGAAATGGGATAATTATTAAGATGATCACTAATATAGTACCTAGCATGGAATTAGAAGCCCAAAGAAAAAATTGCGATATAAGCAGCGAGAATGAAGATGATTTTAATGTTGAGCGTAAGCATTTAGAGCTTTTAAAGCAGTAATCTGTAGAAACATAAAACAATAATATTCCATAAAAATATTAAACACTCGTACGATTTCTATGATCCATAAGATGAACGAACTCGTTAGAGCATAGCCGAGTATTACAGCGCATGTTTACGAGCTCGCATCCGTCACCCGCGTGGATGAGATCGTTAAATATTGTCATTAGGGTTGCCAGGAATACTTGAATGAATTAAGATTAGATTTTATGTTTTTTTTACTGCCTCGTCGGTCTAGTGGTCGCAAGCGTGACTCTTGAACATGAGGTCCTGGGTTCGATTCCCGGTTCGGGCAAAGTGTTGTTGGGTTTTTCCTTTTGGAATTTCTCAGTAGCAGCCACCGAGTCTGGATTTGTGCCCGGTTGATGGCAATACGCTCGCCCCCTATTACATGAAACTTAAACATAACTGGCGAAATGTGGGTGTACTATTGGGTACACCTTTGTCTAACCGTTCAGGGATTACAAGCGACCTCCTGGCTCCTGACTCCGTGGCTGATGCCGAGAAATTCCTGATAGAAAAACCCAAAAACACTTTGCCCGACCTGGGAATCAAACCCAGGACATCAGAATCTGCAGTCGCACTTGTGGCCATTACCATTAGACCAACGAGGCAGGATAGCAGTGGTGGCCCAGTGGTGGCGGCCCCGACTTACGTACAGTAAGTCGTGGGTTTGAACCCAGGCGGCGCATTACTTGGTGTAATTTATTTCATCACCACCGCACGAAAACATCGTGAGGAAACCGGCATGTCCTAGAACCAAAAAATCGAAGACATATGACATCTACCAACCCGCACTGGGCGCGCGTGGTGGATTATAGCCCATTCTTTCTCATAGAGAGGAGGATGTGTGTCACAGCAGTGGGAACATTATAGGCTGATTATGCTAAGCTTTATGCAACGAGGCAGTCATCATGATACATACAGCTGCATACAGGTAGTTAAACTGAAAGACGGCCCCAACATTATTAGAAAAACCAGTGGGAAAATCTACCAGCTGATAGATAATGGTGACAAACGGACGAAAACTCCGTCATTTGATGAAGTATCTTGCATATACGTATGTGCCCTTAGGTTTTACACCATAACCCAAAAAACCATTTACATCAAACCATCGCACTCGCTCGGGTTCCGAATATACCAATAAAATAATATAAACAGGAATTCTGAACATCTGTAGTACTTTTATTTTGCTGTTCACACGTTCACTACACTACAAAAATGGTTGTGATTTCAGCGCGAAAATCTGCTTTGAATTTTGTTTGAAAATAGAACATAAATGGAGATTGTTCTTTTATAAATATTTCGTATTATGAGGGTTACAATAAAATACCCTAGGTCATTATTGTCTTATAATTGTATCAACGGTTCTCTCTATTTAGAACTTGATTTTGAGATTATTTTATTATAAATGTTTTTTCTTCGTCTTGTGTTTGTTTCACACGTGATGTATAAACAGCAGTTAAGAAAAACGACTGGCTTCTTTTCTCCACTTAAATCTAGTTTATTCCTTAGAAAATTATAAACATTTAAATATGTTACCAAACTGTTGCGGAATACCACAAAAAAATAACCAGCGAAAAAATCAAGTGTACTCAATTTACAAATGCCAACTTTTATAACATTATCTTATCAGTCCCCAAAGAAAAATAATCCGCAGAATAAACATTTCCTTCGGCAAAAATCTTATACAAACATCCATAACGAATTCCATCCGACTATAATCCCTTTGCCATTTGAAACGACGCCCGTGGGAGGCCATTTCGGTACAGCCCTATTCACTCGGAACAAAGCTTCACGAAATAAATCCAGAAAGAAAAACATCGGAACACAGCTCACCTATTCGGTTATAAAGTTTTCCGAATTCGTCAACCCTAGTTGTGATTCAGGGCAGGGGTGCCCACAATGCGGCGTGTTCGTAATAAAAAGCAATACTGTGCGCCGGCCGACACTGACGCGATGTTTGGCACCGTCGAACTATAGAGCTGTGGGTGTAATAGAAGTGACGGAATTGTTTTGGTAGCAGAAAAGCTGACCCATTTTTTTCAGGATGGGATAAGCTGCAAGGGGTAGGTAGTAGGTACAGAAGAAGATGCCGTGTTGCGCCAATCCCAAATTAACTAAAATAACGACAAGACAGTGAGGATGTTTAGCTCTGCTGCCTGTGCCCCATGTATCACTCTCCTCATCATTTTAGAGATGATTAAATAGTTATGTAGGCAAACCAACTCTTATATACAGGCTGTCGGTTTGCATCCTGGTCAAATTCAAGGTACCTCCTTAAATTTCTTTATGCTAATGATTCTCGACCCGAATCTATAATGAAAAGTGTAGGATTTTTTATATTTTTATACGGAAATCGGTAAGTGTAAACAACCCTTATTAAAACGCAGCCCGTTTGTTCTTAGCCCTTTAAACGCGCCATCACACACACAAACGCAAAAGTTTATTCCACAGTGTAATTATAGACAGTATGGAAACTAGGGTTGGTTTACGCTTACTGATTTCTGAAAAAAAAATCTGCCCTTTTTATCATCGATTCGCGAAGCAATAGCCTGTATAAACCAAAGTCCAGCTACTAAGCACAATCACTCACACGCACAAGAGCATACTTCCATTAAATTATCATAATTTTAAGTTGTTTAAATTTGTATTGCTTATACTGTTAGTTTAAAAAAAACGGGTGAAGACATTGACTCCTGTAACACAGCCCTCAACTAGCTCAGGAGTCAGGGTTTCAAATGGAAATGTATGTATGCCTTTTTTATGTCAAAAAAGGGTTATTTTTATGTTTTCTGGATCTTGTGGGGCACAATCTATTAGTAAGCAGAACTTCGTCTGTCATGTCTTCTTTCTTTTCCCATGCACGAAAAGATTGAGTTATCAAGATGCTATACTATACCCCGGTCAATGATCCTGGGAATATACAACAGTCGAAAGTAATTTTGCAACATTTTTATGCCATCAAATAGAAACCGATACACCCAACTCATGAAAACAATTATGGGCTTTTTTGAACTCTGATATTACAGTCAATTGACATGAACGTCACTAAGCTGACATAAAAGCATTTCGCATAGTCAAATTGAGTCAGGTAAGTCATCACTTATTTATTTATTAGAACAACATAAATCATTAAACATGGACTGAGAAAACGCAAAATAGAAAGGACTGGAAAGGAATGGAGGAAGCTTTTGCTAAAGTTGGTTGCCCAACTTTAGCAAAAGACCAGACCAGGTTGACAGACCAGGTTGTCGGTGACACCGTCGTTAGATTATGATTAAAACGAAATGTAAAAGTTCTGTCTCGTTTTTTTTTTTTAATATAGCCATTAATACTAAATTAAATTCAGTAACCCATTTACTCTGTCTGCTCACAGAGCTACAGACAACGTAATGATCATAATGCATAGAAATCATAACGATTTGTCAACCAATCATAGTGATTGTGCTTTTTTCAACTATGTATCTTGTCGTCGGCTTTTAGTCTAATGATAAATTTCCTCCGTTTGTTTGTATGCCCGCTAAAAGATACCGATTTTGTGATTTAGTATGGGTTCTAGTGATTGTTTATGTTTGATTCAATTTTAATGAAAACCGCTCTTTGCTTAATATTCAAAAATGTCTGTCTGTCTAAAAATGTACCATCAACAGCCTAAGATCTCAACAGGATCAGAAGGTCAGATAAGTCTCATTTCCCAAACGGCCTTCCCAAAGACAACAAAATATCAACGACCAAGCTTATTCGATTTCTCTTACACACCAAAAAGGGATGTTTGGAATTCATTACCCGCATATTTTTGTGTCAACCTTAGTTATGATTCAAGGAGTGCGGTGTCGCAATCCCGGCGGGAATTTTGCGATGGTTCTCTCAGGGCTGCAAGAATTTGATAAAATTATTATAAGCTGCTGGGTTTCTTCAAATCTATAATTTATATCGTTTGGTGGCGTTACTTTATGGCGTCATTTCTTGGTACTTATATTATGGGCAATTAACTAGTATAATCATTTTGTATTTTGTTAGGCTGGAGAAACATTTTGTCTGTTTCCAGTAATGGGAAAATAATGCTGTCTTCTAAACGTGATGTTGGTCTTCAGTTGTCATCATTAGGGTTGAGCCTCATCTGGCGGCACGGAATCGCGTGCTGCCGACCGCATCGTCGTCGATAACATTCCCGCTCTCTTTCTTGCTCTAGCAAATGAAGGGTATGAGCGAAAGAAAAGGATAATAACATGTAAAAGTGCGGTTCTTTGCTGCTAGTTGAGGTTCAGCCTCTATTCCATATAATAAGGAGATCGAGAATCTTCTACTGTCATCCGTCAAAGGAAGTCTTCTTGATGTGACGATGCTTAGGGAAGGCCTATGTCTAGCTGGGGACTTGCTACGCCTGAATGATGACGGTGGCTTCGATATGATATCGTTAAATGTTAATATCCAGAAGACTGCCGGTTGCACAATTTTGTTAGAAAATTGTTCTGTTCTTCATCTGCCATGACTTTTCCCAATTATGCTGGGGTCAGCTTCCAGACCGATCAGATGCAGCTGCATAGTAGTATTTTACATGGAGCGACTGCCTATCTGACCTCCACAACCCAGTTAGTACTGGGTAATACGATACTTCTTGGTAAGACTGGTTGTGAGACTTTCAGGTCACTGAATAGCTGTAACGACTGTCTAAGATCCTTAGATGATGGCGGCAGATGGCTTAGTGTGCTTTCCGAGGCACGGCGGAAACTCGGTATGTAATGGGTGGTCACCCATCCATAGACCAACCCAGGCAAGCGCAGGTTAACCTAAAGATCGACCCGAGTGGCTGTTATACACGGGCTTCTTCTTTTGTTCTTCATTCTCAGAAAATATAATTAGTAGTCATGCCGATTATATGATGTTTACTCAACGGCGAGTCTAAAACATATCAGATCTGTTGACCAGCGGCATTGAGAAGAGAGATTGTTGCAATATTGAAAACTTTGCATTTGAACGGTAGCGCGGGCCCGAGTTGCGAGTTTGTACATGTTCCTACTCATATTGCTAAAAATGGCAGCGATGGACCCGTTCTCGTTTAATATTTAAGCTTACGATGAAACCGGCCTTTGGGATAACACGGGGTCTCGCTAATTGGTGACAACGTAACTGATGGGTTCCTATGTTTAGACAGAAAAACGAATGTTTAGACTAAGATACATAACATAACATAACATCACGTCAGTGATCCCAAAGGGTTAGTCATAGTTGTACCTAATAGTACAACCACATTTCGCCAGTTACCTATATTTAAGTCCCATTAAATAGGGGGCGAGCCTATTGCCATCAAGTGGGCACAAATCCAGACTCCGTGGCTGCTACTGAGACATTGCTGAAGGAAAAACCCAATAACACTTTGCCCGAAATGGGAATCAAACCCAGGACCTCATGCTCAGCAGTCACGCTTGCCACCACTAGACCGACGAGGCGGTCTAAGATCGATCCAGTGACTAAGATTAGTAAGTTAGAAAGAAACAAAATAATATTTATTTGTCGCAGGAACATGACATAAAAATACAAAAAAATAACAATAAACACAACGCATAACAAAAATTTATAGATTAAACAGGGTGGTAGTGAAAAAAAAAAGATCGCAGTTATTATGATATTTGTCGCATGTCGACAGAGCAACAGGTAAAATAAAAATTCAGTCAATCCTAACTGACAGAATACGGCAATACTGCAGTTACAGACGGAGATAGTGGCAGGAGCTAGATTCATTAAAGAGTTTCCTACAGTTGTTATTCAGGGTGTAAAAAGACCCTTCACGAAGCCAAGCATTCTGTACATCAAACTAAGTAACTTTACGCAAACATTTTTGCTGGGAAATAACTATTTTTTGGGGTGAAAAATCACGTTTTACAAAAAACATTATGCTGATGAATGGATTGAATAGTACGAGTGTGGGGGTCGTGAAGGTGTTTAAAGTAAAAATTTCACATTAAAAACATGCATTTAAAAAAAAAACTTGGTTATTTTGGAACTTTTGCCCCCAATATCTCCGTAACTAGAAGGTTCCCAGGTATGGTTTAGAACAAAAATATGATCGTAATGACGGGGAAAACAAGTGCCTTTATGCAGTGGGACAATATGAGCTTACAATATTAATACATAGTAAAATTATGCAAAGAATTAAATTTTTACTAAATTATTATTTATTTTTACACATACCTAATCTTTTACGTTTTGAAATATTCCTTTATAAAATAAAAATGAAAATATATTAAACACTCTTGAGAGAGGAAGTACTGCTTTCTGAATCAAGCCCTTGATCCAGCTGCCAAGCGAGAGTCTCCTCGATGTTGGTCGAGGCTATTGGTTACTAAGCCATTGGCCGACACGACTATCGGCCCAATGACTGTTATACGCACGTCCCACATGTCGATAACCTCGCGAGCTAGATCTAGATACCTGAATTGCTTATCTTTCTTTGTTTTCACGAGGTCAAAGATTTTTATTAATAAACGAGGCAATTTTTTCGACTATCGTCGGGTGGCGAAATTTTCCATGTTGTAATGGTAGGCTAGTATTGCTAGAAACTTTATACCTTTCAGGATATTTAACACACTCATCACATAAACGAGGCCTCATTTAAATAGCTTTGTTTAACATCTAAAGCATCTTTACAAGTACTTTAATACCTCCACACGACGCACCTTGGCCTGTCACACCCACGTGCCCATACAAATTGTTCCATTTCTTCGTCAAACATCTGTAACAATGTCAACATCCTGCTAAACGGTGTAAAACTGAGGAACATTATTCAGAATGTGTATTATTATGTACTCGCTCCGTCAAATGTTTCAGTGTGTGTTCGTTTCCGATAAATAATTGCGCGTTGACAGACTGAAGAGTTGAACGAAAATGTTTTCTGTGAAAATGGTGCTTGTCGCTTTGTTTATTTCCGTTCTCTCTCTTAAATTGTCAAGTAGATTTGTAGATGTGTTTGGAAGAGAATTAAATTGGGAAAGTACCTAAAGGGTGTAACAAGATCCTTAATGAAGTCGAAGGGTACTTGTTCTCAACACCATTGCGATATTTTTTTGTTCTAAACCATACCTTCCCCCTTCTAGTTACGGAGATACTGGGGGTCAAAATTCCAACTCTTTCACCTTTTTTTTAATCCATGTTTTTAACGTAAGATTTTTACTGTAAACATCTCCGTAAACACCTCAACGACCCCCGTACTATTCAATCCATCCATCAGCACAATGTTTTGAGCGCATTACATTGAGTTCTACCGTAAAAAGTGATTTTTACACCAAAAAAAATGGTCGTTTCCCAGCAATAATTTTGCGTAAAGTTACTTTTTTTGATGTAGTACATAATGCTTAGTTGACGGCTTCGTTAAAGCTCTTGTTACACCCTGTATTTACCTATTAAAATTTAATAGGTTTGTCCATAGATGGGTAACCACCCATTACTACATACTGAGTTTCCTCCGTGCCTTGGAAAGCACGTTAAGTAAGCCGTTGGTCCCGGCTGTCATTTGTAGATCTTTGACAGTTGTTACAGGTAGTCAGTGGCCCGAAAGTCTGAAAACCAGTCTTAGCAAAGGGTATCTTATTTCCCAGTACTAACTGGGTTGTGGAGGTCAAGGCAGTCGCTACATGTAAAATACTGGTATTCAGCTGCGTCCGGTTAGACTGGAAGCCGACCCCAAATTAGTTGGGAAAAGGCTAGGCAGATGATGATGATTATAGTCATTAACATTCAGTATTTGCTTCCCTGTTAGTCATATAATAAAATTATTTACACAACCCACTCCAAGAGTCAAGCTACTGACTTCCCCCTACGACAACCGATTAGGGTGCCAATTAGAAGTTCTTTTACAATATAGGTAGGTATGCCCCATACTGTGCCTTCAAAAATTGCTGCAAACTGCTTGATCATTCTGCTTATATCTAAAGTTACGTTGGAAACAATATCGCGCCACCGTTTGGCGTCCTATTAAAAACCGTTCAGGCCGCAATCACAAAATAAAAAAGTACAGAAGATCAAAATCATACGAGTACTAAGAAAATAAAAATCAGGCTCACGCATACATATACTATGGACAGACGCATACGAACTCCGCGCTCACTGTTGACGGTCGATCCCTTTTCACCCAGGGCATGAAGCGTGCAAAGGCGTTGACCGTCAGTGAGTGCAGTAGTACGTCAATCTAAAACAAATCCAGTCGCGATTACTCTTGTGGATACTCGCCTGTACGTGAAGCGTGACTGTCATCAACTGCCTTATCTTTTCCCGACTATGTTAGATTCGACGTTCAGTCAAGCCGAATGTAGCTGAATACTAGAAATGATATGGAGCTACTGCATTCCTAGTAACTGGGTAAAGTCTTCTTTTTTTGAATACTTTTTTCTTTCTTTATAGGACGGGTTGTCGGACTTTTGGGCTCCTGATAACCCGTTGGGACTGGAAAATATCTAAAAACCGGGAACAACGGCTAAAATTCTTTCATGAAACGATTCAGAGAGGTCTCACTATGGATGGTCTCTCAGCTACGGGTAGACCTCAAAAAACATTGCTTAGCCTTACAAAGGGACCCGAGCCGTTATTATTATTTAGCCACGAGGCCCTTTGAAAGATATGTTTTCGTTTCTTGCTTGGATTTAACCTTCTGTATCAATTTATTCTGTGCCACAATATTTCCGTCTCATTTGCATACGCCCCTTGCTCACCGAATTTAATACCTTGCCGAAAGAATAGCTGCTCTTTTATCTAAGGAATTTAAATAAAGTTTGTTTTGATACTTTCTAAGTAACAGGTTGATTTTTTCTTAGGGAAAATGAAGATTGTTTTACTTTACAGATAAAAAATAAAGTAGATTATGCCCCAAGGGGATAAAGCAGTGTCTTACGTCACAGCAGCTATTTTGTATCCCGACCGCAGGAACAGGAAAATAATGATAATGGTACTTTTCTAGTTGATACACCCTTTGTACATTATTAATTATAGTAAACACAAATCCAGACAAAACAGTGGCTAAATAATAACCACCACACGGGTCGATCTTCAACGTTGAGCATCGCTTGCCAGGGCGGTCTATGGATAGCTGACCATCCATGACATACCGAGTCTCCTGAAATATTAGGTATCCATACATAGCACTTTCTTCGAGCGAATCTATTACGTACACCACTTCGAAAGCAAAGTATCCAAGTTTGTAAGCAAATCAAATCATGAATTAATATGCATAATTTGAATACAAGCTCATCTAAATGAGTATTAGAACGCCTCACTAACTTTGCGGTTTTAATAATATTCTTATGGAGAATTCTTGAAAGCTTAAGCTATTAATATCGCATAATTTATAGGTAGGTATTTACTGATTATCTAAGGTTATGTTGTAGATATTCAAAGCAAAATTTATTGTGGACTGTGTGTGAATTTTATTGGCTTTAAGGCTTTTTACGATATGTCATTAATCGCTACAGCACGAGAATGAGATTTTATCGAAGTTATAACCATTACTAGATGTAGGTACACCTTCTACATATTATATGTCTTATGAACTCAATATTGATGTAAAAATACAAAAGTCTTCAAGGTAGTAAGCCGCGCTTGCCTAGGTCGGACATATGTGGATGGGCGACCATCATTAGCATTACACACAGAGATTCCTCCATGCCTTGGAAAGCACGTTAAGCTGTTGGTCCTGGCTATCATGTGTAAATCTTTAACAGTAGTCACAGGTAGTCAGTCGCCCGAAAGTCTGACAACCAGCCTTTCCAAGGGGTACCGTATTACCCAATACTAAATGGTTTGTGGTGGTCAGATAGGTGGTCGCTTCATGTAAAATACTGGTATTCAGCTGCATCCGACTAAACTGAAAGTCGACCCCAATATAGTCTATAAAGGCTAGGCAGATGCATACAGGGCCCATGCCAACAGTAGAGAATATAACTATGTGGTAACTATACTGAGGACCAACAGCTTAACTTTGGTGGTCTCCCTCCCTTGCATGAGTGCACCAGGATGTCGGCCAATAGGGAGAGGTTGCGAAACATCGAACATCATGTGAGGCGAACAAAACACATCTGCCCCTACAGATGTCACTACATGATGACCACAACCGCTCTGTCAAGAGTATCACGACGAAGAAGAAGACCTATACTGCGTACAACTCCATTCTACTAGAAAGACTTACCATCATATCGGCCGAAAGCCGTCCACTCTTGGACAAAGGCTACCCCAAGCGTCGCCGCAACGTTCTATGCTTCTAGCATTCTACATATTACCGCGATCTTCAACTGAATTTGGATTTTCAACGCCTTTTGCCTTCCGTCCCACGAGCACTAAGCCCTGCCCTGTATCGTATAAGTGTGGCAATTCAAAAAAATCCCAGATCCACACAATCGTTACACTGTACACAAAAAGTCCAGCGATTGACATCAAAACAGTAAACCGCTCACATGTACTCATATCAATCAGCGTTGATTGAGACACACGAGAAATTAATGGAACATTCCAATACGTGTCGTGTCGGCGACGTGTATCGTCCGTGATTGACACGGAACGTCGATATTCAACTGTTATTGACTGCTATGAATGATAATATAAGGTAACTTTTGCTGGGACTTGAGAAATAAATATTTTTCTTACTTTTTTGTAGGAATGTTCAGTAAAGCAAAATTACTTTTGGTGTGAGCCTATTGTACATGAAGTTTAAATAAATAAATTAGAGAATTTATATTAGCTTAAATGTAGGTTATTTTTACCTTTTCTTTTTTTTTTTCGGTTGGGAAATTATCAAATAACCCCTCCCGCTCTGGGCTGAGCAGGAGGGGTTATTTATAATTTCCCAGTGTCAGACTTTTACTGAGTGTCAGACTTTTACTGACTAAAACCCATCCATGTAGGAACATGGATGGGTTTTATTCAGTAAAAGTACCACAAAGGGCAAAGGATCCTTTGCCATTTGTGTTCCAGGGCCGCGGTATCTCTTTCGAACAGTCCCGCAACCCTGGCAGGAGGTTATTTTTACCTTAGACAATTACAATGTGCCCTGCCCATTGTCATCATCATCCACAGCCCCATTTCACCCACTGCTAGGTCCACTGGTAGGTCTGCTAGGTGCCACTCTTTGCTTGTGCCAAGCTCCACGTTCTTGCGCCAGCCTCATCCAGGTTATTCCTGCAATGGCAACAATGTCGTCTGCCCATCTCGCCGCCGGACGACCAACCCTTCTCTTTCCAGTCCTTGGACGCCACTCGGTCACAGCTTTACTCCACCTGCCATCACCGCGCCTTGCTAGATATCCTGCCCAACTCCATTTGAGTTCTGCACACAGCCTCCTGTGAGAGCGTCCACGTCTCAGCACCGTACGTCATGGTGGGCAGAACACACTGATTTTAGAGACGGGTCTTCAGGCAGTGTGGAATTTTGGCTGATTTCAAAATGTCGTCACATTTGCTGAATGCAAGCCCACCCTAGCTGGATTCTTCTCGATACCTCCGCTAATTGATGCTCTTTGCCAAAGGATATGGCCATGAATATAGCCTGCCCAGTGTACACACTACTAATTCGATTACGGTATATAACGCAAACATCGACGACTTCTATAATTACATTGTCTATCGGTACAGCATGTTGCTGTAATGTGTTCCAAGAGATAGATGGGTAGCCATTAAATTTGAATGAATTGTTGTAAGACTTAGCATAAATGTCTAGCTGCAGATTCAAAACTAATACTGAATTGTAATGGCAGGCGGTATATATAGTTGAACTGGGTATAGTACAATTGAAGTGATACCTAATGTCATGTCAGCAACAGGTACAGACACCAGCAAGCTGTTCGACACTGACAATTTTTCCCAATCTATCTTGAACCTAATGTGTTAGCGATAAAGTTGAAAATTTATTAAAGAAAGACAGATTGTAGCAGCTTGATGTACTGGCGTCTGTCATATCTACCTATATAATTTTCTGTTATAAGTTGAATTGACTGATCGATTGAATAGTTAAAACTTCGACACAAAATAGTCATTTAAATAACGAATTGCAAAAGTCCATTCGTCAATACGATCCAATTGCAATATTGATTGTTTTAGGGTTCCGTACCTCAATCGGCAAAACGGAATTCTTATAGGATCACTTTGTTGTCCGTCTGTCTGTCTGTCAAGACACTTTTTCTCAGGAATGCGCGGCGGTATAAAGCTGAAATTAATACGAAATACTCAAGTCTGCTATCCCTTAGAGCAATGATAAAATCAAACATGCAAGTCAACGCGATCAAAAGATATGACTGACTGTTTATGTCGCATATTATGCGATTTGACAAGGAAATTAAAACCCCTTTGACCTAGAATCATGAAATTTGGCAAAAAGCAAGCCTTACTGCAAAAATAACGGAAAAATTCCAAAAAATAAAAAAATGATGAAAATTAACGGGTGTCCCCATACATACAGAGTTGACGCCAATAAGGATATTTTGTTTTTAAATAATGATACGGAACCCTACGTGCGCGAATCCGACTCGCACTTAGCCGGTTTTTTTTATACAATTTTACTGACTTACTGAATCAAAACTGCATTCGTATAGTTCGGGAATTTTATTGAATTGACAAAAGTGATATAATTGTCTTTTATGTTGCAAGGACTGCCTCGTTCGTTGATCGCAAGCGTGATTGCTGAGCATGAGGTCCTAGGTTCGATTCCCGGGTCAGGCAAAGTGTTTTTAAATCAGGAATATACTCAGTAGCAGCTACGGACTGTAGGGCACCACTACCGGGCACAAATGTAGTCTGCTCAGAATGCAGACTGCATTTGTGCCTGGTTTATGGCAATATGCTCGCCCCTTAATACATTGTACTTATACATAACTGGCGAAGTGTGGGTGTATAAGAATAGGGTACACCTCTGTCTAACCCTTCGCGAATTACAGGAGTGATGTTATGTTGCAAGGATTTGTCGAATGGTCGGTGTTTTTCAGTTCCAAATAGGCCATTTTCTATGAAAACCTGAGCATTCTAAATCTTTCTCGCAAGGAGCAAGATGAAATGACATTCTTTTGCATTATGAGCGTCTTCTTGACGACGTAAAGATTCATGCTTTGAAAATGCATAACTTACTCTTTGACGGCACGGTTGACGCAGTGGCTGAGCGATTGGCTGCTGCGCTGCGTGTCGCGGGTTCGATCCCCACACGGAACAAATATTTGTATGAACTACAGGTAGTTGTTCCGGGTCTGGCTGTTTGCTTATGTGAGTTTGAATGTTTGTAAACGCACCCACGGCACAGGAGAAACTCATAGGTGTTGCAAAGTTATAAAAAAAAATGTTGGAATTATCTTTGGAACCCTTACAGCAGTTAAAAAAAAAACAAATGAGGTTGCTTACGTCGAATGCAACGGATACAGTCTAATATAAAACTATAATCTAATAACCTTATCTCCACGAACCAATAGAAAACAATAGCACTACACTAATCAAATTACAAAACCACTTCCCGCTGCCTCCATGGTCCCTCGAAACTAGTGTCTGTTTGTTCTGCTAACTCAATGCAAGTTGCCATGCTCGGCACCTGTACACAGTGCATACATTGAGTGACTGAAACTGGAACTAGTAGTAATGGATGTACCATTCTGTGATGACATTTATTGATGGTGTGCTCGTAGGGTTGTCAAAAGCAAAGCTTCGAAAAGCACGCTTAGCCGTTCTCATTAGTAGATACCAGTAGCGAAGGGTAAGCCGGAGTACAATCTTTAATGTGATTGTACTATTTGTCTATAGAATACTGACTGCGCCATTTGTCAAAGGCAATCCGGTAGGAATCAAATTGTATGAAATCTTCGCCACTGGTAGATACCATACCATAACATAGAACCAGTCTTACCAAGGAATGTCCTATTAGGTACCCAGTGTGTTGTAGAGGTCAGATAAGCAGTCGCTCCATGTTTAATACTGGTATTTGGCTGCTTCCAGTTAGACTGGAAGCCGACCCCAACATGCTTGGGAAGAGGCTGGTTTTCAGACTTTCGGGCCACTACCACAACAACAAGACAACAACAACAACCAAACCGATAACATCAACAACAACAACCAAACAACACAAACAACAACAACCAAACATACAACAGCAACAACCAAACAACAACAACAACACACAAACAACAACACACAAACAACAACAACATAACAACACCAAACAACAACAAACCAACCGACAACAGACAACAGACAACAACCGAACAACAACATCTGACAACAGTCAAAGACCTATGGTTTAACGTGCTTTCCGATGCACGGAGAAACTTGGTATGTCTCGGTAGCGGTCACCCATCCACAAACCAACCTATTGATCTGAGCGGCTGTTAATATTTAGCCACGAGAAATGAAATCAGCCAAATAAATGTAAAACAAAAGATTCAAGAAACGTAGCTAAAGCAAAATTTTATTAAATATTTACAGTCTATTTTGAGCGCAAAACCACATGTGACCACAAGTTTCATCTTTCAGCTTTGAACCTAATTTAGAGACTACCTGTAGCTACAATCTGGGATACTTGAGGGACTTTAAAACAAACGGGAGCAGGTGAGGCTGGGGTCTTAAATAAATTGTGACGTAATCCACGTGTTTGTTAACTTGGGGAACGTTCACGCGATGTTTGTTGCCGTAAATAGATTTAGTTAGTAAGATCAAATTAGTTTCGTCAGTATTGACGTCATATCTACAACAGATATTGGTGCGTGAATGGTACTTAATTTTACTAAGCCAGTATTGCCAGTGGAAGAAACGAAACATAAATTCGATAGATTTTGTTGTTATTTGTATTTAAAAATAAAAGTTGGTGCGTTTACAATTATTAAAACTCACATACACAAACAGCCTGACCCGGAACAACTTCCTTTCGGCCATACGAATATTTGTTCCATGTGAGAATCGAACCCGCGACACGCAGTGCAGCAGCTAATCAATCAACCACAGCGCCAACCACGTTGTCAGTAGACTGTTGACCGGCTGTAATATTAAGAGTAGATCGCAAAGCGCTTCGCTGGTGCGAACCGCAAGTGTGTGTAATTCACTGCCGGTTTCTCTGTTCCCTAATCATTATAATCTGGATCTATTCAAAGTTCGAGTGAATTGGTTTCTTCTAGGTAAGAGTGCTCCACACTAGGCCGCATCATAACTTCACATCACGCGAGTTGCGATCAAATGCAAGCCTATTTAGTGTAAAAAAATGTTTTAGCTTTTAAATTGATCTAATATACCTACGTCACTTATTCTGCGCGTTGGTGTTCCACTGTTCAATTGAATAAAAATTTCGAAATTCAAGCAGCGTTCAATATAAAACTGGTTTTTAGAGTTCAGGTCTATCCGCACATATGAGGGCCGTAGCTGGGTAGTGACAGGGCCGTGGCCTAAAGCTTAGCCAGCAGAGCCAGCACTGTAACTTCGTCGCCGGCCCGGACGCGGACGCGCGTACCTAAACGAGTTCATATAAAATGTACACATCGATATTTTTTGAGGCCCTGACGGAGCATGGCCCGTCCAAGTAGCATGCACGGGCCTGTTATGTGTAGATATACCTATACATATACACCTTCTGTATTAGCGATTGGAATTCTACCTGAAGCATCAATTACCTGAAGGAAGAAAAGCAACAATCTCTTCTTAATCGTGTGGTCAGTGCCTATTCTGGTGTCAAAGCTTCAATGCCGTCCATGAGCCTCTAACTTACATTTACCTACCACCGTCGATAAATATCTCTCTCAGCTGGTTTCCTTACGATGTAATGTGATGTGATGTTATGAAGGAAAGCAACGATTAATACTCCTTAACAATATTACGAGAACATCCCCACCGTAACCAACCAAATTCCAAAATCTCTACCTATAAACGATATGCTAAAACCACTAATTGAACGCTGTACCTACATACCTGTATACTCAGATACGTAAACGAGAATTCCCTCAAGCACATTCATTGAAATTCTATTAGCAATATATACTACACGTTCAATACATGTCGTACCTACGTATTTGACAGTGTGTGTGTAAACGAATCTATTTTAGTTCATGCAGAGAACGTACAGTCTATTCACAAAAAGCTTATGCAGAGAACGTACAGAGTATTCACAAAAAGCTTACATCAGACGACGACAACCTCGTTGTCTTGAGAATAAAGATCACTGTTATTTGACAGACTTATAATAACATATTTGTAACCAAACACCTTATTAGTAATGTTACCATTCTGTCTTTTTGACAGTGTAGACCAAAATAACAATACAGTCCTTTCAAAGTTAATTTATCTCCACCTTTGCAACGCTTTCAAAACCACAGTTTGGCTGCGTTTCCACCAGAGATGTGCAAGGATGCGTAGCGAGGTATGTGTTTGTTAAGAACCAATAGAATCACTTCATTTACCCTCGCTCAGCGCAGCTCTAGTGGAAATGGCTCAGCGGAGCGAGGTTTTTGTTCATACAAAACAAGGGAAGGATGTGTGCGAGAGAAGTGTGCTAGGGACGTACGCGAGCGAAAAAATAGCAGTCAGACTGAAACGAGCCCGCTGTTTAGCGGTGCGCAAATGAGCGGTTCGAGGATGTTTATCCTCGAACCGCTCATTTGCGCACCGTTTCACAGTGATACTACACATCCTCGCACCGCCCAGCTATCACCTCGTACATCTCTGGTGGAAACGCAGCCTAATCCTTATGCTCATTGCAACAAGGTTTTGGTCAGGTCACCATCACTGACAATCCTGTCAAAATTATGCTGATTTTTATTTTTATGATAATCATTAAATTTACAATTTGAAAATATACCCCCAACTAATAAATGGCTGCACCGATTTTGATTAAACATGTCTAATTGTGATATCAAAATTGTGTATATTCACATCATGCGCTTTCATTTGATATCCCACTTGGGTACTCGTATATTTGGAAATATTCGATTTTTTATACCCATTTTCTTCCCCCATGTCTAGTAAATGGCTGCACCGGTTTTGATAAAACATGTCTAATTGTGATATACAAATCATGCGCTTTTATTTGATATCCCACTTGGATATATTTGAAAATATTCGTTTTTCATACCCACTTTCAATTCCCATATCCAGTAAATGGCTGCACCGGTCTTGATAAAACATATTTAAGAACCATCGCCCAGAAAGTAGCTTTCAAATAAAAAAATTGAATCCAAATCGGTTCACTCGTTTAAGAGCTACGGTGCCAGAGACAGACACACACACATAGCGGTCAAACTTATAAACACCCCTCTTTTTGCGTCGGGGGTTAAAAATAAGGTTGCTTTAGGACTACAGTTGTCAAAATGACTGCAAAACGAACGAAGTCTATCCGTAATGAATGAGTGAGCAACGTGATCAGGTTAAGGTGTTACGCAGCTTGGGATGTGCTTGGATTACGTAAGACATACTACCGAGTAAACTGAGGGTCGTTTTAAACCTTATTACCTAAGGCATAAGGGTGAAAAGTAGTAGACCGTCAGTGAACTTGGGAGTACCTAGATGATTCTTAAACAGGGTTAAATTAACTTAGCTA
This sequence comes from Eugnorisma glareosa, assembly GCA_947578425.1. Classification (NCBI taxonomy): domain Eukaryota; kingdom Metazoa; phylum Arthropoda; class Insecta; order Lepidoptera; family Noctuidae; genus Eugnorisma; species Eugnorisma glareosa. Next base: position 17,358,480 of record OX387979.1, read on the forward strand.
GCCAAACTTTGCAGTCGTGATGGGTGTCGATATCTAAACAAATCGGTTTGTTAGCTTGGTCACCATCTGCCGAGCCTTTTTCCGACTATGTTAGGGTCGGCTTCCAGTCTAACGGGATGCAGCTGAATATCAGTAGTTTACATAAAGCGACCGCTTATCTAGAGTTCCATTACTGGTTGATACGACACCCCTTAGTAAGACTAGGTTGACTTGACTTGGATGTCAGACTTTCGGGCCACTGAGACACTGTCTATCTGTATCGACTGTCAAAGATCGACAAGGCCAACGTCCAATGGCTTAGTGCTCATTCGATATGTAAAGGCCGGTCACCCATCCACAGTTCGACCTGGGCAAGTGCTGCTTAATCTTGTAGACCCGTGTTAAATGAAAAATAAAAGTATTTATGGGGATTATTCACATAAATGTCAACGAGTAGACCTATATAAAACAAAATGCAGAGGTCTCTTCAAAAAATGTATCTAGCTTTCTTTACATTTTATACACCTACATAAATAAACATACACATAATATTATAATATACATACATTAAACATTTCATACGCCTCGTCCACGTCCTTACGTCATATACGCATGCCGGTGGCGAGTACTGTGCGCTTTACATATCTTCCTCATAATAAGACCATAATAATTGTAGTTTCTAACTCGCATTTCGCTTTGTTTATAATTTTCGTACTGACAAGGGATTTATCTCCGGTGCAAAGTTTGCAATCCCCTGTATTTCCAAGATTCCTGTATTTAGGTTAGTTTAACTATTTTGTTTATTTAGCAATGCGATATTTTTTGAACCCTTTTTCGCAGAATTAGCATTTTCCTTCACCCACTGCTGGCTAAAGGAAAATGCTAATGTGGCCTCTCTTTGCTCGTGCCAAGCTCCACGTTCTTGCGCCAGCCTCATCCAGGATATTTCCTGCAATGGCAACAATATCGTCTGTCCATCTTGCCGCTGGACGACCAACACTTCTCATTTCAGTCCTTGGACGTCACTCGGTCATAGCTTTACTCCACCTGCCATCACTGTGCCTTGCTAGGTGTCCTGCCCATTTCCATTTGAGTTCCGTAACGCGATTTCCAATAACGAAGACCTTCGTACGTCTCCGGATTTTGACTAATTAATTTAGCCAGATGTTTGCAAAATGATTGCCTGCCCTACTGAGGGCATTCGTCTCTCTTTTCTTTACTTTTTTGTTCTTTGAAAACCAATATTGTTACAACCGATATCGCTTCATCATTCACCTGCCCTTAAATCTATTTATTTGGAGTTGGCACTGCATTTATCTTCTTCTTGCATACGTCTCCATTATCCATCATTTCAGTGGGCAGCCTCTGTCTAGCCATATCATCTTTCGCATCGTATATCCATTGTTTCTTTGCTCTTCTTCTCTTACTCGTATAACCAACCTCATTCATTCCCAAACATGCCTTTATCATGACAGCCGATAACCTCTCAATTTTTCAGTCGCCGGGAGTAATGTTACAGAAGAAATACATCGAAATATTCTAATTCGTTATACCAACATTAAGTATTCAGCAATATTAACAGCGCATTCAGTGGCAGACAAGCGACAGTTTAACTTCCCGTAATTAGTACTAATAGGCTTTGACTTGATTATTTCGTATATTTTTAGTACCTTTTTAAGCCGTGTCCGCAAAGTGCTTGGGATAATGGTATTTTAAGTCAGTTTATTAGGGTTCTGTACCCAAGGGGTAAAAACGGAAACCTATTGCTAAGACTCCTCTGTCCGTCTATCTGTTTGGCTGTCTGTCACCAGGCTGTATCTCATGAACCGTGATAGCTAGACAATTGAAATTTTCAAAGATGATGTATTTCTGTTGCCGCTAAAAACAGAATAAAATAAATATACAATGTGTAACAGAATAAACGCACAACCTCTTAAGGGGTCATTGTACTCATCATTATGAACAACTTTCACTATAGGACTAACCCCGAAACGCGAAAAAAAAAACAGCTGTTCAGTACATTTTGTCGAATTATGCGCACAGAAATAGTATGGGTGGTAGTATGGGGGTGGTGGTAGTATAATAATAATAATTAATAATTATCTTTATTTCAGACATATGTCCATACACTATTACAAAGAAAGCGTTAGTAGGGTTGTTAGTAAACACAAAAAAGAAAATAAGCAAAATAAAAATAAAAAAGGTGTTAGTAATTTGTTAATAAACAAAACAATCTATTTCCTATTTCTGTGCAGGTGTACACTTGCCCAGTACACAGTAAATGGACTATCAATTTTGCACGCTAACGCCCTGAGGACAGTGTTGGTGCTACCACGGACCCTGCTCATCATCGATGCAGTTCTTTTCCTGATGATGGAGAAGAAGTCATCAATGTAAGCATCCGCAAACATTGCGGAAGCACTGCAGTACCTAGGTTTCCTCAACACTGCCCTCAGCGCGTCATTGTACTGAACACGCAGAGCGTTGTAAGCCCGCCGCGTAAAGCTGATCCACAGACTGCACGTGTAAAAAGACTGACAGAAGGCTCTAAAAAGTGACAGTCTTACATCTGTGGTACATCGTGCAAATCTGCGGGCCAACATATTGCAGCGGACTGCCAACGCTCTCCTTTCCCTCTCCAGGTCTTCATCGTCCTGTAGCCGATCCGTCAGCATGTGACCCAAATATTTTATTTTAGACACCCTCTCAAGTACCGACCCACTGATCTTAATTGGGGGCACATTCGAGGGGGCCTTGTTCCCTGCTTTGTATATCATGAGAACACTCTTACTCGCATTATATTTGAGTCCATGTGACAGGGCATATGATTCACAAATAAACAGAAGTCTCCTGAGCGCACTCACTGACGGGCTCAGCAGAACCATGTCGTCCGCATAACTAATATTGTTGATCATTGTTCCGTCTATTGAGCATCCGACCATGGATCCGCTGAGCCTGCCAATCAGCTGGTTAACAAATAGGTTAAACAAACTCGGGGAGGTCAACCCGCCCTGCCTAACACCGCACTTCAAGTAATATTCCTGACTCTGCGTGTTGACCCATCTGACAGCATTCTTTTGATTACTGTACCAATATTTGAGGAGAGATACCAGTTCCCTCGGCACAGTGGTCTCTTCAAGCAATTTATGCCAAAGTACATCATAAGACACCAGGTCGAAGGCCCTTGAAAGATCAAGAAAACACGCATATATTGGTGTCTTCCTGTCAGTATAGTACCTTACAGTTTGTTTCAGACACATAATTGCCATTTCCGTTGACAGGTTGGGTCTGAAACCAAACTGCAGGTCATGTATCTGCAGGTGTTCGCTCAGTTGCGCGTTCATGAGACTGTCAAGGACCTTCGCCATAGTTGTGGCCAATGATATAGGGCGGTAATTATGCTTGTCAGATGGATCCCCGGTTTTATTCTTTATAATTGGAACCACTACTGTTTTCATCATATCATCCGGAATAAAGGAATGTCCTATACAAAAATTAAACAATAAACTCAGGACTCTGGGCAAGTGTACACCTGCATATCGCAAATGTTCTATACTTATTCCGTCATGACCAGGTGACTTTCCACGCTTCATCTTTCTTAGAACATTCTTCACGTCTAATGGCATTATTCGACTGTACTTCTCACCTGGTCTGACGTCTGGTTTACTTAAATTATTAGAATCACAGGGCATTGGTTCTACCGTAAACATATCTTTAAAAACATTAGCAATATTCTGATGCCCCACTGCACCGTCGACGCTCACGAGTATGAGGCAGTCGATTTTTTTTCGCGATTTCAGTTTTGGTCCCATAGTGAAAGTTGTTCATAATGATGAGTACAATGACCCCTTAAGAGGTTGTGCGTTAATTCTGTTACACATTGTATATGGGGGACTCCCATACAACAAAGGTGTTTTTTTTTTGTAGATAATGGTACGGAACCTTCGTGCACGAGTCCGGTTTTTATTCAGTCAATTTTGGTGGAACCTTGAAAATGTATTGATTGGTGGTTCTTGTGTTTGTTTATGACAGAAAGTTAGGTATTCTCATACTTCTTTCAGCATCTGCTTACTGCAGTCCACTGCTAGACATAAGCCTCCTCAATCGCACGCCACTCTACTCGATTCTCGGCAACTCTCATCCAGTTGCTACCACTCTCCCTGCGAAGATCGTCGCTCCACCGATCCTGAGGCCGTCCCACCTTACGCTTGCCGATTCACGATCTCCACTCAAGAACAGGTCTACCCCAACGGTCATTCGTTCTATGGTTAATATGGCTATAAATTCTATAACTTATTTACCAGACATCAAACCAAACAAAAATATGTGCTCTTAGAAATACCATTAGTCGTTATTCTTTAGAAACTTTAATTACAGTTTGAGAAAGCCAACTTACTTACCACTTATTTTATCATTCATTGCGCTATGAATTTGTAGATATTTCAGTTAATTGAATTATAATAATTAGTTTCACCCATTTAAAATTGAATCTACGAAATCTACAATATGCCCATTTTTAAAACATTGATTAAGCATATCGTATTTTCACACGAGGGGACATTTTTGTGACGTGTCGTTCACGTAACTGAATACGTTGTGGAAAATTTGTAGCCACTAAACGACATACGAGGGAAAGTACGTGATATACGTGCTTGGTTTTGACGATATTTTTATTTATTTAACATTCTACGGTGTAAAATTGTTTAGATAATAAATTAAAAGTAGGTCTGATAGAACTTTCTTTTATTTTATGTGACTTTTAGGTTGAATGTAAACAGGGTTTGTCAGGTATTCGATTATTCACTCTGTCTGCCTGTCCTTCACAACGTAACTACTGAATAGATTTGGTAAAACAATGCCACATGAACGGTCCATAAGCCTGAGTATTAACAGCACTGTCGAAATTACGCGCGGGTTTTTTTTTTTTGAAACTCTGTCACTCACTTGGAATTTCTCCTCTATCTTGGGTGCGTTTACAAGTATTTAAACTCAAATATTATTAAATACAAACAGCCAGACCCGGAGCAACTACCTATTATAGGTCATACAAATATTTTGTTCCGAGCAGGGATCGAACCCGCGAGACGCAGCGCAACATCCAATCGCTAAGCCACTGCGCCAACCGTGTCGTTCATTTTCGACACCAGCACGCTCAGAATAAGTCAAATTGAAAGAAATCATGCTTTATTTGCTATCTTCAGTAAAAAGTCGAGTCTCGTACCAGCTCGATTTTTGTGAGAATTTGCTATCCAGCGAGGAAAATGGTGGCAAGACAAAGCTTTAAAAGGCTGATGAAACAAAGATCTAGAGCGAAAGAAATACTGGGCAGTTTCTTTTGTAATTATGCAACCGCCTGAGTAGAAAATGAATATTATAAACAGTGCTCTACCTATTCCGCTTTAGCTAATGTACCTAAAGTTCAAGGAACAGAAACGAAAAGTGGGGAGGGACTTCCTTACGACAAAATTTTTTTTTCCGAATATTTTTTTCTGAAACTTGGAAATTTCTATACCATACTTGGGAACCTTCTAGTTGCGGAGAAATTGGGGGTCAAAGTTCCAACTTTTTCACAAGTTTTTAATACATGTTTTTAATGTAATATTTTTAATCACCTCCACGACCCCCGTACTATTAAATCCCTCCATCAGCACAAAGTTTTGAGTGCGTTACATTGAGTCCTACCGTTAGTAAATTCGTTTCCCAGCAATAATTTTTGCGTAAAGTTACTTAGTTTTTTAGGCTTCTTTCTCGGGGTCTTGTTACACCCTGTATTATGGTAACCTATCATTACCTACAAATAAATAAATTAACAGCAGAGACAAAAATGCTAAAATCACTTTGTTATTCCCCAGTTACTTCCGATAATAGCCCAGCCATCAAACATAAGAGAAAAAGACTCTCTCTAGTACCTCAACACACGCTCTCCACACCTTGTACTCCATTGCCAAATATGTCGAATGTCGACTATCACAAGAGTATTGAAATAATATGTCTTCAACAAAAAATCACGGATCTTCAACAAAGTCTGAAAGAAGCACAACATCAGATCGAAACTCTCACAAAATTAATAGAAACGATGAAGAGCAGTAATACTCGTAAAATACCACAAAAATCTATAGTATCCAAAACGCCTACTTACACCGAAGAGCAAAAACATGACCCGACGAGTAGAGTATTTATCTTTGGCTCTCAGCAATGCGTCGGTCTAGCAGCAGCCATGGTACACGCAAGACAAAGTACAAGGTATGAACAGTATAGGATTATAGCGAATACGAAACCAAATGCGCTCAGTAATCAAATAATAATGAGCTGCCGTTATGCTAAGTTGAATCCTAATGATAAACTTGTGATATGTGTAGGAGAAAACGATTACAATTTAAAATATACTGTATCCCAATTACAAATTATACTAGATACATTTTATAACAACATGATCATTGTACTAAATGTGCTTAAAAATGAGTATCTAGATGTTAATGAACTTAATAATCGTATTAAAAATGTATGTAAAACCTATAAAAAATGTAAATTTCTTGAAAGCCAATCTAATAAGACATCCGAATTGTGTATAAAAATTAATTACCTAATTGACTGTAACGATTATAATGAGAATTATTTAAACCCTAGGAACCTTGTAAAACGAATAAGGAGTAACAAATCAAGTCTTAAAGTAAACACCAAACCTATTAAACCTAAAAAAGGAACAATTCCGTTCTATTTTGATCGCATAAGCCTCGGTCAACAAAAATCAGAAAACCAAATAAATCCCACTGAGAAACCCCAAAAAGGAACTATCCCATTCTATTTCCCGGTAATAAAAAAGAATTTAAAGTTTTTTCGTGCCCATAACTCCGCCATCTGTAATACATCATAATTTTAAAATACTGCATCAAAATATTGCCAGTATCCTGTCCAAAAGGGAACTCCTTGAACTAACCTTGCAGGAACTCCAGGAAATGAATAATAGTCCAGACGCAATATGCCTTTCAGAAACATTTATAAAAAAAGGTAATGAATCTCATGTTAAAATCCATGGTTACAATATGACGGCCAACTTCTGCAGAGATAAACAAAGGGGGGGTACGTGTATTCTGCTTAAAAAAAACCTCGTTTTTAAAGAGTTACCTTTTATAAATACATATGCAACACAAAATACTTTCGAGGCATGTGGCATAGAACTGACACATCATAAGCTGATTATTATTTGTGTATATAGGACACCCCAGTCAGACCCCATCCAATTTTTGAGTAAGTTAAATAGTCTTTTGTACCACGTATTCAAAAAATATAATTCCAAAGTAAATGTGGTCTTGGCAGGTGACTTAAACATTAATACTCTCCAAAAGAGTAATATTTCTATTCAATTACAAGAACTCTCCTATAATTATAACTTAAAACTACATATTAATTGTCCAACTCGCAAGTCTTCCTGTATCGATCACATTCTCAGCAACATTCCTAATGCTAATGCTACTGTAATGCCTCTTCACCTGTCCGATCATGACACAGCACAAATGTTGAGTTTTCCCTTGAAACATAAGATACCAAACCAGTCAACATATTTTTTCTACAAAAGAGATTATAGCCTGAATAATATCCATAAATTTAAAGAATGCTTACGAAATCTGTCATGGTTGGAGGTCTACGGTGAGAAAGACTTAAATATAGCATTCAACTCTTTTCACGAATTGTTAGGCTTGTTCTATAATTTATGTTTCCCAAAAATAAAGGTGAAAGTAAATGCTAATAGTAAAAAGAAACAGAACTGGATAACCAGAGGCCTAAAACAAAGTTGCAAAACAAAAAGGTCTCTGCGCTATCAATATTATAAGAGCAAAAATTTACGAAATAAAACTAAATATTTACAATACTCAAAGATCTTACAGAAATGCGTTTACACGTCAAAAAAGAACGCAAACATCAAATATATAAACAATAGTGAAAACAAATGTAAAGCTGTCTGGAGAGTAATAAAGGATGAAATCGGGAACAATAACGATAGAGACAACATAGAAAATATTCTACTTGATAACACAGTACATTCAGATCCTGTAGAAATAGCAACAGCTTTCAATAACCACTATACTAATATGGCACAATCTTCGAATAAGGGAGCAAAAATAAACAGTAACGAATGTTCAGTAGTCCATTCGATGTTCCTTAAACCTGTGTCTGCAAATGAAGTTAGAGCAGAGATTATGTCATTGAATAACACAAACTCCGAAGGTTATGACGAAATTAACACAAAAATCATTAAAGCATGTACTAATGAACTTATTGAAATTATGACATATTTAATTAATTTATCATTCTCAAATGGCATTTTTCCTGAAGCACTAAAGCTGTCAATTGTTAAACCACTTTATAAAACCGGTGAAAAATCAGATGTTAACAACTATCGCCCAATAACTTTGATACCTATTCTATCTAAAATCTTCGAAAAGTGTATGTTTAAAAGACTGATTGAATTCTGTAATAAATATAACATTATTAGGAAAGAACAGTTTGGCTTTCAAAAAAATAAATCCACAACGTTAGCTATCTACAGTCTTATAAAAATAGTATTAACGAATATTAACCATGACTATCTTACTACAGGGCTGTTCTTCGATCTGTCTAAGGCATTTGATCTTGTCTCTCATGACCTATTATTACAGAAATTAGAGGCAACTGGGATTAGAGGCATTGCACTTCAATGGTTATCATCATATCTAAGTAATAGACAACAACGCGTTACTATTACTAAAATAGATACAAGTAAAAATATGACATCTCACTATTCTGCTTTCAAATCCAATAAACAAGGCGTCCCACAAGGAAGCGTATTGGGCCCTATTTTATTCCTATTGTACATAAATTCTATCACTACTATTACTAATCATAAATGTATTCTATTCGCTGATGACATCTCTATTATTGTGACATCTGATAAAAAAAGTAATACAATTAAAGACCACGAAACAGATATTAATAATGTTATTGAAAGACTGATAAAATGGCTAAAGGAAAATAACTTATCAATAAATCTAAAAAAGTCCGTTTATATACAATTTAATAAATCAAATAATGGAAAACACAATATAAAATTGAATATACATAGAATTCACGAAGTAACGCAAACTAAATTTTTAGGAGTAACCTTGGATCAGGATATCAACTGGAAAGCACATGTTGATACAATATCCAAACGAATTAATAAGTTTGTATATGCACTGAAACAGATTAGAAACATAACAAACGTTAAAACGTCTATAACAACATATCATGCATATGTTGAATCAGTGTTACGCTATGGCTTAATTATGTGGGGAAACAGCACGGATCAAAATAGAGCATTTGTCGCACAGAAGAAATGCATAAGAGCTTTATGCGGCCTTAAGCCCGACGAATCTTGCAGGCCGATGTTTAAGAAACTTGATTTGTTACCACTACCATCCCTTTATATTTTTGAAATTTGTTTGTTTGTGTGGAGGCATAGGGAACTGTTTGCGAAAGCAAGCGATATAAACTCTCGCAGCAGGCGCGACCCCTACAGGCTCGTGTTAGATGTCCTCCCAAGGCTTGCGAAATATAATAAAAGCTGTATGTTTATGTGTGTCCAGGTATACAATAGAATACCAAATGAATTAAAAACATTAAATACAAGAATGTTCAAGAATAAATTATACAAATGGCTCTCTACTAATAGTTTTTACAGTGTTAAGGAGTTCCTGGAATATAAAATCGCATGATGACAGATTGTTTCGTTATGCATGTATTTGCAAATTTGCACGCTTATATCTATTAAGCAAAACATGTTCGTTCACATTATTAACATTACCATCTTTTATACCATGTTTTTAGCAAATAAATGATTTTGATTTTTGATTTTGAAATAACTTCTTACCATATTATTAATTTAACGTTCGCCATCGAATAAAATAATAATGTATGAAATGGCAAATTAAAAATTCAGGCTTTTACATATCAACGATTGTCAGCCATTTTAAAACTTAATTAATGGTTCATTACCAGTAATTACGTTACAACTCTGGGTTTGACTACAGATAAAAATATGGTAGCATGGGATATTTTATTCACAGTTATTTTCTCTTTGTGTTTTGCTGTTCGTTACGAGAATGGAGACAACGGAGACTAAAGCTTTACTTAGATGAAATTAGTAGTCTTAGACTAACCCAAATGAATTGGAATAAAGCCAGTAAGGTAATGATCAGTGATCGGAATAGGTAGAGCTAATGTGCCTAAAGTTCAAGGAACAGAAACGAAAGTGGAGACTTCCTTACAACAATTTTTTTTTTCGGAATATTTTTTCCGATAGTCGTAACATTACTTAAGTACAACTAAAATTAATAAAGTAAAACAACTATCGAATTCATTTACTGTTTCTGTTTAAAAAAAAAGTGCACGATTTTTATTGTTTAAAAAATAAAGGTAATAATCCTTATCTTCGTTTGGACGCCGTTACTAAGTGCGGAAGCTAATTTAATATTCATACCAGTTTTAATAGTTAGAACTAACAAGATAAAAAAAAGACAATTTATAGGTTTTCATACCATTTATTCATTTTGTACAATTATTGGAACTAAACGTAAACAACTAACTAACGTAACTTTTTGAGAACGTTCTCCTTGCTGTCGAAGTCGGTTATAAAGGAAAAATAATGAATTCAATTAGTTTACTGTACTGATTAATAAATAACATTATTATTAAATGTACCTACCTGATTCCGAGATATTTCCGAGTTTCAAAAAACAATATTAGGAAAAAAAAATAGTCATACGAACACTTTTCGTTTCTGTTCCTTGCTTGAACTTTAGATACATTAGCTTTACCTATTCCGATCACTGGTGATGATTAACAAAATTCAGAATTAGAACTTTCAGCTCCTTTTAGAACATCAACAGCATACAGCTGTTCCCAAAATCCCACCAGCTCAAAACATATCACTCATAAAATATACTCATTTCAATATCTCCCTATAACTTACTGAAACAGTATGAGCGTAGCATACCGAAGACACGGTGCCTCGTAAATCTAAGTCGTCATAAAGATCCTGTTCATACACTTCCAATTTTATCGAGAGCCCAATTTACCGTTCGACGTCGTAAAATATTTGGATTGGAGATAGTGCCTTATCTACATCGACAGTTTTATACCGGCTGATGTTTGATTGGCTGCGTTTTTGGGATGTATTTTTAAAGAAATACGAGTATGTATTTTGGTTTTAGTTTGTTTATTATCTTTTGACTCTTTTACTGTAGGTTAATACGGTATGGTAGAAGTTCGTAGCTAAATAATAACAGCCGTTCGGTTCAATCTTCAAGTTAAGTCGCGCTTGCCTAGGTTGTTCTGTGGATGGGTGACCACCCATTACATACCTAGTTTCCTCCTTTTGTTCTTTACTGTGCTTATAAATGAAGAATCATCCATTTGGTTTGCGTGAGTTTTGTCCAAGAAAGCGTTTATTTAATTAGTAGCGCAATAAGTTGTAATTTAAAGAATGTAAAAAAAAACGATGTTTTTCAGGCGTTCTCATATTCGTTTCTAACACAGAATGATCCCGCTATAAGTAGTAATATTTCAATCATCTTGGTAATAAAATCTCCGCCGGAATTATTAAAACTCCCGAATATTCTAATAATCTCAGAATATAAACACAAATATTTTGATAACAAACATAATAAAAGAATAATATTTTATTAAGGCGCTTTAGTTATGCTGTGATTTTTCGTATTAAGTATTATAAGGATGTTGACAATATTTCAGAGCATTAAGAGCAATTAAGGGTTTATGTATGGAGCCGCGGTGTGTTGGGAGTCGCGAGCAGCAGGCGTCTCGCAGCGCGTTCCGCGTTTTTTGCAAACACAAACAATAATAAGACAATGTACGATGTTGTTTACGGAGACGCATTATCTCTACATTCCAGATGCAGGCTGGCCCTGCTGTCTAGACATAGTTAGCGATCGTAAAACAACCGAATTCAGTCGCTAAGTCATAACAATGCGGATTTAAAGTACATGCGAGCCGGACGCGACCCGCCAGTGTCGGCTTCCACCTTAAATCCGCATTGTTATGACTTTGCAACCGAATTTGGTTGTTTTACGATCGCTATGTATGTCGAGACTGCAGGCCCTGGCCGCATCGCTGCATGCGCCGCTGGGTTGAAAGCCGCATGTGTTGTGGCGATGTCATGTAGCGTAAATTCGTTTCGTCGTAAACGCTCTCATACATCGTCATATGTTTGAATATGTTGCGGGTCACGATGCACAACGTACCGCGTCTACGTAAATGAACCCTTTTTTCTTCCGGATGGGAAATCATCAAATATCTCCTCCCGCTCTGGGCTGAGCAGGAGCGAGTGTTAGACTTTTATTGACTAAAACCCATCCATGTTCCTTCATCTCCCTTTGTGTTCCGGGGCCACGGTATCTCTTTCGAACAAACCCGCAGCCCCGGCAGGCATCAGCCCTTGCGGACCCCTTCATATTGCTGACATCTCTTTGAGGCGCGCGTGGAACACGAACGCGCCGTAGACACGACCTGTCGTCATAAGACGGACGGACGGCGAGCTAGCCCATAGCTCACCGTCCACAGGCCCGCGCCTACGGTGGCCGGGGGCCACCACGTGGCCCCCGACACCCGGTGCGTCTTCCGCGGCGGCTGGGACGTGAGGTTCTCTCCCTCTCACGTTCCGCCGCCTCCTTAATAAAAGATTATATAATATTATTTAATATAATATTGTGTTTCCAAATTCGTAGTCCATCAGTGTAAACGATGATGAAAAGTCAAAAATGTATTCTTCTTCTACTTCGTGTCAATGATTCCCTTAGTTATCTATACTATAATATTATAAATAGGTAAAATTTGTTTGTATGTTTGTATGTAGGAGGTAATCTCTGGATCTATGAACCGATTTTGAAAATTCTTTCACTAATAGGAAGCTACATTATATTTACAACGTGCCCGTGGAATAATTTCCGACCAAAACACGAGCGAAGCCGCGGGCAACAGCTATTTTAATATAATTTGTTTCGCCAGCCACGTCGACGGCGTTGGTAGTGGCTTCGGACAGGTCCCTTACAGTGAAGGTGGACTTGTACAAGGAGCAGGCTGCTCATGGTTTGGGATGAGACTCCGCAGTCACACTCAGCTTTATCAGAATACTCCCACCGGACCAACTTGTGCCTGCAGCGGTCCAACTGGCTTTGAAGTCGGTTAAGAGTATTGGCCAGGTGGGCTATGGCATTTGTTTACCCGCTGGAAGCTTTTCTGAAGGCTCAATATTGTGGTCCGGAGGGGGATGTCTGAGGAACGTTATTCAAGCTTCGCAAACCCTATTTATGCAACGCCGCTTATATCACAGAAGTTGCTTTCCAATGATTATGAAGCTTTATTATAAACTACCAAAATCATATGGGGAACTGCCAATCAATCAATTTAAAACGGCATTTTTCGTATGGCTTATAGAGAAATCATTTTATTCTGTGAATGAGTATCTTAACCTCAAAGAATTACGATGACCCATTATTATTATTATTAATCCCATTATCAAATGATTTTGAAAATTTTTGACATTTTTATTAGTGACGTTCCTATTAATATAATATACCAATTATATTAGATTCACTTGTATTAATGTATTCTTTAAATTCGCGTGCTAGTTTTAGCGAATTGTGTGAGCAACTGTAATAAAACTCGACCATCTTTATTGTACTACAATTCTAGCAAATAAATTTCATTTAATTTCATTTTATTGTTGTCGATTAGTGGATTGAAAAATTAATTGAAACACACAAACTACCAAAATGCTTATCTATTACAATCCTGTTGGAAGTCGTTATACAATGACTAAAGTTAAGGCCCTTTAGAAAAGCATCACATTTCTCCAGTGAAGACAGGCGAATAACCTGCAAATACAATTTTGGCCCAAAAAAACAACCCACGTATTCACTAGACCATAACATCTACGAATGATATACGGCTACCATTTCCTTTAGCTATCTAAAATTTTTCATCGCCTCAATAAACAATGGAATGTTATAAATCTAAGGCAGAGCTGTGTCAAACTTACAAACAAGTTTGATTAATCTTTAACCCTCGCTGTGTGTGGTGCGCTTCATAAAGAACTGTTTACACTTGAGGACAAAATTAATGGGACCCTTTTGTGCGTTTTGACACTGACAGGATAGTTACTTTTTTGTGCCTGCGTCCTTGTAAGCGAAAATGCTTTTGATTTCTCAAAACTACCTTATGATAGGGTTTGAGTAATTGAACTTTTACTGGCTAACAGAGTCCTGGGGGCTAGAGAAGTAACAATTGCTTTTGAATCATAAAAACGGCACTTAGGCAAAAGATTTTGTATAACTTACGTCAAACCATTTTGACTCCTCTATCATCATTTTCACTAATCAATGACACTTTTTAAGATTCCGTACCCGAAGGGTAACCTACGGGACCCTTTTACTAAGCCTCCACTGTCCATCAGTCTGTCTGTCAGCGGGCTGTATCTCATGATCCGTGATAGGTAGACAGTTGAAATTTTCACAGAATGCATCTCCTCTTTAATTTTTACGATGGTAGATACGGTTGGATGTTACTACTATGGTACGGAACCCTTCATGCACGAGTCCGACTCGCAATTGACTGGTTTTTTATTGGTTGCCAAATACACCCCTGACATAGAAATTTAGTGCAACACACAACAAATATTATCACGTTGAAAATATCCATGTTTTTGCAGACGTTATGCAGTGCAGCAAACAATCATTGAAAAGAAGAGCCGTGTTCATTTATTTTGTTCAGCCAAATATCAACAAAATAAATATTTTTTTATTTATTGAGTGAACCTCAAGCTTATGCTCGCTTTGATCGATGACTTGAAACAAATTGTATGCACGATGAACATAATTTATTTTTGACATAAATAACGAAAATGCATCTGTTATGTTCAAAATGTGTAAATAACGTAAAACATTACTTTTCTTTAACATGTGCGAATGTAAACAGCGTGAATGATTCATCAAAAGTGCATAAATTATATTTTATTTGTCAGAGATAAATGCTATCAAACGAGGGTTTTGTTGCCTCGCAGTAAAAAGATGTTAAACCGTTTACATCTGTTGAACGTAAAACCAGTCTGTTCGTGAAATGCCAGTAAAATATGTGCAAGCTGGCATCACAATGAAAGAAATGTGTTTCTTTTGTATGCAAGTGGTCTAATCGTGTTATAATTTACTAAAAATTTTTTTCACATTGTGATAAGCGAAATATTGAAAGGAAATATTTGATAACAGTTATGATAGTGAACGATTATTCACTGAGGAAGACCAAGGAAGGAGGAAGGTGGAAGGTCAATCTACAGTCAAGCGACTACTCCATTGCCGGCCAAGAAAGAGGGTAAGGTAAATAAGCACTTAGAGTGTATGCACACGGTGCGTTGTGGCGGCGCGGCGCACAGTGGTCTGGAAATTGAGCTCCATACTCATAGAAACTCAAAGTCAGGAATTACGAAAAAAAAAATGCCATGGTTCTGGTATACCTCCCTTTACGTCATATTAACGTATGGATGGTATTGGTAGCTCCACGCGTGAGAAAAAAAAGTTTTCTGTTTTATTTTGTATGGGAGAAAATACTTAAAGTACTTTTTTTTTTTAAACTTAATGAAACTGTTAGGCTGGTGCTCACACGAGCTATAGTCCCATACACGGCGATCAAGATGACATAATACAGTCAGTATGGTTAATAAACTGGATCAGACACGTGTGTTGTTTCTCTTAATACTACGCCATAGCCGAAATCGACGTAAAATCACATGACAATATTGGATTGCCCTTTATTGTATTAAGAAACAGTGATAGACAGTTCTTTCACCAAGAGTATTGAGAGTTTCTGACAGACGAACAGAGGTTTTTCTACATAAACAACTGAGCGGTGTTGCTTCCATTTTTTTACTACGAGTATTTGCCTTCTACGACCAATCCGTTTAGAATGAGTTGTATGACATGGATTTTTATATGCAAGACGACGCAGTGACACCGGCCTGGCGCTGCGCCGCTACTGCATCGCACGGTGTGCTCTGGGTTAACAAGATCGCTTTACCATAAACATCAAAATAATAATTGGGTCATGTCCTTTATTTTTCTTAAGCTAACTATTCCATACAAAAAAGCGCACAACGCTTGACTTTTGACACTAAAACCTGTATTATACTAACACTGCCCCGTCAGCATATTTTTCAGTCCTATTTATTCAGTCCTATGCTAATGCCAGGTCCACTCTTACCTTTTTTAATTAAAATTATTTAATCAACTCAATTGTCCTCCTGTGTATAAACAGCTTAATTTTATTTGTCCGAGAACTTACGTCAATTAACCCGTGCGTGGCTTCATGAAGCGTTACTGTAAAGCTTATGGCTGGGGGTCACATGGGTTTTAATATAAACTTTAAGACATTGGTACTTGCCCACTTGTCTTTATAATCTTTGTTAGTGTCGAATGTGTTTTGGTCATTGGCCTTTGGGCTATTTTTGAAAGTATTTTGTATGCAAAATTATAAGTTGAGATTTAGAAGTTGCTTGGTTTAGAGATTGTCAATAAAATTCTGTATTTTTTTAAATCATTGCCCCACGCTTGGAATTTCTCCTGCATCGTGGGTAACAAAAAATGAAACTCACATACACAAACAGCCAGACCCGGAACAACTACCTATAGGTTAAACAAATATATGTTCCGTGCTGGGATTGAACCCGTGACACGCAGCGTAGCAGCCAACCGTGCGCCAACCGTGCCGTCAAAATCTAGGTGGAACATTTTCCTGCCACGAGTTTAATTGATAAATCAACAAAGTAAAAAGCCGACTGGTACCTGAAAGTAAATTTTATTTTACTAACCTCAATTTCAACTTAATTTTACTTTCCTCAAAAACAATCAATCTTTATATTGATGGGCATATTAATTAAGCCTCAGCACCTGAACTCAATTTTATAAATGTTCCAATGGAAATACATAAATCATTTCGAAACGCGAACTTAGCAGCAAAACTTGGAATTAGACCCGAACAAAATTCTAAAACTGCTCATTAGGAACAAAAGTTTCCGTTTTAATATAATTTCACCCACACATAGCTTTGGAAGTTGGTTCGAAACCAAGAGTAATTAGTACATGGAGAGATAATGCTAAGGTTGACTGGTAGAAAATGCCTATGGCATTAAGTCCGCCTCTGTACTAAGTGCTTGAAGTGTTAAATAAATAAATAAATAAATAATGCTTTTGAAAGTAGTAGGACATTCTATTGTCCAATCATCATCTGCGTAGCCTTGTCCCTACTATTTTGGTGTCAGCTTCCATTCTAACCGGATGCAGCTGAATACTAGTATTTTACATGGAGCCTATGTGACCTATGTGACCTCAACAATCTAATTAGTGCCTGCTGGGTAATACGATACCCCTTGGGTCTTACCAAGGAGTATCGTATTAAGGTTGTCATTCGGGCCACTGACTACTTGTAACGACTATCAAAGATCTACAGATGACAACCGGGACCATCGGCTTAACGTGTTTTCCGAGGCACGGAGGAAACTCTGTATGTAATGGGTGGTCATCCAATTATCCAATACACCCACAACTTAGATGTAACAGCTACGCACCGATGTTTATCGTACCCACTGATCTTGCAATTCCATAAATAAAATCATTTGAGGAATAACCATACCATAGTTAATAGCAAGAATGGAAATAAAATGCAGGATTCTTATAAAGCCGCTGCCAAAAACAGTGGGTGTAACCAGAAATGCGAATATTTAGAAAAATTATAATCGCAGTATTTTTACCCGACTGCGGAAAGGAAACTACTTAGTTCTGGATTACGTTTCAATTTTGAATTTCCTTCTGAATATTCTATACCACTGATCAATATTGAGCTGCCGAAAGATATACGTGTGAAGGGGTCCTCCATTCGCTCATCACTCCATGGTCTAAAGTGAAACAATACTTAAGGTTTCTGCCGCATCGTGATCGTCGTCCGTGTTTCTGCTACAATTGTGCTTATTATCATACTGACACATTTCTTTTAGTTGTTTTGTTGGACCGGGTCGAGAAAAAATGATCTACTAAATTTGAAGAAGAAGAAATGAGCTGAGATGTCCCTAACTTCTTATCTAAACTAAAAACTTTGTTCTAGACATAAAACTATAGACCATATTCGGCCCTGAATTTCAAGATTCAAAAGAACTTCCTATGGAACATCAGGCTCTAGATTTATTAGACACTGTAGACAAAATATGCATCTGAGAAAAAAATAACTTCCCAGATTACACCTTAATTGTTTGCATAATCAGTCTTTTTTCGCAAGTACGGCGGCGGCTTTTGTTCCAAACCAAATCCAATAAGTTGGCCAAAAGAATTCTAAACATTTTTACCTTTTTCATTAAACAATTGAATATAGGAACCCATATTTTAGTCTACCTATCCCATAACTCACTACACACCATTAAGCGGCCAAAAACAACACATTAATAATTTCACCCACGAACAAAAACACTGAGACTTTGAAAAGGGCACTCCAATAGAAAATAAGGGTAAGAAAAACTACTTAGGAAAAGTAAGAGAAGTAGAAATATGAATGGTTCGTAGCACTTATGTGAAGTACTTTGGGACGAGCAAACAAAACTTGTAACTTATTGTTATGTTACTTTAGTATTTCGTGAGAACATTATCTTTATTACGTACGGCTGTATCGGAGTTCGATATAAGGAAGAATGGACACGGGAGCTTATAGTGTCTTTGATTTTGGAATCTCAATTAACAAAAAGTTAGTTAGAATTGTTTATGTGCTGGTGTGAGCGGGGCGTGGGAAGCGTGGTCCAAAATTTGTAAGGAACTGGAGGGGGTTCACACGGTTTACCGATGACTTGGTGAGCCTATGTCAAACGATGCTTTTATCTATACTAATATACAATACTAATCACTACAGTATAAAACAAAGTCGCTTCCCTCCGTCTGTCCCTATGTATGCTTAGAAGTTTAAAACTACGCAACGGATTTTGATGCGGTTTTTTTTAATAGATAGTGATTCAAAAGGAAAGTTAATATGTATAAAATTGCACCCTTGCGAAGCCGGGGCGGGTCGCTAGTAATATTATAAAGAGGTAAAGTTTGTGAGGTTGTAGGGGGGTATCTCTAGATCTACTGAACCAATTTTGAAAATTCTTTCACAATAAGGAAGCTATATTATACCCGAGTGCCATAGGCTATATTTTCATCGTGCCTGCCACGACCAAAACGCGGGCGAAGCCGCGGGCAACAGCCAGTTATGTATAAATGTATGTCACCGCATTTCGGGAAACAAATGGCTTCTAAGACACAGGCTCCTTGCCTAGTTTAGAAGTCAAAAGTTCATTCATAAATTGTCTCTGTTGTACAACTAAATCCTGTCACTAAATAATTGTATTGTTTAGTTTTTGTGTACAAATAAAACATTTATTATCTCCTTTATTCATCATTTTCTCTTAACTAATCCATTTTTAAATATTTTTAAAAACAAAATATTAAAAAATAGATGACCGATCGGCATCAGAAACAAGGTCCAGGCTGCCGGTGGTCAGGGCTCCAGAGTGAGGAACCGCCTCACTCACGAGTGTCGTGTCCAGGAGTACTGGTTTCTGAATCGAGCCCTTGACCCAGCCGCGCAATGAGAGCTTTCTAAGGTGTTGGTCGAGGCTCTTTGCTATTAGTCCTTTATCGTAACGACTATCGGTACAATGATTGCAGATTTTTATTAATGGACCTCTCGGTGAAAGTGATGGAATACAGGTATAATGGCCCTCACAAAACAGCAAAGTTTGAGACCTTAGATCTAGAAGTGAATCAACTTCACATCGACTTTGACAGCACGGTTAGCGTAGTGGCTGAGCGATTGACTGCTGCGTTGCGTGTCGCGGGTCGATTTCCGCACTGAACAAATATTTGTATGACCTACAGATAGTTGCTCCGGGTCTGGCTGTTTGTATACATGAGTTTAAATCTTTGTAAACGCACCCACGATACAGGAGAAATTCCTAGTGTAGTTAGAAAAATGGTCCTCTTTCTGAAAATCCTGTCCATTCATGCCTTCTTTTGACGATATCCATTCAACGAAGCCCTAATGTTTTGAAGTAGTTATTTTCTTGGTCAGTGTTATTTTTAGTTCTATATAAGAAATGATATTAGCCTTGTCTGGAACAAAAACAGATCTTGAAAAAAAGCCAAAAAACAAAACATTAACAACAGCAAAAAGCCCACTAGACTAAAAGCTATGATTAAACGAAAAACATCTCTTTGACTATTTTTCTCGTTCACAAATCACCTTCAAGGATTTCTATATCAGATCCAAGTTATTATGATATGGAGCCAAGTTCAGATATAACGGCGTTGATAATTTATATGTCTGCGCCTAAGGTTGGCGCCATAGAGTCTGATTGAGGGAAGGGGAGACGCGTTTGCCAAATCTTATGGCGTAGGCGACCTCTGTGACTAGAGGGCTTTGGATGAAATTGAATCAAACAACAAGGTCGCATTACATATTAGAATTTTTGGAAAGTTTGTAATAATACAACATCACGACTGTAATCCCGACAGGGTTAGGCAGAGGTAATAATAATAATATTTTTATTAACTTCAATAATTGTACAAGAAACACTTATCTAAGTACTATGCAGCGTTACAACTAGGGAAAAGAGTGTTATCGATGAGCTCTGGCACCCAATGTAAGATTTAACTTGTGTTTAGGGTGCCAGCGTCCTCGCCTATACTTTGAACATGTAACAGTAGTTCTAAGACGAGCACAGTATATCAACATTGAATTACAATATTATATTTATTATCTAATGCAACTAAGATGTGGCCTATTAATGTACCTATGGGTGTGTAATGTGTGTATAAATGTGTGAGGGGGACAGAAATACGGTGAAAACTTGAGAGAGAGGCATACTTAACAGTACACCCACAGTTCGCCAGTTATCTTTTCTTACACTGTTTTAAGCTTTCACGGTTTTTTACTAAACTTATACTGTCACTTACGGGATATCTTCCGTGATTGTTCATTATTTTGAGCTCCCGATATTTCGACGCTGTTGCAAGCGCCATGATCGCGGGCTGACTCAAAGACTCAACCACAACAACTCCACGGAAGATATCCCGTAAGTGAGAGTATAAGTTTATCTTTTTTTTAGAATCGTTGCCCCACACTAGGAATGTGTACTGTATTGTGGGTGTGTTTACAAACATTTAAACTCACATACACAAACAGCCAGACCCGGAACAACTACCTGTTCAATTATGTTTAAGTCCCACGTAATAGGGGAAGCCTATTGCCATCGGGCACAAAATCTAGACTCCGTGACTGCTGCGAAATTCCTGATGGAAAAACCCAATAACACTATGCCCGACCTGGGAATCGAACGCAAGATCTCAGCAGTCACCATCGGGGCACCCGTTTGTAATAAGTTTTATGTTTTTCAGTAACTGAGTTGTGGACAGACAGTCGTTCTATGTAAAATATTGGTATTCAGCTCCAACTGCTGCTGCTTTGGCTGTATCCTGTAAGACTGGAAGCCGACTCTTGTATAGTTAAGCTCTGGGAAGAAAGCAAACGATGCCCAAAAACTTTCTCTGGTGTAAGAAAAAAAAATCTATTGGTTTTGCATTCTTATAGAAGTCTGGAGATGCTACCCAGGTGGCCAGTAAGAGTCTGCATAACTGAACAAATCTACTTGATTGTGTTTGAACAAACTTCGAGTTTTATGGAACACTTAATCGTATTTCCCACTGTTATAGTCACCAGACGGTGCTAGTTCAAATAAAAAAAGGTTCAATTATCGGACTAGGCAAAAATTCAGCAAAAGAAACCATCACATCAACCAAAAAGGTAATATCACTAAAGCAGACTGATAAAAGATGAGATGACTTTAGAAACTTCAAAGAAAGTAATATTGCCTATCATATTTTTTGTAAATTTTGCGAAACTCGGGTACTTACATCAATCACTTGTTGCGCTAGGCCTCGCTTTGATAAAGTTATCGAGCCTTTTTAATACAAAATATAAAATATAAAATTTTGGTAATACTTACACCTACTTTTCCTTAATTTTAATGAAGAAAATATTAAATCGGGACTTTCCCAGTAACCGCTTTTTACTATCACGGTTTTCTGAAATTCGAAGAATGTGTTAATCAAAGATACTATTATTCTTTCTGCAATAAAACATCATAAAAAAAATAGGAAATTTTATCCCAAGTAGCAAAATCTAGCCGGGATTAAAACGCAACCTAAACTTTCCCTCCAATCCGAAGCAACCTAAATCAGCTGACTACAAAAAATAGCTCGTAAAACTTAAGTCCACAGTTTCAGCAGTTCACCAGCTCTCCTGACCTTGCAAGCATAGTCCTCATTGGAACTTTGCCCGAAGGCTCAATTGCCCAAAATCTCCGTACACCGAATGTCTGGGCAATAAATCATACTTTATAGAGTTGTGCCGTGACCTTAAGATATTGTTTTTGTCTGTATTCGCAGTCCTTATTAATATGTTAATGGCTACCCGTCTGCCGAAGGGAATAACTCGGCGAAATTGGTTCGGAGTTTGGCATGTTATTATTGGAGTTCTGATTTGAATCGTATGATGGTATATAATGGGTAAATCTAAGTGTGAATCTTGGTTTTGAACTAGTGATCGCAAGGCTGACTGCTGAAGATGTCCTGGATTCGATTCTCAGGTCTAGCAAAGTGTAAAGGGGTTTTCTATCAGGATTTTCTCAGTACAAGTATGAATGTAGATGGCTATAGGTAAGAGTAGAGGAAGACCAAAGAAACGATGGATGGACTGTGTGATGGATATGGCCAGAAAAGAGGTAACTGCTGAGATGACGAGTAATAGAGAATTATAGAAGGAGAATACAATTATGCTGCGCCGGCCCAAAATAAATTTGGGTAAAGGCACGGGAATTATGACTTTCTCAGTAGCAGCCACGGCTTCTGGATTTGCACGCGGCTGATGGCAACTGGCTCCTCCTATGAAAAATACACAACTGGCGATAGGTCGGTATACTATTAGGATACACATCTTACTAACCCTTCGGGATAACATACGTGATGTTTTGATGTTATGAATCTTGTTCACAGAGGTTGCATATTAGGCCAAGTTCAAGAGAAAAATCTGGTACCGGACGAGTAGGTACTAAAGTCTGTTCCAAAAATGTAGTTTCTCGTCGGTTATATAAAATGTGCGTTCAAGGGTGACATTGGATGTAGATCTCCGCGGCCATATTTTTATAAAAAAGATGGACCGGTATGAAAATCGCTCCGTCTTTCTGACGTACACCTTTTCTTTCTTTTGTCTTGTTTTTCGCGGATCCGCTAAAGTACACCTGTGCAATAAAGCTATAGTGCTTTGTCATACGTCAGTGGTTAAGGATGAAAATATTTTATAAAAGCAGTCTTAGAACATGATAACCGCGAATATATGAAAGACGATTGGAGGAATACATTAAATTAGAAAAGAATTAGAAAAAAGGAAATAATTTATGAGTATAGCTAAATTATCTATGAAATGACGTACAACTAAGAATGGAATTTACTTTGGACACGCATTAAATATTATGTCTCACTTGCTTTTACGGAGAGGAAACCTGGTGTTAAGATAAAATAGTACATACCATTTAAAATTAAATAAAAGTTGGAAGCAGGCGGCACCCATTTGAATTTAAAATTATAAAAATGGGATGGTTCCTGCCTGCTTCCAACTTTGATTTAATTTATATGTTTGTTTTCAGCTTTTGCACCGCAGATGGGTTTTTGGTTCTTACAATAACATTTTTATTTCCATGTTTTTAGTTTAATCAAGACTTCGCTTTTGTTTACTTTTACACGTTTTTTTCATTTCTAATAACTTTTAACCATATGAGTTATTTATTTTGTAATCACGTGTCTAACCCTTCATTTTGATATGATGTTCAAATCCACATAACCTTCCTTTTAGGCTTCGCCGCAGTCTGTTAACAAGTAAAATTGGCCCATAACAAAAAAAAAAAAGTTCAACAAATTGTCAACACGAAGTAGGTACGAATGGTGGTCAAAAAATCGTATCTTTGTAAGCCAAAGAGCCTTTGCCCTTATAAGGTCGTTAAAGGATAAACCTTTGACTATATACATAGTGTAAGAGCCTGTTCGTAGCAAGATAGTAAAAAAACGGCTAAGTACGTGTGGGACCACGCGCTGTGAAGAGTTCCGTGACATAATAATCAAAGGCACTGAAACATCAAACGGCAAAACTGTAAAACACCATAAACGTTACAAATTGATTCAAGGCCTCCCACTAGGTGGACCGATGACCTGGTGAAGGTTGCGGGGATCCGCTGTATGTGAGTTGCACGGGACCGGTCAATGTGGCGACACTTGGGAGAGGCATATGTCCAGCAGTGGAAGTCTTTCGCCTGAAATGATGAAAATGATCGGGTTGTCAGCCAAAATGATAATTCTTTTTATCGCAATTTATTTACATCATTGTCTAGCGGTGCTTTATTTTTAAGTGCAAATAGTCTCCGAGTAGATTTGCTGTTAAACATCCGGACAAACAGACATGGCGCCTTTACACATTAGTTATTCAAGTCATAATCAAACAAATTTAGTATTAATAAAAATTGAACCTAAAAAAGAGGTATTAGCAATTCTTATTGGCTCTATCAGGTTCCTTTTTACAGAACCCCAAAAAACCCGAGCGCAGCTGAAGAAACGTCCCTAACATTACCTGACAGTGAAAACAGAGATACCTATGTGTGTTTCGAAGCAAAAACGTGACTACATTTGCAAAGTAATGTTAGCAGGCGCGACATACATCAACCAAATGGATTCGCGAATGTGATATAGTTGCGTGTGTATAGTCGTTATCGTGTTCCTTTATGCAAAAGCAAAGAGCAGGCTGAATGGAGTTTACGATATACGATTTTCTGATCATTTTGTTTTCCTTTGTTAGTGTGGAAGCATCTTGATTTTGAAGTGGTTGAAGTTTGATTGGGCAATCCCAATCGTAATCTAATATTAACTTTTCGGCAGCCTATGTATTGACATGTTGGAAATAGATACAAATCACTTTAAAAGAAGGTTAAGGTTCTCAAGTATGGTCCTGAACATAAAAATGACCGCAATGACGGGGAGTACAAGTGCTTTTCGGCTTACACCGAGTAGTCCTGGCAACGTGAATGCAATTATCACTAACACTAATAACGGGTATCTATGTTTACTGGTTGTTTTGAGTTCCCGATATTGCGATTTGTCTGCTCATAAACACCCACCCGCAATAACTTCAGTTTATCCGTGAACACGGTGCTTGCAACGGCGCCGAAATGCACGCCAATGCAATGCATGTCAGTTTAAAAGTTTTTTGAGTACTATAAATAAATAAATAAAATAAAATAAAATTCATTTATTTCAGGCAAGTTTTTACACATACACCCATAGTATCAGAAAATTAATTAAAATATGAAATAGATAGATATTAAATTAAATATTAAATACAAGCAAATACAACATTATATTATATTATATTATATTATATTATATTACAATATTATTTACCATAAGCGACCTACCCAAATGTCCTTTCTTTGGTATTGTTCGTCGTGTCGTTGAACTCCTTGAGTTATAAGTCGAGCTACACGATAACTGACAAATGCTTGCACTGACTGGACAGGTCCACTCAAATCTGTGTGGTTCTTTCTTCAAGAGACCATCTCAGACACTAATCTGCATAGTCCTCATGTGAGTTAACCAAGATTATGTCTGGACTTTAAAAGAGACTATGACCTCTGAGTTTGTTTCGGCTGTTTCTTCTCAGAGTAGTCAGGTACGAAACACCGGACCCATCTGGTTTTAAAAAAAGAGACGTGTAAAAGTGTTTTTAAAAACCTATTTGCAAAATAAACATCTTTTATCATTTGAAACCTTATATCGTGAATGCAATTTTTGAACGTCCTTTCATATAAAGTAACAAATAAAGAAAAATTCTTAATTAATTCTCCATATTCTCTATTAGCTCATGCAATACCTATCCATTTAGAGCTACAAAACAAATACAAACTAAGTAATGACCAGTCGTTATGGTATCGCTGTTCCTACGGTTTTCTTTGTAAACCAGCTAATTGCGCTGAATAAAATGCATACATCCTGTTTTTGTTAGCGATGTTGTAACTAATGTGTTGTTTTTTGGTTATTAAACATGTTCAAGAATGTTTTTCTGGTGCGTCTGAGACTAAGAAATCCGAATAAAGAGTACCCTTCCTTTTTTGCTTTTGGCAGCAGTTTTAGAATTCCATTTTTATTTTGTAGTCATTGTATTCCCTATTGTATTGATATCCTGTTATATTTATGGAGGGCCTAGAAAAGTGAAAATCGCTTTCACAGCGTTTTCTATTTCTATAAAGACTTCAAACGGGATCGACTCAAGATTATCGATGGTTTCAGTCCCATACATTATGTCCTATGCCAGGCCATAGGTCTCAAGTTCAAACCCAAGACGTACCTCCATTTTTTTTGGATTCATGCTGGCATTGTGTAATTATCAATTGCTTCTGTAAAGGAAAACATCGTGAGGAAACCAGCATGCATGAGAGTTGTATCTCGAGGGCATGACAGGGGCTTAATATGCCGAGGGTGGCATAAAAACTCTGACACCAAGTTAGGCACTAACCACCCGATAAAGACGAAGTCCCATACATTTTCAACTTTCCCATCGTCGTTATTCCTAGTTACAAGACATTGAGAAGGACCAAACTCAAAACAATCCTTGTTTACGTCGGCTTTTAATCGGTCTGTCAACATAACAATCCTTCAGACCCCTACATTGGGACTTTCATATATTGCACCGTTGAGTATGGAAACAATTCGACGGTAGAGAAAAGACTAAAAACTTTTTTTATTTTTTTTTATTTACCCTAGTTAGGTATAGACTCCCGATGGTGATAATAGGTGACAATACAGTAAATTAAATCTAGGTTAAAGATACAGAAGTTTTACTATATTCCCTTCTGCGCATACGGCTTACGGTTATTTATTGTTGTATGTGTGATATGTGTCTATATCTCTTAACTATTCTCAATCTTATTATTTATTTTCTTTTCTTTGTAGTCATGAAAACCCCTTTTGTTCAAAGTAGTCACAGTACTCATGATCACAACATTTGTGTCACTTGGTTAATATAGTCTCTTTTGTAGAATTTAGCTTATTCTTTGTATAGATTCAAGTTTACCGATTGTTTGTGAATTTTTGGACATTATTGGCCTTGTTAAACAATTATTTTTTCCCTTAACAAATATCCTATAAAGTCTCCTCCATAATTTTGCCTAAATCCGGGCGCCATTACACTTTTAGGCGTTTTTCTTTCGAGTCTACGACAAACATGTAGATATTTTATGTCTTTCGCTTTTGTTTGTGAAACGACTTCAAATATATTATGTTTTGTTTGGACTTACAGCAGTTAACAAGGGATTTATTTATAGTCTGTGATCTGTTGTTTCGATATAGCAAGGGGTTTTTTTATAATGTAGCTGTATGTTTTTCAAAGTCAAAATCTAACTTCTAGTTTCTGTACTTGTTTTTGTAACGATGTTTTGTGCTCCTCCCTACATTACCCCCATTTGGGTGCCAGCTCGTAGCCATATTTATTCATCAGAGGCTTTGTTTAAATGTCATGGGTGCTGAAGAACGCTCTTTTGGGACATTTCAGCAGGTGAGATATAATCGGTTCAGGAGCACTGCAACAATATAGGCGTTTCGAAAAATCCTTAAAACAAACCTACAGAAGGTTGTCTTCAAGATCTAGTATGATAATTAATTTAACTGAATGAAATTAATTCACTGTACAGTTTACCAGTACTCCACCATTTCATTCATCTCATTCAGTAACCAAGGATCTCAAGTTTTCATTCAAAAGACTCATTTCTAAAGAATAAAATTGGTCCCCGTATAGTAAGCGAAACTACCTTTCCTAAGATTATCGTGTTCAAAGGAGCTTTAAAAAATTGCATTGCAAGACAATATTCTCGCTTTAGGGCCTTACCAGACGTTTTACTTTTAGCATCGGTGATTTTGCACCTTCATGAATACTGCAATGTATTTTAAGAACTTAGTTAAATACACTAAAAATCAGACACTGTTTTAAGCTGTCACGGTTTATAACTAAACTTACAAATTCACTAACGGGATATTATCCGTGATTTTGAATTATTCTGAGCTCTCGATGATCCCGCAAGCATGGCGCTTGCAATAGCGTAAATATCGGGAGCTCAAAATAATTGAAAATCACGGAATATATCTTTTAAGTGACAGTCTACAAATCAGGCCCTGCAGTGGCGCCTCTACGTTTAAAGGCATTAACCAGCACCACGCAGCACCACATAGTTTATTATTGTATAAGATTATTTTGTGTATTTTATCTATGGGCCTTTAGTTGCCTGATAATAAAATGATTATTATTATTTCCTTTATTCAATTATATACATATAATTTACATTTTTAAATATTTCTAAACAAATTAATATTAAAAACAAACATTTAAAAATAAAAAAAATAGTGGTCCGCCGGTATCGGGAGCAGGGTCCAAGCTACCGGTGGTTAGGGCTCCAGAGACAGGAACCTCCTCACAATGCGAGTCATATCGAGGAGTACTGCCTTCTGAATCAGGCACTTGATCCAACCGCCTAAGGAGAGCCTCGAGAGATGTTCGTCGAGGCTTTTGGCTATAAGGCCATTGGCCGTCACAACAATCGGCACAATGATAGCCGAGTTCACATTCCACATGTCGACAACCTCGTGTGACAAGTCGAGATATTTCATTTGTTTCTCTTTCTCAGCTTTCACGAGGTTCTCGTCATGTGGGATGGTAACATCGATTATCATTACGCGGCGCGCTGATCGGTCTATCACCACTATGTCAGGCTTATTGGCGACAATAGTCCTGTCAGTGATGATAGACCGATCCCAGTACAGCGTGACATGGTCTTTCTCGAGAACTGGGTCGGGCACATACTTGTAGTACGGTACCTCAGATTCCACAAGTTTATATTTCAAAGCAAGTTGCTGGTGAATAATCCTGGCTACTTGGTTGTGCCTGTGCAAGTACTCGCCGTTAGCCAGACGAGAACCACCAGAAATAATATGTCTGATGGACCCACCCGGACGGTGGCATGCCCGACACACGTCAACCGTCCCATAATATATTTCCGGTAGTTGTTCATCAACTAACTTCATCCATAATCGCACAGACAAAACCTTCAGTTTCCCCAAAGAGGTCACCGAAACGTAGCCAGGACACGGATGCTAGAAAATCTACATCGGGCCCATGAAGAGCCCGGTAGAAGCGCCCGTGAACCTCCTTGCCTTGCCATACTTCCTTGCGGTCATCGGTAGTAAGTGCTACAGGTTTGCGCCAGTTCTCTTTAGCCATGGACAGCGGGGTGAGGCCCTTGTCCACTGCGACCACATCTCGGTGCATACCCACCTCGGCTTTTAAAAAGTATTCTCTGAGACTGCATACCTCGCGGTTGTGGAGCGTCTTCGCGTTTAAAAAGCCTCGACCCCCGCACTTCCGCGGGATATACAGTCTCATCACCGATGATCGTGGGTGATGCATCCGGTTTGCAGTCAGCAGTGTACGGACTCTCCTATCCAGGGTATCGAGTTCGGTCTGAGTCCATTTGAGTATGCCGAAAGAGTACATTAAAACCGGCATGACCCAACCGTTGAAGGCGCGCACCTTGTTTCCGCCCGAAAGAAGGCTATTTAATACCTTCTTCAGGTGACCGAAGAAGCGCTCCTTCAACGATTGCTTCATGTCAGTTACGTTAATGCCTAACGCTTCCGACATTTATTATTATTTATTATTACTTATTATTATTGATTATTAAATATTATTAGTATAGTATTTTCTGCACAATTCAAAGTTATTCTTAAAAACTGCGTTTAGCATCTAAATATGTGCGTTCTAGCGCCCACTGGGTGTTGGATTACACCCAGTGGACGCTTGAAAACAACAACGTAAAACTATCATGTCTGGTAAGTTCTTAAGATTTCTGTGTTCGTGAAACAAAAGAAGGCGTAATTGTAGTCAAGTAGTTTCTTTTCAAGGAAAAAGGCAAAAAGTTTTCAGTTCCCGGAGAATATTAAGAAGTTTCGGCATTTGAAATAATTAGTATTGTTATACAGGGTGGAATTTTGTAATGCCACCTGGAGGGAAAGTACTCTTAATACTGCAGATAGAAAATTTTACTCAAAGGAAACATTCCTTTATTTTTGAATAGAAAGCAAACTGCATTCAAAGATTTTCGAAAATTCTCTTCTCCCAAATTTACATGAAATCTTATGCGAATGACAACGAATTGAAAGTTGAAGTTCAGAATACGATTTATAATATTCACCACAACACTTTATTAAAGGTTACTAGAAATGAATTCGTTAAAAGAATAAATTTGTGTATCCAAGAGAATGGAGCCCATTTCGAGCAACTAATTAGTTAGTTTACCATTTTTTGTAAATAATTACATTAATTTAAGATTTCCTGGTTTTCCTTTCATTTAATTTATCATGTTTGTTAGAGAGATTTAATCCTTAAAATTGACCCTAACGATCGATGCAATAAAAGTACAGGGTATAATTTTTTCAGATTTTAGCCGGTTCGATTCCCGGGTGTGGGAGAAGAGAATTTTCGAAAATCTTTGAATGCAGTTTGCTTTTATTAAAAAATAAAGGAATGTTTCCTTTGAGTAAAATTTTTTATCTGCAGTATTAAGAGTACTTTCCCTCCAGGTGGCATTACAAAATTCCACTCTGTATAATGAAACATGATAATTATACTTTTTTGGGAATGTATACGTATATGCAAAATTTCAGGATGATCGGTTCAGCGGTTTAGGCTTGAAATGGTAACAAACACTTACTTTTGCATTTATAATGTTAGTTAGGAAAGGATGAAAAAAACCTAATAACAGCCCAGGACTCGGCTTAGCAGTCACGCTTGCGATCACTAGACCAACCGCAGTCAATAAAATAAAAATAAATAAATATACCATTAAGTCATTCAGTCAAGCATGATTTCCACCAAGCGGTTCGCATCGCATCGGATCGGATAGGATTTGACAATATTTAAACGATGTTAAATCGTGTAACCAGTATTTATAAAGTCTTTATTACCAAGCTGCGCACAGCAGCTTGACCACGGGCGTCTTCCACGACATGCGATCGTAGCTGATCGGCTCCGTTCGCCTGTCGTCTTATTCGATCGGATCCTTTTTCATTTCAACACTGTAGGAATGAAACTATTTGACTAAGCGCAGAAACGGATACGTTCACAAGCGACGGTACGGAGCCGATCATTTGCGTAGAAATCCTGCCGGACGCGATCGGTTGTCGCCGCAGGCCGTTCGTATCCTTTCCGATCCGATGCGATGCCGTTTGGTGGAAATCATCGTTCACAAACCTGTTTACTATGTATAAGAGACAGATAGATAATTCAATATCTACTCAGTTAATTAAGCTGAAATCTTCAAACTGGGTCACGGTGAAGGATGCCAATAAAATGTGAAACTTTGCGGCCATCCCTGAAAGTTACAAAGATAGAATATGATTAAGGAAACCGTTAACAAGAGTTATTTCTGAGTTATTATTGACTTAATGATACGCAAAAACTTCGAATTATTTCAGGAGTTTGGTTTCTTGTTATATAAGGTACCTACTTTAATGAGATGTATAAATGAAACCTACATTTCACCACTTTTGTAACATAGTTATCTGCTATGTATTAGGGGCCACGCCACGTACTGAAAATTTTCATTTGGAGAAGCTCATTACTTTTTTTTTGATTATGAAAGTCCGTCAGTTTTGAAGTTAGGACCTTCAAATTTTGTATTTAGGCTGACGATTGAAAATTAGTCTCAGTATACGTGTCTCAGCGTTTTTGATAATTCTGCCTCCGAAGGGTTAAAAAGGGGGATGAAGGTATGTAACTATGTTTGTTCTGGTGGCAGCTAGCAGCAGATATCTTCAACCGATAGAGCTAACATTTTGCACACACCTTTAGTTCTGGTGACAACACATTTTTATGACAGCATTTCTTAATCCTGCAGCCAGGATCGTCTCCTCAAGAGAGAACTCTTCAGCGGTTTGTAGCACGGACACGAAAGCTTGTATACGCGATCTAGTTTAATAGATAAAGATGATTTTTATCATTAACTCATCCTGCAACTAGGACCGTCTTCTCACGAGGGAACTCCTCAACGGTTACTAGCGTGGCCACAAAATTTTGTATGCGCGTTCAAATTAGATAGATAAATCCAAATATCCCGGTAGTACGTTACGTTCCCTTCGGATATTTTTCAACATCCACGTGTGCGAAGCCGTGGGCAAAAGCTAGTACCGTATAAGACTTTAAGCTGATCCTTCAATCCCGACTATATCCGTACATCACGTTCGAAACTCAAAGCGAAACGCATACATTCTCTTCCTTTCACATATTTACAATTCATGAGAACAGTGACAACGCTGATGGCTCGTTTCCACGTGAGAAGTCAGTGGCATCGATTTCTGTGTTTTGACGAGAGTGTTTTGATTTATTTACATAGAATTTATTTACATGTTCATTCGTTTAGAAAGAGAGAAGAATGAGTTTTTGTGAATGGGGTAATGTTATCGTGGAAAATTGTGCAGTTTTTGGTGTGGTTATGTTTTGTTGATACTTAATGTAAACAGAGGCAGAGGGGAGTATAATGAGTAATTTTAATAGTCCACCTTTCAGGTTTTCAGAATAATTGTCTTATAATTCGCTGTTTAGCATAATCAGCCTTTAATGTTCCCACTGCTGGGACACTCGGCCTCCTCTCTATGAGAGGGAATGGGCTATATCTACCACGCGGGCCGAGTGCGGGTTGGTAGATGTCACATGTCTTCGAATTTTTGGTTCTAGGACATGCCGCTGTCCTCACGATGTTTTCTTCACCGTTTTGAGAGCAGTGGTGATGAAATAAATTACACAAAGTAATGCGCCTGCCTGGGTTCGAATCCACGACTTACTGTTCGTTAGTCGGGGCCACCACCACTGGGCCACCGCTGCTCTCACTGGGCCACCGCTGCTCTCACTGGGCCACCGCTGCTCTCCTGGGCCACCGCTGCTCTCCTTAATAAATAATTTTACTAAATATATTAATTCTAGTGAAAGCCCACTATTCACTCGTTCAAAATAATGTTCCATCTTATTTTAAGCGACTACTAAGAAGCTCAATATCCCGATTTAAGTTTTAATAATAGTCTAGAACTTGTGTAGGTGCTAAACAAATTATTTTTCTGACAAAAAATCCTGTTAAAAATCAGCAGTTGTTTAACTACGCCATCTTCTATTAATTACCTCATCAAGAGTCCATTACTAAATACATAAAAATCGACTGTTTAACAAACCTCTACATGTTTTATGCAGAACCCTTCGAACTAGGAACGAACCAATGAAAAATTAAACCTCGTTCACGCAACTGAAAGTTTTTGCGTTTGTTACACAGAATAGTATGTAAATGGAGTTTTCATTGGATGTATGAACGTGACGCAAACGTGAAACAAAAGGAGTACTTGTTTCGAGATCGAAGAAGAAGAGATCGTGCAGGTTCTGTTGTTGTTATGAGTGACGTAATTGGTAAATTAGTAGTATCGACTGCATTCGTTTTACGAATGATTTTGGAGTGCTAAGGCTGTAAGCAACCACTCATTCTGATTCCTCTATAAATTTTGCCGTGCTAAGGTTTGCAGAATTCCAGTTTTTAACCCATAATGTCGGAATTTTACAACGTTATTTCAGACTAACTAGCTAATTCACAAAATTAAAAGGTAGATTATTAGTATATATGTATAACAAAAGTAGTTTAAAAGAAAATACACAGACAACCACTAATTGAAATGCGCCTACAAGATGGCCTAGTTATTCAATTACTTTTCAATTTCCAACTACATACAAAATAATTGGTATATATTATTTTCTTTATTTTCGGACAACAATGATTCAGCGTATTAGTAAACAATAATATAACTAATCACTAGTGTTAGTAGTTGACATAAAACAGAGAAGAAGACAGATCAAATGGTAGTGTGGAAAAGACATCCCCGAATTAATGTTGGTGATTGTCTTTCTCATAAAACTTTTAATAATCGGAGAGTCGTTACTCTCCACCATAGTTTTTAGAGCTGAAACATATTGCCATCATAAAATAATTGCATTCTAAAATAATCTCAAAACCACTGTCGGGTAAACCTTTTTTTGTCACTAGCACATAATATATTATGTAACATTTACATTTAAAATCCTCTTTTGAACCAGCACCAGTGCCACATCTGTGGCATATTTCCAGATGACGACTTTTGTGCCAAATTACCTTGTTACTCCATTCGCTACTTACTCCGTATATTGTAACAAAACAAAAAGCAATTTACTCGTAATTATATGACCCAAACATCAGGTGAATAAGCCGAGATCGAGCCCTTCCAGGCCATCATTAAAAGCTCATTTTCATTCATTGAAGTGCTACATAGTATACAGGTGATTGTAACAAGTTCTATAAACATTGTTTTGGGGATGCAGAAGATAGAAAAGAACAAGCATTTGTGTTGCAATGAATTTCTTTGATTTTTTTTACACAGAAAACTTATAGTAATAGCAGAAGGAATTTCCTAATAGCAGCGCGGAGTTTGGATTTGTGCTCGGTTGATGGCAATAGGCATCAAAACATAACTGACGAAATGTGGTGTACTATTTATGGCACACCTCTGCCTTACCCTTCGGGGATTATAGGCGTGATGTTATGCGTATTCGTTGTAAAACGAATAGTGTAGCATTATTAATTACAGCTTTGTACCATTTATTAAGGGGTCCATTAACCATATTTTTTATTATTACCTTAGCGATCTTTATAAGACGATACCATAATGTACGAGTACTTACCTAACTTATATTAAGGGGTCCATTAACCATATTTTTTATTATTACCTTAGCGATCTTTATAAGACGATACCATAATGTACGAGTACTTAGCGATCTTTATAAGACGATACCATAATGTACGAGTACTTACCTAACTTTATTTAACACATCCTAGGCTGCTGACAGTATGATGAGACCCCCCCGCCACCCCTTAATATGTGACTCAAAAATAACTGTCAGGACTGGGGGGTCGTAATTAGCCTATAATGTTCCCTCTACTGGGACACACAGGCCTCCTCTCTATGAGAGAGAATAACCATCAATCACGTGGGCCCAGTGTGGGTTGGTAGGATATCACATGTCTTCGAATTTTTGGTTCTAGGACATGTCGGTTTCCTCACGATGTTTTGCTTCACCGTTTTGAGAGCAGTGGTGATGAAATAAATTACACAAAGTAATGCGCTTACCTGCGTTCGAACCCACCACTTACTGCTCGTAAGTCGGGGCCGTCTCCACTGGGTCACCGCTGCTCTATGATGGATTGGGGTGTACGTACCAAATGTACAGTTACACTAGAACTAACATAACTTTCATTAGCAGATGCTATGTGTGTGATGTTATTCCATGTACATCACAGGTGAATCTTTATCTATTAAGGTTGTGTTGCTGATATCCAACAAGCTCATTCCAAGCCTATAAGTATAATTGATCTCGAATATCCGAAGTGAACCGAACGAAATGACACCATAAACGTTTACAACTGATAGTTCAATCATCAAACAAACGATACCTAATGAAAATCCCGGGTATCCGGGGGTCCGGGTTGACACTTGGTAGTTCCGCCCCATCCCCACCCCTTATCTGTCGTGTTTTGTTTTTTTTTGGGACTCTTTAGGGACACGACGTTTGAGGGAAAGATAGACAGGGTTTTGTTTCTCAAAAAAATGTTACTGTTTTCTGCATTTGATCGGTATTTCATTTATACTTGTTGGTTTAGTGGTCGCAAGCGCTACTTCTGCGAATTAGGTCCTGGGTTCAATTCCCTGGTCGGACGAAGTGTTTTTGAGTTTTTCTTTCACGAATTTCTCAGTAGCAGTTACGGAGTCTGGATTTGTGCCCGGTTGTTGGCAATAGGCTCGTCTCCTATTACATAGGACCTAAAGATAACTGGTGAAATGAGGGTTTTACTAGGTATGCCTCTACTTAATCGTGGTTTACAGGCGTGATGTTAATACTGCCAACTTCCAAACTCTGGGTTGCTATTGAAAAATTCCTAACGGAAAAACATATTTCACTCTGTCCGACCAGGCAATCTACCTCAGGTCACGCTTGCGGTTACATGCCCAATGAAGCAGTTAAAGAAAACCACTTTCAAAAAACTGACCTTGGTTCATGACCTTGATTTTGAAAGTAGACTCAATGACCTTGATTTTAAAAGTAGAATCAGCTTTTCAAGGTTAGTTTTTTTGGGATTTTTTTTAAACTGCTTCGATATTCTTGTAGAAAAGTTGAGTCTACTTTCATCCCCACCCCTTATCTGTCGTGTTTTGTTTTTTTTTGGGACTCTTTAGGGACACGACGTTTGAGGGAAAGATAGACAGGGTTTTGTTTCTCAAAAAAATGTTACTGTTTTCTGCATTTGATCGGTATTTCATTTATACTTGTTGGTTTAGTGGTCGCAAGCGCTACTTCTGCGAATTAGGTCCTGGGTTCAATTCCCTGGTCGGACGAAGTGTTTTTGAGTTTTTCTTTCACGAATTTCTCAGTAGCAGTTACGGAGTCTGGATTTGTGCCCGGTTGTTGGCAATAGGCTCGTCTCCTATTACATAGGACCTAAAGATAACTGGTGAAATGAGGGTTTTACTAGGTATGCCTCTACTTAATCGTGGTTTCAAGGTCATGGTGACCTTGATTTTAAAAGTAGAATCAGCTTTCAATCCCTTTTTTCACACACTTTCCGTCTCTGCACATAAAACAAGTGAGCAAATAGATTCCAAGGGCTCTCGGCTTTTGTTTGCTCTATCAACGCTTTGCTCGGCTCTCAGGCTATCCTCTGTTATTTGATTGTCCTACACTAGGTTTAGCTGCGTTAGGAGTTTTAGCTTTCGTATTGAAACACGCTGTATTGCCATTTTGAAGCAAACTGTGTGTGTTTTTGTTGTGAGTTGATTGCGTTTTGTTCTAGTCTCGTTCTTCTGGGTCGTGGGGCTTTTGGGACCGGGACCACGGTCCCGGATTCCACCTATGAATACAAAATTATTTTTGAGTAGTATCTTAGCAGAGGGCTTGTGCGGGCTACAGACGATAGATTATGCAGGACAGTTTTATGTGTGCATGCAAAACCGAGTTCCATGGAGGACACATACGTAAGTGCTAGTCTGTCGGTTGACTCATATGAAAGCATGGCTTCACAACACTATGTTTACTTTAGCCATATTCGCTTTGTCTAGTTCTGGCTGAGAGCAGGGCGTTTAAAAAAAGAAACCATCATCGTTACCGGTGATGGAATGGCAGTTTTTCTAAGGATTTTGCTGAAATTCGCTTTATATTGTAAAAATAACGTAATATTTACCATATCGTCAGTAGCAAAGTAGGTATCACTATATTTTGCTCTTTATCTCAACAATATCATGATTGATGATAATTTAGTTTCAGCAGTTATACGCCATCAGCAAAATAATAAAAAGAACTGTTGCAATAAAGCGTATTAGAAGCCCCATAAACCTTAGCAGATAATATGAGTCTATTGTGATAACATAGATGTCATTATACATTATTATTATTATCTAAGAAAAGCATTACAAGTTTTCTTTTAGAAAAATTCTTTATCATGAAAGCTAATCGGCTTACAAGAGTATGCCCCCGGTAACAAGTGAAATTGGCAGTCTTCCATTACTTTTTTCAACTTGTAAGACACTTTCCAAGTTAGCAAAGTTACCGAGGACCCCTCGCACTGAGAAGCACATAAAATGTCAATAAGATTTACAAGAAAGACATGGGCGTTTTGGAAACAAAAAAGCTCGCTTTGATCTCGGATTTCTGAAGATTTGTTTTTATTATTTTGCGTTATTGAATTTGGGTGTGAGGGTATGTTTTTGAGAACAAGATTTGCCATCTTGTTTTCTTATTCTGTTCAATTAAATATGTTTCTGTTTTTAAACTTATTTGTTCTTTACATATCACCCTACCCAATAGCAAAATCATCTGCTTAGCCCTTTTCCCAACTATTTTGGGGTCGGCTTCCAGTCTAACCGGATGCAGCTGAATACCAGTATTTTACATAGAGCAACTGCCTATCTGACCTCCATAAACCAGTTAGTCCTGGGTAATATGATACCCCTTGGTAAGACTGGTTGTCAGACTTTCGGTCCACTGATTACCTGTACGGGACTAACGGCTTAGCGTGGTTTCAGAGGCACGGAGGAAACTTGGTAAGTATGGGTGGTAACCCATCCGCGGACCAACCTAGGCAAGCGCGGCTTAACCTGAATATCGACCCGAGCGGCTGTTATCAGTTAGCCACGAGCTCCTCTAGCCCCTCCAGCCCACAATAGCAAAAGCTAGTTTTATAATAAAGAAAGTCTACCTAGACTTTTGCTATTAGCAATAATTCTTACGTAGTTGTACCAACCTAATAATTCATTTTAGCTCCATTACACCCAATATTAATTCGTGAACCCATTCCAGCACACTACTTTTTTGAACCTAAAATCCTTCCTCAAAGGGTAACTTTACGGCGCGTTCG
The DNA here is from genome assembly GCA_947578425.1 of Eugnorisma glareosa. Taxonomy (NCBI): domain Eukaryota; kingdom Metazoa; phylum Arthropoda; class Insecta; order Lepidoptera; family Noctuidae; genus Eugnorisma; species Eugnorisma glareosa. The sequence goes on from OX387979.1 coordinate 17,397,175, forward strand.
TGTTCCACAAGCGCCTCAACAAGATGTCAGCAAACGGGAAGGGGTCCGAAAGGACCGATGCCTGCCAGGGCTGCGGGACTGTTCGAAAGAAATACCGCGGCCCTGGAACACAAAGGGCAAAAGAAGGAACATGAATGGGTTTTAGTCAGTACAAGTCTGACTCTCCCTTCCACTCAGCCCAGAGTGGGAGAGGTCATTTGAGAATTTCCCACCCGAAAAAAAAAAATGCTTAACTTTTTCCCCTTATTTATTTCGAACTAAAGTACAGATTTATGTAGTAAATAAAATATTACTGACTTACATTTCTGAATAAAATTCTACCTTTATCAACTGTGATCTGAGTTTTATCCCAAGCTTTGTCAATAACCTTTTTAAAGCCTCAAAGGATACGTTGATACGGTGGCGAATTTGTACAATTTCCTGAACTGTTTCAAAAGTTTACTTTCAGCTGTTTGGTTTCCTTCTAGCTTCTGCAGGCGACTTCGAAAGTTTTAAAGCGTAAAACACAGTCTATGATACTCGGCAACGATGCAGCTTTCTATCATTCAAAGCATTTTTTTTTTAAATCGGATAAGTAATCAGTTTCGTAAATAATCTCTTTTGATCAAAATTTTAATATTAGTGTAGGGTGAGTTGGTCCAAATAAATGGAGAAAGCTAAAATTTTAATTGTAAAAAATGTGGAAATGGACATGTGATGTAGGAATGTGGAGCTAGGCACAAGAAAAGAGAGGCCTATATACCCAGCAGCGGGTGAAGTTGGGCTGTGGGTGATGATGATGAAAAATGTATCCATTTCTTTTTGCCTCAACAGGACAAAACAATGCTCAGAAAAAAAAAAAACGAGTATTTGGACTCGTTCCCGACTGATTGGTCAGAGAAAGCAAAACACCGAAAAAGTTAGAAAGGAACGGGAAATGCCTTTGCCCAGCTGTGGGACATAACATGCTTATACAAATTAAGTCATACTATTTTTGAGAAAGCATTTTTGTCGTAGTAAACAAGATGATTTAGTTTCTCTGAAAGCGATAGTACGATTTATTATTCAATTCGCAAACTTGAAATATTAAAATTGCCTCGTGAGAAGACAAATCATAATAAGATGTAGGTTTATGCCTACAGCGTCCACCTGAAGTGTGTGGTCATATTAATTTGAGGGCCTGGTTCAGCCTAAAAAAACTCAACTACTTTTGTCCTTACTACAAAGATCGCAGTTGCGAAAAAAAAATCGGTTGGTACATGGGTTTTGCAATTTGTATTGACGATAATTTTTTCCCAATTATGACGTTGGTACCATGAGGAGAGTTAAGCAATTTGCTTATCTTATTGCTATTATCTTATTGCTTACGTTTTTAAAACACGCTCTATATCATTATTTTGAACCTTATAGGTTAACAGTTCCGAGCGAGTTAAGCTTACTTTGCGTCTCCCTTTGTAAATTTAACCCTTACAATTTATTATAGCATTTATTTAACGGGAGCAGGTAAGATGGCTCGGGGGTAAAAAGACCACGGCCAGCGTTTTGTAGATTATTTTACTAGGTATTTTTATCTCTACCAAAAACTCCATAGCAGTGGTTATTCCGTGTGTTTTAAATTATATTCCAATTTAGGGTTTGTCGAAGAATTGCTAATCTTAAGTCACAGTGAGCAGGGCAGATTGCTCGTAGAACGGATAGCCGATGGGGCCGAAAAGTTCAGGAGTGGCAGCCGCGAACTGGATGCATTGTAAGGCCTCCCACTAGGCGGACTGATGACCTGGTGAAGGTTGCGCGGATCTGCTGGATGCGAGTCGCACGGGATCGGTCAATGTGGCGACACTTGGGGGAGGCCTATGTCCAGCAGTGGACGTCTTTCGACTGAAATGATGATGATGATGAGGGTTTGTAGAATTGTTGTAAGGAATAAAAAGTATTCTAATTCCCAATTCATTGGTGCTTAGCTTATATGTTCATTTTGCCCCTGGCTGAAGGCCTTAAATTCTAGGCATCCACAGGGTTAGACCGGTTAAGCAATAGCCAGCCTCAGAGGCTGAACTGCGAGATGCCATCTCATATAAAAAAAAACCATTCATTGGTTGAGACGCGCGCAGACCAGAGAAGGCCCACCTATGGAGAGGGCCACAGCAAAAGGTGGAACAAAGTTGCCAGTGATGATGATAAAAGCACATTGCTCTTGTTTACGACCAAAGACATTTGAAAGAAAATCAATCGTTATGAACGTAACCATAGTTCGATTTAAAAAAGAAGGCTTTTGATTTTGACAAATCTACACACCTACTAACAAACACGATAAATACATTATACAGGTTGCTCCCAAAATACACATCAACAAAAATAGTCCGTTCCCTACAAAGTTACCTTACGGGGTCTTCGTGTACTTGGCCCCTGTCTACACTAGTCGGACTAAGAGAGTACGTGATACGAATGCTAAGCCACACTCTTTGCCGACTAGCCTTTAAGAATATTTCTATTTTCTCTATGTGCGGCCTAGTTTATTTGATTTGCTTTGTGGTAAATATAGAAATATAAGTAAAGAAAGAGAAAAATATTATAGATGTTTCAGCTAGCTAGATGCTTACTTAGACGTCTGTCGAACAATATAAAAAAGTCTGACATATAAAAACTTCTGTTTATTTTGCCTTTTCGATAGGATTCAATACAAAGGCAAGTATTTGCTTTTGACTGCCTCGTTGGGCTAGTGGTCGCAAGCGCGACTGCTGAGCTTGTGTTCCTGGGTTGGATTTTCGGGTCGGGCAAAGTATTATTAGATTTTTACTTCAGGAATTTCTCAGTAGCAGCCACGGAGCCTGGATTTGTGACTGGTTGAGGGCTAATATGCCCCATAGGTTTCATAAATAAAAGTGTAACCAGCTCGAAACCTAATGGATGATGGGTCTACGTACACACAAAACATAATTTCATAAAACTCTTGAATTAAATGACCAATTGCAAGCTCGTGTAATGGATAAAAGTGTTATTTACGGACAAAGCTCCTGCATCCATGATTTAACTTAGCAAAATTGACAAAACAGTTTGTTGATTTTTATGAATGTATGTAAACGTGTTTTAATTACAGAACAAATATGTTTGTGAATAAAGGTGTATGTACGTTTTTTTGTATAAATAACCCACTTCAATTGCATATTTTTTCTAATAGTCTTAGACAATGGCAAACATACATAAATAGCTATAAGTTTTAGAAGTCTCAGCATCATATCTTATAAATTGTCATTTCTACAACCAAAAAACCTTTAACTTTAATTTACTCAAGATTTTGATTTTGTATCATATGACCTTCATCCACTTATTTCTTCAATTATATACATACACTCATACAGGTCAAACACACAACCCTCGTTTTAGGCTTCGCCACAGTCGAGTAAAAAACAAAACGCAAAATTTAAATGAATACCCGATGTTATCTAACGAATAATCCCCGTGTCTCTTCTCTCGGAAAAACCTGCTAATATTAGAACGTTGTACTCCGTATTCCAGATTAAGGTATTATTCCGATTCATTGCCTTCTTTCCTGATTGAAAATCAGCCAGGCATATCAAGAAACCTTGGTAATCTAGGTCAGCAATCAGTGGGATGAATATTTATTTTATTATTATTTTAAAAGTTATTTTACAAGAAACAATCCATTTGAGGTGTTTGTTAAACAGGTCCAAAGGTAGTTCGTATAACATAATATTATTATTCTGAAGGTTAGGCGGAGGTTAATTACAATACTCCCAAATAATCATCTGCCTAGCTTTTCCCAACTATTTTGGGGTTGGCTTCCAGTCTTACCGGATGCAGCTGAATATCAGTATTTTACATGGAGCAACTGCCTAACTGACCTCCACTACTCAGAGTACGGGGTAATACGATACTCTTGGTAAGACTGGTTGTCAGACTTTCGGGCCACTGACTACATAACGACGGTCAGAGATCTACAAATGACAGCCGGGACCAACGGCTTAACGTGCTTTCCGAGGGACAAAGAAGAATCGGTAAGTAAAGGATGGTCACCAACCTTGGCATTTATTTTTGTTTCTAAGAACTTTTTTTTCATTTTTGGTCATAATAAAATCCTCATCTTCATTTTTGTCGGGTCTTAAATCGAATAATATCTATCATGTCTCAATATTACTAACCCCTATAGATTTTGCCATCACATAGCTCGGATAACCGCGGGCTCATCGCGGGGCTGGCGGCAAGCACACACCACCGCAGCGTAGTTGTGGTCCTAGTATTATCGATCAGATGATCACAGATCTGCCTAAGTGCGGTAGCCACAGGATTTGACAGGCTATACTTAAATATAACTAACTAGCTGTTGCCCGCGGCTTCGCTCGCGTTTTGGTCGGAAATTATTCCACGGGCAAGTTGTTAATATAGCTTATGGTACTCGGTGATAATGTAGCTTCCTATTAGTAAAAGAATTTTCAAAATCGGTTCAGTAGATCCAGAGATTACCCCCTGTAACCTCACAAACTTTACCTCTTTATTATAATAGTGTAGATATATATAATGTTGTGTAGGAGTTTATTTTGTACTCGCGGCAAAATGATATGTGAGGGGATCGTGGCAAAATAATAACAGCCTCTTGGGTCAATCTTTAAGTTAAGCCGTGCTTGCCTCGGTCAGTCCGTGGTTGGGTTATTACATAGGGGCCCATTACATACCGAGTTTCCTCCGTACCTCGGAAATCACGTTAAGCCGTTGGTCCCGGCTGTCAATTGTAGATGTTGGACAGTCGTTTGATAATGTGGGCTGGAGGGGCTAGAGGAGCTCGTGGCTAACTGATAACAGCCGCTCGGAACGATCTTCAGGTTAAGCCGCGCTTGCCTAGGTTGGTCCGCGGATGGGCTACCACCCATACTTACCGAGTTTCCTCCGTGCCTCTGAAACCACGCTAAGCCGTTGGTCCCGTACAGGTAATCAGTGGCTCGAAAGTCTGACAACCAGTCTTATCAAGGTGTATCGTATTACGCAGTACTGACTGGGTTGTGGAGGTTTGAAAGGCAGTGGCTCCATGATAAATACTGGTATTCAGTTGCATCCGGTTAGACTGGACGCCGACCTTAAAATAGTTGCTAGGCAGCTAGGCTAGGCAGATGATGGTGAGTTTACTTTTTACTTGCCTGCTTATGGGCTTAATTTTGTGCTCATAGACTATTTATAATTACACATGTATGAGTACACTGATAGCCTCTATCTCCTCTCATTTACTAGGCATATCGATATACCTAGGTTTAATGATGTCTTATGGAGAATGATGTCTCCTGTTTCCTTGTGCCATAATACCCGATGTGCATTCGTTTGAGAAAAAAATGGCCTATGCTTTAATGTGTGGTTCATCAATAAAAAGGTATTTTTTTAAATTTAAAGAGCTGGGCAAATGTTTTATAAATCCATGATGGTTTATTCGATACAACAGTTAAGATTAAGCGAATTTTCCGAAACTAAAACTTTTTTAACCTTCAGGATTTCTTCAAGTTGTGAAACAACTAAAACTTTGTAACTCGAATTCGGCTGAGTACACTTTTTCCTTGAACTTCAAATTGTTAAGAAACCTTCAAATATCGACTCAAACCAGTAAACTTCGGAGCAACGTGATTTCAAAATGAGTTGCTATTTAGTTTTCCCCAAAAGTTGTTATGCCCGCGTGAGTTATTATATTGTGGTTCTATAGAAACGTGAGATCTCAATGTGTAAAAGTTTTTGAAAAAGAATTTTCCCATGGGGGTAGGCAGAAACCACAGAAAGCCACCTGCTACGATCCTTACATACTCCTTTTGCCTCGTCCACGTTCAAACATCTGGTCGTACACACGCCGGCGCCTGTTGCGATTACTACGCACCTGACCTTACCGAAGAACTTCCCTTCACGCATCATGCATTTAGGTGTCACTTATTGTTAGTGAAAATCGGACATTAATTTGAAGTATTGCAGTTTATTTTCTCTCAACCCCACAAAGAAACAAATGATGACAACGCGATTTCTTAAATTAATCGGAACATCGTTTAAAAAGCGTCGTTTTAAGCGTCGGAGGTCTAGAGTTGTTGCAAGCGCGACTGCTGAGCATGAGTCGGGCAAAGTGTTTTTGGGTTTTTCGATCAGGAATCCGGATCTGTGCCCAGTTGATGGCTATACATGGGACTTGAACATAACTGACGAAATGTGGGTGTACTATTAGGTACACCTTTGCCCAACCTTTCGGCAATTCCAGGCGTGATGTTGTGTATAGTGTCTTTTAAAAGTTTTCATAACTCAGAATGAAGTGGTGAAAACCGAATTATTGAAGTATTGGATCATAACTCGTAAGTATTAAGTAAGTAAGTACTGGTCGTAGACTCATAGTGTTATGCAAATCCAAAGTCAACATATAGAAGGGACGAATATTAACACCTCATTTCTATGTTACACCTTCGGGAAATCAATTCTGCGTGACGTGGGAACTTTTGAATGGCAAACTATTTCGATGAAAGTTGGTCTGAAATCTGGAAACCTGAATATTTTGTGTAGTGGAGCTCAATGAAGGGAAAATTATGTGTTTGCGACTAGAATCTATGTATAAGATGGCCAGACAAATTGACATTCTATCAAAGATTATATCTTTGACAACAAAACACATACAATACAATACACAAAACAACACAACAACTCAAACAACAAAAACACAACACACAAATACAATACAATACACAAACAACACAACAAACAAAACAACAACAACACAATATTACAAAATTTTTACATAATCACAAAACATTTTCCACATTATTAGGGTTGCACCTCATCTAGCAACTCGGAATCAAACTTTTACATGCTACTTAACGCAAAGGCGATGGTGACACGTGCCGGTTGGCGCAGCGACTGATCGATTGGCTATTATTTAAATTGTGCTGCATAATGCGGGATCGATTCCCATACGGAACAAATATTTGTATTGACCTACAGGTAGCTGTTCCGACTGTTGTTTTGGCTGTTTGTGTATGGGACAATAAATGTTTACTAAAGTGAGGCAACATAAAAAAAAAAAAATCTGAGCGACAGAAAAGTATAGAAGCAAGGCAATGTGCGAGTCCCTGCTGCTAGATGAGGGTCAACCCTTAACCGCTCCAATTTCAAACACCACAAGACTTTCATTCACTCCATAATCACGTTCATTAATTCACTAAAGCGTTCTTGTCTAGCGGAGGCGTTGGACTGTAAGTTAACCCAATATGTGCACTGTTCTCTCAGTTAGTTAACTGATTGGGCATCACTGACAAATTGCGAGTGACCTTTATTCTCCTTTCAATAAGCTAATCGGATACTGTCACTGATAAGTCTGTCAAATAACAGTGATCTTTATTTTCATTATGGAAAGGTTGTTGTTTGGTTGCAGCTGTCAGATGTGAACTAACAGGGAAAGGACTGTATTGTGGTCATGTTAACGGAAGCATCGTGACGTCATGGCGACATTTACACAATCGCGCCGCATTAGGCTGCTTTATTACTTGAATGACACTCGTCCTTTTGTCTCTGGAATCAGGATCTTAGGCAATATTGTTAAGGATATGTGTGGTCACGTGGTCTTTGGTGTACATACACAAACTCTTTTGTGTTTGTCCTGGACTCCTGTGTTAGGCAGAAGTATGTACCATTGAAAACACCTACATTTTGGCAGTTATACCTTTATTTAGTTTAATGTTCTATGGGGCGAGCTATTGCCGCCAACCGAGCACAAATCAGGAGTGCACGGACTTAAAAAATCAAGATCAATCAAGACTGAAGAATTCCTGATAGCAAAACTTGTAAATACAATACAATTGATCTCACGGATCGAACCCAAAACTGACTATATAACGAGAAAGTCAATCACTAGACAATCTAGCAGCAAGCAGTATTATAAACGATACAATCCACTTATGTATTTACCGTTGTCATATTATCTGTTGTTTCTGTGATGACGATTGTTTACTCGAAGATATTCGAGATTTTCCTCACTTCAGCAACCAAAGGTTGGTAAAAATGTCTGATAAATATAACCCGTTTTAAACAGAGAACTTCGCTTCATAATACGCAGTGATTAAAAATCCGAGCCCGCATGTCCTTTGTGCGAGCAATGTCACACATCAGGCATTCAGACTGAATGTACTCGTCACTCAACGTACACAGATACACTGTAGTACATTTGTGATAATTGTGACTTTAGTATACTGGTGTGGCTTTCGTGCATTAAAATGTAAATTACTTTGTGAAAATTTGAAAGGATGTAAAGTAAGGCAAAAATAAAAGATTATATTTAATTGTTATTTAATTGCTATTTTTAATAGAAACAAAAGACATTTTTTTACAAGTTGAAAAAGTTAGTTAAAAAAAAAAAATAAGATAACAGGCTATAGAACGATTTCATTTTAGTTCTCGTATTTTTCTCAACAAACCCTTTCCTTTGATACCTATAGGAAATACACAGACACACTTGCTTACATTTGTGATAATTCTAACTTTAGTATACTGGTGTGGCGTTCGTCCACTAAAATGTAAATTACTTTGTGAAAAGTTTGAAAGGATGTAAAGTAAGGCCAAAAATAAAAGATTGTAGTTAAAAAAAAAATAAGAAAACACAAAAAACAAACCCTTTCATTTGATACCTTTATGGAAATATCATAGGAATTATAAAAAAAAACCGGCAAAGTGCAAATGGACTCGCGCACGAAGGATTCCGTACCATTAAGTAAAAAAAAAATATATCTTCATTGGCGTCAACTATGTATGGAGACACCCTTTAATTTTCATTCTTTTTAATTTTTTGTAATTTTTCCTTTATTTGTGTTTTGCTTTTTGCCAAATTTTATGATTCTAGGCCAAAAGGATTCTACCCTATAGGTTTTGATTCCCTTGTGAAATAGCATAACATGCGACATAAACAGTCATATCTTTTGATCGCGTTGACTTACAAGTTTGATTTTTTTGATTGCTCCAAGGCGTAGCAGACTTGAGTAATTGGTATTAATTTCAGCTTGATACCGCCACGAATTTCTGAGAAAAAAGGTCTTGACAGATAGCAGGACGGACAACAAAGTGATTCTATAAGGGTTCCGTTTTGCGGATTGAGGTACGGAACCCTAGAAATAAATAGTCCGCCATCTTTGGGAGTCCGCCATCTTGAATTTAGAATGACGTCATTTAACTAACTACCAAGTACTGTCATCCAAACTAAACATGTATGCAAAATTTCAGCTCAATCAGAAACCAGGGTCAAAAACTTCTAAGATTTTTACCTAGTTACAGGTGAAGCTAACAACGGGGTGTAAGTATTAATGACATACGTTTTTGGGATCTAAAATTCTCTGTCTTTAGTAAGGACAGTACAACCTCTTTGGTCCGATGGTCCTCAGTTTGATTTGGGGCATTGTGTTTCAATTATGATCTCAGTAACGACCCTGAGTCTGCCTTTAGGCCCAGTTAAAACCAATCACCTCCCAACTACATGGAACTGAAACTTGAAAATTTAGAGTGTGCTGCCCAACTCTTCGTCAAGTCTACACAGCTCTCCGAGAATTATCGACGAGGTTTTATATTTTGAAAGCAAAAAGCAGTGATAGCCTAGTGGTGTGACCGTCGGACTGTCAAGTTATACGTCTCAATTTCGAACCCAAGACACGCACTTCTGATTTTTCGGAGTCATGTGCTTATTGTCATTTCATTTGCTTCGGTGAAACATAACACCGTAAGGAAACCAGTATACCTGAGAGATATTTCTCTACGGCACGTAAAGCCAGGTCAGAGACCCATGGGTGGCATAAAAACTCTGACATCAGGATATGCACTAACCACACGATAAAGAAAGATTTTTTAAGACGTATTATTGTCTCTATCGTAGGTCAAAATAAGATTGTCTTTCTAGGGCTAGTGCCAGACATTATACATAAACACTAAGTGACAGCGCATTACCGATGACCTAAGCAGCAGAAAAGCAAAAGGGTGACATCACAAAGCAGTGGCCTGCGGATGTAAACACAGGTGCCTCACCCGCCGATAGCGTGTGTTTTGATATCACCCTGTTTATGGGATAAAACTAGCTGTTCATAATGTGTTTACTTTACTTCTGAAACTGTCACTTTTTTTTTCGGGTGGGAAATCATCAAATAACTCCTCCCGCCCTGGGTGGAGCAGGAGGGAGTGTCAGTCTTTTACTGACTAAATCCCATCCATGTTCCTTCTTTTGCCCTTTGCGTTCCAGGGCCGTGGTATCTCTTTCGAACAGTCCCGCAGCCCTGGCAGGCATCGGTCCTTTCGGACCCCTTCCTGTTTGCTGACATCTCTCTGAGGCGCGCGTGGAACACGAACACGCCGTCGACACGGCCTGTCGTCATAAGACGGACGGACGACGAGGTAGCCCATAGCTCACCGTCCACAGGCCCGCGATTACGGTTAGTATTTCATTTGGCCTAAATCCTTTTGATCCCAAGCTATGTGGCATATTCAATTAAACATTGAAATAAAAACACCTGGATCACCCTGTTATATAATACATCATTGTGTAGTAAGACGGTATCAAAAAGTCTACATTTTTGATACCACTAGTGCATTTCTCTGAGTGTTTACCAAGATCTCAGTGACACAAAAAATATTTTAAAATTGACTTTGGCAAAAAAAATGTACTTATTTAAATGTAAATGACCCCAAAATAACGATCCAGGCAGCAACTTTAATTGCCTGGTGTTCCAGTGACAGGACATAATCATTTCAAGTCCTATCACTGTTTCCATTGCGATTGATAGTCTTTCTAAAAGGCAGGTTTGTCTTGACTCAGAACTTGCAACTTTATAAAAACATGCGACTAAAAGTCGAACCTTGAATGCCTTGCCTTACGAAGTGTAACGTATCTAGCTAATGGTGTTTATTTCGATATCAGCCGCGCTCGTTACTGTAATGTTCTATGAAAATTACTGTAATCAACTCTGTTCATAATTTTCTCGACACCCATTTCCTAAGTTGCGTGTGAGTGAGAGGGAAGTTTTGGTATGCGTTTATTGATCTTTTGACCTAATGATATAGGTATACACAATTAACGTGGCTCAACATCATATTCCCACTCTCCGCAGTGGTACACACCCATAATTTGTTACATTTAGGTCCCACGTCAATAGAGCAAGCCTATTGCCTTCGACTGGACACAAATCCGATGGATCTGGATTGCTACTACGAAGTTCCTTATAGAAAGACCCAACAAAACTTTGTCCGAACTTGGAATCGATTCCAAGACGTCATCATGTTTAGCAATGACTCTTGCGACTACTGAGACCAAAGAGGAAATTAACTTTTTTAATCATATATTTAAACGACTATGTATGCCATACAATATAACCCTTATTTTTTATAACAGTCGTATAAGTAGCATTTACATGCGGTATCAAACGAGCCTCTGCTTTTCATTGAGACCCAGCAGAATATACCGCAACTGATTTACCGTAGAGATTTTTTCTTGAATTTTGATGCGTAGCGCCATTTACCTGCAATACATACAGCTTGTAACTTATGTGTGCATTTAGTGTTACTGCTTGGTTGGCGAAAAAAATAGGGTATACCACTGAACTAGTTACGCATATTTACATAGTTGGCTTTTGTTCTGCCCAGTTGGTCTTGTAGTCGCAAGAGTGACTGCTGAGTGCGGGATCCTGGCTTCTATGCTTGAGACGGGTAAGATGTTCCATCAGGAATTGTTTATAATTCCTAATGGAACATTTTGTCCAATAACCCGAGGAAAAAAGAAAAGATTCTTCACTTTAGATTTTTGTCCTTCTCATAAATGGTGATCCCTTGCCCAAGCTTCCTTTTGTTGAAATTATTATAAACTTTCAAAAAAATACTTTCGTGTATTTGGTAGCCACAAGAGCTTAACTGTAGATTCCGGTGACAAAGCGTCAGTCATTCTTTCTTTCCGTATGTCACACACACCGAGAACGGATGTTATGAAATCCCCTCAGCGTTTCAAAGTATTATTCCTCCAAATCTCTTAGACTGAGCATACTCACAAGATTTACAATGAAAAAGCATCAAGCCGCGTTTATTAAGATTCTTAGCTTTACATGTATTGTTGGGAAAAGTCAACTTGAATCTGCAAAGAGTCTTCATGTCTAAATGCCCGTACTTCTCTGCTTCGCTCGTGCTGTCGTTAGAAATGATTCCAAGGGAAACAAGCATTAAATTACAAGAAGCCATTAAATGCCGTTGGTAATTTACAAGACTAATTGAAAAGCTAACTCCAAAACAACATGTAAAAACTACCGCATTAAACGCATCAGAGGTATAGGAGGAGGAGAGAGGAGGAGGAGGAGGGGGGGAGGTTATAGTAGTATTCTTACCTTTTGAATAGAGTCCAATATAATAGCACTCATCGTACTAATGACAGCGGTAAACATTTGACCCAAATACCTGAAACACATTCATGAAAGCCACACTGACTTTTGAAATCGTTCAACCGACCCATTGAATAGTTTTTTATTTTATTTACAAGTTAAAATACCCCTGTATGCTAACCTTTCCGAACCAATTCAATTTCAGCCCATAACTCTACCAGAATAAAATTCAATTTTCATTGCTCCCGTCATCTAGCAGTTTTAATTATCTAACCTCATATAGTTGTTATTTGTAAATTAAGCTTTAACGTCAAAAATATAAAGTCTGTTTTCAACTGTGTTGAGACCTAGCATTTCTGAAACTGACCCCATGTTTGCTTTGCAACTAGACTTGGAACGATCGATGAGGCGTTCTGAGCTCAGATTTGCTATTTGAACTTGTACTATTAGGAGCGGCCAACCCGTCATACTTTTCATACAAACGCTCGTACGTTATTATGCCGATGTTACACATCTATCTTTGTTTTTTTTTAAACTAATATGTATGTTGTGCACTATATCTAGGTTTCTATGGTTGTAAAAAAAAAAAAAATACATACAAATTCAGTATAAGCCTTCAAAAATTGCGGTTTTGCACAAATTTTACCTGAACTTTGGCCGTTCATAATGTAGGTACTCATAAACTGTAAAAATAAAGAAAACATCTCGATAGAAACCTTGCAAATGTAATGGAGGTTCTTAATGACAAATATTTATTTCACACACTTGTAAGATTTATTCAAAAACACGTATTTCCTGGAACAAGTTTAAGAAATTTTCGAACACTATTTTTCGTTCAATGTCATCGCGTTAGGTGGTATGAGGTGCGCGGGAGACGAGTTCTGCGAAGTCGGGGCGGGGTAAGACTGGGGAGTTGAAAGAAAATTACCGCTATGGCTCTGGATGAAACAACAAGGTTTTCGACCATGCTCGGGTTGACGATAGACGCGCCGGGAAGGGCCCTCTTAAATGTTGATTTGTTGCTTCAAATTGCAGTATAATTTCACCTCTCATTATTAAAACAAATAGAAGACCTTGTGGATATAATAACAGCCGCTCAGGTTGATCTTCAAAGTTAAGCCGCACTTGCCTAGGTCGGTTGGCGGATGGGGGACCATCATAACATACTTGATGGTATGTTATGATGGTCCCCCATCTGCCTTCCTCCGCGCTTTGGAAAGCACGCTAAGCCGTTGGTTTCGGCTGTCATTTGTAGATCTTTGACAGTCGTTACAGTTTGTCAGTGGCCCGAAAGTCCGACAGCCAATCTTTCCAAGAGGTATCGTATTACCCAGTACTAACTAGGTTGTGGAGGTCAGATAGGCAGTCGCTCCATGTAAAATACGGTATGGTATTCAGCTGCATCCGGTTATACTGGAAGCCAACCCCAACATGGTTAGTAAAAGGCTAGGCAGATAATTTATTTAACAATTTATGTACTCACTAAATACTGAAAAGAAGAAAGGAACAGAAAATAGAACAAAGATGATGCTTATTTCTAAAGAAATCTCTTCCAGCATACCTGCGAAAGGAGAATCTAAAAAAAGAGAAGTAGACACAGTGTGTAGAAGAAGAAAAGAAAAGATAAAAATAATGATGATTAGTAAAACAAATACTGAGTGAACGGGAAAGTTAACAGTGACGCTTCGTTACAAAATAACTATAAAACATGACATGTGTGTATGTATTTTGCATGTTGTATCTGTGTACTGTTTTCTTATATCGATTACCTACACCTAAAACCAGCTATTTACAAATCTTGCAGAAAACTTAACGAAGAATGAACAAAATATTTGTCGACATAATTATCAGAAACAACGTCAAGACAACAAGTTTCTTAATGCACAGAAATGAGAGCCAGCAAAATATGGAACTTTTGTTTCAAAAGCGCTGAAAACAATTCCCGAAAAGCAATATTGCATGAAAAGTAAAGTTAGCACTTTGCTTCGTAAAACTACTTTAGTACAATTTGTTCACCCCTTGCTATCGTCCCACAAACGATAGTGTGATTGACAATATAGTCGAGTGCAATTAGAAAATAAGGTGGAATGAAGTATATAGTGGTCGGATTTTCATGGGAATTTTTTTATTGAGTTCCTAGAAGAGTAGAAAAGAAAGTTCAATAAAAAATTCACCGCTCGCGGTATCCGGTACATTCAAAATAATTGAAAAAAAAATGGAAATTTTCCAAAAAATACTTGAAATATGCATTACATGGATAATGAACAAAGAAACAGACCAAATTGGCGTTTCATGGATGCACGCGGGGCACACTATTACACCACAATATGAAATCTTCGAATTTGAAGTTATTTATAAATGAAAAAAAAAACTATAGGAAACTAAAAAAAAATGCACGAGAGGAGATTTTTTTTTTTTAACTTTCTTCTCCACTCTTCTAGAAACTCAATAAAAAAGTCCCATGAAAATCCAACCACTATAAACTTCGTTCCACCTTTTGAGTATTTTGTGTCTAATTGCACTCGGCTAATACTGTGTCCTTCTTTCTTTAGATGTCTTAGCCAACACTGATCAATGCTTATTATTATTAAGGTTAATAGGTTTCTTTCAAAAGTGTATCTTTTAACACTCATAGTGTGATGTTGAGTATTTTCGTCACGGTATAACATACTTTTAGTTTCTTTATACTGCGTTCAAAAACTAACTTTATTTCCGTCACTTCATATCCCTCTTCCCTTTGACACAAATCCCTCACTATTAAAACTCCTTACCTGCCGTCAACGTAAACTGTAAGTAAAACTTCTATCAGAATTAACTGATTTATATTCCTTACGCGAATCCTTCCCTCGTCTCCTCACCCCATTAGGAGTCGTCCATGATTGTTGCTGCTCATGTAATGGGCGATTTCCTTGGATAGCTTCCTTCCACTGATGAAATGTGTCATTTTGTGAGCGGCGCCGCATACGTAACTAAGTGTTCCATATTCAGTACCGAGCCTCAAGGTTTGGCGGGGATTGTTACTTTTGTAGATTTATGTCTCTGAATAAATGTTCTGTTCTATTTAAGAGATGAAAAACACTCTAAGTAAGTTGCTCGAAAATAAAACTTTATGATTTTGACTGATTTTATCAACGACGTCACCAATCGCTAAATAGTAAACAACGCGTTAGTAAAGTTACATCGTGTGTGAACCACCATTGAATTACAAATACACTTGTCAGTGACATTCCGATTAGTATATCCTCCATGGTAGGTGCAACTACTAAGTAGACACTTGTTGATAAGCAAATAATGATATAAGAGAGCAGCAGTGGCCCAGTGGCACAATATAAATATGGAACAGTACGGAAACTACGTACTAACGGTCGAATCGGCACACTCACACAAACGCGCGCATCTACGAGACCCCGAAGCGGACATCGGAGTGCGCTCAGTCGTGACTGTCGCGTCAAGATGAGTAGTCGCGAAGTAAGTTTTTCTCCGGTTTTTTTTTTTAATGCCACGTATGTATTGCGTAGCCTATGGGTGTTTAATTAAACACGGCTTTATCAAAACCGGAGGTTTCGTTTTTTAAACTCCCTGCTGATTTAGAACGGTAAGAATGATTTATTGTTTTATTCCTTCGTCTGTTATCGAATTAAAAGTTTGTGTTCGATCATTATAAAATCGTGAATTTATTTGTAAATCCAACATGGCGGCTGCTACAAATCTTACATCATGGGTATTGTTTTCGTGGTTTTCGAGGGTGTTGAAGCCGAGAGTGCTGTCAAAATGTCAATCCAAGATGGCGGCTGCAAAAAATGTCAAGTTTTTCGTCATGGGTGTCGTTTTCATGATTTTAGAGGGTGTTGAAGCCGATAGTGCTGTCAAAATGTAAATCCAAGATGGCGGCTGCAAAAAATTGACATTTTTTTTTGTCATGGGTGTCGTTTTCGTGGTTTTCGAGGGTTTTGAAGCCGATAGTGCTGTCAAAATGTCAATCCAAGATGGCGGCTGCAAAAAATGTCAAGTTTTTCGTCATGGGTGTCGTTTTCATGGTTTTCGAGGGTGTTGAAGCCGATAGTGCTGTCAAAATGTAAATCCAAGGTGGCGGCTGCAAAAAATGACAAGTTTTTTGTCATGGGTGTCGTTTTCGTGGTTTTCGAGGGTATTGAAGCCGATAGTGCTATCAAAATGTCAATCCAAGATGGTGGCTTATTATTAATACAGCAAAGATACTAACCGAAGCTTACTAGTTGTACCAACAGATGATTGTTTAATATGTCGAAAAAATTGATGAAATTTACAATAATTAGAAAATATAGGTTTTATAGTACCCTGTCCTTGTTTCCCAATTGTTTATTTAAATAAACTCATTATTAGAATGAGAATTTATTACACCATAAAATATAATAATAAAGCATTTCGGACGTGTCGTAGCAGACGTAAGTATTTTTCAGTTACTAATTTGTAAGTATGGAGAATAAAGGTATTTTTTTTTAATGTTATGGTTTTTTAATTACTGTCACATGCATTTTCGGATTGTAACGCGGTACGGTGCGCAGCCGCTGGGTTAACCGCCTGCATTGGCGCCGCACATGCGCCCTGTTATGCCATTCTCTAAATCGTTGTCGACGAGGTACAGTTTGTCTTTTAATAAAACTGTAACTGTGTAAACTGTAGTTTCAACGGAGGAGCGCACGATACGTTTTCACCTGTCCGCGGCTCACGCGGTCACGCCAAAACATGTAAAAGCCAAGTGTAATTTATATACTTCTACAAGTTATTGTGTGTTAATGATAAACTGTTCCGTGTTATAAACTACTTCAACTCGATTGTTTGATCAATATACTAGACAATATTTTCATAAATAAATTTCAATTTCAAAAATGGAGCGTAGGTAATTACTTTAACAACTAGGCCTAGTTTCCATACTGTTCCATATTTATACTGTGCCAGTGGTGTCTGCCTCGACTTACGAAAAGTGATTCGTGGGTTCGACCCAGGCAGGCGCATTACTTTGGGTAATTTATTTTATCACCACTGCTCTTAAAATGGTGAACGAAAACATCGAGGAGAAACCGACATGTCTAGAACCAAAAATTCGAACACATGTGCAACCCGCACTGGGCTCGCGTGGTGGATTATAGCCCAGTCTCTCTCATAGAGAGGAGGCCGAGTGTCCCAGCAGTGGGAACATTATAGGCTGATTATTCTTATTCTAAATAATGATAAACATTTACATGCATCGGAAGAAGTCAGAACTATAGTTTTCCGTAGTAACAGCAACAAAGTTAAACATATTTGCCGTACAATTGTTCAAAACGCAATGGATACTGAAAAGATACACCGTACAGTAAAATTTATCGTAGGACAAAACACTTACATTTATAACGCAATAATACAAGAATAAAGCTGGGCTACACATGCATTCATAAATCGTTCGGGACTGCAACTTATGGAAACGCATCGCAGATACGTAAAAGATACGCGGGTACATTTTTCACAGTGATTCAGGCTTTGAACTGTTTCCGTTATTATTTTGGTATTGATAGGTACACGTATAATTTCAGTACCTACGTACGTTCCTTTTCTATAATATTTTTCTTTTTTTACCTATATAAGGGTCACAATCATAACACTTGGTATACCTACACGATGTAAGGGACACCATCACACAAGCTGTTAACATGACAAGATTTAAGGAATTTTTTACAAATTTGGACTACATCCGACAACATTGCATACGCTGGGTCTAAAATTATATATGTTAAATTCATCTCAATCGTTTTCTCGACAATGTCACTATGGAATAGGAACTACCTATCAGGAATAGAATGGAAGCTAATTCTTTTATATAAATCTTGCGAAGCGTAATAAACATTATCAATTGTGTAATGTACAATGAAAACAACAATGTAAATGTCTAGCAGTATGTTCCTTGGTCACTTTTACGTTCACATTCGTACCTTTCCATGACACAGCTGTTCAATTTTTCCCATAACTTACACCTATTTCAACATATTGTGTACTTTCGAAGAGTTATATCTTACGGAAAATTGTTTCTTTTGCACCACCTCCTGGGAAATAACCGCAGTTTGTCATGATATGACATGTGCCAAGAGGCTCCTACGGTCATAAATCTACATACCTGCCCGGGGGAAATGACCGATTTCTAGGATCCTGATACCTTTCACCACGCATTGGATTGAGTAGAATGTTATAGAGTTATATCTAATTTTTAAAACCTCTACGTGCGGACGAATAGGAAAAAACATGATTTCCACTTACCTCCATATCAATCTGGAGACAGAACAGAGCAAGGCCAATAGGCCCATAGGAATGTTTACGACTGGGATAAGCTCAGTTGCCTAGCACCTGCATGGATAAAAAAATATTAATGGGTCCTAAATAATTGTGAGCTGTTAGATTTGATTTGAAGGTCTGGCAAAAACGCTTGAACGCACGGAAATTTATTCTAGTTTCTACAAGATCCGTATAGTTAATAACTCCAGATGAATCCTGTGTACTATCTAACGTAATATTGCGTTCCTTCTGCCAAAGACTACCCTCCCATATGATATAATATGATATGCAGTTTGTTCGTATTCATAGAGAGATTAAGAACATTGACAAAAGGCGTTACAAAAAGAAAAATGTTAATCAAACTAAAGACAAACAGATTTGGTTATTAAATTACTTTTATTACAATAAAAATAAATACATACATTCTCTAAAACTACTTATCTTTAACGAACACTAACAATGTGTATAGCCCCTAGATAATATGAAAAATAATTTACATTGTCTCATTATTCTATAACATTTTGTTCTGAGAAAAACAAAATTTTGTTTGAGTTATTGGATACACTAATATTCAAACAAATGTTATAAATTATTGAGCGCCTGAACTTACAAATAAATCTATGGATTTGAATCACAGGACGTCTATAAAGAAATGACCCAAATCCTAACAGTCTTGATCTAAGCTTCCGCTTGTACTTCGATGACATGTGTATGCTTTCTCTTCTTATGTATCCCTTCAAACTCATTCTGTATCTCTTGCAACGACCGATCTTTCGTCTCAGGCACAAAGAAGTAGACAAATACAATCCCTACAATGCAAATTATTGAAAAGGCCCATAGCGTCCAACCATGTTTCACCATATCGACCAGATTTTGGTAAAATTTCGTCACAGCAAACGCCAAGAACCAATGGAAACCAGCAGTTAAGGCGGTTGCTCTCCTTGTCATGTGAGAGGGGAATATTTCTCTTAGCATCAACCAAGGTATGGGCCCAACACCAGAAGCATAGAAACTTACAAAAAGACATAAAGTGAAAAGTGGGACCCATGTACTACTTGGGGATAAATTAGATGCTTTTAAATGGTAAAAGATACCTAAACAGGCTAAATTCACAGCCATAGCTGCGAATGAAATCATCAAAAGTATTCTTCTTCTTACAACCTTCAGAAGCATGGTAGAAAAGTATGTGGACGAAACGAAACAGAAGCCCAAAATGATAGCAGCGCTAGGTGGGTTGAGGCCTATGGCAAAAGTTTCAAAGATATTCTTAGCGTAGAAAAGGACGGGATATATGCCACTCATCTGTTGGAATATCATAAGCCCGAAAGACACAACAAGAGCTTTGACTGTGGACCTAGTACCAAAAAGTTCTTTGAAAGTGACTTTGATCTTTGCTGAACTTCTGAGGCGCTCCTTCAAGGCTCTAAATTCACCGTCTATATCGTTATCGATGCCTCTAAAGTAGCG
This sequence comes from Eugnorisma glareosa, assembly GCA_947578425.1. Classification (NCBI taxonomy): domain Eukaryota; kingdom Metazoa; phylum Arthropoda; class Insecta; order Lepidoptera; family Noctuidae; genus Eugnorisma; species Eugnorisma glareosa. Next base: position 17,417,265 of record OX387979.1, read on the forward strand.
TAAGGCTGCTTTGGCTTCCTGGAATTTTCCTTGAGACATTAAGTAGGCTGGTGATTCAGGAAGAAAAATGAAAGCAACGAAGAAAGCTGTAGGTACACTGGCGCAGAGGACTGTCAACCAAGAACTGTTTTCTACCAGACCTGCAAATGAACATACAAGTAGTTTAATAAAAGTACTGAAATTAATAAGAAAGTAAGCAACACTAAGCCAAAATTGCTATAATCGAATTAAAGCCGGAGCCCAACCCGTTGTTATGAAATACCAAGAATGATTCCTGGCCCTGCAGTCTCAACATAGATAGCGAGCAAAACAACTGATTTTAGTCGCAAAGCCAGAACGATGCGGATTTAAGGTGGACGCGAGCCGGACACGACCCGCCGGTGTCGGCTTCTATCTTAAATCCGCATCTTTATGACTTTGCAACCGAATTTGGTTGTTTTGCGATCGCTATCTATGTCGAAACTGCAGGGCCTGACTAGTTGCCACGCAAACGCTACGCGCACGCATTTAGACTACTCCAGCTTTAACTGTCTAAGCCCCTAGAACCCAATAAACCCATAAAACTTTAGCCTAATGCTACACCATTATTGGTCCTAGAGACTATGGCTCCTGGCTCTGTGTATTTTATTTGTCTAGTACAGAATTTAGTCACACTAAAAATCTCAGACGAAATGATAATTATAGCATCGGCTTACCAATAATATATCCAAAAAGAACTCCACAGCTGAAGTGGACATGATAGAAGTTGGCAAGTGTTGGAAGAATGTGCTTTTCTGCTATGTCTTCGATATAAGGTGGGATGCCGACACTGAAGGCTCCCAATGCCATTCCACCGACAAAGCGTCCCACGTATAGACCATACACGTTTGGACTGAAAAAAAGAATTGTGTTATAAAGATGCTATTTTATCACACATCTTGCCTGTATTGCCTGAAAGGATAGATATATGTAGATGATCAGTATATCCATATAACACGAGAGTTATGAATAAGTACCATGTTATTACATGGAAATAGAGTCGTTCCTTATTAGGAACGACTCTATTTCCATCATCGGATAACAAATAACTCCCATACCACTGCCCAATTTAGGGACCGAACCTAGGACCCCATGTTTAGCTACCGTGAAAGAAGTAGTCAAAGAAGACTGACGAGTTCTTCCGCTTAGCGTGTCGATGGCAATCTAAGTTCAGCCCCCCAAAATATGTCTACACGTTTAAAGTATCAAACATTTAATATCTGGGCATCTTCATTTACAAAAGCTATGACGTTTGCTTCTTCAAATACCTCCTCTCTCGACTGCCTCGTTGGTCTAGTGGTCGCCACCGCGACTGCCGAGCATGAGGTCCTGGGGTCGATTTTAGGGTCAGGCCAAGTGTTATTGGGTTTTTCCATCAGGAATTTCTCAGTAGCAGCCACGGAGTCTGAATTTCTGCCCGGTTGATGGCAATAGGCTCGCTCCCTATTACATAGGACTTTGACGACCCGAATGGCGCAGCGGTATTGAGGCTGCCTTACGTTCTTAGGGTCCCGGGTTCGAGTCCCGGTAGGAGTAAATGATGAGCATGGACATTTGTTTCCGAGTCATGGATGTTAATATGTATAATAAGTATGTATTTACAAACAAAAAAGTATCTATGTAGTATTATTAACTATCTGGTGTCCACGACACAAGCCTCGTAGCTTAGTGTGGCACCTAGATGGCGCTGTGTGTAGTGTGTACTGTCCAGCGATATTTATTTATTTATTTTATTAAACATAACTGGCGCAATGTGGGTGTACTATTAGTTACACTTCTGCCTAATCCTTCTGGGATTACCGGCGTGAAGATATGTTATTCTTCAAATAAAACAGACGTACCTCGAAGCGACAAGTATCCATGATACTACCAAAGGTAGTGCCAAGTACAGCAGGGTTTTCTTCCTCCCAAAGTACTCAGAAATGAGACCGGCTGGCCCCGCGCCCCATAACGCTCCAAGGCACAGCAGAGAAGCTACCCATGATGCTTCAGATGCTGTTAGCTGAAAAAGATTGTTTTAAAGATTATTCACTCGCCTTGACCATACTAACGTGGACCAACAAAGATTAAGTAAAAATCATTGCAATTCGTTTTGAAAGCAGCGGTGGTGAAATAAATTAAACAAAAAAAATGGTCGACCTTGGTTTGAAACCACGACACCTTGTAAGTTACCATTGCCACTAAGCCACCATAGCTCTTCTCTCTCTATTGCCCTTTTATTTATTTTTTACGGACACAGAATTGAAGAATTTTAAAGTATTCCAAATAATGAAACAACGACATGATTACGTCAAAAGACGAGCCTTTAATCGCTAGCATTACGTTGTGTACTTGTATCTCAGAATAGTAATTAAGACTAAAACCAGGTCTCCGTTCTACCCAGACACAATAAATCGTAACCACAAAAATATAAACCAGAGACCTCCCAAGAATAATACACCCAACTTACCGTAAGTTTAGTGTGTTCAGTACTAAGTATGCTCGGTGTAGTGTTCTCCACGGCAATTACGTCGCGGGTCGGCGACGGTGGCTATAACATACGTATATTTATGAAGTTCATTAATCTTGGACAGAAATATAACCAGGATTATGTTGCTTGGATAGTTGTTTTGGGATGTATTTATGGATTCAGGTGAAAGAATTGTGTGGGAGGTATACGAAACGTCTTTCGCTAAGCTGTTTCCAATATTGTGGGTTTCATTGATGGCGGCTTAGGTATTATATCAAGATTGCGATATTTGTAGTTCGACACAAGTTATGGTAACGAAAAATTTTGTTAACATGCAATCTACTGGCTGGATGTGATCATGGTTATTTTATTGACGAGTAGCTATTTAGGCAGGAGTCTCAAGTAAAATACTGGTTTACCGCTCAGATTGGTAGCCAAAATGGCTTGTAGAGGACAGATAGGTAGTCGCTCCATGTACGAGTAAAATATTGGTAATCAGCTGCATCCAGTTAGACTGGAAGCCGACTTGGAGTCGGGTTCCAGCGTAGTTGAGAATAGGCTAGTAGTTATGCAGCAGTTTTATTTATTTTTTATAATGGCATCTCGCAGTTCAGCCTATGAGGCTGGCTACTGCTTAATCGGTCTAATCCTGTATAGATGCCTTGAAGTTAAAGCCTCCAGTCAGGGGCATTAAAAGTTAAATACTAAGCAACCACTCGCGCATCCCCTGTGGGGTACGAGCCTCGGCTTAGGGCGTCGCTGGGGAGGGCAGCAAGGGGACAGGCTGGATCTGGTTTAGGGTTTGGTTTATCGCTAATGGCTCAGCATCGCAGCAGCGGTCTATTAGACGAACAATTAAAAGAAAAAGCAGATGCATAAAAGGCTATCTTAAATCTATACAGGGTGTAACAGGACGCAATTATGATTTACGCAAAAAATATTGCTGGGAAACGACTTTGGGATGAAAAATTACGTTTTACGTAGTAGTAGGACTCAATGTAACGCACTGAAAACATTGTGCTGATGGATGGATTGAATAGTACGGGGGTCGTGGAGGTGTTTAAAGTAAAAATAATATTACATTAAAAACACGTATTTATAATAAAAACCTGTAAAACGTTGGAACTTTGACCCCCAATATCTCCGTTACTAGAATATTCCCAGGTATGGTCTAGAACAAAAAAAATGATCGCAATGATGGGGAGAACAAGTGCCTTTCGGCTTCGTGAAGGTTCTCGCTACACCCTTTATACTGACGTACCTATTACATTTTCAGACATAAATAAAGAAATAACCGTATTAATTTATAAACTCCAAAATTAAATTCTGTCTTCTTCTTCCATACTTCTCTATGACACGTCATCTCATCAGACACCTCCTTTCTTCTCATATCTTCGTCTACACAGTCCATCTATCGTTTCTTTGGACTTCCTCTACTGGGCTCTACTTATATACCTAGCCATCGACATTCATACTACTACTACTAATCAATTATAATTTAATCAGTAATCAAATGCCATGTTTTTATTTTAATTTAAAATTTAATTCAATATATTGTATACAGCATTGAATATTATGATAGTTTTTCTTTGTTGTTGTTTTTAATTACTTATTTATTGTATGTAAAATTTCTAATTTCAATATTTTATAAATATGTTATGTAAAGCCGTTTTCTATGCATGTGGTGTTAACCTGTAATTAATTGTTGCACTTGAAAATACTCTAGTCATTAAATCAGAAATGTATATAGTGTAAACAATTGTTGGTTAACCTAAATAAATAAAATAAATACTCAAAACTTTCCTCACAACATCTTTCTCATTCCTCCGCATCACATGCACATACCAACCTATTTGGCTGAAATTAAATTCTGAATATTCATGAGAAAACAATAATAATTGAAACATGAAAGTAATTTGAACGAAAACTGTAATATTTCATACCTAACAGTTGAAATGAAAGTCGCAGCCGACCGCGAGTATAACAAATAGTCCAGCAACGAATTCACTAATTGCTGCAGCATTCATATGCATAAAACATACAAATTGCCGACCAAGAACAGTATTCCAATTAAAATACCCCTAAGTACGCAGTCGTTTAAAAGTAAACGGTATTAAATTGTATCTCGAAAGAAACAAGTTGAACTGAAAACTGCACTTTTCGTTTCAAAATTACGGCACAAGTAAAACCACAGGCAAGTTCGTCGGTTTCAGTATCATATATTGTAAAGTTAGTTCGCTGGAAGTTCGGTAGCATTCACGCCCCTGTCAACGATGGAAAGTTTTCTTGTTGATATAAGCATCGTTCAGGGTAAAAGCATGGGATATGGGCGCTGCGTGGTGGCGGACGCGATTAGGTGGTCACCATAAATATAACAAACAAGGTGGCCACATGAAATAAATAATAAATAAATATCGCTGGACATTACCCACAGCCCCATCTAGGTGCCACACTAAGCAACGAGGCTTGTGTCGTGGACACCAGATAGTTGATAATACTACATAGATACTTTTTGATTGTACATACATACTTATTATATATAAACATCCATGACTCGGAAACAAAATATGTCCATGCTCATCACACAAACATTTGCTCCTACCGGGATTCGAACCCGGGACCCTAAGAACGTAAGACAGCCTCACTACCGTTACGCCATGCTGCGCCATTCGGGTCGTCAATGTGTCGCAAGTTATTGTAGCAGGCAGTAGAAGCAGCTACAGTCCTTTTTTATTCTCCGTATCTGGCTAGGCTTTTCCAAACTACGTTGGAGTCAATCAATCAATCAATCAAATCAAATTATTTTTATTTCACATAGGCCTAGATGGGCACTTATAAAACGTCGACAAAAAGGTGCACAAAAAGGTGCACGGTTCGGGTTGGTCGTTTCCTATGGAGAAGAACCGGCAAGATACTCCATGGTTACTCTTTTCAAATCATTTGGTGTTACAATATTATCATGTTACAGCATTAGTACTTAAGTATGGGGGAACAGCATAAGCCCGACAATAGGTCGTTGCTTACTACACAAAACAAATTAAAACAAGATGAAAAGTTAACAAAAGTTAACTAGTCGGCTTCCAGTCTAACTGGATGCAGATGATTACAAGTATTTTACATGGAGCGACTACCTATCTGTCCTCTACAAGTCATTTTAGTACTGGGTAATACGATACCCCTTGGTAAGACTGGTTGTCAGACTTTCGGGCCACTGATCGTAGTCCTACAGTCCTATTTAGAGTTCCGTATCCAAGGGGTAAAAACGCGACCCTATTACTAAGACTCCACTGTCCGTCTGTCTGGCTGTCTGTCACCAGGCTGTATCTCATGAACTGTGATAGCTAGACAGTTGAAAGGAGATGTTCCAGAAATGTATGGAGCCTGGGCCAGCACTATGTACACTATATGTAAATATCGCTATGTATTACAGTAACCGTTTTTTATTGTTAATTTTCATAAATTTCACTTCGTTTCAAAGTACATTCAAATTAACTTGGCCATGGAGAGCAACACAAAATAAAATTAAACATGGTGGATCAGATCAGCAGCATGCGAAAAATGACATTTTGACAATAACATTTGATTGACGTGCATCGTAATACCTGCGATAAAAAAATCACAATACGAATTTCGAAAATCTTGGGTTTCGGTTTCAATAAAATAAGACTACAGATCCAAACTCAAAGCAAGGAAAGACTCAAAAACGTCACTTTAAAGCTGTCAAAGTCGTCAAACATCACGTCAAATACAACTGTCATGGCTGCCCTAAACATAGGGTTATTTTATTAAAAAACTTTTCAAATGACAATTTTTGTACCACTGTACCCTTCTTCAAATTATTTTTTTAGTATTTTTATGAAATTCCCCTATTTTTTTCATATTTATCTATGTAGTGTGGCCCAAAATCAAACATCTCCTTTTCACAGATGACGTATTTCTGTTGCCGCTATAACAACAAATACTAACAACATAACAAAATAAATATTTAATGGTGGCTCCCATACAACAAATGTGTTTTTTATTTTCGGATAATGGTACGGAACCCTTCGTTTTTTATTTTATATAGGACAGTAATAACCCAACAGCTACCTTATTTTAAAGAGAATAATGATTATTTGGATATTGACAGTTAGACCAAATCAAATGGTCAAATAACTGAAGTGATAATGGATATGTTTCCGGGAAAGACAATGGATGATTGCTCGGTAGCTACCGCGCTAGTCCCATTCCGCTAGCCACTAAAGAGCCTAAACAACAACATCATTGGAAATCGCTTTTAGGGTGGAAGAGAAATTTAAATTTCCATAATTTTATTGCAATTTGCCGGACAGTGTGAGGCTGTATGTTTAAGTAAATTTGATTCGAATTCGAAAATTTGAATTTTGTAGGCTTCCCTAGCGCTTCCTTCTAAAATCGTTTTGTACTTCTACGACGTTCAAGAGGATTTACATGAGTTTTTCGGTAGCATAAGTCAATCCAATACATTTTCCCTTTCATTCATCGTTATCGCCGATAGATCACTCTTTGTCTTTAGGACTTAAATAGCGGCAGTTTCATCCGTTTTATATTTTGCGCCCATTTTAGCAACCGCGCAAGCTCGTCACCCTGGCTGAGGCCCAAACTCTGTCTCAAAGCTACTTGATTGCTGAGAAGTTGCTTGGATAGATGTTTCGTTTCTTGTCTAAACATGACTAATGAAAATTTAAACTTTAAGTTTTGTGGAAGTTCGAAAATATCTTGGCGTTGCTTATTTTCAGCAAGAAATATTTTCACTTCTCTGTTTACAATTATTAGTGTAGTTTCTGAGATAAACAGGGTTGATCCCAGAATACCAGCTGAAAAAGAGATTTTTGCGAATACACGGAGTAGTTATTTTAAAATTAATAATTTATAGTTTGAAAATATGCAGTATCTTAATGCTAGAAGAAACAAAAAACCGGCCAAGGGCGAGTAGCACTCACGCACGAAGGGTTCCGTACCATTATCTAAAAGAAAAAAATAATTGGCGTCTACTATGTAGGTATGTATGGGGACACAATTTCATTTTCAATTTTTTATTTTTTTGGAGTTTTTTCTTTATTTGTCCTGTAAGGACTTGCTTTTTACCAAATTTCATGATTCGAGGTCAAAGGAAAGTGCCCTATAGGTTTTAATTCCCTTGAGAAATCGCATAATATGCGACATAAATACAGTCATATCTTTTGATCGCGTTGACTTACAAGTTTGATTTTTTCATTGCTCCAAGGGGTAGCAGACCTAAGTATTTGGTATTAATTTCAGCTTGATACCGCCACGCATTCCTGAGAAAACGGGTCTTGACAGACAGACGGACAACAAAGTGATCCTACAAGGGTTCCGTTTTGCCGATTGAGTTTCGGAACCCTAAAAAAGGAGTGAATCATACAGCGACGGTTGACCCTCAGTAACATGAAACAAGGACAAGACCATGATGAGTAGTACCTATAGTGCTAACAAAGGCTGAACAGCAATCAGGGTAATAAATATGAACACATTTTACGAACTATATCATTAACTTCTACATCGATATTGCAGCGGTCGTTGAGAGTTTAGATATGCATAACAAGTAAACCGACAAATACAGATTAGATCATAATCAAGCATTTAGAAAAATAGCAAGGAGAACGATACCATGGAGGATGTTGTTCAATAAACCACAGTGTTGGCATAAACAAGCAATCCTTGAAACTGTTGTCGAATATATACGACCAATTTAATCAATTGCACCCACAAGTCCGCGAAGAAGCTATGCGAAGCTTGATACCATCAAAGTTATTTGGCAATATAGCGCTATCTCGTAAGCAAGTGTTCCGTTTGCCAACAAGATGGAAATGTTGCGGATAAAATCGTAAATTGTGGACTTTAAGCAAACTAGACTTCTTTTCAGTCGACTTGAATAATATTCTGTTTAAAGAAAGCTGACATTTTATGAAAGAACTGTCCAGAAATTCTTGTCGTCACAATTTTAGCGAGAAATTACTAAAAAACAGTCAACTTTTCCAGAAATCCCCATCCGATTTTTGCCAATACGAATTTGTGTTGCATGTCCAAAGATAATTCGATATTGGAACTAACTTCCAACCATTCACGTCAACCCAATAATACGTAAAAATAATGAATACCAGCTGCATACAACAAATTTTACTGACTCACCTGCATTGCGCACTTTGAGGGTTATAACAACACTGCAAACATAAATCTACTGCCAGGACAAGCAAAAATAATCTATGTTGGTATTATTGGCACGTAAATTAAATATGTTTGAATTTGCAACATCATAACTTGATAAGTCATGGTTTCACCGCAAGTGTCGTACTGTCAGTCTCTCGGAGGAGTTCGCCAAAGATCGATAAAGTTCGTGTACTTTAAGTTTCAGCTGCGTTTAGGCAACTAACAAGAAACTTACGGCAATCATTAGAGATTGTTCAGGAATTTGATCACAGCAATTAAGTATAACTTTCGTTGTAGTCTAGTTACGCCCTGACTGTCTAGGAATTGGTCTAACAAAAAGGTTTAGGAATGAGGTTCGTATTTATAAGTTAATCATAGCCTTATCGACTCGGCCAATCACATTTGTTGAAATCCTCAACATGTTTCTCGTCTCTTCTGTGATTGGTTGATATTAGCACGTCTCTGTTCCGCTTAAATATCAACTTTATCAGAAACGTACTCTAATATTTGCATCCTCACTCCATTAATTATATCTAGAAAGCTTGAGTGTGATGTATACATACAAATAAATAAAAAGTGTCTGTTTGTAATTTAAAAATAACAGATTTTACAGAATGCATATGAAATGACACACGCGACATACACGGCACATAAAACAAAGGACATTTTATTTTAGTTTGTCTGTGTGATTGTCTGTTTGTTCCAGCTAATATCCGAAACCTATGGACTGATTTTGATGGGACTTAACTGGGAGGAGTAAATTGTGAATTTTTTTTTTTTGAACAACAGATTAGGACTCTCGGAAAAACTAAAACCCTTGAAATTGTCCAAACCAAATCCAATTCAAATAGACAGACAAAGGTCGCGGGCAACATTACAGCTATTCATCAAAAATGATTATTTTTGTAAAGTAAAGTACAGATGATAATCTTTCTTTGTCAAAATACAACAAATTACCTCGTCTAATCTAGTCTGTCCGAATCCAACCCTGGCAAAGTTTAACATTCAGTTCAACATCTTCCTGTTCTTGTCCCATTCTATTTGGGGTCGACGCAACACGTTTTCTTTTTCCATTCTCAGACAGATTCTCAGCTCCTGCCAGACTTCATCATTTACTCCTTTCTCTTTCATATCAGTCCTCATCCATCCATCCATCGTTTCTTTAGCCTTCCTCTCCCCCTCCATCCATCAACATTCATGTCTATCACTCTTTTAGTCACATGCGTTTCATCCCTGATCATTACATGTGTTACCTGACCAAGAAAAACGACTTCGTTTCAATATTTCTGTAACAGGCGCCACTTTCAAACTTCCTCTAATATAATTATCATTAACACTAGAAACGGGATATTTGCTATGTTTTCTTTTTTTTTGGTTTGAGTTCCCGATATTTCGGCGCTGTTGCAAGCACCATGATCACGGATAAACTCCTCCAAAACAATAAAATTAATTAATTAATTCCTCTAATATACTCTCAGTAAGTTTTACACTTATTTAGTAGTCAACTAATGTAGACTAAATACACAGCTAAAATATGTTTGTCTTATCTATTCCATCCACGTGATAACAACTCAAACACACAAACTCATAGGTTTTTTTTTCATACATCCCTTGTAACGTTTGCCGCTTGTGATAAATTAACACCCTTATCGCTATACTACTGTCTGCAGCTACCGACAAAGCACATCAAGCTATCCATAGCCAGTATATGCTGAAATGGCTTGGTATAATCTTTCCGTACAGCAAGAGGTCAGCAAATACTAGAGTTTATTAATAAGCCTGATATGACATCGTATGATCAAATGTAACTTTCCCTACATTTTAATTGATGACAACTCATTCGATATCTAGTACTGGCTTATAAATTGTCTCGTTGTTATCAATAGCAGACACGTCTCCTGTAATGGGGTCGATCAATGTACCTAGTACTTAGTGGCTTACGTGATTCATTCATGATATCAGGTTTTCCTTTAGTTCGTCGTTTATGATTTTGTGGAAGATTCTCTTTTCGTTTTCGCGTTCCAATGATGTAATGAGCAAGATCAGAAGAATCGGTATCACACTGTGACGCCTGTTACAATAATTAAGGCGCAGAGAAAGGCTTATTCCAACATAATTATCCTTAACCATGTCCAACCAAAGGCTAGGCAGATGATTATGCACCTGCATAATCATCTGCCTAGCCTTTTCCCAACTATGTTAGAGTCGGCTTCCAGTATAACTGGATGCATCGGAATACCTGTATTTTACATGGAACGACTGCCTATCTGACCTTCACAACCTAGTTAGTACTGGGTAATACGGTACCCCTTGGTAAGACTGGTTGTCAGACTTTCGGGCCACTGACTACTTAACGACCGTCAAAGATCTACAATCGACAGCCGGCACCAACAATGGCTTAGCGTGCTTTCTGAGGCACAGAGGAAACTCGCTATGTAATGAGTGGTCACCCATCCTCGGACTTAGGCAAGCGGTCGACCCGAGTGGCTGTTATTATGGATTATTCCCTGGGTACCCCGATCCCCGAGGCCCCCGTCCCGGAGGACCTCGATTTATTTTTATCTTGATAAACTCAATTAAAAGTCTGTTTATATAGCTTAAAAGTTCCGTCAGCAGATGATGTGTTAAATTAAATTTTATTACTTACAAAAATTATGGGATCAGGAAAAAATTACAAAGTCTGCTTGGTTTGGATTTAGTTGCAAAATAATTAATATCAACGTCATTGATGACCTCCCATATAAATAATGTATTTTTGGATGTGTTACTGCTTACTTACTCTCTCAGCTCATTATTTAAGACGTTGTCTAGGGCTATTATCGTCTGTTACTTTGGTTAACTTCGCACTATATTGCTGTGGTTAAAAAAAAAAGTTATTGTTTTCAAAATAATGGCTTTATTCGTTTCACAATTAATATAGTTTTCTATTTTTGTTCTCCGTTAAAAGTTATTGTTCCATAAATCAGATTTATTTTCAAGCCAAAATTAAAATACGCTTAAATAAATTCAATATAGTTCACGACTCTCATAAATAACATCAAAAGAATTATGTGAAATTCTGTTAAAAACGACTCCTTTCCCAGCATACTGTTAATTAAAATTCATAAACTCGTTTAGCAGAAGAAAATCAATGTTAGAAGCGAAATTCTTAAAAAAATGCATGAAATTTAATTGAAACCGGTGGGCAGCTTACACCCCGTTCATGACCTTATGCGATGCAAATTGCGACGCGATCTGCGTCATGTACACACGCGTGCTTCACTTGTTTCCATTGCGTGTCGCGTCACGTCGTTGTGATTAGTGTCATACTCTGTTCTAAGCAGTTATTCTTTCATTTGTTTTCTCCCCCAGTCGCAACACGCGTGTTGTTTGTCCGTGCACCTCGTGGCCAAGCACGTACACCGCGCCCAAAGATTCATAAAGTCATAAGTTTTGGGAATAACCAACGAGCTAGTTTTGTGTAGAGGCAAACGGGCGGTTTTTGCACAGCACAGTTTCAATATTTGGCGGTCGCACAAAAGATTTGCTGATTGTAAATAAGGCAAGCTAGAGGAAAATGGTTTAAGGCAGAACTTTACCAATACTACACCACATTTACCAGTTATTGTAATTCCATGAAATAGGCGGTCAGTTGCCATCAACCTCGCACAAAACCTGTTTCCGGACGTTCCGGACCGGAGAATGTGTTCCGTATCCAATGGGTAAAAATGGAACCCTATTACCAAGACTCCACTGTCCGTCTGTCAACAGGCTCATTAACGGTGATAGCTAGACGGTCGAAATGTTCACACAAATTAATATTTGTTGTGTTTTTGTGTTTAATAAAACAGAATAAAATAAATAGTTAAGAGGGCTCTTCCCGGCACGACTATCGTCAACGCGAGCATGGTCAAAAAGCTTGTTGTTTCATCCAGAGCCACAGCGGTGATTTTCTTTCAACTCCCCCGTCTTACCCCGCCCCGACCCCACACAACTCGTCTCCCAAGCACCTCGTACCGCCTAACGCGATGACATTGAACGAAAAATTGAGTTCGAAAATTTCTTAAACTTGTTCCAGGAAATACGTGTTTTTGAATAAGTCTTACAAGTTTATGTATTTTACAGTTTATGAGTACATTATGAACGGCCAAAGTTCAGGTAAAATTTGTGCAAAACAGCAATTTTTGGAGGCTTATACTGAATTTGATTCTACTTTATTTTATTTAATGCTTCCATAGAAACCTAGATATAATGCACAAAATACCTATTAGTTAAAAAGAAAAAAAAGATACAGAAACAACGGCATAATCACGTACGAGCGTTTGTATGAAAAGTATGACGGGTTGGCCGCTCTTAAGGGGGGCTCCCATTCAACAAACCTGTTTTTTTTAGGTAATGGTACGGAACCCTTAGTCCGCGAGTCCGACTCGCACTTGGCCTGTTTTATTTTATTATAATTGTTTTGTAGATCCTCATTGGATGGGTTCTAGTTATGAAGCCGCTGCTTGATCGGTTAATTCAATCAATACCAGAGCAAGTCGCTGTGTAACGAGTGTACTTCTTCAATTGACTTGGACCAGCATGGCAGAAATCTGCAGTTTCTAACTTATTTTCGTTATAACAATCAAATAGAAATATATATTACAATCAAATTCAAATATAAATTCTTATTTTTTGTGAACATATGTAAAAAAATTGGTGGTAAGTTAAGAACTGTCTAAGTTCCGCCGTTAAGCCTACAATGTTTTCTTAAATTAGGTACATGACGTCACTTTAAATTTGAATAAATCCTTGACTAGTTAACTAGTATTAAGAATCTCAATCAACCAGATCTTTACGATGATTTAAACCACGAGCAAGTTTCTCTTTCTCTTTGTATTTCAGTTGGTTTCAAACTTTTGTTCTATGATTACAAGTTCCCTGAAATCTGCATAATTGAGTTGGCGACGCTGCCGTCATCCAAATGAAGGAAAGATTTCGTTGCGTACAAAATACCGTATTACTTTGATGTTTCCAACATTTGCTTAACCAAGCCAATTACTCATTTGTATAAAGTAAGCTTTGGCTGGTTTCTTTTGTTTTTTTCTTTTCTGTTGCTTTATGGGACGTTTCATTTATTTTGAATAATCTGTGTATATTTTTACATCTTCATCTAAGTCTGTGAATAAGATTTTGGTTTAGAATTGATTCGAATTAATGCTAGCTTTTGAAGTTGAATTTTACAAAGCATTTCTGGTTTAACAAAACGAAGATGTAATTACTGAACTAGAACTGTATGTTTGAATGAATCAAATTAAATAAAAAATATATTCAAGCTTATTGAAATAAGATCATTAAGAAATGACGGAACGTTTGGCGCAGTTGGCGAGTGTCCCGGTGGTTAGATGTTCGGGTGTGGCCTACTGTTTATGTATGTGAATTAAAATGTTTATAAACGCATCCACAATACACGATAAATTCTTAGTGTTAAAAACGTTGTGAGATCTATATAAAAGTTAACAGTTAAGTCAGAACTAAATACAAAACACATTGATTACTGATAATTTAGTAAAATTCTGATTGATATTCAAAGCAATTATTGATACAATTACGATTCAAATCATCTTCAAGTGTTTACTTAGTGCTTAAAATTTGTAATTCAAATAACAATAGAAGTCGTGATTTGTTTCAAGAAACAGTAGTTGTTTGCTAATAGAACATTTATTTTATTCAAAAAGGGTAAATCGGGTAAGGGTTAGGGTAGGGTGAAGGGGGAAGGGTAGGGTATGAAGAATAGGGTGTAAAAGTTCTTCATCCCCCACAGAAAACGGAGAATCCTTCTACTAGACGGGTGTAATTGTCTGGTGGGCTACTGCCCGATAGTTGCTGTCGAGTTTTTCTATAATCTATGGTCTTTATTGCTAAAGACTAATAGAACTCTAGCGCGATTAAGAATTGTGATGTTCGTTATTTATTACTTTTTGTGCTATGTTACTGTAGTATTTTTTTGTAATGCCGCTACAATTCTTGGCCGGAATAATTATCAACAGTTAGTAAAATTGATTGCAAGAACACTAGATCGTGGGTAAGACATGGATGAGACGAGCAAAGATCAGGGAAACATGGCATAAAACTTCACAAAAAGATACCCCGCTTTCCTATACACAGCACTCGGTGAAACAAGACTGTCTTTGTGATGATGATCATGATATCACTAACAATATGATGCAAATAAACTTAGTAAGACCAGTCGAACCTCTATAAAATTAGGGAAATAGCAGAAAAACTGTTTACCCAATCAAGTTTGACGACCCGAATGGCGCAGCGGTTGTGAGGCTGCCTTACGTTCTTAGGATCCCGGTTTCGAATCCCGGTAGGAGCAAATGTTTGTGTGATGAGCATGGAAATTCGTTTCCGAGTCATGGATGTTTATATGTATAATAAGTATGTATTTACAAACAAAAAAGTATCTATGTAGTAGTATCAACTATCTGGTGTCCACGACACAAACCTCGTTGCTTAGTGTGGCACCTAGATGGCGCTGTGTGTAATGTCCAGCGATATTTATTTATTTTTTATTTAAGTATTTGTATACTGGAATAGAATGTACGGCAGACTAAGGGTCTAGATAGATTTATTTTAAACTAGCTGTTGCCCGCAGTTTTGCTGACATTTAGGTTGGAAATTATCTCACCGGCTCATTATAAGTATAGCCTATGGCAGTCAGGGATAATGTAGCTTCCTAATAGTAAAAGAATTTTCAAAATCGGTAGATCTAGAGATTAACCCTACAGCCTCATAAGCTTTACCTCTTCATATATGCCACTAACACTCGTAAATAATAATAGTCAAGTAAAAGTTGCCTTTTGCAATATTTTTTATGCAACAGACAAGAATTGGAACGACGTAAGAACCGTCACAGAAAGCAAACCTAACAATTCTAACTTGTGACAGTTCTAACTTCAATTTATTAATAATAATTACTAAACTACAGAATACAAATCTTAATTAATTACTTTTACTCAAGTAATCACTTTGACTTGTTTAAAGATACGGGTGTAAGAATATTGTTACATGCAATAGGCCTGCTATTTAAACGGTATTAATTAAAATCGCCAAAAATATTTCCCAACGTTCAAAACGCAAAGACAACCCACTCGTCTACATTCACTTACAGCGGTCGCGCCTAGCCGCGGTTTAATTTATTGCTGGCCGCTAATGAAAACATTATTTATGATCTCTTTACCCCTCTCCCCTCCCTCACTCACTACATGCGTATAAATTTAGCTGGATAACCCTTTACGCACGGTCCTTAGACTGGGATATGTAGGGTAACACTTGTTTCAACTTGTGTGTTAGAAGATAGATGAATTTTTAGTGAGGTGGAAATTATAGTACCAAGCCATGTTAGTTCCTTCGCTTTTTAAAATATTTATTTTTTTACTTTTGACTGCCTCGTTGGTCTAGTGGTCGCAAACGACTGCTGAGTATGAGGTCCTGAGTTCGATTCCCGGGTTGTGCGAGTTATAGGGTTTTTCTGTCAGGAATTTCTCAAGAGCAGCCCCGGAGTATGGATTTGTGCACGGTTGATAGCAATACGCTCGCCCCGGGTCATGGGACTTAAAAATAACTAGCGAAATGTGGGTGTACTAATGGGTACACCTCTGGCTATCCCTTCGGTGACTACAGGCGTGATGTTCTGTTGTATGTTATTTGTTACTATTTATCTATTGGTTTAAAAGACTGTGATTTACTGGTTTTGGCTTTAGGTATTGACAGGAAATCATCAGTCATCCTACTTGCAAACAATTCATAAAAAGATTTAGAGTATTCTTTAATGTACTTTTGACTATGAGTTGCCAGCCTATAATATTTATGTTACCAGACATGCGACAAACTGCAAACCTTTATAAATTAGTTTGGTACTTTCCGAGTAACACAGGATTTCACAATGGACGGCGACCTTGTCACTAAAAGCGTACGGGTTAACGTAATACTATTTGAAAAACCAATAACATACCTCAAACGGCCCGTATGTCAATAGAGGCAGTGCTGATGATGACCAAGCCACACAAACACCAGCCGCAAATGCACCAAGATTCACTGCAAAGAGGAAAATAATTACATTATAGTATCTACTTTCTCACGCAATCATCTGCCTAGCCTTTTCAGTTTCTAGTCTAACCGGATGCAGCTGAATACCAGTATTTTACATGGAGCGACTGCCTATCTGACCTCCACAACCCAGTTAATACTGGGTAATACGATAGGTTCCTCTTGGTAGGACTGGTTGTCAGATTTTCGTGCCACTGACTACCTGTAATGACTGTCAAAGATCTACAAATGACAACTGGGATCAACGGCTTAACGTGCTTTCCGAGGCATGGAGGAAAATCGTTAAGTAATGGGTGATCACCCATATACAGACTCACTTACGACTGTTTTCTATGTCCGCTGCAGGTATGATATCAATCCTGTTGGAAGTGGTTGTAGAAATACGAACCGGTTTGTCCGCACTTGTGTAGTTAGACTCAGACGTTTTAGTTATAGAGAGTGAGACATAGTCGGACGTTAAGAGCATAAAATAAATCTCACCAATCCCAGTAGCAATGTACTGCGTTGTGATGCCAGACGTGTCTCGTTTGATGTCTGGCACCGTGTCCAGCCTTCGCAACATCTTGGTGTTCATCCCATTCCTGCTCTCTGGCTCTGCTGACGGCTCATTTTGTGCCGCGGCCGCTTCCGCGTCTACTGTAGAAGTGCTTTGCTCGTCCACTGCAAAAGAAAACACATTTTATTTGCAAGAAAAATAATATCAGCGATAACAATGATGGACACGAGAAAAATGAATATGTTTGGCGTAAGCTACCAAAAGAATAGAAGGTTTCTTTGTTATGAGTTAATTACATACACCAGCTTCCTGCTCTTGATCCCCATGTTGCTTGGGGTCGGCGCAACCCGTTTTTTCTTCCATTCCCTGTCAACCGTCACGCTATCGTTTACTCTTTTTTCTTCAAATCAATCCTTAAACAATCCATCTAGCGTTTCCTTGGTCTTCCTCTCTCTCTCCATCCATCAACATTTATATTCATCACTCTTTTACTCACATGCGATTCGTCCCTCCTCATCACATGTGCATACAAAGACAGTCGATTCCCTTTCAACTTTTCTGTAACTGACGCCACTTTCAAACTTCCTCAAACATACTCATTCCTTGTTTTATCCATTCTCGTCACACCACACATCCACCTCAACATTTTTATTTCCGTTATTTGTTTTGTAATTATCAGTATTAATCTGAAGACGTCCAAAATGTCAAAGCCAATAACAGAAAAAGACAATGAAAATATACATCAAATATTCTGGAGTGCCACTTACATAGTCAAAGACAGCATTCAATAGCGGTCAGCTTAATGGACTGACGACCTAGTTGAGGTCGTGTGGGCTGACTGTATGCGACCCTAATAGATTCGTGAGAGATTTTTTTATGCCCTGACTCCTTCGACTGAATTGCTGTTTTTGATTCGAGTTCCAGGTCAGGGAAAGTGAATGTGGGTTTCTCTATAACTATATGCCTTTGCCCAGCAGTGGGATAACGTAGGCTACCAGTATCAGTAATTGTGTAAGATTCCAGATATGGATCAGGTTGATTATTGGCTAAATGTGTTCCGCAAGATATTAAAAAACAAAGATGGTTTATAACTGTAAGACGGTCAATAAATGCTTTCCAAATGTTTGTTCCATAATCACCTTTGTAGGTACCTAAACCAAAACAATATCACCGGAATTTCATCATCATCTACATAGCCCTTTTACCAACTATGCTGAGGTCGACTTCCAGTCTTACTGGATTCAGCTGAATACCAGTACTTTACACGGATCGACTGCCTATCTGACCTCGACAACCCAGTTTGTACTGGGTAATACTGGTTGTCAGACTTTCGGGCCACTGACTTCCTGTAACGACTGTTAAAGATCTACAATTGACAGCCGGGACCAACGGCTTAACGTGCTTATCGAGGTACAGAGGAAACTCGATATAATATAATGGGTGGTCACCCATCCTAGTACCAACCTAGACAAGCGCGGCTTAACCTAAAGACTGACTCGAGCAGCTATTATTACTTATCCAGATTTCCATTATAAGTTTGTGGGATCAAATGCTGAAATAAAAAAGTTATCTTCATACGAACTTGTATATTTTTGATATTTTAAAAATACTTTCGAATAATCTAATCGTCTAAGCTCATACGTCCTACTCTAGCAATCTCTCCATCTCCCATCTCTTTCACTCCTCCATACCTTTCACTCGCACCTTTGCATGCGTTCCCTTTTACACAAAATTCATTCCACAATCTTTAGAAATAGTTTCGTGTAAACCTTAAAATACGTGTCATAGAAACCATTGTCGACAAGTTCTTGTAAACTATTTGCCAGCGCCACACAAGACGCCACAAATTGCTACTGCTGGCTGGAACCTCTGAACGTGGCTACACTGCAATTTAAGCAGAGCGAAGAAACGGTAGAATTGGCTGGCTTAGAAATACCTAATCATTTTTGTTTAAAAGGTGTGACTGCGAGAGTATAAGTTGAGCTGAGACACATTACTAACGAACTACGAAGAAGCAATACATTTCGCCGACTTGGTTATAATGGTTAGTTTTAAAGGCGTGACTGAGAGAGCATGGGTTGAAGAGAAAAGAAGAAAACATTTTTAATACTAGCTTTTCTTCGTGACTTTGCCCGTGTATATGTCTGAAACTATAGGTACCACAACATATTACAGGGATGATGGGTGATTCCGGGCAAATGAGAGCATAGGGATCAATCTGGGTTGTGGAGGTCATATTATAGACAATCACTTCATGAAAAATAATGGCATTTGGCTGCACCTGGTTAGACTGGAAGTCGACCCTTACATACTTGGTGAAATGTAGCGGATGTCACAAAAGATAATCATACTAGTGTCCTACAAAATAAATGAAGTTCAATATGAGAACTCATTAATTAATTATGTAATAAGAAATATTATGTACTATCTCATTTGTCGTGTCTGCAACAGATAGCAAAAATACGAAGTGTAAACAATTATATTATATTTTTGAAACATCACCTTATACTTGATAACGTACGAATAGCAAAACAATTTGGTATGTAAAGTAAAAATAACCTGTGCTGATACCGAAACCATTTCGAGATTTAAGGTTTCTAAACCTTATTTTGCTATTTTGAGCTCTTAAAATTATAAGATGGCGATTATGTGATAACCACTTGACTCTTATTATCACAAGTTGGGGTTAATTTGAAGATAATGTAATATTAACAGGATAATAACGTTTAACAAAATATTAGTAATACTTTATTTGCGTAATTTAATTTTTTTGCTTACTGTTATTTTTATGACACTTTTTTGTTAACTTAATTATGTACATTATTTTATTATATTTTAGTTGACAGTTGAAGGTCATTGACGTCCCTATTTCTTTTTAATGCATTATAGGAGAACAAAGATCCAAATTTCATCTGATAAGTGTCAAGCTTGAAGTTTCTGTTATAAAGCAATAAACGACAAATATTGGTGTTTGAATCTTTTTCTGAACATGGCAAAAACATTGAACTCTTCAGCCTTACCTCTGTCTTCATCACGAGACACAGTTTGGAAATTGATTAAACAATTACTACAGATTGGAAATCAAAATAAAAAAGAAAGAAAGAGAGGGAAAAGAAGAAATCGAAAGAATTTTGCTTAAATTCTACAAAATAAAAATATTAAAATTACGAAAATAGCTTTATATACCGAATTGTTCCAAGAAGTCTGATAATCGAATTATGTAAGTCATTTAGTATATTGTTTTGATAACTTTCCTTATAGATAAGAGAAAATAAAAACAAGTTGATACCCAGTTATGGTTAAGGCCGCATTGCTGAATAAATCTACAAGGTAAATCACACCTACTTTTATGTTTGCACTATCGATTTCGATGATGGAAATATATTTATGGCTCCCTCACGCCATCCAATGCACAGCTACGGCTCAGTGCCCCAGAGGCTGAAACCTCGTGAACGCACACCTAGCCTAGCCTATTTCAATGCCTCCACTGCAAGACGCAATGTCTGGCAGGAGCGCGCAGTTTAAACCTTCGGACAACTTCACCGATCCATCATAGTGCTTTCCGCCTGGGTACACGTTGCCGTGACCAGCTTGGAAATATCTAAACAGATGTCGAACTACAGTCGCCCGGAGCAAACACATTCTACTATCCCCATAATGGACGGCTCAGATCTCAAGTGTGTATGCGATGTCTGCCCACAGACAATGGCCAACCTTCCATCTTGCACCGCATGCACTGTCACCTGCGCACTTGATGATCTCAGGTTGGGCTGTGAAGTATAGAAACATATATAAAGCATAAAGGAATTTGCTACTATAGTTTTGCCAGCTTTACCGAAATCATAAGTCTACGACTCACGATCCTAGCGTTTTCTGTACTCTACAAGAGTATAGCGTATTGGAAAAGATTTTAGTTGTCCATTTATTTTTATAAGACTTATGGAACAAATTCACGACACTATTATTGGCTACCCTTTTTTTTCAGTTGGGAAATCATCAAATAACCCTACCCTTTAGCTCAATTGACTAAAAATGGAGTTACATAATACAAGTAGTTACCTATGGTTTTACTCCAGAAAACTTACTACGTGTAGTTGGTATAAGTTTTTAAACTGTCATGGTCACTAACATATGCATGAACACTAAAAAAAATAATTGGTAAATATTCCGTTTCTAGTGTAGTTGGCTAAATAGTATCTTATATTTTGATCTGGTTAATTACCTTATGTTAAATAATGTTATTAATAGTTTTCATTCTTTTGTTATGGAAGAGCGGAGTCTTGTAGTACAGGCATTGTTTGCTTAAAAGGAGGCTCCAATCACAAAGTAATAGTTGTAATCTTGTTGAAGAAAATAAACGATTTTGATTTTGATTTTTTGTTTTTTTTTTTTTTATCTAGAAGGGCCTTGAAAAAGCGAAATTCTATCAGAAAAAGATATGATGGGAAAATTATTTTTTAATAAATTTATTGGATTAGCGTAAGCATAAATATTATATAAACTAGCTGTTGTTCGCGACCTACCTCTGCGTGAAATAATTATAAAAATACTATTTTCCCCGTTTTTGCAACATTTTTCAAAGGTTCACCGCTCCTCTTGGTTGTAGCGTAATATTATATAAATGCTTACAGGCATATAGCCTTCTCCAATAAATGGGTTATCCAACACTAAACAAAATTTTCAATTCGGACCAGTAGTTCCTGAGATTAGCACGCGGTTCCACCAAACACCAGTCTCTTCCAATGGTGGAATATACTAGTAGTACTAGTAGAAAACATTTTTTATTTTTAAGGAAACCAAAAAACAAACAAACTCTTCAGCTTTATATTTAAGTTGTTGATTATATTAAAGTTGTTGAAAAAAGCGTAGGTTACTTTTCATGCTTTTCAATGATTTCGTCGTTTCCGATAAAAGTTTTTAATAAGCTTGCTTGGTGCTAAAGAGATTTAAAGAGGCTATCGAAAGAAATGGCCTTTGAAGATGATGGTGTCCATGACATTTTTCAGGATGCCTTTAAGAAAAAATACTCAGTGGGAGCTATCGCGCAAGAATTCGCTGCTAGAGGCGTTCTTGTAGATAGATTAAGGTCTTCAGATATGTCAGATGTAGTACAGTGTTCGCGCGTTGCGCGCTTTTTATCACGTATTTTTATTATTATTCACGATTGTGGTGAAGACTGAGCCATTCCTGATTAATTAAGACTTGAAGCTCTAAAGTATCAAGTTAGGAGTGAATTTGTTGTTCTTTAAATGTTTGATGCTTGCTAATTTTAGGGACAAAATTTAAAAATGTATGTGAAGTTTACACTTTGTTGTTATATTTACGTACTTGGCCTTAAGAGATTCGTGATCTTGCATTGTTTTGTTTTGATAATTTCTTATGCAGGTTTAAAACAGGTGGATACCTACGTTTTTGCAAACACAAGAATTGTTATAATTGTTTTTTTAATCAGTCTCAAGATTGGTGTGACTCTGACCCACTGTGGAAGGCTTTGATTAAATGTTCAAAATGTTTATATCTTTTCACTTAAATGAAAAAAAAAACAATTGCATGTTTCCGTTATGATCAAGACCAAATAAAATCATACAAGTAAAGAAGAAAAAGTATATTTTAGTAACTTTGGCAATTACGTATTATATATTCAGTAAAATCTAACAAATACAGCAGCGGATAGTTAAAACATAACGCCGCATCGTCATTAATTCACCATTGATTTTTAAGTCCAATGAAACTTGGGAGCGCCATTTAGAGGAAACACGGCTTATGAAAAAAAATAAAATAAGGCAGGACGAATGAGTTTATTTGGTCTTTAATAGTTTTAAAGACCAAATAAACTCATACAAGTAAAGAAAGAAAAAGTATAATTTAGTAACTTTGGTATTAACATAAAACTAGTAAATATTCAGTAAGATTAAATCAGGTTATAGAAGAATCGGGTTATAGAAAAGCGGATACTTAAAAAACAACATCGCATCGACATTTCACTGGTTATGTTTAAGTCCGATGAAACTTGGTAGAGCCTATTGCCATTGACAGGGAACAGGGCCTTGAAAAATAATTTGAAAAATAGGTATGAAGAAACTACTGCCCCCGAAATTGTCTGGTAGTCCTATAGTCACATCCGTAAAAATGGGGTATTTTTTTAATTTTTTTTGGGTCATATTTTCTTTACTAATTATTACTTTCTTAAAAAAAAAATACAGGGACGTGCCTACAGAAGACCTTGATTTGATGAAAAAAATAAAAAATTGCTCTAGAGGCCATTATTCAGGACAAAAAAAGGGGAATATATTTGTATGGAGAATCTGTTCCCTCATAACCGGCCACAGCAAAATGCTAAGGGCTGCTGGTATCCTGCCAGGGTTGCGGGACTGTTCGAAAGAGATACCGCGGCCCTGGAACACAAAGGGCAAAAGAAGGAACATGGATGGGTTTTAGTCAGTACAAGTCTGACACTCGCTGCTGCTCCGCCCAGAGTGGTGGAGGGGTCATTTGATGACTACCCATCCGTAAAAAAAAAGGCTGCTAGTATGAAATTTCTAGTGAAAAAAAAAACAAATAACACTGACCTGAGAATCGAACTCCCGACTCCATGCTTAGCGGGCTTGCGACCAATACACCAACGAGACAATAACTCTAAACTTATTATATATTATGCACAATTTTATTGCACACTAATTCAAAGAGCAACTTCTCATTCATAACACACATGCATTACAGCCGTAAACAACATTATAATCACTCATATCTCCTTCATAGTTCACGCGACACCTAACTTAATTACTATATATAAGTCCGTAGTTCATATGTATACACGTATCAATCGTTAGGAGGACTGATAACATAGGTATATAATAATTATGATCTCAGGTCACCCTCGCTACTTCCGCGGCAAAACAACTTTTTTTTTAATTCTATGTTAACAAAAAGGGGGTTGAGTTGCACTCTTCTGCCAAGCCTATTTGTACTATTTTAAGGTCGACTTTCAGTCTAAACGGATGCAGCAGAATTTTTATTTTACATAGAGCGACGGAGATTGTGGCTAAATGGTAGCAGTCGTTTGGGACAATCTGCAGGTAAAGCCGCGCTTGGTCTAGGTTGGTCCGTCGATGGGTGACCAACCATTATATACCGAGTTAGATACGTAGGTACGTTAAGCTTTTGGTCTCGGCCGTCATTTGTAGATCTTTGACAGTCGTTACAGATAGTCAGTGGCCCGAAAGTGTGACAATAAATCCCACCTAGAGGTACCGAATTACCCAGTACTGACTGGGTTGTGGAGGTCAGATAGGCAGTCGCTCTATGTTAAATACTGGTATTCAGCTGCGGTTAGACTGGAAGCCGACCACAACATAGTTAGGAAAAGGCTAGGCAGATGATTATGGAACAACCGCCTTTACCCTTCACAGCCCAATTACTGGGTAATACGATCCCTCTTTGTAAGACTGGATGTCAGACTTTTCAACTACCCCTAATGACTGTCAAAGATTTACAAATGACAGCCTATTGGACTATTGGCTAATCGTGCTTTTCAAGACATGGAGGAACGGTCTTGATGTTCAATGAACGGTCACACCACACACCTATAAATCGACCTCCGTAAGCGTGTAGATTCTTGTAACATTGACTTAGTAGAGGTTACTGCAAAACAGCATTTAAAGGACAATGCTCATGGATGTGTGGAATCCCGAATGTCAGAAATGTGCCTGCCGGCATTTAGGGATGAGATCGATAAATCAAAATCTTTAGTAAGTTAATCCATTTTGTGTCAATTAGTAATACCAAATCGATTTGGTGTACTGCTTTTACTTAATAATTACTGATTATTCAACAAAAAGAAGCAAAGGTAATACAAATAAATCGTAAATGTTTTTGAAGCAAACTTATAGGTATTTATTATAAATAAGAAATGGTTGGAATGACTGGTTAGTCGATTTATTAAAATAGTTTCTATTGCATTCTACATCTCTATGACCGGTTCTGTGAACGTCATGTAAAGGGATTAAAACAATATTCATACTTCTATAATTTAAATTAAATCTCCTAGTCAAAAATTTAAATCCATGACACGTAATGTCGTAAAAAATTATGAAAATAATTTCTTTAAAATTTCGCTCTTGATGCATGAGACTTTCTGGTACGACTTTTGGTCATTGTCCTTTAGTCAGTATAATGCCTTTATGGTTCAGTTGGTTCATGTTCAGGTACAAAGCTTTAATTTTAAAGCTAAGCAAATATTATTAACAAAATAATATGTATTAGTTATTTATTTTTATAGCGTTATCAGCAACATTTTTAGTCGTTTTTTTACGACTTATTATATCATGTCAAGTACAATAGATAAACAGGCCACACCCTCCAAATTATTACAAATATCTTTTGGCACTCGAATGACGTTGAGAAGGAGGTGCTATTGGGATATTACGAGGTGTAAACGGACCCTCCACAAATCCGTCAACCAAGCATTCTATACATCAAATTATGTAAGTGCCAAAAAAATATTGCTGGGAAACGATATATTTTTTGGTCTGAAAAATCATGGTTTACGAAAGCTCTCAATGTAACGCACTCAAAACATTGTGCTGATGGATGCATTGAATAGTACATGGGTCATGGACGTATTTAAAGTAAAGGTATAACATTTAAAATTTATATTAAAAAAAAGTGTAAAAATGTTGGAACTTTGGCCTGCAATATCTCCGTAACTAGAAGGTTCCCAGGTATAGTCTACAGCAAATAAGTGATCACAATGACTGGCAGAACAAGCACGTTTCGGCTTCATTAAGATTCTTTTCACACCTTTAATGAATATATAAAAGAACAAGATGGCGTAGTTCCAATTTCTCTCAAGTGCCAAAAGGACCTTGTACAGCTATACTTCTATGAAAATCATTCATCATTAAAATTACTCCACGGAGGAAATACATTAAACAACCAAGTCACCGTTCAAGTATACGTAGGCATTTAAGTTTTTCTTAAACTTAATAACATGCCACATTTACCAGTCTATTAATGTGCTATGAGACGTTCAATCAATATTTTTAAATGTTCAATGATGTTTATAGCCTCTAAAATATATTTTAACATAACATAACATAACACCACGCCCTAATTGTCGAAGGGTTAGGCAGAGGTGTACCTAATAGTACACCCACATTTCGCCAGTTATGTTCAAGTGCCATGTAATACGAGCGAGCCTATAAAACCAAATAGTATCTAGTCACTTGAAAAACTTATTATATAACAAAAACCCTGTATTATCACGACAGTAAAAAAATCTTATCTAATACTGTCAAAAAAAAACCAAGGTCATGCATTAAAGAAAAAAATAACACCTACTTTGCTTATCCCTAAGTACACTTGCCAACAACTGCACTGAGAAGCTCTTTTTATAAAACACAAATAGAAATAGTACTGTCAGAGTAGTTGCAGCGGCGACTGGAAGCTCAATAACATAATCTTGATAACAGCGGACGTTGGAAACGTCAAAAAATTAAATAAAGCAGGGGTCGACTACCGTGGGTTGCTGGGTTTTTATGTACGTCGCTGGCTGAATAAATGGGATAGAGATTGATTTAAAAATGCTATTATTTATTTATGAACACACAAAATATTAACAGGAATATTTAGAAACTGTCACTCGATAAAATGTTTTTCTTGGTACCTAATAAGTTATATATTAACTAAACAATATGAGTGTAAAGAATATTTGATTTGTTATTCTATGACATGAATATCGAAACAACAACAAAATATTTGTAACAAAAAACAAAGATTAAAAATTATTCGAAGTAAGTATTCTGCGTATTGATTATTCTATGAAATGATAATATGAGAAAAAAAATAGATGAAACGAAATTCTAGAACTTTTGTCTACAAAAATAAATTAAAAATTAAAAAAAAACTCCAACGCAAGAAAGAAAATCGAACATTTAAAAAGTCAAAAATAATGATTATCGTTGAGCCATCAAATTCGATTAAGTACCACCATATATTTTAATTAGGTATAGAAATTGATGGATGGCACGATAAGGTTTGCTCTGTTGGGGTCGGCTCCCAGTCTAACTGGATGCAGCTGAATACCAGTATTTTAACCTCCACAACCCAGTACTGGGTACTACGATACCCCATGGTAAGACGTGTTGAAAGACTATCAAGCCACTGACTACCTGTAACGACTATCAAAGATTTACAAATGACAGCTGGGACCAACGGCTTAACGTGCTTTCCGAGGCTTGGAGGCAACTCGGTATGCAATGGATCCCATCCACGGACCAACCTAGCCAAGCACGGCTTAACCTAATGATTGAGATGAGCGGCTGTTATTATTTAGCCACGAGCTCCTCACAAAAACATAATATCCGAGAAAAAAAATGTTTAAAACTAGCAAAATCTTCTTATTTTAGAACCTACTAGCTGTGGCCGCGACTTCGTCCGCGAGGACTTAGATCTAAATAAAAAAATATATATATATCCTATGTCTTGGTCCTGGTTCTAAGCTACCTCCGCACCAATTTTCAGCCAAATCGGTTCAGCCGTTCTTGAGTTATAAATGGTGTAACTAACTCGACTTTCTTTTATATTTACAGATATTATTATGTACAAATATTTTCTTCCCTAATACCGCCGAAAACAGATCAAACAACAGGTGTGAACCAATCTAAAAATACACGAAAACAACTTGTTGAACCGAGTTTATAATAATTTTGTTTGTACGCCGCCATCTTTACTTTTGATAATTTTCCACAATTTCGCTTTGGCTTCAGAAACTTTGCTTTAATGAAAATGGTAAAGGAATCGGTAATTATTTATTAATTGGCGATGAAAGATCGTGTTTTTGAAACGATGGTTATTGGGGTTGGTAATATTTGTAAAGTGTTTTCGTGGAATTTCGTTTTGACTTCTGTTTGAACCCAAATGTATAAAAGAATGTTTTTAACATTGTCTTTTTTTTCGGTTATCTTTGCAATTATAATTAATTATAAAAAAGTTCTTGCTTAAAGGATTGGATAAACATCAGCCTTCAGTGCCTTAGCCCTTGTAGCCCTGGGGGCTTACTATAACGTCCTAAAGCTGGAGTAATTCCAGTTTGGGAAAGAGATGGCGCTAGTCACTGTATAGCTCTCTTTCCCACACTGGAATTAGTCCCCCTGATCAGTGTCATAGTATTATTAGCTATCATCCTCTCGAAAATAAAAAAGGGTTTTAGTTTAACTTTAATATTTTTAATGACAGTAATAGAGCCTAAGTATTAAAACCACTGTGAATAAAAGCAATAACACTGTAGCCAGGCCTATGTAATATCTTAGAACTTGATTGGAAAATAGTGTTCATGGAATTTTTTGCCCATTCTTCTCCATGAGGTCTAAGATTATGGAATGGGCAGCTACAGTCCAATCACAGTTATTATGCCTGTGGCTGGACTGTAGGTATCCTTATTTTAGACTATGCAAAAGTCCCTGTCATGCGCCAGCTTGAAATAAACGCTTTCAATTTCAGTGCCTTTTAACTAAAAAAAACCCACTGGGGATTCAGAATGCACAAATTATTCATGTAAAAAAAAAAGTGAAAAAAAAATGGGAAACGCAGCCCAAACCGTATAAATCACGACCGACGCTTGCGTACCCCTGGCGCGATACCCTCGACGCCCCGTAACCTCCCGCCTATCTATCTTAACGCTAAACGCCCATAAACACGCACAGATAAACTCGCTATCGACGACGTGATTTTTACAAATAATATACATACATATATGTTAATGAGATATTCTTCTAGGTATAATTGAATGGGGGGAGAAAAAAGCGACCATCTTATATTTGCAGACAATTTGATGTAAACTCCAGCTCCTGTTCAACTGCATCCGGGTAGACTGGAAGCCAGCAGATGGTGATGGAGATCAAATGGAGACCAAAGGAAACATGGAGGAACTGTGAGAGGACTGATCGGGATGCAGGAAATTAATATAACCGGTCATCTAGTGATTCTCTGTCAGTCCCTAGACTAATAGGAAAAGCAAGAGCCAGCAATAATGTGTAAAATAATAATATCTCTAACCACCGTAAAGTAACTATACTGTTTTCTAGTTTCAAAGGTATGGGTTTGACAGCACGATTGGCGCAATGGCTGAGCGATCGACTGCTGCGCTATTTGGATAGCTTTCCGGGTCTGTCTGTTTGTGTATGTGCGTTTAAATGTTTATAATCGGACCCACGATACAAGAGAAATTCCTAGAGTGGGACACCGTTTCTTTAAAAAACAAAGGGGTGTAGGTACTGGTATAATAACAAGCACATTTAAAATTTCAGCATTTCCAATTTTATCTCGTTGTCGGATGGCATTTGCGGCTGCGATGATTTTGGTGTAGAAAACTTAAAAAATAAACAACATATTCTCAAAAAGTGTCCCAATAAACTTTAAAGTAGGCACTCTAATTCTTATCAGCCCAAATAAAACTGTCAAAAAGATGACCTTAACTTATTTCTGGCGTTGAAACACTAATCATTGTAAACAATCCAATAAGAGCCACGGGTCTCTGCAATCAATTCATACGATTGGAACATTATACAAGTTGCGTAAACCTACAAAAAACCAGCCATGTGCGAGTCCTAGTCGCGCATGAAGGGTTCAGTACCATCGTAGACCCCTAATACGAGTCCCCTTCATTTTTTTTTTTATAGAGCGAACAGAAATACACATTCTGTGAAAGTTTCAACTGTTTAGTTACGGAAACCTTTAAAAGCAATTACATTCTTATGTTATTGCAAAAATTCAGTCCGTCAATGTAATGGAATTCATTTTACTACGTAGTCGTAGGTGTTTGTAATACGCTGAACTAAAGAAATCAAGTCTTGTATATCTTTTGTTTCATTATTCGATGTACATGAAATCCTTGCGTTAACTTCCCTTCCCTAACTCAATTTCCCTGTATCGTTTATCCTAATTTTCTAAAGTTCAGTACGCTTCATTTAAAACAATATCATGTTCAAACTGAAATTTCGACATTAGTTTACAAACACTAAAACTAACTTAAACACTGCACGTTTAGATTCACTACAAGTTATTAAAATTCAAATGTTTAATGCTAATTTTATACATTTCCAGATGTTGATGATGGCACAGTCCACTGTATTGTACCAATTACAACATTAAAGTTACAAAATTTCGTAAATTCCAATTAATAACATATACAGTATCGGAAAGAAAATAAAATCGAATTAATACCAAATCTCCAAATATCAAATATCATAAGAATTTTGCATTTAATTTTTGAACATGTATTATATTAAAAAATTAAATGCAAAATTCTCCCCATAATAGTACACCCAAATTTCGCCAGTTATGATTTTTAAGCTGCATGTAATAGGGGGCGAGCCTATTGCCAACAAATGGGCCCAAATTCATACTCCGTGGCTGCTACTGAGAAATTCCTGATGGAGAGACCCAATAACACTTTGCCCGAAAAGGACATCGAACCCAAAACCGGCGCGCTCAGCAGTCGCGCTTGCAACCACTCGAGGTCGATTTATTGATGTACACATTAAGACAGAAGAGTACAAAGTTTCTGCTTATTTCATTACTTCCAGAAAACCTGCGACAAGAGAGTTGAATTAGAAATGTGAACACACTCGTGTCGAAAACATAAAACAGATAGTTTCTCTAATCTCAGTCTAATTAAACTAAACTACTTTTGAAAGTAAAACTAAAAATATATTTATATACAGATTTATGGAACTACTGGGAGAAAAAAATCCCAGTAGTCCCATAATGGAACTAGCGAGTGGAACTACAGGGATATGGCGGAATTTTCACCCTTTAACTTATTATAATGTACTATTTACACGGGTATGAATAATCCCTCTCCATTAAAAACGCCATCAAAACACACCATTAACAACTAAAACAAGCCCAATTTCTGAACTTTTCCGGCAATTTTCACACTAGTGCTAAAATATTATACATTGCACAGTTTGTGGGTCCCCCGCGCCGTTTACTCTTATCTAAGGTGACCGAACGGGCCTAAACGGCCCACCCCTCTCATTATCTCTAGAACAGAAAAAAAACTTTTTTATCTAACCCTATAATAGGTAATTTTTGGTTTTTCTAGTAAATCTGTTTTTCTGCAGATAAAGGTTTTTTGTTCTGTGTGTATTTTGATAGTTTATTATTACATTACATTACGTCTCGCTTGTATTTCCCTGGAGAGTTAAGCAGAGGTGCACCTATGTAAGAACAATCACATTGTGCAGGACATTTTTGTCAATGTTTGTTGTGTTTAGAAATAATTCATGATTGGTTGTGCTTTAGAAGGGTCCACGAAAAGAAGGATCAAAGTCACACAAAAGAAGTTTCGGGTTAATACCGCCATCTAATTCATTAAACGCTAAACTTACCTGGCATGAATCAGAAAAAGGCTAATAGTTCATAATGCTGAAAAATGATCTATTAATTTTAGGCATATAAGTTAATAATGATCAAAGTCCGTACTGAAAAAGTTAAAAACGATTAGAGTATCTAAGACTTTATCTTTCTTTTTAAGTTTTTAAACGAATATCCAAATGTCAAATTGTGAAGAATAACTAAAAGACGTGATTTTTCACCCAAAAAAAAAGTCTTTTCCCAGCAATAATTTTTACGTAAAGTTACTTATTAATTTGATGTACTTATTGCTTGGCCCCCCCGACCCTTGCCAGAGCCAGCCCGCGATGCTGAGCCGGTAGTTTTAAACCAGCCCCTAAATAATATCACTCAGATCCAGCCTGTCCCTTTGCTGCCCCCCCCAGCGACGCCCTAAGCCGAGGCCCGTACCCCACAGGGGGTGCCCTTAGCGAGTGGTCGCTTAGTTTTTAAGTATAGTTTTAAGCCCCTGGCTGGAGGCCTTAGATTCATTTTTAAGGCATCCACAGGGAATAGTCTGGTTAAGCAGTAGCCAGCCTCAGAGGCTGAACTGCGAGATGCCATCTCCAAAAAAAAAAAAACAAATAAAAAAAAATATATTGCTTGGTTGACGGCACCCTATATAGTTTTGAAATTGTCGTTAGCTGGTCTATAGACAAAAAGGTATAATGTTCCCAAAGACAATTTTGCAGTACAGTACATCTTCATTTCTCAAGGACGAATGCTCATAATAATCACAAATGTATCGTGATATCTACTAATGAACTACTTTTACAGAGGAAATGTATTTCAGCCATAACATCTCAGCGACTCATTTATCTAAGTGACTGATGGGAACAGAAACATCTTTAGTCATCAGGTGTCGACGATGTATATTGTTCTTTTATGATTTCCTTTCATGATGCGTAATATTTGATTTATCACACTAGGTTTTGCCCATGGCTTCTCCTGCTTATAGGTCGGAAATTGTACCACGGAAATGAACTATATACCATATACGACTGTACTCCTCGAAGGGTTAGGCAGACGTGTATCTAATTGACGAATCGGGACTTCTTGTATGAAAAAAAAAAATGGTGACCAGTCGGAACAGTGACGAGTCGGACATAAACCCCTAATAGTACACCTACATTTTTCAGTTATGTTTAAGTCCCGTGCGTTATAGGGGGCGAGCCTATTGCCATCAACCGGGCACAAATCTAGAGTCCATGGCTGCTACTAAGAAATTTCTGATAGAAAAACCCAATAATAATTTGCCAGAATCGGGAATCGAACCCAGGACCTCATGCTCAGCAGTAGCGACTGCAACCACACGAGGCAGTCAACGAAGCGAACTACCGGGATACAAAATTAGTGTGTCCCGTTTTCGCTGATTCGCCATCTGATGAACTTGCACTTATTTATAAATTGAGATAATAATATAATTAATATTGGAAGAGTCTATCAGATAATTATAATTGGATTAGATCACCATGTAAACATGACATTAATGTACAGTAATGTGTGAACAATTAAAAACTGTCAGTATGTCAATAGCATGTTGTATCTGCTCCGCTGATCTTGTGACTGCAAACGCTACTGCTGAAGGTCCTAGGTTCAGTTCCCGAGTCTTGGAATATGTCCGTTAGGAATTTCTGAGTAGACCAAAGTTTGGAAGTTGGATGTTATGACGCTCCGTGGCATGGTCAAGTTGGGACTGGTCGAATGGAAATTACTGCACCCAACCCAACACGAAGAATTGTACCTTCAAAACTTTAGTCGTAGTATTTAAGATTATTCAGTGACTTAAGTACTAGGTTATTCATTGTTCTCCGGTCTTTTGGGCCTCTTCTGATGGTTTACAATTCAAGAATAGTCCAAGTTTTTTTTTCAATGATGGTTTATAATTAGATAACTGCATACAAAGTCACGCATCGATCGAGTGTAGCTTGCATGTCCGGACGCACGTACGCCGCCGAGGCCCCTTCGACCCAAATCTTTTGCAAGTTTTTTAAGCGTAAAAAATCGAGGATTAATAATATAATTGGGGAGAGTCCCGACATCTTACACGAGTATACGAGGTATTCCTGATTTGTCTGTCATAAAACAAGTCTTGCTCGGAGTCCTTCGGCCGTAGGTATCGGATTTGTTTTTATTTTATTAATATTAATTATGTTTCCAGTAACTCTTGACTTTCTAATCTCCTTAATGACTGTTCGACATAGGTACAGATAGGGATGTTTATGAAAATTCAATTAAATATTTTTAACAGACAATGATAACACTGCAATGAAATGCATACTTTTTAATTATCTTATTTTTTATCTTCTGTTGTGTTAGCTTTTAACACCTCGTGGGCGAAAAATAAAATATTTGCACATCACAAACTGTTTTTTTTATTTAGTGTTTCACAATTATATTAGGTACCTATCTAACATTGCATTAAATTGTTTATCAAGGGATGTGTTTGATAAAACCAATATACTTACTTCATTTACCTAGCCTCGCTCAGCGCAGCTCTGGTGGAAACGGCTCAGCGGAGCGAGGTTTTTGTATATACCAAACAAGGGAAGGATGTGTGCGAGTGATGTGTGCTAGGAACGAAATGAATGCAGTCAGCCTGAAACGAGCGCGCTACTTTTGATAAAAAATTGAGAAATTAAATATTATACAGGGTGTAACAAGACCCTTTATGAAGCTGTCAACCAAGCATTATGTACATCAAACTAAGTAACTTTACGCAAAAATTATTGCTGGGAAACCACTTTTTTTTTGGGGTGAAATATCACGTTTTACGGTAGGACTCAATGTAACGCACTCATAACATTGTGCTGATGGATGGATTGTGTAGTACGGGGGTCTTGAAGGAGTTTAAAGTAAAAATCTTACATTAAAAACAAGTATGAAAAAAATCTTGTGAAAAAGTTGGAACTTTGACCCCCAGTATCTCCGTAACTAGAAGGTTCTCAGGTATGGTCTAGAACAAAAAAGGAGAACAAGTGCCTTTCGGCTTCGATAAGCCGAAAGGCACTCACACACATCCAGGTGTTACATCCTTTATTATTTGATTCCTTGTTCCGTTATTAGTATTAGTATATTATTGATACATTAACCTATTTCATATTTTTTAAGAGTTCATAACCTGAATAATAATAAATGTAAAATATACATGTGGAAGGGACACTAAAGCGAAAACGGTCACCACGTATTCAGTACATTATTCTGAGCTCCCCCCCTACATAGAAAGGAGATCACCCAGATTGGGCTAAGTATTTTCAAAAGTATTTTATTTATTTTACATGAGATGGCCGGAAAAAAAAAATTACCCCAATCTGAGTAATATTAGATGTTTTGTGGATGAATAACTTCTAGGTGAATTGACATAAGACTTCGGTGTAATAAAAAAAAATGATTATTAAGTTATGATCTACCTAAACAATAAGTTTATTTTACTTTTGAAAATAGCCCAAAAATGTATGGAGGCTGGGTGATCTCCTTTTCCATCGTTTATTAAAAAAAAAAAACTAGCTACAAAAGTGCAATACCTACTCGGTCTAAATGTATGGAACAACTCAGCTTGAATATGGCTTCTGATTGGTCGTAAAACTCCCTTTGTCTACAAAATCCACGTATCCTAAAAAATAAACTCAGTTAATAGGCAAAAGTGTAATTTTAATAAACTAGCAACTCGCCCCGGCTTCGCACGGGTGCAATGTTACATACATTATAAACCTTCCCCTTGAATCAATCTATCTTTTTAAAAAAAACGCATCAATATCCATTGCGTAGTTTTAAAGATCTAAGCATACATAGGGACAGACCGGCAGCGGGAAGACAAACTTGCGAGCAAAGTGAGCTCGGGACTTGGGTCACCCCGACTCGGACAGGTTAGGGTCGAAGTACCACTAATCATCATCACCATAATTTCAGCCGAAAGACGTCCACTGCTGGACATAGGTCTCCTCCGAGTGTCGCCACTCAATTGGTGGAGTTTGTAGACAAAGTCTACTATGGGAGTTTAACGACCAATCAGAAACCACTTTCAAAACCCAGTTGGTGGATTTTGCTTATAAGCTGCCTGCAGGTTAATGGCACACCTCTGCCCACCCCACTCCCTTCACCCTTCGGGGATTACAGCTGTGATTTAATGTTACAATAAACCTCTGCTCATCCCATCGGTGAATAAAGTCGTGAAGCTTCGCCCCGCCTCATGGTGTGATCAAAGCGTACGCGACGGCCCAATGATCTAGTTGCGTAAGCTATGTTTAGTCTAAGACGAACCGCCGGGCCTTGACCCGTGTTATCTGTTGCAGCGTGATAACTGCATACAAGCGCCAGGAAATAAGATTTCGTGCTATACTTGCAAGTACATTTAGTATATGAATTCGATTTTCTTTTGGCTGTTTTGCTGAGCTACCGTCCTATAACGGGAACGAAAAATAAAGAAAAGTTTTATTTTGCCAATTTATATTTTTTTTTTTCTGTGATGAACTGTCAGTCGTTCGTACAAGTACTGTGTGTATTTACAAGTGAACTATATTTCAGAACCAGTGCACCTAAGGAAGTGAAGATATATAAAATACTCTTTATTGTGTACGCCATACAAATTATACGTAAATTACAATTTAGAACTTATAATAGTGTAACAAGACCCTTAACAAAGCCGTCAACCTAGCATAATGTACATCAAACTAAGTAACTTGACGCAAAAAATATTGCTGTCAAACGACTTTTTTTGGGTGAAAAGTCACGTTTTCCGTTAAAACTCAATGTAACGCACTCAAAACATTGTACTGATGGATGGATTAAATACTACGGCGTTCGTGGAAGTGTTTAAAGTAAAAATCTTACATTAAAAAAAATGTATTTAAAAACCGACTTCAAAAACAAAAACCGTGGAAAAATAACTTTAGCTTCAGAAGTCGGTGACTTTAGTTTGTTCGATTGAGTTTTTTTGCCACCGACTTCTGAAGCTAAAGTTATTTTTCCACGTTTTTTTTTTCTTGAAGCCGGTTTTATTTTTTCGAAAAAGTTTTTTTATTTTCTTTTTTTAGTTGTCATATTCTACACAAATATTTGCTATGCATTTATTTTACATTGTTAACAATAGATTTCATAGTAATAGGTTTATCCCCAATAAAATTTAACTTATCATTATCATACCTAAATGTCGAAATCTGTCGACATCTGCGTACTCCCTCAGAGCATACAGGCGTTATGTTATGTTCTAATATTGTGTAAAAATAAACATTCAAGCGATTGCAGCAATCACAACAAATTTTGTGTCTATTATTGAAGCTTTCCGTTGTATATCTCCGAAGATCAGCATCAGATCCTGACTTATACTTTCCATCATTAGCTCAGCAACATGAAATAATGATTATCAGGTACAAATATCGTTAGAAAGTACCTATATGAAAAACATTGTAAAATTTCAGGGTTGCCCTCGATTTACCTGGGATCCCATCATCTGATTCTGACTTGATTACCATGCGACCACCTCAGTAGTATAGGCTTCCGAATAAAAAAAATATATTTTGCAAATTGGTCCACAATTGGCGAAGAAATCGATGAATATACATTTAAAAAAATACATACAGTCGAACACAGAACCGTTTTTTTTTAAGTCGGTTTCAAATTATCATAGGAGTTTAGGTGGAACATTTGTGAACCGTTAACAATACATGTCATGCTTATAGGCTTATCCCCAATAAAATGTAACTTAACATCTAACTGTCGAAATCTGGGTGTACTGTACACATCTGCGTACCCCCTCAGAGCATACAAGCGTGATGTTATGTTACGGTGTTGTATAAACAATAAATATCCAAGTGATTGCAGCAATCACGGCAGATTTGCTGTCTATCTCCGTGTTTATCTCCGAAGATCAGCACCAGATCTTCACCAAATTTAAACGGGACCACCGCGAAATAATATGGTTCTAAACAAAAACAAAATAATCAAAATCGGTTTACAATTGACGAAGATATCGCTGAATATAAAAATTAAAAAAATATCCGACGACTTGATAACCTCCTCCTTTTGGAAGTCGGTTAAAAACTGATTGCAATGACGGGGAGAACAAGACAGTGCTTTTCGGCTTTGTAAAGTGTCTAGTTACACCAAATATAATAATAATAATGAAAGAGCAAAGAAATATAATGGTTATATTGATATTTAAGAAGAGTGGTAGCGGTTTTTTACCATAATTTTAAAAGTAGACAAGGATTACCAAAACTTGCAGAGCATTTCAAAGCCGTACTGTGTTCTCGTAAACTATGTATACTGATAGAATACATCTCTAGTCAAGTCAATTCTCAACATTGTGGACCAGCTAATCTTTTGGCCACAGCATTACCCATCCTCGTATAGCCAACGCTGCAACGTGAAAAGAAGATTAATTTCGGGAAGAAGGAAATTCAAGACGGATTTGAAGCAAAAGCTGCTGAATGATCCTGTCTTATAGCGGAACTTTGAATAAAGGTCATAACGATTTTATTATAGATGTAAGCCGTGTGGCAGGGTAAAGCGGAATTTGACCAGTTTTTCATACGAACAGTTTGACGCATTGGATTGCTATGTAATGAAGAGTTATCTTATTGGAATTAAATCCTCAGTAGTATTTTGAAGAGTGCCTTTGCATTTGGCAAAGGCACTCTTCAAAATACTACTGAGGATTTTAAAACTAAATATTAGTGTCGGTCAGTTTAGTACCACTAGTACTTAATAGAAGACTATACTTCCTTGATCAACGCTCTTGTCTCCCTGTAAAATTACTGCTCCAACTTATAAATCGTCAGCACCACTTTTTTTCTCCAATTCTCCAGTCATATTTAAAAGAATATAGACATGCTATTGCCCTAAAATTAAACGAATATGGTCCACCCAAGCAAAGGTCAGCAAACGCGAACGATCTGAATCAAACGGAATTCAATTTAAAAACACATTCTATTTGCTTGTCCGTTTGGGTGTTAGTGAGCTTTCACATGAAACCGTTGTCATGTCGACAGTAACGAATAGATTTTGTTCAGGTAAAAACACATTCAGAGGGGCAGGCAGTAAGTATACTCGTGATCTTTTAACTTCAGGCCTAGGCAAAGTGGTAATGGCTTTCACAAGCGTATTGTACAATCACAACGACTTTCACAAGCGTATTGTACAATCACATCGACTTTCAACGTACAACGTACATACCACGATTGACATAAAATTTTTCGGTATGACAATCCAAAGGTAGCTGAAGTGGCAATGGGCCCGCCATATTAGCCGTAGAACTGATGACCGTTTGAGTAGACGTGTTCTTGAGTAGAGACCGCAAAGCGGCAAGCGTAAGGTGGGAACGCCTTCAGGCTCGGTGGAGCGACGATCTTGGCTGGTAGCAACTGATTTCGAGTTGCCAAGAATCCAGTTGAGTGGCGTGCGGATTGAGGCGGCCTATATCCATTACACAATACATTTTGACTCGGTGTTATAGTTACTGCTGGTATAGAATGTCAGTTTGTATAAGTCCTCTGTGCTCGATGCTCGGATACATAAAATATTACGATTTTTCAATCAGAAAATCCTAAGTAGTAACTTGAAGTTTACTTTTGCGCTTGCTTAATTTAAAAGGTTCTGTATGTCACCACCTACCACTTAAAAAACTATCAAAATATGGATTTTTCTGTCTCTGCCTAGTCCTATGCCACAGGCGTTATGACTCTATTCATACTTATACTACAAGACTTGGATATGCGGGTTTGCTTCAAATCCACCTCGATTTTCCTTCTTCGGTTTAAAAAAAAATATTTGTCATAAGAACATACTGTATACAGTATGTTCTTATATACGCTTATAATGAGATACAAAGTAAAAGTATGATAATACAGTACAATACACATTTCCTCCAGAGTATTAGACGTTATAATGTACATACATGTTTCATAAGCTTTTTTTTAAATTTACTAACGTTATCGCACTCTTTAATATCGTCCGGTAATTCATTGAACAGATGAACTCCTTCAAATAATTATGGTCTTTCTACCGTAATTAGTGCGTACGCTGATGACTTCAATTTTGTTTTTATATCTATTTCTCAGCTAATGTGACATTGTTTTTTTCTTTAGTTGTATGTTAGTTTGTATTGAGTTTGAAGTTATGTTTTTAATAAGAATGCAGGTATAGTAAATGTATAGCTGTCTGATATTTAATAGTTTAGTTTTTTCGTATATGGTTTTTGTTGGAGTAAGATAATGATAATGGAACAAAGTTTTAATTATTTTATTTTGAACTCTCTGAAGTGAATTTAAATTAGTTACTGCTGCGGAACCCCATATCTTAATCAAATATTCTAAATGTGATTTGACTAACGAGTTATAAATCAAAGTGCGCACTTTATTTGGAATACAGTTTGCTACTTTCCGCAATGCTCCCAATAACGATGTTAATTTACTTCTGAGATGGTCGATGTGTAATTTCTTCTTCCCGACATTAATCTTCTTTTCACGTTTCGGCGTGGACTATACAAGAATGCACAACGTTGTGACAGAAGGATTACCCGGTCCACAATGTTTGGAGCGTGCGTGACTTCCTTAGGTGCAGTCGACATACTAAACTATTCTTAACTCTTAGAGCTTAGCGCTCAATTTAGAACTGAATTGAATTGACATAACCAACTGAAAAGTTATAGTTATATAGCGTATATAACATCACGGCTGTAAGCCCCAAAGTGTTAGGCGGAGATGTAAATAATACACCCATGTTTTGAAATAGGAGGCCAGCCTATTGCCATCAACCGGGCACAGATCCAGACTCAGTGGCTGCTACTGAGAAATTCCTGGTGGAAAAATCCAATAACACTTTGCCCGACCTGGGAATCGAACCCAGAACCTCTTGCTCTGCAGTCGCGCTTGCGACCACTAGACCAACGAGGCAGTATATGATATATTTATCCATGGTTTAATCATATTGAAAGTAGTTGCAGCAAAAATACTTTGAGAGCGAATGTCAATAATCTAGCGTACTTGATGAAGTTCGAATGAACTTACTAACCAAAGATTAACTAGAAAAATATTTCTTAAAAAAAACAAGGCAAGCAAATATCCAACAAAGTAAGAAGAGTAAGGACTTTAATATTCTTTGTAAAGAGTTCTTATTTGACCCATTTACCACCAAAACCTACTAACCTAACCTATTCAACATGCACTCGGCTGAATGCAAACTTTTTTATAAAAGCGCGTAGTGTTTTTTTTATTATTTTTTTCCCCGTGTCGGTAATGCCTAACCTGGTGTCAAAGTGTGTCATCTATTATCTTATTTTAATTCCTTTTATTTCTATTTTTTATCGTGCTTGTTATTTAGCGATCCTAAGATTTCTACTACCTACTCTGTGTATACTCGTGGGAACCTGTAATTGGCTCTGTGTTGACCATACAATTGTTATTCATTTTTTATAGCTGTTGGTCCTATTTATAAATAAAGAAATAAAATCCTAAAACTAGCCAAGATAAGAACAGCTCCGAACCAATATCTCCTGACTAGAGCAATGGATCTTAAAGATGATAATAGGAGCAACTTAACAAAGGGTAGGAATTTAGTTCATTCCTTTCCTATCTTAACAGTAACTACAGTCCCCAAAACTTCCCTTTCAAATGTAATCAGAGGCGCTAACGATACTCGTAAACAAGCCACGTAGAGCTTGCAAAACTTTTCTAACTGATTAATGTACAAGAGTACGTTTTGGATAACCTTTTGGAGGAGCGAAAGGGTCTAAATAAATACTGTGGAAAACTTTGCCGGTGTGACGACCTTAATGATTCGCTAAGTTGTTTTAGTGTTTGTTAAGGGGTGAAATAAGAGCTTGTTCTATAGATAATGAGGACTTTGAGAAAACAAAAGAAGTTTAGAATTACCTTTTATCAAAGCCACTTTAAAGGCCGAAACACACCGGATCCGTACACGTAGACGTGCACGTGCACGTGCACGTACCATGACGTTGTAATATATGGCACTTTATAGAGACATGGCACACCGCTTGCGTGACGTACACGTGCGCGTAGACTACATGCGTAACGCTACGCATTGCAGCTGCCATGTGTCAAACTTGCTGCGTACCTACGCAGAGCGGAACAGCAACGTCACATTGATGCGTGCAGTGATGACGTTGTAGTCAATGGCATTCCGTATTGGACGTCACACCGAACAAGTTTGAACACGCACGTATCTTTGCTGCGCGTGACTACGCGCGTGACTTACGCATTCAGTTGTATTTGTTTTCAAGTTTTACCGATAGTAAGTGATGTTTTGTTTCGGTTTTAATGATGAATAATGAAATTAAAGAAAAAATAATTGTTTGTACAACACAAAAAACAAAGAGTAAAAAATATGTCATATAAAACTTGAACCCATTGTTTTTTGGCACACCCAGGAATATTCTGTCACAATAACAGTAATATTGCTTCTTCTTCATCAGAAGAACTACTTGGTCCATTTACCCAATCTTCTTCAGATATCGTGCACAAGAATTGCTGGGTACGCAAAGGACCGGTGCGTTGCGTGCGTACCACGTATGCGTAAGCGTAAGCGTACGCATATGTGTAACCCGGTCTGTCAGGGGTTCACGCGCGTCACCACGCGCGTGTACACGTGTACGTCACGCCACGCATCTGGTCTGACCAGGCCTTTACGGCATCGTTGTCGGTTCCTCACAGATGCAAACAGCTGTCATTCCGTCCTCGCCGTTGAGGCCCGTCACGACATCCCATTCCATGCCATCCATGATCCTTGCTCGAGCGAGCCCGCGTGGCTGAGCCTGTAGTCCAAAACAATCCTGTCTGTCCCTTTGCTGTCCAACCCCAGCAACGCCCTAAGCGTGTAGTCTTTTAGTTTGTAAGTTTTTGCCCTGGCTGGAGCCTTACACTCAAGGCACCCACAGGCAGACGACAACCTCCTAGGTCAAACAGCGAGATGCCATTCATAATAAAAAAAGTCGTCGTTTCCTCCACTACGTTGAGGTATCCCCACTACCAAATTGGCATTACATCTTTCCAATGGAGTTCGGAGGCAGGAATCATTATGTACAGATAATGTTACGTATTTATGACATAAAAATCAAAGTTTGTAATTGTTGAAAATCAAAATCAAAGCATTTATTTCAAGTAGGCCAGTTACAGAGCACTTTTGAATTGTCCAAACAAAGATAACAATGAAATTTAGGTACAGTCCAAGTCACAAGGCATAAAAACTGTGAAATTACTGTAGGTAGTTGTCCATTCCCTAACGTAGATCTCTATGGAGAAGAACAGGCAAGAAACTCCATGGACACTCTTTTAAATCAGTAGAAGTTGTTCCCTATATTAACAAGTATTTTTTTTTTTCGTGCTTAAATATGTTATCGGCTGATACTGATACTGTTTGCCTGAGTCATCCCACAGCTAGGGAAAGGCCTCTCCTCATGACTTCCAGTTGTTTCTGTCCAGGGCTAATGTGGACCACTGGGCATTGGTTTTGTTCAGCACGTCCCACCATCTTCTACGAGGTCTGCCACGACGCCTTCTGGCTTTTTGCTTTCGGTTGATCAAATTAAATAAAAATGCTTGGCTATTGTCAATCCTATGATATGGTGCATTGTGCATACAGAAGTATAGAAGAAGAAGACATGCTGCGCCGACCCCAATTAAATGAGGAATCGAAATAAAATATTGTAATTTCAGTCATTAACAAAATATCTTTGAAGGTTTCGTAAAGTTTTCCTACTCCAAATCGATGAAAACGTAACATTTATTTGAAATTCAAATCTTTAACTTGTTCCACACAAGTTTGCAACTTTACGCGGTATTGAAGCAGGTCAGGTCCCTAGTCAACAGAGCTCGGAATGCTGCAATAACTTTCAATTGAGGATTTATTCAAAACTTTTGCCTGTGGCTTCACTCGCGTTAATTTAGAATTTGACAATCAATTCGGGTTTTACTTTACTAACCTGTAATAATGTAATTCAATCATGATACGAAAGACACGTGGCGCCATCTATTATCATAAGAACGTTATTGTTGTTTTCCTCGGGAACAGTACTATTTTTCGTGATGAAAGGTACCCTGTGTCCGTTTCTGTACACCTGACAACGTACGAGTATATGCAAAATTTCTGGATGATCGGTTCAGTGGTTTAGGCGTGAAAAGGTAACAAACAAACTTACTTTCGCATTTATAATATTAAGTTAGGATTATCAAGTTATTTAGTAACATTATTTTACGGTTACTGAAGAATTTGATTTAGCGGCCGAAAATAAATTAATTCCATTTTAATTAAGAACAAAGCATAATATTTGTTGTCAATGTTCTGTTTACCTGTAATTGGCATATGTATAAGAATATCACCGTACAATTTAGAATATGTATGTGTATGTATGTGCTGTGGGTGAACCTTGAGTAAATAAATAAATAAATATTGATCGTATTGGTAAAGTTCTTCAAATAGATCAAGTGCGTAGTAGTCGCAATAGCGTGCGTGTATTACTAGATATATTACTATTATTAACGTGGGCGAGTCAAAGGGAGTTTGTATGGATCTTAGCACGTTGCGTTTTGCAATTTCTGCGTATCATAATGGGAAAAAACGCGACTTTATGTATGTATGTCTAAAGCACATGTTAAAACTTTGAACGGAATTTGCAGTTCACAAGCAAACTAATGAAAATTCACGTAACATTTCAAAACTGATTTAAAACTTGTATCTCACCTTTCATAAATAAAATATAGTAACTCTATCAGAACGATGTGCACCAATCACATTTTTCTGATAGTACCTAAATAAAACCGTTTGGTTTAATCCCTTTTTTGCTATAAATTGCTTTGGGTTATTTTTAATCGAGGTTCTCTCGGTTACTCGGCGACTTAATTCGATGTCTCTAAATAGATTTCCGTAAATGCCGAAGTGAAGAACCATTAAACCAGATGATATTTATATCGTGTTGGTTTAATCAGGTTTGACTGCCTCGTCGGTTTAGTGGTCGCAAGCGCGACAACTAAGCATTAGGTCCTGGGTTCGATTCCCAGGTCGGGTAAAGTGTTATTGGGTTTTCCCATCTGGAATTTCTCAGTAGCAGCCACAGAGTCTGAAT
The DNA here is from genome assembly GCA_947578425.1 of Eugnorisma glareosa. Taxonomy (NCBI): domain Eukaryota; kingdom Metazoa; phylum Arthropoda; class Insecta; order Lepidoptera; family Noctuidae; genus Eugnorisma; species Eugnorisma glareosa. The sequence continues at coordinate 17,461,959 of OX387979.1, forward strand.
GTCTGCCCAGTTGATGGCAATAGGCTCGCTCCCTATTACATAGGACTTAAACATATCTGGCGAAATGTGGGTGTACTATTAGTTACACTTCTGCCTAACCCGTCGGGGATTACCGGCGTGAAGATATGTTATTCTTCAAATAAAACATTCGTACCTCGAAGCGACAAGTATCCATGATACTACCAAAGGTAGTGCCAAGTACAGCAGAGTTTTCTTCCTCCCAAAGTACTCAGATATGAGACCGGCTGGCCCCGCGCCCCATAACGCTCCGAGGCACAACAGAGAAGCTACCCATGATGCTTCAGATGCTGTTAACTGAAAAATAATTTTATAAAGATTATTCACTCGCCTTGACCATACTAACGTGGACCAACAAAGATTAAGTAAAAATCATTGCAATTCGTTTTGAAAGCAGCGGTGGTGAAATAAATTAAACAAAAAAAAATCTTAGAAGCAGTCACGGAGTCTGGAGTTGTGCCCAGTTGATAGGAACAGGCTTGCTCCATATTACATGGGACTCAAACATACCTGGTGAAATGTGCGTGTACTATTAGGTACACCTCTGCCTAACTCTTCGGGGATTATAGACGTGAACTTGATTTGATGTATGGATAAACAGGTTTAAACCGTACATAAAATCACGCGAAAAAGTATTCCAATGGATAGGACCACAAGGCAAAAGAGGCGGAAACCGCTGACACGATGGGAAGATGAGATCAATAGAACAGCTGTTGCAAACTGGACACAAATTTCACAAGACAGAGACAAGTCAATCTTTGGAGGAGGCCTTCACCCTATCTGGGGTTCTTGCATGAAAGCGTTATGTTGATATATTTAGCTATAAACTAATAAAACTAACAATTAATCTAACTTAACTTAACCAATTAATATACCTACTAAAAATAAGAAAACACTGTAAAATGCAAAGAATTAAAAAGGCTTTTTATTTTATTTTAAACACGTTAGGTAGCGCCATCTATGTTGAAAGGCGTGCACTAGAAGCTTGTTGCACTCAGTCGTCGCACGGTATCTGGAGTATTACAATAGTTGTAATGTCGTTCATGCTTTGAATGACTAATATGAAGACCAAGGAAACGATGGATGAATTGTGTGAGGAATGATATGAAAGCAAAAGTAGTAAATGATAGCGTGATGGTTGAAAGATGAGAATGGAAGAAAATACTTGTTGCGCCGACCCCAAGTGACATCGGTCAAGGGCAGGACGATGCTGCTTCCAATGAGTATTGCTGACGATATTGTTCTGGGTATCAATAAACTTTTAACATTTAAAATTACTACAGTCAGCTAAACGATCCAATCGTAAATAGGATAGAAGGCTTCTTCGTACACCGGAAACCTTTAAGGCAATTATAATTTTGGTTCAGGTATTTATTACGTTGGCTTGTATCTCATAAGCCACTTCCTAAATAAAGTTAACACCGCGTTGATTTTGTAAAGTGAAATTTAATGCATCATCGTGCCGACAGAGGGCGCCTCAAACCGATTGCTTTGGTTAGGAGGCCGTTATGTTTTCATTAAGTTTGTTTCTTCCACTAATTGGCCACTTACTTAACGTAAAATTACTTGAAATATTCATAAATCAAGGAACACATTATCATTCTGAACGTGGACGACGCAAAAGTAGTACTTATGTAAGGATCGTAGCAGGTGGCGTTCTGTGGTGTCTGCTTACCCCCATGGGAAAAGTGCTTGTGTTTATGTATGTATGAATTATCTTCCTGCCTTTGTCCCATATTACTTGAGGTCGACGCAACAAGTAATACAATAAACGAACACATAGTATTTTCTTTATCGTGTGGTTAGTGGCTAACCTGGTGTCAGAGTTTTTCGGCCGTCCATGGGCCTCTGGCTTGGCTTTACATGCCGTTAAAAAATATCTCGCAGGCATGCTGGTTTCCTCACGATGTTTCACTTCACCGGAGCAAGTGAAAAATATACAATATCCACATGAATCCGAAAACTCAGAGGTGCGTCCCTTGGGTTCGAACTCGAGACCTATATGACTTGGCACTCCGACGGTCACACCACTAGGCTATCACTGAACACATAGTTAACACATGTAACTCTAATTTAGTGACGAGTTCGTTGCCTTCACGACACCATCTAAAAATCGACTTGAATCTGACCCCTTGAAAAATATTCTAACTTTACAAGTCAAAACTCAGTTCAAGAGTCGTATTCAAATTGCATTAGCTGCCAACAAAAGAGAATGGGGATTTTTAAGAAATCGCTTTAACTCCACGGCGAAATATCAATTTAACTTATCTCCGTTGAAAAGAAAAACTTTCCATCCAGTCGTCCTCAAGTTGGTTTTCGATTACCTGTAGGGTTGCCACCAGAACTAAGTCACCGGTGTAGTTTTAATAGAAGAAAAGAAAGAAAGAAAAAATATTTATTTGTTGCAGGGTCATGACGTGCATTATACAAAATGTCAAAAAAAAAACAATCAACATACAACGCATAAGAAAAATTTATATGTAGATCCAACAGGACGGGACGAAAAATAAAGAAAAAAGTTCGGAGCTTCCACGTCGTGACTGCGTCGTGATAAGCAGGTTCTCACTCAGCATAAAGCTGTGCTATGGGGGGCCTAGAGCACAGCGCTGGTTTTCAGTGGCTAATGTTATTTTTGGTTAGGTACTGTTTGGGTAATATTATGTCTGGTGAAATGTCAGTGGACTATTAGGTACACCTGTATCGACGGCCGCTTCACTAAAGAGTCCACCCAGATGACTAAAAAAAAGTTTGAATTAAAATCTCATCTGCTTAGCCTATTCCCAACTAAGTTGAGGTTCGCTTCAAGTCTGCCCTAATGTCCCAAACGCTGCTGATTAACTAACACAGAGTAAATAGAGAGTTAAAATAAAATACTTAATAATAATGTATTACGAAAGAACGGTGGGAGGCTTTCGCCCAGGAGTGAGACAGCTAAGAATAAAAAAAATAAAAAAATAAAACATTTGTGTATAGTAAAAAATCTGTTAGTATTATATTATGTCAGGGTATTTTTCTTGCAAGATTAAATTAATTAATTCATATTTGCGTAAAAAAAACATTTCCAACAAAGAGGGACAACCCTAATCACTCCACGAACCCGTCCAATTGCCAGAGCCTTAACTTCGTTGAATTAACACCCTGTATATTTGCTAAAAACACATTTCTTTGAGATTTTTTTAGATAAACGTAGTTCAATTTAGTGTTTACTTAATTTGTAGGCGTACGAAGTATTCGAGATAGTCAGTTAATAGAAGTAAAATAAAATGAAGAAGCTGGTAGCTTGTTTTTGGTGCGGAATGCTTGTCATCCGTTCTACTTAGAAAATACCTGGTAGCCTACCATTACGTCTTAAAGCAGTAGTAATTCCAGTGTGGGAAAGAGATGGCGCTAGACGATCTGTATAGCTCTGTCTTTTTCCCACACTGGAATAACTCCTGCTTTAAGACGTCATAGTAACCCCCCGATCATCATCATTTGCCTAACTCTTTCCCTACGTTATTATATCATAGGGTCTTTGTTATTCTGTAGACAGAGTTGGGACCTTGAATAAAAAAAAATGCTATTATTCTAAGATTATCGCAGTTTGACTTACTCGAACACAAAAACCATTTGTGTACTTAACTTCATAAACACCTATAAAAACATTGTTTAGATAAACTTTTTTGACAATTTACGTGATGAAATAATACAATATGCACAACATTGATACATACAACTGTGAAACGATTGCAAAACCACTTTTAATGATTATAAATGCAAAGATAATACTATCATTAACACTAAATACGAGTTATTTAGTATGCCCATAGGCAGCTTAAAAGCTCTGACACCAGGTTAGGCACTAACCACACGATAAAGAAGAAGACCATGTTTTTTTAGTATTTCTTTGTAACTGATTATCTTTGATTATGGTACACTTAATTACCACAGCCTCTCAAAACAATTAGTAAAATGGTAAAAGGTGTTAATGATAATATTAGTGACTATGTCAGTGCAAAAACTTAAACGCAAAGATAAGACTTCAAAAAGATTTAATAATATTGGTATTAGATTTAATACGAGTACTATACTTATATTTTTTTAATGACTATCTATATTATCAGCCTTATCTAGTCAGATATTAATCTTACCTTGCACTAAAAAATGAATTGTAAAGTTAATTAAATCCGCAATTAAAATATCAGCCATCCGTTTGGGGTTGAAACAATAGGGCCTTCGGGTCCGAGTGCCCACCTAGTATTTCGGGAAATCGCCAAGCGGTTGGTCGACTCTTCACGTGACTAGAGGGCGGGCCCATTTTTGGGCCAAAGAATCAAAATTGCCATCCAACGTGGCAATGCTGCCAGCCTTCTGGCCACTTTTCCTGTTGACAGCGATGTGGACGAATTTTTGACGCCCTGTAACCCTTTTTATACTTGTACATAGTATTATAGATTTGTAGTTTGTTTATAAAAATAATGTAAATTAATTAAAGTTTCGTCACGACCGAATAAACGGTATTTCAAAATAATACATTTTTTTTTATGTAGTATTAATAGATTCAATAAAATTGACCGAGGTAAATTTCCCATCTTTGAGTGTAAGAATAGATTAGAACGCATTTCTCGCCATCGCGAAATTGCGAACTGCGTATGAAAAAGGAGTGTAGCAAAATAAAATTAAAATGCAAAAATAATTAACATAATTCTCCTTTAGACTAATGTTTTTTTCACGTTCGTAGAATTTGTAAATTTTTCAGTATTTTAATTGGAAAAAACTGATTTAGCAACTCTTAAGCCGAGAAAATAAAACAAACCGACGGACAGACGAAGATATATTTAGCATTTAAAATAGTAGTGTAAGAAGAATGAATAGGCATGAAGTTTCTCTTCCCTACTAATAAAGTAATTCTCGTTATTTTACACAATTCATAATTATGAACAATAACAATGCGTTCAGTTTAATGTGACATAACATGATCAAGAAGGTTATAATTTAGAATTTAGATTTTAATTTAGATTAGAATTTAGAAGGTTATAATTTAGAATATTATTTAAGAAGGTTATAATTATATACTAATTGTAATTATAATAACCCAAGTCAACTTGAATCTTGCTACAGTGACTATGGAACATTTCATGAATGACGTATCTGTGATAGCCATTATTTCAAGTTTCATGTTGGTGCGAGTTACTTACACTGTGTTTATACTAACAAAAATGTTTATTTTACTTTTAGGTATGATTCTTACATAACGTAGGTGAATTCAAATGCCTCTGGAATTTGGGCCAACCGACTAGTTGCAAATGAACGGGATCTCGTCCGTCTTCAACATTCGACTTCAAGCTACTCGTAGTTTAAGCATCTGGTGGCCGAATTCGGGTAAAATCATCCGAAGACCCGGATATTGTCAAACGACCAAATCGCGCCATTATTGTGTGTTTTGTCGGTCTATTGTGTCAGGCCGAGCCAAATTAGATTTGATTTGTAACAAAATGGTCCACATTTTTCTTCTTCTAAGATGGCATCAGTTGAAAAGTGTTTAGCCCAAAACTCAGAAACGCGAACCCCGCTCACTGATGCAGTAAATAGATCATCAAGTGCGCAGGTGCAAGATGAAAGGTGGGCGATTGTTTGATCTGAGCCGTCCATTAACCCCTATCTGCTGAGATTGTAGGCTCCAGCTGACTTTAAGTCTGTTTATAAATTTCCAAGCCGGCCACGGCCACGCTGCCAAAATGATCCACTTTCAAATTAATAGAATTATAACAATTTACCGATTTAGTTAACGGTTATGAATTAAGTAAAATTTATGAAAACTATTAGGTAGTTGTGGATTTTAAAACTTCGGCATATTTCACCCACAGGGTTCTATTACAAATTTTTCGGTAGCTAAAGTTTGAGGCACTTCTTGTTAGTTTCTTAATTATCTCGTAAGTTCAACCTTTCATTATCTTGGCGTATTTAGCCTACGTTTTCAAAGTATTAATTAACATTCGCTTTTATATCTACACATTTTCATTAGGTCTATAACGTTTTTTAATGAACGCACCAATTTCGCCCAGAAAAATTTTAAGAGTTTATGTTTATCATTTTCCTGTCCACCATTTTCTCAATTTATCTGGGGTTGTTGCAGTATGTCTTTTTTTAGTTTTACCTCTATATTGCTTGTCATCCCAGTAGATTTCCCCTTTTATGCCATATTATATTTTCATAATCTATCTAACGTCTGCTAAAGCCATCCAAATAGGTACATACTCGAAAATTACTTCCTATCATTTTCCTCATTCCTCCGTAAGAGTACAATGGAACTATTTCCACCAGGTTTTTATTAAGGACAGGGTCCGTTGTCCCACTGTTATATATCACCTGTTGTCATATTTTTTTTTAATCAGCGCTCCACTGCATGGTAAAGGCCTATCCCGTAGCGTTCCAGCTTTCTTTATCTTTTGCCTTCTCCGGCCAATCCGTTAGGAATGAGTCCAGATCGTCTCGCCACCATTTCTTGGGCCTTCTCGGTTACGACGCCCGTCTTCAGGCACCCACTATGTGACTGTCTTCGCCCATCTGTCCGGTTACATTCTAGAAATGTGACTCACCCAGTCCCATGTTAACCTCGCCGGTTATACCGAGAAATACATGGTACTTTTGGCACGTAGTCAAAATTGGAACTAGCGGCGCCATCTGGTTTTTTCAATATATTTCCCAAATGTTCACCAACAACGCCTAATCTGCCCAGCCTTTTCCGAACTATGTTAGGGTCAGCTTCCATACTAACCGGATGCGGGTAAATACCAGAATTTTACATGGAGCAACTGCCTATCTGATTTCAACAACCCAGTTAGTACTGGGTATTACGATACCCCTTGGTAAGACTGGTTGTCAGACTTTCAGATTACTGACTACCTGAAACGATTGTCAAAGATCTACAAGAGACAGCCGGGACCAACGGCTTATCGTGCTTTCAGAGCGGCTGTTTTTATTAGCCACCATGCTCCTCACCAACAACAATGCCCCCATCAATGTGATTCTAACGCCAAAAGTACACATTGTAGGTACTTCGAACACTTAAATAAATCCGTACAACCATAAAATTGCCTCCAAATTCCTTCCAATATTAACAGTATTAGCTTCCAATTCAATGTCGAACCCCCACATTACCCACGAAAGGACCCCTAGGCACTTATTGTGTGGGCCCTTGATTTTTATACCCCAGCCGCCCCAACGGCCCCATATAATTCCTTTATGACCTACTAAATCTGCTCTTTTCATTCAATACTTCGATCTTTCCGGCTTTCTCTAGTATTGTCCGGAATCATTGGCTAATTCTCCGACATAAATTGAATTAGGTAGGAACTCCTGGGTATGCGCTCAATTTTTACGTCAGTTTTTATGGTTTTGCTTTCAGTTTATTTCTTTCTAGTGGTAGAATATCATAAGTCACCAGCAACGCATGATTACATTAATTATTATGAAAAAAAAAATATTATGTCTGTCTACAAAGGACTTTTTCCCGATTTTCCTTTCCATAAACCTATGGACAGAATCCACTTTGACTCCCGTATTGCTATCATAATACGTTAGATATAAACTATTGAATCAATATCAAGTTGTTTATTTTATTTTATTTTAAAACGTTGCCCCACACTTGGAATTTCTACTGTTTCGTGAAACAAACACAAAAAACAGAGCCAGAACCACTACCTGTAGGTACTAATATTTGTTCTGTGCGGGAATCACGTGACTCAGCCATTAACTTAGATTTGTATATACAATTCGCCAAATAAAATACCTCACAGGAAAAGCTGAACCAGTTCTTTAAACCGCTTTGCATTTCCTTAACACAAAACCTCTAAAAATAGATTTTTAAGACAAAAAAAAGAAATGGAGCCTGTGCAAGAAGATAATATGCAAATTCGCGTCCCCTCGGTAAGCTTGAGACCATCGGCCTTCCTTCGCTTACTTAGTATTCCCTAACGCGAATTTTATCCATTTTTAGTAGGTCCCGTTTCCATCAATCATATAGTGTGATACTTCGCCTTGCAGGCAGCTAAATATGAACTGGAAGAGGCGTTTAGTTCCTGATTATGAGGATTATGATGGGGACACTGGTCATGAAAAACTGATATAATTATCGTATCTCTGGCATAATCAGCCTACAGCGTTCCCACTGTTGGGACGCAAGCCTCCTCTCTTTGAAGGAGAGTGAACAATAATTCAGGACAATCAGGCACAGTGGGTTAGTGAATAGCACACCTTCTCTAAATATTCTTATCAACCAATAATAACATCGATTTTATTACCTTTATATTAGACTAGCTTTTGCCGCGCGTTAATTTAGAATTTGACAATCAATTCGAGTTGTACTCTGCTTGTAATGATATAATTCAATTATGATTCGAAAGACACGTGGTGCCATCTATTGTCATACGAACGTTATTGTTGTTTTCCTCGGGAAGAGTACTTTATTTCGGGATGAAAGGTAACTTATGTCCGTTTCTGTACACCTGACGAAGAATATACAAAATTTCTGGATGATCGGTTCAGTGGTTTAGGCGATAGTAGGTAACAAACAAACAAACTTACTTTTGTATTTATAATATTAAGTATGGATCTTCATCGTCTTTCCTCAAACCGGATTTCAGAAGATCGGAATTTAAATTAAAATTTTACTCAAATAACTAAAATGCAACTTCAAAAGCATTGTCCACTCACATTTCAAAAACTGGAGCCGCAACCAGAATTCCGAAGTTCGCATTGCATTGTACTGAAGCTTAAGCTTTCGCTGTATACAGCATGAATCAGAAAGATGTGTTGTGAATTAATTTAAAGATATAGTATAGACCATTAGTACCATATAGTATAGAAAAACTTTCTCCATGGGGCAATAATTGTAATCGCAAAAAAATAATCAACTGCCCCATACAACACTTCAACACCTTTTTTAGTTTTTAGTGTGGTTAGTTCCTAACCTGGTTTCAGTGGTTTTATGCCGCTCATGAGCCTCTAACTTGGCTTTACATGCCGTCGAGAAATATCTCTCAGGCATTCTAGTTTGGTTTCCTCACGGTGTTCTCTTTCACCGAAGCGTGAGATAATTATACAATACGCACATGAATCTGAAAAATCAGAGGTGCGTGTTTTAGGTTCGAACTCGAGACCGACGGTCACACCACTAGGCTAGCACTGCTGTTGTATTTCAATAGCTACTAAACCCAAATTGTCTGCATTTGACCACACCAGACCAGACCTTCTAGAAAGAGGACTTTTGGCAGAAAGTTGTCGTATACCGGCGATTCCGAGGACAGTTACCCGACACCACGTAAAAAAACACAACGGCGTCAATAATACGTGTTTATTTGTTGTTCATTACAGTTTTTTTATATGTTTTAGTTTATTATTTTGTGTATTTATCTAAGAGCCTTAGCTGCCTGATAATATATATATATATATATATATATATTATGATAACATCGGGGTCGCATGCAGAGTGGTTTAGTTGGATAGTCTATCTCTTCCCTTCTTCAATCATGGCCACCAAATGCTGAGTGTCTTCCAAATCTCCCCACTTTTGGCGGATTTGTGACATGGCTATAGTTTCTTCTGGTCTTTCTGTATGGCGGATTTGTGTCTTCTGATCTTTAAAATATATTACTAGAACTTTCTGAAACATGCTGTATAAGACTTCAAAGAAAGTAGGTGCATTGTGTTGGTGGCAGTAGTTCCACCTGTTTATTTGGCTACGTTGCACGTAAAGTAATAACTGTGTTGTGTGTAGAAATAGAGGTTTTTTTGTAAATACATTGGAATTTTTTGTTTAGAAATGGCAGTAGAAAATCTAACATTTATGTCATTTTAATGGGTAAGTATTTGACTGTATTGAACTGAAATTTATGGCGGCTTTACAATATTGTTATTTTTTTGAATGACCTTTATCTTAGCCATAAATGCTTAAAGGAAAAAGTGTGACTAGAAAGTAATCATTGGACCACTGTACGTACACACGGCTACACATCAAGCTATACATTTCCAGTATAAGCTGACCCCGTATTGTACGGAAATCCTATACAATGCGAGATCAGCATAAACTGGAAATCTATAGCTTGATGTGTAGCCTTGTGTACATGCTTTCAGGAAAACAGAGTTCAATCATTCAAGATTGAAAAAACAGCTGTTCCATACGATTTGACTGTTAGTGCAACAGTCAAATCGTATGGAACAGCTGTTTTTTCTTGTTAAACCAACGAAAAACCTTAGATACAGTATAATAAAACAATGTATTTAGTACATACCTTGTTTCTTTAAACATAGAACTGTGTAATATGGAGCTTAGATTTAGGTCTGTTATGTTGTACCTACATATTTCCTCGAATAAATAAATTAAATCTCTACTTTAACCAAACTTGCCCTTCTGCTACGTTGCCTTTATTGTGGCACCGAGCTCGCATTCCTTATCTGTTATGATTATTTGCGACCACAGTAATTATTTATTTTGCGGGTGGATGGAAATAAAAATTGTAAGCTGTGTTTTTTAAAGTAAATGTTATTTGCGTACGAAATATTTTACCATAGACTTTAATTAATTGTTCAGAAAAACATTACATAACTACTTAGTTTATGTGTCAAAGTCATTGTAATACTATGTTTAAGTTCCAATATGCTCTCAAGTAAGTGAAATACCTACTGTAATTGCTTATTGAGAAAAAAATTCTTTAACCATAATAATAAGCTAAGCCAACAACAAAATATTGTAACTGTAGGTACGCGTATATTTAGTACTTAAATATAACTAGTTTGTAGACGTCTTGGGTTTACCTGTTAAGTTTACAAATGTTTAATAATAAATAAATAAATAAATAAATTGTCAGACGCTATCTAGAAGGCCGTAGATCCCTGTTTGCCCGACCCATCAATCACCTGCAGATAACGTGGAACATGCTGCGATCTTGGTTGGCTTCATTTACGTCGCCGCCAAACAACCCCTGGTAGAAGTTATTTGCGTTAATAAAGACTGTAATAAGGCAACCGATATTATTCACTTTGTAAATGATGCTAAGATTCAATTTAAAAAGGCTGCTGTTGGAGGTGTTAAGTGTCTGCTGCTGTTGTTGTCGTGCAGGTCACTGACATAAATTTCTATATCGACAGGCATTTTAGCAAAATTCTATCAGCAATAACAATAATCGAAAATTCAATTTTTTTATTGTCATAAGCTACCAAAAGGCTTATCTCAATCCTGGTGAAAATCGTTGTTATTGTAACGAAAAACCTTAAGAAATTGCTATTGTAGTAGGCCAACTATTTAATTACATAGTTACTACAATAAAGGTTATTTCTAGGATAAAGTTAGGTTGACGCTTTTACGTTGAAGGGCACCATACCTAAACTCTCATTGTCAGTGTCAAGCTTTATTGTATCAAATGCGTTGCAACCGTTTGTCATCGTGCGATACTAGCACAGCAACTGATTAAGGTAGGATCTCGGGATACCAAAATGTTCATCGCCAACACAAACACAATAGAACCGACTCCTGACTTTTGCATATCATTCAAACCTTTTTGTACAAGTAGCAACATAAATCACAGATACTAGCGGCTTCTATTAATTTGAGTTATTGTAAACCATCGTCTTAATAATACAATTAGAAACGCGCCCAGATTGTGGGGCGAAATGAGGGAGCGGAATCAGCCAGCCGTTTTACAAGATTGATCTCTCTGGCCTTCATTAAATCTTCTTTTTCAGATACTCCTTTCATTATCACGCTATTATTTAAAGAACAGATGCTGGTTTAGATGTAATTTGGTATTATTTTATTTTGATAGTGTTTTGTTTTTAGTAGTTAGTAGTGTTCCTTTTTTTTTCAATTTTCTTCGAGTCTTCGGTTATTTTTTATTCATTTGAGACTATACGAAGCATTATTAGTAAGTTAGTAGTAATATTAGTAGATAATTTAATTATTCTCCAACTTAATTTGATCATTTTGATTTTTGTTACACACTATTGAATTCAATGTTAGAATATTATCAATTTATTCGCTTTCTGTTAACATTCACCAAATACGTATGTTACGTTTTCGATTCCAAACTTATTAGATGACCAGCTATTGGTTTCAGAAGTACGTCACACCGTGTCACTAACTTTTCGAGATCACTTTTGATACGAAACTGTTTCAATATGTACGCAAGGTTTGTCTTGACCGCCATCATGCCATATAGTTTACCTGTAATAGAAGATAATTAGATTATAAGAATATTTTATTGTATCTAAAGGACGAACATTGTATTTTATACCGGTATTAACCTTAAACAATTAACATTAACACTAGAAACGAGATATTTACCATGTTTACTGTTTATGATAATGTTGGTGACCATGACAGTTTAAAAACTTAAACAATTAAATTGTTCATTGATTGCAATCATATTTTTGCAAGAAAACTAAAAATACTCAGCATCAATATAACCTTATCTCAATTGTTCTATGTTGGGGTCAGCGTCTAATCTAACTGGATTCAACTATATACCAGTATCTATTTTTTACATATAGCTACCTATCAGTCGGATCTCCAACAACCAAGATGCTGGGTAAAACCCCATGGTAAGACCGGTTATCAGACTTTTAGGGCTTTTGAACATTCGTACCGAATTTCAAAAATCTACACGTGTTAGTTGGGACCAACTTATAGTTGAACTTCCGTTTGAAAGAGTATGTAATGGTTTATAAGAATATTATATTGAAACTATCATGGTCACTAACATAACATAACCCGCACAACCTAAACAAAAAGCTGGTTGTGAGCATCGGAAGTGCGAGGTTGAGAGGCAGCCAGCATTTATGCCGTACGTGAGGGGGGTGACAGATAAGGTTGCCAACATCCTTCAGAAATACGCCGTAAAAACTATCTTCACTCTTTTCAGAAAAGTGTCTCAGATGCTGCGTTTGCCGAAGGACAACTTTCTGCTGGAAAAGCCCGGTGTTAGCTTGTCGATTATCAGAGCATATCAGGACGGTGAAGAGTAATGACACCCAAAAATTGGCCATAGCTTAACATCTTCTGAAATCAGGATCGAATCACTGTATTGAGTTACATAACCTTCAGGTCATCTCCACAGAACGCCACTATATTCCTAGACTAAAGGAAGATAAAGTTAATGTAAATATTAAAAATATGGTTACCGATACAGTTTCGCCTGCCCAAACTGAAGCTGGCAAACGTGTTGGGATTATCTGGTAAGGTGGCATGGTCTAGCTATCGCTCCGGCTTAAACTGGTCTGCATCAGCTCCTCATGAAGAATGACGGTTGAGACCGTACAACGATATTAGGAGGGTAGAATTAGCTGGTAATAAGTAGTTTTCTGGAATGTATGAAAAAATAATTTTCATTAATAATTTTCTCGTATCGAAGACACCGCCCCTAAGACGACCCACTGACCGACGTTTTTGACCGACCGTAGTTTATGTAAACTTGAGCAAGGCAGCTTTGGCGTACTCAATCATCAATAGAAAAGTTACGGATGCAAAACCAATTTAATCCAAAGTTAAGAAAATGGTAATGGAAACGAGAAATATCCAAAAGGCTTCAATATGAGATGAAGTAGGCACACTTGTTATCATAAAGCAAAGACTCAATTAGGTTTTAAGCATCAACATGGGAGTTTAGATTTGTGCCTGGTTAATAACAATAAGCTCGCCACTGACAAAATGTGGGTGTTCTAGGTCACCACAGCCTAACCCTTCGGGGATTATAACAGGCGTGATGTGCTTTTAGGTTCTTAGTGGTAAATACATACTCAACTGAACATCCGTGGAAGAACATCTTGCAATCCTTGGAGCTGTAGGATAAACCCTCAAACTCTGTTAAAACACTGCTTCCATTTATACTAGCTTTGGTAGATCGTGTCTGTTCAAATCTCTTTCTTGGAATTTCGAGTACTTCTTATAACCTGTTCACAAAATTTCTATGTACTTTCAAATATGAAGAAGTATCGTCATTAATCACTTCATCATCATTCACAACCCGACTTCATTAATACTTCTGCAAGGCTATCCTTGCATATAACACCGCATATGAAAGGCATAGGCCTTTCTCGGGGTTTCTGTGAAACCCCAAGCTCCTATACAAATCTCATCCAGATTCTACCCGCTATGGCAACTACGAGTATGTCTGTAATTCGTCCATCTCGCCACATAGGACGTACGACCAATACTTTTCTTTATTATATCAACAACCATTCAACTTTCGTTAGCCTAGCCCACTGTTGGAAATAACGCGCTCCTAAGCTACGCCCAGCCTATATTATAAATTTGCATGAACAATATTTACAAACAAAGTTAAACTGCTATTCCATTGCTTGTTTTCTCTTTTCATTCAATACTCACTCTTTGTACATTCGTTTTTGTACATCTCGATGCGACCCAATCAGTATCAAGATGAATGTTATTGCTGATAGCTCTAGTGTCATAAGCAGCTGCTATGATAGTTTCCAAGTGTTGCCTGATCTCCTCTTCAGTGAATGCATCTTGCTTGTCGGCTAAATCTAATATTTGATTTAGTAAAGGTTTGAACTTTACTGAAATAAAATCACTAGCTAAAGTAAATTTCGGTTGAAACGGCATCAATACAGACTTACAGAGCAGATTTGAAAATGTGAATAAGTAAAAAATGTAACAGTTGATAGTTACTGCAGTCAATAATATTGCCACCACTAGTACACAGGCCTGTCCTCTGTTGGAGGAAATAGGCCGTTTAACACGCGGGCCCAGTTCCCAGCTGTGCTGAATGCTTATAGTTGATGGACTTGTTTGAATTTCCAAATATAAAATCAAATCAATTTATTTGCTACAAAGTATTGGTACGAGTACATATCTATAATACTTAGTCATAATAATATGACATGCAAACATTTGGGTTTAACATTTTTAATTAAAGTCCTGGTTGAAAAGATTTTTTTACCTGATTTGTTTTTAGTTTTGTCCAAATTATGATAAGATTTTAAGTCTGATATCCGGTTAGTGATCACCTGAAAAATAGAAATGATAATTACTCATTAGTACACTCAACGCTTGTAGTGAATTGTGTATCCTCATACATTGACAAAAACGGAAAATGTGTTGCCATGTTTCTTGATCTTGCAAAAGCATTTGAAACGGTATTGACTGGTCTACTTCTTAAGAAACATGAAGCTATAGGAGCTAGAGGAATCTGCCTTGGGTGGGTTAAGAACTACTTGACAAACCAAAAACAGTACACTAAAGTTAGTGCCTTCTCAAGTGACCAACTCCCTATTGGCATTGGTGTTCCTCAGGGCAGTGTACTTGGTCCCACACTTTTCATAATTTACATAAATGACATATTGAACTTCGCCGTCAACAAGGCTGATATCATCACGTCCGCAAATGACGCGGCCCAAATATTTCACGGAAAAAACTGAGAACGAGTGTACTGCTTAGCGGAAAAGGGACTGTCACTAGTAGCAAACAACCTAGACAGATACCTTCTCACACTAAATAGCAGCAAAACCAAAATCGTTGTTTTCTCTAAGACCGCTGCATCACATACTCCAGGCCACCTTACACTCAAGCTACATCACTGAGCCTCCTGATACTTCCTCCTCTTTATTTAACTGTCCTTCTTTCAAACGTTCCACCTCTGTCTAGTACTCTTTATGATGATACAAGCATCACGTATCAAACCTCTCTGGCAGGATCAGAAAACTCATACACACCATGCGGGAACTTCGAGATAATTTACCACTAGACGTACTATATCAGGTTTATGTGGCACTTTGCGAATCAATTATACAGTACTGTATCAGTGTGTGGGGTAGTGTGGGAAAAACCTATTTTTTCGAAGCCGAAAGAGCGGCACACACATTTCGGCTCTACCACATTCCATATCACCTCTCTAGTCTCCACTCTTGAAATCAAATAACGAGCCCCAAGACACAGGCTAACGGTCTAGTTTGGGCTCACTAGCAACACCACCACGTCAACTAGGTACCTATAGGTAATATTTTAAGCTACCTGTATAACATCTCTTGTGTATAACTTGTACCTGCTTATGTATTTCCTGTATAATAAACATTTTTTTTTAATTCTATGTCTAAACCCGGACATTATGATCAATTAATACTGTTGTCAACATACTTTTCCTTTCAAGGTCTTCACAATTAACACAATTAAATATTTTTCCCAAGAAATTAATTACGCTAACAATGAACAATTTCTTTTGTCTCTCAACAAATGAGCTTCGTGTAAATTCTATCCATTTAATCTTCTGTTACAACTAATAAAATTACTGCATTGATAAGAAAATAATAGGTGATTACCGCTTCAGTTAGGTCTTCCATGACTTTCATGAGGCTATCCTGTTTTTTTTTGTATGAAGTCCAATTGAAAATGTATTGAAAATGTAACCGACTCTCTGGATCCTGTCTAGGTATAGAAAAAATGAATCCTCAGCTGCGATAGCATAGTTTTTCACGGTCATGCTATTTTCATATGTTTTAAGCCCAAGTGACGTTCCTGTAATAGAATAACAACATTTATACTGTATGACTACTACGTTGGTCTAGTGGTCGCAAACAAGTGCAAATGCTGAACATGGGGTCCTGGGTTCGATTTCCAGGTCGGGCAAAGGGTTTTTCAATCAAGAATTTCTTATTCTGGATTTTCGCCCAGTTGATGGCAATAGACTGCATAGCTGGTGAAACGTGGGTGCACCTTTGCTTAACCCTTCAGGAATTACAGGCGTCAATGTTATGTTATTATTTGTAATCATACAATCTTGCAAGGATTTTTGAGTATTGGGGAATGAGGAAGATTGTATGGTAGTACGCCATTTTTGTCGATAAAAATCCCATAAGGCGCACGGTTTACATTCAAAATAATGTACTACGACTTTAGAAATCAATTATTTATCACATACGATGTAAACTTTATAAGGACATATAAAGTGTACTATCAACTCAATCACAGCGAATACCATTTCAAAGTTTTTAAAAAATACTAATTAGGCTTGCGTTTGGCCGCAACTCTCCTGATGTGAACCGATGATGCGGCCTAGGAGAACGGTTTTTGCACTTTAAAATACAATTAAAAAAACCTAATACTTAAGACATGCAGTACCCAATACATTTTTAATCACGTATGGTTGAACATCAAACGGTTCTTTTTCCACTTCAGAAGCCAGTTGAGATACAAGACACTTGGCCTAAATGATAAGTGTGGTTTCCATACTGATGCTAAAATAAATGCAGATAAGTATGGTCTAGGATATTTTAGTTAAAAAAAAACGATCTTTGAATCGAAAATACAACAATTATCCTACAGCATTTTAGTTAAATTGTTTGCAACGAGCACAAACAGATATCTATGGAGAGATCTATTTCATACAAAGATATCTATGGAGTAAATTATGAAAATATTAAATAAATAAGCCTTAAATAAGCCTCTAATAAATAAACCTTTCTGGCCGATTATCAAAGTTGGTCACAGAAATTTAGCTAGGGCAGATAGCAAAAAGACGATCTAGTTTATTAGTGGATCAATTTTTTAAATTAAAATGGGTATTATTTGGGGTCCAATTAAACGAAGAAAATGTTTTATTTTTATTTTTGTTACGGTATTTAGCGCCATCTGCCCTTAAAATTGTTTCTTTTTTTAAGAAACTTTTAAATTCTCTGCTTGTTAACGTAAGTTTAAGAAAGATGGCAATATTAACTCAAATCATCAGTAACGGTTTACCTTTAAAGGTGCGACTTGATTTTTATAGAATTGCGTTTCACAATATGATTATTTAATATGGATTGTTGCAGTCAACAACAGTATACGCTTGACTTAACGATTTCCAAATTAGGGAATACTAGGAATAAGTTGAAGGATTAATAATATACCTTAGGTTCCTTACAAGTCGCTGTTACAAGTCCCTGTCATACATCGTGTTCTCTAAAATAATAGAAAAAATAATTTATGAAAATATTTATAAATTTTTGTCAAAATACAACATATTATGTGACAAACAAAAGGGCTTTAGGAAAAATAAAAATATGGCTATATTCGACTTTTTAAACAAAATAATGCCAAATTTGGATGCTAGAATACCGGTATGTGCAATTTACACAGACATGTCGAAAGCTTTTGATTATGTGAATCATGAGACCCTCCTACACAAACTCCATGCATACGGCATTCGAGGAAATGCCCTCAATTTGATAAAATCGTATCTTGTTGGTCATAAACAGTATACGGAGATTTCTAAAGTTTGCCCAAAATCTAAATATGAAATAAAATATGTATCATCTTACAGAATAATAAAATTTGGTGTCCCGCAGGGTAGCGTTCTGGGGCCATTGTTATTTATATTGTATATTAATGACCTTCCACGTCAAACTCCCCAACCCATGGTATTGTTTGCCAACGACAGTACACTACTAATAGAATATCTCAACAAGGAATCATATGAAAGTGACATCAATAATACGATTAAAACAGTAATTAATTGGCTAAATAATAATAATCTACTTATAAATTTACAAAAAACAAAAATAATGAACTTCTACCACGTCTATGTGCCGATGACATGAACATAAACTACAACGGACAAAACTTTGAAAAAACGACCAAACTTTTGGGAATTTTAATAGACAGCCAACTGAATTGGAAGTCACAAGCAGAAGACATCTGTAAAAAAATTAGCTCATCTGCTTATGCACTACACAACTTGTCAAAAAAGTTAATCATCTAACTCTACTTGTGGCTTGTCATGGCCTGGTTTTATCAGTTTTGAGATTTGGCGTAATATTTTGGGGCAATTGTAGTGAAAGAGAAAGCATTTTCAAAGCTCGAAATCGTTGCCTTAGAGCCATGTTTGGCCTGAAAGTAACAGATCCCATGCCTCTACATATTAGAATTAGCCTTATTTGTTAAAAGTAATAAATATTTATTTCCTTCTTTGCCTGACACTAGAAAAAGAACTGCGAGCATGGGATCTCAGTACCAAAACTTATTGTATACAGGTGCACATAAGACAGCACTGTTAAAAAACAGTGTTATTTGTATGGCGCCTACTGTTTATAATAAAATTCCTAACAACATTAAAGAGCAACCATTTAGAATATTTAAAAAGCGACTTACCACATTACTACTAGATAAATGTTATTATTCTGAGACAGATTTTTTAGCCGATAAGACACTTTAATTAAGAAATAATTTTACGACAGCATTAGAATTTTACTGAATTACAAAATTGTAGTCTTATAGTGAATGATGTACCAAAACATTTATTTAAAGTAACAACTTTAAAATGAATGTCTATTTATTAGTTTGCGTGCTTCTTTATGTTATGTTCATTTTTATTTTGTTATTAATGTTATAATGTTTATATTAATTTTGCATGCCTAAAAGGCAGAATGTACATGGAATCTTTAACCTTTTTAACACCTGATCTGTAATACCTACCTACATTCTTAGCAAATCAAGCATTATATTCTATTCTATTCCATACATCTCCTTTCCAAAATGGTAGAGGTATGGTTTCTCCACACATTTATTTGCTACAGTAAAACTGTCATCGGGGTCTGAAATTACTGAAATAAAATAGCTAGTTCTATTATTTTATTGTTTAATTTTAGGTAGCAAGTCGTCGTCAACTTCAATTGTCCATAACGCTTTAGGTCAAAGTAATCGTTTAAGCACTGCAAGGGTCGGTGCAGTTTCCGGACAGACAGAGCTACGGAACGGGTAGATCGACTGCAGGGAAATTATAATGAACTAACCATACATAGAATAAGGACCAAGACGCACTTCAACTCTATCTTCTCCCTGCAGACAGCTATAGTCGTATAGCTTTTTCTCCGCATTCCACATTTCTGAAAATATAAATAAAAAGTCTACTTATAATTTCAATACTGCTAGGACACATCACCCTCCTCTGCGAGAGTAGGAGTGGATCAAATACCAAGCCCAACTTGCTATGCAAATCCTAACTAATATTATTATAATAATCCGAAAGTAAGTTTGTTTGTCACCTTTTCACGCCTAAACCTTTCATCCCGAAAACAATACTGTTCCCGAAGAAAACAACAATAACCTTCTCAATAATGATAATAAAATTTCTTAATGATAATAGATGGCGACACATCGATACCAGAAGTATCAATTAACGTAAGGGACATTTTGGCGAAAATGAGTTATATACATCATTGGATTCAGAATTTTCTGCTCTATCGATTTGTATTATTAAAAAAATTATATCGTTAAAAAAAATTCCCTTACGTTAAAAAAATTTGGCCTGCGTAAAACGATTTATGAAAAAAAAAATGATGTAACAGACGTTTACATTTTTTTTTCTCTGAAAAATAAAGTAAGTCATAGTGTCAAATAATTTACAACCTTACCTTAAACCTCAAATCAGTCGATTTAAATAGCATGTCCCTTACTTTAATTCATGATTAGAGTTTTTTAAGAATTATTGATATATGAAACCGACGACGATGAAGATGTGATGACAGCTGATGATGATAACTAGATAAAATACCAAATAGAAAAAGTTCAAACCATAAAGAAAAGAAAAGAAAAGAAAAGTTATTCCAACCATTTCAATTTCACCATTAAAATAGTTTAATTTACTAATAGTTATCATCATAATCTGTCTGCCCATTCCTAATTATTTATTCTTGTAATAATATAGGTACATTTCTTATTAATATTCATTTATATTATTTTATTCATTTATCTTTCAGACAATTAATATTTTTTCATCTGTCTTCCGTTTCCAGTACATTCATTCAATTACTTAAAATAAGACTGTTGATTTAAGTCTAAGAAAACATTTTTTTTATTCATTATGTGATTATAATTATAAAGCCAATTAAACGTAATTATTAAAAGTACAGATTTTGTAGGACTGGTACTTAAAAGAGATCATGGAGTCAATTATACATAATTATTTTTATATTGATAACTAGAAGGTGTGTAAGACTGTTAATTAGAGCACTGTTACTTTTAAAAAAATTATTTAAACTTTAAAAAAAAGTTTTATAGACTGATTAGTGTGTTGAATTTATGATAATTACGCAGACATAAGTCTAAAATAAAAATAAAATATTATCAATAAATCGTTTTATTTTTGTATCCCTAAATTTCATTGAAATCTGTGATAGCTTAGCTGAAACTAACATTAATCATGCAAAAAACCTATTTCCATGGTGTTAAAATACCATAATTTTAGTAGATAATCTATAGTTACATCAAATTGCAACACTGTAAAAGTCCTTTACAATAGAATTACGTATAATTTTCTATTTCTCTTGCTGCTTACACTATGCTTGACGGTTTACACATAAAATATTAGTAACGTAAGGCACAACTAAACATATTTTTTTAATGTAAGGGACATGCTATATTTTAAACCGCTGGGTATTCCTAAATCTTTCGTTTAGAGCATGAAAGAAGAAGAAATTCTAAGAAACTTTGCTCTAGACACAATTAAAATTGGAGCAGACAGTAAAAAGTTATACACAGATTTAAAAAAATAAAATCGTTTTTTGGCTCTCCTGAAAAACCGTGTTTTGTCCCTTACATTAATTGATACTTCTGGTATCGACATGTCTTTCGAATCATGATTTAATTATATTATTACAAGCAGAGTACCCGAATTGATTGTCAAATTCTAAATTAACGCGAGCGAGGCTGCAGGCAAAAGCAAGTAAATAATAATATGCAAGGTGGAAGGGCCACGCACCAACGCAAAAACCTAACAGATTTTTTTTACAAGGTCAAAATACAGGGTGTAACAAGACCCTAAACGAAGCCGTCAATCAAGCATTATGTACATCAAACTAAGTAACTTTACGCAAAAATTATTGCTGGGAAACGACTTTTTTTTTGGGTGAAAAGTCACGTTTTACGGTAGGACTCAATGTAATGCTCTCAAAACATTGTGCTGATGGATGAATTGAATAGTACGGAGGTCGTGGAAGTGTTTTGAGTAAAAATCTTAAATTACAAACACATATTTAAAAAAAAACTTGTCAAAGAGTTGAAACTTTGACCCGCAATGTCTCCGTAACTAGAAGGTTCCCAGTTATGGTCTAGATAAAAAAAAAATCGCAATGACGGGGAGAACAAGTGCCTTTCAGCTTCGTCAAGAGTTCTATAGCACCCTCTAAATGGAAGTTTTTTTTTTTTAATACTTTGGTATTTAGTAGTAAGTTTCTATAATCATCTTATAATCATCAGAAAGCTCTATAAAAAACCTTCAACTGGCTGAGAGCTTAGTAACAGTTTCAAAAGTGCCTGCTAAGGTCTAATTGAAATAAATGCTTTGAGTTTGAGTAACACAAACAAAAGCAGAGATCATAAGGACCAATTTATTATTTACATCAGAACGTTCGGCCAGTCGAGATAGGGCGCTGGCTGCTACTCCAGTTTTTAGTGACGATTATGTGACGCATAAAGATGCCAGCCAAAGAATTTGTGACAGAACAGTTCGAGAGTTAGAAGCATTTATTTATGGCCGAACGACCTGATATCAGAACGTTCGGCCAACCTGAATCTCCATAACTGAAGACCTTAGAGAAACTGTTACTGAATAAAGATTTAGTGACGATTTGGTGACAAACAACCAATGCTTTACTTTTACTCGTAATGCCACCGGTTAAAAGTAAAATGAATGTTAGTTCCTGGATCATCAGGACGTTCGGCCAACGTAATCTCCATAACTGAGGACCTGAGAGAAACCGTTAATAAATAAAGATTTAGTGACGAGACTGAAACGAATTTTTATTGCTTTACTTTTTTTTGTGACGGCCCCTTTAAATGGTAAAATGAAAATTCATCATATAACCTCAAAACATTGGGATTATCGATTCCTACATAAGGAAGAAGCCCAGAGAAACCGTTAATCAATAAAGAGTTAGTGACGACTCTGAAACGAGCTTTTATTGCTTTATTTTTTTTTTGTGACGGCCCCTTTAAATAGTAAATTGAATATTTAACATATAACCTCAAAACATTGGGATTATCGATTCCTCCACAACGAAGAAGCCTAGAAGACTCGTAAAACCCCTGATGTGTATAGGTTTTCAGTGCAATGGTGTCAGTATTTTCGTTGATTCAAGATTAATCTATAAAAATGCACTATGGCGGATGGCGAATGAAATAGGGTGACCATGTATTCCAACGAAACAAGTATTTATCGAGTAGGTACCTATTTATCTACTGAATGAAGAGAAACACGTCGAAATAGTTGAAATAAGGTGACGATGTAGGTATTACAACAAATAGATACGCGGACGGAGGAATATGAGAAGGAGCGCAGATAACTAATATTTTATTTATTATGCATTAGAAATAAATTGTTCTAAAAAAAACATTACACACACCACCATGCGTTATGATGTGGCCTCTTTGCTTCTACTTTTTTATAATTTTTCTGTGTCTGTCACTGTCACATGAATAAAAATAATAGAAAATATCGATCGAATTTCGACCAATACGCCACCATTAGTTTTACTTCATTCTGTTACGGCCGCTTTCTATAATATTATATCTCAATCCCATCCCGATCCTTTTAAGTAACAAATCAACGGCCGAGTTTGTCAATCTGAGTCCGTTACGATAGATGGCGTGCAATGGAAGGAACGCGTTTACCATAGATGCATTTTCGATACGTCACACCTATGACCTACGTAACAAGGTTCATTTTTGTGTGGAATATCAGCTAGAGAGTGTATGTTTTGGTACACAGAGCCGAAATATTTGTTTTACGTGTGATTACTATTATTATAATGGTGTGCCCGGGCGTAAACTGTGAGTGCATAAATAAAATAAAGTGGGTAGTACATGTGCAGTGATACTATCTAGAGTGGTAAGTAATTGAATAAGATATGTGTGAAACTTACGCTTTATTCTATACCATCATGTTACTAGATCTATCTTTACCTATACAGCGTGAATCTTCATAATGTGCACATATTAAAATGAGGGAAACTATGCTTAATTTTATCGAAGGAAAAAATATTTAAATATATAAATACAATTTTTATAGCTTTTTAAAATTCTTGTTCGCTGTTGTGACCCCTGTCTAAACAAAACTGTATAACTTTTAAACTCTATCATTATATGACAAACTCAGTAATGATTGGAAACAACAGGACGTCCTTATAAAATTAAAGAAAAATATACCCTCGATTGAGAATCAACTGGAATTACAGTGTTTCGGCTCCAGAACGATGTAAAATTAACCGTGTATAATCAAACAAAAATGATGCACAAAATGCCTTACTTTCTGTTTATTTATTTTGATTAATTTGTCTATGGTCAGTATCATCATGTTTAAAGTTACCTAGATGACTTCTATACTTTCAGACTCTGATCCAAATCTGCTGGAAGGCGCTACGTGTAATGATTACGAGGACCTACTCGAACAGAAGAAGAGACACGCTCTGTCGCTTGCTGAAGCGTATACTACGTCGCGGTCGTTCGTCGCCGGCCGCTACTGCAACAGACACTTCTGTTTCCTTTGACGTAAGTGTACAGATTTGAATTTTTAAGTGGTATGGTATTACCCAGTACTAACTGGGTTATGGAGGTCAGATAGGCAGTCGCTCCATGTAAAATACTGGTATTCAGCTGCATCCGGGACGCCGATCCAACATAGTTGGGAAAAGGCTAGGCTGATGATGACTATGAAGTATAAAAAAACCAGCCAACTCGTGCCCTGAGGGTTCCGAACATAGCTAGCCATAGCTTCAGTAGCTTGCAGTCTGGCTGTTACATAGATGGAGTAGCGTGTAATAATATCAAAAAGAGTAGCCCACCGTAATCGGAAACAGGGTCCAAGCTACCAGCGCCCAGGGCTCCAGAAGAGGAACCTCCTAACAATGCGAGCCGTGTTCAGAAGTACCGCCTTCTGAATCAAGATTATAACTTTCCTTTATTTAACTTTTATACAAATTATTTACATTTTTTAATTTTTCTTAAAAAAAATACATTAAAAACATTACAAAGTATTAAAAAATAGAGGTCCGCGTATCAGGAGCAGCTCCAAGCCACAGGTGGTTAGGGCTGCAGAGACAAGAACTTCCTCACAAAGGAGCCGTATCGAGGAGTATATTTACTGCCTTCTGAATCAGGCCCTTGATCCAACTTGATCGGCTCAATGACGGCCGAGCTCACATTCCACATGTCAATTGATTAGTATTTCATGAACTGTCACCATTTCATGAAATGGCCGGGCGCTTCGTACCTATTCTATATATTCTGTATTCAATACAGGTAATCGAATAAGGAAGTTTCATCTTGCTGTCGTATGTTATGGAAATATTGAAGTTTAATTGTATTATTTCAGGATTGCGGATTACACAAAATCTTTTAAGGCAGAAAATAATGAACCACCAGTAATGTAAAATTTGCTTTATGATTGAAGTACCTATTTAAAAATTTAAAAAAGTAAGTAGGTACTTATATTCTATTAATGGATTTGTAAGTACAAGGTCATCGAAGCCAACATTGAACGATGGTAAGAGGTCGAAAAGCTAAAGTTGATCTGAGTATACAGAAAAAAGTATTTACTAAGTTCAAACAAGACATACTGCATTCAAAGTTAAAATTTAACAAAAATCTATACCAAAATATTTCCCAAGAATTTGCGTGTGTTATATCCCCGCGAGCGGCTCATTTGTGTGTGAAACGAAATTATAAGTTATTTTTTTATAGTGAACCCGAAAGTGACACTAATTCCTCTTCTGAAAACGTACAACTAAAGTTGACGTCAGATAATTTTGTAACTAAATGTAAATCTCCACCAACAGAAAGAGAATCTTACGAGTATATCGAAGCATCACAAAGTGTGAAAAAGGAATTTTTTTTTTCCTTTGATGTAGATCTTTACGACAAAAAGAAAATAGAACCAGTTTACAGTACATGTAGAGATAAATATTCATTTAGAAGAAGATTACTTTTGCCAAAATATAAGTGGTCCGATCTCTTGCGAAAAAAGTTTTGGCTATGTACAAAAATCTTATGTACTCTCATATTTACCTATAGATTTCGAAGATCAGAAAATAATGTTATTTTTTATGGTAAATGTAATCAATGCAATGCAGAAGTGACCATGACAAGTTCTGATCTCTCAAACAAAATTATATATTTTAAATGTAAAATTATGAATTTTGACAGTGATTTTAAACATAATCCAAATAAAAAAGCAAGGATGACCCCACACACTAGAAGGAAAATTGCAAAATCATTAATGAACGCATCTGTAGCAGAAACGCGTAATAAAATTGCAGTAACACTATTTAAAGATGAAGATGATTATCCACCTATTTTGCCAACATCTGCAGCCTTAACTCAAATTAAATATGAACATCAGATGTCCACATATTTCGATAAAGACCCATTAACTTCACTTTTAAAAATGTGCAAGTCATTAGAGTACCAAAATGTTATAAGATATTTACTACTACATCCCTATTTTTGTTTGCATTATTGGACCCAACAGCAAATTGAGTACTATAGAATATGCTCAGAAAAAATTGAAAACATTAAAATTACTTTAGATGCAACAGGTTCAATTTTTAAAAAAATGACGCTTCGTAAGCCCTACCAAATGAAGCAGTTATTTTTATATGTATGCTTAATTACTGATACTACTGGATTTAAATCTGTACCGATATTTCAGATGATTACTGAATCTCACACAAATGCTACTATTTTAAAATGGATACAAAATTGGACATCCTTGCGTCTTGTTCAACCGTCTGAAGTGATAGTGGATGACTCGTCAGCATTAATATCTGCTATAGTAGCAGCATTTACCAAATTTAACAGTACAAAAGAGTACCTACAAATAAGTTATGCTGTTTTACAAGGACTCGTGGAGATCGATGATTTACCAGAAATTTACATAAGACTAGATACAAGCCATTTCATAAAGACATTACATCACCTAATGTGTTTCAAAAATGTTCAAGACAATGTAAAGTACTTCTATATTCGATGTCTTGCTTTTATTAAGTCAAGTGATAATTTTGAGATCATAAAAAAATGTATAAGAGGTGTTGTACAACTGGCCCTCAATAAACAAATTGATTATCTTAGAACAAAGCAAGATATAAATGATTTAATAAAAGAAGTAATAATTCCTGGCGAATCCTCAAAAGACGAATGTCTCACAAAAGGCTTGAACGATGATGATTTCGATAACTTAGAAACAAAATATTTTAAATGGTTTGACGAAATAGTAGATAGTGAGAAAAATTGTGATGCTACAATCGACTCCTCTAATGAAAATGTATTCTTTTTGCCAACTTTTGTAACCACATTGAGACGACTTTTATTGAAATTACCTTTGTGGTCAAATGTAATGATTAATTTTTACCATGCTCAGAATTTTTCGCCATCATCTTCCGGGGCGGAGAGTTATTTTAAAACCTTAAAACATTTAATTTTTAAGACGAAAGTCGAAAAACATAGAATTGATGCTTTTTTGCAAAGACACACTAATTATTTGCATGGTGAACTAAAACTTGCAAAATCAGATTTAGTTTCTAATGTTAAGAACAAGAATAAGAAAATCAAACGTAAGAGACAAGCCAAGGCAAATTCAATAGTACCAAAACGAAAAAAAACGTGTAGACAGTTTTACGAAGATTCAATTTTTTCTGACAATCCAACGTTCATAGAAAATTGGCAAGGGCAAGCAAGAGAAGAAACGAAATTCAGTTTAAAACCTAAAATACTTTTAATGCAGAATGGCTTTGTAGATAGTTTTTCAAACATAAACATAATAAACACTTGTGCTTTAGATTCTGCTATCTTCTTACTGGCCTATGGCTGTAGTATAAATCCATATTTACTTAAAGGAATAGGCGAGAAAAATTTAATTGCAAAATATGTGAATATGTTGATAATTCACAATAAAAAGGAAGCAGAGCAACTTAGAGTTGAATTGTGTAAAATTTATTTTTCATCTAATAAGACCTTGAAAAAAGAAGTGTTTGACTGCCAATGTAACGTAAGCTATATATTTGAAAGAATATTTTTAAACGTTTTCACCAGTGGCCGCTATAAAAAATCATGTTCACAAAATTGCTCAAACAATGTTACAAGATGTGTTCCTTTGTTACCTTGTAATGTCGACATCATTTCTATGTTTGGTATTAGTGGTCTAGAGGACGCCATTGAAATTAATGACAATACCTCAAACTGCCCTGTCGGATCTTGTCATGGAATAGTAACCTGCACGTACATAGTAGACTCTATAATTACGTTTGGTTTAGATTGCAACAATGTACACAGTTTATCAGAAATACCTCCTACGATTTTAGTTAAAAACAAAGTTTTTCATATACTGGGTGTAATTGAATACATTTCGTCTGTGCTAGGCAAACTCGGCCACTACAAATGTCATGTTTACGATAAAAATAAATGGGTATGTTATGATGATGGAAAGTGTGAACTACATCAAAGCTCTGTTGACATAAAAATTACAATGCACACTATAACATATGTAACATTAGAAAATGACAGCAATTACTCAAATAATTTAGGTACTTAATCTAGTAGAAACTCATGACAAGAGACTGATTTGTATATATGTAAGTACTTACCTACTATTGTTAAGTTTTATCCAGTTGTTAAGTTTTTTACTTCTAAGTAGATGGACACTTTTAAAGGGATGACAGTACCTACCTACTTGTTAACACGACCAATTTTAAACTACTACCTAACTTATTATAAGTCAATTTAATTTTAAGCAGTTTTTGATGATAAGAATCAAGCGCTTTTAAAGTGTTAAAAAAGTATATTCTCTGATTGATTTTTTAAGTATTTTTCAGCGCTATTTAAAAGGTTAATGGTAATGCAAAAACGTGATATGTACATTTAATTTTATTTGTATGGCATCTCCGGGTTTTGCTGCGTTCCTTCCCCCGCAACTTCCTCGCGGCACCTTGCTCTCTCTCGCTCGCCAGTCATGTCACTGGTGTGACGTCATCAAGGTCAGGCGCAAAGATCCTTTGGTACCTACTATAATAGAACCAGACAAGACTATCGAAAATGGGTAGTCGTAGTAGTAAAATTGAAAATGGGCATTTGGTGTAGCTATTGTATAATCTTACTGTGATTTATCTATAGAACTGTTTTTAAATTGTAAAATGTGTCCATCTAGTTTTTCAAACTAATAATAATATT
This sequence comes from Eugnorisma glareosa, assembly GCA_947578425.1. Taxonomy (NCBI): domain Eukaryota; kingdom Metazoa; phylum Arthropoda; class Insecta; order Lepidoptera; family Noctuidae; genus Eugnorisma; species Eugnorisma glareosa. Next base: position 17,491,156 of record OX387979.1, read on the forward strand.
GTCGGGCCACCACCGAAAGAAATCCGATTTGACAAGTTTCAAGTCAATCACCTAGCAATAAACACAAGACGTTGTCAAATCGATCTATCTTTTCTCGTGGTGAACCAATTTAACTGTAATTCTAAAAAGTACAAATTATTATGTACCTAACTACCTACCGATTTTTTTGGATGATTGATTAAAAATAAAGCATTTTTTAATTTGTGTACCTATTTATTTAAGTACATTGTACTTAGTCAAATTTCCCAATATCCAATGTCAGTCACCTTTCCACTTTCGTTTGCTTTTAGCCAAAATAGACTCGACTAATATAACAAAAACTTCACAAGTGGACACTGGTATGCAGGCATCAGCTCAATGTTGCTAGTACCTATATATATAATTTCATATAACGACGTGCTTCATTGTTTAGGTAATTAAGTACTCGTTACATACTTGTTTCGTTGGAATACATGGTCACCCTATTTCAGTCGCCATCCGCCATAGTGCATTTTTATAGATTCGTCTTGAATCAACGAAAATACTGACACCATTGCACTGAAAACCTATACACATCAGGGGTTTTACGAGTCTTCTAGGCTTCTTCGTTGTGGAGGAATCGATAATCCCAATATTTTGAGGTTATATGTTAAATATTCAATTTACTATTTAAAGGGGCCGTCACAAAAAAAAATAAAGCAATAAAAGCTCGTTTCAGAGTCGTCACTAACTCTTTATTGATTAACGGTTTCTCTGGGCTTCTTCCTTGTGGAGGAATCTATAATCCCAATATTTTGAGGTTATATGTTAAATTTTCATTTTACTATTTAAAGGGGCCGTCACAAAAAAAAATAAAGCAATAAAAATTCGTTTCAGTCTCGTCACTAAATCTTTATTTATTAACGGTTTCTCTCAGGTCCTCAGTTATGGAGATTACGTTGGCCGAACGTCCTGATGATCCAGGAACTAACATTCATTTTACTTTTAACCGGTGGCATTACGAGTAAAAGTAAAGCATTGGTTGTTTGTCACCAAATCGTCACTAAATCTTTATTCAGTAACAGTTTCTCTAAGGTCTTCAGTTATGGAGATTCAGGTTGGCCGAACGTTCTGATATCAGGTCGTTCGGCCATAAATAAATGCTTCTAACTCTCGAACTGTTCTGTCACAAATTCTTTGGCTGGCATCTTTATGCGTCACATAATCGTCACTAAAAACTGGAGTAGCAGCCAGCGCCCTATCTCGACTGGCCGAACGTTCTGATGTAAATAATTTATTTATTTCGATTCTAAAAAGTTAGTTATTTTTTTCAGTTTCAGTTATATGTTTGACCATGAATTACCACGGACATGTCCTAAACTTAAAAAAAAACGACAAAAATTAATCTATACTAATAATATTTTAAAGAGGAACGATTTTTTTGTTTGTTTGTTTGTACCGAATAAGCTCCTAAACTACTGAACCGATTTTATCAATTTGTTCACCAATAGAAAGCTAATTAGCAAGAAGTACATAAGCTCTAATAGAGATTCCTATGAAAATTGCAATAATGTAACCCAAAGTATATTTCTTATTTTGGCGTGTGCTGAGAAAACTATTGATGATACTTGAAAATGATGTACTACATGATTAAAGAACTCATTTAGATTGAGGAGCCACCTTCATGTTCATATAACTTTTGAAGTATTAAACTACAAAATCGAGGATCGATCCTACAAAATTATTAAACTTATTAGTAAAATAAGTCCGTAAGGATTGAGGAGCCACTTTTCGTTTTTTTATTAAATTAACATATTTATATACTGTTAAAGTTACGCAACAATCATGTATAACAGAATCGCTCCTCTTAAAATTTTCTAAAAAAAAAAGTCCGCGATAGCAGACATGCTATCGCAGACTTTCTCTTTTCTTATCTTTTAAGGTTGAGTCATACTCTCTCTAACCCCCTCTTTCTCTTCTGTGACGCAGATAAAGTTGCGCGGGTTTATTTAAAATAAAATGTTTATTTGCTTTTTCCACCAATGTTGGGTTTAGGCAAAATACTTACGTTGAGAATCCCCAAGCAGCAGATGTCCATGTCCTATGATTGGCATGGCAACGCACGAGGATACACGGTGTAACAAATCTACTTGATCCTATTAAAAATTAAAGGATAAAAGTAGACTTGTACATTTAAAAATTGAATAGTGGTAAATGGATGGTTTTACAAGTGAAATAAAAAATACAAGTAATTATAAAAAAGACCTATCAATCCCGCACTCTGGAAGTAGTTTTACAGTATATACACACGAATAGTAGCACTGTTAATGAAGCACGAACAAACGTTGAGGTGGTGATGTAGGACGATGCATGCAGTTCTTTCAGGTCTGCTCCACAGGAAGGCGGCGTTTCGAAGAACGGGAGTAGAGGTTCTGGTAGATCTTTTAGTTGGATCACCAGCCTGTAGACCCATGGCAGCTCCGCGAGACTAACACCAGGGAAGGCACAAAGACAGTTTTTAATCATAAGATTGGGAGTAGTAGTCCCAGGTGTATCTTTAGATGGATCACCTTGAAGAATCTGTCTTGTCTCCAATTTGAAGAATTCCTTCAGTATCACATTCAAGAAACGCTCTCTCGTCTAGTCGTATATATAAGATGCTCTGTGGTCTAGTCTGACCGGTTCGTCAGCCCGTTTCCCACAGAGCATCTTATAAGTCTCTTTCCATTTTTGAATGTCAGTTTTTCGTCTTGCGGCCATATAATCATCTCATCTGACAAGTGTAGTCGGCCAGGACATAACAAACTTACTTCATAAAACTATGAGTGCGTAAAGAATTTATAAATATAATTTAAAATTAAGTTATTAGTAAACAATCATTATTATCTATAAAATACAATATTTCAGCTAAACATTGAAAAATATAATTTAAATTAGATAAACCAAAAAGTATTCATCATAGAGTAAGCTAGTTAGAAACTCTATGACAGAAAGAAAAAGAAACTGACAGTTTGTCAAATCTGACATACACGTCATAACATTGAAAATTATGAAAATTTATATTTTATTTCAGCAAATATAATGAAAACGAATCGTATTTAGATCGATTCGCTGAGTATAAATAAACAAATCAATAAAAAAGGATGATAAATGGTATGTGGTATGACAAGTGTAAGTATAGCATATACTATAACGGGTGGGGACGGGAGAGTACGTGGTTTTATCCAAGACCACAGCGCGAGTACAACACAGCATGTTACTAACAAAACTTCCAGTAACATTGTAATTGTATCACATTATTAGTATATAAATATGTAATGAACACCTGCATGTTACGCATGATCACAAATAAACGATTTGATTTAATTGGATTTCGTACGAAAGACTTTTCCTGTCTAAAGTAATTAATTGGTAAGTAGTATTTATATATCGCCCATTCAACTCGAGCTACAAGAAAGGTGAGTAATTTGTGAGTAATTGTAATATATATCATGTAATTATATTTGTTCTTGCTAATTGTGTCAGTTGCCACGACAACTGCGGCCATGTCCGTGTTTGTGTTATAATCTTTTCGGTCCATAATTACCTAAATGTGTGAGCGCTGATTGGAACTGAACTAACACAGACTATTTGCTATTTCAACATATTTCTTAAAATATTTGACAAACTGACTCGTTGGAGTAGTGGTCGCAAGAGCAACTGCTAAGCATGAGGTTCCGAGTTCGATTCCCTGATATGGCAAAGTTTTATTGGGCTTTTCATCAGGAAATTCTCAGTAGCAGCCACAAAGTCTGGAGTTTTGCCCTTTTGATGGCAACAGGCTCGACCCTATTACATGGTACTTAAACGTAACTGGCAAGATGTAGTACACATCTGCCTAACCATTCGGAGATAACAGGCGTGATGCCAACGCCATTCAAGCGTCAAGAGATTCTTTTATCGTTGTACGCCCTTAAAAGGAATTTGACTTTGGTTGCACCTGTTTTTTGTATCAGGCAATGTTGGTCAATGAAAATTCAACGTAAGCAGTTTTTCATTCGAGCTAGTTACTTTTTATCAAAACAATGATTCTAATATTCAGTGTTCCAATAGTAGATTATGCATCCAGGGGATAAAGCAGTGTCTTATGTCACGGATGCTACTTTAAGTCCCAAACGAAATTAAGGATTCTAGAGCTCCTGAGCGCAGCGAAGACTAAAATGAGTTAAGACTAGAAAGAATCTTGAGAGCAGTGTAGAATTTAAGCTTACCCAAGACACACACCTTTATCTGTGAGGTGCATACTCTAGTTTTCACACTGCAAGGAAATATTTTTATTTTTTTTTGATTCTGTTATATTTATAAATTGTTATAACTATTTTTTTATTATTCCACAATACATAACTATTATGTTTCGCAATTTAACTATTTTAACTATTTTGTTCGTCGATGGCATTTAAAACCTACGAAGTGAAAACTCTTTGATAAAAGTTTTCATGCAAATTTTTATTTGAGGTTATAAATTCGAATCACATTAATGACTAACAGGAAATAATAAAACTCTACTTAAGGCAACAGTGACTTATTTTGCGCTAGCTTTGCGAGACATATAATTTTCAATAGGTACACTTCCAAGAAAATTGGCTCTTGTAACACTACTATAATAGTATTGTAAATAAAAAAATATTGTTTACAAAAATATTTAATTTTAACAACCAATTAAGGTGTACTTGTGTTGTAAATAAAAAAAAATACTATTTTGTATTTTTAATATTAGGCTGTTTTGCGGATTCATACCGTTGCTTCTACTTTAACTTGTGAAGGAAAAATCAAAATAAATCAAAATCATAGTTTTATAGTGATAAATAGAAAGAAAGAAACAAAGAAAATTGTGTTTATTCAGCATTATTTAAAACAAACACCTTAAAAATTTAACAAAATACATAAAAAAAATTATGAATAATGCCAAAAGGAGGCCCTTTTGGCATTATTCATAATTATTCATAATTCAGCTCAGCATAGTGCCAGATGGCCACACAAGGTGTACCTCCTGACGCTGACTTTCAGCTGCAGCCCATAAGTGCCATACGCTCGAAAACATGAACAAACACATATAATATTATAAGACTAAAAGAAATACTTTACACAAAAACCAACTAAAATAAAAAGTTGTGAATCTTAATTATAAATCAACAAGAAAGATTTACTTGCCCATTAATAAAAAGAACAAAAATATAGAGCAAAAATGACGAAATCGAAAAATGTAAAAAATAATAACAATAATAAAATTGATGAAAATTGATAAATTAGGAAACAATAATAAAATGTAAAAAAAGTCAGAATGTATATAATTAATAACATTGGTAAAATTGAATAATGTATAAAATAGAAATAATATAAAAATGTATAAAATTTAATAATGTGTAAAATCGAAATAATTTTAAAAATGTATGAAATTGATAACAATGGTAGAATTTAATAATGTAAAAGATTGTTACAATGATAATTATCCTCGATATACCTAATTGATAAAAATTCATAAAATAAAAAGTTTTTCAAATGGCTGACATGTCGGCTCGAACATCTTGAAATGCATTTTGATGATTTATTAAACAACTTTAATTTGAATTTGATTGTCGAGCAACCTGTACTATACCTTATGGGAGGTGGGATATTGTTCTAACATTTGGTAGCTGCGTAGCGAAAACTGCCTCTAAAAGACAAACGACAAACGCACTTTTCGTTTCCTTATTTTATTTATTCAAAAGTGTATTGAAAAACGTCGTTGATACACGTGGGCATTTTGTCACGCAGTTCTCTGCTCCATAACACATAGTAGCGCCTTGGCCGCAATACGAAGTTTCCCTACTTGTATCAAAACGATATTTGCGAGCAGGTGGCGTGAAAAACTATTATTTTGCTGACTGTTGCCAAAACAAAAATCTATCTGTTGATTTCCAGTGATTGAGCTCTTTTTCGCTGTGAACTATTATTAGGGTAAATAAAAATGTGGAATATATGAGAATCTCATGTTCTTAATTCTAATTGAATTTGTTTGCTAGTTGCTGGTCTAATCAGAATATCACATTGTGTCGGTACACTGTGGATGTCACTAATGACGCGATATTTTCGAAAGATGTGCGCTAGCATTGTCTTCATCACCATCATGCCATACAGTCGTCCTGTTAAATAAAAAGGTATGTTATGTACGTACTAGAAATTAAAGTCCATAATAACCTAAATAACTGTTAATCGCTTTCAAAACCTTTCGCGTTTTTTCAACATTTTAACGGGACAAGTGCTTATGCCAGGCCTGTATATTTTTGACTTTTACATCCACGTTATGTTGATGACAGAATATCGCCCTTACCCTATAGACCCTCAGTCTTCATCATCATCATTTAATCAAAGGACGTCCAACTCTGGACCTAAGCTTCTCCCATATACCGTTACGTCTTTTGAAAACGTGCCCCGTCCATTGCTAAATAACTATGGCAATTGTTTAGTCTCAATATCTGTTACATTGGTTCTACTTCGGAAATCCTCATTTCTAATTTGGACCGACAACGATCAGCTCCATTACTGATAGGATTAATTCTATGGAGCTGCAACAAAGGCAACAGTCGGAAAGTCACGCAGTCCCATGACTGCACGACTTTAAACCCTGTTATCAAGTCCATTGTTAGCGACCAAGTTTCAAAACCGTAAAGAGAACTGTACCGGCAGAAAACCATGGACATCATTCTGTACTAATTAATCATCCTAGTTTTTACCTATACAGTTTCGTCTTCCAAGGCTAAAGGTGGCAAACGCGTTAGGGTTGTCAGGCAAGGAGCTAGGGTCCAGCCATCGCTCCGGCTTGTACTGCTCCGCGTCTGCCCCCCACATGGGGTGACGATTGATTCCATACACCCCTATCAAGCAAGTACTTCCAGCTGGTAATACGTAGTTCTCTAAAATATAAATACAACATTTGCAGTAAAGTTCCTTGTGGAAGTATTCATACAGGGACTACTTAATTTACAAGTTACAGTAACAGTTTAAAAGCGAAGAATATTATCTAAAGTTGATAAAATGGCAAGTACATATAACCAATGCATCATAATCTCAAAATGTTGTCTCATAATGAGACAACATTTTGAGATTATAATGCATTGGTTATTTTAAAATGTTCCATTAAAATGAAAGTTTGAATACCAATAAATTTGTGTTGATTAATTTATGGGAAGAGTGTAACCAAAGTAACGGTGGATGGATACTGTGACAGATGTTAAAATACGCATACAAGTTAAGTGAATTAGTGTATCGGTGGAAAATGGAAGCAGAAGACATTTTGTATGGACATTCACTAACAAGAGAAGACAGAAGAAACAAATAATAAGCGAAAACGTACTTAGTTGTACATCGGATTGAATGCTCCTTGCAACGGACGGAACTGGAGGGTACAGTCTCATACTCTCTTTCAAAACTGCTTCTAAATACAGCAACTTTGGTAGATCCTCTTTTGTAATATCTCTGTCTTGGTTTCCAAGCACTGTTTGTATTCTGTATCATAAAACAACGTTCCATAAGATTCTTTATACATAGGCGAGATATATTCGGCTTTCCAAATTCTTTGTACAACATACCCCACCTAATTCAAACTTCAGTCGAAATTATCAGTCATTTATTCAGACAGTCTAAGTCTTACTTGACCAAAGAATTTACTATGCCAAACACTGCTTAGAGCTTTCACGGTTTAAAACTAAACTTATACTGTCACTTACGGGATATCTTCCGTGATTATTGATTATTTTGAGCTCCCGATACTTTGGCGCTGTTGCAAGCGCCATGATCGCGGGATGACTAAAGAATGCGGGTGGATGGAAATTAATTGTGAGATGCAGACTAATCTGTCTACCCTCTTTCTTTGTCTTTTCCTACGCGCACTACTGGAACTCATCACTAAGTCTATATTTTCTTATTTAAATTGCTGCTCTTGTCAGCCTTGGTAAGTAATGTTTGTCCGTTGACAAAATACGTGGCTTGTGAATCTTGTGTTATCTGCCATAGCTGAACACATACTGCAGTCAGGGCATAATCACTGGATCGCATTTCACAAGCCACGTATTTTGGCAACGCACAAACCTTACTTACCAAGGATGACAAGAGAAGCAATTGAAATAAGAAAATATAAAAATTTCAATCGAGAAGATGGCTTCAAATTGTCTAGTACAGTACGTGGAATCCAGTTTTGAGTATGCTCAAAAGAAGCAGCTGCCATCGCAATAATTACTCCAAAAAACCCTTGTGATACTGTGAGTGTGTTTTGCCGTGACTTAGTGATGAGTTCTAGAAGTGCGCGTAGCAAAAGAAAAAAAGAGGGTAGACAGATTTGTCTGCTCTTAACAATTTATTGTCCATCTATCCGCATTCTCCAGTCAACCTCATCATGGCGCGATCATGGCGCTTGCAACAGCGTCGAAATATCGGGAGCTCAAAATAATGGACAATCACGGAAGATATCCCTTAAGAGACAGTATAAGTTTACGTTTCATTATGTCGAAGCAAAACAACTATCTGAAATATATATATGTTTTTTATAACGTCCATTGTGTGGTGGTTCCTAGAAATAAGAATAGTTAAAAGGGTCCAATTGAAACCTTCTTTTTTAAAGACAGTTAAAAGGCAGGTAGGGCAACTTCAGAATCATCTCAAATAATTAAGAACGACTCGGTGTCAAAGGGGGAGGCCCATTCACACACGATTTGTTTTAGACAATGCTGTGAATTTCCGAGTTTTGCACAAGCAGACCATAGCCCTAAAAGAGCCATACTTACCCTACCGTTTACAGTAGCAATCAGGATCACTAAATCGAACGAAACAGTTTGACTATAATATTTTTGATACTTACTCCTTATAAATTCGTTCTTGCATATCAGGATAGGATCCCATCAGTAATAAAGTGTATGTCATTGCAGTAGCCGTTGCGTCGTAAGCGGCTGCGACAATAGTGTCCAAGTGTTCCCTGATTTCATCATCCGTAAAGACATCCTGTTTATCCGCCAGATCCAGCAGGTGATCCAGGAGTGAAGTATATTTGACTGAAATTAATAAAAAAATATTTCAGAGTCTTTTTCTTTATTTGTGTCTTTCTGTGTCAATGGGGCACTTCATATCGTGTTATGGGTATTCTGTTCTGCTCATTAAAAAACTGACGGATTCTACTGAAGATGGTCGTAGCCAAGTTCTGGGTCGACTTATTTAACAGCAATGTAGTGCCCTGCCCACTGCTACTTAAGTTTGGCAATTCTTCGGGCGACGTCGGTAACCTTGGTTCTCTTGCGGATGTCTTAATTTCTGATTCGATCACGCAAGGAAACTCCGAACGTAGCCCTATCCATTGACCTTTGGGTGACTTGTAAGTTTTTTGATGAAGCCCATTGTGAGCGACCACGTTTCGATCCTTTAGGAGGCAACAGACACTGGTCATAGACTTTTGTCTTGAGACACTGCTGTAAGTTGGGCGAGAAGATACAGCGCAACTTCTAGAACGCTGCCCAGCCAAGTCGGGTTCGACGGTTGACCTCTTTCTCGATGTTAAACCTATCTAACTTGACCGTTTGTCCCAAGTAAATCGTAATCGTCTAAAACTTTGAGTGTAGTCTCCGGTCCTGATTGGAGTGGGTTTTACATGGGCATTCAACATGAGCTTGGGTTCGTTTATGTTCATTTTAAGACCCACTCTTTCGAAAGCTCTACTGAGGTCATCGAGCATTACATTGAGGTCTTCTATGGTCTTAGCCATGACCACCATATCGACGGCAAACCGAAAATGAGTGATGTACTCACCATTGATGTTATATTTGAAGAAAAAAAAAGTAAATTTAATTCGGGTTAGTAAAATTAATACCTTGTGTGGGTGTCGTATTTTTCTCAAAACCAAAACTTGCTTTCAACTCCAATTTTCGTTTATTTATTACCTGAAAAATTATGTTTAGTTTGTAAATATTAGACGTAGGTGAGATTCGGTTCTTCGAGGAAATTCGTTTAGTCTAAAATGTAATGCAAAATATTTCGTTTTAATTCTGCAAAAATTGTCGAGTTAACATTCGAGTTTGCGCCGTGGAGTGGCAAAACACGTGCCGAGTATAGGTTTGGATTTGGATGCATGCTGCATGCTTATTTTTTCCACTTCCATAGTTATTTTGTGGTGCTGCTCCTTTATCTGTTTGCGAAATAAGAACTAAATATTTTACATAACATTTAATGTCGTGGATTTCCGCAAAGTAACGCCCGATTCTTATATATTTATAACTTGATAACTTTTGAAAATTAAAAAAAGTAATTATGACACTAATATTTTAAAGGTGAAAGTTTGTGTGTATGCATGTGTGTATGTTTGTTACTCCTTCACGCTCAAACGGCTTCACGGATTTGGATGAAATTGGGTACCAAGATAGCTTATATTCTGGATTAACACATAGGCTACATTTGATCCCGGAAAAATCCGGTGTTGCCGTAGGATAATCAAATAAATCAAATATGGTTTTAACTCAATTACGCTCAAACGGCTTAACAGATCTGAATAACAGTTGGTATCAGGATACTTTATATTCTGACCATTAACACTAGGCATTTTAACACGGAAAAGTATAAGTAGTGTTCCCGGGGGATTTAAATATTATTAAATGTGATTAGATTCAATGCACAAATATTGTGCGTAACTTAGAGAAGGTTTTAGTTTTTGTTTCATTGTAATTGGTGCTCTCTATCAAAAGATTTATGAATTTAAAGTGTTCAAGAAAAAATATCATCATTGTGTAAGATATCATGCAACAACATCTATTGCACCAAAATGGTACTAATGAATAAAAATGTGCTCACAAGCTATCTTTTAAATCGACTAACCGGCTTTAAAATAAGTTATGATAGCTTTTAGCTATCATAACTTTTTTCTCCCGTTTTTTTTAATCTTTTTTTTTTACTTTAGATTAGCCGGTACTCTAGATTAGTCTACATGACGCTATAACCCTGTAGAGTGCGTGTTCGATCGCTTTCCTTGCATTACATTTTAGCGGTTTAATTTCGTATGGCGTTGTACATTTCACTCCATTTTCTGAATCGCGGTGTTAAGATTTTCCGTGAAAGAATGACCCTCGCCCGTGTCAAATGTGTTAGCCGTCCCCGCGACCTGGTAGCGGACATCGACCCCCCCCCACCGGATTGACGCCCAAGTAAGCTGCCCCAGGCTACACGCAGCTTACCTGAACAATATGACTCTACATATCACATACACTCAGCTGGGTGGCGTGTTCTAAGTTAATAAAGGCACGTCGTGCAGCTACACCACACATGCATCTCTCTACACACACGTAGACTCACAATGTGGGGGCGCGGCGCGGGCTCGCGACCCACACCAACACTGGGCGGTGTTACACAGTACAATACCGCCCACACACTCATAACGGCTTCTTAGTCCGGACCGCGACCGGCTAGCTCTGGAAGCGGGGCGGACGGGAGCCTTACATCCTTCATAGGTGCGTCGAGTCGGCACCTCTGTCGCTGGTCGTCCTCCGCCGGGCCTCCTCCGGGTAACCGGGGGTCTCACCTGGCGGGGACAGACCGCCGAGGTGCCGTGAAGAAATCAGCGCTGTGGCCCCCTAGCGGGGGCGCAGCGACATATTACGAGTGTTAGCCGTGTCAGCTTGGATTTGTAACCGACGTAAAAGAAGGTTCCCAATTCGACGCGTCTATATATTTCATTTTTTATGTATGACCACGCATAACTTATTACAGAGAAGTCCGATAAGCATGATTCTTTTTTTTTGAAAAGCGTATACTATACATAAGTCTAAGTTTGGTCCCATTTAAAATTGAAAAATCGTGTTTTGGCTCATTTCCTGCATCTTGATGAGAACTTTACACCTAGCTGGAGTATGACGTCATCGAAGGACTGACAATGGAGACGGAAGGCAGTTGCAAGAGCTTCTCAAGAGTTTATAGCATCTATATCGTGTTTGGGCTCATTTCATGCAACTTGATGAGAACTTAAGACCTGCCTGGAGTGAGACGCAGACGAAGTTGCGCGGGTCAGCTAGTTATTATATAAACTTTAAAAATAATTTAATTCTAAATTGCGACGCTATCGAATGGTGTAATATTACAGTGTATTTTTTATCCAAAACCAACCGGTTCAATTCCTGGCTAATATTGGTTTTTCAAAAATCCAATGATGCATTTTTGTTTTTATCAAAATCAGGCTCGAGTATTTGTCGCTATTCCTCATAGTTTCGGATTTCGCTATCCACGCCCACTTGGAAAATTCAATTCAATTTGTAATTCAATTCCTGGTATACGCTAAAGCATTTTTGAACGAGGAATCAATAACGCAACCGAATATTTGATCAGTTTTCATGTGATCTGATCTGTATCAAATTCAGCCATTTACCTTGTCGCTTTTTTTGGTTACGATAACTTGTCTCTTGTCTTGTCTTGTTTTTCTTTTATTCCATTTTTTTTTGTGTTTAGCCTTAAATTTTTAATTTTATTTTTTGTTGTATGCACTTGTGGCTTGTGCCAAATTAATATGTTTTCTTTCTTTCTTTCTTTCTTCGCGCAGCCAGCCTGCCATATTTGGCATCAGGGAGTTGCTCTTTATCATATAAACCCTTAGTAGGCCATTTAGGATGTCGCTACCAAAAATGTCGCCACCTCCCGTAATAAAAGGTCAAGTGCGTCGTACTCGCAACCGGCATACGTTATGACCAGATGTATAAATGTGGATGAGGCGAAAGGAGTTAGGATCGGTAGCCATCCTGCTATTATCCTTACTGTTTTCTGAAGTTTCTGCCTACCCCCCAAGGAAAATGATGTGAGATTATGGATACAAGTATAATCACATAATTACCTTATTCATGATATCTTTCGAGTCTTTCATCAGTTTGTCCTGTTTGCGCTTCAATGAACTCCAGTTGAACATGCAAGGAAGGTGCAACCAGATTTTTTGAAATCTTTCGACAAATAGACCCATTAGGTCTTCAGTTGCATCAGGATAGTCTTCATCCAGCATACCTTGATATTGTTCATTTAGTCCTAGCGAAGACTCTGCAAAAAGAAAAAAAAAACGAAGGCATGCATCAGTTAGGGCACGCCACAGTAGTGGCGATAAGTTCCCTCTGTGAGGCATCCTTACCTTCCGCCTGACACAGGTCCTCACCGGACACGGTTGTTTCGGGAGGTACTTGCACCGGATTGGGTGGGAGGAAATGCCCGGGTGTTACCACTGTGAGGATCGACCGGAGGACACGGTGGAGCACACGGTGGAGGTCTGCCCCGCGTGGGCGGAGCACCGTGTCCTCATAGCGGCGATCGGCGGCGGCGACCTCTCGCGTCCGGCCTTGGTTCATTCCATGGTCCGGAGCGAAACGGAATGGGACGCCGTCGCCTCCTTCTGCAAAGCAGTCATGCTAGCGAAGGGGGTGGCGGAACGTGAGATGGAGAGAACCTCACGTCCCACCCGCCGCGGGAGACGCACCGGGCGTCGGTGGCCGGGGGCCACCACGTGGCCCCCGGCCACCGTAGGTGCAGGCTTGTGGACGGTGAGCTATGGGCTAGCTCGCCATCCGTCCGTCTTTTGACTACAGGCCGTGTCGACGGCGCGTTCGTGTTCCACGCGCGCCTCAAAGAGATGTCAGCAACAGGAAGGGGTCCGCAAGGGCCAATGCCTGCCGGGGCTGCGGGTCTGTTCAAAAGAGATACCGTGGCCCCAGAACACAAAGGGCGATGAAGGAACATGGATGGGTTTTAGTTAGTAAAAGTCTGACACTCCCTCCTGCTCAGCCCAGAGCGGGAGGAGTCATTTGATGATTTAAAATCCGAAAAAAAAAGTCCCAGTGTCATTTGTTAATTCTTGACGTCGTCACAGTCGTTACAGGTAATCAGTGGCCCGATAGTCTGACAACCAGTCTTACTAAGAGGTGACGTATTACCCAGTACTAACTGGGTTGTGTAGGTCAGATAGGCAGTCGCTCCATGTTAAATAAGGGTAATCAGCTGTAGCCGGTTGGATTATAAGCCACACCAATATATGCTCAAAATTCCAATTCTGACAATTCATTACAAAATATATACAATATTGATGAAAATTTTCATCTGCATCGGCCTTTCTTCTGAATCTCACTCGACCACTGCCAGTCATAGGCCTCCCTCAAGCTTAACGACAGCAACCTTTGATCCCATCCAGTGGTAAAATGTACGCCCGTTTCCAGTAACACGTAATGCCTATAGTTGCCACGTAATGCCTATGCCAATGTTGGATTTTCCACATTCGGCTTAACACAGAGAGTCCTAAATTCAACAGTGCGATAATCATGTTTGGTAATTTAAGTGAAACGGGCATTGGTGACCGAACCACGATACTTACGGCAAACGGTCTTCAACAAATGGTTGACCAGGTATCGCTGCACATTGAAATGGTCCTTTCCAACTTCAGTAGCCAGTGCAGACACCAATTTACGTGATTGCGTGTTGTACTGAGTCACAAATGTGTTCAGTACTTGAAGATTGAATGCTGGGTTTAGAAGCTTCCGATGTGGCTTCCATGTGGATACTGGAAAAGTATAGCATACCATAATCAGTCTGTAAAATTGCTATTGCTGGGCTACCGGCCTCCTCTCTATGAAAGGGAATGGTCTCTACTCCACCACGTACGCCTTGTGCAGGTTGGTAGATGCGAAATGGCTTCGAATTTCCGTTCTAGGACCTGCCGGCTTTTCCTCCACAAAGTAATGGGCCTGCGAGTGATCGAACGCACGACTGCCAACTCGAAAGCTGGGGCCGTTATCACTTGGTCATCATTGCTCCCTGGTTCCTCCCAATAAGGGTTAATTGTCACGCCCCGTTCGCAACTTAAGGCGATGCTACTCCCTGCCTTCAAGCGGCTCTTGCCCAATCTGGGGGGTCCAAACGCCTCCTGCCGGAGGCTCTACGCGGGGGTCGTGCGGTCCATGGCCCTTCACGGGGCCCCGGTGTGGGCGCGTTCTTTGAGGCGGCGAGCCGCCCATTACCTAAACGCGCCCCAAAAGGTGGTAGCCGTAAGGCTGATCCGGGGATACCGCACGATCTCCGGCGAGGCGGCGAGCCTCCTTGCCAGATTGCCGCCATGGGACCTGGAGGCGATAGTCCTCGCGCGCCTGCACGAATGGCGCGTGGAGGCACTACGCCGGGGGGTAACTCCGCTGCCGCGGCAAATTGTCGCTCAGCAGACAGACCTCCGGCGCGACCTCATGGCGACATGGAGAGAGCGACTGTCGCAACCCCGTGCAGGGCACGCCACAATAGTGGCGATAAGTCCCCTCTTTGAGGAGTGGCTAGAGAGGCGCCACGGCACCCTCACCTTCCGCCTGACGCAGGTCCTCACCGGACACGGCTGTTTCGGGAGGTTCCTGCACCGAATCGGGTGGGAGGAAACGCTCGGGTGCTACCATTGTAAGGATCGACCGGAGGACACGGTGGAGCACACGGTGGAGATCTACCCCGCGTGGGGGGAGCACCGCCGTGTCCTCGTAGCGGCGATCGGCAGCGGCGACCTCTCGCTTCCGGCCTTGGTTCAATCGGTTCAATCCATGGTCCGGAGCGAGACGGAATGGGACGCCGGGCGTCACCTCCTTCTGCGAAGCAGTCATGCTAGCGAAGGAGGTGGCGGAACGTGAGAGGGAGAGAAGCTCACGTCCCAGCCGCCGCGGGAGACGCACCGGGCGTCAGGGGCCACGTGGTGGCCCCCGGCCACCGTATCGTGAGGAAACTGGGACTTACAGTTAAGTTTGATATCGCCAATCTATCCTGAGCAAGCGTGCTGATCAATGCTCATGTCTTCTCTGAATGTAAACAGAATTTCGTCCTTTAGTGGCAAAATAATAAGCTTTTATTGTTATCGTTGAAATTTGTCAGTTTTCACTTACCACTTGCTGTAACCAGCCCGGTACCGTACATTTCTTTCCCAAAATCGTAGATATAAGGTTTTTCTAGACATGTTTTGGCTACCGTCAAACTGTCATCAGGGTCTGTTAATGCTGAAAAATAAAGCATTTAGGTATAAACAATAATTTACATCGTTTTCTTGTTTACTCAACTGCAAGGAAAGGGTTATTTTTATTGTTAACTAAATCTCTTGTGTCATGATAGACATAACTTTAATATCTCCTAACAATTTATTTACCATCCACCTGCATTCTCCAGTCAACCCGCGATCACGGTGCTTTCATCAGCATCGAAATATCGGGAGCTCAAAATAACGAACAATCACGGAATATATCCCGTAAGTGGCAGTATAAGTTTAAATTTCTGTACTTGCTAACTTCCATTACACAAGTTTTACTTACATTTGCCTCAAACAGAAGCTTTTATATAGCATGCCACCTTTAGTTCGTAAAGTTAGTTAGTAAGTATTGGTCACACCTTGCAACTGAATTTGAAACCAGTTGAAATGAAATTTTGCACACACCTTTGTTTCTGTTTGGTTCTGATGGAAATAAATTTAATGACAGACATCACTAGATCCTGCAGCCAGGATCGTTGCCTCACGAAAAAACTCCTCAGAGGCACTTCAATAAATATCTTAATTTATTTGATTGTTATCCTATTAACAACATATAATTTAAATAATTAAAAGTAACATTCTCACCATATACAGGATGTGGTCCAAAACGTACCTCAGCGATGCCACCATTTTTTAAGCAGAAGTTGAAGACGTTCTTCTCGAATTGCCATAAATCTGAAAAAATAACAAACAACTTTCAATTTATTAACCTTGAATTATATTGAAACCAGAATCATCACCCCCATAGAAGGGCGTTTAATTAGGACTTTGCCTAAAATCAAGATCTTTTTACTACATGTGTGTATTTTTATGAAGGTACACTCGCGTAGAGAGGTACTCTATTGCGTTGTGTCGGAGGCTCTTTGATGTATCATTCTGAAGGGCATTTTTGCACGGACATTGCACGACTAAATGCGAATAAATACGTAGTAAACTTTGATTCTTCTTTTTTAGATAAATTTCACCATGTCATGATCTTTATCACCTATAAGTGATAATAAACCTTTTTGACCTAATGAATATGTTTATTCTCGAGTGCCGGTGGCAATTTATTATATTAGGTCAAAATAAGTGTTTTTTTGCTTGGATATCATTGGTTAGACGTACTGAACGCTGTGTTAAAATTCGTCCATCTAATGTGATAGGACCTTAGATGTATAATTATGTATGTATGTGGGGCGATAAGCAAAATTTAGCTACACTCTACTGGTCGCAATTACGCACCGATTGCTTTAAAACTTGGCCAAAAAATCGAAAGGGTCAAAACTTAGGTCAAATTTGTGAATGGGTGGAATTCATCCATGGGGGAGGCAGGGGGGGCGGTTTTTCGAAAATCATTTTTCTGGTCATAACTTTTTTCCTCTGGAAAATTTTTGAACCGTTTAACATTTTTATCATTTTGTTGAGACCGCTGCTCTCAACATCGCCGCGCGCCAGCGGCAGTGAACGAGGGGTGCGGGGACAGCGGGGAGTCAGCCGGCTGACGGCTGAGCTCGGGCCCCCGCGCCACACCAGTCAGCTGTTGCACGCTTCCACGCACGGCTGCGCTTACGCATTTATTTAATCATTGTTGATATTAATCCTATTTCAACCGACCGTCGTAATTTATCCTTTTACTTAATATACATGTATACAGTCCACTAAGTTTCATTTTGCTCCACCACGGTCTATCGTCGCGATCACATTTCGAGTATGAATATGGACAACTCTTACATTTGATTTTTTTTTATGCAACCCCTTACTTGGGGAGGGAGCTAAGAATTTACAAAATTAAAAAAAAGAAAAAAAACTCTGAAACAATAAAAGTGTTTACTCTACAATTTTTAACCGACTTTCTTCAAAAAAGAGGAGGTTCTCAATTCGGTTGTATTGTATATTTATTTTTTTACTCTAAAAGTTTAGCGACAAAACTTATAGTTATTGAAATCTATACTAATATTCTAAAGCTGAAGAGTTTGTTTGGTTGACGTGCTAATCTCAGGAACTACTGGTTCGAATTTAAAAATTATTTTAGTGTTGGGTAGCTCATTTATTGAAGAAGACTATATGGTATCTATCTAACGGTTAAAGTTGCACAAAAGTAATGTACGAGGGAATTATTACTCTTAAAAAGGTCTAAAAAAAGTCCGCGACAGCACATGAGGCATCTTTTAAGGTTGACTAACAATAACCATTTTTATGATTTTAAAATTTAAAAAAATAATGTTTAATTTGTGAAGGTGTTTTTACCGACATAGTTTTAATCCTTATCAAATAAATATGTTAGTCATGTTAAGTGTTCAATTGTGACCAAAATTGCCCTTTACACCATTCAATTTAGATGAATATCAGAGATATCACAGTTTTAAAATAACTCTGCATCAAAATAAAGAGCCGCGCGCGCTACGAGGCGGGCCCGGTCATGCTGTTTGGAAAACCAATGTAATTAGATTCAATGCACAAATATTGTGCGTAACTTAGAGAAGGTTTTAGTCTTTGTTTCACATTAATCGGTGATCTCTATAAAAAAATATATGAATTTAAAGTATTCAAGAAGAACTTATCATTATTACTTAAGATACATGCAACGACATCTATTGAGCCAAAGTGGTACTAGTGAATAATTGTGCTCACAAGACAACTTTTAAATCGACTGACCGGATATTTCAAAAAGTTGTAATAGCAAAAGGTACTCTAGATTAGTCTACATGACGATGCTTTTAAAATCTACATTGCCTAGCCTACTGGTCCTATAGGGTTTGTGTTCGATCGCTTTCAAAGCATTATATATCATACCATAGATGGCGTTGTTCATTTGATGCCATTTTCTAAATCGCGGTGTTAAGATTTTTCGTAAAAGAATCACAGTCACCCGTGTAAGCTGTTTCAAATTTTAAATGTAGAATGTTGGGTATCGTTGGTTTCAGGGCGTTGGTATCGTAAAAGCATCTTATTTCTAAACTAGCTGTGCCCGCGACTTCGTCCGCGTGGACTTAGATCTTTCTCCGCCAGTTATTATAAAAGGCAACATGACTTTGTCCGTTCGTTAGTATGACAATTTACACCATTCTTTTAGTGTTTGTTGATTGAGCAGGTTAAAGACGATTCAAATTCAAAGCATTTATTTCAAATCAAAATAGACCCGTAACAAAGTGCCTTTGCAAGTAACAGGCTGAAAAAGATGTACATTCAAACCAGTAGTTCCTGAGATTAGCACTTTCAGCCAAACAAACAAACTATTCAGCTTTATAATATTAGTATAGATTGATTAAAAATAGAATTGATTAATTTTTGACAATGACAATATGATTATCAATGGTAAAATTGTTTCTTGTCCGGTTTTCCGATACTCGACCTTGCGTCGGTTTAATAAATATCCCGTCCCACATCCCGAAGGAAAAATGATATTCATTTTCCCCTATCTCCTTCTTCTCCTTCTTCGTGTGCTAGTTGTGCTTTGTGTGGTTGACGAATGACTTTGTGTATTAGGTGTGTTAGGTAGATGAATGTTGTGAGACGGATGATTGCTGTGATTCTACTGTGTATGATGTTTGTTGTGTGTCTGGTGTGGTCCCTTGTGTGCTCGGTGTACGATTAACAAACACAGTGTCTCCCAATACCTTACTGAGTATGGTGGTTATATGTATGGCTGTTTGGTTTTGTAGGATTGTTAAATCTATTGTGTTCAGTTGGTCTTTGTATCTGTGTAAACTTTTACTAATTATGTCTGTAGCTCCTACTACTATTGGGATCACTGTTGTTTGCGTATTCCATAGGTGCCGAATTTTTGTCTTTAAAAGATGGTATTTGCTTAATTTTTCTATTTCTTTAGCTCCTATGTTGTAGTCTGAACGTACTGCTATGTCTATTAAAAAGGTGATATTGTTGGTCTTGTCTACATATATTAAATTAGGTCTATTATGCGTTACGGTAACGTCAGTTTGTCTAAGTATTTCCCACATAATTTTAGCCTGTTCATTTTCTTTAACCTGCGGCTGTGTTAGAGTTTCTTTCCACCAAAGACTCGACACCTCGATATTGTGTTTTTTTTCCAGACACCAGTGGACATACTGAACCAAGTTATTATAGCCTCTTGACATAATAAGTGCCCGCTAACTTTTCGCACCCTGAGATAATGTGTTGCGTGGTTTCGTCTTTGCTGGCACATAGGCGACATTTACCGTCTATGTCTACCTTCAAATGTCGCGTTCATGCTGACGCGTCATAAGAGCCTGGTCGGTGGAGGGTGATATTTGTTGTTTCTTTATCCATTTGAATGAATTTTCTTTGTCTGTAATAGCTTGGTCCAAAACAGCTTTAGGAAACTGTCCCTGAAACTGCTTATTTCTCCACTTATCTTTCTGCTTCTTGACGATTGCTTGTTTGATTTCTTTATCTGTATGTATATTATTTTGTGGTAGTTGTAATTCTATTTCTATTTCTTGTGCTTCTTTTGTTATTGAATATTTATCCCTATTTTTATCATGTTGAACTACCACATTTATTTAATCGTCATTCTCTCGTGACAATTGACACAATGAAACAATTATATTATACTAGCTGTGCCCGCGACTTCGTTTGCGTGGACTTAGATCTTTCTCATTCTGTTACTTGTATAGGTACTTTGTAACGGGGCTATTTGAAATAAATGCTTTGAGTTTCAATCGGAAAATCTTAATATTCAGAAAATGATTAATCTAGAGTACTTTTTGCTTTTATAACTTTTTGAAAAACCAGGTCAGCCGATATAGAAGTTGTCTTGTGAGCACATTTATTCATTAGTACCACTTTGGCTCAATAGATGTCGTTGCACGTATCTTAAGTAATAATGTTATGTTCTTCTTTAATACTTTAAATTCATATATTTTTTGATAGAAAGCACCGATTACAATGAAACAAAAACTAAAATCTTCTCTAAGTTACGCACAATATTTGTGCATTAAATCTAATCACATTGGTTTTCCCAACAACATCACCAAGGCGCCTCGCAGCGCGCGTGGGTCATTATTTTGATGCGGAGTTATTTTAAAACTGTGACATCTTCTAAGATATTCATCTAAATTGAATGGTGCAGAGGGCAATTTTGGTCACAATTGAACGCTAAATTCAGTAACATATTTATTTTGATAAGGATTAATAATTGTGTCGTTAAAAACATCTTCGCAAATAGAGCATTATTTTTTACCAAATATTAAAATCATAAAAATGGGTATTGTTAGTCAGCCTTAAAAGATAGGCATGTACTGTTGCGGACTTTTTTTTTAGACCTTTGTAAGAGGAATAATTCCCTTGTATATTATTTTTGTTCAACTTTAACCGTTTAAGCAGCGCAAGCAACGGTAGCTCTCAAACATAAATAATTTTTCCCGTTTTTGCAATATTTTTCATTGATGCTCCGCTCCTATTAATTGTAGCGTGATGATTTGTAGCCTATAGCCTTCCTCGATAAATGAACTATCGAACATTAAAATATTTTTTCCATTCGAATCAGTAGTTCCTGAGATTAGCGTGTTCAAACAAACAAACAAACTCTTCAGCTTTATAATATTTGTATAGATTTAAGCCTGTTGTCCCACTGCAGGGCAAAGGCCTCCCTTCCCTCCTCCCACATTTCGCGATCTAAGGCGATTGTAGGCCAATCCCTTGAGAAAGAGTCCAGCTCATCCCGCTATCTCCTTCTGGGCCTGTCACGTTGAAACAATCGATTAAGGTAAAATTTACACAATGAAGTGTATGCATATCCAAGTCAACTTATAAAGTTTTCACTGCTGAGATGAGTCCTAGCCTCTTCTTTCTAAGAATGAATTGTGAAAACTTACCTAGAGGATTCCCTGCTAGCTGAACAGCGTGTCCTATCATCGGCCACGCTCCAGGGAACATCGGGGGCGATACATGCCGCGGCTTCTTCCAGCTCCAAAAGGCGAACACTACACAACATGTTGCTACCAAGACTAATAGAAACATGATAGTAATACGGTCATACGGACGTCAATGCAAACTCAGTCGGTACTTTTAATTATATTTAAACACAATGGGTGCTTAAAGGTGTCGTCGTGCGATATCGTTAATGTCGTCTGTTTGTCAAGGAAGATTTTGTTTCAATAAAGGAGAAACGCCAGGTTAACCCGCAAAATTACAGTTTTCTTTGGTTTTTTTGTAATTTGCAGGTCAGTGTCAGGCTGTTTGTTAAACATAATATGATTTTCGACCGTATCTCGTATGTATTTACAGATTAAAATCTTTCAAGTCATCCAATACAACTCCCTAAGTTAATTTAATACCATTCAATGACTAATTCATCACAAAGTCATTCACTGGGATTAAATGAACTTACAGGGTGGTACTGATGATTGTAATGATTATGACTTTGTTAAGCCATATTTATTACGGTCGCATATTATATTTCAATCAACATAGAACCCGACATACACTGAAAAAAATCCAAATTGCGAAAAACGTAAGAAAATTTAAATTTCGCGGGCTAACGTGGCGCTTGTACCTTCAACATGAAATCAATGCAAGGAGTTTAAATTTAGACTGGTGTTTTATATACACGTTCAACTTATTTAAAACAAGATGTAATTCGAGATAAACGCAATAAATTGAAGTGCGAATGCTGCAGATAGCATCACGACTCTTAAGAGTTTTTAATTACATATTAAATAAAACTTTTTGCTCCTACTAAAAATCAAGGCTGACTTACGCCCAATTTAAGGAACGACAATCATCACAAAAATCAGCTAACGACCAATACAATCCCTTCACCATTATTATCCACAGTCTGAATTCATCCACTTCTAGGTAAAGGATTCTCTTTTTTTGTGCCTCCGCTTTCTCCACGTTCCTGTGCCAACATCGTTGATTGTTGCCATCAGGGAACTCGCTTTTCTTGCATTGAATTTAGTCACAACGGACAAATAAAAGAACAAGGGTCACCCATAGGAAATTTACCCAGGCCTGACACAAAAGGAACGTATCTCAGTTATTATGTATTATTAAATATTACAGAAATAAATTAACACTAGGTTAACACCTACAATCTACATATCTATACAGGGTGAATTTTACAAGTGGGCGTAGATGGCCGAAAAATGCTCAAAGGAGTCTCGAGCCCGATTTTGATGAAAAGTAAAACTGCATCATTAGATTTTTGAAAAATTAATATTCCTAGCCAGGAATCGAACCCATTGATTTTGGAAAAAAAAACACACTGTATTACTCGTATTACACCATTCGATAGTGTCGCTAATAAGGATCAAATCCTGGGATCAAGTCCCCTTTAGGGTTAACTGGAGAGTCATTGTCTACGGTAAGGGAGCCAACAACGAAATCATCGCTGGTTAGGGTTACGGCTAAAGAAATAGCTGCAGTGTTGAGAGACATGAAGCGCGGTAAATCACCTGGGCACGATTCTCTGAGCCTAGAGCATCTACAAAATGCAGGTGTTCACATGCCCAGAGTGCTGGCTATGTTTTTCAACTTCTGCTTCTCACATACTTATCTGCCTGAAGATCTGATGAAAACCTTAGTTGTGCCCATTATAAAAAATTGAACTGGAGACGCGTCGCATATAAATAATTATAGGCCCATATCGTTGGCTACGATCATTGCCAAGGTTTTGGAAAGTGTGCTTGACAAACAGTTAAATAAACATCTGTGGCTTCACGATGCCCAATTTGGCTTCAGAGCGGGTCTTTCGACTGAGCACGCGGTACTTTGTCTCAAGCACACTGTCAGATACTACACCGACAGGAAAACTCCCGTGTACGCGTGTTTTCTTGATCTCTCGAAAGCCTTCGATCTGGTGTCCTATGGTGTTTTATGAAAGAAGCTGTACGAAGATACAACACTTCAGATGATTGAGTTGACTTTAGATGATTGAGTTGTTTAGGTATTGGTACGGCCATCAGACAACTTTATGAAATGGGCAGGCTCGCTATCCGATCCGTACGGGTTGGAGTGCGGAGTCAGACAGGGGGGTCTGACTTCACCGAAACTCTTCTGTTTGTACGTAGATCGGCTGATTCGTGAGCTCAGCAGTACTATGGTAGGCTGTTCCATTGACGGAACACTCGTCAATAACATCAGTTACGCTGATGACATGGTGCTGCTGGCCCCATCGATCAGCGCCCTCAGGAAACTCATGTCTGTCTGTGAGCGATATGCGGAGGCCCAAGGTCTCAGATATAATTCGAAAAAGAGCGAGTGTCTGTTGTTCAAGGCAGGCACTAAAGACTATCGCGAAGTGCCACCTGTCACACTCGGTGGGATATGAGTTGCAATGGGCGCAAACTTTAAAATATTTGGGGCACTGGGTCACTGCAACGCAGACGGATAATGTTGACATGGAGAGGGAGCGTAGGGCGCTGTCAGTCAGGAGCAATATGTTGATCCGTAGGTTCGCAAAGTGCTCGAGGGGAGTGAAAACTACTCTGTTTAGGGCATACTGCCAATCTTTTTACACCAGCAGTCTATGGGTCGACTACACGCAAAAGGCTTACAGCGCTTTACGCGTTTACCAAAATTGCCCTTTACACCATTCAATTTAGATGAATATCTTAGGAGATATCACAGTTTTAAAATAACTCCGCATCAACGTAATGACCCGCGCGCGCTGCGAGGCGGGCTTCATGTTGTTGGGAAAACCAATGTGATTAGATTCAATGCACAAATATTGTGGGGAACGTAGAGAAGGTTTTCGTTTTTGTTTCATTGTAATCAGTGCTCTCTATCAAAAGATTTATGAATTTAAATTGTTCAAGAAGAACTTATGATCATTATGTAAGATACATGCAACGACATCTATTGCACCAAAATGGTACTAATTATTAAAAATGTGCTCACAAGATAACTTTTAAATCGGTTAACCAGCTTTACAAAAAAGTTCTGATAGCACAAAGTACTCTAGATTAGTCTACATGACGCTATAACCCTGTAGAGTGTGTGTTCGATCGCTTTACATGCATTATATTTTAATGGTTTAATTTCGTGCTCGATAGATGGCGCTATTAATTTCACTCCCTTTTCTGAGTCGCGGTGTTAAGTTTTCCGTGAAAGAATGACCCTCGCCCGTGTCAAATGTCTGAAACTTGGTTTATTAACCAACGAAACAAAAAGAGGAGATTCTCAATTCGACGTTTCTATATTTTTTTAATTTATGTATACACTGACCACGCATAACTTTTTACAGAGAAGTCCGGTATGCATGATCCTTTTTTTAAATTGAGAAATCGTGTTTGGGACCATTTCCTGCACCTTGATGAGAACTTTAGATCTAGCTGGAGTATGACGTCATCGAAGTTCTAACGATGGAGACGGAAGGCAGTTGCAAGAGGTCCTCAAGAGTTTGCAGCAAGAATAACGTGTTTGGGCTCATTTCATGCACCTTGATGAGAACTTTAGGCCTTGCTGAAGTATGACTGTCATCGAAGGTCTGACGATGGAGACGGAAGGCAGTTGCAAGACGTCCTCAAGAGTTTGCAGCAACAATAACGTGTTTGGGCACATTTCATGCACCTTGATGAGAACTTTAGGCCTTGCTGGAGTATGACTGTCATCGACGGTCAAACGATAGAGACAAATGGCAGCTGCAAGCGGTCCTAAACAGATTGCAGCAGGTATAATGTTATTGGGCTCATTTCATGCATTTTGATGAAAACTTTAAACCTAACTCAGTACGACTTTCATCGAATGTCTGACTATGGAGGCGAATGGTAGTTGCAAGAGGTTCTCAAGAGTTTACAGCATCTATAACGTGTTTGGGCTCATTTCATGCACCTTGATGAGAACTTTAGACCAGCCTGGAGTATGGTCGGTAAAGGTTGTCGAGGGTCGCGGGCCTTTGGACGTTGAGTAATGGGCTAGCTCGCCATCCGTCCGTCTAATAACGACAGGCCGTGTCGACGGCGCATTCGTGTTCCACGCGCGCCTCAAAGAGATGCCAGCAAACGGGAAGGGGTCCGAGAAGACCGAGGCAGGCCTGGATTGCGGGACTGTTCGAAAGAGATACCGCGGCCCTAGAACACAAAGGGCAAAAGAAGGAACATGGATGGGTTTTAGTCAGTACAAGTCTGACACGCCCTTCCGCTCCGCCCAGAGTGGGAGGGGTCATTTGATTATTTCCAATCGGTAAAAAAGCAAGAATATTACAAAGCAGAAGGGTTTGTTTGTTTCGTTGATTGAACGCGCTAATTTCAGGAAGTACTGGTATAAATTAGTTTATTGTTGGATAGCCCATTTATCGAGGAGCGGATAATCAATGAAAAATGTTTCAAAAACAGGGATTTATTCCTTTTGACAGCTTCCGTTGTGCGTGAACGGTTAAAAATACGCAATTATCATGTATGTCGGAATTGTCCCTCTTAAAAAGCTCTAAAAAATTGTCCACACTGGGATATATCTAACTTTTAAGGTTGACGCACACTCTCTCTAACCCTCTCTTTCTTTGATGTACGCACGCACGCAGACGGAGTTGCGCGGGTCAGCTAGTAATATATAATTTTATTAGATTTGATTATTTTTAAACTTATTAATTTTACTAATGAGGTCTTTGTTTCTTATATTTTTTATACCCTGAGAAGAAACACCGAAACAATCAGAGGATGGTGTTCATAAGCATATTGAAAAAAACCACAGACAATGCAATTGCGCATATTTATGAAGCGTGACCAGATTATTAGAAAAAGACGGCTTTTAACTTGAATTACTTAAAATTTACGTTTTATAACTTCCTCGTGTAAATAATGTGAAAAGCACAATTTAAATGCTCACCAAAATAATTTTTAGGCGCTAAGTACCAAGTAAAATATACTACTCAAATCAAAAACAAACGATTTTACACCACTTTTTCAAAAAAATAAAGGAGAATGAACAAAAGTGTATGAAGCTTGGTCCAAATATCCAACACTAACGAGACCTCTGTAATAAAATAGCCTACTAAATACTAAGACATAACCAGACCGCAACCAAAAACATGCAGTAAGTAAAAACTTATAACGAATTAAAAGTCATGTATTTTGACTTTTTTATGTGAAGAATATTATCAATTTCATTCCATCCTTCGTACATTTTGTACAAATCTACGCATGTGATGTCATGCCGCTTGGTGTCCCGCGTTAGATTCTCGTTGAAATAGATCTTGATCAATGGTCCGGAAGAAAGAAAACACAAGAATGCTTCACAATAGTCTGTTTTATTCGTGTCTTACTGACTTACACTTACCATAAAACTGATATAATTAAAAATCATCATCATCATCATTCTCCTGTCCTTATTCCAACCTATTTGGGGTCGGCGCAGCATGTCTTCTTCTTCCATGCTTCTGTATTACCCGTAATATAGCTATCAACGCCGTGTATAATAATCATAGCCATCTACATTCATACTCAGCATTTTCCTCAAAACATGTTTCTAATGTAAGATTTTCTAAGAGACACCTCCAGGATCCCCGTATTATTCAATCCATCCATCAGCACAATGTTTTGAGTGCGTTACATTGGGTACTACAGGAAACGTGATTTTTCTCCCCAAAAAAAGATTCGTTTCCCAGCAATAATTTCTGCGTAAAATTACTTAGTTTGATGTACTAATGCTTGGTTGACCTGGGGTCCTGTTACACTCTGTATGTAGTATTTATTTATTTATAAAGTATGTACGTCTTGGTTTTGTCCGCGATCGACTGCATACCGCACCGCACCGCAGACCTATGTCTGCCGCAATTGCTGGCTGAAGGACGCGACGCGATAAATGGCGAGCACTACTGCTCGCCATTTATAATTTAAAGTATTAAATGTAACAAATAAAAAAAATGATATTAATCTATATGTTAAACTATGCATACGTATTCTTGTCACTCTCTAAACGCCAACCGATCAGCGCGTCCGACATACGCTTTTAATTTAATAAGCATTTAAGCGTTTTCTGCTCTGTTTAGTACTCTTATCTCAGGATATCAATTCACATAAAAGAAGTCGATACTTCATAGACTTCATATAGATGACTCTCATATGCGTTCCGGAAAAAGATTAGGCACTGGCTTTAAATAAGTGATGAAATAATAGAAAGATTTAAATAAATATGAAAAAACGTGTATAAATGTACTGACTTGTCGAGGTTCCAAAAGTCCTTGAATATGCTCAACGGTTCCCGGGTGGTTATCCAAAAACAGTTGAAGTAACTGATAATTCCCAATGACTGATTGCAACAAACAGAGTTTCTTCTATCCACTTGCATTGTCACAAAAAAATCAATCACTTAGCACAAACAGAAAGTCCGAAGTGATATAGCCTAGGTCGTAAATAAAGACTCAGAAAGAATTTGTGTGGTAACTACCACAAACTACTGAAAAATCACGCTCTAATTAAAATCGCGGATTTTTTTCGGTTAGAACCTATGTTATTATTGTTTTTATATTAATATGATAACCCGTGAACAGTGTTGTGGGTTACATTATTGGCAAAATGCAAATATTGTTATACTAGTTTTAAGTTTTCATAATGTGATAAAAAAATAATATAATAGCGAATCGATTGACACCTTATTCATCAAAATCGGATGAATAGTTTAGGCGCTACGGAGGAACATACGTAATTACAAACAAACACATACATACATAGACTGCTAAAATCATAACACTTCCTTTTGGCTTCGCTGTAGTCGGGTAAAAAGTCTAGTAAACGAGAATCAAAGTCGCAAGGCTAAGCAAAAAAAAATAAACTATTATTATTTTTCATACAGTCATAACTTTTTACTGACAGCTTATTTTTTTTTGTCTCATACTGAAAGTTACTCTCTGTGTAGTGGACTATAAGTTAAAAGAGGTCTCATTAGTGGTGGATATTTGGACCACTTCTATTCATTCTCCTTTTTGAAGAAAAAATAGTGAGACAAAAAGTTTGGTAAAAAAAAAAAAAGCTGTTGGTTGATTTGTGACTTTCCTCCAATATTTCGTGTGCCCTCCTCTTTTCCTAACACAGTCTTGAAGCCTGGAAGGTACATTCTCCACCAGGTGTATCACTGTTTATTGAGGAACTTGTTCCCACTTTGATTTCAGAACGTTTATTAGCTGTCTTTCAATGTGCACGGGTTGGTTTGTGCTTCGAACACTGCGTTTCAGTAAATCCCACATGTGTTCAATGGGATTGAGATCCGGACTGTTTGCAGGCCAAGGCAACACCTGTATACCAGCCTCCTCTAGGGCTTCTCTGGTGTCCCTAACTGTAAGAGCGCGAGCATTATCGTACATCAGATGGAATCTTGCACCGATTCTTTGTGCATATGAGACTAGATGGGATCTTATGACCTCCTCGATATAAAGTTGAGCTGTAATTGTGCCTTCGCTGAGAATTACCAACTCGGTTCAGCCTGATATAGAGGTTCCTCCCCATACCATAACATGAGGGACCCCAAATCTGTCACTTTCATGGATAAAAGCATCCGAAAATTGCTCACCTTCACGCCTTCAGATCCAAATGTGACGATCATCACAAAAAAAAAAATAACTTTGCACTCTTCCGTAAACAATACTGTGCTCCAGTCACTCATATCCCATGCCAGACGCTGCCTTGAGAACGATAATCGATTGCACGACGAGGACTTGTTAATGGTATCCGCACTAAGCATCTCCTGGAGAACTGCTGGTCCTCGTGTAACCGATTTCTAATGGTTTAATCACTAACGCGCGTACGCGTCTCCTGCCGCAAACGGTTCTGTAAGGAGCGGGCTGTGATGTAGCGTTCTCTGCGCGCAGTCAAGCGCACGAAGCGATCCTCTTGTGCGGTAGTCGCTTGAACTCTACCAGATCCCCGACTTCTGGTTAGTCTCCCAGTCTCTTGAAATCGATTCTGAGCATTCTGGATCGCTCGCTGGGAAAATCCCAGCTGCAACGCCATAGAACGCTGCGAATGGCCTTCTTGAAGCAGTGTTACGGCCCTAGCTACGGTTGGTAAGTCCATATGTCGTCGAATTCTCGGCATAACTTTTTCAAAATGTTAATTCAGCCACTAGTTAAACAAAACTTAAACTGTTCTGGACAGAATCGTCACTATGACTAAAATCCGTCTTACAATTGGGTAAAATCAAGTTGTTACAAAAAATGATCAAAAACTACCCATTTTAAACAATTAAGCAGCTAGAATACTCAAAAACTGTTTGTAAACAAATAAGGTAACAACACAAATAACAATCAGCTACTTGAGAACGCATAAAAAAATAAATTGTCGCTACCGAGATAAAAAAAAAACAAGTGGCCCTTATTTTGTTTTGACTAGTTGCATATTTATTGTTTATACAACACCGTAACATAACATCACGCCAATTATGTGATGGGCGGCGGAGGAGTCCAAAAAAAACCCAAAATTTCCACTTGATGAATTTAATAAAGTTATTACAATTAATTCTTAATATTAGGTAAGTAAGTACTAAGAGGTTGTCCTAACGACCGATGTATGTGACGAAAGGCCCCGCGCCGAATCTGCTGCTTAGTTTTATTGGATGCATCGAGTTGGGTTGCGCAATCCATTAACAGTAACTGAATGTATGGTGATAACGTATCTGGGAGGCACTCACAGATATAACACCTCCCCTCTTAGATGAGCAACTATTTGCCAATTTCTACGGCAAAAGTTGCGGCTTTCTTGTTTCGCTGCGACAACTCGATGGCTTCTTTATTCGCTTCAATTTTAATGAGTTTTGTTCGATGACGACGAATAAAGTAGATGGTAAGAAGTGCACCTGCACTTAACAATGCAAGTACAATCGCATACAATGGTATTGTTGTGTGGTAGAGACTCGAGGAATCCGCAGTATCGATTTCGACAGACGTTTCCATCGTAATTTGTTTCTGTATCTTGTGCAATGTTCCGAGATCCATTGAATGCAGGTGGTAATTTGGTTGAATCTTCCGAGAATCATTAGTCATCCGTGGGAGCGTTGAGATTTCAATTGAAATTCCGTTGACTTTGTCATCGATGTTGGCCAATGTGAATTTCGGGGTCTTCATTTTGCAAGACTTCGGAATTGTAGCCAGAAAACTTCCTTCCAGAATTTGATGTTTTTCAGGGCCGCAGTAAAGTTGAACCTTGGTGGGCTTCGGGAACGAAACTATGTAGTGCTTGCTATCTAGCTCCAGCAGGGCTTCCTTGGCCAGAGAAATAGGCGTGATTTGACACGTTTCATCTATCTCCTGGGAATGTATCAGTTTTTCTATGCAATCCTGACCGGAGCGAATTTGGTGACTTGTTTTTTGCTCGCAGATATGCCACTTATCTACCTTCGGGCATTCAGCCTCCATGTACACATATTCCTTTGAATTGATCGCTACATATGGATAGGAAGGCAGGATGACGTCAAAGTTTTTATTAGGAACTGGACAAAGTTTAAATAGTTCAAAGGTACTGGGAAGAGTGATAGGGAATTGAAGGACAACCACGATTTTCTTATCGACATAATATGATCCTAAACTAATTATGTCATAGTAATATCTAATGTCTAAGTCTAAGACCTGATCGGTGCTATATAAATGCTGTAATTTGCTTATCATAGTTCTTAATTCCCTAACAGATAGAATAGAATGGTGCAAGGATACCGTGCGACTAAAAGCTAATATATTTTCTAGCCTACTTATTTCACCGGATAACTCTTGTACGTTATCGTTAAGTATAACGAAGAGTTGCGCAAGGTGAGCATATCTTAAAGTACGATCGCTCTCTGATGTAGTCATATTGATGACGTACGAAAGGGCTTTATCTAATTTGAGCTGATTTATTGTCAAATTATTCAGTACGTGAGTTTGTTGTAAGGAAATTTCTTTAAATAATGAAATATGATGATTAATTTTGTTGGAAATGAGTTTATCATTTCGTTTTAGAATTTTCATAGCATTTTCGAACCTTATAGCATCATCATGATCCAAATTTCCCGAAATTGATTTTATCAAAGTGCCCAATGGGTTTATCAAGCCACGTTTGACTCTACTAGGTTGCAGCGTTTCTAATTGTAAAAGAATTTTATTTAATTTAATATTTAAGTACTTAATTTGAGCACTGAACATGAGCAAACTATTATTACTTAATTTGTCCGTAGTATCACGTAATTGTCGTTGTAAGTCATATACCTGTCGTTCTATCTGAATTAAGTTAATGTCCTGTAAGAACGTATGATGATGGGATACGATTTTTGTGTCTCCTAAATTATAAGGTAAAAGTCCCGGTCCGTCATCTAAGCTGTCAAGTTGGATCTCTTGAGCTCGGCCCAGGCTCATTATCGTCAGTGCTAGGTACCTGTAACAATTGAGAGCCTTTATTCTTTTTAGGTCGTTTCAGTCTACTTTTAGCTACCGGTCCTCGTTTCCTTGAAGTGTAAATATGAATAGGTAAGTTAGCAATAACCTTGTCTTGAGTAAATCGAGGGGCAAGTTTTTGCCGGGTTGCAGTAGGGTTCCGTATGTAAATCTCCTGGTTTTCTGAGTACCCGATTTCAGGTTCCCTATCACTGTTACGTTGCGTCATCGATGCCTCGCGTTCGGCAAGCGATGATTCATGGACAAGGCTATATACCGTTTCCATTCGACTACGGTGATCTTGAATGTATTGTTGTAGTAATCTTTCCGACAGATTTAAATCCGTGGGATCCCTTGGGTCGAAATGTCCAGTGATAAGGTCAAACGGCCTACATTTAGTCAGACTATGAATGGAACTATTATATGCTAAAAGGGGCGTAAGGGACTAAAGTGAAAGCACATTCATTTTTGTGTTTCAGCTTTAATATGCGTAAATGTTCAAGAAGTGTGCTATGGAAGCGCTCTATCATCCCATTTTCGTTCGGGGTATGAGCAGCAGTGGTATGATGTTGTATTTTGAGCAGTCGTAAAAATTCACTAACTACCTGATTTGTGAATTCGGTTCCCTGGTCAGTTATTAATCTCATCGGGTAACCATGGAGCGTACCAAAAATTAAAAGTGATTTTATTATATTAGGGGCTGTACAGTCTGCCATACGGTAAGCTTGAGCATATTTACTAAAAGAATCAATTATAGTAAAATATTTTTCTTGTTCGATAGTTAAAACATCGACATGTGCAGTTTCAAAGGGCTTACTAGGCGGTGGAACGATTCTAAACTCTTGGCGAATCGGGTTACGGTCGTATTTTGCACAGTTACATATCCTGCATTCATTAATGTATTTAGTTATGTCAGTTTTCATTTTAGGCCAGAAAAATTGACATGATAAGGCTAGGCAGGTCTCATTTATGCCACGATGATTTGTCTTTCCCTCATGATACTTGCGAATAGCATCCTGTTGATTTAAATATTCGGATATATTAGTAATTTGGCGTTTAACTAGAATCAACTTCATAGATGAACTTTTAAAATTTCTTTGAATTACAGGAACTATTTCAAGCATCTTTTCTATTGGTTGGACTAAGATAGCTGTGCGGAATTTGGGATCTACGCGTTTTTTTATTAGGTCTACAATGTCTT
This sequence comes from Eugnorisma glareosa, assembly GCA_947578425.1. NCBI lineage: Eukaryota > Metazoa > Arthropoda > Insecta > Lepidoptera > Noctuidae > Eugnorisma > Eugnorisma glareosa. The sequence goes on from OX387979.1 coordinate 17,524,627, forward strand.
TATCAAAATGGGATTCTCGTACATTCATCACAACTTGCAGGTAAGTATCAAAAGGTTTTTTAATTATAGACTTAGAGGTAGGTGAGTCACTAACTATATTAATTATAATTTTTCTACGATATTTATTTAAGGGGTCTTCACTTATGGGAATTTCGAGAATTGGGCTTTCTACGCTAGTGTGAGCGGTCTCACCGTCTGACATGTCTTGAATTTCAGGTGCTGTAAGCGTTGAAGAACTATGGTTATCTTGGACCACTGAAGAATTATCCAATGACATAGCTTCAGGTGCTGAAATCGTTGATGACGTACTTTGGTGACGTCGTGGTGCTTGTGACGTATTGACTATCATTGAGATAGTTTCATCATTATGAATTTCGATACGTGACAAAGCGTCAGCGTTTGTATTACATTTACCCTTTTTATAAATTACATTAAAATCGAATTCGGATAATTTTAGTCTCCACCTAGTCAGACGCGAATTAGGCTCTTTTAAATTCATTAGCCATTGCAACGGTTTATGGTCGGTGACTACTTTAAATTTGCGCCCAAATAGATATGGCCTAAAGTACTTTGTTGCCCAGACGATTGCAAGGAGTTCTTTTTCGATCGTCGAATAATTTATTTCGCTATCGTTTAGTGTTCTAGATGCATAAGCTATGGGCCTATCAGCTCCTATTGGGTCTTGGGATAGTACAGCGCCCAGTGCGAATTTGGATGCATCAGTAGTGAGAATGAATTCCTTTGAGAAGTCTGGATATTGTAGTACCGGGTCATTAGTCAGAAGAGTCTTACAGTGTTCAAAATGTTTTATATAATCAGGTGTAATATTAATTTTAGCTCCTTTTTTCAGACATTTGGTAAGAAATTTTGTAACACGAGCGAAATTGGGAATAAATCTACGGTAATAACCGATAAGGCCTAGAAAAGATTTAATTTGTTTCGGAGTTTTTGGAATAGGATAATTTTCAATTGCCGAAGTTTTGTCAAGATTCGGTCTGACACCTTCAGGGGTAATAACATGCCCTAAGTATGATGTTTCACGTTTTAGGAACTCGGACTTATCCATCTGGATCTTAAAATTGGATTCCCTAAGACGCTGAAATACTTTACCTAAGTTATCTATGATTTCCTGTAAAGAAGTACCAAATACTAGGATATCATCTAAATAGACAACACAAATTTTATTCAGAAGACCTTGAAGTACATTATCCATTACTCTCTGAAAGGTGGCTGGCGAATTTTTCAAGCCCATGGGCATTTGCAGGAATTCATAATGTCCATGCTCTACATTGAATGCCGTTTTATGAATATCTTTAGGATCTAATTCTACATGGTAAAACCCATTAGTTAAATCAAGAGTAGCAAAGTATTGACACTTCCCTAACTTATCTAATATATCGGTGACGTTTGGGATGGGATATTTATCATCAATTGTCTTCTCGTTCAGCTTACGGAAGTCAATGACTATGCGCCACTTAGTTTTGCCAGACGCGTCACTCTTTTTTGGTACTACCCATATAGGTGCGCTCCATGCAGAGGTAGAAGGCCTAATTATTTTTTGATCTAACATTTTACTGATTTGAGTTTGTACCTCATTCTTATGAATATATGGATACCTGTAAGTTTTACTATCGACAGGTAATTCGTCTGTGGTGTTAATGCTATGCTTAATTTGGTTTGTGAACGTTAAAGGTTCATCTTCAATATAGAATACGTCTGAGTATTCTCTGCAGAGGTTAGTTAAATTGATTGTCTCCTCTGGATTTAAATGATCTATGCGCAATCGCGATAACACCTGCTCGGCTCGACGAGTATTGTTATTGTAAGTATCCGATGTCACTGCAGGTACAGTTCGTTCGCTAAATACATGTGCGACGATTGGTTCTGACAAAGATAAAATTACATCATTATTCGTAGGGTTAAATATTTCTAAAAAAGCTCGATTATTTTTTGCTGTAGTTACACATTCAGTTATGTTACAACTCTGTATACTTTGCTGATCTATGTGTATATCTCCTTGGCTAATATTAATAGGCAAATTTAATATTTTAGAAGATTGTGCCGGAATAATGTTCTCATACAAATTTACACTTTGGGAGGTATACATATGTATAGGATTGCTAGAAAATTCAGTTTTAAGTACGCGAGAACTTAAGTCAATTTTTGCTAAGAACCGTTCAAGAAGATCGCACCCTATTAGTCCGTCAAAGTAATCGTGGAATCTGTATATGTTCAATTTGATTGGATTATTGTCTTTAAATTCTTCGAAACAGGGTATAGTGATTGAGTAATAATTCATGGTAGATGCATGCACGTTAGCGACTATAAATGGTTCATAGTTAGGTTCATAGTCCGAATAGTACCTTGCCACAGTTTCAGGACTTATGAACGACTGGTTAGCTCCCGTATCAATTAAAAATTTTAAAGGTGGAAAGTCGGGCCTAACATTTAATTTTAAAAAAGGCAATTGTCTTTTCCCCTGTATATTAATTTCTATTCGGGGGCATTTTTCGGCACTTCCTTTGAAAAATTTGACGAATTTGGATTTTCAGGTAGAACTGGGGGTTCACCTACGGAGACGTCCTGTGTCAGTGTCAAGTGAGTAGTCGGGTCACAAGCTGGGACACCATCTGGGACGTAGTCATAGTCACAGTAGTAGAAGTCCTCTGGGACATAATAGTCAAAGTCGGGTTCTTGTACAAAAAATTCGTTCACGTTTGCTTCTCGTGTTCTAAAGTAATTACTAGGGGGTGGATTACCGTGATTACGCCAATCATGCATATAGGTCGGTGGCAGAACACGTGCGACGGGGTGACTAACACCGCTCATTGGTCGAGGCTGGTTGTTCGGTGCCTGCTGAGACGTTGGGGGTCTAGGGTTGACTCTAAAACCGGTGGACATATTGGATCGCGGTAAAGCTTTGAACATTTGTTGGGTTCTAGAGGGTCCCTGATAAAATGGTCTAGGCTGCTGTGGAATAAAGCGATTTGGATCAAAATTTCGAGGCAGCAAATTTCTATTAGTACATAACGGCGGCTCCCGTAGTATCGATGTCTGGATACGGTCTACAGGATCTCCAACGGCTGCTTCTGGTTCTTCTGGATTGTCGACGACGCACGTTGAAACGTGAACAGCACGCACAAATGTTCAAAGGTCCAGCTCGATCGTGAAGTTATAGTCTTTGATTTGCACGAACTGACTCGACAATCCTACCGGCTGCGCCAATTATGTGATGGGCAGCGGAGGAGTCCAAAAAAAACCCAAAATTTCCACTTGATGAATTTAATAAAGTTATTACAATTAATTCTTAATATTAGGTAAGTAAGTACTAAGAGGTTGTCCTAACGACCGATGTATGTGACGAAAGGCCCCGCGCCGAATCTGCTGCTTAGTTTTATTGGATGCATCGAGTTGGGTTGCGCAATCCATTAACAGTAACTGAATGTATGGTGATGACGTATCTGGGAGGCACTCACAGATATAACACGCCTGTATGCTATGAGGGGCTACACAGATGCGTACAGTAACAGTACACCCAGATTACGACAGTTAGATAAGTTAAGTTACATTTTATTGGGGATATGCATAGAAGCATGATAATGTATTGTTAACGGTTCACTAAAGTTTCACCTAAACTCCTATGACAATTTAACCGACTTAAAAAAAAAGGTTCTGTGTTCGACTGTATGCATATTTTTAATGTATGTTCACCGATTTCTGCGCCAATTGTGGACCGATTTGCAATTTTTTTTTTATTCGATAGCCTAAACTCCTGAGGTGGTCGAACTGTTACCAAGTCAGAATCAGATCAAGGGATCCCAGGGAAATCGAGGGCAGCCCTCAAATTTTATAGGCACATACAATGTTTTTCATATACCTACTCTCTCTCGCAATTAAGATATTTGTGAGTGGTAATTATCACCTCATGTTGTTGAGATGATGATGGAAGGTATAAGTCAGGATCTGATGATGGGATCCCAGGAAAATTAGGGGCAACGCTCATGGGCATTGTTTGAAACGGTAAACTTTCCATTTGGTTCTATGTTCATCAGGTTATAAGATCCTAGAGAAATTGTGTGCATGTTCAGCGACATCTTCGCCAATTGTGAACAGATTTCAATGATTCTTTTTTTATTTGGAAGAATAGTATTTCGCAGTGATCCGGTTTAAATTTTGTGAAGATCTGGTGCTGATCTTCGGAGTTAAACAATGGACCTCTTAAATAATAGACAGCAAATCTGCCGTGATTGCTGCAATCGCTTGGATGTTTATTATTTATACAATATCTTAATTACCATAACATAACGTCTGTATCCTCTGAGGGTGTACATAGATGTGTATAGTAGTAGATTTTGATAGTTAAGTTCCATTTTATTGAGATAAGCCTATTACCATGAAATGTACTGTTAACAATGTAAATTAAATGCATATCAAATATTTGTTTAGGATATTATCACTAAAAATAGAAAAATAAAAAAAACGTTTTTGCAAATATAGAATTGCAAATATAGACTTCAGAAGGTAAAGTTATTTTTCACTTTTTTGTGTTTTTGAAGTCGGTTTTATTTTTTGCAAAAACGTTTTTTTTATTTCTTGCTAATTGTGTCAGTTGCCACAGCAACTGATGCCATGGCCATCTTTGTGTTGTAATCTATTCGGTGCCCGCTAATTGGAACTGAACTAACACCGACCTTGCTGTTGCAACAAATTACCGATAATATTTGACAAGCTGCCTCGTTGGTGTAGTAGTCGCAAGCGCAACTGCTAAGCATGAGTTCCTGGGTTCGATTCCCTGATAATTATGTCAAAGTTTTATTCATTTCATTTATTCAATAAACAATGTTACATTGTTGTAGCTGCTAGGTAGTGGTAGGTGAGAGATGAAGAAAAACAATTTTGTGGTCGCCAATTTAGACAACAGTTACAGACTGCGCGGGCGATTTGACGCATGGAGTCTTCGCGGTATTCTTTACACACTGTCCTTTTCATTTGATTTATTGTCATGGCGGCCGCAGCAGTAGGCCGGGGAGGGTGTCGCGCATCGACCAATCGGAGCGCTCGTGTGCAGTACGTTCCTGTTTGCCTAGGATATATATTTTAAAAATAGAAACTCAATCGTAACAAAACATATTTGGTTATCTAAACATGGGTACCTAAATATATATAACTAAAATATTAAAAAGACGGGCGGACCGCGACGCCGTCGTTAACATCCTGCCCCTTAGTGTCGTCACTGCGACACTCAAAAGTCATGAGTAAAGCAACTCGTGTTGCGGGACGTTTCAAAATACTTGTATTTGTTTTAATGTCTACGGTTCTTACCCGTCCGTCAGCTCTCGGATACACTTGGTGAATGATTCCCTTTGGCCAGACATTCCGAGGGAAAGCGGGGTCTACTACAACAACCAGGTCACCTACCTTTAGCAGTGCACCCTCGCGCTCCCATTTTTTGCGGGGCGCTAGTGTAGGCAGTACTTCTTTATTTAATCTAAGCAAATTTATTTCAGTTTGAAAGGAACATTCTTGTGAGTAACGAAGTAACAATAGTTCCGCTTGATTTATAAGTTTTTCGTTAATAACTTTAATTGCACTCCTCTTACACTTTTCAAAAAACAATAGAACACTTGCAGTCCTACGGATTAATCGCAGCCAGCTAGAGAATCGTCTTGGTTCGGGAACAGGTAAGTCACTTATTCTATTATTATCTTGAGCAACATGTACTTTTTCTAATATATCATCACTAATTGTTTTTATTACAGGTTGTTGCGGCCAGCAAGAACGCGGCTGGTGTAAAAACGACGGGCCCGAGAACCATTCCGAATCACCTGTCAATACGTAATCGCTATTTTTTGCCGCTAGGTCGGCGACGTTTACGCCAGTGGGCACATATCGCCACTCGTCGGACTTACTCATACTCAACTCGTCTATTTTTTTTTGGCTTTTTTTCCATTACCGTCTGAAGTGTAAATTTACAAAACAGTCCTGCATGTCCATCCGCTAAGCCATTGTGATCTACGGAAACTTCCTGAATATTTGTGCTGTCTAAGTTAGTGATGAAATTATCCAAACAAGAAGAAGACTGATTTCGAGTAAAAGTTGCTGTTTCAATAAGTGTTATGAAATTATAACATCTCAAAAGACTTATAAACTCAGTCAGCTTTTTATTTTAATAGAGGAGATCGATTAATATCACCACATATAATACATTTTTTATTAAAAACATATTCTAACAATATTTCAAATTTTTCCATAAATATTTTAAACGTTTTTCTCATCAGGGCTTCGATAACAACAGCATATACAGCGTGTAACAGAAAGGGTATAACCATATGGAATACTGTGGTACGGACCATCAAACTGAACACCTTTCTTTATGGGACCACCATCGAAATCGTAAAAAAATAATCAGCTGTCTTATACAAAATTTCAATACCTACTCGACCACAATGTATGGGACAGCTGATTATTTTTTTACGATTTCGATGGTGGTCCCATAGAGAAAGTTGTTCAGTTTGATGGTCCGTACCACAGTATTCCATATGATTATACCCTTTCTGTTACACGCTGTATACATATAGCCCGGTATCAAAATCTTTAGTGCAACATATTTCGAATGATTCCGATTTATATAATTTGTTTATTTGCGCTCAATAAGAGACTTGCCTATTTCTTTGTGCTAAGATAAGACTACCACCTCTTTTTTTATTTAGCCTGTTATTGTATGAAACCAAGTTGTAGTCAGTCAGTGCAAATAAAGGAGCATTTAATTTGTTTAGAAAATGTTCAGTAACATAGATAAAGTCCAATTTAGACACTATATTATCCACATACAGTTCTATTTCATCTTTTTTATTGCTAATTCCACATAAATTTTGATGAAAAATTGTTAAATTAGTAATATCATGCGTAATCTTTTCGTTATTAGATTGATCGACAAAACCGATCATTACTAGTTTTAATTTTATTCTGAATTCTTATTGGGTGTTTTCATCCGGAAATTCTCAGTAGCATCCACAAAGTCTGGATTTGTGCTCGGTTGATGGCAACAGGCTCGCCCCTGTTACATGGTACTAAAAACGTAACTGGCGAGATGTAGTACACATCTGCCTAACCATTCGGAGATAACATGCGTAATACCAACGCCATTCAAGTACCAAGAGATTCTTTTATCGTTGTACTTCCTTAAAAGGAATTTGTTTTTGGTTGCGCCTGTTTTTTGTATCAGGCAATGTTGGTCAACCACACAATGAGAAGCATACAATCATAATGGCATTATAAAATTATTCATGATTTGCTGTTATTGCAAATTGCTAGCGAAAATGAAAAAGCAGTTTTTCATTCGAGCTAGTTACTTTTTATCAATACTGAATGATCCTAATATTCAGTGTCCCAATAGTAAATTATGCATCCAGGGGATAAAGCAGTCGCAGGCCTGTGGACGGTGAGCTATGGGCTAGCTCGCCGTCCGTCCGTCTTATGACGACAGGCCGTGTCGACGGCGCGTTCGTGTTCCACGCGCGCCTCAAAGAGAGTCAGCAAACAGGAAGGGGTCCGTAAGGACCCATGCCTGCCACGGTTGCGGGACTGTTCGAAAGAGATACCGCGGCCCTGGAACACAAAGGGCAAAGGAAGGAACATGGATGGGTTTTCGTCAGTAAAAGTCTGACACTCCCTCCTGCTCAGCCCAGAGCGGGAGGGGTTATTTGATGATTTCCCATCAGGGGATAAAGCAGTGTCTTATTTCAGGGACGCTATTTTAAATCCCAAAAGACATTAGGGATTCTAGGGCTCCCGAGTGCAACGAAAACTACAAAGAGTTAAGACTAGAAAGAATCCTGAGAGCAGTGAGGGATTTAAGCTTGCCCAAGCCGAGGACTAATTTACACACCTGCTGCGAGGAAATAAAAAGTCTGTTATATTTATAAATTGCTAAAACCATTTGTGTGTTACCTATTTAATTAATTTACAGTTTCGCAATTTAACTATTTTGTTCGTCGATGGCAATTAAAACCTTCGAAGTGAAAACTCATTGATAAAGTTTTCATGCAATTTTTTATTTAAGGTTATAAACTCAAATCACATTAATGATTTATAATATAAGGGTACTAATTATATTCTACTTAACCCATATATGCCCAGAATTTTTTATAACACCGATTTTTATAATTTTTACATATGTTGTTTATTGATAACCACAAACAAGAACTGCGATAGTAATTTGTAACTTTCAGTTCTGAAAGTTGTTTTTTTTCAGTGGGTCGAAAATGACCCTTTGGGCAGATAAGGTCGTACACTAGTATGGAGAAAGAATAATCAAAATAAAACAGTATTATATTCTTTTCAGTCTTTACTATTATTTTAGACAAGTAAGATAGGAACTATTAGGTAAGTAATTAAATTCGGTAAGTAAGTAACATATGACAAAACATCAGTTATGAATGAAATGCTGCAAAGCATTTGTCATGCAAATAAAATTGACGTCACATTTGCAGCACATTTTGACCATTTTATTTTTACACAGGGTACATCTTCTGATCTGGCTTGTAATAATAATATGTTCAGCAGAATGTTTTCTAACAGAAATAGGTACAGTAGTCTTTGCCTTCTTCTGTGGTCTAGGCTGAGTTCTGGCACTCCCATATTTCTGGAGCAAAGACCTTGCAATAGATCGGCGAAATTCCAGCGTTGTTGACGGCGACGTCAACTAGCCACGTCAACAGGGGAATATACCATTTTTTGCCTCTAATGGCAATCCTGTAAACTCCAATATTAGAATCTAGTCTATCTACACCTCCCATAAATCGGTTGTACTGATGTACAGCGTTTGGCTGATCAATGTCAATTTTCTGTTTGGCAGCAACTGAATATCGGCGTGCTTTTTGAACGGGGAGTACTCCAAATTCATTTAACTAGAGCAGAAATACGCTGTTGTCATTCCATCGTACGGCGCAAATATTATCATTTGTATCCCAACTATAATCATAAAATCCTCTGGGTTGTTTCTTGCAAGACATTACTTTACAAATCTCGCTTTACCCATTTACGTGGCCTGACGTTGCTCCGTATTCCACGTCTTGAAGAAAGGTCCACAGAAGCATTGCAGGTCCTGGTAGAACGACCATTGAAGGAAGCCTGTTCATCAGGATTAGCAATGATCGTCGGTTCTTCAACTTCTGGACTTGACGGTTCGACAAGACGAGAACTTCGTAACCAGTGTGAACCAGGATCCGGATGCCGTAGAACTGGGTTCGAAAATTTGGGAACTACTAGTAGGACAGATTATAACGTTATCGATGGTGGTGTCATCATGATTGTCTTCTTCGCCTTGTAGTACTACCATCTCAGCTGGAGCAAGTAACTGATGTCGGTTCAAGCGATTTATATTGTTACTGTCCTCCTCATCTGAGTCACCGTCCGACATGGTACCCTCACAAGGCGGATCGATGTATACATCGAAGCCCTGGACACCTTCCTCGTACCTAAGTGAATCTAGGGCTTTAACTTTATCGTTTATAAAGAGCACGTGAAAAATAAAAAATATGATTTAAAGCATGGTATGTGCCCACGGGGTCGTTCCCGACCCACGAAAATGTTTCGATTGATTGCAATTACAAAAATATATTTTATAATCAATATTTACATCTATATCTCTAAAACACATATTTAGTTTACTATAAAAACAATTTTGATTGTAAAACAACATAATTTATTCAAAATACTTACATTTTTATGTGCTTGGTTGCAAATTTTCTCGTGAAATGAACTTGTGCGATCTTGCACTGGCACTTGTCATTTGAAATTATTGTAAAGTAGGCTGAGCTGTGCTTCAAAATAGTTCTTTTGACTATCAAAAGATAGCGCTTTAATAAGAATTTATTCATAAGTTCGCGTTCAGTGTGCATTGGAAGTAATCAACTACTTTCGGGTCATTAGCGACCCCCTGGGCATATATGGGTTAAGGCAACAGTGACTTGTTTTGCGCTAGGTTTGCATGACATATAATTTTTTAAACACTTCCTCGAGAGTTACATTACTAATAAAGTATCGTGAATAAAAAAATATGATTTATAAAATTACTTGCATTTAACAACCAATTAACATGTACTTGTATTTAAAAAATTATCAATTTTTAATATTAGGCTGTTTTGCGGTTTCATACCGTTGCTTCTACTTTAACCTGCAAAGGCAAAGTGCGGGCAAAAATCATAAGAAATCATAAATTATAGTTTCATAGCGATAAATCTTCTTATCTGACTTCTAAATGTCAATACTTATGCTCTGCGCACAGCAAGAATCTTCGTTCCACTAATTACTGTCTTCTACGATGTCCTTCTCACCGCTCTGGTTTTATAAAATCTTCTTTCTTTATCCAGGCGATCTTTCTTTGGAATGCGCTCCCTCAGAATATCAGGACGGTGACCAGTCGGTTCACTTTTAAAGTGAAAGGTAGAGAACATATTATACGCAAGTAGTTGGCAAATTCGTCTCAGAACTAAGTTGTGGTAGTTTTTCTTGTACAACTCTCTTAACTTTATATATTTTGTTATACGTATTTATTCATATATGTATTAATTATAAATATTTTCTAGTCTTTTTTTCTGTTACTGCAGCTACTGTATGTTGTCTCCGCATCACCCTAAGGTAGACTGGTAGTACAGTCTTTTTACTTGTGCATAAAGTTTTAATAAATAAATAAATAAATGACAAAAACACTTTTCGTTTCCTTATTTTATTTATTCAAAAGTGTATTGAAAAAGGCCGTTGATACACGTGGGCATTTTGTCACTGCAATTCTCTGCTTTACAACAATTAGTAGCGCCTTGGCCGCAATGACGAAGTTTCCCCACTTGTATCAAAACGATATTTGCGAGCAGGTGGCGTGAAAAACTATTATTTTGCTGACTGTTGCCAAAACAAAAATCTATCTGTTGATGTCCAGTGATTGAGCTCTTTTTCGCTGTGAACTATTATTAGGGTAAATAAAAATGTGGAATATATGAGAATCTCATGTTCTCAATTCTAATTGAATTTGTTTGCTAGTTGCTGGTCTAATCAGAATATCACATTGTGTCGGTACACTGTGGATGTCACTCATGACGCGATATTTTCGAAAGATGTGCGCTAGCATTGTCTTCATCACCATCATGCCATACAGTCGTCCTGTTAAATAAAAAGGTATGTTATGTACCTACTAGAAATTAAAGTCCATAATTACCTAAATAACTGCTAATCGCTTTCAAAACCTTTCGTTTTTTCAACAGTTTTGTAATGGGACAAGTGCTTATGGCAGGCTTGTATATTTTTGACTTTTCCATCCATGTTATGTTGGTGATAAAATATCGCCCTTACCCTATAGACCCTCAGTCTTCATCATCATCATTTAATCAAAGGACGTCCAACTCTGGACCTAAGCTTCTCCCATATACCGTTACGTCTTTTGAAAACGTGCCCCATCCATTGCTAAATAACTACGCCAATTGTTTGGTCTCGATATCTGTTACATTGGTTCTACTTCGGAAATCCTCATTTCTAATTTGGACCGACAACGATCAGCTCCATTAGTGACAGGATTAATGTATGGAGCTGCAACAAAGGCAACAGTCGGAAAGTCACGCAGTCCCATGACTGCACGACTTTAAACCATGTTATCAAGTCCATTGTTAGCGACCAAGTTTCAAAACCGTAAAGAGAACTGTACCGGCAGAAAACCATGGACATAATTCTGTACTAATTAATCATCCTAGTTTTTACCTATACAGTTTCGTCTTCCAAGGCTAAAGGTGGCAAACGCGTTAGGGTTGTCAGGCAAGGAGCCAGAGTCCAGCCATCGCTCTGGCTTGTACTGCTCCGCGTCTGCCCCCCACATGGGGTGACGATTGATTCCATACACCCCTATCAAGCAAGTACTTCCAGCTGGTAATACGTAGTTCTCTGAAATTAAAAAAAAAAACATATGCAGTAAACTTCCTTGTGGAAGGATTCATACAGGGACTACTTCAGTTACAAGTTTACAACATTGCTTTGCTTTTGTAAAATATCCTAATGCCTTTTAAAAGCAAAAAATACTAAAGTTGATAAAATGGCAAGCACATGAGACAACATTTTGAGATTTATAATGCATTGGTTATTCCAAAGATTCCATTAAAAACGCAAGTTTGAATACCAATAAATTGATGTTGATGGATTTATGGGAAAAGTGTACCCAAAGCAACGGGGGGTGGGTACTATGACAGAGGATATGCATACAAGTTGAGTGAATGATATTGTACGTACTTAGTTGTACATCAGACTGAATGCTCCTTGCTACTGTCGGAACTGGAGGGTACAATCTCATACTCTCTTTCAAAACTGCTTCTAAATACAGCAACTTTGGTAGATCCTGTTTTGTGAAATCTCTGTCTTGATTTCCAAGCACTATTTGTATCCTGTATCATAAAAACACGTTCCATAAGATTTATTAAACAATGGCTACGTAAATAATTTCTGAAATTCTTGGTACAACATAAATCCCATTTAATTCAAACTTCACCGAATTCGAAATTATCTACCATTTAGGCAGATAGTCACGTCCTACTAAACCAAAGAATTGCCTATGCCAAAATATTGTTTTGATTAAAAAAGGTTCGTAAGAAAGTTTCCCAGTGTATCTGGATTCGGATTGTCCCATTTATTATTGTCTCACTTAAAAGAAGCATAATCTCTACGGTTAACAGTAGCATTCACAATCACTTGGTCAAACGAAACATTTTGATAGTTATTTTTGATACTTACTCCTTATAAATTCGTTCTTGCATATCAGGATAGGATCCCATCAGTAATAAAGTGTATGTTATTGCAGTAGCTGTTGTGTCGTAAGCGGCTGCGACAATAGTGTCCAAGTGTTCCCTGATCTCATCATCTGTAAATGCATCTTGTTTATTCGCCAGGTCTAGCAGTTGATCCAGGAGAGGCTTGTATTTGTCTGAAATTAATTACGTTGTTATTCAAAGAGCTCGTGGCAAAATAATAACAGGCGCTCGGGTCAATCTTTAGGTTAAGCCGCGCTTGCCTAGGTTGGTCTGTGGATGGGTGACCGCCCATTACATACCGAGTTTCCTCCGTGCCTCGGAAAACACGTTAAGTCGTTGGTCCCGGCTGTCATTTTTAGATTTTTGACAGTCGTTGCAGTTAGTCAGTGGTCCAAAAAAAGTCTGACAGGACTGGGTTGTGGAGGTCAGATAGGCAGTCGCTCCATGTAAAATACTGGTATTCAGCTGCATCTGGTTATACCGGAAGCCGACCCCAACATATTTGGGAAAAGGCTAGGCAGATGATGATGTTATTCAAGAATGTGTAATTCCTTTCAGATTCTTATTCTTTATTTCTATCTTTCTGCGTCAATCTGGCTTAATATCATGTTTATTTATTAAACTTTATGCACATAATGTAAAAAACACTGTACAAAGGCGGACTTAATGCCTTGGGCATTTTCTACCAGTTTACCTTAGGGTGATGCAGAGACATAACATAGTAGGTGCAATGGTGCAGAAAATTTTCTAGCTTACAATATAATAATAAATACATATATACATACATACAAACAAATATACAAAGTAAAGAGAGATAAAAATACATGGATGGAGAAATACAACAAATTAACTGTGGGAAGAGTTTGCCAACTTCTTACGTAAGTGTTCGCGAGCTTTAACCTTGAATGTAAACCGACTGGTGGCCATCCTGACATTCTGAGGGAGCGCATTCCATAGGAAAACCGCCTGGACAAGAAAAGAGGATTTGAGAAAACCAGAGCGGTGAGAAGGACATCGTAGAAGACGATTATTGGAGGAACGAAGTTTCTTGCTGTGAGCAGAGCATAAATATTGAAAGTGAGAAGTTAGATAGGAAGGAGAACAGGGTTTGTCGAGAAGAGAAAACAAGGTTGTCAGAGCCCTTAGCGCTCTGCGCTGTCTGATGGGTAACCATTTTAAGAGCGACCGATGTTCGGACACGTGATCATACTTACGAAGATTGAATACAAATCGAATGCAGTTATTCAGAAGTCGGTCAAGTTTATTGAGGAGATCTGCATTCAGGTCATAGTAACACACATCACCATAGTCAATTATAGGGAAGATAAGGGACTGAACCAGCATTGCCTTTATGTGTGATGGAAGAATATTCTTCAATCTATAAAGCGACCGCAATGTCCCAGTGACTTTTTTGCTCACACTCGCAACCTGCTTACGCCAGTCCAGGCAAGTATCAACGTACAAACCCAGATCCTTGACCTCGGAGCTAAACGGAATGACTGTGCCATCAAAGGTAACCGGCGGTACCGCTAAACCATTCAGCCTTCGTAAGCTATGGGTGCTCCCTATAATAATCGCCTGACACTTGGCTGGGTTAACCGCAACCCCGAAGCGATTAGACCAATTTTTCACCATTGCTAAATTCCGGTTTAGCTCCTCAATCGCATCGGATAAGTTGTCAACACCTGCCCGACTGTAGAGCTGTAAGTCATCAGCGTAAAGATGATACGAACACTGAAGCTGGGTAGTTATAAGATCTATAAAAATAGAGAACAATAGTGGAGATAATATACCGCCTTGAGGGACGCCAGCATCAAGATCATACCAGCTGGAAGAAGAGTCTCCCGCAAGAACTGACTGCTGACGCCCCCGAAGATAGGAAGAAAACCAATCCAGAACCCCGGGAGAGACCATTCGATAGGAGAGGATGGATAGAAGGACTTCGTGACTGACGGTATTGAAAGCATTGGAAAAATCTATCAACACTAAAACGGAAACTTTAGTGTCTTCCATTCCCCGCCTTATATCGTCAGTCACCTTAAGGAGAGCTGAAACGGTACTGTGGCCGGGCCTAAACCCGGATTGGAATGGACTAATGAGGGAGTTTTGGTGAATGAAGTGGGAGAATTGTTTATGGACACAGGCCTCAAGCACTTTAGATAAAAAGGGAAGGATGGAAAATGGTCGAAAGTGACTGGGAAGAGTGGGATTAGGAATTTTAGGTAGTGGTCGAACATGGGCTTTCCGCCATAGCGAAGGGAATTCACCGGAGTAAAGGGAGAAGTTAATGAAATGGGAGATTGCAGGAAAGAGCTGGTCAATAGCCGTGACGATCATGTGGCGACTGATGTTATCGTAGCCCACGGCTTTGGATTTGATGGAGAGGATAATCTTCTTGATCTCTCCCGGATCGACTGGGGTGAAGGCAAAGGGGGTAATATTGGGTCGCGTCAGACCAGCAAGGTAGTCAACAGTTTGACATTTGGTTTGACATTTGGTGGTAGGACAAAATGGCGATTTAGATCGTCCAAACCAAATGTATTAGGAATGTCTGAATGCCGCGATCTGCCGATACCTAGTGTTCCAAGGAACTTCCAAATATCAGCAGGAGAAGAAGAAGTTATATTATCAAGAATGTGGCGGCGTTTAGCGTTGCGTATCATCTGATTACAACGATTTCGAGCAGTTTTGAAGACGGTCCAATTATCCTCGGAACGATCCTTTTTAAACTTCCGGAATGCGCGGTCCCTTCGTCGCATTGCCATCCGTACTCCCCGATTCATCCATGGCGCTGGCGGGCGCTTCAGCTTGATTTTCCTGATGGGAGCGTGGGTGTCATACAGCTTGACTACAGCTGAATTAAAAACATTAACTTTGTCATCAGCTGAGGTGGCCTCTTCCAGGGGTGTCCAGTCGATATTGGAAGCATCTTGTATAAGTTTTTCATTATTCATTCGCGCAAAGGCACGCCTGTACTGAAATGTAGGTTTGGGTTTAGGAGGTTTAAGGATATAAGACAAGAAAATGAGGTCGTGATGGGAAAAGCCAGGAGCGTCATATTGACCATGTGAGGAGACTAAGGAAGAATTAGAGATGAGGATTAGGTCGAGCCAGGTGTCATCACCGACAGTGTTATGATGAGTTGGTTGGAGAGGCAACACGTGCAGACTAGCTGACTCGACCAGATGTAGGAGTTTACAGGATCGAGAGGAGTTATTGGAAAGGAGGTTGGTGTTGAAATCCCCCATGACAATGTGATGTGCGTATTCCGAACCCAAAGATTCTAGGACCGACTCGAATTCGATGAAGTAATCAAGGGAAGGGGGACAATACACAACTCCAATAACGGTTTTAGCTCCTTTAACACAAACCTCGAGAAAAAGAAACTCAGCCGAACTATTTGAAGAAGAAGTAGCGAGAATTTTAAAAGGAAAATCAGCACGAAGGTAAATTACTACACCACCCCCTCTCTTACCGATTCGATCATTCCGTAGAAGAACAAATCCTGGGAGAGAGTAAGTGGTGGATAGGAGTTCAGGTTTTAGCCAGGTCTCAGAAATCAGGACGGCATGGACGTTGTTATTCGTAAAAGTATCACACAATTCATTGTAGTAGCTTGGAATGCTCTGGGCATTGATGTGACAAACGTTAAACAGTCGGTCAAGGTTTTGGTTGAAATTTTGACGTAAAAAATCTCCAAGAGTGTTTGTTATGGAACAAAAACTATCATCATCAGAAGTGGCAGCAGATTCGTTGGCAGAGAAAAAAGACTCATCCCCAAAAAGAGTTGTCATAAATATAAAATATAATATAAATACAATAAAATAAAATGAAACTGAGCTACAATAAAATCACTATAAATATATGAGAACTACACAAAAATCTAGTACGGCGTTTGCATCTCTGCACCACCCGCCAGCTAACATCATCATATTAAAATAACAGCGTAATGACAATGAACAATGAACACCCCATGAAATAAAATAACGTTCGCGTAACTACTTTATAAGTAGTCAAGAAGTAAGGACAAACTAACTTTATTATGGTATTCGGAACGCACCCTATATGTCTTCAACACAACATCTAATTTACGTGAACGTATCCGATCTTAAAAAACGTCATTCATTAAACGATGTCACATTTGACAATCATGGCAATTTGGCATGAGTAACATTTCGAAATGAAAACAAAGACAACTTGTTGAGGGTAAACTAAATAATGTATGCGAAACTTGTAAAATGTAATCACAGAGACGTGTGACGAAAAAAAAAACAAAGACAACATCATTGGTTACAAGCTAAAAGTTCAAACTATATCCAAAATAATACACAATGAAAGAAGACAATTTCTAAGGTAAGTAAATCCTACGCAACGTAGGAATAGGTATGCTGTGAGTTAATAATAGTTTAGTATTACCATAATTAACGCGTCTTGTGTTTCAGGCTATCACCAGAAGTTTGAACCTTGGGATACTTCACCAGCAGCGGACTCAATTCTTCGAATGATGTGATCTTGTGTTTGCTTCCATCAGGGGCTTTAATAACAATGACACCGTCCTGAGTCCAACACGACCGCATAGTGAAGTGAAGCCGCGCCTTCCCGAAGATGGATTGTCGGGTCTTTGTCAAGAACTCCCTGACGGAGATAGAAGTACCCTTCAGCCCAGTTTTGGCTCTCCAGACCACAGACCTGTCATCATAGTTCGAAAACTTGACAAGAATGGGCCTGTGGTGATCCTTATTGGCTACGCCAAGTCTGTGGCAGACCTTTATGGAAGAAGCAGTGACAGTTTTAAGGGCTAGCTTCTTATTTATCACCTCTAAAATTACCTCGCTGCTGACCTCTCCGTCAACCTCTGCTCAACCCTGGAAGATCAGCGCCTTTCTTCGATGCCGGGACTCCAACCCGTCAACCTGTGCAGCACACTCGCTGATCTGTCTTCTAAGTAAATTTAGCATGCTGAAGATCAGCTCCCTGAAGGTGCGAAACTCTTCAGCTACCCTTGCCACGGTATCCTTGGCTGGTCCAGCACACTGAATTTGCGCTTCCAGTTCATTCATCTTCCGGATAAAGTTATCTTCTAGGCTCTTCTGTGCAGATACGATGTTGTCGACTTGAGACATTGTAGATTGTGATAAACTTGTGTCCAGTGACAGTGAAAACAGTGATAATGTCAAATGATGAGCTGGCAGGTGGTGTAAAATTAGGGCTTGAGTCACATATATGTGCTGCAAACGTGAGTACTCGTTGTGTAGAGCTTATAAACTGATAATTTATGAAAATAAAATGAAAAAACTGTGAAATTCTATTTTAGATATAAAATCAATATTGGAGACACGCTTGACGCGCACGACACGCACGCATGTTGTGGGTATCCTGTTTTTTGCTCATTACAAAAACTGCTGGATGCTACTGAAGATGCTCATAGCCAAGTTTTGGGTTGACATATATAACTTACCATGAAAAATTATGGACATGCTAAAAAGTAAAAGAAAGCATATTTTGCGTGTTTCAATGAAAGATATCAAACTGACAATGCTACTAGTACACACGGCTACACATCAAGCTATATATTCCAGTATAAGCTGACCTCGCATTGTACGGAAATCCTATACAATGCAAGATTAGCATAAACTGGAAATGTATAGCTTGATGTGTAGCCGTGTGTACCTGTTGGCTCTACAATGAAGCTAGTAAACATGAAAAAAAACGTAAAATTAATACCACAATTCATGACTGCTCTTAAGGATGATTTCCACCTAACGGCTCGCTTCGCATCGGAACGGAATGGATTTTACAATCTTTATATTGAATCGATATTTAATTTGTTTATACAGTATTTAAAGACTATATTACCAAGCCGCACACAGCAGCTTGATCGCGGGCGTCTTCCGCGACAAGCGATCGTAGCCGAAAGTATGCTGTGACGTGCGATCAGCTCCGTTCGCCTGTCGTCGTATCCGATCGGATCCTTTCGGCTGTCAACACGGTAGCAATGAAATTATTTGACAAGCCGCTGAAACGGATACGTTCGCAAGCAGTATGCGTCGACATCCTGGCAGACGCGATCGGCTGTCGCAACATCCGTTCGTATCCTTTTCGATCCGATGCGATGCAAGCCGTTTGGTGGAAATCATCCTTTAGTCATAATCTTAATAATATGGTGGGATGGGATGAGCAAAACGACAAAAAACTTCAACTACGGACTATAGTTGAAGTTTTTCACGGTCATGTTAGCTCTGGCCGCACCAAGCCAACAGCAGCCTTATAAAGCCGGCCAAGTGCGAGTCGTACTCACACGCACACAGGGTTACGTAGCACCAAACAATATAATAATAATATTTTGAAGGCTTATTTATAATGTTGTATTGTTTTACATTCAACAGCAAAACTATTTGTTTTTCATAGTATGATAATGAAAAACAAAGTTACTGCTGCAGTTTGATGAACAAGTCCCATATCTCAAAAAGTAATCAACAAAAGGTTTTTTTACGTTCTACATTACTAGAATTTTCCTCCTCTTACTTTAGAAATTAGAGGGGGGGTCACACATTTCAGCACTTTGGAAGTGTCTATCTTTCAAACGATTGACAAAAATGGTTTTAGCAACCCCAATGTAATTTTTAAAGACAACCACACTCCGTATCTATAGATTTGATGAAAAAAAAAAAAAAAATCAGTTCCATGTATGGGGAACCCCCTTAATCTTTTTTTATTTATTTTATTTTTGTAGAAAATTCTTATAGTGGTTCACAGAAAACATCTACCTACTAAGTTTCAACTGTGTAGTCCTAATAGTTTCGTGGCTGTGACATACACTGACAGACAGACATGGCGAATCTATAAGGGTTTTTTTTCATTTGGCTGCGGAACCCTAAAAACGAAAACATTGATAACTATGATTTTTAAAATTAAAGGTAAACTAAGATGGTTTCTGTATTCAATATTTTTAATTTGAAAAAAAGTTCTCAAAGTAGATTTTATTCGGGTTAGTAAAATTAATACCTTGTGTGGGTGTCGTATTTTCCTCCAAACCATTACTTGCTTTCAACTCCAATTTTCGTTTATTGATCACCTGAAAATGTTTAATTTGTAAATATTAGACGTAGCTTAGGTGAGATTCGGTTCTTCTAGGAAATTCTTTTATTGTTAAATGTGGTGCATTATAGTTAGTTATAATTCCTCAAAAAGGCGTGGCATATATTTGCGGAGGTGCTCCTATATCTATTTACGGAATTGAAACTTCTTCTTCTTCATATTTATCGTGTGAGTTTTTATGGGCCTCTGACTTGGCTTTACGTGCCGTCGAGAAAATATTGAAACTAACTATTTTTTCTAACATTTAATATCATAAATTTCCGCTAAGTAAAGCCTGATTCCTTATCTTTTATTTTTCGTGCTGAGTATGAAGTCCTGAGCTCGATTCCAGGTTTGGCCAAAGTGTTGTATGGCTTTATCTCTAGGAACAAAAGTTCCAACAGAACCAACCCGGATTTTGGATTGTGGACCAGTTGATGACAATGACTTATACGTTCTTATACAGGACTTAACATGGGAACACCCAAATACTCCGAAATATTTTATTCCGAATTTCGATATTCCGATTTTCAAAAGTCCGAATTTCAGAATACCTAAAAATCACGAAATTTATTTTACCGAAAGTCATAAATGCGATTTGTTAGTTTTCCGATTTTCATACTGTTCGCGACGAAGCGTCACCAACAAATCACAGTGATAACTTAGAAAACAATTTAGTGAAGTGTATATAAAGATAGCATACATAGTGTTTTAAATAGTGCCTAGAATCTAGTTTGTGTAAAAACCGTAAGTACAATCCTTTTTGTAGCTTCGTTTGAGTGGGCAAATAGCCGAAATATAGTTTGTTTTAATATATCCAGGTAGCCTAGGTTGAGACCTAGGCCTGGACCTAATTTTTGTAATGTAAACCCTTTAAGTAACCCACTTAACCGAGGTCGCAAGATGTTACGTACATAGCTTTTTGATTATAAGATTATCGTTAGTTTGTTTTATTTCCCCCTAATTTAAACGGGCCTGAAGCCCTGAAAAACATAGGTGTGTCTATGTACATAGTAGATTACATGAAAGAAGTACATTGGTTACTTAACGCCTCTTGTTACAAAACAATCGCTGTAACGCCTCCTGAAATACTGGCCTGTAAAGCTAAATAATAGTAGAATTTTGTTAAATATTTTCCTTTACACTGCAATAGTTTTTCAGTAGTTATAGATGCAATCGACGTCATGATTTCAGGAGACGGGCAATATTTTAAGGTTCACAACGATGACCTACATGACCTAGGTCACAGACAGAACACTAGAAATAATCACTACTATGTACGCACGCGCAAGCAATATTTTCTACAAATAAAGATTAAATCAGGAAGCGATTAGCGGTCCTCGTTACGGTAAAGTTTCGCAGTACTTTAGTAACGCGCGCTCTCGGGCTAATCGTAGTCATCGGCAAGGAAGATATATCTCTCTCTCTTTCACTCTAAGTACTTCTGAAGAATTACGCCGGTCGCTTCCTGAAAAGTTATGAAGACTTATAGCTGTTGATTTTATTTCATCGAAGCCTCATCCTAGTTACTCCCGTTCAGCATCGTCGCCGTAGTTTCATGCAGTCAACTGAACCAACAGGTGTAGGACGTCAGCGCCGCTTGGACATTCTTCAACCTATAGCATCCAGCGATCACGCTCGTCCAGCACACATACGTTCGACGAATCAAATGCTCGAAGGGTTCTCGGTCCGAAAAACGACATCTCGATTTCCAATACTTCGAATAAACTACTAAAATTAGGATTCTGAATCACTTTTCCCAATTTTATTTGTTCAACCGATTTATTTGCCATAATTTTCACCACACCGAAACAACATTTTACGGAATATTATTTGGTTACAAATATATAGCCGGTTACTTGGTAGCATTTTTAATATTAAATTAAAATACTGTCATAAAATTCAACATGTTGTGCTACAAAATTTAGTGACAGAAACGAATCGCTGCAAAACCGACTTCACGCAGCCTTGTCTGCCCAACCCCTAGAGTGTAATTTAAGCCCACGTAGACGCGGAGGGGTGGGGCGGCCCGAAGCTGCGGTGGTGAGCGTTAACCATCTGCGACGATGAGCTCGCGTGGGGCCGCCCAAACCCCGCAGCGCCGAAGCCGCGAGAGAAACAATGCTTGCTGCATGTTTCATGCCTGCTTGTATGTTGCATGTTGCATGCTTGCTTGCACGCTGCATGCTTGCTTGCATGCTTCATGCTTGCTTGCATGCTGCAAATCCCCTCTATTATTGATGAATCTCTTCGGTTAGGCTAGCTCGCTTAGATTGCTCGCCTTCACGCTTTAATAAGCACGAAGGCGAGCAATCTAAGCGAGCGTGCCGCGGCAACGGCCGCCGAGTGCCAGATCCCCTTTATTGTTGGTGAATCATTTGGGTTAGGTTCAGGGAAACAAAATATTTTTATTCGAAACAAAATATTTTTATTCAAAAGTATATTTCGGAATTGTATTAATCGGTATTTTAATAAACGGAATTCGTATTTTTGATGTTTCGAATTATCAGTAAGTCGGACTTTTTGTTATTCTATCTATTGAAACTCGGTATTTTGAGAATAGTAATTATAAACGTTAGGAATATTGAAATTTAGGAATTATAAACATAGGAGTAATGATAAGTCGGAGTTGTCATAATCGGAATTTTTAACCATTCGGAATGATGAAAATCGGTATTTTGAAATTCGTATTTTGTGACTGACGCAATAAAGTTTTTCGTATTTATGTATTGTACCCCTTAAACATAAATTGGCCCAATGTGGATGTAGGTACAGAACTATAGGATACACCTCTAACTGACTCTTCGTGAATTACAATCATGTGGGATGTTTTGCATAACAAAAAAAGCATCTTCAACAAACATTCTACTGTATACTTTTATTTTGCTATTTTTTTTTTAATTTTCACTCATTGGAATGGAAGGCGACTAACGAACTATATTTATACGGCAGTAAGTGGCAACGCCGGGAGAGGGCGCCCTAGAAGGACATACAATGATTTTATTGAAAAGGCTCATCAGATCAGCTGCGTCGTACTCGCAACCGCAAAGGTTATGACCAGATGTATGAATGTGGACAAGGCGAAAGGAGTTAGGATCGTAGGACTTCTGCTCCGATCCTGATTCCTTTCTGTAGTTTCTACCTACCCCCCACGGAAAATGATGTGAGTTTATGGATACAATTTTATCTGTTATTTTATAATAGTTACCTTATTCATGATATCTTTCGAGACTTTCATCAGATTGTCCTGTTTGCGCTTCAATGAACTCCAGTTGAACATGCAAGGAAGGTGCAACCAGATTTTTTGAAGTCTTTCGATAAATAGAGCAAATAGGTCTTCAGTTGCATGGGAATAGTCTTTATCTAGCATACCTTGGTATTGTTCATTTAGTCCCAGCGATGTGTCTGCAAAAAAATAACGAAGGCCATGCATCAGTTCGGAATAGGAACTGATCAATTTTATTTATGGTTGTAACTGGGCTGTGTGGGAGGAGCTCATGGATAAATAATAACAGCAGCTCGGGTCGATCTTTAGGTTAAGCCGCTTTTGCCTAGGTTGGCCCGTGGATGGATGACCACGCCTTACATGCCGAGTTTGATAATGATAACGAAATGAGGTAAGCCGTTGATCCTGGCTTTCATTTGTAGATCTTTGACAGTCGTTACAGGTAGTCAGTGGCCCGAAAGTTTGACAACCACTAACCAAGGGGTATCGTATCACCCAGTACTAACTGGGCTGTGAAAGTTTGATAGGCAGTCGCTCCTTGTAAAATACTGGTATTCAGCTACATCTGGTGAGACAGAAAAGTCACCCCAACATAAAAAAAGGCAAATGAAATAAGCAATAAGGAAAAGGCTAGGTAGGTGATGAATTGGGCTGTGAAGGGCAGATAGTAACTCCTCGTAAAAAACTGGTGTTCAGGTGCAACCGGTAGGATTAGAAGAAACACCAATATAGATGGGAAATGCCTAGCTAGGAAAATGCATTCCTTTCTTTGAAACCGAACGTCATCATCATTTCCTTGCCAAAAAAGTCAAAATATTGCTATGATTGATTACTTTAAACACATTCTATATTCTGTGAATGAGTTGAAGAAGTCCAAATTTCAAAATTCTGACTATTCTTTCATCATTTGACCTATTATTTCATGTGAATACTTACGGCAAACAGTCTTCAACAAATGTTTGACCAGATATCGCTGCACATTGAAAGGGTCCTTTCCAACTTCAGTAGCCAGTGCAGACACCAAGATACGTGATTGCGTGTTGTACTCAGCCACAAATGTGTTCAGTACTTTAAGATTGAATGCTGGGCTGAGGAGCCTCCGATGCGGCTTCCATGTTGATACTGGAAAAATATAACATAGCATAATCAGCTATAATAATAATATAATATTGCTTTTGCTGGGCCAACGGTCTTCTCTCTATGACAGGGGAAAAGACGTGCCCTTGTGCGGATTGGTAGATGACACATGTCTTCGAATTTTGGTTCTACGAGTAGGACCAGCCGGTTTTTTCCTTTACCGTTTTGAAGAGCCGCGGTGCCGAAAATTTATGCGTAATAGCGCCTAACATAAGATAAAGCACGGACGAACAGAGAAAAGTGGCAGAAAAATTGGGAGGCCTTTATTCAAAAGTGAAACCTGTCTGAAATGATGATGAATGCGAATAACTGGGATTGATCGCACGACCTGCCACACCCAAGCCTGGGTTACCGCTTAGTCATCACTGCTCTCTGGATAAGTATTCAGAAGGTTAATTGTCACGTCCCTTCGCAACTTTAGGCGATGATAGACTAGCGGCGATCGGCGGCGGCGACCTCTCGCGTCCGGCCCTGGTTCAATCCATGGTCCGGAGCGAGACGGAATGGGACGCCGTCACCTCCTTCTGCGAAGCAGTCATGCTAGCGAAGGAGGTGGCGGGACGTGAGAGGGAGAGAATCTCACGTCCCAGCCGCCGCGGGAGACGCACCGGGCGTCGGGGGCCACGTGGTGGCTCCCGGCCACCGTAGACGCGGGCCTGTGGACGGTGAGCTATGGGCTAGCTCGCCGTCCGTCCGTCTTATGACGACAGGCCGTGTCGACGGCGCGTTCGTGTTCCACGCGCGCCTTAAAGAGAGTCAGCAAACAGGAAGGGGTCCGTAAGGGCCGACGCCTGCCAGGGTTGCGGGACTGTTCGAAAGAGATACCGCGGCCCTGGAACACAAAGGGCAAAGGAAGGAACATGGATGGGTTTTAGTCAGTACAAGTCTGACACTCCCTCCTGCTCAGCCCAGAGCGGGAGGGGTCATTTGATGATTTCCCATCGATAAAAAAAAAAAAAAAAAAGGCGATGATAGACGATCAGCGAAACGAGCGCGTGAAACTGAGACACTGAATGTCACTCTCGTATAGGACACCTCCTCGAAAACCAGTGATTAGTGGCATCAACTTGAGACAATTGCATAAAAAACCATTGACTTTATCTTGAACACGGACATCGATGAAGGAAAACATCTTGAGGACCCCGGACTTACTGTTAAGTTTGATATCGCCGATCCACATTGAGCAAGCGTGCTGATCAATGCTCATGTCTTCTCTGAATGTAAACAGATTTTCGTCCTTTATTTTACAGCTTTCACTTACCACTTGCTGTAACCAGCCCGGTACCGTACATTTCCTTCGCAAAATTGTAGAAATATGGTTTTTCTAGACATGTGTTGGTTACCGTCAAACTGTCGTCAGGGTCTGTTAATACTGAAAAATAAAGCATCTCATCGTTATCTGTTCTGCCTGACTGCAAGGGAAAGGTTATTTATTGTTAACTAAATTTCTTAAGTCATGATAATTGTAATACTTTCATATCTCCTCGAAGGTCCACGCTCATTATACTAACTTTACTTTCAGTAAAGCATTGAAGTGTGAGCGTTAGTATTTTTAACATAGCCCTTCTTAGTGTGTCGATGGAAATTTAAATGGAGCTAGCCCAGAAATGGGTTTCGAGTTTGGCACCTATAGTAACGTCGTATGGTCTATCAGTGCCTCTAATGAACAAACAACAGGACACGCTGTACACGACTAAACGCCCATAAACATACATTTCAATGCTTTACTTTGAGGCGAGTCAGACTGAAATCGTTGGTGAGTCAATGTAAAATCCTATAACTATTTCTACAACGTGTTTTTTTTGATATCCCATAACTCTAGGGTATGATTGAGGCCATATCAAAGAATCAACTGGCATATGAGTTATGTTCCAATCCTTCATTATTTATTTTTTTCATTTTTCATACAAAATAATTCGGCAAAGTCACGATTATTAATGTAAAACACCCTTACGTGAAATATGACAACGTCGCATTTTCTTAGCTTTAAATATGAATGATTGGTTTGAATAAAAATGAATTACCTACCTACATATTTTATTTTACTTTTTATTTTACTACACTACTGCGAAGTTTGGCAACCTCGCAAAAGTAAAGATTCGTCATACTGGTGACAATTTTTGACCTAATTTAATTATGATTGATGATATCTCCGAAACGATGCATTTTTGGACCACCTATTCTAGGAGTTTTAGTATTATTTTTACCTACAGAATATAACCCTAGAGTTATGGGATATCAAAAAAAACAGGTTGTATACATGTAATAAATCTGTAGACGTGCAGGCGTTTCTGTACATTGAAAATATTTAGAAAAAAATAGTAGGGGTTTTAAAGGATCACTACTAGAACTCATTTCTACCATTTTCTGTGTATCTGCGGGATCTTTTGTTATAGCATCACGTGTAAATTATAAAATCAATGTGGTTAGATTAAATACTTTTATGTATGTCCACGCATAACTTTTTTTAAAGAAGTCCGATAGGTATGTTTTTTTTTGTGCGTGTATCTCATAGTGGGTCTAATTTAAAAAGGAATTGAAAAATCGTGTTTGTTCTTCTGTCATGCACCTTGCTGAGATAAGCACCCCAATGAGAACTTTAGACCTAGCTGGAGTATGATTGTCATCAAAGGTCTGACAATGGAGACGGTAGGCAGTCGCAAGAGGTCCGCAACAGTTTACAGCAGCTATTTCGTGACTCGGCTCATTTCCTGCGCCTTGGTGAGAATTTAAGTCCGATCTGGAGTATGACTGTCATCGAAGGTCTGAGATGGAGACGGAAGGCAGTTGCAAGAGTTCCTAAAGAGTTTACAGCATCTTTATCGTATTTATTCTCTCCCCCCCCAGATTATTTCTCCCTCCCCGCACTGTCCGTCCGCGCGACTACACGTATTTTTTATGTGCTCCAGCATTAAAATGTGTAACGTGTGTTAAAAGTAAAAATCTAAATCTTAAACCTATACCGTGTAATAGCTAAGTGTACAAGCTACATAGTACGCAGATTGGTTTTGAGTTCCTCCCAGTGATTACGAGGAAATCTAGGTATTTAGTATTGCTCTGCAAGGAGACTGCTTAATCATCGTGTCACCGAATTAGCAAAGTGACGTACAGAGGTCAACGACCGGCCTTCATTCGGCATACATCGGAGTTTCAAGGACTCGATCGTTTACGCTCGGCGGTCGGTCGGGAGTACGGAAACCACCGAGTGTCCACGAAGCGTTATCAACACCCAACTCGAACACTCCTGAGCATCGTGACGATACACCGAGCCGGCGCGGCGCGACGCACGCGAAGCCAGCTTGCCCCGCCCTCTTGAGGAAAAAGGACAGCCGCCATAATTGCCGTCTCGTTCTAACCAGCACTGAGCGGCCGGTCACCGAGTGACGTACTCGCAGGCGAAGCCCGCGCGATTACCTACGAGCTTCTTGGAACTTATGTCCTTGCGCTAAGGTTCATTTCTCTTCTGGATCAAACACTACGAGCACACAATTGTATGAGGTACAAAGTACTGTGAAGTGAGTAATCCTTTCTTTAAAATACCCAGAGAAGTCGCATCGTTGACTAACTTGTGAACGCTTTGTTATCATGATGCGGCGTACTATTTCGGCGTACTCCGCCCGAAAAATCTACCCAAACTTTACTTAAACCGAGTATATTAGCACAGGAATCAGACACAGCATCGGACTGTGTGGGCTCAGACCCAGATTGTAGTGGACAAGTAAACATGGCGCGTCGATTCAAACGTAAATATGATGATTCTGCGCTATGTGAAATAAAAGATATGCTAGTCGAGTTACAGCTACAACAAAAAACTCAAACGTTCAAATTTGATGAGGAAATGGAAAAGATGTCACAGCAAAATAACGGAATTCAACTGTCCATTCAACACATGTCAGATAAATATGACGAAATTCTGTGCCAGCTTCAGCAAACTAAATCTGAAAACACTGCTTTTAAAAACCAAATTAATTTACTGGAACAAAAGGTCGAACTACTCGAACGGAGCTCTAAAGCGTCAAGCTTGGAGCTGAGAAACGTGCCAGAAACAGAGTCCGAAAACAAATCGGCACTAATCAGCCTGGTAAAAAAGGTTGGTGATGTGAAAGTTGAGGTGTTAGATACCGACATACGGAATATATTCAGGAACAAAAAATCTCCGAACAGGTCTTCTCCTATAATAGTTGAGTTTTCTTCGACCTCACTTAAAGAAAACATGATAAAATCATCAAAATCCTTCAATAAAAATACGAAAGAAAAACTTAGCACGACACATTTGAAACTAAATGGCGACCAAAAACCAATTTTCATTTCGGAGTCTCTCACAACTTGTGGAAGGCGCTTATATTACTTGGCCCGTGAATTCGTCAAATTAAATACAGAGGCAAGCTGCTGGACTTCGTACGGAAAGGTCTTTATTCGCCAGAAAGAAGGCGACCCCTCAATTCTGATATCCCGAGAAGAAGATCTAACAAAACTCAAATCGCGATGACTAGTTTTATTATCTCAGATGTTATGCACTATCTGCAGTCCTGCAAAGAACTATTGTGCATGCATTAATTTCGTATTTGTTTTTATTATATTTTGTTACATTCTGCTGAAACGTCTGATTCTATTCATGAAATTCGATGCATCCCCACCGAGGGTGTCTCCACGTTGTCGTCGTGGTGGGGCTTGCGTGTCTCAATGACCTTGGGGCTCTGCCGGTAGAGTCACTCATGCCGGAAAGGTCCAAGTGAGAGAACAGACTAAGCGGGACACCTAGCAGAGTCCATTACATCGGACTTCTGCGGAAGGCGCACCGTCTGTTGACTTTAACTGTGCGCGATTCACTATCCAAGCTTTTGGAGAGTGAATAGTGAGTTTTTTTCGGGTGCCGTGCGATAGCTCACTGAGTGGGGTTATCGGACTACACGTGATTTGTGATTCGTTCCTCAAAGTTTTCGAGGAGTGGATCTGGGTTAGGGTATTTCGCCAAGTGCCGAGCAATGACTTACGGAGCGGGTCATTGGGCAGTACTTGGTTAGATTGGAGTTCTGGAAATAGTATCGGCCGCGCATCGTCTCTATTAACGGTGTGTTTCAGTTTACCCAGAATTTATTGAAGGTGCTAGTCGCGTGTCATAACTTAAACAATCGCGCGGGAAGTTCACTTCCAGTATACGTCTACTCATCAAACGTTACTGTGAGATGAAACTGTAGCTTTAGGGACAAGATAGGAGTCCCTTGAAGTCGAGTTGTCGCTTTAAACGACAGTGAAGAGGAGAGTTTGCTA
The DNA here is from genome assembly GCA_947578425.1 of Eugnorisma glareosa. Classification (NCBI taxonomy): domain Eukaryota; kingdom Metazoa; phylum Arthropoda; class Insecta; order Lepidoptera; family Noctuidae; genus Eugnorisma; species Eugnorisma glareosa. Next base: position 17,554,126 of record OX387979.1, read on the forward strand.
GCCAGTCGTTGCTGCAGACTGTGGGGAGAAAACCCCTTTAAAAATCTTCTACCTGGGGACCCCACCCCATAAAAAAGGCAAAGCTGTGTTCAGCAATAATAATGGAAGCGAATCAATCAAAAGAACTACCCCAGGAGGGTACCTGTTGCTCCGCAGCAGGAGAATCCCTCACCGAGCAGAGCTCGGTCAGTCCCACGTATTCTGGGGGGGACAATGATCGCTTTAAACCCCAATCGAATTTTTACCCGTCCTTTAAGGGCGCATTGAGCCAGGGTGGCTCACTTACCGGTGATGAGGAGTTTCAGGGTGCTATTCCTAATACATCCGTGACACCGGACCAAGAGCAGGTTACCGCAAACCTGCCTTCTGATAATCGGAGGCCTTATCGCTCAAAGAATTTAGCCGGCATAGAGTTGTCAAACAATGTACCTATGAAGAAGGCACAGAAAGTGCCAAAGGGGGTATCAACCCGTACACAATTCGTGCGCCCGCCTACCCCAATTGCCGATGAGGTAGTGAGTGACACCTGCGAGTCTTCTTGCTCGCAAATGTCATACACCTCTGAAACGTCGACGAGATCATCTCGGTACCGCATGCGCAAGCGAACGCAGATGTCTGAAACCGAGAAGAAGCCTGTTACACCGCCGAGCCTTAGCAAACCACTGACCAACAGCGGAGAGGATGGTGAAAATACCGATCTTGCGAGTCCACCAGCTAAGCAGGCCAAAACTCGGGCAACGGCAAAGCAAAACATGGCAAAAGCAGAAATATTGGCTAAAACGATGCAGGCACAACAAACGGCAGAACTTAACTCATGCATCAAAGACAACCTCAGAAAAAACGAGTCGCGTAACCTCAAAGGGAGTTTTGTCAACAGCCTCAAGTTGGCAGTAGTGACAGTGCAAGCCGCAGTCGATGAGTTGGCCACGCGATCGGCGGTTGAGGTCAACGTTGAGAGGTTGGAGATAGAAAATGCTGACTTAAAGGCTCGCCTTACCAGTCTTATAGCGCAGGTCGAGAAATTGACAGCGCAGGTCACCCTCCTTAGTCGCCAGGGTGAACGAACGATGAGCCCTACAGTGGCCAGCCCTACGATGAGACTTAGCCAGGCTATTGCAGTCACCGGACCTTTTGAGTATAATGAGTCAGAGGCCCAGTTTCGGCGTTCTATAGCCTTAGAAATTGGAAACATGGTTGACGCTAAACTGGCCGCTATGGAGAAGAGGTTGCCTCCAGAGAAGCCCTTGCGTCCGCAACTTGCCGCCGATACGAGGAAGGTTTTACCAGTGGTTGTTACTGCCGACCCGTGTCTGCTTCCTAATTCCGTAAAGAAAAACGGTAGGGGTAAAGGAAAAGGCAAAGGTAAAGGTAAGGCAGTAGCTCAAGTAGTTGATTTGCCTGCTGTGCCTGCGGCATCCACGCGGACTTCACAGGCTCTGCGGGATGCAGCTACGTCTGAAACGGAGGCCTGGTCTACTGTGGTGGGGAGAAAAGCAAAGAAAGTACAGTCTGCCACTTTAGCGTCGTCCACTCCTGCAAAGGGGAAAAATCTGCCAGTGAAACTGCCGAGGGTTCCCGCCACGGCGGCTATAACAGTCTCATTAAGGGATGGATCAACTGCCACACTCGGTGAGGTCATGTCCACGGTGAGGCAGCGAATTCGCTTAGCTGATGTTGGCATTGACACTGTAGGCCAGAAAAGGGCTGCTGATGGTGGTATGGTCATTACCATTCCTGGCGCTGACTCTTCCACCAAGGCAGATAATCTCGCCAGCCGTATGCGTGAGGTCCTTACCCAGTTTGATGTTAAAATTTCACGTCCAACCAAAAGAGCTGAGGCGAGAATAATGGATCTCGATGACGCTGTGACGTCTGAGGAAGTGGCAGCTGCTATTGCTGAAGTGGGCGGCTGTTCCCCCGAAGACGTGAAAGTAGGAGAAATCCGTCGTCCGCCTGCTTCTCTAGGACACGTCTGGGTCCGTGGCCCCCTGGCGGCAATAAGGAAGCTGGCATCCGATAAGCGCATGCGCTTAGGATGGACGATAGTTCGTGTTCAGATTTTGGCGGCGCGTCGTATGATGTGCTTCCGTTGCCTCGAGCCTGGGCACGTCCGCTGCCGGTGCACAAGTACGGTTGACCGGAGCACCCGATGCTATGCTTGTGGGGGAGCTCACAAAGCTAGAGAGTGCACGTCGCTGACCATGCGGTGTCCGTTGTGTGCAGATCATGGTCTTCCAGCGGATCACCGACTGGGCGGGAAAAAATGCGCTCCGCGTAAAAATCAAGCTGCACTTGTCCCCCTTTCATCGCAAAGATCGGTACAAGCACCAATGGGTGCAGGCCCTGAGGAGGAAATGGACGCTTCACATTCCCAGCCTTAAATGTTCTCCAATGCAACCTGAACCACTGCCGCAACGCGCAAAATCTTTTTATGCAAACTATTGCGGAGTGGTCGGTTGCCTTAGCGGTGGTAGCTGAGCCTTACGGTCTTCAGGATCACCCTCGCTGGTTCCGGGACACCGCAAACTCTGTCGCAATTTATTGGGCTGGTGGAAGCGGTGGGCCTCACTGCTCTATTCTAGATAGAGGGCAAGGATTTGTTGCTGTGGAATGGGGATCTCTGGCAGTAGTGGGCTGCTACGTGTCTCCAAATATTTCTCTCATCGAATTCTAGGAATATCTAGATGGTGTTGCGAACTGCATCCGGTGCAAATGTGCACCCCGCCCGGTACTCGTCATGGGTGACTTCAATGCTCACTCCAGAATTTGGGGCAACTCCCGGGACAGGCCCAGAGGACAAGCTGTACAAGACTGGGCGGCGTCACTTGACCTCCGACTTTTAAATCAGGGGTCTGTTGCCACATGCGTTCGTTGGCAGGGGGAGTCAATTGTAGATCTCTCATGGGCAACTCCTTCTGTTGCTCGCATGGTCTCGGAATGGAGAGTTGCAGAGGAAATGGTCACACTCTCCGATCATCGCCACATTGTCTTCAAGGTGACACTCCGGCCTTCTGACGGCCCCATCGGTTCAATTACAAGCCCACCGGCGCGACGATGGGCCCTCAAGCAGCTCAATCGAGACATGCTCGTCGCAGCTGCCAATATAATGGCTTGGCCGGAAGACACTCCTTCACAGGGAGCTGCGTCCGATCCAGAGGAAGAGGCGGCCTGGTTTCGGGAAAAGATGGCATCCATTTGTGACGCTCTATGCCCCGGGTCAAGAGAGGCCAGCGTCTTGGTGCGGTTTACTGGTGGTCGGAAGATATCGCGCAGTTGCGCGTTTCTTGCCTAAGGTCCCGATGCCAGTATCAGCGCACCCGTCGCAGACGACAGCCGAGAGCCACGGAGGAAGAAATAGCTAGAGTTTATAGAGCATATCGGGAAGCGACAATGGAGCTAAAACACGCCATCGCGGATGCCAGGTCAAGGTCCTGGCGGGAACTTATCGATGGGTTGGACAGGGATCCATGGGGAAGGCCATATAGGTTGGTCATGGCTAAATTACGTCCATGGGTCCCCCCCTATTACAGAAACCATGGATCCAAATCTGCTGCAGAGAGTCGTTAACACGCTCTTTCCAGTAGTTAGGGACAGTCCCTCGCCACTTTTGTCATCGGTAGACTGATTTGACGAATTAGGGGTAACAGAAAGTGAGCTGGACAGAGCCGTTAGACGTTTGGGGGCTCGTAATACCGCTCCGGGCCCGGATGGTATCCCTGGCCGGGCTTGGGTTCTGGCTTTGGCTGCTCTGGGAGACCGCCTAAGACGATTGTACAACAGTTGCCTCCGTGCGGGCGTGTTCCCCTCCAGCTGGAAAGAGGCAAGATTGGTCTTGATCAGGAAAGAAGGCAGAGACTCAGAGTCTCCCTCTGCATACCGTCCAATTTGCCTGCTTGACGACGTCTCCAAACTATTCGAAAGAATCGTTGAACATTTGTCACGTGTTGGTCCAGACCTCGCCGATTGCCAGTATGGCTTCCGACAGCAGCTCTCTACTGTTGATGCGATCCTACGCGTCCGATCGCTGTCGGAACAGGTGGTATCCCGGGGTGGGGTGGCGCTGGCGGTAAGTTTGGATATCGTTAACGCCTTTAACTCTCTGCCCTGGGATGCAATCAGGGCGGCACTAGTACATCACAGAGTGCCACCTTACCTGCAGTGCATCATCGGGGCTTATCTACGTGACCGACACATTTGCTATCTGGGTCGGGATGGTGGCGTCCATCGCAGGGAGATTACGTGTGGAGTTCCGCAGGGATCTGTTTTAGGGCCCCTCTTATGGAACCTCGCTTACGATGTTGTCCTACGTATTGATCTCCCCGTTGGCGTTAATGTCGTTTGCTATGCAGACGACACCCTTGTGTTAGCCGGCGGGACACCACTGAAGAGACCATTCAACTTGCCGAGCTCGGTTTGGAAAAAGTTGTGGCGTCGATCCGCGCGCTGGGTTTAGAAATAGCGCCTCATAAAACTGAGGCATTATGGTTCCACAAGCTGCCGAGGAGCAGAGAGCCACCCAGCTCGTTAGTCAGAGTTGGAGATGCGCAAGTGCAGGTGGGACGATACATTAAGTATCTTGGCCTAACCCTGGACGGTCGGTGGGGCTTCGAAGAGCACTTCGAGCGCCTAGTTCCCCGAGTCGGGAAGGCAGTGGGTGCGTTGCACAGACTGTTACCCAATCTCGGGGGGCCACGAGAAGAAGTTCGCCGCCTCTACGCGGGGGTCGTGCGATCGATGGTCCTTTATGGGGCACCTGTTTGGTCAAATAGGTTGTCAGGCGTCCGGCGCTGCAGGACTAAAATCAACAGCCTGCAGCGGAAAATGGCTATTCGTATTCGTGGCGTGAGCGGCTGCAACAGCCGCAATATTCGCATAAGCGCGTTGTCGAAGCCGTACTGCCTCACTTCGAAGCCTGGATGAAAAGAGGGGAGCGCATCTCCTATAGACTTACTCAGGTACTTACCGGGCACGGTTGCTTCGGCGAGTACCTGAATAAGATTGGGCGAGAAGCCTCAGCCAATTGCCATCATTGTGGAAGTGGCCTGGACTCAGCACAGCACACGCTCGAGGAGTGCCCTGCATGGGACTCTGAACGACGGGTTCTGGTAGCCAGGATCGGGCAAGACCTGTCTCTGCCAGCCATAGTTGGGGCTATGCTGGCAGAGTCTGACAACTGGAGGGAGGTGACCTCGTTCTGTGAGACTGTAATGGTCCAAAAGGAGGCTGCCGAGCGGAATCGTGAGAGAGCCGATCCTGGTAGGAGAAAAAGTCGTCGGGGAGGCAACCGCCTCGTCGCTTAACACGCCGAAACCCCTCCTGCATTACTTAAAGCAGGTGGGACTTTGGGGTCACAGGCGTTCAGAGTGGGGACTCTGTACGCTCACCGAGTGACCTTAGAGATGACTGGCAGCACAGTGGTCACGTGCTGTCGTGCACACTTGCACAGCGAGGCTCAGGGGAGACTTCTGTATAGTCGCCCCAGGGATGTGCCTTTTCAGGCGTTGTACAAAGGGGGCTCCGGACAGGTCTTTTAAGAGGAAACGGTGCCTCCTCTCATGTGCAGATGGTGACCACCGGGGTGGTTTTAGTGCGGTAAAAATCCCACACTCCCCGGTCTTATCCCCAAAGACCGGCCGCCTTATGAAGGTTTCCACCCGAAAACAAAAAAAAAAAAAAAAAAAGGTATGATTATGCATGTTAGCTTATATTTTACCATTATTAGTTGTAACCAGTGGATCTATAGTTCCTCACACTTTAACGCGTTATCTCCTTCGCAGGCACACAACACACAAGTTTCACCACTTACCCAGTACACATTACCTAAGCGAGCATTATTCCGGAATATCTGTAGTATCAGTAACCTAGCCTCACTATGTTTTGCATCAAGTCGCATGTACAACATCATAGCTATATACCAACAAGATCTGAGTTTATACTTCTATAACTTACGTAATTATAGGTCACGCACGTTGCGTGACGTTTTTTATTCCCGTTCTCTTGTGAAGAATGCAAAGTATTGAGACCTTACACTCAGATCTTGACTCACTTCAAATAGCAAAATCAATCACATGCGGCATCGACGATGTAAAAAAATATATTTCAACAAATAACTGCACCCTCAATCTCTTGTCACAAAATATTCGTAGCGTTAACTGTAACTTGCCTAGTCTCACTTCACTTTTGCAAAGGTCCGAAATACCTTGGGACATTTTAGTCCTCTCAGAATGTTGGCTTCCTTCAGCTCAGAACATACCTAATCTCGATAACTATAATTTTGCCTCAACAACTACTCACAAAACGCAAAATGAAGGAGTGGTTATTTACTTTAACAGAAACCTTAAAGTTACTATTGAAGAACCCCAGATAAATGACGCAAACTGTCTAATGCTAAAATTAGACAGAGAAACGTGCATTATCGGAATCTACCGCCCCCCGAGTCAGGCTAACACCAATAACTTTATTAGCTCACTAGACACACTACTCTCAAAATTAAAAAGTTTTAAAAATATTATTCTCTGCGGCGATATAAACATCAATATAGCCCCTAATAGTTCAGACAATCGCTCACATGACTACCTAAACGTACTAGCAAGTCACTGTTTGCTCCCAGGACATACGGCACTTACGCATGGACGCACGTGCCTAGATCATATTATGCTCAAAACAAAATTAGACGCTAATTGTTTCATATTCGAGTCATCAATTACGGATCACGAAACTGTTGCCATTAGCTTAAACTTAAAGTCCCGCATGCAGTACTATAGTAAAACGGCCAACAAGATTGACTATGAATCGCTCGATGAAACTATTCAAAATACTTCCTTTCAACCAATAATTGAGTGTAATGATGCCAACACTGCAACCGACTTGCTTGTGACGTACCTTTCGACTGCAATATTAAATAACTCTACTTTGGTGAAGATTCCCAGGCGACAACAGGTCAGTAAGCCATGGATAACTAAAGGGTTGCTTCGTTGTATGAAGAATAGGGATAATCTATATAAAAAATTTAAACGAGATCCTGAAAATGAGATTAACAAGCTAACCTACAAACGCTATAGAAATTACTGTAACTCTATTATTAAAAAAGCTAAACGAAACTACGACAAAAGAGAGATTGAAAATGCGAAGGGCAATAAAAAGCAGCTATGGGATGCAATTAAAAAGATAAGTGGCTCAAGTAAGCCAGCATACTACTCTTCCTGTCTTATTGCGTCCCAAAATAAAGATGAGGATCTGAATAACGTTAATAGTTTCTTTGCCAACGTGGGCAGAAGGCTGGTGGAGCGAACTACCGCTTCAACGAAAACCTGCCCAATGCCCAATGACTCTTCAACTATTTCTGCCGTACACTCATTTGTCATGCTCCCTCCTGATGAAGAAGAAGTATTTTCCCTCATAAATGGATTGAAAGAGAATTGTGCCGTAGGAATCGACCATATATCTGGCAAGATCCTAAAGAGGTACATAGTCCTTCTTACCTCTCCCATTACCCACATCTGCCAACTTGCTGTAGCGACAGGTGTCTTCCCTAGAGCATTTAAATTGGCAGTTATTAAACCTATACACAAGGGCGGGGAGAGAGACTGTGTTGATAACTACCGGCCTATCTCCATCTTACCTACTCTGTCCAAGATCCTGGAACGGCTTATCAACCGACGACTAACAAATTACCTAGAAACTAACAATCTTCTTTCGCCTGCCCAATTTGGTTTTCGTTGCAATAAATCAACCAATGACGCGGTACATGAACTTTCGCAATCCATTGTTGCCAAACTAGACCAAAGGAATAAATGCATAACACTGTTCCTTGATCTTGCAAAAGCTTTCGATACAGTCTCTATCCCACACCTACTCAATAAGCTGGAGAGGCTTGGTGTAAGAGGTATCTCCTTAAAATTAATGAAGGACTACCTTACAGAAAGGAAGCAAAGAGTTCGGATTGACAGTGGGCTGAGCAACGAGGCTCTGGTCGAATACGGTGTGCCTTAAGGCAGTATAATCGGCCCTACGTTGTTTTTGGTGTATATCAATGACCTCTGCCAACTTCATCTACACGGTGGAAAAATTTTTACTTTCGCTGACGACACTGTCCTCTTTTTTAGTGGACAGAGCTGGGAGGATGTTTTTTATATTGCCCAAAAGGGTTTTATCAAAGTCTCTGAATGGCTACGATTAAACATATTAACTTTAAATGTTAACAAAACTAAATATATCACGTTTGCCCACAGGTCAAATCAACTGCCTCCACCCTATCTTAGTATTTCCTGTCATGCTTGTGTTCCTGGCACATACTTGTGCTCATGTCCCACTCTCCAAAGAGTCAATGACACCAAATACCTTGGTATCGTCATAGACCAATTTCTGACCTTTAGACCGCATATAAAAGCCTTGGTGGCCCGTTTGCGCAAACTAATTTACATTATCAAAACTCTTAGGCACGCAGGTGACCGACGGGTTACTAAGATGGTATACGATGCCTTATGTCAATCCCTTATCGACTATTGTATTACTTCTTGGGGTGGTGCCGCCAAGACTCACCTAATTTATGTCGAGAGGGCACAGCGCGCTATTCTCAAAGTTGGTGCCGGGCTTTCTTATTTATTCCCTACTGAAGACCTTTTTAAAGAGTGGGATGTGCTTACTGTAAGACAGTCCTTCGTATTGCGTACAGTGCTGAAAGAACACTCCTTATTGAAATACAACCCGAATCTTCAGAAGGATAAGCGCCGAAAAGGCAGGGTATGCCGGACACAAGCATGCAACTATGCTCACTCCCATAATTTCTTCATGTTTCTCGGACCATACCTGTATAATAAATTAAACAACACTCTTAATATATATCCTCTAACGAAATATAAATGTAAAACCTCAGTCACTACATATTTGAAAACTTTAGACTACCAGGAAACAGAAAAACTGTTGACCCCTCTCAGATAGACAATCTCTTCTAGCTAACCATCCTCTCTGCTGCTTTTAAATACTATTGTACTCGAACCGCAGTCTTCCTACAATCTTGCTCGCACCAAATTTACTTTCAACCATCCTCACATCACAGTCACATAATCAACCTCCTACACATAGACACCTAATCACATTTCGATCATACACACTCTCTAGATACTCACACACGTTCTGATATTTCCACAATAAGTTTGTATTTTTTATTTTATGTTTTTAGTTTGTATTTTAAATTAGTTTCCTGCACTCTTCTTAATATGCATAAACTATTCCATTAAAGTTAGCAGGCAAATAGCTGCGGGAGGGCCCTGGTGACTTGTAATACAGGTTTCTATAGAGACCTACTTCAAGCACCAGTCTCTCACAAAGTTAATTCCTTGTTCGTGCTCCACTGTAACCCTAGCATTAAGTAACTTGTGTAGAGAAAATAAATGAAATTTATTATTATTATTATTTGAGCTAATTTCATGCACCTTGATGAGAACTTTAGACCTAGCTGGAGTATGACTGTCATCGCCGGTCCAACGATAGAAATGGCAGGCAATTGCAAGTGGAGCTCTTGCAATTGCAATTGCAACAGTTTACAGCAGCTTTATCGTGCCTCGGCTCATTTCATGCACCATGATGAGAACTTTCGATCTAGGATGAAGACGTAAGTAAGGCTATCGAGCCCTTATTTGGAAAAACATAAGTAGAATATTTTAGCGAATAATGCAAATATTTCCGAGAAATTAAATTGTTACCTTCTTGAAGCTATACTAATCTACACTAATATTATAAAGAGGAAAGATTTGTATTTTTGTGTGTGTGTTTGTAATGAATAAACTCAAAAACTCCTGCGCTGATTTCAAAAATTCTTTCACCATTAGAAAGCTACATTCACGTGCAAAGCCGGGACGGGCAGCTAGTAATATTATAAAGCTGAAGATTTTATTTGTTTGGTTGGTTGAACGCGCTAATTTCAGGAACTACTCGTACTGGTTCGAATTGAAAAAATATTTTTGTGTTGGATAGCCCATTAATCGAGGAAGGCGGTTATGTAACATCATGCTACATCCAATAGGAGCGGAGCATCAATGAAAAATGTTGCAAAAATAGGGAAAATGTATTTCTTTTGAGAGCTTTCGTTGCGTGCGCTGCGTAACTGGTTAAAGTTACGCAACAATCAATCAATCATGTATGACGGAATTGTTCCCCTTAACCTTCCGTATGTCGAGTATATATACACAATTAAAAACCTATTGTATCTCGCGTAGATCTACGTTCCGTCACACGAAGGGTTAAAAAGATCTAAAAAAAGAGCACGATAGCATAATGTCTATCTTTTAAGGTTGACTCACATTTTCTCTAATCCTCTCTCTCTCTTAAGTGACGCAGACGTAGTTGCGCGAGTCAGCTAGTGACGATGACACCTTGATATGTTGAGTACAATGGTAAGTTATGGTTAGTTAAACTCAGCTGACTAAATACATTTTAATTGGTCGTTTTTATTGAAGTAATTTAAAAGACTTTTAATTGGAGGTTAGACAACTGCCTTCTATACTGATTGAAATCTCAGCTGACTTTCCGGGACGTCATGTTATGAAATGTTAAGTAAGGTTTTGACAAACCTTCCGGAGGAGCACACCGTGGAGGTATGCAATCCATGATCCAGGGCGAGAGGGAATGGGAAGCCGTCACCTCCTTCTACGAAGCAGTCATGCTAGCGAAGGCGATGGCGGTACATGAGAGGGCGAGAATCTCACGTCCCAGCCGCCGCGGGAGACGCCTCATGCGTCGGGGGCCACATGGTGGGTCCCGGCCACCGTAGGCGCGGGCCTGTAGACGGTGAGTAATGGGCTAGCTCGCCGTTTGGCCGTCTTATGACTACAGGCCGCGGCGACGGCACGTTTGTGTTTCACGCGCGCCTCAAAGAGATGTCAGCAACCAGAAAGGAGTCCGCAAGGACCGATGCCTGTCGGGGCTGTGGGACTGTTCCAAAGAGATACTGCAGCCCTGGAACACAAAGGGCAAAAGAAGGAACATGGATGGGTTTTACTCAGTACAAGTCTGACAATCCCTTCCACTCCGCCCAGAGAGGGAGGGGTCATTTGATGATTTTCCTATCCTAAAAAAAAATGCTTTAACAAACCAACACTGATACTCAAAAGACTATCTTTTACTTTGAATAAAAAACTAAAATCATCAACGTGTTGAATATCGATATAATAAAAACTTTAATTTTATTGAATCTTTAACTTGTTTACATTATTTGTTTTTGTTTTTTATTCTTTACATTATAAATCTATAATAGTAATAAAAATATGTACAGGTATCGAAAGGGTTTTTTATTTTTACATGTGGTAAGTCATCAAATGATCCCTCCCACTCTGGGCGGAGTGGCAGGGAGTGTCAGACTTGTACTGACTAAAACCCACTCATGATCCTTCTTTTGCCCTTTGTGTTCAGGGCCGCGGTATCTCATTCGAACAGTCCCGCAACCCTGGCAGGATCAAAAGGGTTACAGGGCGTCAAATTTTTTTTCCACGTCTCTGTCAACAGGAAAAGTGTCCATTGCCACGTTGGATGGCAATTCTGATTCTTTTGCCAAAAAATAGGCCTGCCCTCTGGTCAAGTGAAGAGTCTGGCACTCGGACCCCATGTCCGTTGATTCAAACCCATAACCCACCAATTAAATTATTGTATTTGCGCCGTTTGAGGTTTTCAACACCTGCATCAGCCGCCCCAGCGCAGCCTATTGTGCTAGTAAGCTGGGATGGCGCAAGGGTATCGACGCAAGTTGCATCCTACACCAAAGGCCTACCCAATTTCCATAGCATTATGGTCATACCACCTGGTCTCTTAATATAGCTTAAAATATAGTTTAGTTTTATTTTTATCTCAATCACGAGTGACGACATGATATCCGTTGAATATTGCGAGTCAACTAGATTTGACCTTGTATAACTTTGCGACACTATTTTGTTAATTGACGGTGACATATTGACTGAATAATTTATAAAAAATAAAGGAATGAATACTTGAATAATTATCTAAATTACTTGATTTTTATCTTATGGGCAACATAATTTTAGCATAATTATTTTTAAGGTTAAAAGTAACATTCTCACCATATACAGGATGTGGTCCAAAACGTACCTCGGCGATGCCACCATTTTTTAAGCAGAAGTTGAATAAGTTCTGAAGAAATTGCCAGAAATCTAAAAAAAATAACAAACAACTTCAACTTGCATTATATCGAAACCAGAATCATAGCCCCTTTTTTTTCGGATGTGAAATCATCAAATAACTCCTCCCGCTCTGGGCTGAGCAGGAGGGAGTGTCAGACTTTTACTGACCAAAACCCATCCATGTTCCTTCTTTTGCCCTTTGTGTTCCAGGGCCGCGCTATCTCTTTCGAACAGCCCCGCAACCCAGGGAATCACAGCCCCTTATGCACGTTTAGTTAGGACTTTGTCAAAAATCAAGATCTTTTTACTAACGTGTATTTCATATTAATAATGAGAGCAAAAGTTCCCTTAATGAAGTCGAAAGGCACTTATTTTCCCGTCATTGCTATCTTTTTTTTTTTGTGCTAGACCATACCTGGGAACCTCCTAGTTACGGAGATATTGGGGGTCAAAGTTCTAACTTTATCAAACGCTATTTTTTTAATACAAATTTTAAATGTTGTAACCTTACTTTATATACCTCCACAACCCCCGTATTATTCAATGCATCCATTAGCATAATGTTTTGAGTGCATTACATTGAGTCCTACCGTAAAACGTGATTTTGCACCCCAACAAAAAAGTCGTTTCTCAGAAATAAGATTTGCGTAGAGTTACTTAGTTTGAGGTACAGAATGATTGGTTCTTGAAGGGTCTGTTTACACCACGAAAGTGTGTAAACAGACCCAAACAAAGAGATACCATTGCGTTGTCTTGGAGGCTCTTTGGTACATCATACCGAAGGGTTATTGCAAGACCGCAGTAAACTACGGGTTCCAAATAAATGCGTAGTAGCCTTTGATTCTTCTTAATCGGATAAAGACTCGTTAAAACATAAAGAGCCCTAACACATCATTATCTACCTAGCCTCTTCCTAACTTTGTTAAGATCGGCTTCCAATCTAACCAGATTCTGTCTATCTGACTGATTTTCACTATCCATTTCTTGGGTAACACGAGTCCCGTCAGTTAAGAGTATCTTATTTTCACTTTTCCCTACAAGTTGTGTATGCATATCAAAGTCAGCATATAAAGTTCTCACCACTGAGATGAGCCTAGCCTTCTCTTTCTAAGATGGATTTGTGAAAACTTACCAAGAGAATCCCCTGCTAGCTGAACAGCGTGTCCTATCAACGGCCACGCTCCAGGGAACATCGGGGGCGATACATGCCGTGGCTTCTTCCAGCTCCAAAGGGCGAACACTACACAACATGCTGCTACCAAGACAACTAGAAACATGATCGTAATACGGTCATACGGATACCAATGCAAATTTAATCGGTACTCTTATATTTATAACAATGGGTGCTTAAAGGTTTCGTCGTGCGATATTTTTATTGTCGTCTGTTTGTCAAGGCTAACTTGAAGAAGTTTTGTTACATTCAACATGAAATCAATGCATGGGGTTTGACGTTAGACTGGCGTTATATACAGATGTTCACTTTACAGTTTTTATGTATTATCTCATCAGTTTTTTGAGACATGAAATATTTTGTATTGTATTGTATAGCGGGCTGGTGTCCGCAACTCCACGTCTAAGCGCGTATTTTGCGTGCGGATGAAATATTTTAATTACATAATTAAACTAAACTTTTTGCTACTACTAAAGATCATAGGCGAACGGAAATCCAAACAAAGATCAGCCTGCAAACGACCAATAGAATCACTTTATCATCATCATCAGCTAACAGCAATTATCCATTAATTTCTAATTGCATGTAAAAAAGATAAAAATACAAACCCGCTAGATTACTAGATTTGCAACAAAATATTTGATCGTATCGGAACAAGTTGGACGGAAATTCTAGTAGTGATAGGTAGTCAATTGAATAAAGGGTCTGATTTAGTTCAGCGGTACCATGCCGCAACATTGTTGTTAAAGTGCCATCCATCTATTTATATCTTTAAAATATGTGTTACTCGATCGAATGTGATGGATCAACAATAGGTATTATTTTTTAAATATTTGCTCGCTTTTCTTTTTTGCAAAGGGAGCTTTTTTTTAATTTTTTAAACTTCGTATGGTGTTTTTTTTTATAAGAATTTACATATTTTGTGAGTGTTTTGTTTGTAATTGTGGATAGTTTAACTTATTATAATTATTATGTATTTGACTTTATAACAATTAGTGAAGTGTTTAGTCACACTAATATTATAAAGGCGAAAGTTTGTATGTTTGTTACTCCTTCACGCTCAAACGGCTGAAAGGATTTGGATGAAACTAAGTACCATGATAGCTTATATTCCGGATTAACACATAGGCTACATTTGATCCCGGAAAAATGCGGTGTTTCCATGGGATGATCAAATAAGTCAAATATGATTTTAACTCAATTACGCTCAAACGGCTTAAGAGATTTGAATAACAGTTGGTATCAGGATACTTTATATTCTGACCATTAACACTAGGCATTTTAACCCGGAAAGGTATAGGTAGTATTCCCGGAAAATTTAAATATTATTAATCATATATTTTAGAATGTGAATCACAGGTTTTAGTTTTTGTTTAATGCTAATCGGTGCTCTCTATCAAAAGATATATGAGTGTTTCCGGGTATTTCTTTTGTTATAGCATCACGTGTAAATTATAAAACCAATGTGGTTAGATTTAATGCACGAACATTGTGCCTAACTTAGAGAAGTTTGTAGTTTTTGTTTCATTGTAATCGGTGCTCTCTATCAAAAGATTTATAAATTTAAAGTGTTGAAGAAGAACTTATCATCATTGTGTAAGATACATGCAACGACATCTATTGCACCAAAATGATACTAATAAATAAAAATGTGCTCACAAGATAACTTTTGAATCGACTTTGAAAAAAAGTTATGATAGTTAAATGTACTCTAGATTAGTCTACATGACGCTATAACCCTGTAGAGTGCGTGTTCGATCGCTTTCCATGCATTATATTTTAGCGGTTTAACTTCGTGCTCGATAGATGGCGTTGTTCATTTCACTCCATTTTCTGAATCGCGGTGTTAAGATTTTCTGTGAAAGAATGACCTTCGTCCGTGTCAAGTATCTGTCCTTGGATTAATACCGACGAAATATGAAGAAGAGGTTCTCGATTCAACGCGTCCATGTTTATTTTATGAATGATCACGCTACCAAATCACGGTATATATAAGATGCTCTGTGAAACCACGCATATTTTTTTACAGACTTACGGAGCAGTCCGATATGATTCCGCATGAATCTGTTTTTTTTTTTTTGTGTAAAGCTTACTTAAATACTCAAAGTTCGTCCCATTTAAAATTGAGAAATCGTGTTTGGGCACATTTCATGCACCTTGATGAGAACGTAAGACCTAACTGGAGTATGACTGTCATCGAAGGTCTGACGATGGAGACGAAAGTCAGTTGCAAGAGGTCCTCAAGAGTTCAGACGGACAGTATCTATATTGCGTTTGGGCTCATTTCGTGCACCTTGATGAGAACTTTAGACCTAGCTGGAGTATGACTGTCATCGAAGGTCTGACGATGGAAGCGGAAATTGCAAGAGGTCCACAAGAGTTTACAGCATCTATATCGCGTTTGGGCTCATTTCATGCACCTTGATGAGAACTTAAGACCTGCCTGGAGTATGACTGTCATCGAACACGCACACTCTCTCCAGTCCTCTCTTTTTTTTATGCAAGCACGCACGCAGACGAAGTTGCGCGGACCAGCTAGTTTTAATTTTTAAATTTGATTAGTATTTAAGTCAATAGTAATTAGAAGTTAAGTTTTGTATAGTTTGTTTGTTTTTGTTTTTTTTTTTTTTAAGTTTTGCGGTTATCGTCCACGAGCTACAGGGAACAACAGTGAAAAAAGCGGTTGGTTATTTGTATAATCAAGCCAAAAACCAATGCGGCTTTAAGCCAAGATAAATTAGGCTATTTGTGTTTTGGCTTGTTATTTTTGTTTTTTTTTGAAGTTGTTGTAAATTGGTGTATTAAAGAGAGCTAAACGACAGAGTTAACAAGCAGTTGGTTTTAAAGATTATCATTGTATTTTATTAAGACATTACACTGACACAGAAAATTATAAAAAAAAAAAATTGTTACCTAGTAATAGAACCAAAAACTAACTCTATGGGACACATGATGATTTCAACCTATTTTCAACACCCCCACTGAATCCCCATGCGCTCCATGCAATACTTTAGCTTAACGCAAGCCAGGCTTTTAGTAAGACAGTCAGCTGGCATCTGGTTTGTATCACAATATTCTATACGAATCACACCGGCTTCAGCCAACTCTCTTATGAAATGATAGCGTATGTTGATGTGCTTCGATCTTCTACCAATCGCAGAAGAGTACACTAATTTACTTGCACTCTGACTGTCGCTGAACACTGTAACGCAGTCGTTGAATCCAGCTAGCTCTTCTAATAAGCCTTTAACGCAGATTAGTTCTTTTGAGGTTTCGCAGATGGCTATATATTCAGCCTCAGCTGTGCTTAAGGCTACGCAGCGCTGTTTGCGAGCTTGCCAGGAAACAGCACCTCCACCGAAAATAAAGGTATAACCGGTAAACGAGTGCCCTTCGGCGTTGGCTCCCCAATCGGCGTCTGAGTATGCAACCAGGGGTTTCCCTGTTCTTTCATAGACTAGTTTATAGTCCACGGTGCCTTTTAAGTACCTGAGCACCCGCTTGAGCGCCGTCATGTGCTGTTCATTCCAGCATGTATTTAACTGGCTCAAATAGCTGACCGCAAATGTCAAATCAGGCCTTGTGCCGCAGGATAGATACATGAGCGATCCTATTACTTCTTGGAAAGAAAAATCCTCACGCCTCTCCCCCTTTGCAAGTCGTAGATTCAATTCCATCGGAGAAGCTACAGGCTTGCAGTCTTGCATTCCATATTTTTCTAGAATCTTTTTGGCGAAGCTTGCCTGTGATAGGGATATCTGCCCATTGGATCGCGTGATATGGATCCCTAGACAATCCTTGGCCTCACCTAAATCTTTAATTTTGAACGCTTTGGCGATTGTGTTTTTGACTCTTTCTATGTTCCTCACTGAACTTCCAAAAATATAGAAGTCGTCGACATAAAGTGCTATTGCAATCACGGTATTATCTTTCCCTCTTTTAATGTACACGCACGGATCATACTTCGATCTTGTAAAACCACTTTTAGTGATGTGATCATGTACTTTGACGTTCCAGCAACGTGCAGCTTGTTTGAGGCCATAGATGGCTCTCTTCAGCTTGCATACTTTCTTTTCATTTCCCTTCTTTATGAAAGATTCAGGTTGCTCCATATACAGATCCTCATCTAAATCACCATTTAAAAATGCTGTGGTGACGTCAATATGGTGTACATTTAAATCCAATTCTGCTGATAATCCCAGCAGAAGCCTAATGGAAGAAAGCTTGACTACAGGAGCAAAGGTCTCGGTATAATCTTCTCCAAACTTTTGAGAGTAACCCTTGGCAACAAGGCGAGCCTTATGCCGTTGAACCTTTCCATCTGCTCCGATTTTCAACTTAAAAATCCATTTATTTTTGACGACATTAGTGTCTCTGGGACGATCGACGAGCTCCCAAGTCCGATTCTCCATAAGAGAGTCGTATTCCTCCTTCATAGCCTTCATCCACAGGTCTTTATCAGAACGCTCCATAGCGTCCATAACCGAAATCGGGTCAGTAGCATTCGTGACATGGAAGTTGTATACCATGTCTTCATCTATTCTTCTGACTCTATTTCTTAGAGGATAACGCCGTTCCTCAGGCTCCTCTACAGCTTCAACCGGCTCAGTTGACGGTTCTTCAAAAGAGTCGTGAAACTCTTCTTCAGCACTAGTGGGCGATGAACTTGGTGACATAACTATGTTACTCTGGCTTGGGCCATCCTCAGGTGCCACAGCTCTAGAAGTGCCTTGAGCAGTATCTGGCTCAGTAAAAATTGGTACTTCTACATATTCTCGCCTTTGTTTCTCCCTCGAAACCTGTACACTGCGCTCAGGGGGTTTAATCTCCTTGATTACTTTTGACCGCTCGTCAAACACGGCGTCGCGAGCAACTATTATGCGGCGCGGATTGACCGGGTTGACAAATCTGTACCCCTTTTGTACTTCACTGTACCCAACGAAGACAAGCTCACGGGTCTTGGAGTCGAATTTCCTTCGGCTATTATCTTTCACCAAAACCTGAGCTGTGGACCCAAAAACTTTTAAATTGGTAAGATCCACCTCATGATTTGTCCAAACTTCTTCGGGAACTTTCCCGGCGATTGCTAATGTGGGTGAGCGATTTTTCAAATAGATCGCAGTCCCCACCGCTTCTCCCCAGTACCGTTTACTTAGGTTACTGTCATGGAGCATGCATCTCGCCTTTTCAGTAATGGTGCAGATCGTCCTTTCCGCAACTCCATTCTGTTGAGGAGTATGAGTAACGCTCGTCTGATGCGTAATTCCATATTTGGCCAAATAAGCCTGGAACTCCTTATTGGTATACTCAGTACCATTATCACTTCTAAACCGTTTAATTTTCCTTTCGGTTTGGTTCTCTACCAGACGCTTAAACTCCTTGAACTTTTCTAACACCTCAGTCTTTTGCTTCATGACGTAACCGAAAACCTTTCGGCAAAATCGTCAATGAACAGGAGGAGATATCTGTTTCCTCCCCAAGTCTCCACATCTATTGGATCAGCTACGTCACTATGTATTAAGTCTAGCATGCCGGAGGCTCTAAAAGACTTCTTCCGTTTAGGAAACTTTTTTACACACTGCTTTCCTTGACTAGAAGGAAAACAAGGGGCTCCATCACCCTTCTTGCCGTAATCTAGGCCCTTGACAATTCTTTTCAAAATGTACATTTGCGCGGGAGACAAATGGTCCAATCTCCGGTGCCATAATTCAAACTTGTCCTGATTGTCTTCCCCTAAAAGAGCTGTAGCCTGATTACAACCGGAACCTATAATATAAAGTCCGTTTTGGCGCGGTGCGGTAAACAATGCCTTACCATCTATTTTTACAATATTGTTAAAAACACTACATTTGATTTTATCAAAAACAATAATATTTCCTGCATCTGCAAACTTTCCTACAGACATTAAATTGGTAATTAGTTCAGGAATGTGAAGAACATCATTCATCTTCACTACAGTGTCACGTTCCCCGTGACGCAGGTTTAACTCCACAGAACCTTGCGAAGTCGAAACAATTTTCTCGCTATTCGCGCAAGTTATCGTTTTGGAGCAAGATTTCGTGGGGTTCAAGAGGGATTTCACCGGTGTCATGTGAGACGTGGCTCCTGAATCCAACACCCAATTATCACTGCTACCGACAGATGACAACAAGGTTGAAAAATCTGAATTCGCGTTCACACTGGTCATCATGGCCGAATTCGCATTTGATTTCTTCTTATCCGGCTGCTTGGCCTTGAACTGCTTGCATTGCCAGTTGAAATGCCCCTTTCGTTTGCAGAAGTGACAAACAATCTCTCTGGTGTGGTCTTTTCCTCCACTACCACCAGCGCTAGATGTTAGCGCTGAATCATCCCTTGGGGCTTCATTCGACTCTTGACGTTGACCCTCCTTCAGAAGTGCTGATATGACCAGTTCTGAGGTAATTGTCGAGCGGGAATGCTCTATGGCCATTCTAACGGATTGTAGTTGTCCGTCAATCCCGCCAGCATTATTATTCCAACAAACTCATCATCAAGTGCGGCACCAATGCTCCGCAGCTCAACTGCTGTTGAATCGCTCGAACTTCCGTGACGTAGGCTTCCATACTTGGGTACGATTCCAGCTTGATACGAAACATTTTTCGCAGCAACGAAAGCCTGCGCATTAGTCCAGCATCCGCATAGGCATTTTAAGTCACAAGGGGGTAGATGCCTTCCGAAAGCTTCAGGCAGATCTTGGCTCTTGCTCTAGCATCACGCTTCACCAACTCATTTGAGGTCGCACTGAACGTATTTTGCACACAATCCCATAGATCATTGTCGATAAGTAGCATTTGCATAGAAAACGACCATGTAGCATAGATTTCTTGCCCCGACAACTTGGAAATTTGCGTCGTATTTTGCGACGTCATTTTTTATTCTCAATACATATAACTGTCCCTAAAATTTAGTATCAACGAGACTACGTACGAGGGCTTATAACCTGTTCTAAATTGGTGTACTAAAGGGAGCTAAACGACAGAGTTAACACGCAGTTGGTTTTAAAGATTATCATTGTATTTTATTAAGACATCACACTGACACAGAAAATTATAAAAAATAAATTATGTTACCTAGTAACAGAACCAAAAACTAACTCTATGGGACGCATGATGATTTCAACCTATTTTCAACAGAAGTCGATTTTATTTTTTGCAAAAAAGTTTTTATTTTTCCATTTTCTAAATGGCAACAACAGTTCGTTTCTTAAAGTCGGTTAAAATGATTAATACTTCTAGTTTCTAGCACTGACTCTGTTGTCTCTGGAGAAATCAACTATCGATATCGACAAGTCGCATTATCTATACATTATTCTAGAACAAGAAATCACCTAACTCCTAACCATTAAAGAGTTGTATCTTCCTTCATCAGCTCAGCGTCATGAGATAATGATGACCATACGCGAATATCTCAATAGCTTTAGAAATTATTTTTTACTAACGTTTATTTTTTTTCATCCAAGGAAGTTATTCTTTAAGGAATTAGCCAACTTTTGTGAGGAGCGAAGCTGGCTTTGTGCAGACGTGATGAAGTTAGACGTTTTGTCAGACGTACACACTTTTATAAGTGAAAGTCATGATAACTGTAAGCGATGGCTTGATCACTGTCTGACAACGGAGGCAGCTTGGCAATGTGTGACTGATATTAAGGTATGTTATGATGTTTTTTGGTCGGACCATTTTCCACTGGAAGTGTATTGCAACTTGGGAATATTACCATGTAAAGTGCAATATACTGGAAATGTTTACAGTGAAGTGAGATAGGGTGAGAGGAACGCTGAACAGATAAGAATATATAGGGAACTGTGTACAGCTACTTTAAGGGACATTGATTTCCTGGTGAAACTTGGTCTGTGTGCTGATAATGTTTGTTCTGATAATTCTCATCATGTAACTATTGATAAGTTGTATAATAGTATTGTTAGTTGTTTGACGAAAGCGTCGCAAAAGAGCCGTACTGTAAGGAAAGGGACAAAACAAAAATATGTTATTGGTTGGAACAAGCATGTCCGAAAGTTTCACGTAGATGCACGAAACAGCTTTCAGGCTTGGTTGCTTCATGGCAAACCAGAGTCTGGTGATATATATAACACTATGCGTGAAACCCGTAAGCGTTTTAAATGTAAGTTGAAATGGTGTCAAGACAATGAGGATAAGATTAAAATGGATATCTTAGCAACACACCACAAAGAGAGGGATTTCAAAAACTTTTGGAAGCACACCAAGAAACTGGAAGCTGGTTCGTGTGTCCCTGTGTGTGTTGAGGGTAGGAGTGAGCCCCGTCAAATAGCTGAAGTATGTAAGGATCATTTTAAGGTAGTGTCGCCTCTAGGATGTGGGCAGCAGGTGCTCGATGCTGAGGTTGCAGATTGCGAGTATTTCAGATTGAAGGCGAAAGTTGCCCATACTATACAAAATATGACTAGAGGTAAGTCTCCAGGACATGACGACCTTAGCATCGGGCACTTGCAGTTCGCAGGTGTTCATTTACCTAGGGTGTTGGTCATGTTTTTCAATTTATGTATAGCCCATTCATATTTACCCAGGGAGCTTATGAAGACCACTGTTATACCAATACTTAAAAACAAGACGGGTGATGCCTCCGACAGGGACAACTACAGACCTATCTCATTGGCTACAGTGATCGCCAAGGTACTAGATGGTTTGCTTGATAGTCAGCTAAGTGAACATATTGATCTCCACGAAGCTCAGTTTGGTTTCAGGGCTGGGTAATCGACTGAAACTGCAGTGCTGCGTCTCAAGCACAGTGTCCAGTACTACGTAACGAGGAAGACGCCTGTATACGGTTGTTTTTTGGACCTGTCGAAGGCATTTGACCTGGTGTCTTATGACGTGCTGTGGGATAAGCTCCAGGGGGAAACCAGCACACCCAGAGATGTGATAAATATATTAAGATATTGGTACGGCAACCAGACCAATAATGTTAGGTGGGCGGGTTCATGTTCGTCGGAGTACCGGCTGGGGTGTGGAGTGAGGCAGGGAGGCCTGACTTCACCACGACTCTTCAACCTGTACGTTGATGGACTGATAGGTGAGCTCAGCGCGGCCGGTGTCGGCTGTTCAGTGGATGGTGTTTGTATGAACAACATTAGTTATGCCAACGACATGGCGCTGCTGTGCCCATCTGTCACAGCCCTTAACTACCTCATAAGCATCTGTGAGAGGTACGCGGGGTCACATGGCCTCAGGTATAACACTAAGAAGAGTGAACTACTTATTTTCAAGGCGGGTAATAAGAGTCCGAAAACCGTTCCACCGGTCAGGCTTGGAGGAATGCCGTTAAGTAGGGTCACCAAATTTAAGTACCTGGGGCACTGGGTCACTGAGGACCTCTCAGATGATTTAGATATTGAGCGGGAACGTAGGGCATTGGCAGTGAGAAGCAATATGCTTTTTTTTTTTTTTTAACGTTGGGAAATCATCAAATAACCCCTCCCGCTCTGGACTGAGCAGGAGGGAGTGTCAGACTTTTACTGACTAAAACCCATCCATGTTCCTTCTTTTGCCCTTTGTGTTCCAGGGCCGCGGTATCTCTTTTGAACAGTCCCGCAACCCTGGCGTCGGTCCTTACGGACCCCTCCCTGTTTGCTGACTCTCCTTGAGGCACGCGTGGAACACGAACGCGCCGTCGACACGGCCTGTCGTCATAAGACGGACGGACGGCGAGCTAGCCCATAGCTCACCGTCCACAGGCCCGCGCCTACGGTGGCCGGGGGCCACCATGTGTGCGGCCGACATGTGGCTCCATGTCGCCATGAGATCGCGCCGGAGGTCTGTCCGCTGAGCGACAATTTGCCGCGGCAGCGGAGTTACCCCCCGGCGTAGTGCCTCCACGCGCCATTCGTGTAGGCGCGCGAGGACTATCGCCTCCAGATCCCATGGCGGCAATCCGGCAAGGAGGCTCGCCGCCTCACCGGAAATCGTGCGGTATCCCCGGACCAGCCTTACGGCTACCACCTTTTGGGGCGCGTTCAGGTAGTGGGCGGCTCGCCGCCTCAAGGAACGCGCCCACACCGGGGCCCCGTAAAGGGCCATGGACTGCACGACCCCCGCGTAGAGCCTCCGGCAGGAGGCGTTTGGACCCCCAGGTTGGGCAGGAGCCGCTTGAAGGCAGCCCCGGCCCGTTCCAGTTTGGGGGCCAAACGTCGGAAGTGCTCCACGAAGTTCCACCGGCTGTCGAGGACGAGACCCAGGTACTTCAACGTCGGCTCGACGCCGATGGAAACCCCTCCTACCGTGAGCATGGATCCCGACGGTGGCTCATTCCGAGGCCCATGAAAGCACATGGCCTCGGACTTGTGCAATGCCACCTCGAGACCCAATTGCCGGATCCTCTCCACGACCATCGCAACCCCGCGTGTCATTAGCTCGGCCGCCGCCTCGTGCGACCTCCCTTGTGCCAGCACCAGCGTGTCGTCTGCATAGCAAACTACGCTGACGCCGTTAGGGAGGTCGGCGCGCAGCACCCAGTCGTACCCGATGTTCCACAAGGGCGGCCCTAGAACCGATCCCTGTGGAACACCGCACGACATCTCTCGCCGGTTCCATTCTCCGCTGTGACCAGGGTAAATGACAAACCTGTCCGACAGGTAGTCCCCGACCACACGACGAAGGTAGGTCGGCACCCGGTGATACCGGAGTGCCTCCCTGATGCAGCTCCAGGGCATGGAGTTGAAGGCGTTGGCGATGTCGAGAGACACCGCCAAGACCACCCCGGGACACTGCATCCCCCGTCGTGAGGGCTCTCACGCGCATGATGGTGTCCACCGTCGAGCGCCCCCTGCGGAAACCAAACTGGTGTTCCGCAAGATCCGGCCCCATCTCCGCCAGGTGCCCGGCGAGGCGGTTGGCAATGACTCTTTCAAAGAGTTTGCCCACCTCGTCGAGCAACACGATGGGCCGGTATGCGGACGGAGAGTCCGCAGGGCGCCCCGGCTTCCGTATGAGGACCAGCTTCCCCGTCTTCCAACGAAGCGGGAACTGGCCTCTCTCCAAGCATGCGCTTAGGAGCCCCTCCAGTTGGGGCCCGAGAGCCTCCAAGGCCAGGACCCAGGCTTTGCCAGGTAAGCCATCGGGTCCCGGGGCGGCAGTTTTGGCCTTAAGCCTGCCTACCGCCACTCTCAGGTCTACCCCGGTCACTTCCGGAATGTCGTCATCGTCCTCTGGGTGGTCCGCTTCCAGCACCGCAAGCGGCGGAGCCATAGGCGGGGGAGTGTGCTCCCCTCGCGAAGGGAACAGACCGCTCACCACGTCCTCCACGAGCTCAGGCCGGAGACTCTGCGTCAGCGGAGGGGCCCTGGTGCGGAGTTTATCCCGCACCATCTTATAAGGGCGCCCCCACGGATCTCTGTCGAGAATCTCCAGCATCTCCTCGCGGGCCACATCCTTGGCCCGCAGGACAGCCTCTTGGAGGGCGGTCTTCGCCGCTCTGTATCCCTCATTCAGCTCCGCCTCATTGGCCGCCGCATCCGGAGGGTGGATGCGGAGCCTGCGATGCCTGGCGTACAGGTGCCGCGCATCGACGCACGCCTCGCGCAAAGACGTCAGCTCTCGCGACCACCAGTACACCTGACGCCGGGCGCTTTCTGACCGAACCCGGGGCATAGCCACGTCACATATATCGGACATGGCCTCCTGGAACCAACCCGCCTCATTGTTGACGTCGGCAGGCCTGTCCGGTGATGTCACCCAGGCCTGCACGATCGAGGCTTCCAGGAGGAGCTCCCGGTCCAGCTGTTTCAGCGCCCAACGCGGACCACTCAGGGCCTGTAGGACCGGCGCGCTTGGGGTCTGGGCGGAGACGTCAAACCGGATATACCGGTGGTCGGAATAGGTCTCCACCCCCTCCATGATGCGCCAGTCAACGACACGCGGTGACAGAGCGGGGCTAGCGAACGAGATGTCCACCACCGACTCGCCCCGCATCCGCACACACGTGGGAACAGAACCCCTATTTAGGCCTGCCAGAGACCAGGCCTGCCTCCAGAGCCCAGTCCTCCACCATCCTTCCCCGCACGTCTGTGCAACGAGAACCCCAAGCCAAGTTCTTGGCATTGAAGTCCCCGAGCACAAGCACGGGGAGGGAATGGCTTCCGATGACGACACTCAACTCCCTGAGGGAGTTGTGGAACTCGGCGAGAGTATGGTTCGGGGAGAAGTAGACTCCCGCTACAACGATCTCCCCGAACCGTGCTGCTACGCACCCCCGACCCTTCCTGACACTTTCATGGGTCGGGGTACTGGCGGCGGCCGACGAAATTATGGCCACTGAGTCGCTAAAGTCCTCCACCCAGTCGTCCCTGGGCGGGACAAAGTAGGGCTCAGAGACCACGGCGACATTGATCGACCACTGCACCATGCTCTGGAGCAACAGATTCTGAGCGCAGGCGCAGTGGTTGATGTTCGCCTGAAGGAGGCGTAATGGGGCCGTTATTGGCACTCCATCACGGTTTCCACTCGGGCCCCCTGCGAGGGCCCCGCTGCGGGAGGAGCAGCGACGGCGGTGGTGGTGGCAGCGGCGTCGACACTGGCGGCGGCTGTGGCGGTGGCGACGGTGGGGGCGGTGGCTGAGGGCCTTCCTTTGCCCCTGGCCTTGGCGGGTGGAGCGCAGGCCTTGCTCCCTGCCCGGTGCTCAGCCGGCCCGCCAGTCGCCGCACATGAGACGCAGTGCGGTGTGGCGAAGCAGGCCGCGGCCTTGTGACCGGGCTGACCGCAGCGGAAGCAGAGCCCACTGCGGTCCACCTCCGAAGTGCATTTCACTGACACGTGGTGCCCCACATGGCAGCGGAAGCACCTCAGAGGTCTGGGCTTCCGAGCTTCACCTGCGCAGACACCCATCCCACCAGGAGCCTTCGGCCCTCCACAATATTTTTCGCCGCCGTCACCGGGCAGCTTACCGTGATGGTTCGCATGCCCGATAGGTCCGGACGTAAGGCCTTCACCTGCTCGGCAGGGCACCCACCAGTCCTAGTGACGGCGGCCACCACCTCCTCCTCGGTTACCGAGTCGTCCAGGCCCAGGATGCGCAGGTCTGCGCATCTGACGGGCCTGGACACTCGGGCCTCGTCCGCATCTAGGGACTCTCTGAGCTTTTCAGCTAGAGCGTCAGCGGACGAGCCACTGGTTTCACCGGGGATCTCCAGCACTCGAGCCCCTGTCGCGGTGACTTTAAGCCGGAGGCCCCCGGTGATTCCAAGCTCACCGAGGTTCACCGAAGCCTTGGCCTTCGCAAGCACGTCGCGGTAGGATACGCCCCTCTTTTCCGCTTCCGGCTGCAGTGTGATCACTACAGCCACGGTCTTCGGGGCGCGGAGCCTAGCCGCGACGCTTCGCGCCTTGTGCTGGCGTCTCCGCTCCTCATTGCGGGCCTTTTTGGCCGCCTTCCTCCCTTTTTTCTTCTCCCCGACCACCTGCCACCCGGCTTCGGCCACGGGAGGCTTAGGGGGCTGGGGAGCCGCCACCGAGGGGCAAGATGGCTGAACCGCCTTGCCCTTCTTCTTTCTGCGGGCCGCCGCCTTTTTAGCCGGCGCCGGATTTACCGGAGCTGTCTTTTCGGGGGCCGACACAGCCCTGCCGGAGGGCTGGCTGGACGGCCCAGGTCCAGAGGCGGCAGCCGCAGCAGCCGCATATGACAGTCTCGGGCTTGGGCCCGAGGCTGCCTTGTTTGCCGCCAGGGGGGGGATCAGCACAATGCCCTCCAGGACGGAGAACCGAGCCTGGAAGGCAGCCAGTTCCTGCCGAATCAGGTTCAGGACCTGATTCTCCACCGGCACGGGCTGGCTTGGTCGCTGCTGGCCCTTTTGGGGCGCCTGGCGGGAGCCTGACTCACGCAGACTGGTCAGGTCTGCTCGGAGCTTCCCATTCTCCTCCTGGAGAAGCTTTGTGGCAGCCGTAAGGCGGGCGACCTCCGCCCGCAGTTTGGCCACTTCACTCGGCGGAGGCCCCGCGTAATTGGCCTCCGCTGCCGCCATGATGGAGGCGGAAACCGCAGGTATGGCCCGTAGCTTAGAAGAAGGCAACTTCTTCATAGCTACGCCCCTTATAGCGGCCTCCACCTCCTTAGCAAACCTGGCCTTACGCTCCGCGTCGGAGCCGCCAGCTGCATCCGCCTCTTCGCAAGAGGAGCCCAGATGAACTGCCCCGCGACCGGCCACCCCAACCAGGTGGCGCCCCTCCTCGGCAGACCGAACCGAATTCTCGGTCGCGGGGAGCCCTCTCCCCTTGCCTCGGATCCCCCCACGCTTACTAGTGGGGATTTTACGAGCCGAGGCCAGCTCCCCTCCCGAAGACGACCCTTGGTCGCCTTCCAGTCTGGACCGCTTGCGGAAGAACTTACTGTTCTCCGCAGCAGCAGCCCCAGTCCTCTCGCTGCGGGAGCTCACTGAGCCTCCCGCGCTCACACTGGATGCGGTGTCGGACTCCGACCCCGCATCCTTCCTCTCCCTATCTTTGCCTGTAACGGCCGTCGTTTGGGTGGTTTTTGGTTTATCCATACTGTTCCCACGAGTATGGGGGAAATAAAATGTCCATCTGGGCGTGCCCTTTGTACCCAGATAAGCCATTTGACATTTATAACCCGCCAGAGGGTCGGCTGGTACCCTGGCGGTGGAAAGCACTAGCGACTGATTGTTCAAAGAACGTTCCCGTCAGCCATACATCCCCTCGCGGTGCTCCGCCGCTTGGGATTCGGGGTAACTTTTTATAGAGGTTTTCTACCTCGCGGTCCGGGCGGTTAAGCCAAGACCCTCGGTCCCTATCGAAGTCGCGAGACGTGATCCACGGCACTTCGATGGTGGGATTACGATACCGACGGTGACAGAGGAGGACGCATCCTTCTCTGTCTGCTCGGAGGCAGGGTGAGTGCACACTGAGCCCGCCCTTCCTCCCCTGCTATGCCCTCTGCTTATCAGAGGGTCACGTAGAGGAACGCACCTTTGGTCCATATTGGACCCTACCCATGTCAGAATAATTAGCCGCGGCAGTAACGCTCCCCGAGGCATAAGAGGAAATTCTCATTTCCCTTCATTCCCCGGAGAACAATACTGCCGCGCCCAGGGTGCACCGGCCCAGCAGCTGCTCTTCCCTGCAGACGTATCTAAAGGGACCAGCAGCCGCTAAGCACACGTGGAGGACTTCTGACATCGCACCCCAGAAGCGATATGCTGGCGCGCAGGTTTGCACGGTGCATAAAAGAGGCTCTTTTTAAAGCATACTGCCAGACATTTTATACCTGCAGCCTGTGGGTCAGCTATACGCGTAGATCTTTCAATGCCCTACGGGTCCTGTACAATAATGGTTTTAGGATGCTGTTGGGGTTGTCTTGCTTTTGCAGTGCATCAGGTATGTTTGCTAAGGCCAACACTGACTGCTTTAGGGCTATAGTACGGAAAAGAGTGGCCTCCCTGATGCACCGCGTGCGGGGCAGCACCAACAGCCTTCTGAATACCATATTGGGAACGGTTGACTGTCCGGTTGTAAGGCACTGGAATACCGTTCACGGGTCTGGAGGGGTCCTTTTCAATGTAAAATAGTGTAAATTTAAGAAATTAATAATTTATAATTAGTATTGTTGACATGTAATAATAATATACTAACATAGTTATAAGTATGATTTACTAACAATGTGCAGTATGTTCATTTAATCAATCAATTCCTCCTGGCTTAATTTTAATTGTGATTGTATATTGATTTTTTTAATTTTGATTATATTTCTGATTTTAGTTTTAATTTTTGACTTTAATTCTGATTCTAATTTTGTTGTATTTTAATTATAGAAATTTTGATTTTAATTTTGATTTTAAAAATGTAATGCAATGTGATATTATTTTAATGTATTTTATGTAATTAGTTATAATTATGGGTTGATACCTGAAATAAACGATTTATTTATTTATGTCGTGGCTATTGTGTGTATAAAATACTGGTATTCAGCTGTATCCGGTAAGACTGGAAGCCGACCACAACATAGTTGGGAAAATGATGCAGATGATGAACAATACATCTCATGGTAATGTCATTTATTGGGGATAAGCATCCCCAATAAATGGAAATCTGGGTGTATTGTACACACCTGCGTACCCCCCCCTAAAATAATCCATTTTTGCAAACTTTGACCTCGCATTTTTTTTTGCACACATGGAACTGCTGGGTAATTTTCACAATTTCATTATAATGGTATCCCTAACGCCCACGTGAATTTTCAGCTTCTTGGGAATTTATGCAACCCACCCTTATATTTATGTATATTTTGACCGGACTATAAGCTGACATTGAACTATTACATTTTTATATAACTATGTAGACATGGAATAATTTGATTGTATTTTTTTTTATCATGATATTAGTTTGGATTTCATGTGAGATAATAATTATGTTGCTAATTTTTAATTGTGTTACTGTACCTAATTATGTTTTTTTTTTTCTTAACTTATTTTTTTTTGTTGTTTGAAAGACAATGTATTTTTTTTTTGTGAATAAAATTGAATTGAATTTACTGCAAATACATACCTGACTTTTTTGTAGGTCATCGCTAGCGTAATATGGGTGTACTTTATTGTACATAATATCTGCCTTACCCTTCGGCGTGCTGTGGGAGAGAAGTCTTCTCGAGTAGGGTTAATCTTAATCGAACTGCGATATTAAATACCCGGCGCACCCTGGATAGTTAGCACTTTGTAGCACCTAGTCAACCCAAACTCAAGTCCAACCTCAGCGGCACTTACCAGCGCCTTTTTTTCTCGATGTGGATATCCTCAATGGATGTCCTATGCCCAGCATACGTACAGCGTACGGGTATGTCAGACTGATTAAATCCCCACCGGTGTTCCCTCACACACTTGTGTCGGGGGGCAGGGGGATCTAATGCGACTTCCACTGCCCCGACTAGTGCCGGCCCGCTAAACCTGCGGGCCTCGTCCCGGGGGGTGGTGAGATGTAAAAATCTCCCCATTACGTCTAAGAGAGGCGCACGTGGAACACTACTCATCGCGGTCTCAGGTGCAGTGTGATGGAGGGCGATGGATGTCCCCAAATCCGTCGCCCTTGGACCTGTTTATGGGGGCCGGAAGAGGGCATTGTCCAACCTCTACCGATGCCCAGTGCATCGGCTGCGGGATTTTTGGGAGCTGGTCATCTCCCTTTCTCCCTTCCCTCAGCTTGACACACCGCATCACCGCATCCCTGGACTCTGTGCTGCCGACCATCGCGCGAATAACGGTCGGTAGCGTTGCTGCTCCCTCCACCGTAACCAGGTCACGACAAAGCTCATCCCACTTATCAGCGCCTATCTCAACTGTGATTCTAGCTGCCAACTCTGATGTATCGATCAACCAACCAGCTTTGACTGAAATATCTGCACCCTCCAGGAGTTGAATGAGACCATCGATAGAACTATTCAGGTCGCTGCATACTAGGATAAAATCAGAGTCATCGATTCGAGAAGGTGAAGAAGAATGCTTGTTGTTACGTTAGGTGGTGTGTTATGGGTCAAAAGGTTTTGGAAACAATCCATTATACGACCGATTTTATACTTAATTCTTATTACTACCTGACTGCGGTGGATACCATATTTAAATTCAAAAATAGTTCTTGATGCTTATTGCCAATATTCCCTGGTCAGGGATAGTGATAGTATCCATAAGGAGTTTCTTATTCTCAGCTCGGATTGTTGGTTTAGGATAGGGGGTTTATCCTCCCCTCGCCTATTTAACCTATTCATGAACTGGCTGATCGGTGAGCTCGGCAGCACTAATATTGGATGTTCCATAGACGGAGTGTGTATAAACAATGTTAGTTACGCGGATGATATGGTGTCGCTGAGCCCATCGATCGGTGCGTTACGTAAACTTTTGCGTATTTGTGAGTCATATGCGGAGGCCCATGGGCTCAGTTACAATGCTAAAAAGAGTGAATTCATGATCTTTAAAGCCGGTACCAAATGTTAGTCATCTGTACCTCCTGTCACTCTCTGCGGCATTCCTTAAAAAGAGTGCAGTATTTCAAGTACCTTGGCAACTGGGTCTCTGACGACTTGTGTGACAATCTGGATATTGAGAGGGAGTGCAGGGCGCTGTCTGTCCGGTGTAATATGTTGGCTCGTAGGTTTGCGTGACCTGTCAAGGTGACTTTATTTAAGGCATATTGTAAGTCGTTACACGTGCAGCCTGTGGACCAACGCAGCGGGCGTACAGCGCACTGCGCGTGCAGTACAACAATGCTTTCAGGATACTGTTGGGGCTTCCGCGGTGTTGTAGTGCTTCGACTATGTTTGCTGAGGCGTGAACCGATGATTTTTTCGTGATCATGAGGAAGCGGAGCCCTTCACTATTAAGTCGCCTACGAAGCAGCTCGAACAGTCTCCTGAGAGTTTTGTCCGAGCGGTGGGACCTGTCCCTGATACAGAGGTGGATGCAGCTTCATGTTAGCGCCTCTCCTCGTTCTATTTGATATGCGTGTATGAATGTTGTTATTGATTGATTGATTATTATTTTAAATGTGTATTATTTTAATTTATATTTAATTTAATGTAATTGTATGGGACATTTAACCCTAATGTGTGTGTAATTTTATTTTTATTGATTCTTTTGTATAGACCATGTCTGAAATAAATGTATTATTATTATTATAATTAAAACCAAAATCGGAGGTGTAATTAGTATTGCTCGCGAAAGAGTTTCACGCTTTTAAGAACGGCCAACCCGTAATTTTTTTTATACAAATGCTCGTACGTGATTATGCAGTTGTTACAAATCTATCTTTGATTTTTTTGAATTAATAGGTGTTTTGTAGACTATATCTAGATTTCTATGGCAGCAAAAAATAAAAATATGTAGAAACAAATTCAGTATAAGCCTTCAAAAATTGCTGTTTTGCAAATTTTTAACTGAACTTTGGCCATTCATAATGTACTCATAAACTGTAAAAGTAAAGAATTAATCATCTCGATAGAAACCTTGCACATGTAATGAAGATTCTTATTGACAAATATTTATTTCACACACTTGTAAGACTTATTCAAAAACACGTATTTCCTGGAACAAGTTTAAGAAATTTTCGAACACTATTTTTCGTTTAAAGTCATCGCGTTAGGTGGTATGACCTCATACCACCTAACGCGATGACATTAAACGAAAAATAGTGTTCGAAAATTTCTCCTCTTTTTGCTTGTTGCGCGGGAAACGAGATGTGCCCGAGAACAAGAGGTCGGAGCGGGGTAAGACGGGGGAATTGAAAGAAAATCGCCGCTGCGGCTCTGGATGAAACAACAAGCTTTTCGACCATGCTCGCGTTGACGATAGACGGACCGGGAAGGGCCCTCTTAATAGCTGTAATGTAATGTATCAATTATATCATCTTCTGTCTAGAATTTTCCTTAACTATGTTAGGGTCGGCATTTTAATTGGAGCGACTGTTTATCTGACATCCACAATCCAGTTAGCTGGTACTGGGTAATAAGATACCCCTTGGTAAGACTGGTTTGCAGCCTTTCGAGTCACTGACTACCTGTAACGACTGTTAAAATTCTACAAATGACAGCCGGGAACAACGGCTTGGCGTGATTTCTGAGGCACGGAGGAAACTCAGAATCCTAACTTTAATTAACATTAAAAATGCGAAAGTAAGTTTGTTTGTTACCCTTTCACGCCTAAACTACTGAATGGATATACCCGAAATTTTGCATATACGTTGTCAGGTATACAGAAACAGACAAAGGGTACCTTTCATCCCGAAAAAAGTACTGTTCTCGAGGAAAACAACAATAACGTTCTTATCATAATAGATGGCGCCACGAGTCTTTCTAATCATGATTGAATTATATTATTAAAGAAACTTTAGTAGTGTGCTAAGAGTTTGTCACAATTAAAATAGGCACCTTACAAAATCGTCATCACTGCGGATTTCTGTAACAATTTTGACCAGGATTGACATAATATGACATAATATTAATTATGCTCTTTGGTACCGACAATCCTATATATTTATTTTTTACTTTTCCGTAATCTTTCCCGCTGGTGGAATTGTAGCGGCACTACAAGAAGCCCTACCGCAACATAGTACAAGAAACACTACAGCGCCATCTATGCCAAAAATGAAGAACTAACATCGCATTCCTAAATGGCGTTATAGTTCTCCGCGACTTAAGATTTTACAGCAAAACCCGACTACAACTGTCGGGGCAAGTAGCTCACCAGACACAACACCCTACCCGTCAGTTTGGAGGATTATCCCTCTTCTATTAAGAACTTTAGACCCTGTACTCCATGCCCCTCAGAATGTCACTTTTTTGGGCCCATTTTTTTGTATTTGTTTTTAAAGTCTTGTGAAATAACTATTATGTGTTTGCATGTGACATTAGTATGACTTAGTATTATGGATATGGATTATTTATGTTACGACCGAAATTGTACCAATACTTTATGGCAAATAAATTGATTTGATTTGATTAATACTTTCCTGAAATGCGCTAAGCTGCTGTCTGCAAAAAAGGCTAGTGTGCATGTTGACTAGTATTCAGCGGTTACGTATAATGTACATTTCGTACAGTCCTTTCACTGTAATTGAAACCTCCCCCTCCTCTGACAGTCCAATATCAACTGTATTTTCCCAAAAATAAAGATGTCTAGAAGAAGATGTAATGTTGTCAGACTAGTCAGTGAGCATTGTGATCACGG
This sequence comes from Eugnorisma glareosa, assembly GCA_947578425.1. Lineage (NCBI taxonomy): Eukaryota > Metazoa > Arthropoda > Insecta > Lepidoptera > Noctuidae > Eugnorisma > Eugnorisma glareosa. The sequence continues at coordinate 17,588,135 of OX387979.1, forward strand.
TGATTTTGACAGCACTGCAAGTAACTATGGAAGTAATTTATGGATACTTTCTACATACAGGGTGTAAAGACCCTTAACAAAGCCGTCAACCAGCCATTATGTACGTCAATATAAGTAACTTTGCACATAAATTATTCCTGTCTAACGACTTTTTTTTGAGTTGAAAAATCACGGTTTACGGTAGGACTCAATATAACGGACTCAAAACATTGTGCTGATGGATGGATTGAATAGTACGGGGGTCGGGGAGGTGTTTAACGTCAAAATCTAACCATTAAAAATATTTATTTAAAAAAAACTGGACATTTGACCGCCAATAACTAGAAGGTTAAGGTATGGTCTAGAAAAAAAAAGATCACAATGACTGGGAGAACAGTTGCCTTTCGGCTTCATTAAGAGTCTTGTTACACCTTTTAGGTATTATAATTATAGTGTGCAGTTGTCGAATGCCTCATTTTGCTAGTGGTCGCAAGCGGGTTCGATTCTCAGGATCGGATCGGACAGTTTTATTTCGGTTTTCCATCAAGAATTTCTCAGTAGCGGCCACAGAGTCTGAATTTCTACCCAGTTGATAAAAATATACTTGCGTCCTATTACATGAGGATCAAACATATCTGACGAAATGTGGGTGTACTGTTAGGTACACCTCTGCCTAACCCTTCAAGGATTTTAGGTGTGATGTTAAGATTATTGCGTATGTGTGCAGTTGTGACGTATTCTATCATGCCAAAATGACTTATAACATAAACAGTTTGACCTCTCAGAATACATGTGGATTTATTTAAAAACGACTTAAGAGGGCCCTTCCCGGCCCATCTATCGTCAACACGAGCATGATCAAAAAGCTTGTTGTTTCATCCAGAGCCACAGCGGTGGGGGACTTCTTTCAACTCCCCCGTCTTACCCCGCCCCGACCCCGCACAACTCGTCTCCCACGCACCTCATACCGCCTAACGCGATGACATTAAACGAAAAATAGTGTTCGAAAATTTCTTAAACTTGTTCTAGGAAATACGTGTTTTTGAATAAGTCTTACAAGTGTGTGAAATAAATATTTGTCATTAAGAATCTCTCTCTCGAGATATTTTCTTTATTTTACAGTTGAGTACATTATAAACGGCTAAAGTTTAGGTAAAATTTGTGCAAAACAGCAATTTTTGGAGGCTTATACTGAATTTGTTTCTACCTTTTTATTTTTTGCTCCCATAGACACCCAGATATAGTGCACAAAATACCTATTAGTTCAAAAAATTCAAAGATAGATAACAACATCATAATCACGTACGAGCGTTTGTATGAAAAGTATGACAGGTTGGCCGCTCTTAATAACTGGTATTTTAAACGCGCGGATGCAAGTTTAATGTAATGCCATTTAGTATGTCAAAGGTGACTGACCAAGCAGTCAATTAAATCAGTTTCGAATGAGATTTTTTTGGTAATAAGTCATAGATTTTAAACGCTCGCACGTGGCGTATGATGACTAATACGAGTGTGAACATACGGATAGCTGACGATTGGTTGGTACATCCTGGATAAGGCCAGCAAATGAAAAAAAAGCTTGGTACAAGTAAAGAGAGGCAAAAACTCAGCAGTGATTGCAGTGGGACTGTGGCTGATAATAATGACAAGGGCCAGGAGGATGAAGACTCCTCACTGGTATTAAAAATCATATTTAACTAAAGGTACTTAAAGAACAGCTCGATATTTTTCGATAAACACGTGTGTTCAATCAAAATCAATGACATTCAGTAATCGTAGAAATTATTATTATAACTACCAGTTATTATGGCAGGTCAAACGCCGCTCCAAGGTCATCGCAGATGACTGACCACCTGCAGTAAACGTGTTTGAAATACTAATCTACATTGACTAGCTTGTAAGTCCAGTTTAGCGGCTAAAAATTGGCGTGCAACGCATGAATGAATTTTACCTGCTTAACAAAAACAACAAAATTTTATATTAAATTTAATTTTATATTAAAATTCTTCTTAGTCAATATGATGAATGAAAGTGACGTAAACCCGTAATATGCTCGTGAACGTTGTGTGTAATTTTATTTTTTACACACGGATGCTACCTGAAAAGCCATGACACCGATTTGTTTCTTAGGTAGTAGTAACAAGTACTGGATTACGATTTACTTCCTCTTGTCTCGTCTTTGGCTTTTCAAAAATTGAATATCTTTGGTACACACAGCTACACATCAAGCTATACATTTCCAGTGTAAGCTGACCTCGCATTGTACGGAAATCCTATACAATGCGAGGTACGTACCTAAAAGCGCACCCACATTTCGTTAGTTATGTTTTTAAGTCCCATGTAAAAGGGTGCAAGCCTATTTCTATCCACTGGTATCATGACTCTGTGGTACATATACAATACAATACAATACAATTGGTAACGTCTGAACCGATTATGTGTGATGCAATATTGTTATAGTTAGAATGAAAAAAGCTGCACTGCACTGCGTATCTTAAATTCTCAAAATATAGTCTATGACAAAAATATACTACTTGAAGTAGTGAAACCGACGGCATATTGAAATAGGTGTTTTTACACAGTACCCAGGTAATATGCAACTACTAGTACGGTCTTTAAACTCTAAAAGGCACTTAATTTAACAATAAATTAATGCAATCAAAATGGAATTAGGAATAAAAATAACTAAGTATGCGTCAAAGTTAAAAACAGAACAAAATGTGGGAAAAAACTGCTATTATTTTTCACGGCTGGTTCGCGTCATTGCCAACTTTTAGCACACAATCTCAAAAAGGCTTTGTTTCCAATTTACATGGCACGTGGCGCCATCTACCTGGCTACGTAAGGTATTAATTAGTACCAGAACTAGTTATCAGATGTCAGTACCAAGCTACCAACCAGATCAATTAACTACCTACATTTTGACAAAAGGATTATTTTAGTAAGTTCTAACTCTTTCAATTAAACTATTCTAGAGACAAAATAAACATTTACGTATATTTCTTCAACCTCACGTGCCCATCCTTTTCTCAACTATGCTGGAGTCGATCAAGTTAAGCTAATCAAGTGAAGCCAGATCAATGTTAAGCCGCACTTGCGTCCAATTACAAAGGTTCTAAAGACTTTCTTCCGTGCCTCGGAAACCACGTTGAACTGTTCAGTCCTGTCTGTAATTTGTAGATCTTTGACAGCCATTACAAGTCGGTTATCGTATTAGCCAGTACTAACTCTGTTGTGGAGATCAGTTATGCAGTCGCTATATGAAAATTATTATTATATTATTATTTTTAATTATACTATATAAAGCTCGATTACCACTGACTGACTGACTGACATAATTGTTCTCCCATATGTTGGATGGGGAGGTGGGTATATTTTGACAGATTCGTAAACAAATAACTCTCGCGAGTATGGGAAAAGTCCCAAACCCCTCTTTTTTGCCCCCCTCCCAGCCCTCCCTATCGTATCTCGGAAACTAAGAGACCCGTGTTCTGTTTTTTTTTACAGATTCGTATAGAGGAGGCCCGGAAAAATAAAAATCATTTTTTCAAAATTGCCTCCGTTGCCCCCCTCCCCCCCCTCCATAACTTATCTCGGAAACTAAGAGACCCGTCTTCTGTTTTTTACGGATTCGTATAGAGGAGGCTCGGAAAAGTAAAAACCTTTTTTTCAAAACTCCCCCCTCTCCCCCCCCTTCAGCCCTCTCCCCATCGTATCTCGGAAACTAGGACACGTAGCAGCTTTTAGATTAAAGCTGAAAGGGCTGTTAGAGACGGTTAACGGTTAGAGATAGCTTTAGCGAACCTGCGAAACCGAGTGGAGCGAAGGGTCCGAGGTGGCAAGCGAAGCGAACCGGCGACCTCCGTAGCGTAACGAAGTTTGAGTGGGTGAAGCGTCCCCCGGGTTATGTTTGACATTTTTACTAAAGAACAGTGGCGAACTCTCAAACAAATTTTTGTTGACATTTTTTTTTGGCGTCTGCCTATGAAAAATATGTTAAAATATTGAGTTTGAATTCCTGAACAATTTTGTCTTCAGTTATACTTTTATAGGAAGTCAGGAATTAAAGATATTCCAGTTTGAAGTTTTAGAGGTTATGTTTATTCTTGTCAACAACAGACTAATCGAAAAAGAAGTATAGAAATGCATTTATACAAAATAAACTACGCAATGCGTATTTAGAATATTAAGTCTAACCGACAGGTCTGGCACATGGCCCTCATGGCCACATGAGACGTAAGTAGGTACTTATTTATTTAATAATCTTAGTCAACTATCTTAACAGCAGTTAGTTATTTATATGATTAATTACCATGGTAAGGGTAAGTCAGGTGTAGAAAAAAGAAACGTATTTTTTTAAATATTTATTCCTCATCTTCTCTAATCACAGTGTCAACAAGAATTCCTGCGGGTGCTGAGATATTTGGTTCAGCTTTAGTTAACTGGTGCTCGCCTTTTAACAATGATTCTGGTATGAATGGTTTTTGGCCACATCCTTCCAACAAAGCAATGCTATCTCTAAAACCTCCTAAAATAAAAGCCAAAGTAATTGTTTCTGAAATGCAGCCTTAGAGCAGAATTCTCATTACTAAATAAATTAAAAAAGATTTTGTAAAAGTTCAGTTGTCAGTTCAGTACAGTACACGTCATTATGCATGTTTTTTTGTTGGGGATTTTGATACGGTGTCATTTTTATGAATTAAAAAATTATAACCGCTATAATCTTAGCACAAACAATATTTTTTATTATAACATTTGTATTCTGATACAAGCATAAATCCAAGCATTTTATGTAACTTGTTTATATTCCATGGCAACATTAAAAGTATAGCTGAGCCAAAAGTCATGAATTCAAGCCAGAAAGAAAAAACTAAGCCATGATTATATAGTCTGCCGTCAAACGGTGAATGGCCGTAACTACTTTAAAGTATATTTTGAGTAAATGACAATTTTGTCTGAAGTGAAGTTTTAAAGCACTATCCATAGTCTTTACTTGACTTATTTTATATGATAATTTATCTGTGCTATGAGCGAATTGGAGCTTTATTAGCTAGACAGAAAGATAGAGAATTTCTTGCTGAATCCGAATCAATTTTAACTCATTTTTGATAAAAATGTTAGTTACCTCCTTTCACCGTATGACGGCAGTATTATCATCAATAATCTAGTCAATAAAGCTCTCAATTATGATGACTTTTTTTCCAGACTTTCATAGGCCTTAAGCTAGATTTGATAAAACTTTGTAAATTATTTCGTCGGTATTTAACACAGTGACATACGTAGACGCTTAATAATTTAATCAGCAATTTTTTCACCACTGTTCTTTAGGGGTTTTAAAAGTGAAAGATCTACCACCACAAGCACGCGAGGTGCTTGCATCTCGCGCAACGCCCAAATACTAGTTATTATTTATACTATATAAAGCTCGATTACCACTTACTGACTCACTCACTGACATAATTGTTCTCCCAGATGGTGGAGGGGGAGGTGGGTATATTTTGACAGATTCGTAAACCTAATTTTTTAGTACTGTTTGTTCCGTTCCAAAAGACAAACCGTGAAAACGGTTTTGTGGGGCTTAGTTTCTAAGTTAAGGTTTTTTTATGTAAACATTTCATTAATAATTTTAAAAAAAAGTAACTCTCGTGAGTATGGGAAAAGTGCCAAACGCCCCCTTTTCGCCCCCGTTCCTACCCCTCTCTATTGTATCTTGGAAACTAAGAGACTAAACTTTTTTTTTCAGATTCATGAAAAGGGGCCCAGAGATGGTTAAAATCATTTTTCAAAACTCCCCCCCTCTCCTCCCCCCCTTTTTAAATTTAAAGCGCCCTGGTTGCTTGCACCTCGCGCAACACGCAAATACTAGTACTGGTATAAAGCTGCATCTGGCTAGACTGAATGCCAAACCCAACAAAGTTGGGAAAAGGCTGGGCCGATGATGTTGGGGTCGATCAACCGGGCAACACGATACACATATTTTTGGTAAGACTGGTTGTTAGACTTTTAGGGCTTCGGATTAACTTGTTAAACTAACTGTTACGACTGTCAAGGACCAAAAAAATATTATAATTGGGTAGGACCTTACTGTTCAATGTGCTTTTCGAGGTACGGAGGCGTCTCAAGGTGTAATAAATGGCCATCCATTCAAATCAAATAGAACTCAGCAAGTGTTAGTAAAGTTAATCTTTTTAAAATCACAAAGATTTACAGAGACAAAGTTTAGCTTTGTAATTTTAAAAAGATTAACTTTTTAAACGATATCTACTTTTGCACCCCTTCCGCGCACGGCTGCTCAACTGATCGTTGTAATTTAATTCCTCTCTCTATTGTTGAGATGCGTGATTATGCAGGAAAAATGAAAATTAAAAACTGGAGCTGTGAAATGCGTATGTATTCCGAAGAACAAAGAAAAAGACACAATAATAATGTAGGTAGACTTAAAACTAATAAAACTAACGCTAAACGCCTGATGAAGTTTTCCTTGCAAGAAGTAGCACGACGTTGAACTTGCTATAAGTTTGCTACTGAAAACATTTTGGTTTCTAAACCTGAACATGCCCCCGGGCGTTGAAAGGCAATCTTTCAACCAGAATGTTCGTTTAATGGCAGGGGGCATATCTTGCTGCATGCACGTCGGATGGTTCCACTCGCAGTCCTGATTTCGGCCACACGGCTGATCCCGTCACGTCCTGGATAGACGCCTGTGATCCGGCCCAGTCGCCATTTCAATGGCGGTAAATTGTCTTCTTTTACTATAACAAGGCGATCAGTCTCTAAGACCGCCTTTGAAGACCTCCATTTTGTCCGCTGCTGTAGTTCAGAGATGTATTCTTTATTCCACCTCGACCAGAAGTGTTGACGTAATGCCTCTATTCTCTCGTATCGTTTTAAGTGAGTGACGGAGGCAGCTTCATACGATGATACGGGCAAGGAAGTGAGTGTGCGCCCAATCAGAAAATGTCCAGGTGTCAGCGGCAACAGGTCATTAGGGTCCGATGACAACGGCGTGAGCGGGCGTGAGTTCAGGAGTGCTTCGATTTGAACCAGTGCTGTGTACAGTTCCTCATAAGTTAAATGACAATTTCCCATTACTCTTTTTAAATGAAACTTCACTGATTTGATACCTGCCTCCCATAGACCACCGAAATTTGGAGCGTAGGGAGGAATAAAAATGAAGTTAATCCCTTCAACGGCCATGTCACCAGACAACGAACTACTGTTAGCCTTCAAAAATTTACCGATTTCATTATAAGCGCCTACAAACGAGGTTCCGTTGTCGGAATATATATGGTTAGGCTTACCTCTACGAGACATAAAACGACGAAGTGCTGACAAATAATTTTGACTGGTTAAGTCACCCACCAACTCAATGTGAACTGCTTTCGTCGTAAAACAAATAAAGAGTACAATGTAAACTTTTACAAGTCTACAACCACGACCTTGACGAGACGCTGACAGTATGGGTCCAGCGTAATCAACCCCAACACATTCGAATGGATGACCACCAGACGCCACCCGTCGTTCAGGTAAGTTTCCCATAATGGGATTAATTGGTTTAGCTGTAATGCGACTGCAAGTGACACAACGATGATAACACGATTTAGCAAGGTTGCGACCACCTATTGGCCAGTAAGTATCTCTTATACAAGCCAACAGTAGTTGAGGGCCTGCATGCATTAAAGTTTTATGATTAAATTCAAATAATAGTTTAGAAAATCGATGAGTGGACTGTATTACTAACGGATGTTTTTTCTCATATGAAAATGAAGAATTTTGTAAGCGACCACCTACACGAATTAATTTATTTTTGTCTAAAAATACGTTAAGTTTAGTCAATGGACTACCTTTTGGTAAACACTGGTTTTTCATTAATATTTCATATTCAGGGAATGATTCTACTTGAGACAATTTCACAATTAAGTTTAACGCATTTTGTAATTCATCTTCACTAAGGTGTGAAGTGGTCGGTGGTTGCTTTTTACAAATTTGAATAAATCGTAACATATATGCTACTGTGCGTTTAAGTCGAGAAAGGTTTGAAAATCTATTAAAATCAAATAAAGGTATTTGAGTCTTAGAAGTAGTTAATAAAGAAATCTCAGTTTTAGTTTCTGGTAGCGATTCCACTACAGTGCTTGGAAAAGAAGGCCACTTGCTTGTATCCTGGGTTAAAAATGTTGGTCCCGACCACCATAAATTATGAGTCTGAATTTGACTTACATCAATGCCTCGAGATACAAGATCAGCGGGGTTGAGATGTGTGGGGAACATGTCTCCAGGTACAATTATTAGTGTTAGTCTTGTCAACTATTTCTGCTACACGATTGCGCACGAATGGTTGCAACTTACTTGGCAACATTTTTAACCACCCCAGCACTATTGTGGAATCACTCCAAAATGTACTACTTTGAATTGGTGCGCCAAGTGACTCAATCACCTTGTTAAAGAGCCTCACTCCAACCAAGGCAGCACAGAGCTCGAGCCGAGGAATTGTAGTTGGCTTGATAGGAGCCACTCTACTCTTTGCTGTGAGCAAACGCACCATAACTTCATTATTATTATTAATACTCCTAACATAGATGCATGCACCATAAGCAGTTTGTGATGCATCACAAAATATGTGTAGTTCTATCACCCTCCAAGAATGACAAAAAACTAAACGTGGGATGCGTAAACTATTCAGAATAAATAACCTGTCAACAATATCTTTCCATGTCTTAGCGACATCTAGTGGTAAACAGTCATCCCATGATAATTTAAGCAACCAAAGTTTTTGCATTATTACTTTCATTGGAATGATACAAGGAGCTAATAAACCCAGAGGGTCGAATATTTGGGATGTTACTGACAGAACGTCACGCTTTGTTACATTAGTTGATATTGACATATTACTAATTGAAAACCTAAGCTCATCTGAGTCTGTTAACCAGTTAAGACCTAATGTTTTACTTGGCTCATTTGAGCCAATGTTTAAATTTAATGATGAACTTGTGACTTCATCTGATAAAACCAGGATATTGTTGGACTTCCACTTCCTAAGTGGCATACCAGCGGCAGCCAACTCGGCAATAACTTTCTGACGGATATTTGTGACGTCAGATATTGTATCACCACCTGTGAGCAAGTCGTCAACATAAAAATCATGAATTATAATATCAGCAATCTTTTTATCCTTACATTCTAACCCAACTTGTTTTAAACACCTAGTTGCTAAAAACGGGGCACTTGCTGTTCCATAAGTCACAGTGTTTAATTCATAGCTTTTAATAGGCTCTAAATGGTTTTCACGCCATAATATTCTTTGCAAGTGTCTGTCATCAGGGTGTACGATCACTTGCCGATACATTTTTTCTACATCAGCAGAAATAATGTATTTATGTTTTCTGAATCTAAGAAGTAAAGACATTAAGTCGTCTTGAACAACTGGACCCACCATTTGTAGGTTGTTAGATGAAACACCTGAAGTAGTAGGACTACTGGCATTAAACACTACTCTTAACTTTGTGGTTATGCTATGTTCGCGCAGAACACCGTGGTGTGGAATAAAATATGCCAGTGCTTTTGAATTAATGGAACACTCAGACATGTGTCCTAATGAAACGTACTCTTTCATGAAATCGCAATAAAGAGTTTTTAAAGCTGGCTGACTTTGAAATCTACGTTCAATCGAAGAGAGACAATGTTTTGCTCTAGCCATTGAGTCACCTAAAATATGAGGCGATTGTTTGAGTGGTATTCTAACACAAAATCGACCATCTGCCATTCGAGTGGTATTTTTTACAAAATGTTCTTCACACTTAGCTTCTTCATCAGAATATGAAGATGACTGATTCGGGACTTCTTCCAGTTCCCAGAAACGCGATAAAAGGTTTTGAATGTCATCTCCTGAAGTGTGTTTGTGAGAAGAACTGACATTGAGTTGGACAAAGTTAACTTTTAGTATTGATGGTGACCGTGATACTTGAACACTATTAAGTAACGGACCTGAAACTAGCCAACCTAGCCTAGATTCAAATAATATTGGTTTGCCTTTACCTAAGTTGATTTTTTGCATCCCCAGTAGGTCCCAGAAAACATCTGCCCCTATTATTAGATCCACTGCCGATGGCGTGTGGAAATGAGGATCAGCTAAACAAATATTGCTTGGTATATTTAAATTGTTAATGGATAATTTATGACTTGGCACTTCATCCGTTATGTTTGGTAAAATAAAACAACAAAGATTAATGGTGAAATTTTCACTTAATGATTTTACAGGAACACTGCACATTTTACTAATGTTTGTTTTAGAATTATTAATGCCTTGTACAGATTCATTAACCTGCACGGTAGGTAAATCCAATAAATCACATAACTTGTCTGTCATTATACAAGAAGTACTGCCAGTGTCCAGTATGGCCCGAGCGAGATATTCGCGGTTATTCTTATCATAAACTTTTATTAATGCAGTAGCCAATAGAATTTGACTTTTATTATTAAGATAAGTTGTAGCTCGTGCAGATAATGTCACATTTGTATTGGGTTTCTTATCAGCCGAGCTAACATCTACAGTAACAGTGCTGTCAGTTTGCGAAGTAGAAGCATTAGGCGTAGATTTCTGTGACGCACCTGCTACATGGACCAGAGTATTGTGCTTACGCTTACATATCTTGCAACCAAGAGATTTGCAATGATTTGCGTAATGACCAGACCGAAAACAATTATAACATACCTTGTATTGAGGAAGAAGCTCAAGCCGTTTTTCGTTGCTGAGACCAAGAAACTGTGGACAGTTGAGTAAATTATGTTTATCACTACAATGTGGACATGACACCGGTGAGGAACTGGTATTATTTTCATTTTTCTGTGGTGGTGTATCACTGCCTACTGATATCATGGTTTTATGCTTGTTCGATTTAGGAGTACTATTGTGATTAGCCTGACTACGAGACAAATCTAGTGTTTCAAGCAAAACTGCACGATTTCTCAAGAATTCTAGAAATATTTCTAATGTGATTGTTTTATCTTTATCTATATGAGCCTTTTCTTCCTCCCACTGTCGATACGTCCTTGAATCTAACTTGTGGGTAACTATATAAATTATTAACGTACTCCAAAACTTAACTGGTTCCCCTAAAGATTCTAACGCACGTAGGTTTTTGTTTAAAGTATCAATAATGTTTTTAATATTATCTGAGGATTCTTTATTAACCACTTCAATGTTAAATAAGGCTGCCACATGATTTTGAATGAGAAGCCGCTTGTTATCAAACCTTTCACATAATAAATTCCACGCAATAGAATAATTATTAGCCGAAAATTCAATAGCACGTATGACCAAGGCGGCTGTCCCTTCCAAGGAAGCTCGGAGGTAATGAAACTTATTTATTTCATCAATTTGGTCATCCAAATGTATTAAGCTTGAAAACGTGTCATGGAACTCTAACCACTTGTCGTACGTTGCGTCAAACTTAGGTAGTTGAATGGTTGGTAGCTTAACCAGTCTATTATTACTAACTCGAGAAAGCTTATCTTCATGAACTGTGTCATTCTGACTGACCAGTAATTCCTGTGCCCTCGCGACAGCTTTGAAATATGAGGCTTCAAATTCATAACGTTCTGAAGACTGTGTCTTCACATCCTCAACCATGCATTCCAACCTTAACTGAACGTCGTCATATTGCGAATAAACAATTTCAATCTTACCGAGGCGTAACTGCAGTTCGTTCATCTGTACTTGCGTTAAAGAATCTTTCTTAAACTCCTCTAAGTAATTAGAAAATACCGTTAATCGACCTTTGTAACTTGCTCGCTTTTTAATAAGCTCCTTTTCTTCCTTATCAGTCATTCTTTGGGAAGCAGGTAACCAGCTGAAATGTAACAAGTTTAATTTTTAATACATATAATATTGGTGTCGATTCACTATAGGTTAAACACTTATAGGGGTTACTGAATCGCTGGTGTAAGCTTTAAACATTAAAATAGCTGATTCAACTTGATAATATTTTTCTAATGTGAAATAGAAAACAAAATCTTTTAGTGATAATGCAAACACTATTAAAGTACTAATCTTCTGACTAGACTATGGACAATAATATTAATGTGATTGCCGGTTTTACTATTCACTTAATATTATTATGAACTTTACTAATGAGTTAAAATGTTACGGAATACAATACACTAAATACAATACTATAATACAATACACATTCAATGTGGGTAATACTAATTGACAAAGTAAGATTTCTTATGATATTTATTGCAAGATAACAAAGGAAACTGCTTAAATTAATGGTTAACAATTATTGTAAACCAAGTTTGCTGCTTAATTACCTTTAATACAATAGATTTACTGCAAATTATAACAATAATTTGGTAACTTGAATAGAAATCATACATGGGCAACTGAACAAAGAAGTTTTATATCAATGTTGTACTAACCTTTACAATTCCATAAAAAACGTTTAATACTATATACCTGAATATGAGTAATGGGTTCTGAAATAAACGTAAATAGGAACACTGTACTGTACTGGACTATGCTGCGCTGTGACCCTTTGACCTTAGCCAGCTGTTCACAAAACTCCAAACGGTAGTATTTCTTGAGAAATTTTATATTTCCTGGATTTATCCTTATTCCTGGATCACTTATCCGGTTCGATATGGACCAAATTATGTTGAGATGCGTGATTATGCAGGAAAAATGAAAATTAAAAACTGGAGCTGTGAAATGCGTATGTATTCCGAAGAACAAAGAAAAAGACACAATAATAATGTAGGTAGACTTAAAACTAATAAAACTAACGCTAAACGCCTGATGAAGTTTTCCTTGCAAGAAGTAGCACGACGTTGAACTTGCTATAAGTTTGCTACTGAAAACATTTTGGTTTCTAAACCTGAACACTCTATACTATACGTTTCATTTTGCTTCACCACGGCCTATCGGCATTTATACACCCACAATAATTATAATTCCTTTTATTTGCTTTCTTCAAAACAACTCTATTTTCTAACATTTCTTTTGATAAAACATAAAACCGCACTACTCCAACTTTTGTCTGATTATAAACAGTTAGTATACCAAAAAAAAAAACAGAAAAATAATACAATTCTAACACCAAAATGTTCCCAAGCCAATTAAATTAAAATAAAAATTAAAAAAAAAACTAGTTAACAATCATTGTTATAAAAATACCCCTCTAATTAAAGAATTACTAACGATGTACTTACAGAACTACGCATATTATAACATACCAACTTTTTTAATCTATCGTTTTCCCTCCAAAACTCCATGAACTGTCCATTGAAACTAGACCTTTATCTTCACCTTTATAAAGTAAAAAATTGTTCGGTACAATCGGAAAACTTTTTCTCAGAGTAAGGAACGTTTCGGATTCACCAGACATCATTTTTCAAGACGTCAGTAGATAAAGACGACGAGACGCGAAATTCATAAAAAATATAATTTATCTCATCTTTCTAGCGTGGCGGGCTGCTCCCAGTACTGTACACCTCAACGGTGGAAATACCGTAACCTAATTAGTGGATTGTGTAAGCTCTTTGGGGTTTCAACACAAGAGCCATGGGGTCCGAGTGCACCTAGTCTTTCGGCACATTGCCAATCGGTTGGTCGACTCTTCTCGTGAGAAGAGGGCTGGCCCTTTTTTTCAGCCAAAGAATCAGCATCACCGTCATGTCGTCATGTTTGTCTCTGCATCACCTAAAGGTTAACTGGTAGAAAATGCCTATGGCATTAAGTCCGCCTCTGTACTATGCGCTTGAAGTGTTAAATACATAAATAAATCAGCATTGCCATCCAACCTGACAATGTACGTTCTGAGTACTTTTCCAGTTGACAATGACGTGGGCAAGCTTTTTTTGACAGTCCAGTTTGTATAATTATGTCCGTAATTTAGACAATTAAAGTTAATGTTTAATTTTGCAAAAACAATAGTAATATATTTAAATTTGCAGCAGTTTGGCTACTCTTGAATGTTCAAAAACAGCAATTATTCGCTATTTTTGGAACAAATTGTTTTATTTTTGCATTTTCTCGTCCTCTTAAGCTGTGTATTGTGACGACCTGGACTCATTATTATCGGATTGATCTGAGAGGGCAAAATAAATTGTAAACAGGATTGGAAAGCCATAGGGTTTTTGGCCAGCAGTGGGACAGAGCAGGCTGATATTTGTTGAACTTATGTACAAAAATCCCGCGTGTGAAACGAGAAAAAAAAACTTCCTGTAGTACTACTGGATAGCTTAGTAGTTCTGTTTAGTAGTGGTACTACCAGTAGTAATACTGTTAGTACCACGGGCAGTAAACAAAAAAATATACTTATACTCACAATGACATACACTATACATAATTTAAACTTTTCTATCTTTCTCGAGGATAGGATCAGGAAGTAGGAACGTCACACATTGGGTGCTTGAAGTCGGCCATCATCACCTAGACAAGCCTATGTAATTCTGGCGTGACGATTTGGATTCCTAGTTAAAAATTAATCCAAATCGTCACGCTAGCGTCTAATTAGTCACCAGTTGTCAGAAGGAAACACAAAGAAAAGAGGAAAAATATTTGAAAGACTTTGCCCAGGTGACACAAGACGAGACGTACAGTTGAAAAATAAAATCAGTGCGATTAATGTTGATCATTGTCTGTGGCGAGACAACAAATAACGCTAACCAATAGTATAAATAAAATTCTTACAAAATGTACTATAAAAAACCTCAACTAAGGTAAAATTATTATTTCTTGTAGGGGAATCTACAGAGAACGAAATAATAATTTACCTTATATCAGGAACCAGGGTAGATTCTCCAAATAAAAGATTTATTTTCAGCACAACACTTTTACTTTTTATCCAAGTTTTAACAATTCACAGTCGTTGGAGTAGCTGACTATTCACCTCGACCGTCACACTCAGACTGCCCAAGTATTCATTGTCCATCATTTCATCAAAGCTACCCCCACTTTAGAGTACAAAACAAGTCTAGTTTCATTATTAACGGAAGTATCGAATATTACACTTTACTAAAATACTTTTATTGTTTCTAGGTTAATATTTTGTTATTTAATATTTCACAATACTTATTTGAATGTACACTTTATTATTAATTCGAAATAACTTATTAGGAAAAGGATATAATATTAATCAATTAAACCATACACAATAATTATTAAATTATTAGTAAATACGACTGTTTAAAGATTGATTATTAAACTTACAACTTAGCACAATACAAATTCTAACACTTACAGCATTTCTTCGATGTGCGATAATCTTTCATAAGGCAAACTCGGAGACATGTCCTAAAGTGCGTTTCGCTTCGGAAATGACGATAATAAGACATAACGTTGTTCGACATTATTTCCGACACGGCTTGTCATTAAGGATGTCTCTTACACAGCGTGTTCGTCAAACCACTTTCTTTTTTTTATTCAGTTTAAACCCCCTAGGAATTTCTTCTGTGTCGTGGGTGCATTTACTAACGTACGAATTGCACGTGTGGCAAAAGGCGCGCGTGTACGCGCTTACACACGCTCCCAAAAACCAAGTATACGCGCCGAAAATACGCTATCTGAAATAACCCTTTAATTATTTCCATTTTATTTACACGAATTTATTGTTTCATTAATGTTTTTCCATTATTTTGTTTGTATAACTGTATGATGGTTTAATTTAATCTTCAAAGATCATCATTGTTACATTTTTTCTGTTCGGTGTGATAGGCGGTGTTGATCTCGATGGCCCCGTTTCAGTCCAATGAAATTAGCAAATCCAATAAATTCTAAACGAAGGCGCTTGCTTCGCTCCGGTGTAAGAACGACTTCAACATAGTGGCATAAATTCTGTTATTTCTAGTGATTCAACAAATTTTGGAGAAAATATACAATCACGCCTGCTGTTACGTCAAAAGGGTAGGCACAGATCACACCAGCCCAGTGACTGTGAACTCACATTGCCAGGTTTGCTTTATTCACATTTAGGTAGAAAATAATGAGCCACGAGCTCACGTTCAAGGATAAAATAAATCAAAGATGTTGATTAGCACATGCCACGACCACCGTTATCGCAAAAAAAAATCTGTTGTCTCTTTCATTTGGATCCAAGAGCTCCTGGCTAAATAATAACCGCCACACGGGTCCATATTCAAGGTTAAGCTGCGCTTGCCAAGGTTGGTCTGTGCATGGTTGGCCATCAATTACATACCCAGGTTTCTCCGTGCCTCGGAAAACACATTATGTTGTTGGTCGAAGCTGTCATTTGTAGATCTTTGGCAGTCGGTTACAGGTTGTCAGTGGCCCGAAAGTCTAACAACCATCTTATCAAGGGTAGTATTACACAGTACTTAATTCGGTTGTGGAGGTCAGATAGCTAAGCCGACCCGAATCTATTTGGGAAAAACGCTAGGCAGATGGCCTTTTATTTGGCTCTAGTATCTAGGTATGGATGTTTTGTATGGGGACCTGAAAGTTGTTCTTTTGATAATCTGTGCGACAACATTAAATATGACCACGCATTTTTAATACACGCTGTATATCGCTCCTTAGAGCGCTGACTGATCTTGAATTTGTGGGTCACGTTTTGGCACCATAATGTCTTACTTATGGACAAGACGCTCTGGTTGGTTTAAATTTAAAACTGTTTTTTAAATAATAATTATAATATCGTTTGTACATGTGGGGGTGTCGGAGGTGTCATAAGTTCGTAACAGTTTCCTCATTGGATAATTGCCCAAATGTTATTGAATGGTTACCGTCTCGCTGATGGTGGCGCGTGTATTGGATCATGTAGTTCCCTTCAAAATGGTTGAGTTATATGGTGCTGATCTATGCTTCATGTTCGTGAACGGGCGCTGTCAGTGTGACTGGTCATCTCTTAGTTGCCTTATTTGAATTAATTATTTTTAGTTTTTGAGTTGTCTTTTTTGTTTTTACTGTGGACACTTTTAATGTGCACATCTTGCTACATCGTTCTCACATAGTGTACCATCTCAACATGAATGATGTAACCAAGGTTTTGTAACAATTTGCTGATTTAAAAGAGTGTCCATGGAGTTTCTTGCCCGTTCTTCTCCATAGAGATCTACGATAGGGAATGGGCAACTACAGTACTTTCACAGTTTTTATGCCTTGTGACTGGGACTGTAGCTTCATTTAATTGTTATCTTTGTTTCGACAATTCAAAAGTGCCTGTAACTGGCCTACTTGAAATAAATGCTTTGATATTGATTTTGAATGCATTTTTGTTTAGAAATCCTGATTATTTAAGCGTATTATTACGAAAATCCTTTTTAGTTTTAATAAAAAAATATTGATTTGATTTTATAACACAACTATATCGTTATAAATAAACTTATTATCATAGTCATTAATGTTAATATGTCTTTAAGCAAATAAAACTAACAAAAAAATGCTTTTAATGCCTTCATAAATTATTAATAGATCAACGAGCCAGATATTTTTTTAGAAGAATAACCTGTTGGTGTTATGTTGATATTTCTGCCCAAGAGATAAAAAGTGCTAATAACTACGGAACTATAAAAATACTAATAAAAATGCCTTCAATCTGTCATCTCCTCATAAGAACTTCTGTAACTATCATATATTTTTGTAAAAGACTGGATCATTGGAAATTAAAAATGATTTGTAGCCATTCAATAATCATTTGGGCTATAATACGATGCGGAAACTGTTATGAACTTATGTTATGACACCATGTGCAGCATCCGGCCGCTATAGAACCGCTTAGTTAAAAACATTCTCCTCTTTGTTCCTTTTTTTTTGTGTTATTTTTATCAGTCAAAAAAGGATGGTCAAACATCTGTGAGCATTAACAGAGCCTGAAAATTTTTGTAAAACAAAAGATAATGTTAAAAGGTCGCATACTTTTTTTTTGTTTTACTACTATAATTGGTCCGCACTCTGTGCACGGGATTTTGTTTTAATAGTGAGTAGATTTATTTTGGGGCGATGGTACAAACGATAGCACAATTATTTAAAAAAACACAAATTTAAATCTAAATCAACTAGGTTGTCCAGTCCTTATGTGAGACATATGATGCCAAAACGTGACTCAAAAATTCAAGGTCGATCAATGCTCTATGGAGCGATTTATAGCGTGTAAGTAATAGAAATGCGTGGTCATATTTAATGTATAACAGTTTCATGATCTAATAATTATTAGATGAGAAATGTGCTATGAACTTATGAAACATTTACAAAGTTTAGATTTTTTCAATATTTTTTGTTTATTTTATTATCAAGACAAAGTTTATAAAAATCTTAACTTAAGAGTTCTATGCCCCACAAAAGCATGAACTAACATTATGTTTAAGACATTTGTCGGGTTTATAAACGTACAAAAAGTGCAAGGCCAAGTGCAAGTCAAACTCTCGATAATGTAGGGCTGTGCTTATGATCCAACAGTATCTGCGAGATCTGATGCCGAGATGGGACTAAATTCCCTAAAACCCTATAACGGATCATGAGATGCAGCCCTCTGACAGACAGACTGACGGACGGATGGACAGCGGAGGCTTAGTAATAGGCTCCGTTGGTTACCCTTCAAGTGTGGAGCCCCAAAAAAGAATTAACCGAATAAAATGCTCATAGATTCTGTGTGACACGATTTCGGTACCCGCAAAACAAATAGCTATTAAGATTTCTGTTAGTTAATTCATTAATAAATCGCAAGGGAAAACTCTTCGGTTGGACAATGCCCTTTGTAACGTAGTGTTACACATTGACTTGAATGAATAACCCAGTTTGTTTAATTAATAAATCCTTTTGGTGTAAAGTTAAACATTTCTGAACGAGAGATATAGAGCGCTTATTACCAGTGGTCGGACTAGTAAGGTTATTTTAATTATATTAATAGGGCTTTGTCTTTAAAATTATTGAAACGTTAATTATTCTAAACTTATTCTCGTAATCGGAGTAGGAAGAATTAGGTTTTTGAATAGTTCAGGTCTTATCTTAAGTACCAATTAATAATTTATTACTACCCAATAAAATATTTACGTAGTAGGTATTAAATAATATACCACGGCAAAAATAAACTTTTGTCTTCTTTCCGTAAGCACTGGTACGGGATTATCCAACAGCAATATTTGAAAACTAGCCAAGTGCGAGTCGTACTCACACGCACATAGGGTTCCGTAGCACCAAACAATTTAATAACAATATTTTGAAGGCTCATTCATATTATGTTGTATTGTTACATTCAACAGCAAAACTAAATTTGTTTTTATATTATGTTAATCAAAAACAAATTTACTGCTGCAGTTTATTGAAAAAGTCCCATATCTCAAAAACTAAACATCAAATCTTATTCAAACCAATTTTGGTTGAAAGTTTCATTTACGTTCCACAATCCTACATATTTTTCAGAATTTTCCTCCTCTTACTTTAGAAATTAGAGGGGACATACACATTTTACCTCTTTAGAAGTGTCCGTCTCTCAAACGATTGACTTTGAGAAAAAATGGTTTTTGGAACCTCAATGTCATTTTTAAAGTCCTATCTATAGACGCCCCGCACGTATAGGTTAGATGAAAGATTTTTTTTTAGTTTCATATCAATATATGGGGAGCCACCCTTTAACCTTTTTTTTTCTTTAAAACTCGCAGTTTACAGAATACCTACTAAATTTCAACTGTGTAGTCTTAATAGTTTCGGAAAAAAGTGGCTGTGACATACACGGACAGACAGACAGACCGACAGACATGCCGAATCCATATGGGTTTCGTTTTTTGCCATTCGGCTACGGAACCCTAAAAATAGAGTCATAATATAGATCACGTTAAAATCCTTAAGATGGTCACAGGCGCAGTTAATATTATTAAAAAAAATGTAACTTTCTGACTATTTTACGCATTGTAACGTAATTATTATCTTAATATCAAGAATCAGCCTAAAATGGCCGCTTTATCAGAAGACAAAGCGGCCATATTAGGCTGCAAGATGTCATTAAGGCCCGCGTTTTTTTTTTTTTTCGTTTATTGCAACTTCCTTCAAGTTAGTGACGGGTTGCATGTTGATGAAAATATGAATTGCGCCAGTAACACGTATGGAGTTATAGAATTATAATCCTTCAAATCATCAATACAACCCTCCAAGTTCATATAATCCCAAAGAGTCACTTTTTCATGAAATAGCTATTGAATGGGGTTATTTAAACTTGGAAGGCTGTATTTATGATTTTAATGATTATAATTCTGTAACTCCATACGTGTTACTGGCGCGATTCATATTTTCAGCAGCGTACAATCTGACACTCACCTACAAATTGCAATAAACGTAAGAAAATTTAAATTTCGCGGGCTACCCTTACTCATCCACCTTAAGATGTTTTTCTTTAAACCATGGCAGTCATGGTTAAATGGAAAACAACCGAATTCCTAAACCGATTTTGATGAAATTTCTGTGGGACAATCGGGAAGCATATCCATTCAGATAAAAAACGAATTTTATGTAAATTATCGTTATGAGGTAAAATATTTTAAAAAAAATACAACCGAATTGAGAACCTCCTTTTTTTTTAAGAAAGTCGGTTAAAAACCGTGAATAAGACGAATTAACCAAGAAATAAGCCTACACGAGCAACGACAATAAAGAATCCTCTGATAAAGGACCAAAAGTAGTACATTTGATATAAGTGGGGAAACTTTGTTATTGCATTCGAGGCGGAATTCACACCCGAGCTGCAGGCGAGGTTGTTATGGGGCCGAGAATAGTTAATATATAGTTGGACGTTTTTCAATACACTTTCAAAGACAAAGTAATAGAAGGAAAAGTATTTTTGTGTGAATTTTCTTTACTATGATAATATATACGTATATGATTATAATATGATAATTTCCTTTTCTCTTACTATGATTTAATTTGATTTTTTTGTGCGCTTTGCTTTTGGTTGAAGGAGAAGCAAAGGTATGAAGCCGATAAACAGCATAATATCAAAAATATAATTTCTTAATATTTTTGAATTTATAACACAAAAAAATGTTAATTTCTTCTAAGTAAACAGTTGTTTAAAATAATCATGTATCTATGACATTCTATTTATAAACATAATTTAAATATTCAAAGAATATTTACGCCTTAAAGTAGCATATCCCCTTTTGCCGAGATTAAAAAAAAAAACAATCACCGCCGACTATAGACATTGAAATCAGCTTTATAGGAAGTGTATAGAAAAAAAATCTGCCAAACGTGAGACAATTTTTTTAATCATTGTGTCATTCAAATTAGTTCTGACCGCTTTACGACAAGTAGTAATAATAATGGTAGGTATATAATAATTAATGGTAATAATTAAATAATTTGCAAGTCAAAAGGCCATGTTAGGTTGAAATCGGACTGTGGGTTCTGCACCCTGATCATTTTGGCCGTCTCCTTCAAAAGAGCTTGTTATAAATTTTTAGCCGGTATTTTCAGCCGGTATCAATTTTTTTGTAGTATAATACAGGTCAGTGTACTATTAGGCCAGGCAACGAATGCTAATAAAAAATCAATTTTAGACTTCAAAACTTTGTTTGGATTAGTTAGGAGGTGAACATATCAAAAGTCCCCGCCCGTAGCTCTTGAGCCGGGGGGGGGGGGAGAGGCGGTTGAAGGTAGCATTTTTCGATTTTTCGCTTATAATATCACGGAAACTATGCGTTCTAGCGACATATATATTAGTGGTCCTATTACAAAATGAAAGCTGATTTTTGCTACAGCAGTTTTACTCGGTCAAGTGTTTCGATATCCATTCTTCGAACTCTGTAATTTTGGAAAAAAAAAAACATTTTTGTTTCACAGTTTTTGCTCTTTTTGACCGGATAAATCTTCAACGATGCACCCAAAAAATAAATGCCGACAAGGATCATTATTATATTAGTCGACAGTTGTCGCAAAACCTCTGATTTCACGCTCAACACTGAAATTGCTATAAATGAAGGAAAATAGATCAAATAATAAAGCAATAATGATAGTATATCACTGAAGAAAATTGGACACCTCTGCCCAACCCTTCAGGGATTACAGGCGTTATGTTATGTTTTCCAAAGTTAAAATTTCTACAAATCAGTTTCGAGGAAAAAGTTTGACGCCTTTGAGACCGACGCTCGTACGCACACAAGATTGATATTGGTCGGTTAAAGTAAGGAACCCTAAAATCTAAATTTAAATAAATTATAATAATAACTTTATATTTAGATACACTATAAAAGAAATGTACGCCATTGCTGTAGGGCATTTTAATCTTACATTCATAATGTTACTGTTGGTGTTAATTTTATTATGGTGCGCGGTGTTTGCAATATGGTGGGTCTTGAAACCGCGGTATCCCTCACCTCCGGTGTATCCTGGGGCGTTACCAATCATTGGACACGCAATTCAGATGTTGGGAGACCCTTTAGGTAAGGTTCTTTTGAGTCCCCGATATTAAACATGGTAAACAAATAGTAAACAAGGCAAATATCCCAATTTCAGTGTTAATGATAAATTAATGTCAGTGACTATGTCAGTTTGAAGAATTATAAGGTTTGAAATATTGCAAAATGTTGATAATTTAACGGCTTTGCAAAACTGGCCGATTTGTTTTATAGAAAATGTTGGTCAACGGGGGTCTGAATCAGGTGGTGATTGTGAATAACATACAGGACTCGTTTTCAATGACCAGCCATATTTTAAAATTAAGACCACTATGATCTTAATAAAATAAAATATGGCTGGTCCATAAACGGCAATTGAGTGTTAAATATTCTGATTAAATACAAATAAAAGGGAATGAAAGTATTCAAAATATATACAATAAAAACGTCGTAAAATAATATTTTAATAACATTTGCGGTATTTTTTTTTTTTAATTTTCAGAAAAAAAAAATAATTTTCAGTCTAGGTTTTCGAACTGAATTATGGTGTTATTTTTTCGAAAGGTTCTGTTAAAATACGAATATATTATCGATTCTGAATCATCTGTTTTGGCTGGTCTTTGCGAATTAACACTGTATTTTCTTTTAGCTAAAATTAGAATTGACATGTAGGACTCCCGTCAATTCTGGGGGGTTACTATGACGTCTTAAAGCAGGAGTCATTCCAGTGTGGGAAAGTGATAAAGCTGTACAGGTCGTCTAGCGCCATCTATTTCCCACACTGGAATTACTTCTGCTATAAGACGTCATTGTAGGCCACCTGGTTATGTAAGTAAAATATCATACATAAGAATAAAGATTCTTACAATGCTGGCCATCTTATGTCAAAGTCAATGTCAGTTTGATTGAAAAAAGTTAAATGTGATTATAATTTGAATGTGTTTTGTTTTGTGCCAGACATTTAAATATTATTTCTATAAGTAAACAAAGAAATTTCATACCTTCTTTTTCACCAGTGATTGTAGCGCATTCTGCTCGATTTATTTGTTTATTTATTTATTTAGGATCTCCAACAAACGTTGTACACAAACACATGAAATAAATAATTTACAAAAAAGTATCACGTAGGTTACTCCTTCACTTAAAGGAGACCACAGCATGCATAATAAAATGTTAACTAAACTAACAAACTTAGAGTACTAATAAAAAATTAAAATCAATACACATTAGGTAATCAAAATTGGAAATATAAAATTAAAATTAAATTAAAATAATTAACAATTGTTGTGTACTATATGAATATATTATCCTCAGGTTTTGTGTGCTTTTTAATTTATTTTTTAAATAATGAGTCGTGCTTGTCCCCTACTGTCTAAGAACTAGTTTATTGCGTTTGGTAAGAACTCAAGACATCAAAATTTAGAAGATCTACCATTGAGTATCTTAATTATATTTTATTTACATAAGCCGAACTTCATTTCGTATAATTTATTTTCCCAATGGATATGTAGAGACCCAAATTCATGTAAATTGTATCATTTAATTGTGCTTCCGTGTTTTGTGTATTTTGTGTGCACTAAATAAATGGTTTATTTATCTGTCTATCTATCTCAAAAGCAGCCCAACTCTCATAAAAAAATAAAGCATTCTTCTTTACTTTGCTTTAAATTAGCTTTGACATTTTATCATTTATTTTTATTTATAAAAAATGTTCAACAACAATAGTACGCAACATGTGTGAGATAAAATGATATGCTGGACATAATAACATAGCATTTATCTTTATTATATCTATACTACAAATAAATAAAATTGAAATGGCTGTTTGTGATACCAAAGTAATAGCTTTTTACTGAATGCACATGAAAGTATACACGGTACTTATTACAAAAACACTTTTTTTTTTTGTCGGTCAGTTTGTTCTGGCTAATCTGCGAAACGGCTGGGCCAATTTTGACGGGACTTTAAGGAGTAGCTAAAGCTACTTTTATTTTAGAATAAGAATTCCGGTTCCATGCAAAAAAAAAACCTAAAATTTGATTCAAAAAGTGAAATAATATTTTTTATAATAATTTGACGCGAACGAAGGTCGCGGGCAACAGCTAGTAGTTATATAAAGTCGTAACTAGCATAAATATACATTAATTGGTTTTAACTAGTATTAACTAGTTCCGACTTTTAATAAGATAAGAAGTAGGCACTCATGTCTGGTATGGATAAAAATAATACCAACATCATCTTCCTGTCCTTGTCCCATTCTACTTGGGGTCGGTGCAACACGCTTTATTCTTCCATTCTCCCCTGTCAGATGTCACGACATCAGTTTTAAAACTGTCATGGTAAATATCCCGTCATCAATTAGGGCCGCGCAAACACGACCCGTTTACAACAACTACATAATTTATTTCAGGCTACAATGGCCCATAGAGATATAGGGTGTAACAAGACCCTTAACGAAGCCGTCAACCAAGCATTCTGTACATCAAATTAAGTAACTTTACGTGACAATTATTGCTAGGAAACAACTTTTTTTTTTGGGGTGAAAAATCACGTTTTACGGTAGGACTCAATGCACTCGCACTCAAAACATTGTGCTGAGTAATGCGTTGATTACTACGGGGTCGTGGAGGTGTTTAAAGTAAAAATCTAACATAAAAAAAAAGTATTTAAAAAAAAACTTGTGAAAAAGTTGGAACTTTGACCCTCAATACATCCGTAACTAGAAGGTTCCCAGGTACGGTCTTGAACAAAAAAATGATTGCAATGAGAAAAATTGCCTTTCGGCTTTCGGTTCCCTATAAACTAAATAAATAATAAAGTAGATACAAAACTTGTGTTAATAAAAAACTATGTTAGTAGCACTTCGCTTAGACTCGACCCAAAGAATCATACCGGGATATTTCTGTTTAGATAGGCGTATATATTAATATAATATTCAGACAGAAAAGTGACGATTTAACGTGCAAGCGTTGACACCGCAGACTCGGCAAGAGTGTAAAGAGTGTGTGTGTGTGTGTCAGTTTATCCGTGATCATGGTAAATATCCCGTTTCTAGTAATAATGATAAGAGTGTAAAATTTAAATATTGTTTGAATAAATAAATCAATAATTAAACAAGTAAGTACTTATCATTTTTTTATATAGTATACACATTGTAATAAAAATCACAGATTGTTGTTAACTAGCGACCCGCCCCGGCTTTGCACGGGTGTAATGTTATACATATACAACTTCCTCTTGAATCACTCTATCTATTAAAAAAACCGCATCAAAATCCGTTGCGTAGTTGTAAAGATCTAAGCATACATAGAGACAGACAGCGGGAAGCGATTTTGTTTTATACTATGTAGTGATTATCATTACAATCTAATAGCTAGTGGCACGGTGGTATATATTAAATCAGCCTTTATACGTGATTATAATATTATAAGGTTAACAAGTAGGCCTATTCTAAAATATAAAATAAAATCACGATTAACTAAATTATCCAGAAAACCGGCTAAGCGAGGTAGTCTATTATTATAAACCAACATTTTTCAAACGAAATCTTTACTACCAGGATAAATTATGTATCGTAACAAAATATTGAATATTCTATGTATAATACGTATTTAGAATTAAAACATCACTTAGCCTCATTGTAAAAATGGCACTCAATTGGAAGTAAAACATCTGGTATTATTCTTCGGCGCGGACCCATCCATTACCTACTCTTTTGTCTTTCATACCATTCCTCACACAATCCATCCATCTTTTCTTTGGCCTTCCTCTCCCTCTCCATCCATCAACATTCATATCTCTATTTTACTCTTTTCGTCAAAAATAATACCAACAAAAGAAAATAAAATGAAAGATAATCATCCATTGCTGCGGTCTTCGAAATTTCTACTGTATTTGGTCAGTCATAATAATTATAATGATTTACGACGCAAATTCATTGCTATGTCTATGGAGAGCCTTAAAATGCGCTTACAGGTAACGGAATCCCTCAGAAATGAGTAAGTAAGTAGTTGATAAAATTGGCAATTGTGGACTCTCGAGTTGACGTCAATGCGCATTAAAGATGCGCAAAAAAGAAATAAAAAATATTATGGCGAAGCTACAGTCACAGACACAAGGCATAATAACTTGTGAAAGTACTGTAGTTGCCCATTCCAAAGCGTAGATCTCTATGGAGAAGAATGGGCAAGAAACTCCATGGACAGTCTTTTCAATCAACATATTGTTACAAGATCTTGGTTACATCATTCATGTTGAGATTATACATATATATGAGAACGATGTAGAAAGACGTGCACATTAAGAGCGTCCAGAGTAAAAGATTATAATTATCAGCAATTTAAAAACAAAGTAGTTAAAACAAACCTTGGCAGCTAAGAGATGACCAGTCCCAACTGACAGCGCCCGTTCATGAACATGACGCATGGATCAGCCCCATTCAGCTCAACCATATTGAAGGGAACTAAACGTCCCGACACACCCACCCGCCACCATCAGCGAGACATTTGAGTGAGCCTGACATTCTCTCAGCCACTAGGGCACATTCGAGTCAATGAAGGATAACTAAATGTAAAGGGTAGCTTTACAGTACATATTACTCACACATGTGTTATGAAATTATATAATACTAAGAGATTGAAATCTATACAATGCAAAGAATGATATTTTTACAATCTTCTGTAGTGTTCTGTAGTGTTTCCACAATAATTTCAGATGAGCTTCTGATTAGTTTGCCCCTATGGTTGTGGAGCAGGACCAGCATTGAGCTAAGCATTTCTATCATCAATGTAATCCCCCAACTTATAATATGCTTGCCTACATAGTGTGCGTTTTAAACAACCCCCTCTTTTTACGTCGGGGTTTAAAAATAAAACAAAAAGTACCTACCTTGGAATATAATAATGGGTGTAAAACGACACTTGACGAAGCCGACATACACTAGTTCTCACCGTCATTCATTGTGATATTTTTTTGACCGTCTAGTTGCGGAGATACTGTAGGTCAAAGTTCCAACTTTTTTAGGTTTGTTTATCCCAGTTTATGGTGGGACTCAACAGAACTACCGTAAACTGTGATTTGTCACCCTAAATAAAAAAAAATTGTTACCCAGCAATGTTTTTTTGCTTAGAGTTACTTAGTTTGGCGTACATAATGCTGACAACGCGCGTTTTTGATAAACGTTCTTTACGCGTTATCAACACGTTTTAGCAGATTTTACACGTTTGTATCATTATAAACGCAAATGTAACGCGCATTTTTACCAATTCAAACGCGCGCTTACAACGCGTTTGTGCCATTGGTGCTGCAGGGAACGAGGTGGTTTAGGAGGAGTTTACGCTGTTTCTTTTTTCTATTTTATTCTTGGTCGTCGTTTTAAAAGCAGCACAAAGGCTAGCGTAAGCAGAACTGTCTTGAGCGACGTCATCGTAATACTGTGGTTTCAAATGGCGACAGCTTTCTGCGCGATGCATCAGCGTATTTATAGCGATACAAACGCAAGGATCTTGTGCAAAGGTAACAACATGACTTCAGTCTTGCGTTTGCTGAGCGTGCTGATTGCGTTCTACGCGCGTCGTCAGCGCATAAAAAAACCTGGTGTGCTAAAATCCTTAGGAAGGGTTTGTTTACCTCTTGTATAAAACAAACCAAACGAAGTAAATAAACAGTACCAAAAGTGATTATACAAGTGTGCCACTGACTAATCAAAATATACATAAACACATTATGAACACAAACGGTGTGTTTGGTCTCGCTCCTACCTTCGTTTGGGCAGCGCTCAGCACCACCACTGGACCATCCGCAACATCCTATCCAACTCAAACTCAAGCTCTTTATTGCATTCATGTGTACATTTAGTTGTTACATATAAGTAGGTAAGTTCCAACATGGTTAGGGCACGGCAACATAATAGATTGGACAAACAAGCATCCAGTGAGTAGGAATACTGGATTGCAAGTTTGAACAAATATAATCATTATCGATAATATGTCTATCGCGATA
Organism: Eugnorisma glareosa; assembly: GCA_947578425.1. NCBI lineage: Eukaryota > Metazoa > Arthropoda > Insecta > Lepidoptera > Noctuidae > Eugnorisma > Eugnorisma glareosa. The sequence continues at coordinate 17,616,458 of OX387979.1, forward strand.
TAATAGCTTACTGCTGGGCAGAGGCATCTCCCCATGACATCTAGTTCTTTTTTGATCCAGGGGGAATGTGGACCTCTGTTTTCGTTGGTTTGTCCAGCTCGTCCCACTTTCTATCCGAGATCTGCTGCATAAGTACCTACTTAATATACAAAACCTAGCTAGCTAACCTAGTTTTAAATATACCTATATTTAGGTACAAGTTGAAAAGAAAATGTTCTCCATTTAATTCCAGAAACGTGGCGAAAAGAAAAAGAAGTTTATCACTACTGCTTAGAGAACGGTGGAATCATTCAGTTAATGTTTGGCCCACATCCTGTTTATGGTAAGTTTATTAACCCTATTTTGTTACAGTAATGTGAACCTGAAGTATAAAAAGAAATTACCTACCTTTTTTTTATAACTCCACGTTAATGGGTAAGGTGAAGTTAAAAACAGAAGATGATTTCCCGGAATTCAGAAAAATAATGGGATAGCTTCATTTATTGCAAATGTTACCAGCCAAACCCGATTTCAAGCCAAACTAGGGATCATCACAAAAGGACGCACCCTGACTAAATGGGTTAAGTTGGTGACAGAGGCGCGAGTTGAGCGAGCGCAGCGAGCGGTGCCTCGGCAGCGGCCGGCGAGCACCACATCCAAGATGGGTGCATTGTTATTGCTTTGTTTGGTTCAGACACACTAAACCAGTAAACCAGTTTGGAATAGGACAAACTCACTGCCGTCACTTTATATTTTAGAAATGGCCCTATTTGTTAGAAATAACCTCCATTTTCCTCGGACATTATAATACGAAATCGCCGGGATAATAGTAAACTTCGTGTTCAGCCAGCAAAGACAGCGCTACTGCATAAAATTGTATGCAGAGCGCCTATAATCTACATTATATAATAAAATCCTTAGATGGGTAAAAAAAAATAATACAGACCAGTTTAAGAAAGCTGGCCACCACATGGGGCCACCCTCGACGCCCGGTGCGTCTCCCGCGGCGGCTGAGACGTGAGGCTCTCTCCCTCTCACGTCCCGCCACCTCCTTCTCCTAGCATGACTGCTTCGCAGAAAGAGGTGACGGAGTCCCATTCCCTCTCGCTCCGGACCATGGATTGAACCAGGCCCGGACGCGAGAGGTCGCCGCCGCCGAAGACACACTGGTGCAAACTTTCGTGCTTCAAGAACCTACAGTTGTAGGTGTTGTCTGTCAGTAAATGAATTTAAGAACATTTATTAGGGAGAAAATTAAGATGTTTACTTTACTGATACTGACACTGTTAGCCTGCGTCATCCCACTGCTGAGCAAAGGCGTCTCCCCTTGACTTTCAGTTGTTTCGATCCAGGCTAATGTGGGCCACTGGTCGTTAGTTTTATCCAGCTCGCCCCGCCATCTTCTACGAGGTCTGCCGCGACGCCTTCTGGCTGTGTCAGGGCTCCAGAAAGGGGTTATTTTGGCCCACAGCTCATGTGGCATGCGACAGACGTTGCCAGTCCAGTCCCACTTGACTGGCCACGTTTGTGTTTTGGAGCGCAGAGTGGTATTGAGTACGTGTACATATGTTTACTTTACCTTTTTTTTTGTTGTAGTGATATCAGACCTAGAGGACTGTCTGACAGTAGCCAACACTTGCATGGATAAACCATATTTATACAGGTTTGGAAAAGACTTGTATAATAGAGGACTGGTTACAGCAGATGGTATGTTAAATAACTAGTGTAGTTTTAAACTGTAATAGATTTAGTACCGTAGTGAAGCTAAGGTTTTACAGTGCTCGTTTTGATATTTGAGCGTTGCAAAGCTGGTTGGTGAACAATGCGAACCTAATAGTGCACGCATGTTTGACCAGTTATGTTTAAGTCCCATATAGGGAGCTCGCTTATTGCCATCAAGCGGGTACAAATCCAGACTCTGTGGCTGCTACTGAGATATTCCTGGTGGACCAATCCTATAACACTTTGCCCGACCCGGGAATCGAACCCAGGACCTCATACTCAGCAGTCGCACTTGAAATGACCCAATCAACGAGGTAGTTTCATGTAATATATTACTCTGCTACATTGGAAACAGAACGACGCGCTCAACTCAACGGATTAAAGCATATCTGGTAAAATATGTCTGAGTGTCTCTACCATTATAATTTACCACTACACCTCTGAAAGCTACTTTCAGGCGTGGTGTAAAATTATTAGTGTGTTCAAGATTATCTGAATAAACGAGTCTGCCCACTACACCGTAAAATACCATGACCGTGCTACGAACGTATCAGGCACGGAATGAAACATGGCACGGACTACTCGCCCACTGGAACGTATCAACAGCGTATGATACCCGTTTATACCGGGTATAGAACGATTATCATACGCGGTTGTACGGTATCAAGTCACTTGCGTGAAAGACTATTGCGCGAACCCATTGTGCGAAAAGACATTTGCGTGCATAGACTTTTGCGCTAGTGGACCTTTGCGCACAGGAGACTTGCGCGACTGGACACTAAAACCTCATATTCCTTTTATTGAAAAGTGTGAGACTATGCCCGGAGCGTAACAAATGTCGGCGAGAATATTTTGACGGTGCCGATAAGCTACGTGCATGATACGCGTCGGTGTTGGCCGGTGATGGAAAGGTCTAGTGAGCATAGTCTCATACTTTTCGATACAAGGAATGTTCTTGTACCTACCTGATAAGTGCGCAGACTCTTTAAGTCTATTAAGCATAAATGTATTAATGCTATTATTAATATAACTTCAATTAATCATGTTCATCATTCTAGCAACAATATGGAAGCCTCACCGTAAGCTACTAAATCCAGCTTTCAACCAGCGAATACTGAACACATTTGTGCAAGAACACACAGCACAAGCAAAACGTCTTGTATCTGAACTAGCTCTTGAAGTAGGAAAGGGGCCATTTGATGTGGTACCATACTTGTCAAATACTGTACTTAGATCTGTGTATAGTAAGTACTTTGAATTTTATTTTTACTATTTTATTGCAAAAAAAAAACCGATGAAAAAACTTTCTAACGATACCTATCGTTAGAAAGTTTTTTCATCGGTTTTTTTTTGGCTTTTCAAGATGACGTCATTGCTCAAAAATATTTAAAAAACCGGACAAGTGTGAATTCGACTCGCGTGGAGAGGGTCCCGTACGTTTATATATATTTTATAGGTTTTCCTGTAATCTAGCACAGAACTATATTTTGTATTTTTTCAAAATTTTCGGCCCTGTAATTTTGGAGTCACGGGGTCAATTTTTGCCTATTTTCTAAAATAACTTCAAAACTGTTTGTCTGAAAATTATAAAAAAAATGTATTTGAAATGCGCATATTGAGCCCTTTCATTTGTTAAGTAACACAATATAGTTTGCAAAACTTTTTTTTTCTTTAACCCCCAAAAGTGGCCCCCATGTTTAAAATTCATTAATTTACGTTACAGATCCGTCTTTGGGTCACCGACTTACTTAATGTGTAACAAATTTAAACTCAACCGGTTCAGTAATTTTGCAGAAAATTGGCTGTGACAGACGGAAAGACACACAGACACGGGAGTGATTCTATAACGGGTTCCGTTTTTCCATTTGAGGTACAGAACCCTAAAAATAAAGAAAATACGAATGCTAAACAATGTATTCTGTTCACAGAAACAACGATCGGAGTTAAATCTCATGACAGTGAACAGGAGGTGACTCTTAAAACCTACGCTACATTTACTGACAAATTTTTCGCTTTGCTCGAGCACAGACTGGAAACAGTATGGTTGCATTTACCACTCCTTTTTAATATGAGTTCTGTGAAGAAGAAACAAAGTGAAGTTGTAAAAACTTTGAAAAACATAACGGAAAAGGTAAGGCCATAATAGTCTCTTGTGGACCTCTAAATCATGTTTCTATTGTCAGTTGACATTGCCTTTGTATCTTTTTTCAGATTATCAGTAAACGTAAATCAGAGCGGAAACTTAATGTTTATGAAGACCCTATGAAGGAGACCAAACCAGGTAATGAATAACTTTTTGTGGGGCAGTTTGAAGTATAGACTCGAGCTCATTAAGCTACTACAATATGCAAATTTCTTTAATAGATCTTCAACTTTATCGCTAAAAGAACAGTGGCGAACTCTCAAACAAATTTTTGTTGAATTTTTGTTTTTTTTTTGGCGTCTGCCTATGAAAAATATGTTAAAATATTGAGTTTGCATTCCTGAACAATTTTGTCTTAAGTTATACTTTTATAGGAAGTCAGGAATTAAAAATATTCCAGTTTGAAGTTTTAGAGGTTATGTTTATTCTTGTCAACAACAGACTAATCGAAAAAGAATTATAGAAATGCATTTATACAAAATAAACTACGCAATTTATTTAATAATCTTAGTCAACTATCTTACGAGCAGTTAGTTACTTATATGATTAATTACCATGGTAAGGGTAGGTCAGGTATAGAAAAAAGAAACGTTTTTTTTTTAATATTTATTCCTCGTCTTCTCTAATCACAGTATCAACAAGAAAAGCTGCGGGTGCTGAGATATTTGGTTCAGCTGTAGTTAACTGGTGCTCGCCTTTTAACAATGATTCTGGTATGAATGGTTTTTGGCCACATCCTTCCAACAAAGCAATGCTATCTCTAAAACCTCCTAAAATAAAAGCCAATGTCATTGTTCCTGAAATGTAGCCTTAGAGCAGAATTCTCATTACTAAATAGATTAAAAGCTAAATAAAAAATTATTACAACATTTGTATTCTGATGCAGAAATGTATTTACTAAGTATAATTTAATTCAATACGTAAATCCAAGCATTTTATGTAACTTGTCTAAGATTTATATTCCATGGCAACATTAAAAGTATAGCTGAGCCAAAAGTCATGAATTCAAGCCAGAAAGAAAAAACTAAGCCATGATTATATAGTCTGCCATCAAACGGTGAATGGCCGTAACTACTTTAAAGTATATTTTGAGTAAATGACAATTTTGTCTGAAGTGAAGTTTTAAAACACTGTCGATAGCCTTTACTTGACTTATTTTATATGATAATTTATCTGTGGCTACGAGCGAAATGGAGCTTTATTAGCTAGACAGAAAGATAGAGAATTTCTTGCTGAATCCAAATCCATTTTAACTCATTTTTGATAAAAATGTTAGTTACCTCCTTTCACCGTATGACGGCAGTATATAGCCAACAAAGCTTTCAATTATGACGACTTTTTTTCCAGACTTTCATAGGCCTTTAGCTTGATTTGATAAAACTTTGTAAATTATTTCGTCGGTATCTATCACAGTGACATACGTAGACGCTTAATAATTTAATCAGCAATTTGTTCGCCACTGTTCTTTAGGTTCAAGGTTGATTGGAAAAAATTGTCATTTTCTGGCAGCTTGATATGCTAGCGTCTATACAAGAAATGTTAAGAAAAGAGTTTGTCACTTACTCGCAGAGATAACAAAAGCGTTTAGGAGGGCCCTTCCCGGCCCGTCTATCGACAACGCCAGGATGGCCGAAATGCTTGTTGTTTCATCCAGAGACAGCGGCTATTTTCTTTCAACTCGTCTCCCGCGCACCTCATACCGCTTAACGCGATGATATTGAACGAAAAATAGTGTTCGAAAATTTCTTAAACTTGTTCCAGGAAATACGTGTTTTTGAATAAGTCTTGCAAGTGTGTGAAATAAATATATGTCATTAAGAATCTTCATTACATGTGCAAGGTTTCTATTATGATATTTTCTTTACTTTTAGAGTTTATGAGTACATTATGAACGGCCAAAGTTCAGGTAAAATTTGTGCAAAACAGCCATTTTTGGAGGCTTATACGGAATTTGTTTCTAAATTTTTTTTTATTTTTTGCTCCCATAGAAACCTAGTTATAGTGCACAAAATACCTATTAGTTCAAAAAATAAAAAATATAGATGTGTAACAACTGCATAATCACGTACGAGCGTTTGTATGAAAAGTATGACGGGTTGGCCGCTCTTAACATTCATCCCCACACTCCATTATCTTCCTTTCATTACGTGGTTAACTTAAACACTGACTTCGATTTGAAAACAGCACTGCGTTCTCCACGACACTTGAGCAAACACGTTGTATTTCTAGAAATGTAGTTTACCACAATGCTGTAGGCTTCACAACAATACTTTCGGATGATACTTCGGATAAATCAAAAACATGTAACCACTTCGCACAAATTTGGGGTGTACAATGCATCTTCACCAGTGTAATTAGATGTACCTAAACAGTAAAAAATCCAGTTGAGGAGTAAGTTTATCGACTTCAATAGGCAACACGTCCCCTTCTCCCCTAAATTACTCAACTCACACTTATTTGCAAAGATCGTTGGTTTAGAGGTTTCAAGCGGGACTGAACGTGGGTCTCAGTAACCCCAAGCCTACGATTCCGGCAAAGATTTTTTAAGTTTTTTGTTAATGATTTTGTAGCATCTATTCACACAAAAAAACATTTTAGGTTACAAGCCCCTCTTAGACCAATTGCTGGAAGCAGGCGAAAAACAAGAAACCTTCACGGATGAAGAGATCAGGGAACAATTGGACACTATCATTGGAGCCGCTTATGATTCATCAACCAGGGCTATGACGTTCTTCTTAATTTTGGTTGGAACTTACCCAGACGTCCAAGCAAGAATTTTTAATGAGTATGTATTCATCTATTCGAATTTTGGTAGCTTCTTTTTTATGTTAGCACTTGGCTCGCGTGGATTTCATGTTTTTAGAACAATACTAGCCTCCAATTCGCCTTGGTTTCCAGTAAACTTACTGCAAGAGTTATCCACTAGTGCTAGTCCTAGCCGCTGGTACTCGTCGCCGGTACTCGTCGCTGGTACTCGTAAATAAAATTCTGTGGCGCTCTTGCAACAAACTTGATTTTGACACGTTGTTTTTAAAAGTAATTACAATGCGTTTCAAATGAAAATATGACTGACCACCACGCACCATGTTGCCACGTCAATGACTTCTGACAACTGTCACTTGAAAAGTATGCTTAGAAACGGCTGGTTTTTTGAGGCCTTTTTTGTATTTTTTTTATTACCAAATATCTTCTTTTGCTGACCCCACCCAACTTCTTCGATTTCTTAGCTATGACGTCACAACATGGTGTGAGGTCAGTCCTATTCTCATTTGAAACGCTTTATATAAGCCTTTTTCTTTTTAAATATTTTCAGACTGCTAGAAGTTATCGATGATCCAGACAGAGATATAACCAAACTCGATCTACCAAAGCTGGTGTATTTGGAAGCGGTATTAAGAGAGACCTTGAGATTATATCCTCCAGTTCCAAGAATAGCAAAATGCAGTCAATCAGCTGTCAAGCTAAGTATGTGCAGCTGTGTAACAGTGTAGATAAACAACATCAAAAGCTATGGGCTTCTATAGGGCATCACGGAGGCTATCCATTCCAATATCCAAACATTTTAGAACCTACCTAATTGATTACACGGTAAGGAGGCTGAGGGGTACGGCTCTCGGCTTAGATATTCCTTACATTTCACCCGCACACGTCACATCTTTTGAAGATTTTGTGTCGACTACTCTTGGAGAAATTTGTCAGACACTTACTGACTAAAAGCTTACGACGTTCTTTGTCGTCGAGAGATTGCTGCAGCACAGTGTGTACTACAAGGGCTCATGTTACAAGCCTTCGACTGATGATGTCACACACGACACTAATTAGTGTGGGAAACGGAATGTAAGAGTGAGTGAAAGCGATGAATGTATTAGGAGTGAGAGAGTCAGAGTACGTTAGTTAAGATGGCGTGGATTCATATAACGACGAAGACGTGTTCTACCTTTTGCCTTCATACTAAATTAGATTAGTTGTGGATAAAAGCTGTTTTTACTCTGAACCCACAATCCCACATTACTAAGTCTTAAAGATTATGGCACTCCTCCCTCACCGGAGCATTCACACATAACAATCCTAGATTCGATTTTATGCAGAAACAAATGATTGTAACAAATTGTATTTCATAATGTAATGCTCGGTTCTTCAATGTAATGTTCCGATCTGAACAAGATTAATACAGCCGTTTACTCCGGGTGAAGAAGAGACATATTTTTTTTTATTTTCGTTTCGTTTATTTATTTAGTTATAATTTATAAATTACAAGCTTTTATTTTCAGAGAACTACACACTGCCAGCTGGTAGTACCATTGGGGTTCCACTGTATGCTATGAACCGTCACCCCGTGTGGGGCGCAGACGCGAATGAGTTCAACCCGGAGCGGTGGTTGGACCCCGCCACCCTGCCCGACAACCCTAACGCGTTTGCCACCTTCAGTATCGGCAAACGAAACTGTCTCGGTATGTTTTGTCTTTTAACACCACCTACTTGCATATGCCAAATTATAAATGTTAAGTAAAGCTAACTTAAAGCAAGTCATTAAACATGGTACACATACACAGACACACACACAAACAGTCAGAACGAAAGCGACCGAGCTCAAAATTACGGCAAAGTTAAATACATAAAAAAACTTTCTGCGAAAAAAAACCGACTTCCAAAAAAACACTAAAAACGTATAAAATAACTTGAATTTTGGAAGTCGGTGTCTTTGTTTGTTTCATTGTTTTTTTGCTCGAAGTCAATGAAACAAACTTCCGAAAGTCAAGTTATTTTAGACTTTTTTAGTGTTTTTTTGGAAGTCTGTTTTTTTCGTCGATAGTTTTTAATTTTACCCTTTTTAGTTGTCCACACAAATTCTTGTCAAGAATAATTTTTTACATTGTAACTAGAAGTTATTAAGAGATCGTCATGTGACCAACATAGCCCAAGAAGAAAAAATACGTATTAATTAACACGTTCATTGCCAAATCAAAATGCTGAACTAACATAAATGGCCAAAATAAACATTCGTTACCAATAAACCAAATACCAGATTTCATGGCTCGTACATAATTAAGATCACGCGACGTCGCGTGATGTGACAATTAACGTGAGAATAACAACCAAATTCCTAAACTGATTTCGATGAAATTTCTATGGGACCAATCGAGAAGCATAGTCTTTCAGATGAAAAAAGAATTTTTCAAATCGGTATGCAAATGACGGAGGTATGAGGTAACAAATACATTTTTTTTAAATACAACCGAATTTAGAACCTCCTCCTTTTTGAAGAAAGTTGGTTAAAAACTACGTCTAAAAACATAGGGCTATCGTTTAGTGAATCAAAAAGTGACGATATCGTGCTAGAAAAGGATAAACAAAAATATTTCGTCTGTTTCGTTTAGGCGAACATGAACACAATTTTGTCATTTCCCACAAAACGCAAATTTCGTGTTAAGTTACTTTTGTTCTCAGGGTGCGTATTTGTCAATCTTCACTCAATTTTTCCATTTTACGATTTCAGGTAAACAATACTCCATGATGGCTATGAAGACCACGTTGGCGCATATTTTGCGGCGATACCACGTCACCGGAGACATCAGAAATGTACAATGTAGATGTGATTTAATTCTCAAACCAGTGTTTGGACACCAAATAAGTATAGAATTAAGAAAATAATCGCGAGCGCTTTAACTAAAAAGTATACTTAGTCGAAATCTAGCTCAGTTGTTGGTTGACTACTCTGTTTGAATTCCTTTGAAAAATGACTGTAATGATTAGAGACCGAATTATATGCAAATGCATATAATTTTTTTGTTGTGGTTTTTTGGGCATGTTTTGGCATCACCAACATATTTTTTTTTATTCTGGCAATTCTGCGTGAATTTTGTCAAAATCTGTCGCGTCATTAAAGACTCATTTGGATTTACTCTCTAGAAAAAAACGCGTGTTTTATTCGTCACAAGCCCTCTCCTTCAATTCATCATGGGAACCTGCAATAGCATTGTACACAGTTTTCATTCTATCGGTACACTTCTTGTTCTTTATCGTGTGGTTAGTGCCTAACCTGGTGTCAGAGTTCTTATGCCGCCCATGGGCCTCTGACTTGGCTTTACATGCCATCGAGAAATATCTCTCAGGCAGGCGTATCATTACACTGAAAGCGGGATATTTACCATGTTTATTTAATGACAGTGTTAGTGAACATGTCCTGTTTAGGAACTAATACCTATAGTTCTAATTGTTTGTTTCCTATGAAGAAGAATCCGCAAGAAACCATGGTTACGGAAACTCCACGGGATGAGCACCGCATCAATTCGACCCAGTCAGGATTCTTTCTATGAAACTTTATACTGCGATGCACAGCACACCTATAGGGTAACTAATCGCAATGAGATTAAGCCGATCCGGTACAATACTTATTATAAGTATAAGATTATGCTATAAGCATGAGATTTAGATAGATAGATAGATAAATCATTTATCATCTTTTGTGAGCACTAAGCACACAAAAGATACAAAACACGGAAGTACAATTAAATTATACAATTTACATGAATATTCTTTAAATACCTATAAAAAACAAGGTGTCAATATACAAAAAGGAAAACATAATTTATGAAATAAGTATGGTAACACCATGACAAACTTCAAACAAAATAATGAGTATTTAAACAAGGTGCGGTGTGCACCTCAATCAAGGTTGCACAAAATGGGAGTCCAGCTCAGCATGTGTCAGGCATGCACCTGACGCTGATATTCTGCTGGATCCCCTGTAGTGACATACGGACGTCGAGCAGACGAGATAAACTGGTGTTGTGATAAAGTGTTGTTCATGCGCGGAGTGAAATTGTTTTTTATCGTAAGTTTACTGTATTGGAAATTGATGTGTATTTTAATGCTTGAGCATTTATTAGGTTAGATGTATAGTGTTTATATGAGTAATTATAAGTGTATAATACTAATATTATAGTAGCGTAGGTGCGTGTAACAAAAATAAAAAATAAACGATTTGGCTAGATTAAATTATGTTACAAAAGATAAATATAGGTTAACATGTAAAGATATTATACCTAATTATAATTATTGACTAACAAAAGATTCACAAACTATTCAATTACTAAGTAGCCAAGAAAGTGAACAAGGGTTCACAGGTTTGTGACCACGAGTTACGGTATAGACAGATTGACTCGGGAAGAAAACAGCAGCCAGTCAGATGATGGACGTGTTCGAAACAGTCACTGCAGTCGCTGCTGCAGTCGTGGCTTTAGATTCTCTGTTCTCATCCAGCGGCTAGATGGGCGCACGACATTGTTGCCATCGCGGGTATAACCTGATTGAGTTTGGCACGTAAAAGTTGAGATTTCCACTAGAAAAGAGAGGCTTATGCCAAGCAGGACGTGACACGGGCCGTGTAAGGTTTGAGCGCTTTTCAAACTTTAAGACCTAATTATGAGCAACCAACGAATACACTACAGATAAAATGATCTAAAAAAGAATTAGGAGAATCTAAAATCTGTTCTCTCGTTATTACATTATCGTCATTGTAAGACAAATTGGGGCAATAAGCCTCGGTCATTAATTATAAGACACGGAAGAACGATGAGGCTACATATTACTGTTATTAGGTACAGAAAGAAGGTATTTCAGCAGTTAGAAGACCAGTTTAAGCTGGCCTCGTATTCTTTTGAAATTTTATACTACACTAGATCAGCATAGCAAAGTGTGTGTTACTACCGACGTACATCGAATATCATTAGGTCTGGCGGTCACGGGATCTTCGTCTAATATTTTTATTTAACTTTGCCCCTAACGCCATCTATCGCTTTACTGCGTAACTTTTTGTCGACAAGGTTATCCTCCAAAACTCCAAGTTCGGCATTTCACGACGTTGCAACATATTAAAGTTGATAGTTCTTAGGTTTCGTGATAGATGGCGTCAAGTGTCTTACTGAATAATAAAAATACAACGGTCATACTCTTTAGAGTGCAAGCACAGCACAGTTTTCATATCAATATTTTATCTGCACCGGGCCGGTCAATGTAGTACACGAATAGCATTCAAACCGCGTGCACTCATCTATCATGCAATCATTCTTTTATCAATAAGAGCCTTATCATACTAGCGGTTTGGAAGCGGCTGCGGGGCGGAGGGGACGCGCAGCGCATGCATCGCGAACAGGCCGCGGCTGCGCAGCGAGGACGTCGCGGACGCGCGGCAAATACGTTACGTTTTCGTCGCGTGTTTGTAGCAAATTTGTAGCAGTACAAAATGGCGTCCACTTTGCTGTTCGCGGCGATACCGTTGCGCGTCCGCAACGAATTCGCTGCGCATGCGCGGCGTGTCCGTTGTGTGTCTGTAACGAATTAGTTGCGCGCCCGCTCCGCTTTGAGGACGTTCGCAATCCGCTAGTATGATAAGGCCCTAAGAATCAATCAATCAGTAATCAGTGTATCCATCAGCATCAATTCAAGGTGTAAGGTCCCTAACCCTACATCTTAATGGTCCTGTACTAAATTGACCCAACTATACTATACTATTGACACCAACTACTTGGTCACAAGCATAACCTAAAGCTGAGAATGAGCCCGGATCCGATTACCAGGTGGGACAAAGTCTAATTAGGTTTTATTATTGCTTTTTCAGGCGGCTGAGTGGGTAAATAATAGACCGAAGTCAGGATGTGTGCACAGTTAATGGCAATAGGCTCGCCCCCTATTATATGGGACTTAAACATTAGGGTGGAACACGTTTGTTTGTTTTTTTTTTTTCGAATTTTTGATTGGAATACCAGGGAAAAGTTGTCTTATATAAATACGAATAACAAATTCAAAGCATATAACACCGCTACATTTGGAAGTTCTGCGAGTATCTTGAGCACCCGCTATTTAATTAGATGATAACTAAATATGAAATATTGTGACTGCAAAGACTAAAACAAAAATATATTTTAACTAGCTGACCCGCGCAACTTCGTCTGCGTGCGTGCGTAAATAAAAGAAAGAGAGGTTAGAGAGAGTGTGCGTCAACCTTAAAAGTTAGACATATGGCCATTGCGGATATTTTTTTAGAGCTTTTAAGAGGGACAATTCCGACATACATGATAATTGCGTAACTTTAATCGTTCACGCACAACGGAAGCTCTCAAAAGGAGTAAATCCCTATTATATACCATTACCGATGGATAATCATCAAATGACCCCTCCCACTCTGGACGGAGCGGAAGGGAGTGTCAGACTTGTACTGACTAAAATCCATACACGTTTCTTCTTTTGCCCTTTGCGTTCCAGGGCCTCGGTATCTCTTTCGAACAGTCCCGCAACCCTGGCAGGCCTCGCTCCTCTCGGATCCCTTCCCGTTTGCTGACATCTCTTTGAGGCGCGTGTGGAACACGAACGCGCTGTCACCACGGCCTGTCGCCATAAGACGGACGGATGGCGAGCTAGCCCATTACTCACCGTCCACAGGCCCGCGACCCTCGTCAGCCTTACGTCTTAATCTTTAGACACTCGATGACAATCATATACCAGCTAGAACGAAAGTTCTCATCAAAGTTCTTGAAATGAGCCGAGACACGATAAAACTGCTGTAAACTGTTGCGGACCTCTTGCAACTGCCTTCCGTCTCCATCGTCAGATCTTTGATGATAGACATACTCCAGGCAGGAATAAAGTTCTCATCAAGGTGCATGAAATCAGTCGAAACACGATATAGATGCTGTAAACTCTTGAGGACCTCTTGCAACTACCTTCCGTCTCCATCGTCAGACATTCGATGACAGTCATACTCCAGCTGGGCCTAAAGTTCTCATCTAGGTGCATGAAATGAGCCCAGTCACGATATAGATGCTGTAAACTCTTAAGGACCTCTTGCAACTGCTTTCCTTCTCCATCGTTAGACATTCAATGAAAGTCATACTCAGTTAGGTTTAAAGTTTTTATCAAAGTGCATGAAATGAGCCCAAACACGATTTAGCTGCTGTAAACTCTTGCGGACCTCTTGCAACTGCCTTCCGTCTCCATCGTCAGACTTTTGATGAAAATCATTCTCCAGGCATCGTAAAGCGATCGAACACACACTCTACAGGGATATAGCGTCATGTAGACTAATCTAGAATACTTTTTGCTATCAGAACTTTTTTGTAGCTGGTCAACCGATTTAAAAGTTATCTTGTGAGCACATTTTCATTAATTAGTACCATTTTGGTGCAATAGATGTCGTTGCATGTATCTTACACAATGATGGTAAGTTCTTCTTGAACACTTTAAATTCATAAATCTTTTGATAGAGAGCACTGATTACAATGAAACAAAAACTAAAACCTTCTCTAAGTTCCGCACAATATTTGTGCATTGAATCTAATCACATTGGTTTTCCCAACAACATGAACGCCCGCCTCGCAGCGCGCGCGGGTCATTATTTTGATGCGGAGTTATTTTAAAACTGTGATATCTCCTAAGATATTCATCTAAATTGAATGGTGTAAAGAGCAATTTTGGTCGCAATTGAACGCTAAAGATGACTAACATATTTATTTTGATAAGGATTAATACTATGTCGGTAAAAATACCTTTTCAAATAAAGCACTATTTTTGACCAAATTTTAAAATCATAAAAATGGTTATTGTTAGTCAACCTTAAAAGATAGGCATGTGCTGTCGCGGACTTTTTTTTAGACATTTTTAAGAGGAATAATTCCCTCATACATTATTTTTGTGCAACTTTAACCGTTTAAACAGCGCACGCAACGGAAGATCTCAAAGATGATAAATTTTCCCCGTTTTTGCATCATTTTTCATTGATGCTCAGCTCCTATTGATTGTAGCGTGATGATATGTAGCCTATAGCCTTCCTCGATATATAAGCTATTCAACACTAAAAGAATTTTTCAATTCGAACCAGTAGATCCTCAGATTAGCGCGTTCAAACAAACAAACAAACAAACAAACAAACAAACTCTTCAGCTTTATAATATTAGTATAGATTAGTAAAAATATTAATCGAAGAAAAAAATACAGATTCAGAAACTTAAACAAAAATAAAAAAACGTTATTTTTTGTTGTAAAAATCCTTTTTCGTCTCGATGTTTTGAATGACCTTTCGAGATGCTACTTTAGATTCGCCAAGACATCGAATACAAAAATTACAATTTAGGGGCTATATTCAAGGCCTACAGAGAAGTACGGACTTAATTAAAACAAGGTTGTTTTATTCAGAAAACGTATTAACTGCTGTTTCCTAACTGTTACAATTGAATATTTCATTGTGCTACTATATTTTGGCGCTGTAACGGAGAGGAAAAGTGCGGGACAAAGCGGGGAGGGTCGCACGCACTAAACCACGAATTGCAGAGTTTGTTTCAGCCAGTTGCGATAATTGTCTCACGGTGAAAGGTTAATTATTTTCAAAAGTTCGTGTAGTGTTTTAACATGAGTTCTACGAGACTAAAGATAAAATGTCCGAAGTTTTGCGACAGTCCACATTTGAAAGAAAATATCTTACCTACGCAAGAAAATGTGATGAAATTAATGGGTTCGTCAAGACGTCGTGAAAAAACTGAAGGAAGGAAGGTTAGAAGAGTTCAGATAACAGAGTAGAACTTTTTTTGACATAGCTGCATGTTAATGTAAAGAACTTGTGAGCTAATACTAGTTTAAGAGAAAAAGGGGTGCCAAAACAGGAACAAACATTTTTAGAAGACCAACTTACTAACAAATGTTAGTAAATTGGTGCTTGGAAGCGAGCTAACGTAACACCGGTGCACAAGTCAGGCCCTGCAGATGACGTCGAGAACTATCGGCTAATATCAATTCTGTCGGCCTTATCGAAACTCTTTGAAAAGCTTGTGCATAGTGTACTTTATCCGTTGCTTCATAATGTAATTGTTCCACAACAGCACGGATTTGTCAAAAGAAGGTCTACTGTAACAAATCTGTTAGCATATTCAGAAAACATTTTTAATGATATGGATGCTGGCATTCAAGTAGATTCAGTCTACACTGATTTCCAGAAGGGGTCGACCATGAGCTGCTATTGCGCAAAATTGCGTTTAATGGCATACGTGGGAACCTGTTCAGGTGGTTTTCGTCGTATGTTTCTAAAAGGACGCAGCGCGTTGTTATTAATAGTTATCAATCATTTTCAATAGCCGTGACATTAGGTATTCCTCAAGGATCGATTTTAGGACCTCTTCTATTTATTTTGTTCATTAACGACATAGAAAAATGTTTCCAAAACTCTCAATTTATTTTATACGCAGATGACTTCAAAATATTTAGGCCAATTAAAAACACTAGCGATTGCCTTGCTTTGCAAAGTGACTTAAATAGACTGTCTGAATACTGCATGTGTAATAAACTGAAACTTAGCCTAGCGTGCCTAAATGTTGTTATTTGAACATTACCAAAAACAAAAACATCTTCAGATACCAGTACTCTCTAAATGATGTCACTTTAAATAGAGTTGCCATGGTTCGCGATCTGGGTGTCATTTTTGATGACAAGCTTCATCTTGATGTATGGATTTGTTATGCGATCAGCCACCGAATTCGTGCGCCCTCAGACCTACCTTTATCTATACAAAACCTTAATTAGATCTCAATTAGAGTATGCAGTTGAGGAGTGGAATCCCCTATATAATAAATATTCTAGCTTAATATTTTTTTGAGAACTATGTCTTACAGGTGCTTTCACTCTTCTGCGTCTTATGTCGATTTATTGGAAAAATATTATCTTCTAAGCCTTACTGGCCGACGGATATTTCTGGAAACCGTGCTCCTGTACGACCTCTGCAGAAACACGTACGACTGTTCTGATATTTGCAATAGAATTTGTTATTTAGTACCCAAAAGGACAAATTTGCGTGCAGTGAGAGCATGTCGAACAATTGCTGGTGTTCGGGCACCGTTGCGACGTCTCGTTGACAATTATAATAAACACTTTCTTGACATCGATTTATTCTGTGCGGCACGTGGAAGAAACTCGACTCACAAGGCACTCAAGGAATTAGACATCCTATCCTTTTACTCTTAGATTATTGTAGGTCAATATGTGTCATAATAACTTAATCATTGCACTTACATATGATTATTTAAATGTATTATTTAAAAGTTTAAATCACTGTATTTTTTTTTAATTAATATTTTTACTTTTAACTTCTCTTTGAAGCGTGTTATTAATATTCTGCTGGTATTCTGTGAATAACACTGCAACGCTGCTTATTTACATCGTACCCACTTCAAAGCCAATCAGGACGCTCCATTTGACTGTGGAGTCATGCAAATTCAAATTCAAAATCATTTATTTGCTAATGTGGGTAATTACATGAAGTTGTTAAAAATAGAGTATAGTTCAACCATATTACGCCTTGAGCCATGTAAATCTCGCGGGCCTGTGGACGGTGAGCTATTGGCTAGCTCGCCGTCCGTCCGTCTTATGACGACAGGCCGTGTCGACGGCGCGTTCGTGTTCCACGCGCGCCTCAAAGAGAGTCAGCAAACAGGAAGGGGTCCGTATGGACCGACGCCTGCCAGGGTTGCGGGACTGTTCGAAAGAGATACCGCGGCCCTGGAACACAAAGGCAAAGGAAGGAACATGGATGGGTTTTAGTCAGTAAAAGTCTGACACTCCCTCCTGCTCAGCCCAGAGCGGGAGGGGTTATTTGATGATTTCCTATAGGTAAAAAAAAAAAAAAGCCATGTAAATCTCAAGCTTTGACTGTATCACAACATTATTAGACAATTACTTGCAACCTTAGCACATATGTGATCAACAACACAATTTTGGTAATTTCAAAGTGGCAATCAATAATGAGAAACTTCACAAATAAAAATGTTACTAAAAAATATTTAAAATTAAAATGTCATGTATTTAATCTTTCGTATGCCGAGTATATAGACACAATTAAAAACCTATTGTGTCTCGCGTAGATCTACGTTCCGTCAGATGAAGGGTAATGAGAATGTCAAGATATTAAGGAAATAAATGTCAAAATTATAATAACAGCTACTTAATTAGTGCATTAATCACATGTCACATCAACAGCAATATTACTGAGAACAATATGGACATATTACTAATTACATTACATCCTCTATATTAAATAATATTCATCGATGGATGGAGTTTCTATTATACACTTTGGTAAGTGATTGTATATACGCGGTGCCATACTGAAAATGCTTTTGGTATATATAAGGCTGTTTTGCTAGATTTGCAAAAAAATATATCACTATGCCGCTTACTTCTGTACTTATCAAAAATATGTTTGTTAGTTCTTGCGAAGCTAGCAATCTCATATACAGGGTGTAACAAGACCCTTAACGATGTACATCAAACTATGTAAAGAAACTTTATGCAAAATAATTGCTGGAAAACGTTTTTTTTTGCGGTTAAAAATCACGTTATAAGGTAAGACTCAATGTAACGTACTCAAAACGTACTGATGGATGGATTGAATAGTATGGGGGTTGTGGAGGTTCTTAAAGTAAAAATCTTACATTTAAAACAAGTATTAAAAAAAAACTTGTGAAAAGTTGGAACTTTGACCCCCAATATCTCCGTAACTTCAAGGTTCCTAGGTATGGTCTAGAACAAAAAAATGATCGCAATGACGTGGAGAACAAGCACCTTTCGCTTCGTTAAGGGTCTTGTTACACCCTTTATGTAGACACACGGCAATGTCAATATTTTATATTTAATAAAATATGGTCTGCAGCTATGAGTCTTGTTGATATTAATCATGCCCCTAACACACCGCTTTTAAAAAAACAAACCAAGCAAAGAGTTACGAAGCTATAAAAGCCATTGGATGAGGTTATGAATAATTTTATTTATTATTTTGATTTTAATGTTTATGGTGTGGAAGGAATACCGACCTGTATTACACACGACTATATTTTATTTTATTTTATTATTATTATATTTTATTATTTTATAGTCTTGTGTATAAACTACAGAAGTACAGACTGCATGACTGGTGTGAACGAAAAATTATTATATTATTACGATACCATGACGGTTGACGGATAATGGTAGAAAAAAAAAGTGTCACAATAATAATCATTTTATTAACACGCATTTAAGCCTATAGATATTTATATAGATATTTATTTATTAAACTAATACATATTATAAAAAAAAACCTTCTTCAAACTATAACTACACACGTTACGTTGTCGGCGTCGTGTTTCGCTGCATGGTGTCTCGTAAGTTACGTCGTAATTCGACGTTTTTTCGGCATGAGGCCCTCTTATAAGAAGGTCTGTTATACTTGGACAGTTAATAAATCAAGGATGGTATTTGTATATTATATTATGAAACTATGGCGCTATGCTGTGTACCGTTATTTTTTCATAAAAAGTCATCATCTTCCTGTATTCGTCCCATGTTACGGGGCCCTAAGACTCCACTGATTGTCTGTCTGTCTGTTTAATATTATATATATATATATTTTTTATATTACAACCAGACACTTCAATTTTATTAAACTTAAACGTCTTGTTCAAATGGTTGAATATATTTTTTTACATGCATGATAATTTATTGATAATTAATCAGTGTGTCAATTAATACATGCTTATAATTATACTCGCAACACAGTAATAAATCATTTACATTTTGACCACATAAATATTCATTCTGTTGAATTGGTAATCATTTGAAAAGTAGTTTTTGCTGTTTAATAAGTCAACAAAACCAGTATTCTATGATTTTGCTAAATATCAAAGGAAACTGATTATATCATGGCTGTAATTGCGTCATTCCCATTAGGAAAAACATCCTTTTTTTTTTATATGATGTGTAAAAAAATATTTTAAATGTAAACATTTATTCGGCGTTCATACTCTCGATAGTGTTACTTTGGACCAAAATTTACAATAGCAGTCGCTTCTCCCATCTTTGGAAACACACCCACAACTTTTAGAAAAAGTACTTATAATACAAACTATTTGAAATACACTGATTTCAATCATAAATATCGCCTTGGACGGCGGAGCCTGGCACCAAGCTATACTTCTCATTCATCTGCTTACCTAAGTGTAGCCGTCACAGCTGTGAGCCTCATAACCTCTTGTTATACAGGGTGTTTGGCAGAACGTTGAACATACGAAAATGGTGGATAGGTGGGGTCATCTGCTACTTACTTAGCTCTAATTTATTTTGCCCTGGCCCCCTGGATATTTTAAAACCTTTTTTTGTTGCTTTCTTCTAGTTTCACCACTTTCTTAACTTTATAGTGTATTTTTTTATTAAAGATGGGTAAAACAGGCAATATTTTTTACTAAAAAATACTTAAATCTTAATTTCAACTTGCATTAAAAAAAAAAAAAAAAAATTGAGGATTTCCAATTCTAGCAAAACATCCCCGAAGAAGAAGAGCCCGGTAGAAGCGCCCGTGAAGCTCCTTGCCTTGCCATACTTCCTTGCGGTCATCGGTAGTAAGTACTACAGGTTTGCGCCAGTTCTCTTTAGCCATGGACAGCGGGGTGAGGCCCTTGTCCACTGCGACCACATCTCGGTGCATACCCACCTCGGCTTTTAAAAAATATTCTCTGAGACTGCATACCTCGCGGTTGTGGAGCGTCTTCGCGTTTAAAAAGCCTCGACCCCCGCACTTCCGCGGGATATACAGTCTCATCACCGATGATCATGGGTGATGCATCCGGTTTGCAGTCAGCAGTGTACGGACTCTCCTATCCAGGGTATCGAGTTCGGTCTGAGTCCATTTGAGTATGCCGAAAGAGTACATTAAAACCGGCATGACCCAACCGTTGAAGGCGCGCACCTTGTTCCCGCCCGAAAGAAGGCTATTTAATACCTTCTTCAGGCGACCGAAGAAGCGCTCCTTCAACGATTGCTTCATGTCAGTTACGTTAATGCCTAACGCTTCCGACATACCCAAATATTTATAGCTTTCGGATGAGGAGAGGGATCTCAGGTGTATGGAATCCGAGAGCTGAATTCCTTCGGATTCCATAATTTCCCCTCGCTTTACATACATGATTGCACATTTGTCCACACCAAATTCCATCCTGATGGCGCTACTAAAAGTTTCAGTTACTTTCATCAGTTGCAATTTGTTGGGGGCAAAGAGTTTCAGATCATCCATGTAATGAAGGTGAGATATGACCTGACCACCTCTCCTCAACCGATAGCCTAGACCTGAATCCTCCAGCAATGTACTTAGAGGATTCAGGGCTAGACAGAACCAAAGTGGACTCAAACTGTCGCCCTGGAATATTCCCCGTTTAATCCATACAGGCTCTTCGTTCCCCTGAATCTGTCGACATCCTGGATATCGAAGGACCGTCCTCCATTGCCCCATACACGACTCAAGGAAGGCGCGTAGAGTTGCATCTATCTTGTACAACTCCAGCACTTATTTATATTATTATTATATTTTATAAAAAAAAAACCTTTAAGAGTTATTTCATAATTTTGTAGGAAATTTTCGACGTTACTCTACCTTTACCGAAAGTGAAATGTTTTGCGAAATTTAATACTGCAAGGTTGGTAAAAAATCAAGATTCAATAAAAAACAAAAATATTGCCTGTTTTTAATAAAAAATCAACTTTAAAGAAAGTGGTGCCATTAGACGAAAACAAAAAAAAAAAACCAGGAGGCCAGGGCCAAATAAATTAGGGCTGAGTAAGTAGCAGATGGGGTCATTTTTTTTTATTTTTACCATTTTCGTATGTTCAACGTTCTGCCAAACACCCTTTAGAATCAAACCAGAAGTTTGGTAACCAGCCTCATCGTCTTTTTCCAACTACACTGTCCGCTGCTCCGAGGCTTTCTCCGAGCAATGTGGCCGAAGTAACTGGGAATGTGCTATTAGCAAATTGTTGGGTCTCTAGGGGGGTTACTATGATGACGTCTTAAAGCAGGAGTAATTCCAATGTGGGAAGGACACAGAGCTATACAGGTCGTGTGGCGCCATCTCTTTTCCCACACTGGAATGCTCCCATGGTAGGCCATCAACAGGGCTATTGCGTGTCTCTGTTGACAATTCATAGTGGTCATCACTTGGCGAGTTTTGATATACAATGACCGTTCTTGTTGGTTTCAACTGACGCTACCCGTGCAGAACTGTCATTGTATAACAAAACTCGCCAAGATGATGATGATGGTGATTATCACTATAATGAACTGTCAATAGAGATACGCAATAGCCCTGCAGGTCTTAATATTAAACAGGTCGAGAACGTGTAGACTTGTTCGTTGTTTTTGCTGTCCATGGTATTCGCAACCTTCGAATATAAACGAGTTTTACTTTTAAGTAGGTAATCAATTTACCATACTAAACATAGGTCAGTTTTTTACAGCAATAATGTATGTTATATCACAGGTTATAGCTATGATTTATGATGGTGTTTTAATTAAATTCAAATTACAGCATAAGAAATTGTATTCTGTATTTATCTGGGGGCACGGTAGTGCCCGGCCAAGTCTAGCAAAAAAAGGCGCAGCCGTATTACTAAAAAAACAAAAACTTGAAACTCAAAGGCTGGCTAACCGACCAGGCGTTATATGACCTAAAAGAATGGTTTTAGGTAATTTGATAAGAATATTTTGTATTGTATCTATTATTTTGTTGGTGACGTGTCCTTAATTATTATTTATTTTAATTTATTGTAATTTAAATTTATTTTAATTTTGTGTTTGATGCTATTTTCAATGTTTAATGACTTGTGTTTTTACTTTTTCTTTTATATAAAACTGACCTGTAATTGTTGATAATTATTAATAAATAAACTAAAATAAACTATTCATCTTCGTTTTCTATGTTTCCTACTGTGGCATTTAATCTCATTCATGATCCGTTGCTAATATTCGTAAATAGTTGGGATAGTGTGCTTTCGCAGTTCGACACGCTCGGCCGTCAGTCAGCGCATCGCTCGCACGCACCTAGTGGACGTACGTGTGTAGCCTCGTGTCGCTGACCACTGCCGCCATCTAGTCATATTATGCTTCGGGATTGATCTCGAAAGATGACACGAGATCTCGCGAGATCGAGATCCTGCGAGATCGGGATTGCAATCAATATTCAGGACATTTCCGACCCCTAATACTTCGTTGTAGATAAAGCCTTTTTTTATTACCCATGGGAAATCATCAAATAACCCCTCCCGCTCTGGGCTGAGCAGGAGGGAGTGTCAGACTTTTACTGACTAAAACCCATCCATGTTCCTTCCTTTGCCCTTTGTGTTCCAGGGCCGCGGTATCTCTTTCGAACAGTCCCGCAACCCTGGCAGGCGTCGGTCCTTACGGACCCCTCCCTGTTTGCTGACTCTCCTTGAGGCGCGCGTGGAACACGAACGCGCCGTCTACACGGCCTGTCGTCATAAGACGGACGGACGGCGAGCTAGCCCATAGCTCACCGTCCACAGGCCCGCGCCTACGGTGGCCGGGGGCCACCACGTGGCCCCCGACGCCCGGTGCGTCTCCCGCGGCGGCTGGGACGTGAGCTTCTCTCCCTCTCACGTTCCGCCACCTCCTTCGCTAGCATGACTGCTTCGCAGAAGGAGGTGACGGCGTCCTATTCCGTCTCGCTCCGGACCATGGATTAGCAAAGGCCGGAAGCGAGAGGTCGCCGCCGCCGATCGCCGCTACGAGGACACGGCGGTGCTCCGCCCACGCGGGGCAGATCTCCACCGTGTGCTCCACCGTGTCCTCCGGTCGATTCTTACAATGGTAGCACCCGGGCGTTTCCTCCCGCCCGATTCGGTGCAGGAACCTCCCGAAACAACCGTGTCCGGTGAGGACCTGCGTCAGGCGGAAGGTGAGGGCGCCGTGGCGCCTCTCTAGCCACTCCTCAAAGAGGGGACTTATCGCCACTATTGTGGCGTGCCCTGCACGGGGTTGCGACAGTCGCTCTCTCCATGTCGCCATGAGATCGCGCTAGAGGTCTGTCCGCTGAGCGAAAATTTGCCGCGGCAGCGAAGTTACCCCCCGGCGTAGTGCCTTCACGTGCCATTCGTGCAGATAAAGAAGCCTGCATTTTTAGTGACTAAGAGGGCATAATATAACTAGGTATATTCCTTAATAACATTCAATTTGAACCTGTAGTTTATGACCTATTACAAATCAAAGTTCCTTAATTTTGTCACTGCGTTAGTCACTCACCGATCATCATAATTCTAAGGTACTTGTAAGTTGTAGCAGACACACACGCTTCAAATTTGGTTCACAATTAGTGTTTAGCATAATAAAGCAAGGAAAAACTGAAACATACTGTTTCAGTTCAGTTTTCTAGATATACGAACTGCATAACTAACTTTGTAATGTTATTATGCGGTTAAAATTTGTAATCCTAACTACGAAAATACTACGAAATCAAATCGACTCAATTACACATTTTTTTATTACCTCGCGAAGATTTATAATTTGTATTGTAATTTCATTGTGTTTCTTTTTGTTCTGTCTAATAAAAATGTTTTTATTTTTATTCTTACATTTATGTTAATTAATTAAGTTATTTTTAATTCTAATTTCGACTGATTGTATGTAGTTTTACTTGATTTTTATGGTTAACCAATAACTTGTAAGTGTGGTGTAAATAATATTAAAAATTATTGAAGTTTCAGACATCTAAATCGTAGTCATTGTCCCGCACCCTCTTGGTCCGTTGGGATGGGAGACAACGTTTAGTGGAGTATGCTGAGTAAGAATAAAAATGGATATGTCCGACTCAGATAATGCTATAATAACTGAATGCTCCAGTGCAAGTTTTTTTTTTCGTGAGGAACCCAGCATGCCTGAGATATAAAGCTGACGGCATATAAAGCCAAGTCAGAGGCCCACTCATCCGTGTCCCTACTTTTTTGCTTATTCACTACTCGTTTTTAGTTACGACAGCCATAGACAGTCTCAAAAAACATTTTTCTTTCTTTCTTTCAAAACAATTTCAGTTTTGCCCAAGTATTCATTAGTAGCGACCTCTGCTAGCCGAAGAAACCACGGTCGAGGCCTCCACGCGCCTACACGCTCCTTATGTATGTTTTCCGTTTGCAAATTAGGTTTTAAGTTCACCTACGAAACCGCAGTGCGGGCCTCCACGCGCTATTCAAATAACCCAGATTTTAATGATTTGTATAAATCGGTAGGCAGTGTCTTTACGATATTAATACTTCCGTACTAATATTAGAAATACCCCTCTGTCTTTTACGCATTCACGGCGCGCGGCGTGGTGCCGTGGCGGGGTGTTTCAAAACGGTTGCTCGGACTTTGACTCTGATATTTTTATTAATTTTATTTAGTGTTATTTTATCCCTTATATTTACTTTTATCTAATTTTGAATGTCTTGTAATTTATTTATTTGTTAGTACCTACTTAAAAAAAACTGACTTTGGTTTGTTTGTTTCAGTATTTTTCTGAAGAAAAAGTTCTGAAGTTAAAGTTATTTTTCACTGTTTTGTGTTTTATTTTACGCAAAAATAATTTTAACTAACCCTTCCTTACCCTTACTTATTTGCTATGCATTTATCATTTTGCACTTTTCATGGTATTATCCCCAATAAAATGGAACTTCACATACTTAACTGTCGAAATCTGGGTACGAGTATACTGTACACATCTGCGTTTCCACTCAGAGCATACAGGCGTTCTGTTATGTTAAGATATTATGTAAACAATAAACATTCCATCAATTCAGCAATCACGACAGACTTGTTGTCTGATATTGAAGAATTCCGTTGTATATCTCCGAAGTTCAGCATCAGTTCTTCAACCAATTTAAACGGGACAATTCAATACCCAAAAAGCGACCGCTCACACCGGTCTGCTTCCAGATAATTTTCCTCAGTTTAGTAAATTTTCATCGGGGTATTTTTTACTTGCTCTCCAAAAATGATTACTCGTACATAAATAGAATCTTATCTCGGTACCTAATAATACCCTCACGAATCGGTCAGGGTTTTTTTAACATATTGTATAATTTTAATATATAACAATGACCTCAGCTCCCACACTGATTATTTGATCTCTAAGGGCAAATGTTATAACAGAAACGAGTTTTCACTTTTCTTTTTATAACTTGTCTTGTCCAAGTAGGTGCCCGCTGTACCTGCCAATCCAATATTTACTTCTAATTTGAGGTTATTACCCGTATCCAACCTACCAAGGTCATAGAACCTTCACCTTTGATAATATTTTGTCCTACCGTCTCGCGTCATCAAAATCAAAATAAAAATGAAAGCATGCGTTCAAGTAGGCCAGTTACAGGCCCCTTTTGAACTGCCGAAACAAAGATAACAATGAAATGTAGCTACAGTCCCAGTCACAAGGCATAAAAACTGTGAAAGTACTGTAGTTGCCCATTCTCTAGCGAAGATCTCTATGAAGAAGAACGGGCAAGAAACTCCATGGACACTCCTTTAATCAGCATATTGTTACAAAACCTTGGTTACATAATTCATGTTGAAATAGTATACTATGTGCGAACGATGTAACAAGATGTGCACGTTAAAAGTGTCCATATTAAAAACAAAAAAGACAATTCCAAAATAAAATAATGTACTCAAATAAGCCGTGGCAAGAGATTGTGATGTGACGCGATTATACAAATAGTAAAAAGATTGAATCTATGCAATTCAAAGATAGTTGTACAATCTTCAGCAGCTCCAACAATACTATTTAATGTTATCAATTTATGCGCTCCTGTCCTTGTGGAACAGGACCGGCATTCAGCCAAGCATTTTTATCATCGATATAATCGTCCAACTTGTAATATGCTCACTTACATAGGGTGCGTTTAATGCAAGTTTTAAATTTCGTCTCATTAAGTTCAAGAATACTTTGTGGAATTTTATTATAGCATCTCAAACAGTAACCCCATGAAAGATGAGTCTACTTTAGTGAGTCTGAAGCCTGGCTGAACTAATCGGTCGCTATTTCTAGTATTCTCAGCGGTAACGCCCATTTTACCAAGGTCAACGGCATTATAGCCAGGGTTGGACAAAGAGAATGTTTGGTTTTAATACTGACGCTGTCCACCAGAGGTGGTCAATGTAAATGTTTGAAAAAGTTGCAGCCGTGTCCACCAGCGGTGGCTAAAGTGAGTTATTTTAATAATGATTCTCACTGGCCACCCCCCGGGGACAGTGGGAATTATTTTTAAAAGTTGTGACACTGGCCACCCGGGGTGGATATGCAGGGGGTGGACAGCGGGAATAATCGACTGTAATTGTGTCGGCCACCTCTTTTACTAAAAAGATGCAGATTTTCAGATTTTTTCTAACGTTCATGATCTTTTCGTAGGTGTATTGACAATGTACGGTCATGATGTTATTGTCCTTAAACAGTTCCCTTAGAGAATCGCACCTACGAAGATTATATAATTATGGCTCTGATGGCTCTTTTTTGCAGAATAAATATAGACTGAATGTCTGCAGCCCGTCCACATAACAAAATGCCTTAAGACATTATCTATAAAAATAACTAAAATTGATCAGTCTAATTGTATAAATTGACTAATTTTTCTAATCGCAAGCTGCTGAACAAAGCCGCCCCGCAAGAGATGTTAAATGAGAACTCCATTGTAGCCTTGAATCAAGCGTAATCTCCAGGAAATCCATTTATCTACGAATTCAAGCTTCTCTTTATCCAATAATATATATCAAAACAACTATTTTTAAAGTACTTATTTGTAAAGCAAATCTTATGTATTTAGTCTTTTTTTCGTTTAATTGCTTGCTGTGAACCTATTATGGATCTGAAGTAGGGCATTATTCACGTCATCTAGACTTTGGGCCCATCTTTTTATCTTAAAAATTATATAACAGCATATTTTGAGGTTGGTTTTTAAATAAATAGGGTAGATTATTTATATACACAAGAAAATGGAAAGGACCCATTATTGAGCCAATATTCAGCCTTGTGGAACCCACATACTTACTTTTAAAACATGTGAATTTACACCATTTATTTGAAAATGTGGTTGTCTGATAGACAACCACATTTTCAAATAAATGGATTCATTCCCAATTAAGATTTTACCAAACTAAGTGCAAATTTACCTAGACCGTAATGCTCAAGTTTCAAAAATAATGTGTCGTGATTTACGCAATCAAATGCTTTGGAGAGGTCACAAAATATTCCTATGGCACCTTTGGTCTCTTCTCAAGCAGTAAAAACCCAAGCTTTAATAAGATTACAAGGTTAATGTTAGGTACAACGTCCCTTGGTGAAATCATACTGTTGATCGAGTAGGATTCTGTTGGTGTTAAAATGATTGATCATTAGATTCAGCATTACTTTTTCAAACACGTTGCTAAAAACTGGCAACCTGGATACAGGTCTATAATTATTAGTATTTTTACTGTCCTCGGATTTGAAAAGAGCGACGACATGATCAGATCATGACAATATTTCTACGGGACGGGAACTTGGGAGTATACTATACTCTTTCAAACAAAAAAAAATGATTTTCTAAATCGGTTCAGGCGTCTCCGAATAATCGGTGACATAATATACATATAAAAAAAGATTCCGAGGAATGGAGAACCTCTCCTCCTTTTTTCGGCTAAAAATTAAAAAAAAATTAAATGAATGAATTTAATTTTTTACAATATGGAAAAATATTCATCTAGCGCTTACTTTGAGATCCAGTTTCATATTTAAACATTAACATCTTGACACATGAAGGGCGAATTTCACCAATGAAACTGATCGTGATTATCTGAACCGCGTCCAAGAGTTTCAGTGCCATCATTATAATGCAATGGAACCTACACAGCAAAGCCGCTAGTCATGCCGGTGGCATCTCAACTAAATGCCATGCCCGGTGGCGGCATTGGTGTGTAAGCTCCAGAATATTGACACTGACAATTTTTATTATAGAACTGGCTTTAGAGGTGCTGATCGTGTTCAGTTTTATCCGCTCTAAATGTTGACAAAAAGCAGTTCAGTGCAGGAGCTAGTTAAAGTAATGAGAGTTTATAATTATGATAAAGTTTAATAGATTTCGCTTTAATGATCTCACTTGCTATTGCGTTTGTTTATATTTGCGAGCGTATGGCACTCGTGGGCTGCAGCTTAATATCAGAGTCAGTGCCTTTTGATGCCATCTGGCTTTTGCTGAGCTGTGATCTTTTTGGCATATACAGCTTTCTTTATTTACTTTATTAGTTTTTGTTCTGGATACTCGATTAGGCTGAAGAGCTAAGGCAACGGCTATGCGAAGCCAACAGGATCAATTTTAGAGTCCTTATACGCGCCGTACACTGCTTTGAGCACCCTATCGGCTGCGCCAATGACGGAGACTACTGGAGGAGTATTAAAAAAAAAAAATTACTAAAATGAATTTAATAAAAAAGTAATTACATTTATTGACTATGGCTAAGATTATGAATACGTTTGAGATTAAAACCGAAGTGACCGTTTTCGATGCCCTAAAAATGGTGGCGTGATGGTTGTCAAGTTGCGCGAAGTCAGCATCTCGTGGCCCGTCCTCCTGTCCGTGGCTGATGTAATGTGTTTTAAGGTGTAATGAGGTTGACGCATCGTCAGCCATCAGCGTCAGTGTGGTATAACAAGGTTTAAGGTGTTTCTGTTTATTTCAATGCTAATAAACACACTTTTCTGTCTATATTTTCGTTAAAGAGACGATTAAGTGTCTTACTAAATACGACACTTTACTTTATATCCAATTTTTATCTGCTAAACTAGTACACGGGTAATCCCCCATGTTAGCCCCTCTTAGGGCCTCAATACGATAAATATTTACGAAGCTTCTATTATCAAGGTTCAATTAAATGAATATTCATTTAAAATTAGACCTTGATATAAAATATCGACGTCATAGGCGCACAATTTGTAAACACAATTTAGACAGCTTTAATGTTTTTTTTTTAGGGTCACGACCGCTGGTAGTTTAACATAAATTAACTACGAGTTGAAAAAATCTCAATTTTCGGTTTATTATGTTTTCTTATATCTGCCATAACAGCTTCTAATAAAGAGCGTTCGTTATCTTCGTTTACATCCAACCTCATTACTTCCAACCTCATTTACATTACATCCTCTCCTCAATGCTGATACTGTGTCCCGAGTGTGGCTTTAACAGCACATCGGCAGTGATCTGTAACTTGGTGATATCAGCCTTGATCCTGTAGCGACGCACCACGTGGCTCAGGGTCGTCTTCATCGACATCATGGAGTATGTTTTACCTTAAAAAACACACAATTGTTAAGTGAAACTTTCCTCAAGTGTTAATCATTTCTAATCACCTGTGAATAAGTGATCACTGGTCAACCTTGAATTTGGATCGATCAATTGACCGATGACCAAAAAAATCCGTCAGTTAGATTATCGAAAAATATTGGATAAGTATGTTTTCTTTTTCCACGTAAACAAAAACTGAAGACGATACCTACAGTGCGTCAAAAACTCGCGTGACTTCACTTTTATGTACACTTTTTACCGACAAGTGACGTCACGCACTTCGATTATTTGATGCGTTTTATCTTTGTATTTTTTTATTGATTTGATAAAACAAAAAATACTTTATTTATACTACATATATTACAATTTTTTTACTCTGGAATCAACCCTCCCCCCATCGAAAGGTTTATGCGTGAGTCATCATCTGCCTAGCCTTTTCCTAATTATGTTAGGGTCAGCTTCCAGTCTAACCGGGTCACCTGAAAATCAGTATTTTACATGGAGCGACAGCCTATCTTTCCTCCACAACCCAGTTAATACTGGATAATGCGATAGGTACCCCTTAGTAAGACTGGTTATCAGATTTTCGGGCCATAGACGACCTGTAACGACTGTCAAAGATCTACAATTGACAGCCGGGACCAACGGCTTAATGTGCTTTTCGAGGCACGGAGGAACTCGGTATGTAATGGGTGGTCACCCATCCACGGACCAACCTAGGCAAGCGCGGCTTAATCAGAAGATCGACCGGAGTGGCTGTTAGTAGTTAGCACGGGGTCCTCCTACGAGGTTTATGTATGAGTGCAAGAGAATATTTTTTCTCTTGCTAGGAAGTAAGGAAGTTTCGTTCAGGTGTGATTAGTGAAAAAGCTTTCCCTGTTAAACAATTTTGAGGTTGAGACATACCGATACAACTCCGTTTTCCCAAACTGAAGGCAGCAAACGCGCTGGGGTTATCAGGCAGTCTACCAGGCTCGATCCAACGTTCAGGGTGGAACTCGTGCGCATCTGGACCCCAGATTGGATTCGTGTGGAGACCGAACAAAAATATGGCACAGGTCCGACCGGCTGATAGGGTATAGTTCTCTGAAACGTGCACGAAGTTTATGAGGAGGGATTGGAGAAGTTCTGCAGGTCTACTAGTTACTCAGCCGATGCGTTGATGGACGCGATTTGAAAATCATGCGTAGTATAAGTAGACTTGCTTGGCTTTAGAACATATCTGAGGTTATTTTTTCTTAGATTATTAGCGATATTGATAACGAACTTACTAAGTTTAACATCTCTATCGATTTTCCTGGCCAAGATAGGCGTGATGGTGAAGAGCCTCATGCTCTCCTTCAGAACAGCCTCCAAGTACACCAGTTTCGACAAGTCCAACTTTTCCACGTCTTTGTCGCCTCCCACGACCTCTTGTATTCTGTTATGAAAATTAGTGATGATTATTCCGTAAATTGTTTTTACACACACTTTAAAATGTGATTTCTGTTTTTATAATAAGTGTAGGGGTTTCCTATCCACCTACTCTAAAGAAAAACTAAAACAAACTTAGAGACAGTTTCTTTTAAGTCCGGCTATAATATTGGTCAGGGTAATAAATGAGGACACTGGCAATGTAGATAAGTGTTGGAGATGGACTATTGAGGAATGGTCCACACAGCCTTGAGTGGAACTATCCAGATAATGCACACATTTGTACGAAATCATTTAGCGTGACTGCAACAACAAAAACAAAATAATATAATACTTTACAAAGTAAATATTCACGTCATTGTATCTATATTAATCACCAATGTTTAAGTGAATAAAAAATCATCAATTAATAAATAACCATTGTCAAAACATGTTGAGTGATTAATGGGAGCAGTTCAATCCCAAGCATTGCTGTCCTCAAGTTAATTATTATACCCATTATTGAAAGCTTTCAGGCAGTACCCAGGGCGCTATCTAAGTCGTCTTTTTGTCTGAAAGCCTACTATAACATTAATCACTATCTCGAAGATAAAAAGGCTTGAGATTAAGCTGCTCCAATTAAATTTACTCTGTGAATGTCGAAATTTCGGACTTCGCTTGTTTATTATTGATTCCTTTATCATACACACTGTGACATTTAATTTATTTGACATGAATACTTTTAGTATTTTATTATTATTTTTATTATTTTTTATTATTTTGTTTTATATTTTTCTTTTTGTTATATTTAATGATTTGACATGAATACTTACTTTGTTAAGTATTTTACTTTTATTTTTATTGTTAATGTTCACATTGAATCACATTTATTTCGTAGAGTATTGTGTATTAATTTTATTTGATTATTGTGAATGTGAGGACCATGTGGTTTTTCTTTTTTTTTCCACTATTATCTGGCAGTTTTAGTACTATAATCGACCTACCCAAATGTCCTTTCTTTGGTATAGTTCGTCGTGTCGTTGAGCTCCTTGAGTTATAAGTCGAGCTACACGATAACTGACAAATGCTTGCTCTGACTGGACAGGTCCACTCAAATCTGTGTGGTTCTTCTTCAAGAGACCATCTCAGACACTAATCTGCATGGTCCTCATGTGAGTTAACCAAGATTATGTCTGGACTTTAAAAGAGACTATGACCTCTGAGTTCGTTTCGGCTGTTTCTTCTCAGAGTAGTCAGGTACGAAACACCGGCCCCATCTAATTTTAAAAAAGAGACGTGTAAAAGTGTTTTTAAAAACCTATTTGCAAAATAAACATCATTTATCATTTATCATCAGCTGCTAACTTTGAAGTTCTAATATAGGTGTCATGATATGAAAAACGTAAAAATTTTGAGCCCTTAGGGATCTTTTATCAGATCCAGGGGATCTTTTTCCTTTAACACCGACTTTCTGAATTCTAAGACATAAGTATGTCGGAGACGGTCATTGGTACGGGCTTAAAATGAATCACAAGTACACGGTGGTGCCATCACGCAATCTACTTACAAGGCTACCCACACCACAGTGTCTGATCGCGGCCGAGTTAAGACCTCTTGGAACTGTACCCGATTCACTGTGCCCCGTGTTATTGTGCTAAGTTGTAATCTCAAGTAATTCGTTAGTTTTGCTAGAAACAGTCTATCGCTCAGTGTGTTTTCATAGCACGAAACCCATCGTCTGCCCACATAATGCAGAAGCCTAGCGGAGTAAATCGTGACACCCCGACAAGTATAAATTAAGAAAATCCAAAGAAGCGTTCCGAATTCCATTGTGGCACAGTCTCCTGATCAATGTTTCATGAAGGTGGCAATCACTTACCTAAATAATTCGAGGAGGTACTTACTCAGCAAATACTTTTTCCTGAACTTCAGAGTGAGAACCCAACAACATTAAGGTAAATAGAAGTACATTAGCCGTTGTGTCATGACCGGCACCTAGCACAGTATCCACATGCTCTCTGATCTCTTTGTCCGTAAATGCTCCCTTCTCAAGTGCCAGCTCGAGGAGTAGGTCTATGAAGGGTTTGAATTTGGTTCCTAAAAAAAGTTCCAAATTGGTATCACAACATATTGTTGATTTATAACAACAAGTTTTTCTTTAAATCATGATTAATGAAGGCAGTGTGAATAATATTTACCTTTAATATTGATTTCAGGGCATGTATTTCCTTTGAACATAGATTTTCTATTTTGTATTACCTGTAAACATTTTTTACATTGATAACTACACACATCAAAAGTGTCTAGGGATCAAGCATTTTTATGTGGATTTCTTGAGATTGAGATGTGGCTTTGTAATAAATTTATGATTTTATAAATTTATATGGATCCTTTTTGGTGCATTTCATAATTTGAATCAGGAACTGTGAATCAAATTCGAGTAAAAGATGAAAATCAGCTGTCAATATTTTCCCTATAAAAACATACAACGCATTGAAGACATTATTAGTGCTACTGTTTCCCTACTACTGATTAAAACCAACGTTATTATGGAGCGGCGACGTCATTTAAGCAGGGAAGAAATGCTCAGAGCCGTAGGAATGATAGAAGCTGGTTCCCGGCAACGTACTGTGGCTTTAGCTCTGAATACAAGTCAGAGTGTTATCAGTCGACTTTGGACACGTTACCGAAGCACTGGTACCGTGGCTGAGCGCCATGGAGGACGGTATCGCTGCACCACACGGAGACAAGACCGATACATTCAAATCTTAACTCGAAGAGCTCCAACAATAACCGCCATGATGTTAGCCGTGAGGCTTCATCACTCTTCAGGGAACTTAATTAGCGACCAAACAGTCAGAAACCGCTTGCATGAAGTGAACCTTCATTCCCGAAGACCGCTACGGGTACCACCTATAGCAATGCACAATCGTAGGATACGATATCAATGGGCTCTTGAACACAGAAATTGGGCAGAAGAACAATGGCATTTCGTGTGCTTTTCTGATGAGTCTCGTTTTGGTATGAGACCGGATACAAGACGTATACGACACTGGAGAACCCCTGGACGCCAACAGCGATTAAAATCCTGCCAGGAAGTCCATCCTTATAGTGGTGGAACCATCATGGTATGGGCGGGTATTTGGATCGGCGGAAGAACTGAGTTGATTTGGATCAGAGGCAACCTCAACGCTCAAATTTATGCTGAGACGATTGTATCAGACGTCATCGTTCCTCTACAAGTGCAAATCGGTCCCTTATTTCAGTTAATGCATGATAATGCACGACCGCACACCGCAAGAGTTGTAAGACAGACTCTCGCCGCAGCTAACATCAATGTCCTGCCCTGGCCTGCTCAGTCGCCAGACTTGAATCCGATTGAGCATGCATGGGATATGCTACAGAGAAGAGCTCTGCCGAATATGGAGGGTATCCAGTCGCAAGAAGACCTTTTTTTGTTGTTGCAACGAACATGGGCGGCCATTCCACAGCGTGATTTGGATGAACTCATTTTGAGTATGCCAAACCGATGTTCTTGTGTTGTTAGTGTTCGCGGTAGAAACACGGATTATTAATTGTTTAAGTTACCCAATAAAATTTTAAAGAAAACTGTTATTTCAGTCTTTTTTTCGAACTTTTGTGTTAGTGGTTCAAATGTCAAAAATCCCTTTATTAGGAAAATGGCAAATTTCTTTATTAATGCAAAGGTGACTTGGTTTATCGTTACTGTGACAAACGAAAACACTTTATTTGATGAATCCTTAAAGAAAATTTTAATTAATATCAATCAGGAGAAAAGTTATTGCAAAAATATATGTTGATCCCTAGACACTTTTGATGTGTGTATAACGTCTTTCATCATGTAAAACAACTCCACCCTAGTCTATTACAAAATTTGAAATCGTGTAAACTGGTTTTCTTATCAACTCCTACGATACCCTGAAACACGCGTAGACTGGGATTCGTCGTGCTGTTTCGTTTAGAGACAGATTAAAACTAACTTGGCTACGAAGAAGTGGCGACTGAGTTGAGTATTTACTGCATGAGGTCACAGCTAATAGAAAAGTATGAAAGGGAAAACCATGCTGCTCTCACTTAAATAATTTAATTTGGAGTAAGAGCAGGCGGTGATGGTCATTTGGGTTATAGGATAGTCCATTTACTGGAAGAACAGTACTAACAGGTGCTTTCCACTTACCTTATTTGACATGTTGTGCATTATATTCACATAAAAGTCCTGCTCCTTCTTCAGTTTGCTCCATGCGAAGAGAGAGGACTTGTGCCACCAGAACTTTTTGTACCGTTCCAATAACGTTTTGAGGGTCATGTCAATTGCATTGAAGTACTCGCTGTTGAAATTTGAATCTTTAAAATCTATTCCTAGCGATGTCACTGGGAACAATGGAAACTAGCACTTAGACAAATCAACTCATTTATTTCTTTACAGACACGGGTAATTGGTACATAGATGTTTTTAGCTCCATATTCTACAGCCGCATGGACATGCAACTAATATTAAATTCCAAAATTGCTGTCGAACGTATGGTCTGCTAACACTCGAAAAAAAGGCGTAAAGTAATGAACATGTGTTTGCTCTATGACATACTCAATGGACGCCTTGATTGCACGGAGTTGATCGCACAGATAACTTTTAACACTCCCATACGGCGCACTCGTCTCACGCCAATGTTGCGCGTTCCTAGGCACTCCACTAACTATGCCAAGTACTGACTCGCATTACTCGAATTTATAACTCAGAATTCTCTGAAGTTGATTTATTTAACTGCAATAAACCGACATTCAAAAAACGAACTTGTAGAGCAGCGGTGGCCCAGTGGTGGCCACCCGTAGAGCAGCGGTGGCCCAGTGGTGGCGGCACCGACTTACGAACAGTAAGTTGTGGGTTCGAACCCAGGCAGGTGCATTAGTGTGGGCGCGTTCCTTGAGGCGGCGAGCCGCCCACTACCTGAACGCGCCCCAAAAGGTGGTAGCCGTAAGTAGTCCGGGGGTACCGCACGATCTCCGGCGAGGCGGCGAGCCTCCTTGCCGGATTGCCGCCATGGGATCTGGAGGCGATAGTCCTCGCGCGCCTGCACGAATGGCGCGTGGAGGCACTGCGCCGGGGGGTAACTCCGCTGCCGCGGCAAATTGTCGCTCAACGGACAAACCTCTCCGGCGCGATCTCATGGCGACATGGAGAGAGCGACTGTCGCAACCCCGTGCAGGGCACGCCACAATAGTGGCGATAAGTCCCCTCTTTGAGGAGTGGCTAGAGAGGCGCCACGGCGCCCTCACCTTCCGCCTGACGCAGGTCCTCACCGGACACGGTTGTTTCGGGAGGTTCCTGCACCGAATCGGGTGGGAGGAAACGCCCGGGTGCTACCATTGTGAGGATCGATCGGAGGACACGGTGGAGCACACGGTGGAGATCTGCCCCACGTGGGCGGAGCACCGCCGTGTCCTCGTAGCGGCGATCGGCGGCGGCGACCTCTCGCTTCCGGCCTTGGTTCAATCCATGGTCCGGAGCGAGACGGAATGGGACGCCGTCACCTCCTTCTGCGAAGCAGTCATGCTAGCGAAGGAGGTGGCGGAACGTGAGAGGGAGAGAACCTCACGTCCCAGCCGCCGCGGGAGACGCACTGGGCGTCGGGGGCCACGTGGTGGCCCTCAGCCACCGTAGGCGCGGGCCTGTGGACGGTGAGCTATGGGCTAGCTCGCCGTCCGTCCGTCTTATGACGACAGGCCGTGTCGACGGCGCGTTCGTGATCGATAACCCCTCCCGCTCTGGGCTGAGCAGGAGGGAGTGTCAGACTTTTACTGACTAAAACCCATCCATGTTCCTTCTTTTGCCCTTTGTGTTCCAGGGCCGCGGTATCTCTTTCGAACAGTCCCGCAACCCTGGCAGGCGTCGGTCCTTACGGACCCCTCCCTGTTTACTGACTCTCCTTGAGGCGCGCGTGGAACACGAACGCGCCGTCGACACGGCCTGTCGTCAAAAGACGGACGGACGGCGAGCTAGCCCATAGCTCACCGTCCACAGGCCCGCGTCTACGGTGGCCGGGGGCCACCACGTAGCCCCCGACGCCCGGTGCGTCTCCCGCGGCGGCTGGGACGTGAGGTTCTCTCCCTCTCACGTCCCGCCACCTCCTTCACTAGCATGACTGCTTCGCAGAAGGCGGTGAGGGCGCCGTGGCGCCTCTCCAGCCACTCCTCAAAGAGGGGACTTACCACCATTATAGTGGCGTGCCCTGCACGGGGTTGCGACAGTCGCTCGTTCCATGTCGCCATGAGATCACGCCGGAAGTCTGTCCGCTGAGCGACAATTTGCCGCGGCAGCGGAGTTTCCCCCCGGCGTAGTGCCTCCACGCGCCACTCGTGCAGGCGCGCGATGACTATCGCCTCCAGATCCCATGGCGGCAATCCGGCAAGGAGGCTCGCCGCCTCGCCGGAGATCGTGCGGTACCCCCGGATTATCCTTACGGCTACCACCCTTTGGGGCGCGTTCAGATAATGGGCGGCTCGCCGCCTCAAAGAACGCGCCCACACCGGGGCCCCGTAAAGGGCCATGGACCGCACGACCCCCGCGTAGAGCCTCCGGCAGGAGGCGTTTGGACCCCCCAGGTTGGGCAGGAGCCGCTTGAAGGCAGCCCCGGCCCGTTCCAGTTTGGGGGCCAAACGTCGGAAATGCTCCACGAAGTTCCACCGGCTGTCGAGGACGAGACCTAGGTACTTCAACGTCGGCTCGTCGCCGATGGGAACCCCTCCCACCGTGAGCATGGATCCCGACGGTGGCGCATTCCGAGGCCCATGAAAGCACATGGCCTCGGACTTGTGCAATGCCACCTCGAGACCCAATTGCCGGATCCTCTCCGCGACTATCGCAACCCCGCGAGTCATCAGCTCGGCCGCCGCCTCGTGCGACCTCCCTTGCGCCAGCACCAGCGTGTCGTCAGGGTAGCAAACTACGCTGACGCCGTCAGGGAGGTCGGCGCGCAGCACCCAGTCGTAACCGATGTTCCACAAGGGCGGCCCCAGAACCGATCCCTGTGGAACACCGCACGAATCTCTCGCCGGTTCCACTCTCCGCTGCAACCAGGGTAGATGACGTACCTGTCCGTCAGGTAGTCCCCGACCAAACGACGGCACTAAGAAGGTAGATCGGCACCCGGTGATACCGGAGTGCCTCCCTAATGCAGCTCCAGGGCATGGAGTTGAAGGCGTTGGCGATGTCGAGAGACACCGCCAAGACCACCCCACCCCGGGACACCGCATCCCCCGTCGTGAGGGCTCTCACGCGCATGATGGCGTCCACCGTCGAGCGCCCCCTGCGGAAACCAAACTGGTGTTCCGCAACATCCGGCCCAATCCCCGCCAGGTGCCCGGCGAGGCGGTTGGCAATTACTCTTTCGAAGAGTTTGCCCACCTCGTCGAGCAACACAATGGGCCGGTATGCGGACGGAGAGTCCGCAGGGCGCCCCGGCTTCCGGATGAGGACCAGCTTCCCCGTCTTCCAACGAAGCGGGAACTGGCCTCTCTCCAAGCATGCGCTTAGGAGCCCCTCCAGTCGGGGCCCGAGAGCCTGCAAGGCCAGGACCCAGGCTTTGCCAGGTAAGCCGTCGGGTCCTGGGGCGGCAGTTTTGGCCTTAAGCCTGCCTACCGCCACTCTCAGGTCTACCCCAGTCACCTCTGGAATGTCGTCATCGTCCTCAGTGTGGTCCGCTTCCGGCACCGCAAGTGGCGGAGCCATGGGCGGGGGAGGATGTTCCCCTCGCGAAGGGAACAGAGCGCTCACCACGTCCTCCACGAGCTCAGGCCGGAGACTCTGCGTCAGCGGAGGAGCCCTGGTGCGGAGTTTATCCCGCACCATCTTATAAGGGCGCCCCCACGGATCTCTGTCGAGAGTCTCCAGCATCTCCTCGCGGGCCACATCCTTGGCCCGCAGGACAGCCTCTTTGAGGGCGGTCTTCGCCGCTCTGTATCCCTCATACAGCTCCGCCTCAATGGCTGCCGCATTCGGAGGGCGAATGCGGAGCCTGCGATGCCTGGCGTACAGGTGTCGCGCGGCGACGCACGCCTCGCGCAGGAAGTCAGCTCTCGCGACCACCAGTACACCTGACGCCGGGCGCTTTCAGACCGAACCCGGGGCATTGCCACGTCACATATATCGGACATGGCCTCCTGGAACCAACCCGCCTCATTGTTCACGTCGGCAGGCCTGACCGGTGATGTCACCCAGGCCTGCACGATCGAGGCTTCCAGGAGGAGCTCCCGGTCCAGCTGCTTCAGCGCCCATCGCGGACCACTCGGGGTCTGTAGGACCGGCGCGCTTGGGGTCTGGGCGGAGACGTCGAACCGGATATACCGGTGGTCGGAATAGGTCTCAACCCCCTCCATGACACGCCAGTCAACGACACGCGGTGACAGAGCGGGGCTGGCGAACGATATGTCCACCACCGACTCGCCCCGCATCCGCACACACGTGGGAACAGAACCCCTATTTAGGACGACCAGGCCTGCCTCCAGAGCCCAGTCCTCCACCATCCTTCCCCGCACGTCTGTGCAACGAGAACCCCAAGCCAAGTTCTTGGCATTGAAGTCCCCGAGCACAAGCACTGGGAGGGAATGCTCTGGAGCAACAGATCCTGAGCGCAGGCACAGTGGTTGATGTTCGCCTGGAGGAGCCGTAATGGGGCCGTTATTGACACTCCATTACGGTCTCCTCTCGGGCCCCCTGTGAGGGCCCCGCTGCGGAAGGAGCAGCGACGGCGGTGGTGGCGGCAGCGGCGGTGACAGTGGCGGCGGCTGAGGCGGTGGCGACGGTGGCGGTGGCGGCGGGGGCCTTCCCTTGTCTCTGGAGGCCTTGGTGGGTGGGACGCAGGCCTTGCTCCCAGCCCGGTGATCGGCCGGCTTGCCAGCCGCCGCACATGCAGCGCAGTGCGGCGTCCCGCAGCAAGTCGCGGACACATGACCGGGCTGACTGCAGCGGAAACAGAGGCCGCTGCGATCAACCTCCGAGGCGTATCGTACTGACACGTGGTGCCCCACGTGGCAGCGATAGCACCTCAGAGGTCTGGGCTCCAGCAGCTTAACCTGCGCTGAAACCCAGCCCACCAGTAGCCTTCGGCCCTCCACGATGGTCTTTGCCGCCGTCACAGGGCAGCTAACCATAGCGGTTCGCATCCCCGACGGGTCCGGACGAAGGGCGCCTGCCCTGACCTGCTCCGCAGAGCACCCTCCAGACCTGGCGACGGCGGCCACCACCTCCTCCTCGGTCACCGAGTCGTCCAGGCCCAGGATGCGCAGGTCCGCGCATCTAACGGGCCTGGACACTCGGGCCTCGTCCGCGTTTAGGGACGCCCTGAGCTTCTCAGCCAGAGCATCAGCGGACGAGCCACTGGCTTCGCCGGGGATCTCCAACATCCTCGCCCCCGTTGCGGTGACTCGAAGTCGGAGGCCCCCGGTGATCCCGAGCTCCCCGAGATCCACCGCCTCTTTAGCCTGCGCCAGCAAGTCGCGGTAGGACACGCCCCGCTTCTCCGCATCCGGCTGTAGTGTTATCACTACAGCTGCGGTCCTCGGGGCGCGGAGCCTAGCCGCGACCTTTCGCGCCCTGTGCTGGCGCTGCCGCTCCTGATCTCGGGCTTTTTTGGCCGCCTTTCGCCCCCCCTGTTTCTCCCCGACCACCTGCCATCCGGCTTCGGCCGAGGGAGGTATAGGGAGCTGGGGGGCGGTGGCGGCGGCGGCTGACGTGCTGCAGGCGCTGGCCCACTCGCCGCTGGTGCTGGCACCGGCACAGTACCCGCCTGTGCAGACTTGCCCTTCTTTTTGCCCCCCTTTTTTGGCGGCGCCGGTTTCGGCGGAGCCGGCTTTTCAGGGGGGGCCGCCACAGCCTTGCCGGAGGGCCGACCGGACTGCCTCGGTCCGGGCGCGGCAGCCGCAGCAGCCGCGTACGACACCGCACCCGGGCCCGGGCTCGCAGCCACCCTGCCCGCACCCAGGGAGGGCCGCAAAACGATTCCCTCCAGGACGGAGAACCGTGCCTGGAAGGAAGCCAACTCCTGTCGAACCAGGTTCAGGACCTGGTTCTCTACCGGCACCGGCTGGCTTTGCCGCTGCTGCTGCTTGCCCGCCTTTTGAGCCGCCACACGGGTGCTAGGCTCAAGCAGACTGGCCTGGTCTGCCTAGAGCTTCGCGTTCTCCTGTTGGAGACGCTCCGTGGCGGCCGTCAGGCGGGCTATATCCTCCCGCAGCTTGGCCACTTCGTCTCCCTCTGATGAAGGGAGAGGAGGTCCAGCAAAGTTGGCCTCTGCTGCCGCCATGATGGAGGCAGAAGCCGCGGGTATGGCCCTGAGTTTCGATGAAGACTTCATCTTCAGGGCCACTCGCCTTATCGCGGCCTCTACCTCCTTCGTGAACCTGGCCTTACGCTCCGCCTCGGAGCCGCCAGGCGCACCTGCCTCGTCGGCAGACGGGGGGCCAGTATTGCCCGGGGGGCGCCCCTCCTCGGCAAGCTTTGCCGACCCCTCTGACCTCGCGGTGGTAGAATGCCCCCTCCCCTTGCCACGGATCCCGCCACGCTTGCTGGTGGGGATCTTTCGGGCCGAGGCCTCCTCTTCACCGGATGACGACCCCCGGTCGCCATCCCGCCGGGACCGCTTGCGGAAGAACTTATTGTTCTCCACAGCAGTCCCAGCCCCCACGCGCCGGGAGCTCTCTGAGCCTCCCGCGCTCTCATCGCTGGATGCGACGTCAGACTCCGACCTCGCATCCCTCCTCTCCTCTTCTTTGCCGTTTCCGGCGGTGTTGGTTTGTTGGTTATTTTCCATATTGAACCCACGAGTATGGGGGAATTAAAAGTCCATCTGGGCAGAGACCCCTGTACCCAGATAAGCAGAATTTGTTATTTATTACTCGCCAGGGGGCCTGCAGTTACCCTGGCGAGGGTGAGCACTAGCGACTGATTTGTTCCATGGGAACACCCGTCAGCCATACATCCCCTCGCGGTGCGCCGCCACTTGGGATTCGGGGTAACTTTTTATAGAGGTTTTCTACCTCGCGGTCCGGGCGGTTAAGCCAAGACCCTCGGTCCCTATCGAAGTCACGAGACGTGATCCACGGCACTTCGATGGTGGGATTACGATATCGACGGTGACAGAGGAGGACGCATCCTTCTCTGTCTGCTCGGAGGCAGGGTAAGTGCACACCGAGCCCGCCCTTACTCCTCTGCTATGCCCTCTGCTTTTCAGAGGGTCACGCAGAGGAACGCACCTTTGGTCCAGAATGGACCCCACCCATGTCAGAATAATTAGCCGCGGCAGTAACACTCCCCGAGGGATAAGAGAAAATTCTCATTTCCTCTCATTCCCCGGGGAAGGATACCGCCGCGCCCAGGGTGCACCGGCTCAGCAACTGCTCTTCCCTGCAGACGTATCTAGAGGGACCAGCAGCCGCCAGGCACACGTGGAGGACTTCTGACATCGCACCCCAGTATGACCCCTCTATTATAGTAGCGTAGATGCGTATATAAAAAATAAAAAATAAACGATTTGGCTAGATTAAATTATGTTTACAATAGATTAATATAGGTTTATCACATAATAATAATAATAATAAATATCGCTGGACATTACACATAGCGCCATCTAGGTGCCACACTAAGCAACGAGGCTTGTGTCGTGGACACCAGATAGTTGATAATACTACATAGATACTTTCTGTTTGTAAATACATACTTATTATACATATAAACATCCATGACTCGGAAACAAATGTCCATGCTCATCACACAAACATTTGCTCCTACCGGGATTCGAGCCCGGGACCCTAAAAACGTAAGGCAGCCTCCCTACCGCTGCGTCATTCGGGTCGTCCACCACATGTGAAGGTATTATACCTAATTATAATTATTGACCAACAAAAGATTCAAACAAAATTCGGTCGTTATGTGCGTCGTGAATCAAGTTATAATTCACATTATTTCGATGTCCGATGTGAAAAAAAAACCTTAGTCGCATGCATTATACATAATATCTGATATATCCCAGATATACAAGGAAACCTGAAGGGTGTAACAAGACCCTTAACGAAGTCGAAAGGCACTTGTTCTCCCCCTCATTTCTCCCTCCCTCTCATTGCGATATTTTTTTGCTATAGACCTTACCTGGGAACCATCTAGTTACGGAGATATTGGGGGTCAAAGTTGGAACTTTGACCCCCCATATTCTTACTACTTATCCCAAGTTTTTTTTTAAATACACGTTTTTATTATAAGATTTTTACTATAACCACCTCCACAGCCCCCGTACTATTCAATCCATCCAATACACAATGTTTTGAGTGCGTTACATTGAGTCCTACCGTAAAAACGTGATTTTTCACCCCAAAAAAAGTCGTTTCCCAGCAGTAATATTTGCGTAAAGTTACTTTAGTTTGATGTACATAATGCTTGGTTGACAGCTTTGTGAAGGGTCTTGTTACACCCTGTATAACTGTAACACGCATATTTTGTAAAGTATCGCTGTTGGTTACCTAAATAAATAAAATAAAACATTAAAGAGAAATAAAAATATATATATATAAAATTATGGTAATCTATACTTATATTATAAATAGGTAAAATTTGTTTGTAAGTTTGTATGTAGGGGATAATCTCTGAACCGATTTTGAAAATGCTGTTACTAATAAAAATAGCCGAGTTCAATTAGTACTGTTTATGTTTTTTTTTTTCAAAATCAGTGGTTCCTGACTATGAAAATTGTTTTTCCAAAAATTTAATTATGCAGTTTTAGTTTACATCAAAATCTTGATCAATCAATCAATCATCTTTGAGTATTTTTCGCTATTCCTCATAGTTTCGGATTTGGCCATACACGCCTACTTGGAAAATTCAACCTGTATATATTTTATCCTGTATATTATTATTATAATCATGTTCTCAAAAACGGTTCTAACTAAAGGTGCAATGAATGTTGTGGTTTATGATGGAGAAAAATCGATTTAGCTAGGTCTCATATCTGGAAAAAATCGTTTTTCCTATTTTCACCCGAGCAGAGCTCGGTCGCCCAGTTACTAATCATTACTCGAGATCTTGATGAAGTTGTTATAGAAGATGTTGATATTAGAAGAAAAAGCGTTAAAATAAATAGCAAACTTACAGCAAATACTCTCCAAAGTGTTGTGTCGTATGTATGTCCAGTGATCAAAGAGACCTTTTCCAACCTCTTTCTCGAAGTCTTTCACCAGCTTCCTGGACTGACTGTTGAAGACGCCCATGAACGTGTCCAGGAGTGTCTGACTGAACGCTGGATTTAGCAGCTTCCGGTGAGGCTTCCATGTCGACACTGGAGAATTAAACATATTTTATCTTTAAATAATGATATAGAACGTGTCCGAGACTTTGTTTGAAAGAGAATTCTTCGGTTTTTTAAAAGAACAAAAGACTCAACTCAGAACACAACATTCAACACTCTTTATAGAATTATAATAAGCACGTTAACATTCAAACAGGAACATCAATGATTGTAGCGTCTGACACGTTAAATATTAAT
The DNA here is from genome assembly GCA_947578425.1 of Eugnorisma glareosa. Lineage (NCBI taxonomy): Eukaryota > Metazoa > Arthropoda > Insecta > Lepidoptera > Noctuidae > Eugnorisma > Eugnorisma glareosa. The sequence goes on from OX387979.1 coordinate 17,661,380, forward strand.
AGCATGAATGCAACTTACATCTCGCAGTGATTAAACCACAGCCAAGGATATCTTTGCCGAAGCTGTAATAGGAGGACTTTTGCAAGCACTGGGTCGCCACCGTGAGACAGTCGTCCGGATCGGTTACAACTGGCAAATAATAAGTACTAGATCAGATTTAAAAACTTGTTGGAAGCGCTAAAGCAGAGAATCTTCATACTTGACGCAGTATTACAAAACCCTTGGATATATAAAAATAGTCTTGGTTTTCGATAGCATACCGTTACTTAGGACAACTTGTACCAGTGAAATTGCGTCAAAGAGCTGTCCATGTCAATATTCCAATACAATATATTGACAGCTCATGAACGTGGTTAAAATGCATTGATCACGTTTAGTTCCGTTGCTGAAAGCCCTTCTGCTTCTGTCGTATCGACGATGGTACGACTTATTTTTTTTTTTTGGCTCCAGTAGGTGGTCACGTCAATCGTGACGTCTTAAACATTTTAAGTCTATTAATATGCATGTGTAGGGACACATGGAAAGCTCCGGATTAACACAATGGCACGCTCACTCCATTTGTCATAATAGTAATCCCAGCAGTGGGAGCCTCGTAGGATGATTATTATATTTATTTTTGTTTTAGAAGGCAGCGCTTTAAAATAAAATAAGGAATTGTTGTCTTTAGTCAGAAACAGAGATGTATGTACTGTGTGTTACTGTCATTAGAGTAATGCCGCTTGCCAATAGGGTTTGGTTATACGAGTAAGAAGGTTTAGCCTAACCACCTTATGATGTTATAATATGGAATCTAGAGTAGCTATTTGTTCACCATGTTTGAGATTGTTTTCATCGTACGAATACTTACTATACATATTGTCTAGCATAAGGTCAGCTGATACGACACCTCCCAAGTCGTTGCAGTGTTTGGCCGTATCGTTTAATCGCTTCCATAGTGCTACAAACAGAAATAAAAATAACATCTTTGAAATTAAGTTCATCCTTTATGCTACTATAAGCACACAAATATACCTAAGTACGGAGGGGGATTTAATGCCACAGGCATTTTCTACCAGTCAACCAATGGTTGATGCAGACAAGGTAGATGTCTGATCTGTATAAGGAACATTAAATCTTCAATTTCACCATCTTTGTTTACAATCGGTTACCACTACCGACACTGTCAGAATGATCGGTATGCATTAAAATCAAACTGTTGAAACTCAACAGTCTGGTTGCGCCTTGTAGGTATGTCTGTATTCGGACGTATCGAGCTGGGCCGCAGTGGAAGCCCAGTTGTCACAGGCTCGACTTAAGTATTGTAAGTCGTTGCGTTATTTATTTCATCACCACTGCTCTCAAAACGGTGAAGAAAAAATTCGTGAGTAAACTAACTTCGAAAAAAACTGGTACACATTTGATGTCTACCAACCCTCACTGAGTCCACATGGTTGGTTAAATTCCACTCCCTCTCATAGAGATAAGGTCAGTGTACCAGCAGTGGGACCATTATAGTCTGATTATGATGATGATGTTCTGGATCAGATAAGTCTGTCTAACTTCTGAAAGTATCTAAAAGTACATACTGCAGCTGTCCGTAACCAGCAACGGTAAATGTCCCAAAATAGGCCATGCCCCCGGGAATACTGGCGGCTCTGAAGTCTTCGTCTTCTTTCGAACCCACAACCAGTACACAGTGCAAGCGATCCAGATTAGCGCAACACCGAACATTCTCGATGGTCTATCTTTTCACTGAAATGAGAAGTGGAAATCAAGTGATATTAGTAACTGCCATTGAGGGAGTTGAGGCGTGAACTCGTTTATTAAGCAGTTCATATCTCATTTGGTCACAAAACGTATGGCCTATGGAGCGACCGCGTTTCAGAAGGCACAGGGTTGGAAGAGCTCCTTGTGAAGCCCGCAGGAATCCACTAAATGAGAAGCACAGCCGGTCGATGTGACGCTCGTATTTCGACCAAAGTGATGGTGATAATGATGACTACACTGTTGTGTGACAACGTTTCCTAGAGATGTGTCTATCGTTTGCTATCTGTATTTTGCCGTCTCGTATTCTTCCATTTTAACAACATCATTGAGCCAAGGTCCACTGATTGACAACGGCCTACGTGAAGCATCGCCTCTACAACCACTTCTGGGTACAGTTTTTCTCCTAGTATCCCGTTTATAACAAATACTGCTTGACTAGTTCCCTATATTTTTTTCTTTTGCATCACTTTACTTACATTGGGTCTTGACCCGCCTTTAAAACACGGTTTGTTAATTTCACTTTTATTATTTTCATGGACTTAAAACAGATTTATTACACAATGTGTTCAGGTAATTATTATGCACTGACCTCTTTTGGTCAAATAACTGAACTAGCTCACAACCCAATATTCATTTGTATTTTATACGAACACTACCGGGCAGGTACTAACCGAACTCTGGCACCAAGGGTTCCTTACTGATATTTTTTTTCAGATTCCGTACATGTGTTTTTTGTGAAGAATTTGGTTGATGTGGGAAAAAAAACGTATCCTAATAGTACATATTATAAATGCGATGCTTTCACGCAAAAACTACTGTACGGATTTGGATGAAATTTGCCATACAGATATCTACCTGAATTAACACTATTATATACTTTTTATTCCGGTAATATGATCCCGTGGGACAATTATCAACTCCACGAGGGCATGCTAGTAGAATTATAATTTCATTGCCTCAAGATCGAGAAGGTTATCAATTAGACTGTATGTTTGGTACCAAATTTTTTCTCAATACTAATATTCAACATTTCTTCTTTGTGATACCACAATAGAAACATTAACCCAAAAATAATTGAACCCCGAATTACGATTGTTAAATTAAAAGTATTTATTTAAATTTATTTGTTTGTAATTTGTAATCAAGGCTTATAAGGCTTATTTAAAACTTTAATTACATTCAAATCAAGTCAACGAAACGCATTATTTTTAGGGACCCATCAATTTTGCGGTTATTTACAGAAAAAATGCTTTTTGATCTGTTGTATAGATTTTATAAAACGTGTATTTATGGTATTGTTTTTTTTTAATACTTTAACCTTTAACCTTTTGTTTTTATTTTTTTTAAACGGTTATTCAAATGGGTGTAAAACTGCCCTTGACGAAGCGGAAAGTCACTAGTTTTCCCCGTCATTGTGATTTTTTTTTTTGTTGAGTAGACCATACCTGGGAACATTATACTGTACTTTTAAAACCTCCACAACCCCCGTACTATTCAATGCATCCATCCGCACAATGTTTTGACTGCGTTACATTGAGTTCAACAGTAAAACCTAGTTATAATTTTTACGAGTCTGATGTCCAGAATGCTTGGTTGACGGCCTGGTGAAGGGTCCAATTACACCCTGTATATCATCACTATTTTAATATTTAAACTAGTTTTTTCCGCGTGGTAGCCGACATCAGATATTTATTTATAATAAGCACCAACAGCATAGTCACTTACAATTCAAATCAAATAACATCTAATATTGGCATTTCAGTAACCATGCAAATAACAGGAATGCATGACATTGAACACATGAATATTAGAGACAAAGGAGAACAATAATAAAAAATAAAAAGTGTGTCTAGTATAGAACACTAAAATATCGTAGAGGATACAACCAAGATCAATCAAGATCATATACATATAAAAGAAAACTGACTGGCTGACTGACTGGCTGACTGACTGGCTGACTGACTGGCTTACCGACTGATCGATCAACGCTTAGCTGAAACCGCTGGGTCTAGAAGCATGAAATTTTGCACAAACGGTCTTCGCTTACAATGCAACGTAAGGTGTACGACTGCGGTGTTGCGGGACTGTTCGAAAGAGATACCGCGGCCCTGGAACACAAAGGGCAAAGGAAAGAACATGAATGGGTTTTAGTCAGTAAAAGTCTGACACTCCCTCCTGCTCAGCCCAGAGCGGGAGGGGTTATTTGATGATTTCCCATCGGTAAAAAAAAAAAGGTGTACGACAATATTTCTATAAAATTGTTAAAAATTATGTCTAAAGACATAATATTGAACAATTTTAGTGGATGGAGCTAAAATAACCATACCGTGAGGTGAGCTCACACGAGAATATACACGTAAAACTGCCCATGTGGAAAAGCCGCAAGTCGATTTCCGCAAAGAGGTTTGGGTAAAAGTGGCATGATTTTTGAAGTCTGCGGCCACGAATGAAAACTATGTATTTCATTAGAAAGAACATTAAAAGACATTAATTTTCTGCTATGAACGTTTATTTCCAAAACGCATCGGAGCTGAGATTAGAAGAGGTTAGAAGTATTCTTTTTTAAATACGTTTTATAGTGTCGGATTTTTGACTTTAAACACCTCCACAACCCCCGTACTATTCAATCCGTCCATCAGCACAATGTTTTGAGTGCGTTACATTGAGTCCTACCGTAAGACGTGATATTTCACCCCAAAAAAAAAAGTCGTTTCCCAGCAATAATTTTTGCGTAAAGTACATAATGCTTGGTTGACGGCTTCGTGAAGGGTCTTGTTACACCCTGTATACAGGGTGATTTTTTCAAGCGGGCGTGGATGGTCAAATCTGAAACCATGTAGAATAGCGAAAAATACTCAAAGGAGTTTCGAGCCCGATTTTGATGAAAACTAAAACTCCGTCATTACATTTTTGAAAAATTAATATTCTTAGCCAGGAATCGAACCCATTGATTTCGAAAACAAAAAACACACATTGTATTATTACGCCATTTGATATTGTCGCTAATAAGGATCAAATTCAGGGAAATAATGACATACGGCAAACTAATTCTAAGTTAACCCCCAAAAGTGGCCCTCTTGTTTAAAATTCATTCATTTACGTTACACGGCCATCTGTGGGTCACCGACTTACATAATTATGTGTAACAAATTTCAACTCAATCGGTCCACTAGTTTCAGAGAAAATTGGCTGTGACAGACGGACAGACATGCGAGTGATCCTATAAGGATTCCGTTTTTTCCTTTTGAGGTACGGAACACTAAAAATGTATATACATTTTGCATAACATTATGTAATTTATGAAGCTCATTGTGGCGGCCTCTTCATATGTATTACATAGATTTTTGGTTTGAACGTGTTGTCAAAATAAAAGTCAGTTGTGTCAGAGATTCTTAATTTTATTGAATTAGGTATAATAACCACGTTTTGCCTACACTCATCTTAAAGTATATTTGTAGATACTCATGTTTGTAGGGTAAATCGGAGATGTGGGTCCAGTTAACTATCGTCAACAATTTTTAAAAGGGGTAACTGGTCCGCGGTTCCAGTTCTATAGTGGGCCGAATGACCCCTTTTTTTTTTACCGATGTTAAATCATCAAATAACCCCTCCCGCTCTGGGCTGAGCAGGAGGGAGTGTCAGACTTTTACTGACTAAAACCCATCCATGTTCCTTCCTTTGCCCTTTGTGTTCCAGGGCCGCGGTATCTCTTTCGAACAGTCCCGCAACCCTGGCAGGCGTCGGTCCTTACGGACCCCTTCCTCTTTGCTGACTCTCTTCGAGACGCGCGTGGAACACGAACGCGCCGTCGACACGGCCTGTCGTCATAAGGCGGACGGGCGAGCTAGCCCATAGCTCACCGTCCACAGGCCCGCGATGACCCCTAACCCATAAAATCATATAGTCATTTATAAAAATTGTACTCTTTATTGTTATATTGTTTGTGTAAAATACAACCTATTTGAACATTTATGAGTTACTGGCCATTTGTTTTTCGTTTTCGTTTACAGAGCCATAGTTCTTCAAGAAAAATGTTTTAATATAGCGCGGGACACGTGTACCTGCTGATACTGAACCTGCTTTACATTTATGCCGGCGAGAAATACTAGGGAGCTTTGAAGGATGTCTTTGGATTGGTATTTTGAATAACCAATGTGTAACGAAAAACAGTATGGTTTAATGAAGAGCGAAAGTCGAAAAAAACTAAACCAAACCAAATTCATCATGTCTTTCAGCTGACCCGGCGAAAATTCACTCTGTATCTGACGAGTAAGTACTGAATCTAAATGCTCTTCACATACCCGAGTGCCATGTGGGATATAGAAGCATTTTTCTTGTAGAGCTGTGGCTCTGATGTCGATCTGAATTCGTTGTAGATCAGCATTATTGCATACTGCGATAATAATATTCATAAATATTTTAAATTAATGTCCTTGGTTGATGGCACTCGCACCGCAGTCATCTTCAAAACGTTATGTTTTAATTTCATTTTTGTTGGGGGCTGGCTTGTATTTATGCTTTTGCGGTTGCACAACGACATGCTTTGCTTTCGCTTTGCTTGGTAGTATAGATGCAGGCCTACCTTACTGTTTCCCTCAGAGGCGGTAAGGTGGCGGGGTCTTGAGGGTGAGCGCCACAGTCGTGTAGATCCTTAAGGCAAGTCTGATCGGTTCACCTTCACGTGGTTGCCGCCCTGTTTTAGGTCTAATTCCTTAAGAAATAGACGCAACAGAAACCATCAGGCGCTTTTCAACCTAACCATGGCCCTCCGTGACTGAGTGGTTATGGGCTCGGCCGCCACTAAATCCAGCTGGCGACGAGTAGGTAATCCAGTCACCTGCGCTAGGACCTGCGCAGTTGAGCGCCGTAAGCGGGGATGAAAGAGTCCTGGAGGGTTGAGCCGATCGGCGCTGGCGGTAATGCGTCCGTGAGGCAACACGCCCTCTTTGGTCCGGATTTCAAGCGAAACGGTGGCCCTACCCAATAGCCAGGGGTAGGGAAATGGCCACAGTGTCCCGTTAGAGGGCCACGGCGAGGGGCGGGAGGTCCGCGGAGGTTGTCCTTGGATGACCGAAGCGGTGGGTTAAGGTCATGCTGACGGTGTAAGTGAGGGTTGAACCCGATCAAGCACCCGATGTCGCACTGTAAGCCAGCCTCACGCCCCTATATCTCGAAGGTAATCCTAACGGTTGAGCTAGTTTGTAGCGAGACGTTCCCAGGTGCGGGCTCCATGGAGGGTGGGAAGCCGGAGAGATGAATTTTAACACTATACTATGGATATCTCAAACCCATACGATACCAGCACACACAAACACACACCACACACACACACACCAACCTCACACACACCAACCACACACACACCAACCACACACACACCAACTACACCCACAGCAACCACACACACATCAGCTACTCACACACACGTGCACACTGCACAGGTACACACCGGAGTGGAGGCGAAAGCCAAGACTCCTAAGAGGGGTGCTCGCAACACCTCTCTCGCCCCTGGGTGCTCTGCCGCCAACGCGGCCAGCTCCAGCGCGGGTGTCGGTCCGGCAGTGGCGAGAACCGCTGCTCAGACCAAAACCAAGTCCCGCAACAAACAAAGGACAACGGCGCTGATTGGGACCAGTACCGCCGGGGGTCTGTGATCCTGAAAAGGAGAAAGGTCTCCTTTTCAGGATCACAGACCCCCACGACGGTTATTTCCGGTGGCCGGGGCCCTTTAATACATCCGCCCCCACCCATGGCCCTTCAGGCCGCCCCTCCTCTTCTGACCATCACTGGCCAACCGGAGGAGAGCACCGCCAGTGACGCGCTCGCGCTGACCTGGCAGGTGCAGCGGAACAGGCGCAAGGGCAGGGCGGATAGAAACTCGCAAGAAGCGACACGCCGCGCAGACCCTTCAGGACAAGCTCCTACAGCTCCTTCGGCAGGTAACGCCAGAAGGAGGAACAGACCGTCCAAGAAGGAGCGGCGTCAGAAACGGTGGGAAGGTAAGCTTCCACAATCAATACAGGCTAATGCCGTAGGACCGGGTAATCCGACCAGCGGTAATGTCAACTTCTCCGCAGGTAGGCGGTCGCAGGCCGTGGATGGCACCAGCTGACCAAGGACTAGCCAACCGCTAACCAGCGCCGCGGAGGGACCAGCCCAGCAGACAGCACGGCGACCCGCTCGGAAGGATCAGGCCGCGGCCAAGCGGGCTCTCAACGAGACCTCATCGCCTCGAGGAGAGCGCAAGCGGCCGCGTCTTGATCAATCCAAACGGGCCGCTAACCGTAGCTATGCCCAAGCTGTCAGTTCCGACCTGGACGTCGCAGTCACCTGCGGCCGTACGGGGCTGATCAGCAAGGAGGTGTCAGACCAAGTTCTTGCGGCCATCCAGAGGAAGATAGTCGTTGAGGCCACCTCCTCCAAACAAGACTCACCTGCACCGGACTTCAATGCAAGGCCGGTGTTCACCGGCGGGGTCCTCAAACTGTGGTGCGGCAACGACCATACCTTGGCCTGGCTGAGGACACTCATCTCCGAGATGCCTCCCTCCACCAGCACCTCGCTAGTGGTCAAGAGGCAGGCGGAGGTCAAGAGACGGGTAAGATGCGGCATACTCATCCCTGATGAGCAAGGCATATTCGCGGAGGCGTCCAACATTGGGCACACTCTGTGCTACCAGAATCCCTGGGTGGACATTAAGGGATGGGTACTGCTGCACACCAATAAACAGGCCGATGCATGGTTTGTGGTGGTCGGGGTCCCTGAGGAACAAATTCCGACGTTGATGAAGGCCGAGCGTCGCCTCTCTTTTGGTGCGGGGAAGGTCTACATGCTGTTCCGAGGTCCGAACGGCAGGTATGTCGACGTCCCTCAGGGTTGGGATCCCTCTACCAATACCCCGTCAATGACACAGGAGGAGAAGACCACTCCCCCTACAAACATCGCGGCAACACCCGTGGATGTTCCTGCAGTAGCAGCGCCGGCTGCCCCGAAGGCCGCCAGCGTGGGTGCCGTCCTATCCTCGGGGGATGAGCTCGACGGCAACAGCTTGTCGTCGGCCTCGGACCTGGAGGGGGGGGGCTTCGACGCGGGCGACCTGTTGGCCGGGCTGCGACTGGAAGGTGACGAAGACGGAACGACCAGCGATGGCGTCCCATTCGTCAACCTGTAAAGTCCTGCAGGCTAACCTCCACCACAGTCAGACCGCGACGGCGCGACGGAAGTGGTTGGAGGTTCAACCAACAGCCATTGCCTTGATCCAGGAGCCGTGGATCAGGGCCGGCCGCATACAAGGTCTCTCCAATCTTGGTGGTAAGCTCCTAGTTTGCACAGATCACGATCATCCAAGATCGTGTATTTATACGACAGGTAACATCAAAACACAGCCACTAACAGATTTCTGTTGCAGGGATATCTCTGCAGCTAGGCTACTCATACAGCGTGGGGACACGGAGGTCGCAGTAGTCTTTGCCTCGGCATACATGCCCGAAGCTGAGGAGCCGCCTCCGCATGACCTCGCCCGCCTCGTGACATATTGCGAGAGCACAGGGCTGGAGGTTGTCATAGGCGCTGACGCAAACGCTCATCATCCTCTGTGGGGCATGGACACGCAAAACGCAAGGGGTAAGGCTCTAGTAGATTACCTATTTACAACAAACTTAACCCTGCTGAATACAGGCTCCGAACCAACCTTCGTAAACAGGCGTAGCCAAACAATCATAGACCTCACTCTGGCATCGGAGGGTGCTGCGGCTATCGCCACCGGCTGGGAGGTCTCCAAGGAAGCCTCCTGCTCGGACCACAGGTGGATCCGCTTCGACATTCAGGTCTGTGTATTACCAATACTGCCACGGCGCAACCCGCGCAACACTAACCGTGCTGCATATACACGCACCCTCGAAACTAAGCTCGCGCCAACAAACTACTGGATGACCTACGAGGACACGCCGCAGATCGACGAGCGTGTAAGTCATCTCACGAAATCAATGCTAGACAGCTACCATTCAGCTTGCCCGGAAACCACTCCGCCCACAACACCAGGGAAGCAACCTTGGTGGGGAGCGGATCTGGAACGCAAGCGCGGGAAGGTAAGGGCTGCCCTAAACAGAGCCATGAACACATGTGCTGACGAGGATTGGGACGTGTACTACGAAGCCAAATCCGCGTATAAAAAGTGCATTAGATTCAGGAGCTCCACCGGATGGCGGAAATACTGTGGCAACATCAAATCCTGCCAACAAGCAAACAGGGTAAGGAAAATATTGGCACAGCAGAACCCGGTTGGGCCCGCCGTTCTCCGAAAACCCGATAACACACTTACCACTTCACCAGAAGAGGCGACGCGCGTCCTTATTGAAACTCACTTCCCAGGTTGCGCTTTCGCACAGGCCATTGACTGGTCAGAGGTAACTCAAACACCCTCAGCAAACGACTGGCGCTACGCACGCAAAGTGATAACACTGGAGAAACTCCAGTGGGCGATCCGGTGCTTCCATCCTTACAAGGCGGCCGGTCCGGACGGAGTCTTTCCCGCCCTACTGCAGTGGGGTGGGGCCTCTGTCGCCAGCAGACTGGTACCCATAATGAGAGCGTGCCTGGCCTTTAGACACGTTCCCAAAGGATGGAGGGAAGTGAAAGTTATATTCATTCCTAAGCCAGGTAAGAGTGACTATACTAACGCCAAATCCCACCGACCGATCAGCCTGACCTCCTTTCTCCTTAAAACCATGGAGAGAATTTGCGAGAGAGAGCTGAGGGATGGCGTTTTAAAAACGATCCCACTCCATGCGAATCAGCATGCATACAGCTCGGGTAAGTCTACTGATTCCGCTCTCCATCTAGTGGTCGGCCGGATAGAAGAAGCGATACATCAGAAGGGCACCTGCCTGGGCACTTTCATAGACATCGAAGGGGCCTTCGATAAAACTAATTTCTCCAGCATCAGCACCGCCGTCTCCCGTCACGGAGTAGAACAGGTACTGATAGACTGGATTACTAATATGTTAAGCAAACGAGTGGTTCGCCTTGCAGAGGATCAGCAGATGGCCATGATAGCCCGAGGATGTCCCCAAGGAGGAGTACTATCCCCTCTCCTCTGGAACCTGGTGATTAATGATCTTATTACCAAACTCAACGCGAATCATTTCTATACTATAGGGTACGCCGATGACCTCGCCATCCTCATCTCGGGGAAAGTGACGGGGACAATCTGCAATCTCACTCAACAGGCACTACGCATCGTTGAAAGGTGGTGCAGAGAGTTCGACCTCTCGGTGAATCCCATGAAAACTGAACTAGTTATGTTTACCCATAAGCGTGTACTAGGCCCCTACTGCCTACCCAAACTTTTTGATACAGAACTCCAGTTAGCTGACGAGGTTAAGTACCTAGGAGTCATCCTGGACAGTAAATTAAACTGGAGCAGCCATCTTGACACCAAAATAAACAGGGCCTGCATCACCTTTTGGCAATGCCGGAGGATGATAGGTAAGAAGTGGGGTCTATCCCCCAAAATTATACTTTGGTTATACTGCGCGGTAATCCGACCCATGATTACCTACGGGGCAGTGGTCTGGTGGCCCCGGACCAAACTAGCTACAGCCTCCATCAAACTGCAACGCTTGCAAAGGCTTGCCTGTATGGCGATAACAGGTTGCATGAGGACTACTCCGACAGCAGCTCTCGAAGCCATGTTGGGGCTCCCACCGCTCCATCTGTTCATACAGCAGGAAGCGACGATGACGGCAGTACGCCTTAATACACTCCAACTCTGGGGTAAGAAAGAAACTCAGCATACCGCAGTACTGGAGGGATTCTACAACGAGTTCCCCCTAGCGAAAGCAGCAAACGATCGGATACCCAAACAGTTCGTATTCGATAAAAAATACAAAATCCAACTCCACGAGGACCACCGCTGCGAGGGATTGAGCCCCGCAGAACTGCGGATCTTCACGGATGGATCTAAAACAGGTACTGGCACTGGAGTTGGAGTCTTCTCGGAGGATCTCAACATCCACATAGCCACACCACTGGGGGCCCACAACACGGTATTTCAGGCAGAATGCATGGGCATTGCCCTGGCGGCTTCAGCCATCTTAGCCAGGGAGGTTGTGGACCACTCTATACGTATACTCTCAGACAGCATGGCGGTACTGCTAGCACTAAACAACCACACAGTCAACTCTGGGTTAATACACGAGTGTCATCAACGCCTGAACCAGGTTGGTAATCTCAATAATATAACCATCCAATGGATCAAAGGACACAGCGATTCTCGAGGCAATGACGCAGCGGACGAACTCGCTAGAAGGGGATCGAGCATGGCAGCAGTGGGACCCGAACCCATCGCGCCACTCCCTTTCGGGTACCTACGCACACTGGTAAGGAAACGAACCAGTGAACAACACCACAAGCTGTGGCTAGACCATGGTGAGTGCAGGCAGGCCAAGGAAGCACTTCCTACTATCGACGGCCGCTTCACCAAACGAGCGCTTCGGCTGACCAAGCTACAGCTGCGCACAGTTACAGCCGCCATCACTGGACACGGCTCTTTTAACAAACACCTCTCTGTCATAGGAGTCACAGACAGCCCCCTGTGCCGAGCCTGCATGGAGGAGGACGAGACGGCAGCCCACGTGCTTCTGCACTGCTCGGTGGTTGCAACATACAGGGCAAAGTACTTCGGTAACCCAGGTACTCTCCGCGAGATCGTCAGCAACATCAAGGCGCTGCTGGCCTTTCTCGGGGAGCTAGGGTGGATCGAATAAATTTCCCACCCGCACGCAAAATACGCGCTTAGACGTGGAGTTGCGGACACCAGCCCGCTATACAATACAATACAATACAATACAATTTCATTTTTTTTTTTATCTCTTCGTGGTTGAAGGCCTCAATAAAAAAATAAAAAATGTAAACAATTGAAATGAGAACTTACAAGATAATTTATTGGCGCCAATAGTGATTTTGTTCGAGGTTTCGTTGAATACTACTAACTGTTTGCAGACTGTTACGTATTTTATCAAAAACTCCTTCCTTTGGTTTGTCATTGAAGTAATGACATCATTACTTCCCAGAATTTGATTCTTAATGGCTACGCTATCGGATGGTGTAATAATACTGTGGAGGATGGAAGCCACTAGATCCTAAATTACTAAATAAAATAAAGACTTTTATGATAATATTATGCTTTTACTTTTTAACGTTTTACATAGTTTGCCTTTCATACATAATCTTCTTCCTTTTTTAAATTGACAAATAAGTATAAAAAGGGAAAAAAATATAATTAATACATACTGCCAATACTAAAATATTATCAAAAGGTTGGTCGGTCCACAGTTGGTCACTCCACAACATGGCCCCGAGCGGTGTAAAACACCAAATATCAATTTAACGGAACCAACTTGCGGACTGGCTGACGGAACACACCTTTAGTTGGTACGTTTACTACGCGAACGATATTGTCCCTACCCGAGAACATCTCGGTGACGCATCCCATAGGCCAACAGTTTCAGGGTAGATTGCCGTCAGTCATCACCTCACCAAATTCAAAGACGAGAAAGTTATCAACTCCAATAAAACATTTAACACAACAAACGACTATTGAAGGTGTAACTTCCCTGAGAAAATCTATAGCTAATTCGGTAAGACCTGCATCAGCCAAAAAAGGATCCAAGAATACTCAACTTGAACATGCTCAGGAACCACAACATACGCATCTGCATAATAGTGTCACTCCGGAAGTACAAACATTACCGACGATTACTAACAACCACCTCGAAACGTCATATGAAATCCGTAAACAGGATCACAGAAAAATATCTATGATTTCTAGTATTAATGTGAATAAAATATGATACATAGGGAAAAGTACGTTCGCAGGATATAAATTCTGTCATTATGTCATACCAAATGGAGGAATAAAGCACCTGTTTTTCTGATTGCAAATTTAGATAAGAAACTCAAAAACTTTACCCTTGATGATTATTGCATCATTAATATTGGTGAAAGAGATTTCGAAGTCTCCAATAACTATAGATTATTAATAGACTACATAAAGAAGGAGCTTGGTAATGTGATTAATACTAATATTGTGATTTGCTCGCCTAATTTTAAATTAAGTAATAATTTTTCTATATTTAATAAGAGTATTGAAATGTTTAATCATTTGATGTATTTAGATAAGGAATTATGAGAATATGCTTATTCTCTTTGATTGCAATTATTGTTTGGTATACACATATGAAATGTTTCGGAAATATATTGCAACAGTAAACAATAAAGCAGTTTTCTTCTTTTTATGGCACCGACGGATGCGGTGGACATTTTCAAAATCATAAATTTGAAAAAAAAAATACTAATAGTACGGGATTTGATGAAATTTCTACAACAATTTTAAAATTAGTGTCGCATATAATTGCACCCGTACTAAGTTTTATAATTAACCTATGCATAGAACATATTCACTTTCCAAACTTATTAAAAACGACTATAATTCAGCCACTTCATAAGAAAGGTAACAAAGCAACCATTTCAAATTACCGTCTAATAGCCTTTCTTTTTTTTTTTTTACGGACGGGTAATCATCAAATAACCCCTCCCGCTCTGGGCTGGGCAGGAGGGAGTGTCAGACTTTTACTGACTAAAACCCATCCATGTTCCTTCGTTTGCCCTTTGTGTTCCAGGGCCGCGGTATCTCTTTCGAACAGTCCCGCAACCCTGGCAGGCATCGGTCCTTACGGACCCCTTCCTGTTTGCTGACTCTCTTTGAGGCGCGCGTGGAACACGAACGCGCCGTCGACACCGCCTGCCGTTATAAGTCGGTCGGACGGCGAGCTAGCCCATAGCTCACCGTCCACAGGCCCGAACAAACAAACTCTTCAGCTATACAATATTACTATAGATTATTATTTTTGACGACTGCTTCTCTGGAATCTTAAAGTCATTTATTAAGATGGAAGCGCCAGAACATCGGGTACGACTGGGTGCTGCGCGCCGACCTCCCTGACGGCGTCAGCGTAGTTTGCTACGCAGACGACACGCTGGTGCTGGCACAAGGGAGGTCGCACGAGGCGGCGGCCGAGCTAATGACACGCGGGGTTGCGATGGTCGTGGAGAGGATCCGGCAATTGGGTCTCGAGGTGGCATTGCACAAGTCCGAGGCCATGTGCTTTCATGGGCCTCGGAATGCGCCACCGTCGGGATCCATGCTCACGGTAGGAGGGGTTTCCATCGGCGTCGAGCCGACGTTGAAGTACCTGGGTCTCGTCCTCGACAGCCGGTGGAACTTCGTGGAGCACTTCCGACGTTTGGCCCCCAAACTGGAACGGGCCGGGGCTGCCTTCAAGCGGCTCCTGCCCAACCTGGGGGGTCCAAACGCCTCCTGCCGGAGGCTCTACGCGGGGGTCGTGCGGTCCATGGCCCTTTACGGGGCCCCGGTGTGGGCGCGTTCCTTGAGGCGGCGAGACGCCCACTACCTGAACGCGCCCCAAAAGGTGGTAGCCGTAAGGCTGGTCCGGGGGTACCGCACGATCTCCGGCGAGGCGGCGAGCCTCCTTGCCGGATTGCCGCCATGGGATCTGGAGGCGATAGTCCTCGCGCGCCTACACGAATGGCGCGTGGAGGCACTACGCCGGGGGGTAACTCCGCTGCCGCGGCAAATTGTCGCTCAGCGGACAGACCTCCGGCGCGATCTCATGGCGACATGGAGAGAGCGACTGTCGCAACCCCGTGCAGGGCACGCCACAATAGTGGCGATAAGTCCCCTCTTTGAGGAGTGGCTAGAGAGGCGCCACGGCGCCCTCACCTTCCGCCTGACGCAGGTCCTCACCGGACACGGTTGTTTCGGGAGGTTCCTGCACCGAATCGGGCGGGAGGAAACGCCCGGGTGCTACCATTGTGAGGATCGACCGGAGGACACGGTGGAGCACACGGTGGAGATCTGCCCCGCGTGGGCGGAGCGCCGCCGTGTCCTCGGAGCGGCGATCGGCGGCGGCGACCTCTCGCTTCCGGCCTTGGTTAAATCCATGGTCCGGAGCGAGACGGAATGGGACGCCGTCACCTCCTTCTGCGAAGCAGTCATGCTAGCGAAGGAGGTGGCGGAACGTGAGAGGGAGAGAACCTCACGTCCCAGCCGCCGCGGGAGACGCACCGGGCGTCGGGGGCCACGTGGTGGCCCCCGGCCACCGTAGGCGCGGGCCTGTGGACGGTGAGCTATGGGCTAGCTCGCCGTCCGTCCATCTTATGACGACAGGCCGTGTCGACGGCGCGTTCGTGTTCCACGCGCGCCTCAAGGAGAGTCAGCAAACAGGGAGGGGTCCGTAAGGACCGACGCCTGCCAGGGTTGCGGGACTGTTCGAAAGAGATACCGCGGCCCTGGAACACAAAGGGCAAAAGAAGGAACATGGATGGGTTTTAGTCAGTAAAAGTCTGACACTCCCTCCTGCTCAGCCCAGAACGGGAGGGGTTATTTGATGATTACCCGTCCGTAAAAAAAAAAAAAGAAAGGCTATTAGACGGTAATTTGAAATGGTTGCTTTGTTACCTTTCTTATGAAGTGGCTGAATTATAGTCGTTTTTAATAAGTTTGGAAAGTGAATACGCGAAATTCTAATTTTCTTGTGGCCCCCGACGCCTGGTGCGTCTCCCGCGGTGGCTGAGACGTGAGGCTCTTTCCCTCTGACGTCCCGCCGTCCAATAGCCTTAATACCGGTTTAATCCAAAATCTTTGAGAATGTGATTTATAAATCCCTTAACTCGTTCTTTGAAACAAATGACATACTAGCTAATGAACAATATGGTTTTCGAAAAAATAGGAATATTAACAAAGCAGTCTATGAGTTAGTTGCTAAAATTATTGATAATGTTGACAAAAAAGAATCCTATTGCTGCAGTACTCATAGACATGTCTAAGGCATTCAATCACATGGATCATGCAATATTACTGGGTAAACTAGAACGTTATGGTGTCCGAGCAAATATATTGGGCCTACTCAAAACGTACTTACATGGAAGAAAACAAATCACGGTTTTAACTAGAATTTGTCCCAACTCTAGCAGAGAAGTTGCTCACAAGTCATCCATTAGGTATACAACTTACGGTGTAACCCAAGGGAGTGTCCTTGGGCCCTTGCTGTTTCTCATTTTTATAAATGACTAGCTGACCCGCGCAACTTCGTCTGCGTGCGTGAGTACATAAAAGAAAGAGAGGGTTAGAGAGAGTGTGCGTCAACCTTTAAAGTTTGACATATGGCCTTTGCGGACTTTTTTTGAGTTTTTTAAGAGGGACAATTCCGATATACATGATAATTGCGTAACTTTAACCGTTCACGCACAACGGAAGCTCTCAAAAGGAGTAAATCCTTGTTTTTGAAACATTTTTCATTGATGCTCCGCTCCTCGATAAGTGGGCTATCCAACACTAAACTAATTTTATCATTTCAAACCAGTAGTTCCTGAAATTATCGCGTTCAATCAACGAAATAAACAAACTCTTCAGCTTTATAATAATAGTACAGATTCAAGTAATTAACAATTTAATTTCTCGGAAATATTTGCATTAATCGCAAAAATATTCTACTTATATTTTTCTAAATAAGGCCTTTTTTTTAGCGATGGGAAATCATCAAATGACCTCTCCCACTCTGGACGGAGCGGAAAGGAGTAGACTTGTACTGACAAAACCCATCCACGTTTCTTCTTTTGCCCTTTGCGTTCCAGGGCCGCGGTATCTCTTTCGAACTGTCCCGCAACCCTGGCAGGCATCGGTCCTCTCGGACCCCTTCCCGTTTGCTGACATCTCTTTGAGGCGGGCGTGGAACACGAACGCGCCGTTGATACGGCCTGTCGTTATAAGACGGATGGATGGCGAGCTAGCCCATTACTCAACGTCCATAAGCCCGCGACCCTCGACCATCTTACGTCTTCATCTTTAGACACTGGATATCAGTCATACACCAGGTAGGACGAAAGTTCTCATCAAGGTGCATGAAATCTGCCCAAACACGATATAGATGCTGTAAACTCTTGAGGACCTCTTGCAACTACCTTCCGTCTCCATCGTCAGACCTTCCATGACAGTCATACTCCAGCTAGGTCTAAAGTTCTCATCAAAGAGCATAAAATGAGCCCAAACACGATTTCTCAATTTAAAGAAAAAGGATCATGCTTATCAGACTTTTCTGTAAAAACTTATGCGTGGTCAGGTCATTCATAAAATAAAAAAATATAGACGCGTCGAATTGAGAACCTCCTCTTTTTGTTTCATCGGTTAAAAAACCAAGCTTCAGACATTTGACACGGGCGAGGGTCATTCTTTCACGAAAAACACCGCGATTCAGAAAATGGAGTGAAATGAACAGCGCCATCTATCGAGCACGAAGTTAGACCGTTAGAATATACAGCATGGAAAGCGATTGAACACACTCTCTACGGGCAGGCCTCCGTCACTCGATCAAAATTACGCGCTTAAGTACCTACAGCTCGCGCTCGCCCGAGCGAGCTAAATTCAGTCGGTTGCCACGCGCTTGCTCGGGAGTACGTCCTGCACCCGCGCTTTTAATAATGGCAAAATCTAGTGCATATTGCAGTGTAGACGGCTGTCAAAATAAAACTACCAACAAAAGTTTATCCAACATAAGTATATTACAAAACAAAATAAAAATAAAAGCTCAAACTTTTTTGGAGGACTAAAAGTTCCACCAGAATCGTTTATTAATTACATTATAGAATTAAAAACTTTATTTTTGAATAATTAAAAAAAAAACATTAACTAGCCGGCCAGGAAGCAACCTGTATAACATGCTAAAGGAAGTGGAATTTACACATTCATGTGCATGTTTTCCTAAGGAGTACTTATTAAAGTTATTTTGTTAGATTTAGGATGTTTGCGACGATCAGATTTAATAATCGAAATTTACGAGAGGGTAAAAAGTTCATTGACCATTATATTAAAGTGAAGCATTTGTAATTTTCAAAAATGAAAATATTTTTTAATGTAAAAAACGTGATTCCCGACATCACGCCAGACGACGTAATAGATACTGTCGGGCGTCAGCGTAAGACACATTTTACCTCGCACGAACGTCTGTAATATTTTTGTAGGTTATTAAAGCGTTAGGTATCGAACTTTTTCTATGGAGTGAAGTATCTGTACTTACTTAATCTGTGCTACAGGGTTATAGCGTCATGTAGACTAATCTAGAGTACTTTTTGCCATCAGAACTTTTTTGTAAAGCCGGTCAGCCGATTTAAAAGTTATCTTGTGAGCACATTTTTATTAATTAGTACCATTTTGGTGCAATAGATGTCGTTGCATGTATCTTACACAATGATCATAAGTTCTTCTTGAACACTTTAAATTCATAAATCTTTTGATAGAGAGCACTGATTACAATGAAACAAAAACTAAAACCTTCTCTAAGTTACGCACAATATTTTTGCATTGAATCTAATCACGTTGGTTTTCCCGACAACATAAACGCCCGCCTCGCAGCGCGCGCGGGTCATTATTTTGATGCGGAGTTATTTTAAAACTGTGATATCTCCTAAGGTATTCACCTAAATTTAATGGTGTAAAGGGCAATTTTGGTTACAATTGAACGTTTAATATGACTAATATATTTATTTTGATAAGGATTAATACTATGTCGGTAAAAACACCTTTGCAAATAAAGCATTATTTTTTACCAAATTTTAAAATCATAAAAATGGTTATTGTTAGTCAACCTTAAAAGATAGGCATGTGATGTCGCAGACATTTTTAAGGGGAATAATTGCCTGATACATTATTTTTGTGCAACTTTAAAACGTTTAACGTTTAACCAGCGCACGCAACGGAAGCTCTCAAAAATAATAAATTTTCCCCGTTTTTGCAACATTTTTCATTGATTCTCCGCTCCTAATGATTGTAGCGTGGTGATATATAGCCTATAGCCTTCTTCGATAAATGAGCTACCCAACACTAAAAGAATTTTTCAATTCGAACCAGTAGTTCCTGAGATTAAAGCGTTCAACCAAACAAACAAACTCTTCAGCTTTATAATATTAAGTATAGATTTGCCGAAGTGTACCGACTATCAAACCGTCCTGTTTGCCGATGATAGTACAATTATTATACCGTGTAAAAAGTTAGAAATATATGAAAATGAAATAAATAATGCCATCCTTAGCATTATTAACTGGTTACGTAAGAATAAACTTAAAATACATTTAGATAAAACACAGGCTATGACGTTCGAACAAAGGAAAAAAATACAAAGGTGAACGGCAGAATTCGTACAACATACTTTTTTTGTTGTTCTGTGATAGAATTTGTACCACTTAATAAGGCAACTAAACCATTCATTTTCATGTAACATTAGTATTTTTAGAAGTCCGGATTAATTAATTATATCAATTAAAAGATTTAAGTAATTAAACGTAATATAATCTTATACTAAACGCAACTAAGCGTAGTTATTTATTTAGAAGTTGCCATTTGTAAAATATCACGTCGCTCAAAATGATAAATAATTATTTAAAAATAGAAATAACAGTAAATATAATTAACCAATTACACATTATACCTTACAACGAATAATGATTGCATTATTAAGATTGTTCTTAATAATTAACTATTTAATGATAGGAATTATTTTCACCATTAATGTTTTTTTTTGTATTGGCAATTATTTTATTGACAGGTTAGGAAAATCTTTCCGAGTCAGTCTCTGTTCAGTTCTTTGCTGTTGTTTTGGATTGTGGTTTTTAACTGCATCTGAGCAATTTAGCAAATTCACTGGACATTTTTACGTTGAGTTGAGCTACTGCTCTTCCGTACTCTATCTGTTGATAGTACTTTCGCGAAAGGACGCTTTATTAATTGTGCTGTGTGTGTACGATCTATAATTAAAATGACGAGTTTGCAATGCATCAATTGCAACGTTCGCTTGTTCCGAATGAGAAGGCACGCTTTATCCGATGAGAGTGAAGATATCGTCAATACTATTCGACTGTGGACATATCCTAGAGATGTAAGTAGTTTCTAAATAACATTTTGCGCACGAGTGTGCCAGTTACGAAGTGATATCTTTTACGTGTTAAAAAGTAGTCCTTACCATTTAAACTATACGATATCTTTTTAAAATAATATGTGTGTACTAAAACTAATCTAAATATTATTTGAAAAAATAACAAACACCGTTGTTGTTGTATAAATATTTACAATTTATCCTTTTAAATGTACAAACACTTAAGTGATCGTTTACATGTATTGTTTTCTTGCCTAACACTTGGTTGCTGCCCCTCGTCTGTGTAGAAAGCCCCTAGGGCTTTCTGTAAAAAACCCGCATCTGTGTAGGAAGCCTCTAAGGCCTTCTTTTACTCTACTTTATGTTTTGACACAGACAGCGTATTTTACTATAACGATTTTGCTCAAACTTGGAGTCTAGGTTATAATAGTTATTACTCTGTTAGTATGACTGTCATAGTCATATAAAGCAATGTTGAGCCGTACTCAAAATCACTTCATTATTTCCAGATAACTCCTGCTGACCATGTTTGTCATGCATGCTGGCAGCTAGCTACTCATCTACGTTCTTCTGATAATAGGAGACGCATAGGCCATCAAAGTGTTTGTGTTGTATGCGGACGATCCTTACTAAGAATCAGTCGACGCAGGATTTTGATTGAAGGTGCAAATGAAGAAGAACAAAGAATGGCTAACACAGTTGCTACTTGGATCCAACCACGAGAGGTATCACAACATGTACCTATTATAACTTTTATCAATTAGGTATCTTGATTTGATGTATGTGTTAAAACAATGTAAATTATTTCCCACTAATCCATGCATTTTTAAATGCAAGCTTTTTAATTATATTTTTTATTTTAGCTTCGTTCTGAAGATGAAGCTTGTGTGCCGTGTTGGCTAAGAGCTAGAAGAACTAGGGTTGTTTCACCAAATGAAGATATTCAACCCATTGTACCTGATCATCTGGAGGGTGATCATTCTGACTTGATGTGTGCTGTATGTGGTCAGAGTCTATCCACCCCAACATCAGATCAAGAGTGGAATCCTGACAACACTGCTCGTTTGTTGGAGCACCAACAGG
The DNA here is from genome assembly GCA_947578425.1 of Eugnorisma glareosa. Classification (NCBI taxonomy): domain Eukaryota; kingdom Metazoa; phylum Arthropoda; class Insecta; order Lepidoptera; family Noctuidae; genus Eugnorisma; species Eugnorisma glareosa. The sequence continues at coordinate 17,683,213 of OX387979.1, forward strand.
TTTATATGAAATAATATATTTATGGTAATTAGCTTATAAAAACGTGTCATGCAAAGGGCAACTACTATTTTATGTTGCTAAACATGTCATGTTGGGACAGTCGTGATGTTGGCTCTACTAACAACAAAAGGATACTGGTTTTTCCATTGTAACTTAGCCCTTCTCTCTCATATTAACACAACATAGATATTTTTGGTAATGGTTTTCTGTAAGGTGAAAGCCAATCTTTGTACGTCAAGAACTATTCTGTAGCTTGGTCATGTTGGGCGCAATTTAAGTCTATCTGTACTTAGTGTTTAATTTATATTTCATCAATAGTATTTATTTACAGATGTCATCCATGAATGAAGTTTGCGGAGTTTGCTGGGGCCAAGCTCGAGATTTGAGCTTCTATGTTCCAGAAGGACCACAAGAAAGACCCCAATATATTGTGTTGCCCAATATAAGAAGAGCCGCTGAAACACCAAGACACTGCATTTTCCAAGAGTGCATGGAACCAGAGCGAAATATTGTGCCTGAAGAAACCAGGCAAGATGTATTGGTTAGGTATCAATATTTTATACCAAGAGGAGCTCGTATTTGCTCCTTACATAGACAGGACGCTAATTATGAAAACCTGTATAGTGCTGAGTATAGCCTTAATAGCTTTACTTCCACACATAGAGGAGATCATTTTTATATTAATGGAAGGGTTAAGCAACATCTCTTATGAGAATATTCAAAACTACCCCGATAACCAAGTACAGTACTTTATAGGCATAAATAAACAACAACATCAACAAATATTAGATGTAACACCCAGGCTTAGGAATATGCATCGGGGTAGTTTTGCATTAACAGCCTTATTGTGTAAATTAAGGACTGGGGATTCAGGGGACAGATTGTCATGTCTATTTCAAGTTCCGAGAAGGACCCTAGAGACATTAATGTCTGTAGCAAGAAATATTTTGCTAACTGATTATGTTCCACAATTTCTTGGTTTTTCTCATTTAAGAAGGGACCAAGTGGCAGCAAGAAATGCATACATTGCCGATCACATTTTTGGTGAGCCTAATGCACCAGCTGATCAAAAACCTGCAATCACAATAGCTGATGCAACATATATATATACACAAAAAACTAGTAATTACTTGTTCCATAAGGAATAATATAAATATAGGAATTTATTAAAGCCATTTATCCTCTGTGCCTCTGATGGATATATTATAGATGTACGCGGACCATATAGTGCCACTACAAATGATGCCACCATAATGAATGATTTATTAAACGAAACTGAATTTAATGATTTTTATAACGAATACGATATCTTCATTGTAGATAGAGGTCATATGCCTGAAACCAAAGAAGACGGCCAATCACAGCTATCTACTCTTGATGCCAACCGTTCACGCTGTGTCACTATTAACAGGTGGGTAGTAGAAGCGGTGAATGGCCGTTTTAAGAGAGACTTCATAATATTCCGCCATGAATATTTTAACCGTGGTTGTCGCAATTTAATGGCAGATTTTAAAATAGCAGCTGCTCTGCTGAATGCGTTTACTCCGCCATTTACAGAAAATATACATGCAGAGCAGTTTGTGTCAATCATATTTGAGCGCCTGTTTTTAACAAATACTGTAGCTGAATTAGTTAGATTACATAATTTAAACAGGCGCGGTTCCTGGTTTGTACCCATTGATGCGACAACCCTCTCCTTTCCGCGGCTATCCATGGAGGAATTGATATTATTTGCTTGTGGTATATACCAAATTCGCCAGGCTCGTTCATATGTGGGTGAGCATTTTCGTTTTCATGGAGTGTATACATTAGAGGTATCTGGAGAGAGAATACATGGCTTAGAGGGAATAAACCCAATGTTGCTTCGTGCTAAAATAAAGTCCCGCCATTCTTCTGCTAGAACTTATTTTGTTTTCATAGTTGCAGAAACAAATATGAATGGTCGGGACGCAATCAAAAGTTATTGCTGTAATTGCATTGTAGGTTTAAGAACAGTGGGATGCTGCTCACATGTTATGAGCATTATTTGGTACCTTAGTTACGCTCGCCATGAAGGTATGACCCGACCTGCTCCTTTCTTAGATGAAATAATATTAAGAATCGATTAGGTAATTATATGAACAATAAAATAAATGTAAGTTCTTACATAAACAAAGTTTTTTTATTTTCCCACACTCAAAACTCCATCAGCACTTCATCATTCATCATCATCATCAAATCATCATTCATCATCATCTTCATCATTCATCATCATCATCATATTGCAGACCGCTGCTGGGCGCAGGTCTCTCCTAAAGCACCCTACTGAATAGGTACAATTATCATGTCAATTTGCCAACTTAATGATAAGTAAAACACTACAAAGATAGCACCAGCTATCTAGAACATATCCTTTTTCACCAAAACAATGTTTATGTGCCTACACGTAATAATATTTATTGGGACATAACCTCAAAAATAAAACTGGTTATAACTTTTAGGTCCCAACTTCTAAAAATCTAAGAATTTTAAAAGGGCTTGCCTATCGTATTGACTACCAATTAAAACAAAAAATATCCCAAAACACGATATTTTATTAGGTGTACGAAACTCCCATACAACCCTGCCGTTCGCCTTTAAATATAAAATACGCGGACCAAAAAATACCGGAAACCACAAGTGCCAGATTTTTATGACTGTACTTGGATAGTCGTCTTAAATGGAAATGTCATGTAGAGACAGTATGTAAAAAGTTAAACCAGTATTCGTACGCGCTTTACAATCTTGCGAAAATATCCAATGAGTCTGTTGTATTGATAGCATACAAAGCATATGTCTCGTCAACGCTACGTTTTGGAATAATGTATTGGGGAAATTTCACTGATGAAAACATTGCGTTCAAAACTCAAAAGAAGTGTGTGCGTGCTGTGTTTAAGCTGAAAAAGTCTGATAGTTGTAGGCCATTATTTAGTAAGTATAAACTTCTTACTTTGCCCTGCATGTACATCTACGAGACGGCAGTATTCGCAAAATCAAACTTGCATTTATTTCAAACACTTAGATCGAAACGACGAAATACTCAAAAAGCTTTTTAGGAATGGCACTCAAGTTATATAATAAGTTACCCATTTGTATAAAAGATCTTGACAGCATACAGAATTACAAAAAAGCTCTTCTTAATTTACTCGGCGAAAAAGCTTACTACACAGTCAACGAGTACCTAGAAGACAAATTGTAATATAATGACATTTTATTCAATTTTGTTTTTATTAAAAGTTTTATTTATTTGTTTCTTTTATTTGTAAATTTTTTTTTTTATATAATCTAATTTTAATGTAATGTTTTGTTTTCTGGTTAAATTTATTGTTATTTTAATTTATGAATTGAACATTTTATTTTTGGAATGTTTTAATTGAGTTCCGATACAAGTTTTTGACTGTGTTATTGTTAATATTTTAAACCAATTTCTCATTTTTATTAATTTTGAAGAATTTTTAAGACTTCTACTCTTGGTGATCCTAGGCGCTCCCAGCAGCCGCCCATGAATGGAGCTGAAGGAGGGATAAATTTCCATTCTATGCTTTTATTTACCGAAAAGTCATAGAGGTCAGGTAATGTATTCGAAGCGCCTACAAATGGCGTTCCATTGTCAGAGTAATGCGTGTGGGACAACCGCGTCAGGCTATGAATCGACGTAGGGCCATCAAGGCGGAATCGGATGATAATGACTCGACGATGTCTATGTATATGTGTCGCTCTGCGTCTGTATAGCTCTCACAGTCAGGCAGATGAATAGAGCCATCCAATTTTTCATTGACCGATGTCTTGCTGTGACAGTCAAAGGGCCAAAATAACCAACACCAACGAAGGTAAATGGCCTAGTATGATGAGCCATCCTGGCTTCAGGTAAGTCTCCAATTGGTGGTATGAGTGGTTTCACCTTCATATTCCGACAAAATTGACATTGTTTTGCCACACTTCTCACAGATAGTCTCAAACTGACTATGAAGTAACGTTGGCGCAGTTCGTACACTACAAGTTCGTTGTTGCCATGGGCAAATTTGATGTGGTATGAGCTGATCAGTAAACGGGTTATCGGGTGTTTTCCATCCAACACAATCGGCTTTGGGTCTATGGCAGTTGAAGCTCCCGTGCGGCCCGATAAACTTAGAAGCCTGTCATTTCCTAGTATCAATGAAATATTCTTAAGCCTACTTTCTTTTGAAACGGGGCGTGCAGCGTCAATCAGCTTGTATTCACTGTTGAAAGAATCTAATTGTACGCGCATAAAGGCATGGCGTTCAGCAGATGAAATAAAGCAGACATCTAAAACTACTAAGCCGCGTAATGGAAATTTAGGCCTTTCAGATGAACGGCGAAAAAATGAAGCGCACTGATGAGCTCGCGCATTAGCACGAATAAATCGCAGCCAGACGCTGAACCGAGTATAATCAGCAACCATGGGTGATGGTGAGACACCAGACTGAGTTAATGTCAAACCCGTCACCCGTGTGTCAGTAGAAGCTGGTTCACAAGGCCATTCGTTTGATGATTGAAACCACCGTGAGTTGATCGTAAATTCCTCCTTGAATATAGTGGCGTCATGCGCAACATTTAAGGATGAAGGTACGTACTTCCAATCAGAAAAATTGGTAATCTCACTTCCACAAACCCTATGTGCGACAAAGGAATTAAAGCTGCTTGGGTCAGAACGTAACCATTTGAGAACCGTTTGAGAGTCTGACCTGAGAAAAATTCTTTCTGGCTTTCGCTTGTGAGATTCTAAAATAAAAACAGCTAAGCGAGCAGCGATTAAAGCTGCTTGAAGATCAAGACTTGGTACTGTCGTAGGTTTTAAGGGAGCAACACGAGCTTTACCACTTATTAAAGATAGTTCAATGTTCAGTAAGCAACACAGGCGTATGCTTGCTCACTTGCGTCGGCAAAGACATGTAATTGAATTGAACCTATATGATCCATTGAATTGAAATAGCAGCGGGGAACAGAGTTGTTCAAAACCTTTAACAATTTTATGAACCATTGTGACCACTTATCTGTAAATTGTTTTGGTAATAATTCATCCCCCAAGATGTGGCAAGTTTCCAAGTCTTTTGAAATAAAACACGACCTTTTATAATAATGGGAGAGAGAAAACCAAGAGCCAATTAATTTGTGTGGTATCGTATCGAATTTATACATGGAAACGACAAAGTATCATTAGAAGTATCCCACTTCTGACACCAAATATGTGGAGGATGGGAGCCACTAGATCCTAAATTACTAAATAAAATAAAGACTTTTATGATAATATTATGCTTTTACTTTTTTAACGTTTTACAAAGTTTGCTTTTCATACATAATCTTCTTCCTTTTTTTAAATTGACAATTAAGTATAAAAAAATAATTAATAATAATAAATACATAATGCCAATAAGTACTAAAATATAATCAAAAGGTTGGTCGGTCCACAACAAATACAGTGTGTGTTTTATTTTTGGATGCCTGGTCAGGAATATTGATTTTTCAGAAATTCAATGATGCAGGTTTAGTTTTCATCAAAATCGGGCTCGAGACTCCTTTGAGCATTTTTCGATATTCCTCGCCCACTTGAAAAATTCACCCTATTTAATGTATGTTTTACCGGCCAAACCCAATTTCAGGCCAAATAATTTGTCCTAGGCCAAACTAGGGATCATCACAAAAGGACAATCATAGAGCACCCCGACTAAATGGGTTAGGTTAGATTGGTGAGCAACCAAGCGTGAGCAGAGCGAGCGCAGCGAGCGGTGCCGCGGCAGCGGCCTGCGAGCGCTACATCCAAGTTGGGCGAAGTTTAATTGCTTTGTTCGGGTTAGTGTATCCTGATAAGATAGACCAGTAAACCGATTTGGCCTACGACCAACTAGTTTGGCCTGAAATCGGGTTTGGCCGGTAACATATACAGCGTGTAACAGAAAGGGTATAATCATATGGAATACTGTAGTACGGACCATCAAACTAAACAACTTTCTCTATGGGACCACCACCGAAATCGGAAAAAAAGTAATCAGCTGTCCCATACATTTGGGTCGAGTAGGTATTGACATTTTGTATAGGACAGCTGATTATTTTTTTACGATTTCGATGGTGGTCCCATAGAGAAAGTTGTTCAGTTTGATGGTCCGTACCACAGTAGTCCATATGATTATACCCTTTCTGTTACACGCTGTATAAAAATAAAAGTAATTTTCGCTGTTGTGTATAAATTTTATTGACCTATGAACGAGCATTCAAAATATTGTTATAATATTGTTTGGTGCTACGGAACCTTTGTGCGTGAGTCTAACTGGCACTTTGCAATTTTTTTTGATATTATGCTCATGAACAAGGTTTGTAAATAAAAATTATAGAAGAATCTTTTGCCATCATTTATTTGGTTGCCTCTCCTCAACTCTCACTAAATGTCCTGCATTAGGTTTCAAAAATATATTACACATTAGTTTCATCTTCGTATGGTCGGCGGCAAATTTGAACCTGCGTAGTATCGGGGCCATTGTTGTCTTTAAATACATCATTGCATACGTTTTACCTGAAAAAAAAATTACATTTAAAAATATTCTTAAGAGGGCCCTTCCCGGTCCGTCTATCGTCAACGCGAGCATGGTCGAAAAGCTTTTTGTTTCATCCAGAGCCACAGCGGCGATTTTTTTTCAACTCCCTCGTCTTACTCTGTCCCGACCCCGCACAACTCGTATCCCGCGCACCTCATACCGCCTAACGCGATGACATTGAACGAAAAATAGTATTCGAAAATTTCTTAAACTTGTTCCAGGAAATATACGTGTGAAATAATATTTGTCATTAAAAATCCCCATTACATGTGCAAGGTTTTTATCAAGACATTTTCTTTACTTTTACACTTTATCAGTACATTATGAAAGGCCAAAGTTCAGGTAAAATTTCTGCAAAACGGCAATTTTTGGAGGGTTATACTGAATTTGTTTCTACAATTTTTTTTATTTTTTGCTTCCATAGAAACCTAGATATAGTGCACAAAATACCTATTCGTTCAAATAATTCAAAGATAGATGTGTACCAACTGCATAATCACGTATGAGCGTTTGTATGAAAAGTATGACGGGTTGGCCGCTCTTAAGAACAAACAGAATGGGCCACGATTTACTATCCTGAGGGACCCCATTTTTTGTGCTGCACAACTAAAGATATTTACAGGTTCTTTATAAAAAGTAACCCTTTTTTTTGGTGTTTAAAAATCGAACAAGTATTGCAAATACTCGAATAAACAATTATTTAAAATGTCAAGTGCGAAAAGCATCATGATCAAAATCTATAAAAAATATTTCTTTCAATCGTATCTGATGTGGACTATCATTATCTAACCGGCTGATGATAAAAGAGAGAATGTTTACCAATACACCCTCTCAGTCCTGGTGAAAAGGTAGCAAAAGCGGCTTTATGACTCGGAGTAGTTTCAGGATTGAGCCATCTTTCTGGTTTAAACTCATCTGCATCGGCACCCCAATATTCGGGGTTTCTGTTAATACTCCATATATGGACTATTACGCTGCTGCCGGCGGGAATGGTCACATTGCCTGAAGAAAAAAAAGCAGTACTTCATATCTTTTCATTAAAAACGAAGATAACTATATGAAGTCGTTAGTCATTTTGACTACTTACGTAATTTTGTATCGTCTGTTGCTTCGCGACCCACAATCCCCCCAGCTGGGTATAGCCTCAGGGATTCCTTGATTGCTGCTTCTAAATATACCAGTTGAGATATATTCTGTTTTGTTACTCTTCCGTCTTCACCCAAAACTTGAGTTATTCTACGAATTTGAAGAAATTTTTTTTGAAACTCATCCAACATTTTTTGAGGTCAGTTAAAATATATTTTCCGAACACTACTCATTATTTTATAGTGTGCAGAAAAAGCATATAAAGTTAAAGCGAGAGCACGGTATGTGGACTTACTCCTGGTAAATCTTCTCCTGCACCTCAGGGTAGCTGCCAATGCAGATAAATGAGTACAGCATCTCAGTGATAGTGGTGTCAAAGCCAGCTACCAAAATGTTGTCCATAGTATTCCTCAGTTCAACATCAGTTAAGATGCTACTGGTCTCAGTCACAGTGTTCTCAATGAAGACATCTAAGACGCTTCGGAATTGACCACCTGTAGTGACAAAATATATATAGCTGAGCAAACAATTGACAGCTAAGAGATATAACACTTAACAGTCAAATAGACGAATGACATTTGTAAGTCAGACTTAGTGTTATAAAATGGCACGTCCGTGGTTTACGATCTCCTCTTATCACAATATCCTCTTCCTTTAATTCTAAAAAGGTTAGTTCTATTTTCCACTCAACAGATAGGCTCAAAATATCTTTAAGCTCTTTAAAATTAAGCTATTTACTATCTAATGACCATGACGATAAATCGTTTTCAATACACTTTCTCGAAAACTGGTTCTTATCGCACTACGATTACGTTCAACATGCAATGTATTTCACACGCGTGGATTTTTTAATATTTTTCCGCACACGTGCAGAAATAAAAATTTCCACAGATAAGTCCAAATGGGTTCAATGACTATAGCTATAGTCGGCGGTGGTTGTTTTTTTTTAATCTCGGCAAAGAGATATGCGTCTTTACGGCATAAATATTTTTTGAGTATTTAAATTGTGTTTATAAATAGAATATCATAGATAAACATGATTATTCAAAACAAATATTTACATGTAAGAAGAAATTAACATTTATTTGTGTTATATATTGAAAAATATTAGAATTTTCTTTTTTTCATATTAGGCTGAATAGCTTATCATACCTTTGCTTCTTCTACAACCTGGCGAAAGACAGGCGCGGTAAAATAGCAAATTAATCATAGTTTCCTTATAATTCCTGACAAAAATACTTTCCGTTCTAATATTTTATTTCTTCGAAAGTGTATTGAAAAACGTCGTTTGATACGCGTGGGGATTTGTTACTGCAGTTCTCGGCTCCATAACACCCTCGCCTACAGCTCGGGTGTTCATTCCGCGCTCGAATGCAATAACAAATTTTCCCCACTTATACATATCAAAATGTACTTATTCTGTGATCTAATTTTTATAGTAACATTCTTTTCTATAATTTGGGTTGCTTAATTCGTACCTTCGTTTTCAAATTCTTCTTTGTTTTTTAACCGTCGTAAATGTTCTGATTTTCGTAGTTCCACCATCTAGAAAGCAACGTTATTTTAATGTTGAAGTTATTTTTTCAAATTTTATTATTAATTCATAATATCGTTTCATTACGTATGAAGATTAATAATTTACAAAGAGAATAGAATACTTTTAGACCTACTACACGAAATGAAAATTCTAAATTGATGAATTCATATCGACAATTAAAAACTAGCTGTTTCCCGCGGCTTCGCTCGCGTTTTGGTCGGAAATTATCCCATGGGCACGTTTTAAATACAGCCTATGGCACTCGGAGATAATGTAGCTTCCTATTGGTTAAAGAATTTTCAAAATCGGTTCCGTAGATCCAGAGATTACCCCCTACACACAAACTTACAAACAATGGACAATGTCCAGAATCGCCCTGTGCAAAAGAGAAATCGGGCAAATACGATTTATTAACTGTGTATTTTATTATATTCGTTGCAAATACCGTTAAGTTTAATATTGTGTTGTTTAGTTTTATTCGAGTGTGAGAAAATTGGGCTTTGTAAATATTCATACGCCGCTTTTAGCGATGGTTATGTCCAGAAATTAACTATTTTTCTAGCCTTGTATAGGTACAAGGCTCGTAAAATAGTTAAAGATAATTATTCAAGAATATGGTAGGTAACATATTCTGCGAATTATAAATCAACAAAGGCAACACGAAGCATTGTGTAGCTACTGACATATCTCTAGGTTTAGATAATCATTGCAATTGCAGTAATTGGGATTTGCTGACTTTGTTAGGGTGAGACTTGCATTTTAAAAACTACTTATCTATAAGTAAGCAAATATTATAATAAAGTTGTAGCAAGATGCAAGAATATGCTTCAACTGGCATGTGAAAAATTGAAACCTTGCCGGGTGAAATCTTTGTAATACGCGTATTATTTTCAATAATATAATACATGCCAGGCTTTTCTTTCTTTATTTCTTTCATAGGGTTTTATTGGAGTGGTTTAAATAACAAACGTAAATAAAATATTATCCACAGTGCACGAAAGCAAAGACAATAGTTTTTTCATTGAATGTCAGATGTCATTTCACTTGACGTTAGGGATGTTCTACGTATCGATACTCAAGTGGGGCGGTACAACGGGATTTGATTGATTTTCACGTCGATTCAACAATATACGACCCACTACTGTAAATTGATAAAGTTAGTGATGATCGGATCAAAAAATCGTATTACTACACAATTGTACTGTATCGTAGTGTTTCAGATCTATGTATGTAGATGATTTTATTCAAGTGAGAAAATATAAAAATCGTAGGAAAAATACTGTTAAGGCGGGCCGTTATTTTCCATAAACACGCTTCTCAATGACTACTGACAATGGCATAATTGTTCGGTGAAACCTTTTAAATTAAAAGCGATTTATATCGATCGAAATGATCTATTGCGAATATCGTTATAATGCAACCGGATCGGAGAACAATTTATTCTAATTAAAAAACATATATGTTAAAGTACTAATTTATAACGTATTTGTTGTATTTTAAAACAGTGTAAATGAGTATAATCTTCTCATACAATATTGATTGGTACTCGTTTTGCAGACACACCCTTGTTTTTTTGATTACCATTATTGGTTATCTAATCGATTACAGACTGACATTGATATTTTATTTCCGTGCTGGTAACACTGCGTTAAACAAATGGCGATGCTTTTTAACTTGTGGATACTGGGTAAATACTATTTATTTCGACTTATGGTACGTTACGTGTACCTGCCTACGATGTGATGTGACAAAATACTTCTTTCAGAATTAATAATATTGTTTAGTAAGAATATTTTTTAACCTTTCATTCCCTTTTGTCACTGTCTCGAAACTATTGTTTTCAGTTCTTCTATGTACTCTTAAGTCGCGGATAATTTTACTTGCGCGATGTAGGATTCCGATGTTTAATTCATCATCTGTGTCATAGGCGTATGGCGTCGTAGACAACCGAAGCAATACCCATAGAATAATTTTCCGACTTAATTTTGAATACTCACTTGTTTTGTAAGTCCAGAACAAGTTGCAAGCGCTTTGATCATTCTCGTTCTGCAACTGGACAAGTTGAAGAAAAAATCAAGCATAAGCCAAGGCTTATTAATCCTGGTTACGGGAATGTCTAGCAATTCGTTGACAGCCGAGATATAATTCTTGTCTACGAGGTCTTTGCCGTTAATGTTAGCTCCAAGTGTAGTCTCTGAAATATGCATATAATTAATATTATTATTTTTTACTTTTCTTGGCAAAGGCTTCCCCCATTCCTTCTACTTCTCAAGATAGTGTGCTTCTTCTCGCCAATTTGAGAGGAAACCATCCATGGCACCCCGCCAACTTCTTCTCGGACTGCCCCGACCCCGTCTAGCTGTGTCAGGACTCCAGTCTTGCGATATTATGGCCCACAGCTGTGCCGGTATCCAGAAAAAATGGCCTGCTCAGTCCCATTTCAGTCTAGCAGCTTTATAAGCTACGTCGGCAGTTAGCGTTCTAGAGTGCAGTGTGGTGTTTCTTTTCCGGTTAGTTATTTTTACATTCAGTACCTTGAGTTTGGAGTTCTGGATGTTAGTCAAATACCATTTCTGTATACCATATGTCAGGATGGGGAGAATACACATGCCCATTAGTTTGCGTTTTAAGGGTACGGGTAAATCGCTATGAAATGGAAACATCTTGGGATTTTATCTAGAAGCTAGACAGAGGCCTCTCCAAATTAGTGCCTACATTCCTCTTCCTCATCTCGCGTATCCAGTGTTTTCTATATACCTTTTTAGGGTGCTGCACGATTCATTTAGCTGGGGAAGTACATGCTACGCTGGCTGATACGTAACCTTCACTCTAAGTTTGATCAGCTCAATCGGGTATCCTTTGACAAGCATGGCCACTTACTGCCACTTCAGCTTGCTAACTCTTCAAGCTATGTCGGTATCCGCTGGCTCTAGTAATCACACAATCTCAACATTTTTTAAACATTACATGCATTACCTACTAAAATGCTCTATTAAAGAGTGTCGAGAAATATTCGTACTGTATATTATTACTGGAGTCACGAGTTCTGCTGAGCTGTTCTACATCGTAAAGGAAATGGAAAAATATTCGCAGTTGGCGGCCAAACTTCAGTTGTTAGCGAGGCATCAAAAGAAAGAACATCAAAAGGAAGAACTACTCACGGCAAGCGGTTTCCAGAACACTCATAGTGATCTTCTCAGTGAGGTCCACTTCACCTTTGCCGGCATCCTCGGCGATTAACGCAACAAATTGTCCAGCTCGATCATTGAACAATTCCAGAAATTCATCCAAGAGGTACTGCTTGAAGGATAGATCTAGTATCCGACGATTACGCTTCCATATTGGTACTGAAACATTTGGAATAACATGAAACCTCTTTAGAGGCGGTCTATCAACGAATTGTGTGATCGATAAGTCAATGTCTCCTGAGAATGTACAGTTGAGGGATGAAACATGCGGTAAGTATTTTAATGATTTGTGTTAAAATCAAAATCAAAATATTTTTATTTCACATAGGTCTAGATGGACACTTATAAAACGTCGACAAAAAGGTGCACGGTTCGGGTTGGTCGTTTCCTATGGAAAAGAACCGGCAAGAAACTCCATGGTTACTCTTTTCAAATCATTTGGTGTTACAATATTATCATGTTACAGCATTAGTACTTAAGAATGGGGGGACAGCATAGGCTCGACAATAAGTCGTTGCTTACTACACAACAAATGTAAAACAAGATAAAAAGTTAACAAGCATCTGGGAATCTATATATTCTTTTCTCCTCCACGGCAGCCAAGTTAGGCCTAATGCTCGGCCAACTGAGCAGTACCAGCCTCGAGGTCGGACTCGCGATAACTAAGGCGACGACCAAGGTGATGACCAACAGCACCAAGCGCAACATAGGAAATGTTGCGCTTGGGGGTGTAAGGATTGAATATGTTCACGAGTACATTTACCTCGGCCAAATAGGCAAGTCACGATAAAGAAGTCACTCGACGCATCGAAAACGCCTGGAAGAGCTATTGATCGATGAACCAAATAATGGAGAGAACTCTCCCTCTCTCACTGAAGAGAAAACTCATGGACATGTGCATTCTGCCTACCCTCGCCTATGGAGCGCAGACACACTAACCAACCGCACTTGGGGTCTGTCAGCGAGCAACTTACTGATCGTATAAAGAACTCGACACAAACACCACCTAAATAATTTATAAATTGAAAGTTTTTGCTATTTTTTGTGATATCTTAATTTTAGTTTATGACTACTACTAAGCAAAAGCGTCGTTTATTGTAACTTAGTTATTATGTGTTGCCACATAGAAGTAAAGCGAAATAAAATTCTTAAACCGTAAACCGTAAAACTATGATCTACAATAAATTATTTGAATTTGAGGCCATCATAGGTACGATCTTAAATAACTTAGAAGTAGGGGCTATTTCCGCGGGATGTCGTGACCCAGTTAGCTTATTAAATTACTTGTCATCGTTTAGACGCCCGGCAGGCGTAAATGTTAATCACAATAGTCAGTATGATGACCAATTAACCCTTCGTATAAACGTAATCTACGCGAGACACAATAGGTTTTTAATTGTGTATATATACTCGACATACGGAAGGTTAAAGTGTAATAGTAGGTTAGGTAGGGTAGGTTATAGTGTAGTGTGGTTGTGTGTGTGTAGTATTTGTAAACGGCGAGGCCATACTGCAAATAAGTGTAATAATAAATCTCGGAAGCAAGACAGAACGACTTTGGTGTGTGTATTCTGTAGCAAGCGAGGAGGTCATGACGAAACTAGTTGTGACATAAAAAATAAAAAATGTAGTTACCGTGGAAAAACAGGTCACATAAAAGAAGAATGTCTTAAACTTAAAAATCGTCGTACAAGTTCTAACAAAGAAAATGACAAACAATGACATACTGTGCGCGTTATCACTGATGCGTCGGGTAGTTCCAAATATTACATGACCGTAAAGATAATGATTTCTTGTGTATGGTTTTATTGATATAGGGAGCGCTTGTGTCACAAGAACAGAATCATTAGCTAGTCGACTAAAGTTAGAAGCGAGTCCTTGCGAAAATTTTGTTTTGTTTAGTTTTGGTGGCTCAAAAACCAAACCGATCGGTGTGGTAGTTGTTAAGATTCAAGTTGACGAGGCTACTTGTGATTGTAAGGCTTTGATAGTGACTCCGCTCAAGATATTGGTACTATAATAGACCAGCCTTTGACAGAGCATTCTACCGTATAAGTGATTAAATCACCGACATCTTTAAATATATGTATTTAATGCAAATCAATTTCTTGAACTACCTGGTGCATGTAGTGACGTTGAGAGCGTCAAGTTGGTTTCGGATGACAAAGTAATTTTAAAACCCGGTGTGAATAAAATACTATTATCTTGTTTTGATTTTGTCTCTGGTTCAATTACACTGCGTGCTACTGAATATAATACGCCGAGGGCGGAGTGTATTATTCCCGAATACCACACCGAGGTTATTGATGGCAAAATTGTACTAAACGTAATTAATATTAGTACTGAGGTCATAAAACTATCGCGCAACCGATGCTTGGCGCGAGCGACGATTACAGACGGTAATAATAAATACAAAATAGATGATAACCTGAAACCAAATGTCGTGACTGACCTTGAATCTTTACTGCACGACTATTCCGATTGTTTTTCGGGTAGTGAAAAAGGGCAAATTTCGTCTTCACGAAATAATCTAAATAAACTGTAATGCTACATAGGAACTGGAGCAGTATTACGATAGCCAAGTTAAACTAATTTGATTAATCCCATTGAATTACTTTTTCATGAAATAGTCATTTAATAGGATTAAATGAACTTACAGGGTTGTATTGATGGTTTTAATGATTATAATTCTGTCAATATAGACGTGTTACGGTTTTGAATATATTTATTTAAGATCTGGTTATTTACATTATTTACAAACAAATCTGTAATCTATAATAGTACTAAACATTTGTACAAGAATCAAAAGTGTTACAGGGCGTCAAAAAATTCGTCCACATCGCTGTTAACAGGAAAGGTGCCCAGAAGGAATTCTTTGCCCAAAAAATAGGCCCGCCCTCTGGTCACGTGAAGAGTCGACTAACCGCTTGGCGATTTCCCGAAATACTAGGTGGGCACTCGGACCCCATGGCCCTAGTGTTTCAACCCCAAACGGCTCAAACACGTAACTACCAATTAAATTATTGTATTTGCGCCGTTTGAGGTTTTCAGCACTTGCAGCCGCCGCCCCAGCGCAGCTCACTGTGCTAGGAAGATGGGATGGCGCAAGGGTGTCGACGCAAGTTGCATCCCACACCAAAGGCCTACCCAACTTCCAAGGCATTATGGTCATACCATCTGGTCTCTTTCCATCGACGCGTGCCAAGCTAGACGGTTCTAAGACAGCTGGCACCCCGGCGGTGGCAAGAGCACGACGGATGAGATCATTAATGCTAGCGTGCCGCGCAAGCCGACCTGCACTCTTACTACAAGAAAGCCCATGGTGTCCGAGGCAGTCGACTGCTTCACCACATTGACAGCGATGTGAAACCCCACAATGAGCGCCCAATCGCAAACATGTAGCGAGCCGGAAGGTTGTGTCACCTAACATAGTGCCTATATTAGGTGACTGTAGTGCCTGAAGCCAGAGGCCCGACTCCCACTCACCCACAGTCAGCAGGCGGGCACGCTCAGCAGTATTGGTAGACGTATTAATAAGTTTATTCCGTACCAACCTGCAGAGCGGCTCATCCCACTGTCTCTGCGAAAACGGGTTCTCGGGCCGATCTGTATCCGGGCAAGCCACTTTTCAGGCGTCCTCTGCGTCGGACAAGCATATTTCGTTATGAATTATATTTTGTTGGGCATACAGCCTGACACTGAACGGCAAATTGCAAATAAATCAAGAAAATTAGAATTTCGCGGATTGCCCTGGCGCTTCCATCTTAATAAATGACTTTAAGATTCCAGAGAAGCAGTCGTCAAAAATAATAATCTATACTAATATTATATAGCTGAAGAGTTTGTTTGTTCGGGCCTGTGGACGGTGAGCTATGGGCTAGCTCGCCGTCCGTCCGTCTTATGACGACAGGCCGTGTCGACGGCGCGTTCGTGTTCCACGCGTGCCTCAAAGAGAGTCAGCAAACAGGAAGGGGTCCGTAAGGACCGATGCCTGCCAGGGTTGCGGGACTGTTCGAAAGAGATACCGCGGCCCTGGAACACAAAGGGCAAAGGAAGAAACATGGATGGGTTTTAGTCAGTAAAAGTCTGACACTCCCTCCTGCTCAGCCCAGAGCGGGAGGGGTTATTTGATGATTTCCAATCGGTAAAAAAAAAAAAAAAATTGTTTTTTCGTTGGTTGAATGCGCTAATCTCAAAAACTACTGCGTGAAATAAAAAATAAAAATATTGTTGGTTAGCCCATTTATCGAGTAAGGCTATATATCATAACGCTACAACCAATAGGAGCAGAGCATCAATGAAAAATGTTGCTAAAACAGGGACAAATTATTCTTTTTGGGAGCTTCCGTTGCGTGCGCTGCGTAAACGGTTAAAGTTACACAAAAATAATGTAAAACGGAATTATACGCCATAAAAAACTTTCTGCGAAAAGAAGTCGGTTTTGTTTTCGCAGAAAGTTTTTATTTTATTTTACCCTTTTTAGTTGTAGTAATTATACGAGCCCAAACTCGATGAGGTTTTGTCGTTTTATAACAGTGTTCCTATGGCCACTGTCCAGCGCCCTCATTAGACACTGGATACCATTTAGGACCAAAGTACTCGTCAAGACGAATCATACGTGTCCAAACTCGATGGGATTGTGTCATTTTATTACGGACTACCTGCGACCACCTTCCAGCTCCATCACCAGACCCTAGGTACCATCTAGAGACAAAGTACTCGACAAGATGAATTATACGAACCCAAACTCGATGGGGTTATGTCGTTTTAATGTAGTTCCTATGGCCACCTTCCAGCTCCATCATCAGAGCCTGGTTACCATACCAAACCTGGTTACCAGAAATCGGGAAGTGTGTCAAATTTAACTAGCAAGTATCACGCGACGACGCGTGATGTACATCAGAGCGCCAGCACGCGGCATCGCGTGATGTGACAATTAACGTGAGGAAAACAACCAAATTCCTAAACCGATTTTGATGAAATTTCTATGGGACCAATCGGGAAGCATATCTTTTCAGATGAAAAAATAATTTTTCAAATCGGTTTACAAATAACGGAGTTCTGAGGTAACAAACATAAAAAAAAAAACAAAAGTACAACCGAATTGAGAACCTCCTCCTTTTGAAGAAAGTCGGTTAAAAAGGTCTAAAAAAAGTCCGTGGCATCACATGCCTATCTTTGAAGGTTGGCCTTAAAAGATAGGCATGAGCTGTCACGGACTAACACTAACAATAACCATTTTTATGATTTAAAAATTTGGTCAAAAATTATGCTTTATTTGCGAAGGTGTTTTTACCAACATAGTATTAATACTTATCAAAATAAATATTCATCTTTAGCGTTCAACTGTGATACAATAGTCAGAGTAAGCTTACATTCAAGAAAATTAACAATTGACATTCTATCAATATCAAGTGCGTCTTTCGAAATGATAAGTGGTCAGACAAACGGAAGAGTTTATGTAATAGTTACTTAGAAGTACATATAAACAAAACCTTCATGGAAACCAGTTACATAGTAGTATAAATAAATATAGCTTTCATGGAAACCAGTTACGAAGACATATAAAAAAGCCTTCATGAAAACCAGTTTAGTAACCGGTTTCCTTGACGGCCGAAGCGGACCAAAATTGCCCTTTACACCATTTAATTTAGGAAATATCATAGAATGCAAATAACTTGCGCAACAAAATAATATCACAACGACGACGATGACCAAAGAGAAGATGGCTCAAAGAGAAAGTACGCTATATGAAGGTGCAATATGATCACGTCAATCAACCTGCCCGTAAATCAACAAACACCAAAACAATGGTGTAAAATGTCAAACTAACGAACAGACAAAGTCATGTTGCCTTTTATAATAACAGGCTGAGAAAGATCTAAGTCCACGCGGACGAAGTATTGAATAAGAAAGGTGGATGGGTAAAGGATGATATGGCACGAAAGGAGGTGTCTGATAAGGGCTAGAGAATGATGATGAAGAAAGGTGAATGGGTAAATTACCTTCAGCAGCGATCAACATTTTGCCCACTATTGGTTCGATGAATCTATACACAAACATTTTCTTCAGGCATTTGTTCAGGACTGTGGCCGCGTCTACTGGATCAGTTACAACTGTAAAATACGATAAACAAATTCATATAATTCCCGCTACTGTGAGCCAAAGGCCCCACAGGTGTCCTATATAAGTTGACATTAAATATATGAGAGAGGGAGACACAGAGTGAGGCCAAGGATTTCTGAAATATACTCTTAATGAATAAATCTGATTATATGTCATTTCTTTTATTAACTCACGCAAAATCAGACATTTGCTCGAATTGATTACGGAATAATAATATTTTAATGAAGTTTTGACTTACAATACATAGGCAGCGGTCCCATAAAGGCTTTGGTCACACCTCCAACTTTTAAAGCATATTCTCCCATTGAAATTATATTTCGAACCAATGCTGAAACAAAATAATAAAATTATACAATAGGAGAAATCATGTAACAAGCTAACATTAATTTGGCGTGTTAGCTATTACAGTAACACAACGGTCGAAGAATTTCAGTTGTAATCGGAATATACGAACAAAAAGCGAGTAGTCTGCAGTGTTTATCAGAAGGGTAATTTTTTTCCAATCACAAAGTTCCCTTCTGAAAAAGTTTAATCGAGAATCCATAGTATTTTTCCTACTCTATGACCGGTGTAAAAACATGCCTATCAAAGCTAAAAGTCACTTTTGTGTTTGCTATTTAATTTTTTTGTACTAGCCCATACCAGGGAAGTTTCTGGTTACGGGAATATTGAAGATTTAGTTCCAACTTTTTCCATGTTCTTTTGCGAACGTTTTTTTTTTGTTTGTTTATCTAAATAAATTTCAACAATGCATGTGGCTTTTAACTTGAAAGCTGGTTATTTATGACTTCCGCCATGTTTCTTTGTACATTTATAAATGGCGACAATTTGCTAAACCGCCTTTATGTAGTCAGTTTTACATTCCATTATACAATGCATTAAAAAAAACCTGTTTGATCTGTGAGGGTATCATTAAGTGGAGTCGAGATAAGATTCTATTTATGTAATACAGAGAATAATAAAGAGACCATTACTTTTTTTTTTTTTTTTATTTCATCAAAAGTTACACAAGAGTATTTTCCAAATCTTCTGCCAAACTGCAGGACAGTTTGTCGGCAGTGTTCTCGTGGACACAGCTCTTAAGTTTTCTTAACACTAATGCATCATTATAAAAGGTGAAAGGTAAGGGGACACATAGTTTTATTACATAGACGTACGCATCACACCACACCCATACTCACACATACTCGAGCTGCTCAGTGTTTTATTGAAAAGAAACGTAGGTACATAATTAAAATGATCTACAGCTCGAGTATATCGACTTGCCCGCCATCCCAGCACGCGCGGCGAGAGCACATACTCCTAGCGTCCCGACCAGTCTGGTGAAATCTGTGGTCCCGACCACCGCCACAGCCCCCCCCCCCCCCCCGGTGGGAGACCAGCTACCCAGCGCAAGTGAGTTACCGCGGCGCGGCGGTACTCCAATGCTCCGTTATACAAAGAATATCTATGTTGTTACAATTGAGGAAAAGTTCTATTTATGTAATACTATAAAGGAGAACAAGTTAAAAAAATACCCCGATGAAAATGAAATGAAATGTACTAAATTATGGAAACTAATATGGCAACTCCGTGCGCAAGCGGTCGCTTCTCGAACAGTGACGTCATAAAAAAACAATTGACGATCGAACTGTAAACTTATACCGAAGATGGTGTTGTCACGTTTTAAAAGTTAGACAGAATTTAGGGAAATAGTGGTAATTTGGGACAAAAAACATAATTAATTCAATCATTTTAAAATTCACTAATATTTTTATTTCATTAATGTTTCTTATTGTATTTGGCATTGTCATTAGTATGACTATATACCACTTTCGAATCGGACAGGGTTTTTTTTAATATAAAGTTACAACATAAGTCATAAAAATAAACTAACATAGATTTTAGTTACTTTTTTATTAGAATATTTTTGTTACCTATGCTGTATAGTCAGCTCCACAAGCAGCTCAGTTTTTTACATAACGTAATATTTTTTTTAGACGTAAGTGTAACAAATGAAAATTAAAATAATATTTAAAACCTGAATTAAAATAATATTTAAAACCTAAATTAAAATAATATTTAAAACCTAAATTCAAATAATATTTTGAAGTAGCAACCGTGGTCTAACTTAAATATTATTTATACTTCTGTTACTTCTTTCGTTTGTTGTGTTTTTTATACCTGTTATTTTTTGTTTTCAGCAAAAATAGAAAGAAAAAATCCGTCTGTCAGTCAGTCTGTCTGTCAGTCAGTCTGTCTGTCACCGGGCTGTATCACATGAACCGTGCTAACTAGACCGTTGAAATTTTTACAGATGTTGTATTTGTTGCCGCTATAACCTGTTGTCAGAGTTTTTATGCCGCCCATGGGCCTCTGACTTGACTTTACATGCCGTCAAGAATTATCTCGCAGGCATGCTGGTTTCCTCATGGAAAAGTTGGTGAAACAAATCTTCCATAGTTGACTTTTTGCGGACTTAATGCCAATGCCATTCTCCACCAGTCAGCCTTTGGGTGACGCAGAGACAAACTATGTAAGTGCATTTCAGAAAATTGAAAAATTAATATAAAGATGACAAATACCAATTATAAAATATAATTATATGTAATTTAAAAATAACTAATGATAAATACCTATTCTTGCATAGAAATAACCTCGTTGCCAGGATTATTCACCAGCAACTTGCTTTGCCCTTTACCTTAACCTTGTGTAATTAGAAGTGCCATATTAAGTATAAGTATGCGCACGACCCAGTTCTCGATGATGGTAATATCACGTTGCAGGTACTGGAATCGACCTATTGTCACTGACAGGACTATTGTTGCCAATAAGCCTGACATTGTGGTGACAGATCGATTGGAGCATCGCGCAATGATTGTCGATATAACGGTCCCGCACGACGAGAACCCCGTGAAAGCAGAGAAAGATAAAAAATTCAAATATCTAGACCTGGCTCGCGAGGGACGTGAGTACAGCAGTCCTTGTGACGATAGTCGTGTCGGCCAATGGCTTAATAGTCATTAACCTTGACCAATCTGAGAAGACTCTCGCTTGGCAGCTGGGTCAAGGGCTTGATTCAGAAAGCATCTGGATACGGCACGTATTGTTCGGAGGTTCCTCTCATAAGAGCCCTGACCAGAGCACACAGGTGAAATTCACGTAATTCATGGCCAATATTGATAAAAATGAAGTTACCCCTGATTAAAAAATAGTTACATATATTAGGAGTAAGACATAATATGACGCCACTTATTAATAGACTATTATTATATTAATAGACTCACTTTTTATTTAGTTATCCACACGTTTGATTGAAACAATGATTTACTATGGAGTCATTTAAAACAATTTTGAACATTTTGTTTAAATAACGTTTAATATTTACTAAATAACTAAAACTTTTCTATTACTTACGATTGTAAAGATATATTGCTTTCAACACAAGGCTATATTTTTTTTTTCCTGATAACGAAAACGTTTTTACTCAAACCCAATCAACCCGTTTTTTCCGTAGCCGAATGGCAAAATAATAATAAACATCTTTATTTCCAGTTTACAATTCCAATTAATATACATGCTTCAACAAAATATTGTTTAAGTTGAGAATTGTACTTAACACATATTTATAAACCTCTGACACCCAAGCTAAGATTAAACTTGTGTTATGATTGTTCGGGCCCTCTAAGTTCACTGTCCCAGTGAACTAATAGTGACAAATACGGAACCCTTATAGATTCGCCAAGTCTGTCTGTCTGTCCGTCACAGCCACTTTATTCAGAAACCATTAGGACCACACAGTTGAAACTTAGTAGGTAGATATATTCTGTGAACCGCTTTACGATTTAATATAAAAATAAAAAACAAAAGATTAAGGGGCTTCCCATACATGGAATTGAAACTAAAAAATATTTTATTCATCACACCTATACATGCGGGATGTTTATACATGGATAGGTCTTTAAAAATGACATTGAGCTTCAAAAACCTTTAAAACCATTTTTTCTTTAAGTCAACCGTTTGAAAGGTAGACCTGGCTACGGTAGTACCAGTGGTGGGAATTCGGCGAGACGATTTTTCAGTTTTTATAAAATATCTGCAGAAATAACTGGCAAAAGCAAAAATCTATAATATTTGAGTATTCTTTGGATAAATTTGATGACAAAATCTAGTAAGCTAGCATATAATAGAGGAAAAATTCAAAATAAAAAAAACTTTAAATGTTGCATGGTAAAGTATGCCGACTACCATTCACAGAATATTAATTTGGGGACATATTATAATACATAATGCAGTAGTTTCCATAGGCCTTTTATCAGAAGAGGCCCAAGAAGGTAAGGACAAAGACGTTAAGAAATATCCTGAAGGGGTTTCCGGGAATTTTCCTGAAAACCAACTATGGGAGATTTGTTTCGCCAACTTTTAATATCATCAGATCTTCACATTACAAGTATCCTAACGATGTTCTAAGCCTCTTGAAAGAAAAAAAATGTAAATCAAAACTTCTGGTAGTTTTGATTAACATTTTTTTTTTTCGTATAAATACCTATATTTTAGCTATTTTTTTTATAATACACATTTAAATTATAATTGTAGTCAAACTAAAGCAAAATAGCAGTGTTAACACTTAATTAAATATTGGCCAACTTTGTGGTAAATTTCACCTGTGTGCACCAGTAGGCCGGAATCTGTTCCCGATGCTGGTGCACTACTATTTTTAAATGTTTTTTTTGAACGTTTTAGTTAAGAACATTAAAAAAAAAAATACATCACTACATAGTATAAAACAAAGTCGCTTTCTCTGTCCCTATGTCCCTTTGTATGCTTAAATCTTTGAAACTACGCAACGGATTTTGATGCGGTTTTTTTTAATAGATAGAGTGATTCAAGAGGAAGGTTTATATGTATAACATTGCACCCGTGCGAAGCGGGGGCGGGTCGCTAGTATACAAATAAATAAATAACTAGACATACGAATATAATAAAAAAAATCACAGAAAATATTAGCTACGTTTTTTGTAATACGTCGATGCAGATTCAGACAAGCGACTATTCAGTCGGTCATGTGGTCAGGTGGTCGGAGGGCTGCGGTCTTAAATTGCTTATCATATTTTTTTGTAGATTACTTAGGGTCTAATTTTACCCTACTACGGGTTAACCAAAAAGAAGGTTTATGAATCAAGCAATATTTAAATTTATTTTACAATTGCGCATAAACCACTGAGCCGATTTAGATGAGTGAGTTGTTAAATGAACCGAAACTTACTTTCATTTTTGAGCCACATATGAGAATGTCCAATTAGGGGCAACTTCCCTGGATATGTTGGCACCTGCTCATTCAGTCGAGGCAAGAAGTGATGACAAACGATCACATATCCCAAATACACACATATTAACGAAATTATTATTGTTAACAACATTTTAAAACCAATCAACGAATAAAATATATAGATGTTATTGTCTTTAATATAATAAATTTAAATGTTTTCGATACGTGTTGACACAACCACCTCTAACTAAATATTGTACTTGTACTAGCCGAAGACCATAACATCACGACGGCCACAACCAGTTTCACAAGAATCTTAAGTTTAGTAAGTAGTAACTAACTTAACGTGCAACATTCGAACAAATGTGGAAAAGTTTAAAGTTTGACCTTCTTCCGTCACTAGAAGGTTTCCAGTGCTCCAGCACAAAAAAAAGATCACAAAGACGGAAAAAACAAGTGCCCTTCGTTTTCGTAAGGAGTGTTGGTACACCCATTATGTTATGTTATCGCTAAATACGGGTATGAAGCAGAAGTGAGTCACAAAAAGCTTCTGCTAGGACTATGTATAAATAAGAATTGAATGTACCTCAATTTAGATTGCAAATAAATATAAGAGCAATGTATTTGTCAATGCCATTCAGGTGTATATCAAGTTGCCTAACTCCTTCCCATACCCATGTTCAAGAAAAGGCTGACAAGTTGGTTATTGGATAATTGCTTTTATGACATGGGAGAATATTAGTTTTTAAACACTGTCATGGTCACTAACATTATCATTACTGTTTGTCGGTTTTTGGGAACTCAAAATCAACAGAAAACATGGTAAATATCCAGTTTCTAGTATTAATCATCATGGGAGAAGAATATATGGTATATTGTAAGAATCAAAGAATTACTTAACTTACTTGTAAGAACTTAATTTTGACATTTATTTTAAAGTAACGATTACCTAATTATAATACATAATATTAATTAATGTTGGATCTATTGTAAATCGTAAATCGTAAAATAATGTACTTATTTCATTTATTTATGTGTGTCATCTGAATATTTGTACACTTAAAGTTGTGGTAAATGATGGAACTGGAGGGATTTACTTGGCACATAAAAAGTCATACATAGTCATAGAAGCATTAAACTAAACTATGCAAGATCTGCGAAACAATCAAAACGGAATCGATGGTGCGATGATTTTTTTTTGCAGGAGATATAGTCGAACTGCCTGCTGATGAACCTAATGCATTGTAAATTCCTCCACTTTGTGGAAACACTTCAATGTACTAAATTCAAGGTAGAATAATATGCGTGTCGAGTTGCAAAATGATCGATCTGATCCTAGAAATATTTTCCAAACAACTTATTGATATAGGTCACGGCAAATTCCCTGTAGTCATTTTGACTGGCTTTACCTTTCCTGATCATTTTGTCAGTATGCTGAATCAAACACCGATCTCATTCAAAAGGTGTTCGAAAACGTTACTCTAAATGACAGTGATCGTATTTGTTTGAGCAAACGACCTATTTTAGCTGCCAAAAACATGAATGTAAATAATTTAAATTTCAAAATTCAAAACGAAATTGCCGGTGAATTGAGGATATACCAATCAGTTGATTCCGCTATCAACCAAGATAATGTCGTCATCTATCCACCAGTTTTTTTTTTAAACTCGCTGAATTTACCAGGATTGCCGCATCACACTCTTCAATAAAGGACGAATCGGTGATCATAATATTGCGAAATAACAACCACACGGCTAGCGGTGAAAAACTCAACAACGTGATCGAAGTAACCATTTTAAAGGGAAAGTATAAAGAAGACGTTTTGATACCACGTATCCCAGTGATTCCCAGTGATACCATTTGAATTTAAACCAGTGCAGTTTCCTTTTTTTACATAAATATAATAATATCATTGAGTTTTTGCGGCATTATTCACGAAAACCCATGTTTCTCGCATGCCCAATTCTATGCTGCCTGTTCCCGTGTTCGAAAACGAAGAGCTTTGTTTGTGTACGCTCCAGGTGATCAAACAAAAACATATCGTCTAACACAATATTACATACTAAAGTGTGGTAGTGTACGAAACAGAAAATTGTTTTTTGTAAGTAGGTTTTGTGTAAGACATTAAAAAAAAACCATACAAGACCATATTAACACTATTTGCAAATTGATTGTTGGTAGGTATTGAAATGTTGGGGGTTCTAGGGTCAATTAAATCAGACAACCAACTAGATCGAATGTGCTATAATAATAACTGAACAAAGGGAATATATTTTATAATGCGCATTAAAGTAAAGTGCTTACTTAGCTTAAATGTATACTTATATTCTAAAGGAGCGTACTTACTACGTTAAACACTGTTAGAGGCATACATACACTTCACCTACGGGGGTGATGAAAAAAAAAAAAAAGATTATATGTTTTTTTTTTTAACACGTATGTACAAACCAACTTTACTAATAATTAACAGTACATTAAACCTTTAAATCCATCTTACAAAATGAAATATTTATTATAATAAAAATGTATTAATTACAACATTGCAATGTATATAACTATTACACCTTATCTTTAGTTAATGCTAGTCTTAACTATAAGAGTACAATTAACCTAAACAATACTACATAATTCTTATTGGTAGTACGGTTGTTAAGAAGCCACTGCCAGCGCCATCTATGCAGCGCATCGGGCAACACTGGCTTCGATCATTACTCGGGAGCTCCGTATTGGCTGAGGGCGGCTCCTCGTCGTCGTCTACAATATCCGTTTCCGACAACACCACTTGTAACCACGGGTCTCTGGACGGTCGCGCGTTCGCACCGTCCTTATACGTTCATTTTAAATTGTAATTTGATATATCTACATAAATAAATAGTCGAGTCACAGTCAAATAAAGCAATCATTGAAATTACCCGCTGCGTCCCGCACACATCAAGAGCCACATACATAAATCAACATTGGTCCTTCGAGCCGGATTTTAGAAGAACACGAGACGCAGCCATCTTGGCGTCACAAGAAGATCGGAAGTGCATCGTGGGAAAGGTAGCGGATCGCGGTCTGGAATGGTATCGTATCCCGTCCAATCCTCTCCTCTTTCCAGCAATAAGGGTTAACCAGTAATATTTCTCGTGTTTCAGTCGTGCGTTATCCAGTTGCCTAGTTGTGCGTCGCCGCGGGTACGTGCTGTGCAGAAAAATTGTAAGTACTTTTGCCTTTCTCAACCGCCAAAATGAGTGACGACGAAGCATTTCAGGATGTTAGTCAGGATCCCGTTAAAATAGATCAAAAAATAAAGCTCGGGCAATTAAAAAAAAGCCGAAGCACGCTAAAGGGCAGGCTGACGCTTTTCGAGAAGTTCCTTTCAAAATTAGATAAAGTAGATTCCATAAATATTGCTACACGTAAGGAACTTGAGTTACGAATACAGTCAATTTCTGATATGTTTAAACAATTTAATTCAATTCAAGATGAAATTGAGCAAATAGATTTCCAACAGCTAGATTATCGGGAAACGTTTGAAGAGCATTATTTTCGTCTTACGGCTGCCGCGAAGTGTTTGATAAGCGATAACGATAATCAAACTAAAAATGTAGGTAGTGGTAATCCAAATCTTTCTTCAATAAAATTACCAGATATTAAATTACCTGCATTTGACGGTTCGTTTGATCAATGGCTTGAGTATCGAAACTCGTATATTACCATGATTCATAACCGTAATGATTTAAATAGCATACAAAAGTTCCACTACCTTAAGTCATCGCTTAGCAATTCTGCTTCGCAAGTTATCAGCGCATTAGAATTCACAAGCGAAAACTACCTTCACGCGTGGAATTTATTAGAAAACAGGATCCATAACAATCGTTTATTGGTGCAAAACCATATGAAATCGTTGTTTAAATTCAAGCCGCTTCAAAGTGAATCGAGTGAACAGATTAGAAAACTTATTGATTCGACTTTACGAAATTTACGAGCATTAAAATCTCTGGACGAACCATCTGATACGTGGGATACCGTCATCATTTATTTAGTCGTAGAAAAGCTAGACCCGACAACCGAGCGCGAATGGGAAACACATACGGGTTCACTGGTGTCGCAATTAAATGGTGATAAAATAAAACTACATCATTTAATGGAGTTTTTGAGAAACCGTGCAGATATGCTATCAATGGTTAATTTTAAGAAAGGTAATGTCGATTCCAAAGGTTCTCATAAAAAAGACAAACCATCAAGTCAACCTCATCACTCGCATTCCTACGTCGCCAAAGGTAAACAAAGCACGGATAGCAACAAACCGAAGCGTGTTTGCGAATTATGCGGTAATAATCATCATCTGTATTCGTGTGCGCAGTTTCTTAATATGTCGGTGCAAGATAGGCTTACAATAATATTGTTAATAATAAAGGGGTATGTCAAAATTGTATTCGTTCCAGTCATTCGTTAAATGATTGTTCGTATGGCCCTTGTAAATTATGTCAAGGGAAACATAATACGTTACTTCATGGGATGAACGCGTCCACGTTAAGTTCGCGCCCTATGTCAACAGCTGATGCGCAGGTTCAATCGGAGCGTAATGCGCTGACGTGCAGCGCCGCGGTACAACCGGTATTGTTATCGACGGCTCTTATCGATATTCCTGATGCTGACAGCCAATATCACACTGTAAAGGCACTTCTTGACAACGGTAGTCAGAACTGTTTTATTACAGAATCATTATGCAATCGTTTAAAATTGCCGATCATACAGTCCACTGTTCACATCGCAGGTATAGGACAAAGCGTTTCTAAAAGTTCTCACACCTGTAAAATAAAAATACAATCTAAAGTTAGTGATTTCAATACAGAAATCCAATGCTTAGTTTTACCTCGAATAACATCAAAGTTACCTTCGTTGAACGTTAGTTGCGAGTGCATACGTATACCTAAAAATATGTCGCTCGCAGATCCCAAGTTTAATATCCCGTCTGATATAGATGTACTTTTAGGCGCGGATATATTTTGGGACTTATTAAATAATAAGAAAATAAAACTCGCTTCGGGTCCTACGTTATATGACTCGAAAATAGGGTGGATCATTTCTGGCCCTATTCGGAGTAAACATTCGTTTAAAATAAACCAAGTACAATGTAATCTTGTTCAAATTGATTCTCAATTGCGTAAATTTTGAGAGTTGGAAGAAATAACCGATTTATCGTTTGCGTTATCAAAAGATGATTGTTATTGTGAAACATTGTTCACAGAGACCACAAAGCGTGATGCACACGGTAGGTTCATTGTGCGCAGTCCTTTGAAGGAATCTGTCGATACGTTAGGTGATTCATATACCACAGCAAAGAATCGGTTCTTTATCTCTTGAAAGAAAATTAAATCGTTCACCACACTACAAACAGTTATATTGTGAATTTATGCGAGAATATGAGGCACTGGGTCACATGTCCCCGGTATCTAATGTTACCGATTTACTAAATAAACCACATTACATATTACCGCATCACGGTGTTTATCGTGAACATAGTCTCACGACTAAATTACGTGTTGTATTTGACGCGAGCGCAACAACGTCAACTAATAAATCTCTAAATGATATACAATACATAGGTCCCCCATTACAAAATGACATTTTTTCAATTTTACTGAGGTTTAGACAATATAAATACGTCGCCTGTGCTGACGTTGAAAAAATGTACAGGCAGATTTTAATTGATTCAGATCAGCATAACTTACAATTAATTCTATGAAGGGAAAATCCTGATAAACCGTTGAAACTATATACTTTGTTAACTGTAACGTATGGCACTGCCTCAGCGCCTTTCCTTAGTATGCGATGCTTGCAACAATTAGCACGGGAATGTGATAATGATTTGGTCGCTAGAACAATTAATGACGATTTCTACGTCGACGATTTGATCACTGGTGATGATGACCTTGACTCACTCGTCGATTTATGCAATAAAAAAAAATAGTAATTATTGCCGCAGTGTTGCGTCAAGGCTGTTTTCCGTTACATAAGTGGACATTCAGTCACAAAGTCTGTCCTGACAGTACTAAAGATCTTAACATAGGTAATAATCATTTATCTAAAACATTAGGATTAGGCTGGTCCACAGAAAGTGATGAATTGCATTTTACTACTGAATTCACTCAAAGTGATTCAATAGTTACAAAGCGTGTAATGTTATCAATCATTTCACAGGTGTATGATCCATTAGGTTTGCTGGCGCCAGCAGTTATCACAGTAAAGTCATTGTTACAAAATTTATGGCTTCAAAAACTAGATTGGGATGAAGAAGTTCCCATTAAAGTTGCAAATACATGGCATAATTTCGTTCTTAGTCTGCAATATTTACGTAATATTAAAATACCTCGTTATGTAACAACAACCGACTCGCGATATAAAGAACTGCATATATTTACAGACGCATCTCAACAGGCGTACGGTGCATGCGCGTATATCAGATCTTGCTGTGATAGCTGTGAGCATTCTATACCTACCTCTGTGCATTTATTATGTGCAAAAAGCAAATTAGCACCTTTAAAAACCGTAAGCATACCTAGGCTCGAATTAAGCGGCGCGCTGGTAGGTGCAAAGTTATATAATAAAATTTAAAATTTTCTACGTTTAACATTCGATAAGGTTTATTTTTGGACAGATTCGACCATAGTGCAAGGATGGCTACGTATGTCCCCTCACTCACTCAAAACATTTGTACAGAATCGTGTAGTACAAATAAACGAACTTACTGACGATATTATTTGGCGGCACGTTAAGGGTACCGAGAACCCTGCTGACCTCATAACAAGAGGAGCTAGCTTAGAGTCGTTAAAATATAATAACAATCACATATGGTAGACCGGTCCAACGTTTTTACGTGAACCTAACACATTTGTATTCTCGAATAATAATGAAGAAATAATAACCACCGAATTACCGGAAGTTAAATCACAAACCATAATTTGAAACTGTGTTAACTCAAATTGAATCCGTCCTCAATTCCCGTCCTTTGTCCCCTCTCTCCTCCGACCCGACCGATTACCTTCCTCTGACTCCAGCTCATTTCTTGATCGGCCGACCGCTGACCGCACCAGCCTGCGAAGACCTGACGACCAACGCGCCTATTCAACTGGGGCGCTATGCTCGAGTGGAGCTGCTGAGGCAACACTTTTGGCAACGCTGGTCAAAGGAGTACATGTCCGAGCTCCAGCAACGTACGAAATGGAAGGCCGACAATGAAGACATCGCTCAAGACAGCCTCGTTCTTATCAAAGAGGATAGGCTTCCGCCTTTCAAGTGGAAATTGGGACGAGTCACGCAAGTGTTCCCTGGAAAAGACGGAGTTTCCCGCGTCGCAGACATCCGTACAGCCACGGGTACCATCCGACGGGCCTTCTCGAAGATCTGCCCGCTACCTACATCGTGATCGTGTTCTTCGTGTTGGAATGGTTCCTCCAAGGCGGCCGGCATGTTAAGAAGCCACTGCCAGCGCCATCTATGCAGCGCATCGGGCAACACTGGCTTCGATCATTACTCGGGAGCTCCGCATTGGCTGAGGGCGGCTCCTCGTCGTCGTCTACAATATCCGTTTCCGACAACACCACTTGTAACCACGGGTCTCTGGACGGTCGCGCGTTCGCACCGTCCTTATACGTTCATTTTAAATTGTAATTTGATATATCTACATAAATAAATAGTCGAGTCACAGTCAAATAAAGCAATCATTGAAATTACCCGCTGCGTCCCGCACACATCAAGAGCCACATACATAAATCAACAACGGTCTTGTCCTATTTTTATGAACTAATTCTATCTTATTGTTTTTATATATCCTAACATTACAACCTAAATCTTCTTTTACTCTAAAGGGTCCTTCATAAATAGCATCTAGTTTTCGACCTGTTTCATTATTTATCAAAATTAAATCATCTTCCTGATATACTATTGAATTTACTGATTTATCGTATAATTCCTTGCGTTTATATTTGTTACACAGTAAATTATTTTTTGCGTCGGCATGGGCTAATTGTCAACGATATTTCAACTGTTTTTTTTTTTTTTACCGATGGGAAATCATCAAATAACCCCTCCGGCTCTGGGCTGAGCAGGAGGGAGTGTCAGACTTCTACTGACTAAAACCCATCCATGTTCCTTCCTTTGCCCTTTGCGTTCCAGGGCCGCGGTATCTCTTTCGAACAGTCCCGCAACCCTGGCAGGTGTCGGCCCTTACGGACCCCTTCCTGTTTGCTGACTCTCTTTGAGGCGCGCGTGGAACACGAACGCGCCGTCGACACGGCCTGTCGTCATAAGACGGACGGACGGCGAGCTAGCCCATAGCCCACCGTCCACAGGCCCGCGTCTACGGTGGCCGGGGGCCACCACGTGGCCCCCGACGCCCGGTGCGTCTCCCGCGGCGGCTGGGAAGTAGTGTCTTACCTTTCTCATCCAGCATATCTGCATACATCTCGATCGAATCTATCAAGCGTTTAGTTCTCCCTTCAACACCGTCCATTGCTGGAAGCAAACTACACGCCACTTTAAGGTCAAACTCCATTTTGTCTGAATTTAATTTTGGGGAAATACATAAACTATTTATTTCCGCAAAAGTTATCCTAATATCCTGGATAATATCCAATGCCGATGCAACTAATTCCGTATCCTTGCCTTTTTCTAACATTAACAATATTTTTCCACATTCGTTAAATATATTTTTTGCCTCACCTAACTTCGTCTCAATAACTTGACCTTTATACCTAGCCTGTCCTTTCTTAATTAAATATTTTCTAATGTCTACCAGTACTTTATATTTTTCTAACAAAACATCAATCATAATAGGATATTACCTTATTTCCTACAAAAGAAACAAAACAAAAAAAACAAAAGAATCATGTTAACATAATTACAGCGAAGTGGCACACAAGAATTTCACACGTTGCACTTTTAGGCGCGAGGTATCATATTCACTGAGTCTTCGTGCACTGTTTTACGTCGTTTAAGTTTTTGCGTTGTAAAACAAATTGGAAGGTATGAGTCTGACTGTTTGCAATTCACTGGTTTATCTATCTGTAACTTGAAACCGTCTTTGATGCTGTATTAATTAGTTAGGGTGTACCTTCCACTCGTCCACGTAGGGATGCCCTTATGCGCTGAATTGCGCTGAGTCCGATTTCTTCTTGCATCCATTGACGATGACAGCTGCGGTAGTACTTCAGGAAGAAGTAAATCACCAGGAGAGTTATGGCCGCGAGGATAATTATAGTGACCGTGCTCAGCCGCTCCATGTGTCCTCCGATGTCTTTCAGAAGGGCGTCATTATTTCCGCCTGCAGCATTTTGATTAAGGAAGACCTCGTCCTTTTCTACCTTGGAGTTACACATTTTGACAATCACTGCGCAACAAAAACTTTACTTAATCTGCCCCTTGGCAGACCCAAGGCAGGGTCGCCATGAAATGTTGGGGGTTCTAGGGTCAATTAAATCAGACAACCAACTAGATCGAATGTGCTATAATAACTGAACAAAGGGAATATATTTTATAATGCGCATTAAAGTAACGTGCTTACTTAGCTTAAATGTATACTTATATTCTAAAGGAGCGTACTTGCTACGTTAAACACTATTAGGGAGCATACATACACTTCAGTATGATGTAGGTAGGAATTTGTCGTTTTTTAGGGTTCCGTAGGCGAATGGCAAAAAACGGAACGAACCTTAAAGAAGAAACCAAAAGAAAGAACCTTATAGATACGCCATGACGTCTGTCTGTCTGTCTGTCCGTGTATTTCAAAGCCACTTTATTAAATTCCGAAACTATTACGGCTAAACAGTTGAACTTAGTAGGTAGATGTATTTTGTAAACCGCTTTACGATTTTTATACACAAATAAAAAAGTAAAAGATTAAGGGGGACCTCCCCAGGTCCTCACCGGACACGGTTGTTTCGGGAGGTTCCTGCACCGAATCGTGCGGGAGGAAACGCTCGGGTAATGCCATTGAAACATCTCCTTTTTCTCTAATAATTATAATATACATGAGATTATATAATCTAATACATCTTAATTTTGCCTGAGATTGTTTTTCTAAATTAGTATACATATTTTAAATCGCTAGAAAACCGTAACACAGCGCTAAAAATACAAAATGATGCCGCTACGACGCACTCCACCAGCATCACCTGCCGCAATGAGTGGGCAGCCACCTGTTCTTCATCAATCTGAGCCTAACATTAGTATGCTTTCGGAATTGTGTGAACCTTGCATGGATACAGAAATAACCGCAATAAAAAGAAACGGCACGATCACGAATTTTTTGTCAGCATGTGCGAGTTCAAGGACGAAATTTATATTATTCATATTTGATGGTCAATAAATAAAGTGCTCGCTCTGAATTACAATTAGATTTTTTTGATTGTTTATATAACACATTTGTGACTGTTATAGTATCATAAATTTATCTGCTGAGCTTTTTTCTCCACACACAAATAAGTTGTCGTAGGACATACTCCGCTTTGTTGATTTAATTTTTTTTTATGTTGTTTTTCGTACCAGTATATCTATGTCGTCAGTCGTCACACATAGTGTTTTAATTTCATGCAAGGCAGTGGCAGTGCGCTGGTTTTTTTTGGCGATAGCCAACGACGGTTGAGTTATGTTATCGCTTGTTAAGGTAGGTTAGGGACACAAACGCTGGCGAGGGCTTCCGCACTGACATTATACTAGCATTTTGATGTTCAATCTTGTCTTTCCTTAATTTTATTTTTTACAAATTAATGACATTGGTAAACATATTAATTAAAAAAATATTAAAAACATCTTTAAACAAATAATAAAATGAAGTGATTGAAGAACTGTTTGTACTTTGAAAATAACAGCTTTTTACTGAATGCAAATGAAAATATATACGGCACTTATAACAAAAACTCATTTTTTTTTTCTGTCTGTTTGTTCTGGCTAATCTCCGAATCGGCTGGACGGGACTTTTACTGGCAGATACCAGATATTATAATGTCTAACATAGGCTACGTCTATTTTAGGAAAATAATTAGGGTTTCGTGCAAAAAAATTAAAACCCTTGAAATTGCTAACAAAATTCGAAAAGGGAACTAATATTTTTTATAATAATTTCTCGGGAACGAAGGTTGCGGGCAATGGCTAGTTTAAAAACAAAAAATTGTAGCCCACGACGTATTGGGAACACAGACCAACCTACCGGCGGTCAGGGTTCCAGAGAGAGGAAACTCCTAACAATACGAGCCGTGTCCAGAAGTACCGCTTTTTGAATCAAGCCCTTGATCCAGCTACCTAACGAGAGCCTCCTCAGGTATTGATCGAGGATCTTGGCAATTAAGCCATGGGCTGATACGACTATCGGCCAATGATCGCTGAGTCCATATCCCACATGTCGACAACCTCGCGAGCCAAGTCAAGATATTTGCAATCATTTAGTTTATTCATTTTCCTTTCTTATTTGTAACATTTTTAAATATTTTTTAAAAATAACCATATATTAAATTAAAAAATAGTAGTCCGCCGGTGTCGGGAGCAGGGTCCAAGCTACCGGTGGTTAGGGCTCTAGAGACAGGAACCTTCTCACAATAATAAATAATAATAATAAATATCTCTGGACATTACACACAGCGCCATCTAGGTGCCACACTAAGCAACGAGGCTTTTGTCGTGGACACCAGATAGTTGATAATACTACATAGATACTTTTTGTTTGTAAATACATACTTATTATTATATTATCCATGACTCGGAAACAAAATGTCCATGCTCATCACACAAACATTTGCTCCTACGGGGATTCTAACCCGGGACCCGAAGAACGTAAGGCAGCCTCACTACCGCTGCGCCATTCGGGTCGTCAACAATGCGAGCCGTATCGAGGAGTATTGCCTTTTGAATCAGGCCCTTGATCCAACTGCCTAAGGAGAACTTTGATAGATGGTCGTTGAGGCTCTTGGCCATAATCATTTTATTGTCACCTTATCAATAATTCAGTTTTGTTTACGTGACTGTGTTTGTGATGAGAAATGGGCAGTTTAGGGTCTGTGCTAACTAGGTTGTGTTATAACTTACTCAATCATGCAGCGATGATCTGAACTCTTTTATGCTCGGGATATAGGACGCCAGTTTTTCATAGGCAGGATAGCAGTCTAGAAGCTCGGTATACTGTCCTGGCTTGGCACATGCAATGTTTACATGATGCCAGAGAATTTTAACTTTCTGTGAAGTAAGAACTACATTTTTAAGAAAACCACCTTTCGACTGAAAAAAATACTAGCTGCGTCGGCCACTTGACGCTTGTAGACAAACCAGGATAGTTAAATCAGTGGAATGCGTAAATTTACTGAGTGACAAAACCGATGACGTTCCTATGTTGCTAGTTTTGCCAAGACAGAAAAACTCAATGAGCATTGCACATGTTTATAAAAGAAAGTTTCAACGTCATCTATACATCGAATACATACAATTTAAATGTCTGTTTGTAATATGAAAATAACAGCTTTTTCAGTAAAATGCATATGAAAAT
The DNA here is from genome assembly GCA_947578425.1 of Eugnorisma glareosa. NCBI lineage: Eukaryota > Metazoa > Arthropoda > Insecta > Lepidoptera > Noctuidae > Eugnorisma > Eugnorisma glareosa. The sequence continues at coordinate 17,719,487 of OX387979.1, forward strand.
ATATACGGCACAAAAAACAAAAACTCATTTTATTCAATTTTTGTCTGTCTGTCTGTTTGTTCCGGCTAATCTCCGAAACAGCTGGACCGATTTTGATGGGACTTACTGGCAGATAGCTGATATTATAAGGACTCACTATATATATCCGTGCAAAAAAAATGTAACACTTGCCCCCTGGCTGGAGGCCTTAAACTCAAGGCATCCACAGGATTAGACCGATTAAGCAGTAGCCAGCCTCATAGGCTGAACTGCGAGATGCCATCATCAAAAAAAATAAAAATAAAACCCTTGGAATTGCTTACAAAATTCGATTAAAAAAGGGAAATAATATTTTTTGATAATAATTTCACCCAAACGAAGGTCGCGGGCAACAGCTAGTCTTAAGAGCGTTAACGTCGTACGGCATTTCATACAAACATTCAAGTCATTTTTTTTCGAAATGACTGAACCGATTTTAATGAAACTTCATACGCATAATGAGCAGGCTATATAATTATGTCTAAAAATTTTAGAGAGAACTTTTCGAAATGTCTTAAAAAAAAGATAATTGTAAACTGTTTCTATGTAAAATCTAAAATCCAATTATCTTACTATTTAATCAAACCAAAATAGATCTGATTTGAACTTAACTGTAGAAACTAGACCCATGTTTGTTATTAAAAGTCTAGATTTGTACGTTCATTCTAGACATTGAACTTCTCTTTAGTTCAGTATTATACTACTTATTATTTTGACATAGTCTCTATTCAGTCAGTTCTCTCTTTAGTTTCTCAAACATTCCTGATGCGAACATCGACTTCTATGGTGCTGTTACGATCTAGTGGCCATCAAATACTTGTAAACGTGCTTTGCTTCTTAAGGGTCACACCAGCCCGCTATAGAATACAAGGGTCTTCGCCCTTATAAAACAAGACATGATTAGTACCTAATAATTTCACTTGAACGGTGCTTGTGTCAATAAATATGAAAATAACATCTGTTTATTTTATCTGGTGATTGGTTTAAAATAATGTTCTTAACAATCATAATTTCGTTAATATCTGTGTATTTGGGATAAGTGATGGTGTGTCGTCACATCTTGCCTCAAGTGAATATGAGCTGGTGCCCACATATCCAGGGAAGTTGCCCATCGTTGGGCATAGTCATATGTTGCTGAAAGTTGAGGGAAAGTGTCTGTTTATTAAAGAGGTCTTATGCTTGTTTTGACTAATACTAATCGACACCTAAAAGGGAGCGGCTTAACGCAAAGTCGACCAAAAATGCAATGTGCCTTTTTGTGTGTTTCGCACCCGAAGGGTAACCAACGGCACCCTATTACTAAGCCTCCGCTGTCCGTCCGTCCGTCCGTCTGTCCGTCTGTCTGTCAGTGAAATGTATCTCATGATCCGTAATAAATAGACAGTTGAAATTTTCACAGAACGTGTATTTCTGTTGCCGCTCTAACAAGAAATATAAAAATAAATTTAAAATTAATGATGGCTCGGGGTACTTCGAACTGGTATGGAACCCTTCATGTTATGTATCATGGTGTTGTGATAAATATCGTGTATTTTCTTTCCTTCTTTCTAAATTGTGTAAAAAATTATGATAATAATCCTTTTTTTCAGCAATGTTTCAATCTTTTATTTCTATTGGAGAATATTCTTTAAAAGTTGGAGGTGTGACCAAATTCTATAACATCTACGATATTAATGTGAAGAAAATAAACTTTGCCCAGCAGTGGGATGACACAGCCTAACAATAACGGTTAGCTTTACCAGTTTTTAAGTTTAGGGGAGGGGGGGGGTGATCTTAAGAACTACTGATCCGATTTTGAAAATTCTTTGACCACTGGGAAGCTATCCCCCAGTGTCACAGGCTATAATAACGTTCCCGTAGGATAATGTTCCACCATAACGCAAGCGAAGCTGCGGGCAATAGTTATTTATAAAGCAGCAATAATAAAAAATAACAACTAAAAAGGGTAAAATAAAAAAACTTTCTGCGAAAACAAAACCGAAAAAAGAAACACTAAAAAAGTCTAAAATAACTTGACTTTCGGAAGTGTGTGTCTTTGTTTGTATCTTTTTTGCCACCGACTTCCGAAAGCCAAGTTATTTTAGACTTTTTAGTGTTTTTTTTGGAAGTCGGTTTTGTTTTCGCAGATTTTTTTTTATTTTACCCTTTTTAGTTGTAATATACCACACAAATTCTTGTCATGAATTAATTTTTACATTGTAACTAGAAGTTAGTTAAAGTACTCGTCAAGACGAATCATACGAGCCCAAACTCGATGAGGTTTTGTCATTTTATAACGGTGTTCCTATGGCCACCGTCCAGCTCCATCATCAGACACTGGATACCATTTAGGACCAAAGTACTCGTCAAGACGAATCATAGAAGCCCAAACTCGATGGGATTGTGTCATTTCATTACGGACTACCTGTGCCCACCTTCCAGCTCCATCACAAGACCCTGAGTACCATCTAGAGTTAAAGTACTCGACAGGATTAATTATACGAACCCAAAGTCGATGGGGTTATGTCGTTTTATAACGAGGTTCCTATGGCCACCTTCCAGCTCCATCATCAGACCCTGGTTACCATTTAGGACTAAAGTACTTGTCAAGACGAATCAAACGAGTCCAAATTCGACGGCGTTGCGTCGTTTTATTACACAGTTCCTATGGCCACCTTCCAGTTCCATCATCAGACCAGCTCCTTGTCATCATAATATTGCATTGTCTTACGATATACACATGCGTGCAAAATTTCAGCTCAATTAGAAATCGGGAAGTGTGTCAAATTTAACTAACAAATATCACGCGACGTCGCGTGATGTACATCAAAGCGCCTGCACGCGACGTCGCGTGATGTGATAATTAACATGAGGAAAACAACCGAATTCCTTATCCAATTTTGATGTAATTTCTATGGGACCAATCGGGAAGCATATCCTTTCAGATGAAAAATATTTTTTTCAAATCGGTTTACAAATGATGGAGCTATGAGGGAAAAAACATAAAAAAAAATACACCCGAATTGAGAGCCTCCTCCTTTTTGAAGAAAGTCGCTTAAAAACAAGTGACACAAATGTTGGCATCATAAGTGATGTAACTATTTTGAACAAATAGTTTTTACGCGATTAAAAAGAAAATAAAAAATAAGATTGAAAATAGTTGAGACTTCCACATATTTGTGCCGTTTATGAACTACCAGGCAAGCCGTATGCGCAGAAGGAACTATAGTAAAATCTCTATATCTTCAAACTAGTCTTTATTTACTGTATTGCCACATATACCCCTTTTTTTACCGATAGCAAATGAGAAGTTATACAGAACTTGGAAATTAATGCAGCGGAGGCGGCGGTGGTTGGACCTTTTGGCGAGAAGGGCGCGGTTCCACACCATTATATACACTTTGATATTTTGTCGCCTATTTCAATTTTTTGTGCACCGAGTCTTCAATATAACCCGCTTATTAGAGTGCCATCCTCCGTGGCAGTGTAATGATATCGGCTCCGGAATTAGCTAGTATGTTGCAGAGGTCCTTCTAAAGCTGTGACTGGTATAACTATCCAGATTTTCTTTTGATTTCTTGCTTGTATAGCCATATGACTGTCGTTTCAAAAAAAACCTATCTATGTCATTAATCATTATTGGGTTTTAGACTAATTTTTAACATTGATTATATTGACCACATTGTGGACGGCTTATACTTCATACGTAATTCGTTGAAAAAAGCCATCAAACCATTTTCAGAGAATGATTGAGTATTTCTTCGAGTCTTCCATGCTATAAAATTATTGTAAATCATTAAATAGCGCTCTCGGGATTTTGGCGGCAAGAGACTGTTTTCTGCAATTTGCGTTTCATTAAAAATATCAGGTAGACTAGATTCCGTATTAATATCAGATTCCTCGCTTAAACTCATATTATTATTTTGTTTTTAAATATCAGTCGGAAAGTTGCAACAATCTTTGACGTTTTTAATATGAAAATGGTGCAAATTTGCAAATGGCGCCACATGCACGTGGTGAAAATTAGAACTACATCTTTCGTTTCATTTACTCTTTAGTATTAAAGAGAGACAAACGTATTGAGCAAAGCGTTTCCAACGAGGTTCGATCAGTCAGCTTATTTATTTTCATAATGTGAAACTCCTTAGTTGAATTCTTATAATATTTTTTTATGGAAATAAAAAAACCGTAAAGAATACGCACGGTGCAATACATCGGGGTATGCGGTAAAATAGGTACTTAGGTGAGAGTACCTATTTTACCGCACGTTCCGTTGTATGGTGCGTAATTTTTAACTTTCGAACAATGTATACAGGCTTCGTAAATGCAGTTTTTGAGCAAATGTGTTGAAAATGTTATTTTTTTATTAATTAGAGTAATAAGCAAAGTGATGACTTATAGAATAGAATAGACAGTTTTTATTTCAGACCGGTGTCCATAGGGGTTACATGATTTGTTTCCTTAATGTAATATATAACTTTAACAATTTTTGTTTTTTTTTAACCTGGCAAAGTTTTATTTTAAGTTACTAACACGACATTCTGCGAAAGAGGTATTATGAGAAAGCGACCTTTTGAGAAGGAGTCATTCTGCTAAAGCGACATTCTGCGAAAGAGACATTTTGCGACTGAGCCATTTCAATCTAACACAAGCTTGTCAATTTGTTCCTTTAACTTTGTAATTTGTTGTTGTTTTGCATCACTAATGTCATCATTCGTTAAGTTGGGTAGGCTGGAAACAGTATCGTCGAATGTGCTATTATTTACTGTGTCGTTAGTGACAGTGTTTGAATCCGATTTAGTACGAGTACGGCGCATAGTAATGTTCTCGAAGAAATTCATTTCGCTTAGTTCACAAAAATTGGATTGATTTACACAGATTTGAACCTACGCCACAGTAGTAGCAGTAGTAGCGTTGTTTGACGACCCAAATGGCGCAGCGGTAGTGAGGCTGCCTTACGTTCTTAGGGTCCCGGGTTCGAATCCTGGTAGGAGCAAATGTTTTTGTGATGAGCATGGACATTTGTTTCCAAGTCATGGATGTTAATATGTATAATAAGTTACAAACAAAAAGTATCTATGTATTATTATCAACTATCTGGTATCCACGACACAAGCCTCGTTGCTTAGTGTGGCAACTAGATGGCGCTGTGTGTAATGCCCAACAATATATATATAATTAAGTTAATGTTGTTATTGTTCTTCCACGCCACCGAAACACTATGCGGCGCGCCAAAATTGTTGGACGCTATGTCCACTGAGTCGATTTATTCCATTCTAATACCAAAAACTAATACCACTGGTATTTGTTTCAACTCATATTTTTTTTCTATTCCGAACCGATACCATTGTTTAAACTAATACCAAAACAAGTTCAAAGATATAAGGTACAGTCAGTAAAAATGCTTTGTATGTAAATATAAGACCTTTAATTGAAAAAAAAAACAGATAACTCCAAAAAAATCAAATTTTGTTAGCAAACGTCTTGTTCAATGATAAAATATCACTTAAATAATCAACTTTAATATAATTTTAGTTCCTCTCTATACCTGTATAATATTTTTTTTGCAAAAACATCAAACAGGAAGAATTTACTTACAATCTAAAAATTACAAAATATCTCAAAAAATTAACTCTTAATTTATATTGAAATTTATCTGACATAGTTATTATTAGACAGGTACGTAATTATTCACGTCTACCTATCTCATAACAACTATGTCAGGTAAATTTTTAACAAAAATAAATCACTTTTTATCTAACAATTGTAAAATATCACAGAAAATCAACTTTTTGTATAATCTAATCAGTCATTCATCACCTACATAGCAATGAATCAGCTTTTTTTTTTGCAATAATATCTAATATGAAAAATTCACTTTAAATCTAACAATTATAAAATATCACAGAAAATCAACTTTTTGTATAATCAAATCAGTCATTCATCACTTACATAGCAATGAATCAGCAATTTTTTTTGCAATGAATTCTAACCTTACCTAACAATTGTAAAATTTCACAGAAAATCAACTTTTTGTTTAATCAAATCAGTCATTCTTCACCTATATAGCAATGAATCAGCAATTTTTTTTTGCAAAAACGTCATATATGAATAATTCACTTATAATCTAAGAATTATAAAATATCACAGAAAATCAACTACTAGTATAATCAGCTAAATGACGTGTAAATAATTTCTTATATTTCAACAATTAGTAGCTAAACCCTTAATTTTTCTAAGCAGTGACCTACGGAGATTTTGTTTTTGAGGAGTTGGTCAGTTACGTATGTGATCCACGAATTTTTCATAATAGTTGTCTGTGCACATCGTTTTGCGGGGGGTGCGTTTGATTTATATTGAGTAACAACCACTGTTTGTAAATCTGCGTCCTCTTTCAGCACGTTCAGAAGCTGATATAAATTAGCATTCTTTGGCACAGCCGAGTTTAATTTCTTATGCCAAGATTCTACGGCATTTGTGGTTCGATGGCGTTCACCATGAACGCACCAAATGTCTACAAAACTCTCGTTCTCTAGCCATTGTGACACCATGTAGTCATTAAATGTTTGAATGGCGTCAGTATCAGGACAGTCTTCCATTATGTAGCACCATCCTTCTGATATGAATTTACGAGGAAGTAAAGGCAGTAAAGCTGAAAGTCTTACATGTCTTTGGGTGATAGCATCTTTTGTCAGATCCAACTGTTTTGCTTTTTTCCATACATTTTTGGAATAATGAAAGTAGCATCCTTTAATCACAACTGACGGAAAAACAATTGTAATGGCGTTCATTGCGGCTAGTTCAAAATCTGTTAAAAATTTTACGGGTTCCCACCCAGGAATGTTTTGTTTCAAAATTTCAAATAATTTTTTGTATGTTTCTTCTGTTTTTTTGTTAAGTAAAACATAAATAAGAGGAACTATACGAGTGTGATCTTCGTCACTTCCCAGATCTCCGTGGATAGTATATAACTGCACAAAAGGCTCAGGGGTGCAATCGAATGTTCCGTCGCTTTCAAAAAATTTAATGCTCGGAATTTTCTCTAGTTGATTTGGACTGACCAAGATTATTATTCGGGTATTGGAAGACTCATCTTTATAATCGTAAAACAAAAAATCTCTAAATTGTAATGGAACTTCTACTTCATCAATTGATTTACATTTAATTTTTTTTACACCAGCTGCGTTGTTTCTTGCATAATACAATTTTGATTTGATGTTTGCAAACGATGGGATATTTCTCACCAAATCTGATTCAGTAGCGCAGAATTGTGATTTGAATTTGTTATATATGTTTGGTATTGGGGCGAAATCAGACTTCATCACTTTATCTCTTAAATCATCCAGCTTTTTTGCCATTACATTTTTGAATTCATCGGGCTCGCAGCTATGATTTTTCTCATTGGAAATATTGCCATCCTGTGAGGACAACAAAATAGCTTTAGCAAAATAGTTTTCGGATAAAAATACATATTGAAAGATGGAACACTAACTGTCTTATTCATAATATAACGCTTACCGAAGGTATAAACCTTCATTAGTTAAAACATGTTTTAAGGTGGATGCTCCAGGGTGGCCCGCAAAATTCAAATTATCGTAAGTTTTTTGCAATTTGCAGCTCAGTATGGGATAGTATGGTAAATAGAAACTAAATTCGCGGTACTGGCATGTATGTATTTATATCATTATATTAGTTAAATTTATCAATGTAACCCACTAAGTTAAAATTTATATTAAACGTAAAGTTATTATTAAAATGGCACATTTTCTCTTTTCTCTAAGTTAGACAATTATATTGAAGGTTTTAATAAGTATAATTGTGTAAATACATACATGCCAGTACCGCGAATTTAGTTTCTATTAATAAAATATCCGATAGTCAGCTGCAAATTGCAAAAAACGTACGGAAATTTGAATTTCGCGGGCTACCCTGGAGCATTCACCTTAAGCCTACCGAACGTTCGATAAAAATTCTTATTCATAATCGTTTCTTAGAGCTCCCATAACTAAACGCCACTATCGTACACAATGTTGCCATTTTGTAGAAAAATATGCGATTTTAGTCGATTTTAACGTTGTTTGCCTCTGGTCACAGAAAATTTGTCTATGCATTTTTAAACACTGTCATAAAAAACGTACACCAAGGTAAAGGAGGGAATAGTTTGAACTACCTAGTCTTTTGAACAATTTGTTGAATTTGTTATCATGCAATCTGGGAAAAAGCGGCAAAGGCCGTTGCCGTTAATACTTGTAATTCTGGTGAAGTACCACACCACCGACTAAATTAATTATAAAAGCAGCCGTTTCTTTGGAAAAACTGTACCATTTACGAAATTCTTCGTCATCCAGATAAAATGCATCGAATCTAATACAATTTTATACGCGAACAACCACAATGCTATGTAGGGATTTTAAAGTAGGTATTTTAATACTAACTGACTGACATTGTAAACCGAACGTCAAACACGAAACAACTGATCGATGTCGGCCATTTGTTTCCCTTTTTTTTTTGTTTATCTAGTGTTTTTTTTTTACTCTTGCTATTCCAATTCACTTTTGACAATGGCAGAATTGTCGACAACGGCATCGGTACTAATTGCCATTTAAAGAAATAGAATAGAATTGATGACGGCCATTTTATTGTTAACGAACGTTTAAAGAAGGGTCATGGCTTCTTTAAATCAAATTAACTTTAATGGAGAAATAAAGAGTGTTTTTACCTCTAAAATACGATTATGAATACCATTTTTTTAACAAGCTTCCTACAAAGGCCTTATAAAGCTCCACTAATCCATTATAAATAAGCCAGTTAAACTCTATGTAAGAAGTTGGTAACATACCTTTATCTGTAAAGATCCACTGCACTCTTTAACATTCACACATCTCCAATGGGTCCATCCATTTTTATTTTCCCTTTTTTTTGTGTACTGGTAACCAGCTCTCATTAAAACCAAGCCACCATTTCTTGTTATGAAAGTCAAGCTTCCTGTTTTTCCCGAAGATGTTGAGGGCTGATTATCAGCTTCCTCAGACATATCTAAAAAAAATTATATATTGTATGTAACTTTTACATTTGATTGGATTATGATAAAAAAATTGAATAATAGGTATTTTAAATAACACTAATTTTAATAAAGAGAAGTAAATTATACAAAAGAACAAATTAATATACTCACTTAATAAATAGAAATCACTGTCACTCTGATACCAATACGCCACCGCCACCGCACGGAAATGTACTGAGGAATTTATGTAGATAAAATTTCTCTCCGAGTCAAAGCACAACATTCCAGTCACACTTGACTCTGATTGGTTGTTTCGAATTTTGGAACAATAGAGCAAACTCACCCTTTCTCGCAGGTAAAAAAAATAGCAAGATGATTCACTAAAACTACTCTTACCTATGCTAACCTTTGTAAAAATATTGGAGTGAAGTGAATTTGGAAAGTTTTAAGCATTATATTACGATTACATAAAAATATTGAAAAACAAATTTACTTTGATTAGTTGACTGCGCTGACTGTACCAAATTCAAGTTGTTGGTATTCGTTCGTACATTAAATTAAATTATTTAAAAAGTGGTATCCGTTCGGAATAGAAAAAAAAAAAGAGTTGAATCAAATACCAGTGGTATTAGTTTTTGGTATTAGAATGGAATAAATCACTGAGTCATACTCAGGCGACGACGGGGAGTAGAGGTGGTAAGTGCGGGGAGTATTGAGCGCGCTGCGGGTTGTCGTAGGTCAGTGCTCACAACCGTTAGATTTATTTCAAACTAGCTGACCCGCGCCACTTCGTCTGCGTGCGTGCGAGCATAAAAGAAAGAGAGGGTTAGAGAGAGTGTGTGTCAACCTTAAAAGATAGACATATGCTTTTTAAGAGGAAAAATTCCGAAATACATGATTATTGTGTAACTTTAACCGTTCACGCAGTGCCCACAACGGAAGCTCTCAAAAGGAGTAAATCCCTGTTTTTTAACCGACTTTCTTCAAAAAGGAGGAGGTTCTCAAAGCAGTTGCGTTTTTTTTTAATGTTGTTTACCTCATAACTCCGTCATTTGCAAACCGATTTGAAAAATTATTTTTTCATCTGAACGAATATGCTTCCCGATTGGTCCCATAGAAATTTCATCAAAATCGGTTTAGGAATTTGGTGGCTTTCCTCACGTGAAGTCGCGTGCAGGCGCTGCGCGTCTCGTGGTACTTGCTAGTTAAATTTGACAAACCTCCCGATTTCTGAATGAGCTGAAATTTTGCATGCATGTGTATATGGCGAGACAATGCAATATTATGATGACATGGAGCTGATCTGATGATGGAGCTGGAAGATGGCCATAGAAACTCTGTAATAAAACGACGCAACGCCGTCGAGTTTGGACTCGTTTGATTCGTCTTGACAAGTACTTTAGTCCTAAATGGTAACCAGGGTCTGATGAGGGAGCTGGAAGGTGGCCATAGGAACTCCGTTAAAAACGACTTAACAACATCGAGTTTGGGCTCGAATGATTCGTCTTGACGAGTACTTTCACCTTTAGCCAGGCAGTGATCACGTAGCGACCACATAGATTTTATATTTTTGTGACGAGCAGATGTCGTTTAGGGACCACAAAATGTCATTATTATATTGTCTACTAGCGACCCGTCCCGGCTTCGTACGGGTGCAATGTGTACATATAAACCTTCCTCTTGAATCACTCTATCTATTAAAAAAAAACGCATCAAAATCCGTTGCGTAGTTTCAAAGATTTAAGCATACAAAGGGACATAGGGACAGAGAAAGCGACTTTGTTTTATACTATGTAGTGATGAAACAGTCGATTTCTGAACGAAAAAAAAACTTCGTATCGGAACATTTTTTTTGACGTTTTGATTGTCAAATAATACGCTTGCCCAAAACGGTTGTGTTCGTCAGTTCGTGTTAATTATAAATGTGATTATGTCGAAAAAAAATACGCTTAGTGCTATTTATTACTACTTTATGATAATATACAAGTTTATTCATCTGTAATATTATTTAATTTATCACATTATTTGTTTTTTTGTGAAATATTTACTCCCAAAGTTTGTGGTCCACATCTAACCTCTGCCCATTGATGAAACAGAATGTGGTCTCTATACGGCCACTGTCCTGTAAGTTGTCTACATAATTATTGAGGGTAATTGATCACGGTAAATTAATCGTTGATATGCTAAACCCACTAAACCATACAAAAATCTTCTAACAAACACTGTTTGATCATTTCAGAACAGGAAAAAACCATATAAAAATCGTAGATAACATGTAGGGCAGTGGCCACATACAGACCACATGTTTGCATGGGCAGCAGGCAGTGGTCATATAGAGACCACAGAGGTTTTATTTTTCAGGAAAAGAAAAAAAAAAAAAAAACATAGTTATATATCTTTTAACCCTGTAATCTACCAAAATCAATATTCAAAACAATAAAAATCGCTAGGCCTGGTTAATGGTTAGCTAACTTCTAGTTAGAATTTAAAAATTAATTCATGACATGACAGAATTTGTGTGGCATATTACAACTAAAAAGGGTAAATTAAAAAAACTTTCTGCGAAAATAAAACCGACTTCCAAAAAAAACACTAAAAAAGTCTAAAATAACTTGACTTTCGGAAGTCGGTGGCAAAAAGTCAATGATACAAACAAAGACAGCGACTTCCGAAAGTCAAGTTATTTTAGACTTTTTTAGTGTTTTTGGAAGTCGGTTTTGTTAAACATTTTTCGTTGATGCTCCGCTCCTATTGGTTATAGCGTGATGTTATATTACCGCCTTCCTCGATAAATAGGCTATACATCAAAATAATTTTTCAATTCGATCCATTAGCTCCTGAAATTAGCGATTCATTGTTCAACCAACCAAAAAACAAACAAACTCTTCAGCTTTAAAATATTAGTATAGATTCAAGTAGGCAACAATTTAATTTCTCGGAAATATTTGCTTTAAACGCTAAAATATTCTACTTATGTTTTTCCAAATAAGGGCTTCCCTCGACAGCCTTACGTCTTCATCCTTAGACACTCGATGACAGTGATACACCAGCTAGGTCGAAATTTCTCATCAAGGTGCATGAAATGGCCGAGACACGATAAAACTGGTGTAAACTGTTGCGGACCTCTTGCAACTGCCTTCCGCCTCCATCGTCAGACCTTTGATAAAATTCATACTCCAGGCAAGTCTTAAGTTCTTATCAAGGTGCAGGAAAGGAGCCCAAACACGATTTCTCAATTTTAAATGGGACCAAACTTTGAGTTATGTACGCTTATCACAACAAAAAAAGAATCATGCATATCGGACTTCTCTGTAAAAAGCTATGCGTGGTCATACATTAAAAAAAAATATAGTTGCGTCAAATTGAGAACCTCCTTTTATGTTTCGTTGGTTAAAAATAAAAGCTTCAGACATTTGACACGGGCGAGGGTCATTCTTTCACGGAAAATCTTAATACCGTGATTCAGATAATTGAGTGAAATAAACAACCCAACAAATATAATGCATAGAAAGCGATCGCACACGCCCTTTACAGGGTTATAGCGCAATGTAGACTTATCTAGAGTACCTTTTGCTATCATAACTTTTTTTTAAAGCCGGTCAGTCGATTTTAAAGTTATCTTGTAGGCACACTTTTATTCATTAGTACCATTTTGGTGCAATAGATGTCATTGCATGTATCTTAAACAATGATGATAAGTTCTTGAACACTTTAAATTCATGAATCTTTTAATAGAGAGCACCGATTACAATGAACCAAAAACTAAAACCTTCTCTAAGTTACGCACAATATTTGTGCATTAAACTTAACCACATTGGTTTTATAATTTACACGTGATGCTATAACAAAAGAAATATCCGGAGACACTCATATATCTTTTGTTAGACAGCACCGATTAAAATTAAACAAACACGAAAACCTATTAGTTATGCACAATATTTGTGCATTGAATCTAACCACATACTAAATATGATTAATAATATTTAAATCCTCCGGGAACATTACCTATACTTTTCCGGGTTAAAATGTCTAGTATTAATGGCCTGAATATAAGGTATCCCGATACCAACTGTTATTCAAATCTGTTAAGCTTTTGGGCGTAATTGAATTAAAACCATATTTAAGTTATTTGATTATTCCACGGGAACACCTCATTTCTCCGGGATCAAATATAACCTATGTGTTAATTCAGAATATAAGCTATCATGTCACCAAATTTCATCCAAATCCGTTAGGCCGTTTGAGCGTGGAGTAACAAACATACACACATACAAACTTTGGCCTTTATAAAATATTATAAAGGCGAAAGTTTGTATGTGAAAATAAACTTTGATAAAAATCACACTAATAAGTGTAATTTTTATCACAGTTTGTTTTTACTTATTAATTTAAAAACTTAAAAAAAATAAGCTTTTAGAAAAATGCACTTAGAAGAAGACAATAATCATTGGAGTAAATAAAAACGAATAAGAATAGTTTTAGTTGGTGTATTCCACTAAAAAGAAACATTGTTATTTAAATCGTTTTAAATTGCTCTCAGTAACCTTAATCCATTCCCTGTAAAAAATTCAAACGTTCATAACTTTTTACTTGCTAAAGCTACAAGGTGGACATTGAAAGACGTGAGGGTAGCAATCAGGTAGCAATTACTCAAGTAAAAATAATAACAAGAATCTGAATAGTTTACACAAACGGAGAGTTGACCAGCCAACCTGATATCAGAATGGCTGGTCATTTTGAAATCCCTTTATTTTGTTTCCAAGTTAGGTAGCAATTAATTGACTGTAGGTAGTAAAAGGTAGCACATAGGTAGCAATTTTTGGTCACCAGCCTGACGCGAACCGATGCAGACAACCAGCGATCCTGACGCACACAAAAAATTGAGGAGCAAAAAAACTATCAATTCAATCTATTATCATAATTTTATAAAGTTTTCCCAGTTTTCTCCGCCATTGCTGTAATTTTTTGGCTATACCTATGATTTGTTTAATAAATTTCATTCCATGATTGTTGTGTGTGCCAGTGCCAGGAGGCTACACTGTGTCGGATAGCCGAATGTCATGATTTTCAAATTTATATTAATGAGATCTGTTGTGAAGATTTATTAAATATTAACATACAAATTTTGATAGTATTTAATTTGACCCAAGAGTTTTTAAATAACCTTAATGGAGGTCCAAGTTCCAACTTTTTGACAGGGGTTTTTTTAATGCTAGTTTTTGTAAGGTTATAAAACCTGTTTTTTTTTTTTATATCCCATAACTCTAGGGTTATATTCTGTAGGTAAAAATAATACTAAAACTCCTAGAATAGGTGGTCCAAAAATGCATCGTTTCGGAGATATCATCAATCATAATTAAATTAGGTCAAAAATTGTCACCAGTATGACGAATCTTTACTTTTGCGAGGTTGCCAAACTTCGCAGTAGTGTAGTAAAATAAATAGTAAAATAAAATATGTAGGTATGTTGGTATCGGGGCTTCCCGGCGGCAGCTAGTGAAGGGAAAGCTACCTTGTCGACATCGGTCATATTTTACGTAAGGGTGTTTTACATTAATAATCGTGTCTTTGCCGAATTATTTTGTATGAAAAATGAAAAAAAAAATAACGAAGGATTGGAACATAACTCATATGCCAGTTGATTCTTTGATATGGCCTCAATCATACCCTAGAGTTATGGGATATCAAAAAAAACACGTTGTATACTTTAAGTACCTCCATATGACCGGTTTACTATTCGATACATCCATCAGCACAATGTTTTGAGTGCTTTACATTGAGTTTTACCGTGAAAGGTGATTTTTCACCCCAGTAATGTTTGCGAAGAGTTTTAGAGAAGAGTTTGATGTACAGAATGCTTGGTTGACGTTATCTATTGCCATCAACCGGACACAAATCCAGACTCCGTGGCTGCTACTTAGAAAACCCAATAACACTTTGCCTGACCCGGGAATCGAACCCATGACCTCCTGCTTAACAGACGCGCTTAAGGCTACTAGACCAACGAGACAGTTTTACTATTTATTACAGGAGAGTAGAGACTTATTTAAAAAAGAAAAAACTTTCTGCAAAGTAAAACCGACTTCCAAAAAAACACTAAAAATGTCTAAAATTACTTGACTTTCGGAACTCGGTATCTTTGTTTGCATAATTGACTTTTTTTGCCACCGACTTCCGAAAGTCAAGTTATTATAGACATTTTTAGTGTTTTTTTGGAAGTCGGTTTTGTTTTCGCATAAAGTTTTTTTATTTTTCCATTTTTAGTTGTTGTATACCACACCAATTCTAATCATGAATTAGTTTTTACATTGTAACTAGAAGTTAGTTAAAGTACTCATCAAGACGAATCATACAAGCCCAAACTCGATGAGGTTTTGTCGTTTTATAACGGAGTTCCTATGGCCACCGTCCAGCTCCATCACCAGACACTGGATATCATTTAGGACCAAAATACTCGTCAAGACGAATCATACGAGCCCAAACTCGATGGGATTGTGTCATTTTATTACGGACTACCTGTGACCACTTTCCAGCCCCATCACCAGACTCTGGGTACCATCTAGAGACAAAGTACTTGACAAGATGAATTATACGAACCCAAACTCGATGGTGTGGTGGTGTCGTTTTATAACGAAGTTCCTATGGCCACCTACCAGCTCCATCATCAGACCCTGGTTACCATTTAGGACTAAAGTACTTGTCAAGACGAATCAAACGAGTCCAAACTCGACGGCGTTGCGTCGTTTTATTACAGAGTTCCTATGGCCACCTTCCAGTTCCATCATCAGATCAGCTCTATGTCATCATAATATTGTATTGTCTTACGATATACACATGCGATCAAAATTTCAGCTCAATCAGAAATCGAACCTATGGAACCAATCGGGAAGCATATCCATTCAGATGACAACATATTTTTTCAAATCGGTTTACAAATGACGGAGTAATGAGGTAACAAACATAAAAAAAAATACAGCTGAATTGAGAACCTCCTCCTTTTTGAACAAAGTCGGTAAAAAATGACCATGAAATTCCACCATGAACATAATTAAATAATATTTTACAGTTGTAACGGATCCTGAAGACGCTTCCACAGTCCTAAATAAATGCCTGAAGAAAATGTTTGTGTATAGATTCGTGGAACCGATGCTGGGCAAAATGTTGGTTGCTACTCAAGGTAGCTTATTCATATTTCTTATTCAACAATATTTATTATCTGTTCAGAAGGCACTGCGTCGCTTTTAGCATGGTAAATCTTATGCCTAGCCTTTTCCAAACTGTGTTGGGATCAGCTTCCAGTCTAACCAGATGCAGCTAGTCCACCACCAGTATTTTGCATGGAGCGACTGCCTATCTGACCTCCACAACCCATTCGGTGCTGAGTAATACGGTACCTCTTGGTAAGACTGATTGTCAGACTTTCGGGCCACTGACTACCCTTAACGACTGTCAAAGATCTACAATTGACAGCCACTAGCCGGGACCAAAGGCTTAACCTGCTTTCCAAGGCACGGAGTAAATTTTGTATGTAATGGGTGGTCACCCATTTACGGTGTGTTGGTACACAGGCAGATGCGGCTTAAACTGAAAATCGGCCCAAGTGGCAGTTATTATTTAGTCTTGGGCTCCTCATCTCTTTCGCATTGTCATATACAGGCTACATCCTGCCTTGCATCCTGGTCAAATTCAAGGAGGTAATGATTCTCGACCCGAATCGATAGTAAAAAGTGTAGGTTTTTTTTTTAATTTTTACTGAAATCGTTAAGCTTAAACCACCCCCTAGTTTCCATACTGTCTATAATTATACTTTGGAATAAACGTTTGCGTTTGTGTGTGTGACGGCGCGTTTATTGGGCTAGGAACAGACGGGCTGCGTTTTAATACGGGTGATTTAAAGTTACCGATTTCCGTAAAAAAAAAAAAAAACTAGCATTTCTAGTATCGATTCGGGTCGAGAATCATTAGTATAGATACCTCCTTGAATTTGACCAGAATGCAAAACGACAGCCTGTATTAAAGTCTGAGGCAATAGTACTTACTTAATCAGTGTTCAAGTTACGACAGTCCCTCTAATCGCTCGGCCTTCATTAAATACTTCCTGTTTTTTACCTGGGGAATAGAAACAAATCTGTCTGTAAAGTTAGCAAAACTTGTTTCTATATAGAATAAAAATTTGCTTATCTTAATCTTCATCATATATCCAATAAATGGTTTAATATTGGTCATAATATGGTCAATAATATGGTCTGATAATGCTAAAACTATTCATTAACAAACTGACTTTGATAGTGTAATAATAACACGACCAGAGCTTCGCCCTTTCACAGGGCATCCTCTAGATGTATTGAATCATCGTCATCATAATCAACGCAAAATTTTCTTTTAAAACGTTGCTATAGATGGTGTTTGAAACATTTCAGTTCCTGTATGGAAGCGTAATCGTCGGATACTAGACCTGTGCTTCAAGCAGCACCTTTTGGATGACTTTCTGGAGCTGTTCAATGATCGAGCTGGACGAATTGTTCTGCTGCTCGCTGAGGATACCGGCAAAGGTGAAGTGGACCTCACTGCTGAAATCACTAGGAGTGTTCTGGAAACCGCATGCCCTGAGTATTTCCTCTTCTTTAGTTGTCTCTCCTATGACTGAAAATTGGCTAACGATTCCATGAATTTTTCCTTGTTATTTTGGTGCATTTGCGAATGTTTTTCGAGAATGTTCAGAAGAGTATATTTGGATTGCATTGAAGAGTAAGCATGCTGCGTAGACAAATTTGCTGGTGGGCATGGAAAAAATGCATGCTGTTTCGCCAAGTGCCGAGTAAGTAAGTGACACGGCAAACCACATATTCTTCCTGCTGAAAACGCGTGAAATAAATATTAACAGTCCTTATGCCAAAAGGTTGTAAACTTATCTAGGCAAAATAAAATTATTTGAACTTGTTACTAGACAGTACTGACCATCTGACAGTATTGCCTTCGACACCGTCTCTATACCCATCCTCCTGAACAAACTCGATACCTTAGGAATTCGAGAAATACCTCTACAACTTTTCCAAGATTACTTGACAAACCGGAAACAGATTATAAAAATCGATAAAAGTATAAGTTATGAGGAAAATGTCAACTTCGGAGTGCCTCAAGGCAGTGTAATGGGTCCTACGCTGTTTTTAATATATATTAATGATCTCTGCAATTTGTCCTTACAAAATGGTAAAATAATAACACTTGCAGATGACGCAGTATTATCACCATTGCCACAATCGAAGAACCTGTCATTGTAACCCAATCACCAGAACCAATTCCATAAGATATCTCGGTGTTATAGTAGACCAAAACTGAAACTGGAAAAGACACGTCACTAAAGTAAATAATCGCGCAAGAAAGCTAATATTTATATTTTTAAAACTATAAAAATTGCATGTGACATTAAGCTACTAATAAATATATATTTAGCACTATGCCAATCTGTACTGATATACGGCCTGAATGTATGGGGAGGAACCTCAAAAACAACCATGTTGTCTGTTGAAAGAGCACAACGCATGGTACTTAAAGTAATTTCTCGCAAAAAGTACACTTACTCAACACACTTACTTTACTCAGAATTAGGAGTCCTTACGGTGCGAAAATTATTCATTAAATCATTGCACAGCATAAAGTAAAACCGCACTTTGCTAAAAGACGGCGATCTGATATAGTTTATAATATATCCAAACATAGAACATCTTTTGCACACAAATTTCACAATTATCTCGGGCCTAGCCTTTACAACAAAATAAGTAAATATCTAAAATTGAAGAATCTTGATAGCCAATCATGCAAAAAAGCTATTGAAAAATATTTGAAAGCACTAGACTACAACAGCACTGAAAATATTCTATAAAACGATGTTATAAACAAGGCACATTAATAAATAAATAATGGAGCGCACTAACTGTACATACACATACAGGAACACATAAAAGCACAGCAGCAACACATATACATATACCCATAAACATATACACAGACAATTTCAATCATTGTAACTTAATTAATATATCAGTACTATGTTTTATTAATTATTATCTATACAGTATGTAATCAAACAGCTGCTAAGTGACTTGTAACTGGAACCTCGTGTGAATCTTTTGTTCTAAGGTTGAGGAAGACTATCCGCTCGTGATACAGTTTTATACTAGTACGAGCGGATAGGGTGAATCAGTCTAAAGACAGCCAAACCATCTTTACATTGCACCAATTCACATTCAATGATCTGTCTATTTTGTGTTTTTTATTAAGTTACTCTGTATGGTTGTCTCAAATTCGTGAATAAATAAATTATTATCTACCGACAGGCGTAGCGTATGCGTCACATACTGATGGGCCCGCTACTACTGGGTTCATATTTCGACGCCCTTAAAATGTATAACGTGATTTCAGAAACTACACTTGGAGCTAGACTCGACGGCAAGGACCTGGTAGACGACAATTACAGCGCGGCTGTACACGAATGTCTAGTATGAATGAAGTCCTATGTAGTAAGAATACTGTTACTACTATACTAATAAGAATACTGGACAAGTTGATGATAAAATCAAACATAAGCCAAGGCTTATGTCCAGTTACAAAAATAAACTAGTTACAAAAATAAATTAGCCAAGGCACTTGAAACTATGTTCAGTCTTTCAGAACAAGTGACGGATTTTTAACTGCCTGTATTTTATAATAATTGTCCGAACTTATGATGATGAGTATAATGAACGCTGATTGGCTGGTATGTTTACACTGACGGATGCGCTGATTGATTAACCATGTTCTGGACATGATATACAAAGTATATCAAGACCCCTAACGAAGCCATCAACCAAGCATTATGCATCAAACTAAGTAACTTTACGCAAAAAATATTGCTGGGAGACGACTTTTATTTTGGGGTGCAAAATCACGTTTTACGGTAGGAGTCAATGTAACGGACTCAAAAAATTGTGCTGATGGATAGATTGAATAGTACGGGGGCCATGGAGGTGTTTACAGTAAAAATCTTACATTAAAAACAGGTATTTAAAAAAATACTTGAGAAAATGTTGGAACTTTGACCCCCAATATCTCCGTAACTAGAAGGCCATATTCTAGAATAAAAAAATGATCGCAATGACGGGGAGAACAAGTAACTAGTGACTTCGTTAAGGTTCTTGTTACAACCTTTAGATTGAACAATATTGACTTAACTCTTAGATTACCCAATCAGAAATCAGGTTACCAATCGTCCAAACAGACTGGGGCTTTTGCATAAATCCATTTTTCAATTTTAATCTTAACATTTAAATGACGTCGATTTGTAGATGGTGCAACTACGAAAATCAGAACATTTACAACGATTGAAAAACAAAAGAGACTTTGACTACGAAGGTCAGAAACGGGTGTAGAGAAAAATATGAAAATTTTTATAGACTAGTTGCGATAGTGAACTCCATTATGAACTGTATATAGTACGGCTAAACATGTTAAATCTATCAACTATTTACTTACCCAATTAAACTCATCATTTTGTTGCTGTAGGTCGAAAATTCCGAAACTTTTTAGATGTTGTCATGGAGAACAGTGTGACTGAGATCAGTAGCCTCTTCACTGATATTGAACTGAGGAATATGGCAGACAACCTCCTGGTAGCTACGTTTGACACCACTATCTATGAGATGCTGTTCATCCTCGTTTGTATCGGCAGCTACCCTGAGGTACAAGAGAAAATTTATGATGAGTAAGTGACATTAACGTTTATCTGACGTATAATTCTGAACGATTTTTCCACATGCTCTTCTAAGAATATTTTTACTAGATCTATTTAATTCGAAGAATGTGAAAACATATTTTTTAGCAACTTAAACAACTAACCTCTTTCTTAATTTGAAGTCGGTTAAATATACGTATTGTTGTCTTAGTTTTTTTTTTCATTCGTAGAATAACTCAAATTCTGGGTGAAGACGGAAGACTATCTAAAGAGAATCTATCTCAACTAGTCAATTTAGAAGCAATAATCAAAGAATCCATTAGGTTGTACCCAATCGGACCGATTGTGGGACGCGATGCTACGACGGACACAAAGCTGCGTAAGTGACAAAAACATTAGCCTACCAAATGTTTTTTTATAATGCTATCCCAATTTCAATTTAAACAAATATCGATTGATACTTTTCGTGAAAATTAAGTAAAGGAGAATGTGTAATTTTGTATGGGAGTTCGGCTGTTCTTGCGTCTCGACTTAATCATCGGTAAAATATAAGAAATGTAGTCCAACTTATCAATGAATAAAACGGGATCCCTTCTTTTCGCATAATGTTCTTTGTCCTTATATACTTCGGCATAACGATTTTGGCACAATTTGTTTTGGCATAGTAATACTTCGGCATAATTTTTTTAGGCATACATTTTATGTTGGCATAATCATCTTAAAGACTAATTTGTTTTGGCATAAATTTGATTCGCATAACGTTAGTTACTGACTATTAGCATAATAATATTTAGGCATACAATTAATATAAATAACAAAAACAATTTTCATGCAAATGATTTATTATACATAAAATTATGTAATTTAAACGATTTTTCAATCGCGAGATAACTTTTATCTGAAGAATATATTAGATGTTTTGACAATTTTTGTATAAAAAAATATGTCAAACTTCTATTATGAGAAATAAATATGGCGGTTATTCCTTAGATAGAAGTTAACTGATTGAAACAGTGGTCCTTAATTATGTATAATTATTTATTTTAGGTGTATATTTTTAGCAATTGCTTGTAAATATGTGTAGGAGTGATTAAGGTTCAATATTGAATGTAGGACTTCTTAAAAGAAACAGACACGTCTTTACTGCACGCTGCTTTATTCCGAACTACTTTAATGAGCAAGACAGACGATTATATTTACCGAACATACCGCCCACCAAAAGGGATATTTAATTCCTTTTACAATTATCTTTGAACTTATAATCAAAATTAAATCAATTAACAAATAAATCATGCAGACATTATGTTCATCAAGTATTAATTAATGTATAATAATTATCAGATAAACAATATTACGATCCAGATAGACTACAACATAAGTTTTATGTTACAAAACAAATTGGGAGTCTTTCAAACTGCTATTTAACACTACATGTATAAAATATCACGTAGACTATAAAGTTAACGAAAATTCAGAGAACAATTAACACAATTATTACACATTACATTATCTTTAATAAATCAACGATTGTCGATTGGTAGAAAACAGAGTTTGGAGATTGATCTTCTTACAGTATTCATACCAATCTTTACGCTATAAACCCTAGTAATCCCATCAGATCCTGGGTGTTTGTCCACAATCCGTCCTAAAGGCCACTTGCCAGGTGGTAATCCTTCTGTTTTGATAAGAACAATCTGGCCTATGTTAAACTCCTCTTGCATTTTTTGCCACTTTGGTCTTTGTTGAAGTCTAGAGAGATACTCGCACTGCCAGCGATGCCAAAAGTTCGACAGTACCCGTTGACAGTGTTGCCACCGTGATAAGCTTGATTGGGAGATATCTTTCAGGCTCGGTGAGGGTATAGTAATTGGAGACTCTCCAATGAGGAAGTGGCCAGGTGTAAGTACATCCAAGTTGTTTAAATCTGACTCAATAAGTGGACAAATAGGACGGGAATTAAGACATGCTTCAACTTGACATAATACGGTGGTCATCTCTTCGTATGTCAAATTCGTATTCATGATGCGTTTGAGGTGGAACTTCATTGATTTTACTCCGGCTTCCCAGAGGCCTCCAAAATTTGGACTGTATGCAGGTATGAAGTGCCACTGAGTGCCGTCCACTGCGAGTAGATTGGACATGTGATCTCCAACTTCAAAGTTCGCTTGCTTGAACGCCTCTGCAAGTGACTTGTTTGCTCCGACGAAATTTCTTCCCTGGTCACTCCACAAATCACTACATCTTCCACGACGTGATACAAAGCGCCGAAAAGCAGCGATAAAGGCTTCCGACGTCAAATCTCCCACAAGCTCCAAATGAATTGCCCTTGTCGACATGCATATAAAGATGGCGATGTAGGATTTGTTGGTTTTTGCACCTCTGCCCTTGGACATAAGGACATCATAAGGGCCAGCAAAATCAACGCCACTGTGGAGGAATGGCCGTGCAGGGGTTACTCGCACCTTCGGCAACTCGCCCATTAGTTGCGTCCGAGATCGGGCATTCAACTTCGCACAAACAAAACATTTATGAAGGTATGTCTTTACTAAACCCTTAACTTTCAGAATCCAGTATCTAGACCTCAGGTAATTTAGCATCAGTTGTACTCCTCCGTGCAGCGTCTTTTTGTGAGCATCAGCGATGAGTAAGGAGGTTAGTGGATTTTTGTGGTCTAAGACTATAGGATGCAGACGGTCGTGTTCTAAATAATAAGCGTTTTGTAGTCTCCCGCCCACCCTGAGTATCATTTTAGAATCCAGATATGGATTAAGGGTTTTCAAACGGCTTGTATTTTTTACTTGATTCCTTTCTAATAGGTCTCTAATGTCTTCCTGAAATATAACATCTTGTGTGATTTTTATGCAGGTCTGCAGCGAGTCTTCGAGTTCTTCAGTAGTGATCGGCGAATGTACCGGTTGACCTTGTCTTAACCTTAGAAATCTTTTAACATACGTGATAGTCTTCAGTAATTCCGGTAAGTCTTCGAAAAATTCAATTTTTCTGTACAAGGAATTTTCATCGCTTTCTCTTGTGTGGTAAGTACTAATGGTTTTTCTTCTTTCTAAGTCAGTTTCTTCATTTATTAATGTTTCCATGTGTATTTTTTCTTGTTTCAGGTGTTCCGGACCGTGCCACCAGAGTGCGTATTTTCTCAATTCAGGAGCCAACATTCCTCTCGATGCGACATCAGCTGGATTTTGTTGTGACTGTATGTGGAACCATTTGTTTCCAATATTGTCAAGTATGGTTATTACTCTATTTCTTACGAATGTGTGCCATCTGTTGGCATCTCCTTGCAGCCATGACAACACTATTGTGGAATCAGTCCAACAAAATATCTGACTCTTTGGGATGCGCGTCGCCTCACTTATATGCCTTAGTAACTTTGACAGGAGAACTGCGCCGCACAATTCCAGCCGTGGAAGGGATAATGATTTGATAGGAGCGACCTTTGTTTTGGCAGCGATAATTCCTGTCTGACAGTCTCCATTGACTCCTGGAACCCTCAGGTAAGCGACA
The DNA here is from genome assembly GCA_947578425.1 of Eugnorisma glareosa. NCBI lineage: Eukaryota > Metazoa > Arthropoda > Insecta > Lepidoptera > Noctuidae > Eugnorisma > Eugnorisma glareosa. The sequence continues at coordinate 17,743,717 of OX387979.1, forward strand.
GCTCCATACGCCTTAGTTGAAGCGTCACAATAACCGTGAATCGTTACATCTTTCAACGTTTCTTGGGTTGTAAACAGCCATCTCTTTAATTTCATGAATTTAATATCTTCAAAACTGTGTCTTATATTTAACCATTCGTTTTTTGTTTCAGGTGAGAGTTCTTCATCCCAATGGACCCGTTGAAGCCATAATTTCTGTATCATTATCTTTGCAGGTACCAGTGCTGGAGCTAACCATCCCAGAGGATCAAAAAGTCGTTGAACCTCGGCCAATATTTTCCTCTTGGTGACTGTTTCTGATAAGGGTGGTAGCTTAAGGTTATATTTAATTACATCTTCTCCCATATTCCAGGATAAGCCCAGTGTTTTTATCAAGCCGTCTAACTTGATATCGATGTTAACATGAGAGCTGAGCTCAGCTGGATGAAATTCTCTAAGAAAATCTGGATTATTCGACGCCCATTTTTGTAGGATGAAACCACCTCTCTCAAGAATTGCCTTCACGTCCTTAGCTACACTAACTGCCTCGGATACCGTATCTTGACCGGACATTAAATCATCCATGTAAAAGTCTTGTCTAATAGTTTCTGATGCTTCAGGATGATTCTCGCCCTCATCGTTCGCCACCTGGTGCAGAGTCTTGACGGCAAGGTATGGTGCACATGCCGTGCCAAAGGTGACTCGCAGAAGCCGGTATTCCTTCACAGGTTCATTGGGGCTGTTACGCCAGACAATCCCTTGATAATCTACGTCCTCTTTCGAAACGAGTATTTGTCGATACATCTTTTGAATGTCGGCTACAAATGCTATCTTTTTCAGGCGCCATCTCATGACGAGTGATCTCATATCTTCCTGAAGCTGCGGTCCAACCAGTAACTCATCGTTGAGTGCTATGTTATTTGAGCCCCTGTGAGACGCGTCAAACACTGGCCTGACCTTTGTAGTCTCACTTTCTTCCTTTACCACTGCATGGTGGGGTAGATATACAGCTGGCTTATTACTTTCATCACTTGGAACTTCCTCCATGTGTTTCATTTCGTTGTATTCATTAATTGCCTTAGTATACTCCTTTCTCAGCTCATCGTTCTTGATAAAACGTCTTTCCAAGTGAAATAATCTATTTATAGCCCCTTCTTTCGTATTACCATGCGGTGATTGTGGGTTTTCTGTTTTAAATGGCAGCTTGACTATGTAACGCCCGTGACTATTTCGTATGTGTGTCTCTTTATATATTCTCTCGCACTCTTCTTCTTCTTTGGTAAGTTTTTCTTGTGCATCTGTTTCAACCTCCCACATAGATTTCAAAATTTCATCTAGATCAAGCTTATGATGCATTACTAGTATTTGTTGTTCTGAAGTTTGTGCTTGTATCTTTCCAAATAAGATCCAACCCAAGCTTGTATTTTGGGCACATGGGGAGCCAGGTGGACCCTTGATTATGTCAGCCTTTAAAATTTGAGCACAAACTTCTACGCCCAACAGCATGTCTACTCGCCCTGGTGAATGGAAGCTCGGGTCTGCCAGGGTGAGTCCTTTTAAGTGCGGCCAGGTGTGCATTGTACCAGTAATTGTTTCAGATGGCAAGTGTGATGTTAATCGCGTTGGCATTACATAGGCATTGATAGTAATCTTGACGTCATTATCATATCTCGAATGAAGCTCGACTTGTATCACGTGATTGACTGTAGTCTGTGTTGCTCCAACACCAGTGATTGTTCCCTTTATTCGCGATCTCTTGACCTTTAACAGTTGCGCTGCTCGCTCACTAATAAAGTTTGCTTGCGAGCCCTGGTCTACCAGCGCTCTCAATATTGTACTGTGTCCATCTTCATCTCTGACTTGAACTAATGCTGTAGCAAGCAACGCTGTTGACTTCTCCGACACAAAGTGCGTAGATAATGCCAACTCAGGATTGTCACTGTGTTCCGCTTTCTTTTGTTCTTCCTCTACTTGACTAGGGTTTGTTTTCACATTGTCTGACTGACCGCTGCTGGGTTGGTGTAACAATGTATGATGGCGGCGGTTGCATCTTCGGCAGGACATTCGATTGCGGCATCTCCTGGCAGAATGTCCTGTCGTCAGACAATTGAAACATAAATTGTTCTTCTTAATAAACTCGTTGCGTTCATTCGGTTGTAACTTACAAAATTCTTTGCAGTGACACAAGGCGTGCTCCGCATTACACATACTGCATGACTTGGTCGGTGATGTAACTGTCTTCTCTTCCGGTGATGTGGAATGGAATGACTTCGCCTTAACATTCGTCTGCTCCCTTTTAGCTGTAGGGTTAACCATCTCCAGTGTCCGATATTTTGTTTCCAGGAAAGCCTTTAATTCTTCCCAAGATGGTAGGTTGTCAGTCTTTTCCTTGTAAGAATCTTCTTCCCAGGCCGTGTGTGTATCGACATCTAACCTTTGTACAACTATGTATATAATCAGCTGATCCCAGGACTCGACAGGTACTTCTTGATTCTTCAAGTTATTTAAGCACTGAGAGGTTGTGTCTAATAAATTCTTTATTTGGATAGCCGATGGAGTGGTAATTTTCCTTTGAGTAAATAACTTCTGGAGTAAAGAATGGATGATTAAACGTTTGTTTCCATATCGTTGTAGGAGTGTATTCCATGCCTGTTCATAATTAATATCAGTGATATTAACGTGCTTCAACAATTCTTTAGGTTCACCAACCAGGCTCAACTTCAGGTAATGTAACCTTTCGACGTTACATAAAGACGTGTTGTTGTGTACCAGCGACGTAAACATATCTCGAAACATAGGCCAGTCATCGTAGCTCCCGTTGAAAGAAGGTAACTCGATGCGTGGTAAGTTAACCCGTGGTGGCGACGAGGCGTCATATGCTCGTATATTGTCTTTAGATTTCGAAAGCATCGACAACGTATCCTTCAAATCGCCCAATAAACATGAGTATAAATCTTCTACCACAAAGTAATCTTCGTTTGCGAAATAAGGAACATCATTTCGTTTACACTTAGGTGTACATTTCACTAAATCTTGATGTGTCGTATTAAACGTTCGCCAATATCCTTCGATGGTTTGTAGCTTAGTTTCTATATAACCTCTTGATAATCTTTGCTTTGGACATTTCTTTAAATTACTTTGGGTCTTTTGTAACAGTAAATAAATATCTTCTAATGAGTTAACTAACTGTTGCTGTTCACTAGTTAACGTAACACTCATTTTTATGTATATTCGTCTTGATATGATAGTTTTATAGCACTCACAATTCACCTTTTAAAGTCAATCGTTCAACTTGTTTATTAATTATTCACGTAGCACTAATGTCTTGCAAAAAAAGGTGCACAAAAAACCGGCTCAGGAATGCGGCCTATTGTTCTCCGATCGCCGGGTCGTCCTTATCTATGTTTCTAATAATCCGGCTCGTTTGGACCATATGTAGGAGTGATTAAGGTTCAATATTGAATGTAGGACTTCTTAAAAGAAACAGACACGTCTTTACTGCACGCTGCTTTATTCCGAACTACTTTAATGAGCAAGACAGACGATTATATTTACCGAACAATATGCTAGTTTAGAAGTATACTCATCTTTTTTACTAATATTTTTTTCAATTCTTTTGGTTTTGTCCGTGTATTTTTTCTTTTTTTTTTTGGTATAAGTGATGTTCCAACATCCAGTTTATCTATTTCAATGGTTTGATGTTTTATTTCTTGAACGATCTTTTTTGCCAAAAAATAAAATCCAGGATGGTGTTTTCCCACAAAATGGGCAAATCTATTGTGCCATACCTCTGCATGATTTTCTGTCCTAGGTATATTTTTCTTTTCTAGTAGATACGTACTCCAGACTTTGGGTGGAAATGGTGGTGTTGAACTTGTAGTGCCCCATACATAATTCTGATCAAACCAATTTGCTATAGTTTCTGTAGCAATTAAATAATATTGTTGGTTAAAAATTTAATATGCTGTGCAACAAAAGTTAGTGACAGAACCGAATGGCTGCAAAACCGACTCCACGTAGTCTTGTTTGTCCTACCCCTAGAGTGTAATTTAAAATCGCGTAGGCGCGTAGGAACGAGGCGGCCCGCGAAAGCCGTCTGCGACGATTAGCACACGCGGGCCGCCGGAGGCCCGCAGCGCCGGAGCCGTGACAGAAACCCAGCCTGCTGCATGTTGCATGCTCGCTTGAATGCTGCATGCTGCATGCTTGCTTGCATGCTGCATGCTTGCTTGCATGCTGCATGCTTGCTTGCATGCTGCATGCTTGCTTGCATGCTGCATGCTTGCTTGCTGCATGCTTGCTTGCATGCTGCATGCTTGCTTGTTTGCTGCATGCTTGCTTGCATGCTTGCTGCATGCTTGCTTGCATGCTTGCTTGCATGCTGTATGCTTGCTTGCTTGCTGTATGCTTGCTTGCTTCATGCTTCCTACAGCGAAAAAAAAACCCACAAAATTGTTCAATACGTTATATTAATATGTTATATATTACCTGATTCAGGAGATATAGCTTTTTTCCAATTGTCGAAATAAATTGGTATATCCTCTTCGGGCAAAAAAGCTAGGGCGTATAAATATTTAATTTCTATGGCAAATGATATATCATTACCATTATAAGCGTTGGAGGCCATTTTTCTGTACGTGGCGGTATAATATATAATTTGTCCTAAATGAAAATTGCATCCTTTTATTGTTGTGTGATTTTTTTTTTATTCTTCCTACAATGTCAAATGCCTACAAATTTCATTAGAGCAATATTGTATAAACGTGTATAGTGTCTAATATTCTAGGTGTTAATAATTATTTCATTGTTATACCTATAAAAATATGTTTTAATATCATTGTGTAAATACATTTATGCTTTAGAACTTTATGCTAAATAAATTTATGCTTAATCATTATTATGGTTAGAGAAATTATGCTTAAAAAATTATGCGTAAGCTGTTATGCTTAATTATATTATGCGAAAATATAATTATGCCAAACAAAATTATGCTGAGTTATATTAGGTCTTAAAATTGTATGCAAATGGATAGGGATCCGAATAAAACATTAATATGTTCGATGCCAGTTTTTATGTATCGAACTTTTAATCTTACAATTATTCAATGTCTCAAAATCTTAACAAGACGCAAAAAAAAAGTTGTTATTCAACTAAGTGGTCGATCTTCATAAGTCTGCTGACGTAAATGTGCAACCGCCATTACGTCAGTGCAGGAGCAAAAGGCAAATAAACCACCTTGATTTCTAACACTGTTTTAAGCTTTCACGGTTTAAAACTAAACTCAAACTATATCGGTAGCTCTAAATAATAAACAATCACGAAAGATATTCCGTAAGGGACAGTATAAGTTCACTTTGTTTTCTTTTCTTGTTTCTCCCACTTATTTATCTTGCTCCTCACTATCAGTACATTTATGCCAACCGTAATCGGAGTCTGCGTTCATGCCAAAACCCTGTTCTTCAATGTCCCTCTCACAGCACTCACTTTTGACATTCATCTATCATTCTTCATCCTGTCTATTTATCTGTGGAATGAGCTTTGACGGCACGGTTGGAGCAGTGGCTGAGCGATTGGTGCGTGTCGTGGGTTCGATCCCACGCACGGAACTAATATTTGTATGATCTGCAGGTAGTTGTTCCGGGCCTGGAACGCACCCACGATACAGGAGAAAATCAAAGTGAACCTTTGCACTAGCTGACGCATCACTTAGAGTGACCAATTAGAATACAGTAAAAGTCGGGACACAATAATTATCGTTCGGAAACATAATCTACAATCTTAGTCCTTTCAGACTGAAGAATAATTGACTATTTTGGTGAAATCGACTAATTATAAGAATAGCTCTGTATTTAAAAATCATATTTTTATAATATGATTTTACAAAACACACGAACATCTATCTACAAGGAGAAAAATGAACTCACTCACTCAACGACAATATCACCTATAGCAAACCATATAGGTCAAGTTCCTTAACTAACTTTTCCAACACAACAAATAGCAGCGAGAAAGTTATTTTCGATACCACAATGATGAGTTTTCCAGAACGCCTACACGATAACAGTGACATAAGTGATCTACATGACCAAATAAAAAAACTAACGATGCAATTGTCGAGCGCCCATAATGAAATTGAAAATTTAAACACTGAAAACTTCCGTTTAAAATCAGACCTACAAAAAATTATGACAACAACTAATACATATAAGTAAGTAAATATGCTCAACACCATGCAGGAAAACCATATCATCAATGCACAATAATAAAACTCCTACACATAAACTGTCACTTACGGGATATCTTTCCGAAATATCGGGAGCTCAAAAGTACAGACAACTTTTGAGCTCCCGATATTTCGACGCTGTTGCAAGCGCCATGATCGCGGGTGGATGGAAAATAAATTATTAAGAGCAGAAAAATCTGTCTACCCTCTTTCTTTGTCTTTTGCTACGCGCACTACTGGAACTCATCACTAAGTCACGGCAAAACACACTCACAGTATCACAAGGCTTTTTGGAGTCTTTATTACGATGCCGGCTGCTACTTTTGAGCCTACTTAAAACTGGATTCCACGTACTGGACAATTTGAAGCCATCCTCTCGATTGAAATTTTTATATTTTCTTATTTCTTTTTTTTTCTATTGTCTGTAGTTGCTTGGATTAATAACTGAAATTTTCAGTCTTTCTGGGACTACGCCTTTCTCACAATTACTGATAATGTGACTTTGATTGGTGCAATAATGGCAGCGCTGTTAGTATTTTTCAGAGATTGAATAATTTTAATAATGTCAGAGGTAATTGTCGGTATCATGAATATTGAATGGAATTTGTGTTAAATGTCAGTTTATTATTATAGTTGATGTCATTTTGAGATTTAATTAGATTAATAGAATATTCATTAATGATTCCGCTATTTGTTTTGGACTATTTATAACTTTAGTGACGAGCATTATTCTGCTGATTCCTTCTTTTGGGTTATTTATTTTTTGTTTATTTTTTTATACTCCACGTAGCTTTGCTCTTGTTTTCAGAAATATCTATAAAATGACTATTTTGTGCTTTCTGTGTTTGCTTGATTATGTGTTTTAATCTGTGGTGTAGGTTTTAAGTGTATTTTTATTTTCTGGGTTAGGTGACTTTCGATATTCCCATAACATGTCCCTTTTCCGCTTGGAACTTTTTTTTTGTCCCGTTAATTATCCACTTAGGTCTTTTAATTAGCGAAACTTTTATTTTATTAATTGGAAAACGTAAGTCATAGAATAATTTAGATAGGTCGTAAAACTCATTAAATGCATTATTGGGATCGGAGCACATAAAAATACATGAAATGATAGGTTTTGAAGGCATTCTCTAAATTTTTTTATATTTTCGTCACTATAATCACGTTTATGTGTAAACCAATAAGATAATGTATATGTTTTCTTGACTCGACATTTTAGCAATTGCGCTGTATGGTCAGATAATGCTAATTCTTTAACCTGACACCTGCTGCCTCTGATATTGTGAACAATGTTGTCAATGCAGGTCCCACTGCGTAAACGTATCGGTGATCGAGTACGGTAGAATCAGATGGAAACTGCGCAGTATATTTTGAAAAGTGACAGAGGTTTTGCTGTTTTTGCAAATATCTATATTAAAGTATAGCACATATACATAGCACAGTCTTCTTCGTGTCGCTGGCACGACAATTTTTATATTTTGTTAGCCCAGAACTTCGCCACTTCCACCGCGTCGTCGGTGGCAGCGCAGAGATCACTTGGGCTACATGTTTTTAGGCTAAGAGGGCAGGATAGGAGGTGGAGTATTGTTTGTGACACAGCTCCACAGCCACACCCCGCTGCTGTTTCATTGCGGGAGCCCCACTTAATGAAGTTGGAATTACATCTTCCTACTTGAGTCCGAAGACGGTTCAAGGACTTCCAGGTGGACCACGGAAGGTTAGACCCTGCAGGAAGATGCTCACTTGGTGGTAAGTAGTGAGTGGGAGGGGGACAGCTTACATCGGGCGTCGGCCGGATCTCCTGAAAGGGACGCTGCGGTTTTAAAAAACTGTGCCTGCTTGTAAGCCGCTGCTTAGGCAGTTGGGCGCCGTATAATGAGTGTCTGCTGTCCGACTCCTGTTTGTGTTTCTCCACTGCGCTTGCGACTTCTCTTCGGACATGTGGAGGTGCTATGCCAGCTGTGGGGTATAGTGGGCTGACTGGTTAGACCCTGCAGGAAGATGCTCACTTGGTGGTAAGTAGTGAGTGGGAGGGGGACAGCTGTTTTCCCACAGCTTACATCGGGCGTCGGCCGGATCTCCTGAAAGGGACGCTGCGGTTTCTTTTTTTATGATATTAATAATACAATTGACAAATTACTGCATTGGCTTGACATTAACCATTTAAAGATAAATTTTGATAAATCAGTTTTCATTCAATTTAATCAATCAAATAATTATAAAAATGACATTAAACTCAATACGAGTATTAACAAAATCAAAGAAGTAACGCATACAAGATTCGTAGGTGTAATCTATACTAATATTATAAAGCTGAAGAGTTTGTTTGTTTGTTTGAACGCGCTAATCTGAGGAACTACTGGTTCGAATTGAAAAATTCTTTTAGTGTTGGATAGCTTATATATCGAGGAAGGCTATAGGCTATATATCATCACGCTACAATCAATAGGAGCTGAGCATCAATGAAAAATGATTTACTCCTTTTGAGAGCTTCCGTTGTGCGTGAACGGTTAAAGTTACGCAATTATCATGTATATCGGAATTGTCCCTCTTAAAAAGCTCTAAAAAAATATCCGCAATGGCCATATGTCTAACTTTTAAGGTTGACGCACACTCTCTCTAACTTCTCTTTCTTTTATGTACGCACGCACGCAGACGAAGTTGCGCGGGTCAGCTAGTAATAGATAAAGATATTAATTGGAAGAACGCATAGATAATGTCAGCACTAAAATCAATAAATTTGTATACGCACAAGTCAAAAATGTAACTGATATAAAAACTGCTGCTGATATAAAAACACAAGTCAAAAATGTAACTGATATAAAAACTGCTGTAATATCATACCAAGCCTATGTCGAATCGGTGCTGGCGGCGGTGGTGGTGGCTGGTGGTTATGGGCTTGTAATGTGGGGTAATAGCACCGACTTCCGAAGAGCATTCATCGTCCGAAAAAAGTGCATGAGATCAATTTGTGGACTTAAACCTGACGACTCATGTCAACCGATATTTAAGAAACTTGGTTTGTTACCATTACCGTCACTTTACATTTACGAAATATGTATGTTTGTAATGAAAAAAAAACAATTATTTAAGACTGCAAATGATGTGAATCCTCGGAACAGACGAGATCCCTATAAATTAGTATTGAATGATTTACCTAGGCTAGCTAAACACAATAACAACTGCCTAGCAATGTGTGTGCGCATTTATAATAAAATACCGAGGCATTTTAAAAGATTAAATACAAAATTATTTAAAATGAAAAAATGAAATGGTTACTTGTATATAGTTTTTATAGCTTAAAAGAATTTATAGGTAAAAAAAATTGTTTTTAATTCATTGCTGATGCCTCATTGGTTACTTAAATACCTGTCTTTTAAATTTTGCATGCTTGGTCTTATCGTAGCTAGACATGTTTGTGCCATTTAAATTTGCACCTAACACCTTTGTATACCATGTTTTACGCAAATAAATATACTATTACTATTCTGTTTTAGACAAACTTTTTTTAACAACATGTCCAAATTTTCAAAAAAACGACTATATTTTATCTTTGTTATTATTTGGCGGTCTATACATACAAATAATGATGATAGGGTGAGAAGAAAGTTTTATCGCACAACATTCTATTTGATGTGGTATTGCCCATTTTTTGACATTGATGACTTCAAATTTATGTGTGTTTTTGATTAGAATGCACGAGCCCCCGTTTCTATTATTTCTAGTGTAGCATGTTGCAAGTGAATAATATTAGTGATATGTAGAGGATATCTATTTACTTACCTTCTGAGAGTTCATTTAGATGTAAACCTAATAGATCTGATTTATTTATTAGACCATTGATATTTTAGTGCATTACAAATATATGATTAAACACGAAAAAGATCATGGTCAGTGGATTTCCAGAAATCACCGATTTTTTTATTAGCGCGTTGTTCGACCAATCTATCCATAATAATCTGCTCAGCATGGTTTTGTTACTTCAGCCGTATTTTAAAACATTTTCGTTTCTCATGCATATTGTCATAGATAGGTCCCGAAGAGGGACATTTGTTCTCTATCCAGGCCTGAAAACTATTCCTGGCCTCGCGATGAGCGTCCCTTACCTGCTCATTCCATCTACACACACGCTTGCCCCGTCTCGGTCCCCCGTCGTGTGTTTCTTTAGACTCCCTAGCCGCCACACAAAGTATTTCACAATCTGCCTATACAAATTGTCCAGAACAACTTTATGTGCAGCCAAACTAAACGGTATATTACCGCAACTCTGAAAATCCTGGGGCAAATCAACATCTCGCAATTTACTGTTTTCACCCCACAACACAGAATCACGGCAGATGGTCCGAGACATCATTTTAGGCCGCACCACTTCTAAATCACATTCTTTACAAATAGGTAGATGATCCGACACGTAAATATCCTCGGATACGTCAACATTGACAGTTGTATGCCAGGCTGATACAGATACCAAGCAGTGATCCAGCCGGCTTCTATATCCATAAAAATCACTTCTAAAAGTGTACGCGTCGCTATCAACCCTCCATTTTCCTACATCAGCAGAAAGCCAAGATTGGTCAGAACAGAAGTTGATTAATTCTTTATAGAACCGCTCATGAGGGTGAGCATTGAAATCGCCCAACATAAAAACATTTTCAATATCACAGCTCGCTATGGTGGCACTACTTTCACTTAACACATCTGTAAAAATAGGTAAGTGGTCTGAACAATATGTAGGCATATACACAGAAAAAAAACAAGAATGTTTCGACCCTTCGACGATGCTGTGATGGCCGCCAAGCGAGGACTACTACAGTTAACAACAGACACCGAATATAAGATTCTTTTCCTCCATAGAATGGCTACCCACCATGAGGCCTTCCTCTCAATAGGCCATGAGAGGTACCCACAGCCGATTTACCGGTATAGTCAAAGACCCGGCCTACAGTTAAAACTAACATAATAGACAATTATTATTAATTCCTTGTGTAGCCACGAGTATCAGTCTAATTAGTTAACCTTAACCATAGACTCCTGGTGCTTCGTTCGGAACATACAATGCACAAAACATACATAATTATATACATATACATCTAATGAAGTAGCTAATTACGTCAAAGCAAATCTACATCAATATAGCCACCCAAAAAGCATACGCTGCAAAAATACAATTGCGCAAAATCTATAATAAAATACCTAAACAAATTATAGATATTACTAATAAAGAAATATGTTCAAAAAATGTTTAAACGAATTTTTAGTTGCAAAATGTTAATTATATACAATTAATGATTATTTAAACGAAATATTCTAGACTAAACTTGACTTTGAATTAAATTCTATTATTAAAATCAAATTGTAATACCCGTATAATTATGTGACATGTGCTTATTGTGAATAATTTTATTTTTATATCAATTTTATATTTATTATTGTTCAGACATTGTGTACATTTTTGTTGTTTTATTGAGTTTTCATAGAAACTGATAATTAATTGTAAGTACTGCATTTGATTTGTACGCTGCAGCACAAGACATGGATGGACTCACTATATTGTATTTGTACACCCCTGTGCAACCCATGTCCACAAATAAAGATTTCATTTTCATCAATTGATATAATAATTAATAAAATTAATTAATTGTAATATTAATTGTTTGATATTGATTGAGTTGTATTGTATTATCGATTAAAAAGTCGATGTATTTACAATACGTTTAGAACGCGCGCTCATACTTAGGGCCCCTGAGTATGTACTATGTTAATCACTCTGCCAGTTTCGTAATAATCGTGTTACCGACTAAGACGCAACTACAACCTGCTTTATTTTATTCACTTTTGGACTAGTTTTCGGCTGTTGAGAAAAGGTTATTTATACTGTACTAATACTATTAAGAGGTAAAATTTGTTTGTAAGTTTGTATGTATGTGGTAATGTCTGGATCTACTGAACCAATTTTGAAAACTCTTACACTGTGTATAGTGCTAAGGCTATATTTACAGCGTGCCCGTGGGATAATTTCCGACCAAAACGCGAGCGAAGCCGCGGGCAACAGCTAGTAAATTATAATTATTAATGTTGCTGCTTAAACTAAGTTTCGCATAAACTCTGGATGAACTTAAGAGACGTTTCATTATTTGCCTAGCCTTTCCCCAACTTCATTGCGGTTGGCTTCCAGTCTTACCGGATGCAGCTGAATACCATGATACTTGAGCGATTGCTTATCTGACCTCCACAACCTATTTAGTACTTGATAATACGGTACTCCTTGGTAAGACTGGTTGTCAGACTTTCGGACTACCTGTAACGACTTATAAAGAGATCTACAAATGTGACCAACCCATCACCCATCAACAGGCCGATATTGGTTTTGAATTTCTTGAAAGATGTAGACTATTTACTAATTGTATCACGAAATTAACAGATAATCTATTTTGTTAATACCCACTTTTTATTTTGATTTTCTTTAGGCAACGTGACGATCTCCACCGGCAGCAGCATAATAGTCCATGTGTGGAGTGTAAACCGGAATGGAAAATATTGGGGCCCAGAGGCCGAGGAGTTTAAACCAGAAAGATGGCTCAGTTCTGAGACTGTACCAGATCATCACGCCGCTTATGCTAGCTTTTCACCGGGACGGAGAGGGTGTATTGGTAAGCTTTATATCCCTTTTGCTCCAGACAATAATTGATAATCCAATTATTATTTAAAAAAACATACTAGGCCACATAGGAATGATTGGAAGAAATATTTTTGTTGATAGATTTAGGAAAGGTATTTGACCTTTTAAATCCCTTCTTATTTAATAATTAAGATGCTTATTTGTTTTTATAGACTAATAAAAGTATACCTTTTAGCATAGTATTTGTAAAACGAATTATTTTCTACTAATACACATCAAAGGAAACTGACTCACCTGTCTTTAGAGCAGGGGTCCCTGAGGGTAGTACATTGTGGCCCATACCGTTTGTTCATAAGAATATTTTATGGCATTTTAATCTGTAAGACAGAGATTTTATATTATTTCAGGTAAAACGTATGCATTTATGTATTTAAAGGCAACGATGGTCCCGTTACTACGCAAGTTCAAACTGTCAGCCGATCATACGAAGATGAAGCTGGAATGCAAAGTTATGATGAAACCTATATCCGGACATTTAGTGAGAATTGAGGAGAGGCGATAAAATAAATAATGAGCAAAGATTTTTCTATTATTTTTCCTTTTCTTCGTCTTTGACAGATCTTATTGTTCGTGCATAAAGTGTACGTAAAATAACATCGAAAAGAAAAGTTCAAAACTAAAACGTAATTATCACACAAACGTAAACATCAAATGTATAAACAAGACATAGATGTGTTTTTTTTTTGGATTTCATACAATCGGAGTTACAACAACACTAAATATGTCATGACTGTACTAATTAATTATGTTTTTTTTTCACTCAAAATGTTGTTGTGTTCACCCCACTCGACACAACCATTGTTTTTTTTTTTATAATGTAGTCTATTAGTTTTATTTATTTAAGTGTCTGTTATGGATTTATATGTGGTGAAAAAAATATTTCATTTCGAATACATTTCATTTCATTTCCTGTGGCTTTGCCATAGTCGGATAATAAAGGCCGTGGGAACAGGCAGTATAAAACTTCTTTAAACTTTACGAACACCACAGCATAGTAAACGCACGCACGTGCAGCTATCCACGCCATGCCACAATTTCACCGCAGATACCTAAAAAAACATTAGGGTTTCCAAAACTATTTCATTGTTATTTTTTCGTATAGTGCACCGCATTTTTTGTCACATATTTGTGTCGCTGGCGTATATTGCACGCACTTGCTTATCAGGTATATATGTAACAATGGCGTTCATAAGGTTAAAAAAATAACACGAAAGTATTGTTCACAATATTTTTATTCGTCGAAACACATTCAGTAGGTATTTTTTACAAATTGATCGAATCAAAATGAAGAAATATTTTATTGTTCTGAGAAGCGTAGTTACAATTATTATATTGTCATTTAATCGAAAACAGAAAAAAAAATGAACATCACAAATAGCTACTGGGAAAATAAAACAAAATAACATTGTCTTGCTTGCAAAATAACTTAAATGCCAACCAAATGTTTATGATAGAACATAATGTTTTAAATAAAATACTTACTAAACAAAATCTTGATAACATAATAAAGTTAAGTTTTTTTATCATTTACAACATCATGTACAACGTTCGGTTGGCATCAACAAGATCAATTAAATAGGTACAGAAATATGCCTAAAAAGATAATAGTGAGCAAATAAATCTCTTAAAATTCAAACAAATATATATTTATTTTTGAACTGATAAAAATTAATTAACCTATGTTTTAGATAAAATAATTTCGACGTAATTATGAAGCATAATGAATTTATGACAGTCCTGAAGATCTAAGAAACTTGCAAGGTACTTTTTCTTTGAAAAAATCATTGAATAAACAATGTATGAATATTAAAAGGAGTTCTAAAAATTATTAATATGAAAATAAAAGATATTAAAGGTTATTGAGTTAGTAAAGAACAGTCGTAATGCTATTTATTATATTAAGTAGGTATAGTCTATTTCACAACATCTGGACTATGAGGCTCTACTTTAGCAAAATCAAAATATAACGAAGTAGTATCACCATTTATATAATTATGGTATTTTACATAACATCACTCTTCTACAGGATATTTGAAAATTCATTACTTTTTGACCAACACTGCAAAAAAGAAAAAAGTTTGTGTAAATTGGATTAGTTAACAGTTTTCATATTTTTTTTTCAATAGTTCCGACTTTTTCTATTTTTCCGAGTTGGCCGTATAGTAAAAGTAAACATACCGTTTTTGAAAGTTTAAGTGGAACTAAATTTTGTAATGGCAATTAGCTAAAGTAACAGCTGTCATAAAAACAGACGAAAATTAGCAGCTCAGACACAAAAGTAAAAAATGCGACAAAACATCAATATAGAAAAAATATAATGACTTGTCCACAAAACCAAATACAATATTTTCATTTTGCTAATGTCAAAGCAGATTTCTAAACTATTTTAACAACAGTAAAAATTGCACAATATTTGACATCGATATCTTGTTATAAAGGCTTTTTTAATATTTTTCATTTTAAAATAGAATTCAATACCAGATCAAAAAACATCTATTTTTTGTTTATAATAATGTCAAAATTATATTAGTTACAATATTCGGGCTACTTTATTAATAGAAGACAAAGTGTATGACGCATCGTATTATTTATTTTGTAATACTAAAACTGTAATCCAAAAAGATTAAAAATCGAAGTTAAAATCTTGCTGCTCTTACAAACAATTAATTATTTTAGCGTCCACTAATTGTTAAGGTAAGCTCCATCAAAGTGAATGCTAGCTCATCAATTGATCCTACTGTATATGGGTTACTTTCTAGTATATCTTTGTCGTGTATACTTTTCCATCAAATGCCCTTATTTATAAGGTGGTCAACCATGAACTTTACGAACTGTGCATGATCGATAACAACGGTAGCTCATATATCTTGTCCCATTACACATTGAAAATTCTAAAATATTGCTAACACTTTAAAGTAGTGGTAATAAAAATAATCTCAAATACTTTAAGACTGAATCGAATCAGCAATACATATTGCACAAAACAAGCTTCATAAGCAAATTGGACGTAATATTACGTTCGACAGTAACATTAATAAATATTTTTATAACATAACACACGACTAGCATCATAATACTTTTAGCTCCAATAAATAAATAAAATAATTTAATTGAACGTTTATAGTGTAAAATATGAAAACATCCCCTTACACACTTAGTAGTTATATCGTACACCTTATTTCACAGGCCAAGAAACGATCATTCTATTTTAAAATTTAAACAGTCGATAGATCTTATAATATATTAGAAAAACATTATAAATATAGCTGTCCCGCTGTACCGGAACCCAGAAGAATCACGTGGTTATCAGTGGCGAAAACAGCCCAACTGGTGAAAAGGACTAGCGATAGGAAACACAATCGCAACTTGCATTCGAAGACAGAATTCAGTAGATTGTAACAAACTCAAAATATCGCACCCAAAAGATATCTACAAACCATGACTGTCAAAATAACTCGGAATTCCGAGTTACAAAACCCGAAAAATCGATCTAATCTGTTGTTTTTAAAATAGAACATCGTGAAGTAATACTAGATCACAGTCTATGTAAATAATACATTTAATTAGATAAACATTTACCTAAAGTTTGTATTACAGGAAACATGTTGACGTCAAAAAGACGCAGAGATTAAAATACTAAAAATTACTTTTAGTTTTTTTTTTGTTCTCTAAAAAATTTATTTGGCTGAACAAAATTACTTGCAGATTTGAATATTACATACTCTTGAATATAATCATAAAATGCCGTAACCAATCTTATATTATTTTTGTTATTGCATTACATACATTACTACCATGACACAACTAAGTTTTTATTTACTAATCTAATTTTCTGCTTACATAGATACATTTTTTTTTTATAAAACTCATAATTTTGTTCAGCCACAACAAACAAACAAGTTCCACGTAATCTACTTAATACGAAGTCTCTAACAGTAGAAATGTACAACGGTAACGACTATTAATAAAACGACATTTTGACTCACAAGAGTCGAAGTAGAGAGTACAACCTAGTCCTCTCACGTCACTTTGTAGAATTCACGTCAACTTTTCCAACGTCAAGTTGTCGAAAGACAACTTTCACTTGTCAAAAAATTATGACACCAATTTTGTTTTAAAATTATTTGCTGTCACATAAATTCAATATAACTCAATTTTATTTGCATCTCAGTTTTTCGACTTCAAACTTTACACTGAAAGTTGAACAATTATGTGACTTATACAAAATGACGTTGTAGCAACGCTTTTATCTAATCAATCGATTTGGACGGCTTCACTCTGTCCAGCTTATCAGGTTTTTCTGTACTAGTCTGGCTACCCCTGAAACAAAAGACGAATAAGTATAAATTGCCGTTCAGCGAAATGAGGCCCGGTTTCCATCAAAGTGGAGACGACCGGAGCGGTGCGGAGACGTGCAAGATCCGACACATCACAGGAGAGACGATATACGCGATGGAATTTCAACCAATGTGGTCGATTCCTGCACGTCTTCATCCTCGTTCCCTCGTCTCTCCTCTGGTGGAGACTGGGCCTATTTAATGGTCAATTTTCCTCTCTTAAAAAATAGAGCCTTTCCAGGGAAATACTATAAATTACGATGCCTATTTCTGTCGCTAAAGAGCGCTCCTGTAATCTGGACTAAACGGTATGGGTACATTTTTTTTTATTTTTTTCGGATGGTATGTCATCAAATGGCTCCTCCCGCTCTGGGCGGAGCAGGAGGACGTGTCAGACTTTTACTGACTAAGACCCATTCATGTTCCTTCATCGCTCTTTGTGTTCCGGCGCCACGGTATCTCTTTCGAACAGTCCCGCAACCCTGGCAGGCATCGGTCCTTTCGGACCTCTTCCCATTTGCTGACATCTCTTTGAGGCGCGCGTGGAAGACTCGCGCGCCGTCGACACGGCTTGTCGTCATAAGACGGACGGACGGCGAGCTAGCCCATAGCTCACCGTCCACAGGCCCGCGCCTACGGTGGCCGACGCCGACGCCCGGTGCGTCTCCCGCGGCGGCTGGGACGTGAGGTTCTCTCCCTCTCACGTTCCGCCGCCTCCTTCGCTAGCATGACTGTTTCGCAGGAGGCGACGGCGTCACGATATGGGTATCCTATGCTCGGAGTTTCCTTGTGTGATCGAATCAGAAATGAAGACATCCACAAGAGAACCAAGGTTACCGACGTAGCTCGAAGAATTGCCAAATTGAAGTGGCAGTGGGCATGGCACATTGCTTGCAGAACGTATAGCTGATGGGGCCGAAAAGTTCTGGAGTGGTGACCGCGAACTGGAAGACGTTGCGTTGGAAGGCCTCCCACTAGGTGGAGCGATGACCTGATGAAGGTAGCGGAGATCTGTTGGATGCGAGACGCACGGGACCGGTCAATGTGGCGACACTTGCGGAGGCCCATTTCCAGCAGTGAACGTCTTTCGGCTGAAATTATGATGATGATACTATCATCATAATAATTTTCATCATATGATGGTATGGGTGTAGCACATGACACAATAGTTTTTTTTTTAGTTATGCAATTGCCCAATGACAATGATGACTTCTAAAAATGAGGTGGACCTTCGGGTTCATTGTTACCTAATAATAAAATATTGATGAAACTCACCAGTTCAAGCTCAACCGTCACAACATGTGGCACAGACGGCCCTTGTGCTTGCCGCGGGCAGGCAGCTCGTCAGGCAGCACGCTGGTGTGCTTGCTGTCGTTCACAACTGTGCTCTTCTTCACTATTGGAGGCGGCTTCTCGTTTTCCCGAGAGCTTGCTGCCGCGTACATTGATCTGAAATATGCTTTAGTTTTACTTTGATTTTACAACTGTTTCTTTTGGTGTTGTGTCTAAAAAGGATTTTATTTTCCTAGCCCATATCGGACGATATTGATTGTTTTGGGGTAGACGATAGAATCGAGTGAAATTGACGCCCCGCCACTGGTGGACAACTTGCGAGCAGTTTAAATAATAGCTGGTTGTTGAATGTTCTCCTGTTTTAAAAAAACTTCTCTAAATTTAGAATTATTGATCTAAAAACTAGAGTAGCGGCAAAAGGAACGCTGATTTTAAAAAATATCTGCCATGATGCTGACTAATAAGACTACTTAAAGCACGCCTTAAGGAAAAATGTCATTTACGTTTCAGCAGCAGAACAATAACGATAAAACCATAAACTAAGTTGCTTAAGCATTTAAGCCAAGTAATCCCATCAACAGCCCTAGAGCCCTACCTCGTCAGCTTACTCCTCGCGGGCCTCGTCGTGAAGTTGGTACTCTTGCCTCTCCTCAGCGAGTGGAAGGAGGTCTTCAGCGGTTTCACCAGTGCCATGCTGCTGCTGCTCTCAGGAAATGGCTTCGTGCAGTTCAGGGTTTGGACTGTTAACTCCACATCTTTAATGGGCTCGTTTAGTGCTGGAAAGAGATAATGGAAATTCATTATTCGTCATTACTTTTATCAACATCAAATTAGCTGTGAGACAACACTTTTTGGACGTTAAAAAATATTTGAGACAGTCTCTTAGAAAACCCACTCTTCGCCACTGCCTAGTATTTTAGTAGGGAACAAAATATGGGGAATAAACTCCCCAGCAATATTTAGGCTTCATGACAGTTAGTCAGAGGGCCTAGATAAAATGACATTCTAACAGCGGCGCTGATAATGGAAAGGTCAAAAATGAAGATTGAAAGCTACGATAGTACGATAACCATAGCAACGTTGAAATACACATTAGTATGAAACGATCTGAAAGTGATTGTCACTTGTTTAGGCCCTCTTGTTCTTTAAAGGGCGCTGTTCATTAAAGAAAATAGAAAAACTTTGTCTTCAGATTCAAGCCGAGGTCTTATGGCTAAATAATATTAACTGCTGGGTGACCAGGAAAACACGTAAAACCGTTGATTAATGTATTGTCTTCCTTACCAGTAAACTCCTCAATAGGCTTATCAATGGTATCGTGGTCGATCCACGTGAGGCCCATCTCCACTTTCTCTGCGAGGTCCTGCCAGCGCTGGCGGTTGTCCATGGTCCCGGAGTACAGCGGCAGGATCCACGGGAACGTGTCGGACAGCACCTTGTACAGCGGCAGGCAAATCATGTCGATGAAGCCCACTTGCATTTGGGGGAGCTCGTCTTTCTTCTCTCTGGGAATAGAAATCAGTTTATGGAATAGTGCTCGATAGTGACGATTGACAGGGGAGAATGGAGCGAGAAAACGTATAGCAACACGAATTAAAATGCGACAAAAGCAAGAAGAAATGATTTCAAAAACCATTGCAGAAACTACGTAACTATGTATTTAGCAGGAAGAAAGACATTGATGAGTGCTCTTTGATGTAAGTGCAGTCGATCGTGGCTAAGTAGCAACGGTTCCGTATATATTAGTGGTAGGTCGTGAGTGCGATTCCAGGCAGATTCCTTTGTGTAATTAATTGCATCACCACTGCTCCCAAAACGGGAAGGGAAAAATTACGTGGAAACTGACATGTTCGTAATTTATTTCGTCTTAGGCCTTTAGGCGTTATTAACTAGTCAGTAGATTGGTCACATCGTGTATGAACCACCATTCAAATGCTACTTAGTGCTGTGACATTCTGGGTACTGATTGTTGATTTAACTCACTGCCCATTTTTAGTAGCGTCTTAGACTATACGCTATCATCATTGTTTCACACTGAAAACGTTCTAAAGTTAATGAAAAGTACCTGTCCATCATAGCAATAGGCTGCTGGTTCAGCTGCAGTTTCTCCAGGTCTCCCTGGTCGAAGAACTCGTCAGCCACGAGCTTGGCGATCTTGTGCTGCACCTCCCAGGGCTTCGCAATCGCTGACACGTCGCAAGCTGTCATCATCATGCCACATAATACTGGAAAGAGGAAACAACAAAACCATCAACTGATTTGCTAATGTGATGCCATGGCGGTTACTCTCAGCAGAGAGCCATCGACGAAGGAAAAAATATGGTGAATATCTTCGATCAATAATGTACTAGATTCCCGATAAGCGCTTCAAAAACGGCCCGAAAAATAAGACCACGAATACTTTTGTGGTCTTATTTCAAATTAGTATGGTCCAATCATAGCCAACATTAAGACGTCAAAATGCCGCAGTGCGCGTTTAAAAACTGTGTAAATAACCACCGTAACACCAAGGATTTGGAAGGAATATCTTTTTTTCGGTAAGTTTAGATCATTATGTATTTTTCATAAAATAAAAACAGAATTAAATTGTAAAATAATTCAATTTGCTAATATTATAATTGTTTGGCCAATGTTGGCTACAACGCTCCAACTATTGTATCAAACGTCGACTGTTCTTGGACAGGGAATGCATGGAGTAGTGTTGTTATTTTATAATGTATTTTTTGTTTGTAGATTTCCTAGTAACCCATTTCGCTGTGCAGAATGGGTATCTATTGTCGCGAAAGAAAGAGGAGAAGAAATATATAACCCTTGTAAAAAATCAAGAATATGTTCGATTCATTTTGATAGAATAGACATAACTGGAAACACGCAAAGGCGTAGATTACTAAAAACAGCGGTTCCCAAATTGCAGGTAATTATCATAAAGTATTAAAATAGTTGGTGTAAGATAACGTTTTGATAAAATAGTAAGTTGATTATAACTTTTTTTTAGATTCACGGACCAATAAGAGTGCAATCAGCTATATCTTCAGAATTGACGAAAGATTTATCAAATCAGGTAAATTTTGTAAAAATCTTCGAAGAAAACTATTTCGACGTAGGTATTTTTAAAATGTGTTCAATAAACTGTGTGTTTCTTTACAGGCCACATCTTCAACAACTTCAAGTTTTAAAGATACTCATGACGTGCCTCGGGCTGATACAGTTGATTTTAAGTCTCCTGATGCATCACTATCAGATCTAATATCTGTTAGTGACACTCCGAGAAAAGGGTATTTAAAAAAGAAATTGACGACATGTCGCAGAATTATAGACACAAAATCGAAGAAAATACAAAATTTACAAAAAGTAAATAAGCGTCTAAATAAAAAAAAATAGTTCTTTAAAAAACAATTAATTTGCTTCAAAAGAAACAATCCATTGATGATTCAATATTTTTCGACTTGGCAAAAAATGTTGAAGTTGCGGAATTATTCAATGGAATGTACATTAAAAATAAAAAAAATCGTACGAGGCCATTCATAAAATATCCTCCAGGTGCGAGAAAATTTACTTTAACGCTGCATTTTTACTCGCCATCTGCATACAAATATGTACGTAAAATGTTTAATACATGTTTACCCCACCCCCATACATTATATGAATGGTATCGAAGTGTAAATGCAGAACCTGGATTTTGCACCGAAACATTAAATAGGCTTGAGCAGAAAGTAAAATCTAGTGATAAAAATATTGTATGTGCTTTAGTTGCTGATGAAATGTCTATTAGGAGGCAAAAGATATGGACAGGTAAAATCTATGAGGGCTTAGTAGATATGGGTTTAGGTAGCGACGACAGTAGCCAAATGGCCACCCAAGCTTATGTTTTTATGTTAGTTGCAATCAATGATTCCTGGAAACTACCATTAGCTTATTTTTTTATTGACAGTATTAAGGCAGATATGAAGGCGAATTTAATAAAGATGGCTTTAGAGAAATGCAATAAAATTGGTGTGCAAATTCGTTCTGTAACGTTCGATGGCTGCAAAAGCAATATTGCAACGATGAAAACATTAGGTTGCGTGTTGGATGATTTAAAAAACTTAAAAACTGATTTCAAACACCCCAGTGCTGATTATAATGTAGTTGTATTTTTAGACGCGTGTCATATGTTAAAACTGATGCGGAACACCTTCGAATCTAAGAAAGTAATATATACTACTGGTGAAAAATCAATTAGATGGCAATATTTATCAGAATTATATAACCTTCAAGAAGAAAACTGTTTACACTTGGCGAATAAACTTTCACATCGACATGTCCATTTTAAAAATCAAATAATGAACGTGAAATTAGCCACGCAAATCCTGAGTAGAAGCGTTGCCAAAGCTATGGACTTTTGTAATAAAACCTTAAATATTCCCGCATTTAGAGAATCAGAAAGCACAGTAGAATTTATTAAGATACTAAATGATCTTTTTGATACCCTAAATACTAGAAACCTTAAGGACTTTGGATTCAAACACCCTTTGAATAAGGGTAATTCTCAAAAAATATTGTCATTCTTGTCCCAAACTAAAGATTATTTATTATCATTAGCAATTAATGTTACAAATAAAAGAACTCTTAAAGTCGGTACCGATATAAGAACTGTGTTTTCAACCAAAAAAGTGCCCCTTATCAAAACACAGAATAATACTGGATTATTAGGACTATTAGTGTGCATCAACAGTCTGACTTATTTGTATAAAACTTTAGTTGCAACTGACATTCTTTCTTTTTTATTAACGTATAAACTCAGCCAAGACCATGTCGAGCTATTTTTTGGGAACATACGTAGTCAAAATGGACATAATAATAATCCCAACACTAGACAATTTAAAGCCAGTTTTAAAAAACTGCTGTCTCATTTAGAACTGGGCTCTAAATTTACTGGAAATTGTATACCTATAGAGAACATACCAATTTTATCAGGATCATCATCACTCAACAAGATTAATAACTTGTCAATAGGTTACCGTTTTGAAGACACCGAGGAGAAAAATTTAAGTTCTGCAGAAATTTTAAACAATAGATCCACACAACAGAGTTTTGATAAATATCAGACAAACTGCACTGAACTGATTGAAAAACTAGATTATAATCCAACTTCAGATATTGTTCCGCAAATAGTAGGTTACATTTCTGGTTTTGTAGTCAGTAGCCTTGTTAAGAAAATTAATTGTGAGGACTGTAAAATGGATTTGTGGGCTAAAGAAAAATTATGGTTCCACAAATTAATAGATGTAAGAGACATGGGTGGTTTATGTTATGCTTCAAATGATGTGTTTGACATATGCATGAAAACCGAACGTGTTATACGCAACTGTCTTCGCATGAGTGGTGGCAAATCAATGCAAAAACAGTATGATAAAAACTTTATATGTGTAAATGTTTTAAAAGCATATATTGAAAAGGATGTGTTTTCTGGTGGACACGAACACAGCCATAAAATAAGCTTAATTAAACTCATTATAGAAAAATTCATTGATGTAAGATTGCATTATATTTGTAAAAAAGAAACCGCTCAAATAAAAATGACTTCTAAAAGGCAGCTTTATAACAAGCTGAATCTGTTTAAAGGGAATTAAACATACCAAGATTACTATTTTATATACTTTTGTTTATAGAATACGCCGAAAACACGTTTCTTGATTGCCTTTATATTTTTTTTACTTTATTTTTTATATTACCTATTTGTTGTAAAAGCGGCAATGTAAAAGAGTATAGATTTACTATTTTTTTTAATCGGTCAAAAATATTTGCCACCATACAAAACGAACCTTAAAAAAAATATTCTGCTGCTCTACGTCTTTCAATACTTACTGTGTTCTGAGCATTGAAATATAATACCAAGAACTAAGTCTAGTTCCACAATAGAATAAGCACGAAATTGTAAATAATTGTTTTTAACCTTATTACTTAGACTTAAGTTTCATTTTAGAATAAATATGTTTGTACTGATGACTTTCTTATTTTCAAGCGACATTTTAAATTTATTGCTTCTAACCTTTCTCCGATGAAAGGACTTAAATAAATATATTTTGCAATGGTAATTAAACTTTATGTTTAAGCATTAAGGTTTATAATAAACTGAAGTTGTTAATATTATTAAACTTTTTTCTAAGAAATGTAGATGTTTACGTGTGTGCAAACGTGACCGCTTGAGCGACTCATTTTTGTTCCTGATCCTGAATCTAGTACTATTATTGATCGAAGGTGAATATGGATTCTTGCATACTTCGATGGCACGGCAATCAGATACGACCGGAGAGAGACTTTAAGAGGTACGGGGGTATCATGCCTATATCTTCCAAACCCCGGTTTGCTGCTGAGAAAATATATCAATAGAAAGAACCACACCCAGTCGAACCCCGGAATTAAAGCCAGGAAAACACGCTCAGCACAAGGTGTTTGAGTTTCTCTGTATGATTGTACACTTCACTAACCAGTTGCGGGCGGTAATGTGATTTCGAGATTAATAAAACTAAATAATCTAAATAATTATCTCACATTCTTTCTTCTCAGGACTCTGCCAGTCAAACTCTCCGTTCTCGACGAGCTCGTGGAACTTGGCTCGCTTCTTGAAGTACATCGCCAAGTCTGTGGACAGGATGGCTGTCTCCACCACCCGCATCACGTCTTTGTAGTCATATGGTGATAGTGCCTGGAAGTTAATAGGATAGACTTGTTTTAACAAGTTCAGATTTTCAAGTGACTGTTGGAGTCTTAAGTTCCCGTTTGATAACGCTTGCATTTTAACCTCTAACTTCATTTTAATCTTCAGATGATATTATTAGCCGATAGGTTATTTTATTGGCCGAAAACTCTTTATGAAACATCTGATTAGGACTTGACATAAATCTAGTAGTTATAAACTTAGGATCCAAATATTTATTCCAATTTAATCAAGGTACCTATTTTAAAATTGTAATTAAGTCGGCCAAAATGTCGTTCCAAAATGTAGATCTCTATGGAAAACAGCGCGGAAGAAACTCTATTCCAATCTAATCTAATGATAACTAAAGTTAGCCTACATATTGTAACTGAAGTTAGCCTACATATTATAACTGCAGAATAATTACTGCAGTTATTATACTGAGCTAAATCTCAGTGGAATTTTAAGTATTTACCACCCAATGGTTTAATGAGTGAACCCAATAGTTTAATTACAGAAGTCTTTAGCCAAACTCACCTGAAAAATATTATTACTTTCGCTATTCAAAATCATGACACACTGATCGAAATGGTGGTGTTCCATCGTGGAAGTGGAGTACAGTATCGCGAGTGGACTCTCTGTCTTCGTCTGAAAGGCGTTGTTAGTCCCTCTGTGATCCAGGTCGTGGCATAGACAGGCTACCAACAAGCCGAGGATCTCCAAGTCGGACATGAATCGCTCCATCTTGCCAGTCTTCAGCATTGCGAACATGGTTTGGGCGACGTTGAGAGCATGCCTCCAGTTGTGGTACTTTACAGGGCGGTAGTTTTTTTTAACACTGAGTATCCAGCGGCAGAGGACCTGAAACGTACGAGAGTAGTGAACGATAGGGTTAAACAGAGGTGCACCTAATAGTCCACCCACATTTCTCTAGTTACATTTAAGTCCCATGTAATAGGGGGCGAGTCTATTACCATCAACCGGGCACTAATCCTGATGGTAAACTCAATAATACTTTGCCCGACCTCGGAATCGAACCCAGGACCTCATGCTCAGCAGCCGCGCTTGCCAGCACTAGACCAACGAAGCAGTTATGGGAGAGTTAATGTAAATGCATCATATAAAATAAGCAAAGATATTTATGATAGGTACAACAGAGACCATAACAAGAAATATTTATGATTTTTTTCTCAATGTCACTTTCACCTTTAGAATTGCCTAAAAAAGAAACTGAATTTTCAATCTACTAAAGCCCAATACCTCCAACGCTACTCGAAAGTAAGTTACTCATTGGTAATTTGAGTTTAAAACACTTTTACTTTTGACCACGACGTGGATAGGTCTGACTCTCTTATTATTTCACTGATGTGCAATAATATTCCTTGTGTATTTAATAGTCATAAAGTGAACTTACATCGTAAGGTATGTGGAACTTCTCAACCAGGTTACATTGTAGGAACATGCGCAATGTGGCTCGACACGTGTCCTCATCCGATAGGTCAAAATCTGAAACAGAGCATAAAGATAATAGGAATGATTCCTGAGTAAAAGTAATATGATTCTAGGTAGTCCGTCAGTTAGAATATAGAAAAATAATGGATACGTATTTTTGGTTTAATCAAATCAATAAAAAATGACGAAGATAGAACGACGACGACACCACATGACGATGACGTCACTTGTCAGTAAAAAGTGTACATACAAATGACGTCTTCATTTTTTATTTACGTGAAAAAGAAAAAATATTTAATTTTTTGGATATCTATCTGTAGGACTAATTAGATTTTTTTTGGTCATCTACCCTATTATAGTAATAGATGATAGCTTTATTGAAATGTACAAAGGAGATTCTAATTGAAACTTTTCTTGCTGTATTAGGTACTAAGTAGAATCGTTTAGAGCTGGTAAAACAATTGAATGTCAATTTGAACCAAAACTCGCAATTTGTAAACGATAGGTACCGCTACCCATACTAACTGTCGCTAAATATCATATCGCACGCGTATCATAATACAGAGGCCCTGTATTGCGTGCGATACAAGATGACATGTGCGGTTTTTGGTGCAAGTTGATGTTCACTTGTTTTGCCAGCTTTAAAACGAATTACTATGCCACGCAATCTTGAACTATGAACCGAATCAAGCAATGGTTTATGAGAGGCCAACAAGAGGGTTGTTTTTTGTAATAACTAAAGTTCTAATAGATTGGGTTAAGGAACATTTTACAATGATTTGCTTACCGTGAAACTGAAAACTGTACAAGTTGTAAATCTCTGCCGAAGGGATATTGTCTTGGCACAGCTTGCTGGTATCATCTGTCGATGCAGTCGCGTGGTATGAGAGGCATTCTAATGCCACCTGATAAGTAACATTAGTATTATATTCTGACAAGTTAAAATACACAAAATTTACTATTTTTGCATCTTCACTCCAAGGTCTAAGGAAGTATTATAATATCTGTGTCTAAGGGCTCCAAGAGCGAGTGAAGATGCAAAAGAAAATGCGTTTTTTTTTAATGATTCGCAGGAACAACTAAGTAGGTTCATTAAATTTTGTTAGCAGCTTCAACATAATTGTATTATGTTCATTTTGCTTAGCCACCTTTCTTTATCAACCAAATTGTCTATGGGTGTTTGTCTTTAGGTTAAAACCTTATAAACAATGCGGTAGGTACCTTCTGTTTGGCCATCAGCTTGCAAGCGTTCTCATACATTTGTGTGTTGTGTATGCCGAGGCCGCAGAAAATGGCGAATGCTTCGAATATCGAAATGTCGCCTTCCGTGAATTGACACCCATTCTCCTGGAAATGAAAACAGTAGTATAGTTAGTTTGGTGGTCTGGATGAAACGAGCGTCAATTTGACAGAGCAAGAATTTGACATTATCATATTATACATATGTGACTTAGGTATCATTTCGTTCGCTACAAAATTAGCTACACTTGACATTCATAGCAGCGACGGGAAATCAGTCTGGCCATTTAAATCTCCTACTAGGAACAGGTCTAAATCTGGCCAGACCAGTGGTGCAGTTTGGCCAGACACAAACTGTGCAGGCATGCATGGACGTGTGTAGCAGAAAACTGTAGGGAAACTGTAGGGTCAGTCATCCGCCATAACATGCAACTTAGGGTCGCATAAAAACAACTCTCGTTTCTCAATTGTTTTCTATTTTTTTAAACCAGTTTACAAACCCAGTAAAGCAACCATATCGTCGAGTGTTGCCGATGATGCCGTGCTTGCAAATGAGCCAACCGACAGGCTGGCTGTTACGTATGTATCCTCTATGGAACTCATTTTTGCATACACATTTAAAACTGTCATGCATAACCTATCGTCTATGGCCGGCTTAACATTTGGCCTAGAATTGATCGAAGAAATTGTCTTTAGGCCAATGTCTATGATATTATGAAGATTATTATTTTTACCTATGGATCCCACCACTCATTGCCACATCTTTGGTACCTCTCCGTCTTTACCTGATATCTCGGACTCCTATCTAGTTGACGTTTAGTTACCTTATTGATAAGCTGCGCTACTCCGATGACGTCTTTGTTTGCATTCACGATGGGCATGCACAGCATCGTCCTAACATTAGCAGCATCATCCAGGGTGACGTCTGCCACGAACATGCCGTTCTCTCTCCGCCACTCCACCACGTCCGAGATGTTTAGGGCTTTGTTTGATTGGGCCACCTGGAAGACGCGAAAGTTATGGAGATGAAATATGAATATGATTAAATATTCTGGATCAAGTAGGTACAGAATCCTTTATGGATCAGTCAGGCAAATCACGGGCTGTAGTCACCGGACAATGACAGATACTTCAGTTAGTACTTTGAATGGAGGTATCCATGTCTAGAGCTGTGTCCGTACTGGTTTAACCAAATCTTTGAGATGCAATTCAAAGGAAAGCGAGAGCTGAGAATGAGGTCTTGGGGTCGATTCCCAGGTCACGCAAAGCTATTGGATTTTTCTGTCAGGAATTCCACGTGCAGCCACGGAGTTGAGATTTGTACCCGGGCATATCGGTATACCTCTGCTTAATACTTTGTGACCAGTTTGGTCGATTTTGGCTTTCAGGAGTTACAGTGATTTGGAAAGAGCGGGCTTATAACGCTTTGGGGATGGCAAGCGTGACGATGAAGTATTTATAAAATCCTCACCGCAATCGCAATATTTGCCAGCGTAGACCTGTGGTCATGTCTATGCGTGAGCGTGGTCCTGGACTGATGGGCTCCCAGCTCGAATAGTGTGTGGAAGCGCGTCGGAGCAGGCGGTGGGAGCGCTGGCATGGCTGACTTCTGTCCGCCTGGACGCTGCACTATGCGCTCTAAGTGACTCTGGAAAAAAAGAAGAAATTTTAACTATACCCACAAATTACCCAAAACGTTTTTTCTTCCTTTCTGCCCTCGCAAACGTCACGCTATTATATACTCTTTTTTAACCGACTTCCAAAAGGAAGAGGTTATCAAGTCGACTTTTTTTTGTTGTTTTTTAATTTGGTGAAGATCTGGTGCTAATCTTCGGAGATAAACAATGAAACTCTTCAATAATAGACAGCAAATCTGCCGTGATTGCTGCAAACGCTTGGATATTTATTGTTTTTACAACACCGTAACATAACATCACGCCTGTATGCTCTGAGGAGGTACGCAGATGTATACAGTACACCCGGATTTCGACAGTTAGATAAGTTAAGTTACATTTTATTGAGGATAAGCCTATAAGCATAACATGTTTTGTTAACGGTTCACTAATGTTTCACCTAAACTCCTTTAAAATTTTTAATCATCTTATTTGCAAAATTCTTTTTTTTATTCGAAAGCCTGAGGAGGTCGCATTGTTACCAAGTCAGAATCAGATGAAGGGATCCCAGGGAAATCGAGGGCAACCCTCAAATTTTATAGGCACATACAATGTTTTTCATATACCTACTCACTCTCGCGATTCAGATATTTGTGCGTGGTAATCATCATCTAATGCTGTTGAGATGATGGTGGAAGGTATAGGTCAGGATCTGATGATGGGATCCTAAGAAAATTAAGGGCAACCCTCATGGGAATTGTTTGAAACCGTAAAGTTGCCGTGTGGTTCTATGGTCATAGGTCAGGATCTGATAATGAGATCCTGGAGAAATGGAGGGAACTCTCCAAATCGTATAGGCACAAATAGGCATTATGCCCGGTAATCATCATTGTGTGTATGTTCAGCGACATCTTCGACAATTGTGAACCGATTTCAATATTCTTTTTTATTCGGAAGAATATTATTTCGCAGTGGTCCCGTTTAAATTTGGTAAAGATCTGATGCTGATATTCCGAGATAAATAATGGAACTCTTAAATAATAGACTATAATCTGCCGTGATTGATGCAATCGTTTGGATGTTTATTGTTTATACAATATCGTAACATAACATAACGCCTGTATCCTCTGAGGGTGTACATAGATGTGTACAGTACAGCCAGATTTTGTCAGTTTATGTTAAGTTCCATTTTATTGAGATTATGCCTATTACCATGAACAAATTACGTACGTACGTACGTTTTACGTATTGTTAACAATGTAAATTAAATACATAGCAAATATTTGTATAGGATATTACAACTCAAAATGGAAAAATAAATAAACTTTTTTGCAAAAAATAAAACCGACTTCAAAAACACAAAAAAAGTGAAAAATAACTTTAGCTTCAGAAGTCGGTGACAAAAAAAACTGAATGAATCAAAACAAAAATCACCGACTTCTGAAGCTAAAGTGACTTTTCACTTTTTTTTTATTGTGTGGACAACAATAGTTGGTAGTTAGCTTACCGATTCACAATGATCCGTATCTGAAATAAACACCGCACATCGTTCACACTTCAGCAGCTCCCTCGCCTCTGTCATGATCTTGGTAACAAGGCACTCCAAGTTGCTCTGCTCCTCGAATATACTCCTGGCCAATGCCAACAGGATCTGGTTCCTCTTGTACTCTAGCACTGAGGACTCAAAGAGCTGCGCATTCTGGATGCCGATGCCGCAGAATGTGAGGTACCGGCGGAAGACTTCCACGTCACGGGGGGAGAATTCTTTGGATCCTGGAATAGAGTAATAACAGACATAACAAATCAGATGATTTATTCGCTATGGGTAAATTATGGATGGTACAGTCAGCATCAGAAGTAGATTAACACTACTCAAAGTTTCAAATCAGGTTTTTTAATAAAAACTTGTTAGATATTACTCGTTACTAACAAGGTATTGAAGAGTAAGGAATATTTTAAAGAATAATCTTCTGAAACATTAAAAATAATAGCTGGAGTTCTGTACATCAAATAATTAAAATAACGAAATGTTAAGCTACTTCTGATGCTGACCGTACATAAATGTTACTTTACGTAATATAACAATAAAGATCCTCATATTAACCATTTCCGGTATACGAAACATAACTGTACATAGGTACTCTTTTTCATTTTATACTAACATCTAGCTATTATTGCACTAGAATAGGAACATAGTGAGGTGTTACAATAATTTTCTATTCATATAACAAAGGTATTCCTATGTCTTGTAGAAACATTTATTGACTAACCAGCCATATATTTTTTTTTTTAATAAGGTAATGGGTAGATCTTTTTTAGATGCGGCATCGGCCGCCCGAAGTGCGTCATGTCAATCAACTGTTTCGTTTTCGGATAAGTTCTTATTTATTTGGCAGGTATTTTCGTGTTCTATTAATAGTGATATAATTATGTTAGACTCTGGGACAAAAATATTTATTTTATGTTATTTATTTATTACACACTTAGAAGTGCCCATTTAATTAGAATAACGTTATTTATTTACTACCTACTACCCTCATCCGTGTGTCACTGCGGGGGGCCTACTGAAAACCAGCGCTGAGTGTTTTACACCCAGCATATGCTGAGTAGGTGACCCTTTCGTTATGGGCATGCTCAGCGCAGTTGAGCTGTTTTAATTAATTGTTAAGCTGTTTGTTAGTAATATGTATATGTATGTGCTGCTCTATTGTGTTGCTGCTGTCCATTAGCGAATAAATGTTTATTCTATTCTTTCAGTTAACCATGTAGTTTGATAAATAATTTAGTTGACTTAATTAATTATCTTCGCGCCTGTCAATACTGAACAGTTAGGCAGGTTCAAACGGTCCACGTAATAGAAGACCAGACTCAATGCCATCAACCGGGGACAAATCCAGACCAAAAACGGTGGTAGAATTTTTTTTGCCTCCATTTTCAACCCATAGTGGGATATCGTTATAATTAGAAAAGTCTAGAAAGTTGAAAAACTAAAAGTCTAGCTAGAAGTTGGAAGATAGAAATGCTTGTAGTTATTTATTTAGTGACAAAATGACAGACAGCTGATTAAGGAAAATTCAAAACAAGAAAGTTCATTATTATGTTCTCAATAAGCGTCCGAGATAACTATGCTCTCAATAATTCAAAACATCAACTTCTAATTTAACAAAATGAACACAAAAAAAGCTGGTCAAGTGCGAGTAAAACTCGCGCACCGATGGTTCCGTATAAGCCTTTCGGTATTTTGTTAAACTACATAATTATTTACGGTTTTCAGATTTTTTCCTTTACATTTGCTGTAAGACATTTCATGATTCTAGGTCAACGGGAAGTACCCTAAAAATTTTGATTTCCTTGAGAGTGTCGAAATATACAGGTTTGCTTTAGAAGGTGTCTATACTAATGGTTCTCGACCCGAATCGATAATAAGAGAATAGGCTTTATATTTTACGGAAATTGGTAAGTGTAAACCACCCCCTGGTGTCCATACTGTCCATATTTATACTGTGGAATAAACGTTTACGTTTGTGTGTGTGACAGTGCGAAGCGCAAACACAGGAACAGATGGGCTCATCTGTTCCCAGCCCTAAGGCTTGGAACAGACGGGCTGCGTTTTAATATGGGTGGTTTACACTTACCGAAATCCGTAAAAAAAAAAATATATCTATAAGGGTTCCGTTTTTTCATTTTGATTTTACGGTCGCTACCTAACACTTGAGTTCGACTTCTTCATTACTTGCACCTATTCATATATTTGAGTCATAGTTTACTAAACGCTAATTATAAAATTGTTTAAGAAATTACACTACAGCACCTAAATGTACTTTTGTAATATCTACTTTTTAAAATAAATTATTCTTATTATTCTTATTCTTATTTACGGAATCCTAATGAAGCACGAAGCGCGTCTCAGTTTCGAGTCTATCATAAATTTACTTATAACAGTTAGGAGCCAACAAAGGCTTAGCAAGTTGCGAACGTCGGAAACTCGGCGAAAAGTCGATGCCGCAGAATCTGCACCGAATTCAATTATGATTTACAGAGCAATATAGATCAAGATGTATACGAGGAACTGGCTTAGAGGAATTTAATTTTGAGTTTCAAAATGGTTTGTTTAGTATTCATAAACCGATATTGGGAAATTCGTGGAGCGGTTTAAACTTGGAGTGGTGAGGTTTATGATTTTGGAGTTAATTATTTGAATACTGAATATCTTTCTCTTGCCTTTTTTTCGGATGAAAAATCATCAGATGACCCCTCCCACTCTGGGCCGAGCGGAAGGGAGTGTCAGACTTGTACTGACTAAAACCCATCCATGTTCCTTCTTTTGCCCTTTGTGTTCCAGGGCCGAGGTATCTCTTTCGAACAGTCCCGCAGCCCTGGCAGTTCTCCTGCCCTTATCCCAATTTATACGGTTTATTCCCGTATACCCTCAACGGTCTGTCCCCACTGGGACATGTTCATGTTTGCTGTAGTTTCTGTGTCTTTAGAGTCTTGATTTAACTTTTTCGAATGTGACTTAACGGTGACGCGTGCCTATTTACAAACCTCTGCAAATTTTTATTGCGGTAGGCGCCTAGATACCAAAGTCGTCGGGTATCGGAGGTTTGCGTAGCGTTGTGTACGAAGTGCCTAAGCCATCGGTGAACTTGACAGTGAACATTCCGTTTTAAAATGTAATTTTACTTTTGTCGAGATTGCTAACTAACCCAAAAAATAAAAACAAATATAGAAGGCAGCATGTACAGCTGGGTCCAGAAAGACGGCTACTTAATCGTGCAGTCTGCAACCACTGGTGGAAGATTCCACTAATTTAAGTGTCATCTGCCACTAGTGAGCACAGAGGTAGGAGCAAATGCGACTGAACAGACGCAACCACCACCAGTGGTAGTAGATACAACAAATAGTTGCAACTGCCACCAGCGGGGACAGACCGGTGAGGGTAGACGGGAATAAACCGATAGAAACCACTTGTGCCGCTTCGGTCTTTAGCAGTTTTCCACCTTTGCCGCTGTGGTTTCGAGTTGCAGTCGCCTCCGGATCGTGCTCTAAGTAAAAGTAAAGCAATGAATAGGAACGCACCATCAGTCTTGTTAATAATCTGCGCCACTCCGACCACGTCGCCCTCATAGTTACAGATGGGCATGCACAGGATCAGGTCAGTCTTGTAGCCGGTGCGAGCGTCGATCTCGCTGTTGAACCTGCAATGGTAACATAAAAAATGTTATGCTTTTGGATACAATACCATGCAGGTTAATCTAAAGGTTCGAAGGCGACGACGGTAGACCGCTAAAAATGTGAAGGAAAACATCGTGAGGACATCAGCATGCCTGAGAGTTTTTTTCCGACGGCATGTAAAGCCAAGTCAGAGGCCAATGGGTGGCATAAAAACTCTGACACCAGGTAAGGCACTAACTACACGATAAATATAGAAGAAGATCGCAGTCTGCAATGGCTTTGCAGTTCAAACCGGTTCTTACCATGGTAACTCGTTTCTTTGTACCTTTACAAATACGTCTTTCATAGATCTTTGTTTTTTTTCATTAACCTATGAAGTTTGAACCCCCGTAGTTGCTATCCTTATAGCAGTTTGTATACCTTGACGTAGTTCATCCACGACTCTATATTAAAATGGAATTTCTAAAAGTCCAATAATATCGTGGGAATACAAACCTGGGGTCAGAGTAAGCGTTCTTAATGTTGATGGGGTGTTTGGTCTGTGCAGCGAGTCCAGCTACTCCTACGCCGAAAGGAATCTTGATCTCTTGCGAGTGCGCAGTCCGAAGGGCCTCGTTTAATTCTGGAAGAAGAATTAGGTTTATATTTTATTACAGTTTTGTAGTTCACAATAATTGGGCACTTGTTTTTTAATATTTTTTTATGATAGGGGGTGGGTAGGTTAATAGAAAAATGATAATTACAGTAAGTATATCCAAATAGATCCAACTAAGTAACACTTCCTACATACTTGTAACTCACTGCTAGAACTACTGAGAAAGATCTACGTAGAACCCAAAAATGAATCATACAATCATAACCAGGACCCAGAGTTTTAGATATCCACCACGAGCGATAATGGAGCCTATATAATAACAATGTGTATGTGAGATTTTCCATCAGCGATTTAAAAAAAAATATCAACTGCAATATACAAAATTTCAATACCTCTCGACCCAAATGTATGGGACAGCTGATTATTTTTTTTACGATTTCGATGATGGTCCCTTAGAGAAAGTTGTTCAGTTTGATGGTCCGTACCACAAACTTCCATATGAATATACCCTTTCTGTTAAACGCTGTATAGACAAATGTATGTGAGTGCCACTATAAGGTACCAACAAAATTAGAACAACAAGTTCTCAAAATAGTTTCCTACAAAAACTGTACGGTCGTCGAACGCATTAGTTTCAGGTTTCAGCAGTTTGGCAAACAATTATCCTGATTAGTGCTTAGTACTTGGAAGTACATTGGAGTATGTGTCGGTGACCTTAATGGGGTAAACAGAGAGTTTAATGGGGTAGGACCAAATAATGATGACGTCATCGTGTGTTCCCTCTTGTTAAGTTTGGTCAGTTTTGGGTGTCAACATTAACTTTGGTCAAAAACCATATTAAGTCAACTCCCTTTCTGTGTTTGCAGTGTAATGTAATGTAGTCTAAGAACCTACGGATGTTAAGAACATCGACGGGCAAACTGATTTCATTCAGTACATGGTTCTAAACGTGTAGCTGTTCCGTAGTCCAGACCATACTAGGTACCGGGGCTGCGGGACTGTTCGAAAGAGATACTGTGGCTCCGGAACACAAAGGGCGATGAAGGAACATGGATGGGTTTTAGTCAGTAAAAGTCTGAAACTCCCTCCTGCTCAGCCCAGAGCGGGAGGGGTTATTTGATGATTTCCCAATCGGAAAAAAAGACCATACTAGGTACCTATTGCACAATAGGTACTTAATATGGTCGGGTACTTTTAAATGAAACTGCATATTTTTAGGGTTCCGTACGTCAATAGGCAAAACGGAACCCGTACAGTATCACTTAGTTTTCCGTCTGTCTGTCCGTCAAGACCCTTTTTCTCAAGAATGTGTGACGGTATCAAGCTGAAATTAATAACAAAAAAACTCAAGTCGGGAGTTTTTTGGCCGTTCTTCTCCTTATAGATCTACGCTAGGGAATGGGCAACTACAGTAATTTTACAGTTTTTATGCCTTGTGACTGGGACTTTAGCTACATTTAATTGTTATCTTTGTTTCGACAATTCAAAGGTAACTGGCCTAGTGGAAATAAATGCTTTGATTTTGATTTTGTCTTGGCCGGTTTTTTTTAAACTATCAGCATGGTGTCTAAAATCATGGACTGCTTATAGAGGGTGGAAGGGGTACTGACGCGAAAACTGTTAACACGTGTTCAGTACATTATTCGGAGCCTCCCCTTAAAGAAATTTTTCATCAGTAATTTAAAAAAAAATCAGCTGTTCCATGAATTTTGACCGTGTAGGTATTGCACTTTTGTAGGAACTAGTTTTGCTGCTGTTTTAATTATTTACCGATGACAATTTTTCGCGGGGGTTACAGAATGCTGAACTAAATACGTGGTTTATGCAATTTGTTTAGCATGCACACATACTTGTATATATTTTGTAGTGTTTATTATATTTCTAGGTAGTTGTTTTATTATTATAACCCAAGTACTGTTTTTTTTTTTTCGCATTTATGCTGTCTTGGCTTCCGTACGTTTTTTCACAGGTGACCACTGAAAACCAGCGCTGTGCTGTGGGTCCCCCATAGAACAGCATCATGCTGGGTGGTAACCTGCTTGTCGCAGTCACGACGTGCAAGCTACGAACGTTTTTTTTTTTTTTTATTTTTTTGCGTTGTATGTTTATTGTTATTTTTTTTTTCATTTTGTATGATGCACGTCATGTCCCTGCGACAAATAATAAATATTTTTTCTTTCTTTCTTTTCTTTGGTTATATACCTTTTTCGCGTCGGTGTCCTTTTGGGTTCAGACTCTAGAATAAGGCAGTACTGGATTTCATACATCTCGGTTTTTCTAACTTCTATTTTTCACCGAGAATACTAAGGATATCTTTTTCATCCTAGGAAAACAGATTGCCCACACTCTAAATCCCCCAATTCATTCTTTTCTAGCCATTTCTTTGCTTCAGGACACCGAAATATGAAACCAATCATAGAGAGCCAATCAATCTGTGACGCATAACATCTTGATCGGAAAACACCTCCGAAGCTGATCGGGATTCGATTCGACGAGTTGGCGGGAAAATGCTATTTTTAGACAAGCCGTATTTTTGTCGCTGATCTTTCGCAAATGACGTAAGTAAGTACAAATGTTACGTGCTAGTTTATATACAAACTTTTTTATAGATTCACCCTGTCCGTCTGTCCGTCCGTATGTCAGAGCCATTTTACTCTTAGACTGTTGGCACCACACAGTTGAAATTTGGAGATTAGGTGTCTTCTGTAAACCTCTACAAACAAGTGATGTGAAATTGTGAAAAATAAAAAATAGGGGTAGCTCTCATACATGTAAATAAACTTGAAAAAAGAAATTCAATGTATATTTTATCAACAGCTCTTGAAAAATTATGTAGAGGTTTTTAAAACATTTTTTTTCTTAAGTCTTAAGTCAATGGTTAATGAGTTATTTGTGTGCTCTTTGACGCCGCTTGAAGGTATTCAGATAACTGAACTTTGAAACTATCTAAACAGGAGAGTGTGAACTCAACTCAAAGCATTTGCTTTGCTTTTTTTAAAAGTTACAGCACCATGCTGCCTTTTGGCCTCGCACAGGTCCTATTTCACTAGTTTTTTTTTTACTAATGTTTACTTTTTATATAATTTTGTTTTAATGTTATGTCAACCATTTTTTGTATTGTCCTGTGTGAGTCTAATAAATACTTTTTCCTTCTTTCTTGCTTCAAATGGGCACTATCGATTGTTTAAGAGACGCTTACTCAAATAACAGTGTTAAAAAACATTATGAGCCACGTTGCATAGTCCTAGTACAATTACATGCAATTAAGTATATTTATACACTAAATAATAGGCTTGCGTTTGGCCTCCATTCGCCTGTAATGTGAATCAATGATGCGGCCTCTGGTGGAACACGCTTGCCTAGAAAAAACCGATTCTTGTCAAACACAGCTAAAACGTAAACACTGCTAAAAAATCTTTCTTGTCCTCTTAACATAAGTCATCCGAAAACAAACAAAATGTAATAAACAACCAATGAATTAAACATTCACGACAACACAGACAGCAGTATTCAAAACAGCTTAATGACATATGAACAATGACCCGACGCTTTAATATAAACTTTATAGTCTATTGAAAGTTTTATTGCGATTCAATGGAGGACAATAGCGCATCAATATGACGTTAAAACTACCCTCATATGGTGACCACACACTTTTGGTTTTAATGCCATCGTGGAATGGTAGGTTAGCTGGAGGACCCAGGTTCAATGCTTTGGTAAAGTTACCTCTGACAGTATAATGGATCTTCAAATAAACACAACAAAGACACATCTTCGTCTTAATCACAACATAAATTTTAGATACTGCAGCAATCATCGGATTCGTTACTTAAAACTTGATTGAAAATGCGATTGAATTTTGTAATGTTTTAATTATTTGTGCTAAAAGTAGTTCATAATAAACCATGGTAATTACACGACATAAATATTTTTTTCACGCTAGTCTACAACATTTCTAAGGAACCATTCAAGTATTGGTAAATGAAGAACGTTTATTTTGCAAATAGGTTTTAACAAGTCATATTTTTTTATACTACATGAGGCTGGAGTTAGACTCTGAGAAGAAACAGCCAAAATACACGCGGCTGTTTCTTCTTAGAGTCTAACTCCAGCCTCATGTCATGTCAGCCTCAGAAGTCACTGTCTCTTTTAAAGTACAGAAATAATCGACGACCGAATGGCGCAGCGGTAGTGAGGCTGCCTTACGTTCTTAGGGTCCCGGGTTCGAATCCCGGTAGGAGCAAATGTTTGTGTGATGAGCATGGACATTTGTTTCCGAGTCATGGATGTTTATATGTATAATAAGTATGTATTTACAAACAAAAAGTATCTATGTAGTATTATCAACTATCTGGTGTC
Organism: Eugnorisma glareosa; assembly: GCA_947578425.1. Taxonomy (NCBI): domain Eukaryota; kingdom Metazoa; phylum Arthropoda; class Insecta; order Lepidoptera; family Noctuidae; genus Eugnorisma; species Eugnorisma glareosa. The sequence goes on from OX387979.1 coordinate 17,783,339, forward strand.
CACGACACAAGCCTCGTTGCTTAGTGTGGCACCTAGATGGCGCTGTGTGTAATGTCCAGCGATATTTATTATTATTTAATCTTGGTTAACTCACATGAGGACCATGCAGATTAGTGTGTTATCTAAAAAGGTTATTATGAAGACTACCTGTTACTCAAAGAACCAAAACAAAGTCATAAAATGAACATTCCTGCACTTTACCTACCATCTAAATTGATACCAACGTCAATTTAGACCCAACGTCACCTTATACGTAAATGATTACCTCCAAATGTATCGTCCCCAACGCCTACACTCCCAATATTCATGAATACTCTACGTAAAGTAATTTTCACTTTCAGGAACGACGGAAAAACGTGAAACGCTTCAGATGCCTCTCATTCCACAGAATTGGCGACGCAGGGTTACGACCTTGACGTAACCTAATTTTGAGCCTTTGAAATTCAGTTTTTAAGCTCAAAGTAAGTGCTTGGAAGGAATTTTCAGGTGTGTATTTACTTTAAAAGTTTACATACATTGTGAAGCTCTTTGGTTGGGCTAGGTTTGGAGTTTACCTTCGTTTATCTTCATTTCTGCAAGAGAAACAAGGTACCGACGTAGCCCAAAGAATTGCCAAACTTAAGTGGCAGTGGGCAGGGCACATTGCTCGCAGAACGGATGTCCGATGGGGCTGAAAAGTTCTGGAGTAGCGACCGCGAACCGGAAGACGTTGCGTTGGAATGCCTCCCACTAGGTAGACCGATGAACTGGTGAAGGTTGCGGGGATCCGCTGGATGCGAGTAGCATGGTACCGGTCAATGTGGCGACACTTGGGGGAGGCCTATGTCCAGCAGTGGATGTCTTCCGACTGAAATGATGATGATTTGGTTTGGAGTTGATATCTTTTCTGTTTGTTAATATTTTAAGCAGAGGCCCTCTCAAGCCAGTATCACTTCAGACAGAAACACCACGGTCCTCGCATAGTCTGATCAATACAGCGTAATTGTATCGACTGTAAAAGAGTTTGCCTCGTTGGTCGAGTGGTCGCAAGCGCGACTGCTGAGCATGAGGTCCTGGGTTTGATACCCAGGCCGGGCAAAGTGTTATTGGGTTTTTCCATCAGGATTTTTTCAGTAGCAGCCACGGAGTCTGGATTTGTGCCCGGTTGTTGGGAACAGGCTCGCCCCTTATTACATGTGACTTAAACATAACCGGCGAATTGTGGGCGTATTATTAGGTACACCTCTGCCTAACCCTTTGGGAATTACAGGCGTGGTGTTATGTTTATTTATATGTTTATGTAAAAGAGACTGAGTTTGTTTCAGTTTGTATTCTCAGAGTTGCTTACTAGAAAAAAGTCGCCTCATCTCATCAGCCTAGCCTTTTTCCTAACTATGTTGAGGTCGGCTTCCATTCTAACCGGATGCAACTGAATACCAGTATTTTACATGGAGCGACTACCTCTCTGACCTCCACAACCCAGTTAGTACTGGGTAATACAATACCCCTTGGTAAGACTGGTTGTCAGACTTTTTGGGCCACTGACCTGTACCTGTACCGACTTACAAAGATCTACAATTGACAGCTGGGACCAACGGCTTAACGTGCTTTCCGAGGCACGGAGGAAACTCGGTATGTAATGGGCGGTCACCCATCCACAGACCAACCGAGGCAAGCGCGGCTTGACCTGAAGATCGACCCGAGCGGCTTTTATTATTTCGCCACGAGCTCCTAGTCCAGCCTATTTTCAAGTATAACTGGATGCAGCTGAATATTAGCATTTTACATGCAGCAAACGCGATCTACCCACAACCCAGTTAGTGATACCCCATGGTAAGACCGGTGTCAAACTTTCGGGCCACTAACTATCTGTAACGACTGCCAACGATCTGGAAAAGACGGCCGGGACCAATAGCTTAGCGTGCTTTCCGAGGCAAGGAGGAAACTCGGTATGTGATGAATGGTCACCCATCCACAGGTCGACCAAGGCAAGCGCTGCTTAACCTTGAAGATCCACCAGTGCGGCTGTTAATAAATAGCATCCACATAAATATTATGATTACAAAGCTTCACGCCAACCGTTGTCATATAGGCAGTAATCTATTTTTAATAACCGTCAATCTTAGTAAGTGGTAGAACTCACGCATATCCCTTGTTTTTAGTTCTGGCTTAATCATTTCATGATTACAATGGCTAATAAAAGCCGTAGGTCAAGTGGGCCTCTGCCTTTCCGTCATAACATTTTTATTTTTAAAGCTCCTTGCCTAGAAAAGGTTAAAACCTTGAGTCCTATGATCCTATGATGTAACAATATTTTGATTTAAAAGAGTGTCCATGGTGTTTCTTGCCCATTTTTCCCCAGAAAAATCTACGCTTTGGAATGGACGACCACAGTCCATTCACAGTTATTATGCCTTGTGACTGGGACTTTTTTGTTTTTGTCAATTCAAAAGTGCCAGTTGTGGTCTAATTGGAATAAATTCTTTGAGTTTGGTCTTCTGGTCATTAGGCCAAATTTTTAACAGTTCTTCTTCAACGTCAAAATTAAATTATTAATTAAAACGCATACCTTTCACTACTTCCTAGTAGCCGATCTCATTAATTTATGTACAATTTCTGTTTTGTTTTGTTGACATATATTTTAATTATGTAACAATTTGCACGCCGTAAGGTAGACTGTAGCCGATCTCTTAATTTATGTATAACATCTTATACCTGTACAATTCAAAGCAAATAAAGATCTGATTCTGATTCTGATTCTAGTGTTTTACCGGTACGCGTAGCGTAACCAGCATTACGTAGAAACGGGTTTTGTCGACGGGAGAATCGACAAAATGACAGATTTCTTTTGTAGATCTGTCATTTTGTCTATTCTTCCGTCAACAAGACCCGTTTCTAGGGTGGTCATGCTACGCGTTCTTGGGAGAAAAAGTGGCAGAAAAAACTCCCCAGCAAAAGCTTTATCTATTAGAAAGAAAGAAAGAAAGAAAAATATTTATTTGGGACAAGCACAGGAACAACAAAAAATAACAATAAAAAAAGAATCTAAAACTAAATAATAAAAAAGACCTGTGCGAGGCCAAAAAGGCTCCTATCTCAGCATGATGCTGCGATATATGAAAAACAAATACCGCAGCGCTGGTATTCTATTCACTAGCTTATACCCGTGGCTTCACCCGCGTGATGTTCAGTAACTGTCCCACGGGATCTAATACGATAAAAAGTATCCTATATGTTAATCCAGTATTAAATTACCTGTGATGCTTCAGCCAAAACGGTTCAGCAGTTTTTACGTGAAAGAGTAGGAAACATCTATCTATTCCGACAAACTTTCGCATTTCTAATATTAGTAGGAGAGTAGGATTTAGAAAAATATGATTCTATACAATAATTTATTGAAGGTTGGGCATCGAAATACAGAACAGAGACCAGAATCAGTTTTGACTTTTATGTCACCAAAACGATTCTGCATTCTCATTTGCCACGACAAACTTAACGATAATAACATTTATTTTCAGCAATTCCACAGACATCGCGCTCAGGGGTGCGACGAAATCGATTGCCATGTAATTTTCCGGCGTAGGGTAGGAATTCATGAATCATAACAATTTGGGAGCGCCACCCCTTACGGAATTATCTGTTTATTTGGACAAGTATTTTCCAGGTTATGTAAGTACCTGGACTATTGATTTTTGGAGTGAAACTGTGGTTGTTAATGTGTCTTTCAAGGGCAACAGTTGATCAAAAGTTATGGAGTCTAAATAATTGTTTGGCTTTGAGTGAATCTCATTTTAAGTCTAACTTAAGTACTTTAAAACAGGTGGAACTTATACTTACAATACGATCACGTCATATCCACTCTCATTTTTTTTGCGATATACAATCCAGTGTCTTATCACCAAATTTTTGGTTCCTCATGGTGCTTACCTTCATTTTGAGTTTCAGTGGCGATGAAATAATTCACGCAAAGTTCCCCTTCCACAGTACGTAAGTAAGTAGGCTACCAAGCATTAGTAGCCTAGCTGTGTGTGTGCTTGCTTAGCTATTATCAGTGTGTAAGTAGCCTACTCATAGACCCTGTACACCCAAGCCGCCAACATGTCGATGGATTGGCAACTAAACGCGTACGAATGTCGCCGACATGGCCACTGGCTCCGATGTGTAGAGTTCATTAGGTTAGAACCTAACTACAGCACATAAGCCGTACCCAATACCACTTATTTGCTATAATGATGTACTCGTATAACACCAACCTGTATCTCTAGTAACATCGAAGAGTTTGGCCTGCAGGTATCTGTGGGGTAGTATTCCTTTAGCCAGGAACAAGCTGCCTCGGTCTGCAGACGTTAGTAGACACACGTTTACCAGGATCTGTGGACAAGAGAATTGTGATAAATATGTAAATGGCTTCTAATATCAGCAGGCAATCGGTTGAGAAGGTACTCTTTTATCAAGCGTTCGGTCGCCAAAATAATTTCTTACTCTGGGTACATCAAATTTACTTGCTGATACTATCCTAGTCGCGTGGTTATGGGTGACCAGCAAGTGACGCTCCCAACTGCCATGACTGTTAACCAGAAGTAGGTATTTATATTTTAAGCTGATAGGAAGAATTTTGCAAATTTTAAATAACTTAATATAATTATCTTTACATTTGTTTTTGGTTTTCTTACTGACTAGCAGTTTTAAAAATCTAATTTGTTGTGCTTCTAATTTTTCTAAATTACTTTTGAAAGTAAGTCCATAGCAGTCGAGGGCGTAACTGGTCAACTAATTGTAGATATAGGCACTTAAGAGTATTATTTGGTACTTTAAAGCTTAGATGGTAGAATTTACCGAGTAATATTCTAAGTTTATTACATAAGTATTCAATGTGGTTTGACCACGAAAAATTCTCGTCAACCTTTACTCCGAGATACGTTACACATTTATCACGTACAACAGGTTTGCACTTACAGTTGACACGGTTTGGGCCCGTATATTGGATAGCAGCAAATTCCCTCTCTCAGGTAACAAACTTGTACCATAGCAGTGACTATACTATACAGGGTGTAAAAGGACTCTTCACGAATCCGTCAACCAAGCATTCTGTACATCAAAGTAAATGCAAAAATTATTGCTGGGAAACTACATTTTTTTGGGGTGAAATATCACGTTTTACGATAGGACTCAATGTAACGCACTGATAGGTGCGTTGAATAGTACAGGGGTCGCGTCGTGGAGGTATTTAATGTAAAGTTATAACATTACAAACTTGAACTTATATTAAAAAAAAACTTGTGGTAAAGTCCGAACTTTGACCTCAATACCTCCGTAACTAGGAGATAATATTATGGTCTAGAACAAAAAATGAACGCAATGAAGGGGAGAAGCAGTGCCTTTCGGATGCTTTTACACCCTTTACTTATGTTATTCACGCAGAAAAAGAATGACTGGAAAACCTTTAAAACTTCGTTTTAGGTTTAAAGATATTTTTATTTATTCTCAAAAAAGACACAAAGTTCGTCAAAGACGTCACGGTAGAAATTATTAGATTATGATATACCCATCCAATGAATTCAGATTTTAGGAAGGGTGTTACTTGTGTTTTACATGACGACAATCGTTTTTTATTACGACACAGGATATGGAGCCAAAAACACTGTCCTCGCCAAACACAGGCCAAGAAACTGCTGATACACAAGAATAGACAATACTCTATAACGTCCCAAGACAAATCGATACAAGTCTCATCTGACTAAATCAGCCAGTAATTTATATGCAATAGGATAAAGGAAGCTTTTTTCTTTTGTTTTCCAGCTTATTGTCGGTGCCCGCTTTGAAACGAGCGCTTATTTGCATCCAAAGACTTAAGATGGGATCTTTTAGAGATTATAGTTTTTGTACTGGAACAGCGTCGTCTGATATAAGGAGAGTTTAAGAAAACTATCTTCTACAATCTTAGCTGGTGTGCTGGTAAATGAAAAAAATATTATGTTAAATTATTGTCATACCAGGGTCCGTGGTTTGGGACCAGGGTGGAGACCACTGCGCCCGAGTGAATATTAGATAACTCTACGAGAATTACAGGCGTCATTGTTCTGTTGATGATGTTTTAATGGATCTTAGTTACTTAATTTATTTATTTAATTTTTTTTTTTCTTTATTCATTTTTTTGTTTAATGTTTTTGGCGAAATGTGGTGTAGTACTATGTATAGGTACAGCTCTGCCTGACCTTTTTGGGATTACAAGCGAGATGTTATCTGTTAGTTAATGTATTCTTATTTAACGATGAATGGACTGGATAAAGGATGATATGGCAAGACAGGAGGTGTCCGACAAGATGGCGAGTAATAGAGAAGTATGGAAGAAGAAGACATGCTTCGCCGACCACAAATTGATGGGATAAGGGCAGGAGAATGATGATGATGATTTAACAAAGGAAATAGGTACATTCTTCCAATCCACAATATCGAATCAATAGGAAGAAGGTAAATCATTTGCATTATAAAGTTTTTTTTGACGTTAAGACGTTTTTTCTTAAGGTGGAAGCGTTACGGTAGCCCGCGAAAGTAACACGTATGTAGTCACAGATTTATAATTATTAAAATCATTAACACAAACCCTCTAAAATAACTTTTTCATGAAATAGTTACAGAATAGGGTTAAATAAACTTACGAGGGTTGTATTGATGATTTATTTTTAATGATTACCTATAGTTCATACGTGTTACTGGCGCGACTCATTTTTCATCAACATACAACCTGACAAAAAACGTAAGAAAATTTGAATTTCTCGGGCTACCTTGGCGTTTCCACCTTAAGTCATCAACCTCCAACTACTAAACATGGGTACCAGGAGCGCAGTTCTCTGCAAAAGAAATCTACATAAAGTTAACGCACCGCCGCTGTTAGCTTTAAACAGTTCCCAGAAGTTCTTGTTGCACTTTCTAATTATTAAAATATTCGATCAATATCGCGGTTGCCTGGAACTTGGGAGTTTCTGTTCTCATAAACAAACTTGACTGTTAGCCTGAATTTCCAAAGGAGTATCGACCTAAGTAGAAGTTTGTCTATAGTAGGTATTGATTCATTGATTCAGTTATGTTTAAGACCGGTAATAAATAGCCATCTACCGGAGTAAAATCCAGACTCTGGACTTCGAGGTTTGAGATAACTTTATTCTTATAAGAATACAAAAAATCACTTAAATGAGAATATATTAAAACTATAACATAAGTCGATATTGTTGAGGGTTTTACAAAAACTAGACATTTGTACAATCATTATTTAGTGGGTAGATCCATAATAATAATACAAACAACTCAATGTTCGCTTGATACACTGACTCAAAAACATCAACACAAAGGGAACCAAGTCTCCGTTCAACACAGATAAGTAATAGCTGGATGTGGCTTGAAATTATTCTAGGGAATGTACATTTTTTATGATGTGCTGTTTTAGTATTTTTTTGAAAGTGGTAATGGATTTGGATTCTGTGAAGTATTTCGGTAATTGATTGCATAGTTTGGATCCTGTCATGATACTTTTCCTTCCGTAGTTTGTGCGGGGTGGGTATAGCTGTAGTAGGTCTTGTTCACTGTCGGTCTTGTTGACTTCCTGATAGAAAACCCAATAACACTCTGCCCGACTTCCCAAACGAACCCAAGATATCAGCAGCAGGAGAGCTTGCGACAACTAGATCAACAAGGCGGTCCTATTAAACAACCACACGGTAGGTAGTTCTTTTAACTTTGAACTATTGATACGAAAATAGTTACTACTTAATGCTTTTCAGTGAGCACAAAGTTTTTTCACTCCAGTTTTACCGTATTACTGGGTTGTATGGGAGCCTCCCGTAACTATTTTGTTTTATTCTGTTTTTAGTATTTGTTGTTATAGCGCCAAAATAAGTAGGTACATCATCTGTGAAAATTTAAACTGTTTATCACAGTTCATGAGATACAGCCTTGTGACAGACAGCCAGACAGACGGACAGTGGAGTCTTAATAATAGGCTCCCGTTTTTACCCCTTAGGTACCCTAAAAAGGGGATTAAAATAATCTGGAAAGATAGTACCTACTTAACAGAACGACAAATGTACCTAACCTAAATCATCGTTCCACAGGGTTTCCTACTAAAGGGTCCCGTATTTCACTTTACGTACAAAAGGCTCACATTATGTGGAATAAAAATAGCCTGGCTTGAGTTATAGCGGGGAATTAAGGGGCTTTTACGGGCACTAACTTTTTCCTTAATAACTCCATCTATCGGTGTGAAGAGTAAATTGGATCGTATGTTTACGTGATTTAATTTAGGGGTTGTCGATAGATGGCGTTGATGGGTGTGTGTGTCAGTTTTAATTTTATTACGCGATTGTTTTTTTTTTATTGATTGAGAATAGTTGATATCATAGATCAAGTATCGTCCTACGATTTGAACTGTTTTATCAATTTTAAATCTTGACCTCATCCTGGCAAATGAAAAGATTATTACTTCTTAATCTATACTAATCACTTTCACTACATAGTCTAAAAGAAAGTCGCTTCCCGCTGTCTGTCCCTATGTAAGCTTAGATTTTTAAAACTACGCAATTCATTTTGATGAGTTTTCTTTTAATAGATAGAGTGATTCAAGAGGAAGGTTTATATGTATCACATTGCACCGTGCAAAGCCAGGGCGCTAATAATATTAAAAAGAGGTAAAGTTTCTGAGTTTGTGAGGTTGTAGGGTAATCTCTGAATCTGCTGATCAAATTTTGAAAATTGTTTCTTTAATAGGAAGCTACATTATACCCTAGTGCCATAGGCTATATTTTGAACGTGCCCGTGGGATAATAATAAATAAAATGTTTGTTTCAAAATTAGATGCTACCTCCAAGAAGTCTGTAAAAAGGAAGTACCTAATGTCGTGGTAAGTTAACAAGTCAATGTAGAAACCAAAACGGGAACAGAAAAATCCAAACCGTTTAGTAATCATTCATGCCTGAGACAACATTCAAGGATGACGTAACAACTAAATTTCTACCTACAATTTCAAAACATTGAATAAATCTTCCCCCTCGCCCGTAGGCAGACAACAACATTTTCAAAGCTTCCTAACTACATAATCCCTCCCAGGACGACTTTACGGCAGAAAAACTTCAAGTCCAACCGTTTTATTTAAAAAACTCCAGCAAGACAAGTACGGATTAGGACAACGATGAACGGAACATTTTGTTCAAGAAACATCCTAATACCGAATCGGGGATGAAGGACGAAATAAGTTTTTCCTTACTTTTAATTAAAAAAAGAAGCTGTGTCGAAAGTTTGTGGTTTACGGGCTTATTATTAAGAAAGGTAGTTTGATAAATAAGGAGATAAGATGATAAAACAAATAATAAAAAGATTTTGTGAAGCCAGGTCATGGTCTGGATTCTTTCGCCAAAAAATGGAGTAAATTATAAGGAAGGTATAACTTCATCATATTCAGTCCTTAGAGTTTCATGACAAAAATCCTATTTTATTATTGTTACCGAAGCAGTGATAACCTAGTGGTGTGACCGTTGGACTGTCATAGGTCTCGAGTTCGAACCCAAGACACGCACCTCTGATTTTTCGGATTCATGTGCATATTGTGTAATTACCACTTGCTTCGGTGAAGGAAAACATCGTGAGGCAACCAGCATGCCTGAGAAATATTTCTCAATAGCAAGTAAAGCCAAGTCAGAGGCCCATGGGTAGCATAAACACTTTGACACTAGGTTAGGCCCTAACCACACGATAAAAAAGAATTGTTACCGTTAACCTGTGTCATCCAACTGCTGGGTGAAGGGTCTCCTCGGAAGAGCTGGGAACAAGTCACGGGGAGAATGAAACCTTTGTCTACTTATTTTTTTACATACAAAATATTAATTTTACAAAGTAGTCAATTTAAATTTCAAACTTGTTGATTTTACAATATTACCTATTATTCGCATATTCAGCAAGAATGTCTTAATCTTTTCTATATAAAAATGCCTTTAATCATTTTACAAGACAAGTACTAATATGATGACGCCATTAAAAATCCTTGAAACCACACGTCAAATTCTCCATCTTGTAGGTACTATATTGTTCCCTCTTGCACTAACAAGCCTGAACATTGTACAGTACAAGACTAATTGCGTTGTTCCAGAACTTTCGAGTTTGCTAACTTATAACTTGACTACAAAATGCACTTCTCACGTATGTTTATGTAAGTACTGAGTCTTGAATATAGGCTTCTTATTAAGGTTTGCGATGCGATATTGTTTCTGGTGAAAAACAAAAGAATGGTCAGTATGAAACGTTCAAAGTGATCGACACGGAGGACGCGGCGAGGCGTTATAATGACGATGCCTTTCATTTTGGTAGTCCAAACATGATTATTGCGTTATTTACATTAAGCAGACAAACTTTCCAAGGACGCCGTTCCAATATTATCTACCTAGCCTTTTCTCAACAATGTGGGAACAATTGTACATGGAGCGACTATCTATCTAACTTCCCCAAAGCTGTTAGTACTGGGTAATACGATACCCGTTGGAAAGACTGGTTGTCAGACTTACGGGCCACTGACTACCTGTCAAAGATCTACAAATGACAGCCGGGACCAACGGCTTCACATCCTTTCCGAAGCACGGAGGCAACTCGATATATAACGGATGGTCATCCATCCACGGACCAACCTAAGCAAGCGCAGGTTAACCTGAAGATTACTTAACCACGAGCTACGATACGCTTACCTAAACTTTGATGATAATACTGAACCAATAGATATAGAGTTGTCCATTTACCAACACTAAAAACAGCAATTTTTTCCAATAAGCATTTAATTTTGTAGTCCCTCGTAAAAGGCACGAATATTAAATTAAATTGCACAACACAACGAAAGTCAGACACAATCTTTCCTGACAGTTCTGATATATCGATGTGTTGTATCTTGCCAAAAAACCAACTGTAGATAAATTTATTGCTATTCTGTCAGCACAAACTTAAAACCTTCTGGCGTCTTCGCTTAGATTAAAATTGTATAGAAAACTTTATTTTCTTAGGTAAGAATTTTCGCAAGCGTGTATTTTAAAGATGTTTGAGAGAATGCAGTGTCTGATGATTACTGTTTGATTTTAAAAGGTGCAATGGGAAAAATATTTCTTTTTGAATAAATTGCCTTCCAAAGATCAGGTTTCTTCAGAAGAGATCGAAAAATACATATATAGCGATCGTGGCAAAATATTGTGGCCTCGTGGGTCTAGTGGCAGGACCACTAAAATAGAATAGAATAGTAAGTTTTTATTTCAGACCGGAGTCCATCCAGTCCGGTTAGTAACAATTTTACTTAAGGTGGAAGCGCTAGGGTACCCCGCGAAATTTATATTTTTTTAAAGTTTTTTGCAATTTGTAGGTCTCTGTCAGGTTGTATGTCGATAAAAAATGCGTCGCGCCAGTAACACGTAAGTAGTTACAGAATTATAATCATTAATAAAACCCGCTAAGTTTCAAGAAAAAGTCATTCAATGGGGTTAAGTGAACTTAGAGGGTTGTATTAATGATTTTAATGATTATAAATGTTGAAAAATACCCCTACAGTAAAACCCGACTAAAATCATACCTATTATATTGAATCAGTTCACAAGTAAATAAACTTTCGAAACAAAAACAACAATAAAATATTTAAGCAACCAAATATCAGACACACGCACAGATAAAACCGTCATTCGCCAACATCTAATCGTAATAATACCGTATGAGATGTACGTTCATATCGCCTCATATCGCGTCTTATCGTTGGCGGCCATAACTGTTAACGGTAGGCGTCATGTGGTGCAGACATATTGCTGGGACATTACGCGGATATTATGGGCTTTTTGTGTGTGTTTTCTTGGCTTGGATGTACATACCTGGACGTAGGTTGTAGAGGGTCCAGGTAACTTAGAGATGTAATCGTATGACCGTTTTCAAGTGTACTGTTAGGGTTATGGGGGTATGGAGACCAGCCCTCTTAAGATGGCAATACTATCTCTATTCTACCAAGAATCAACAAAGCTCTTTCTATAAAACTTGACATGTGTGTCATACATTTTTAACATCGCCATGCTTGCGACGATAGAAATCTTTCCACAATCTGTCATTTTTTTCGATTCTTCGTCGACAAAACCCGTTTCTTCGGTGGTCATGCTACGCGGGTACTGCGGGCAGGGTGTAATTCACCCCCCATAGAAAAGGGAGGATCCTCCGACCAGACGGGTGTTATGTCTGGTGAGCTACTGCCCGACAGTTGTTGTCGGGTTCTGCTATATAGTATTAAGGTGGAAGCGTCAACGGTCACGTGACGGTCTCTCCATACAATTTTCGTTGGGGTTATACATAATCATATAATATATAACTTTACTTGCGCGAAGTAGGTTATAGATATAAAGGGTATAACAAGACCCTTAACGAAGCTGAAAGGCACTTGTTCTCCCCGTCATTGCGATCATTTTTTTGTTCTAGACCATACCTAATTACGGAGATATTGGGGGTCAAAGTTCCAACTTTAACACAAGTTGTTTTTTAAATACTTGTTTTTAATTAAAGATTTTTACTTTAAACACCTCCACGACCCCCGTACTATTCAATTAATTCATCTGCGCATTTTTTGAGTGCGTTACACTGATTTCTACCGTAAAACGTGATTTTTCACCCTAAAAAAAAAGTCTTTTCCCAGCAATATTTTTTGCGTAAAGTTACTAAGTTTCATGTACAGAATGCTTGGTTGACGGCTTCGTGAAGGGTCTTGTTACATCCTGTATTATTTCGATGTTTAGTTCAGCACATGTGTCATAGATGGCGCTGTAGTACCTACTTTTTGTTCTATGTTACTGTAGTACTCTTGGCGCCAAATTTAATGAGACGCTTATTCCAGTAGCTACATAAGATACATTCGCTACTATCATCTATCTGTCGCGTCCCATTTTACTTGGGGTCGGCGCAACACGTTTTTTTTCTTCCATTCTCCCCTGTCAAACGTCACGCTATCATTTACTGCTTTTGTTTCATATCATTCCTCTAATGCATCCATCGTTTCCTTGGTCTTACTGATACATAACCTGCCAATCGGTGTTAAGGGTAAAAGCTAAAGACCATTGCCCACTAACTCGTTCGTAGTCTTACAACAATCGAAAGAAAAAATGGGATCATTGGCCTTAGCCAATTGGCATATTAGCCATTTGGTGCAGCTGACAAAGATAACTTCTGCAGTTAAATATGGCTTACCATATTTATCTGCAGAAGTTATCTTTGTCAGCTGCACCAAAATCTATCTAACCTATTACCAATTCCTCAAGTAAGTGCATTTTCTTATATGCCTTTTTACTTGGGTGTCTGGCTAAGAGAAAGAGGACACGCCTTCTTTAATAACCTTGAAGAAAAAGTGCAAACAGGCCACCATACTAAAAAACTGTCTTCACAACCATTATATTTGTTTTATTTTTATTCTTTAATAATGGACTGATAACAGATGACTTATGATGACATAATTATTTCTAATATTTGTAATGTAATTTTGTAATGTTTTAATTTTAAAGTACCTATTGTATTTGTATAGTTGTGGGAATTGTGTAATTGGGATTTGATGCCTTTTTGAAAAAATAAAAATTATAATATTATCCTCAGCGCTCATATCATGAACATGACGTGATAGATTTCCATAAAACTTTTCAGTCACAATGTCTTATTTCAGGTTTCCTCTTAAATGCTATATGACACACATATTCCTCTAATCGAGTCTCATCTCAGCATGCAATTGCTTTCTAGAATTTTCCACCAAATCAATTAAAAGTACCCATCTAAAGAAAAAACTTTACGCATGACGTGTAGCAAATAAAAGTTCTTTGAAAATCTTGCACTAGTTATACCAGACTTTTCCAAGAACATTCCCAAAGTTGCCAGTAACAATTAAGTGAGATGACATGCACTTAAAGTTTCTTTCTCTTGCAACACTGACAAGGGGTAGTACCTATCTCAAGAGTACGTGGTGCGCATTTATCGCAGAATCCTTGTGAGATATATTTTTCTTTGTTTCTTTGTAGCTTGCGTTATAAACGGTAAAGGGTGAGATGAATTTTAAAAAGGATATTGCGACGGATTTATTTATTTATTTATTATTACGACGGAATGGCGCTGTTTGGTTTTCTGTCTGATTATCGGAGCTTGGATTACCTTAACTCCGAGGTCCCTTTTTTTTTTTTTCGGATGGTAAATCATCAAATAACCCCTCCCGCTCTGGGCTGAGCAGGAGGGAGTGTCAGACTTTTACTGACTAAAACCCATCCATGTTTCTTCCTTTGCCCTTTGTGTTCCAGGGCCGCGGTATCTCTTTCGAACAGTCCCGCAACCCTGGCAGACACTCCGAGGTCCCTGTGAATAATATTTCCGTCTAATTTATAATAATTCCGCAATATAAGAAGGAGATACTATCCCACATGTTACTTTATGAACGTTTAGACAATTTAAGTACAACAACAATATAGTACGATAATTACTACAGCGTCAACTATGCCACAAATAATGAACCAACCTGTTTGTTCCCACTGCTGGGAAACAAGCATCTATATATTATGAGAGGGAATGGGCTATAATCCACCACGCGGGCCCAGTGCGGGATGGTAGATGTCTCATGTCTTCGATTTTTTTGGTTCTAGGACATGCCCGTTTCCTCACGATGTTTTTCTTTACCGTTTTGAGAGCAGTGGTGATGAAATAAATACACAAAATAATGCGCCTGCATGGGTTCGAAACCACGACGTACTGCTCGTAAGACGGGGCCGCCACATGTGGGCCACCGGTGCTCTGTACGTATTAAGGAAACTCTTAATTGACGGTACTAAAGTCATTTCCTAAGCAATACAATAGATACCCCGAAAGTAGCTTAAACAATCTAAATACACTATTCCCTCCCAAATTACACAAAACTCTTAACCCTCCACAGCCCAGAGAAACAGTTTGACCCATATTTGTTTAAGCAAAACAAAACGAAAGAAGGTTCAATACCAGCCTTCAAGCTAACCGATTTAGCTGAATTGACTTCCCGAGGGTACAATATACCCTATGAACGGGACAGGGTAATATGATCATTGGGTTTGAGACCAATAGTCACTAACTTGGGTCCCAGCGGGTTAGTTTTGGCAGGAGTTTATTTTTGTTTTATAGTTTGCCGAAGTGTTTTGAGGAAATGGAGTGGAGGGTTGAAAGATGGAGAAATAATAAAATTGAAGTAAATACTCGATTACTACCATACTCGTATACCATAACATCGTGACATGCCCGCCATTTTCCCGATAGGGTTTGCCAGAAGTGAGGTCATCTGGCCGCTGAATACCATTTTTTAGTATCCAACTGGATCTGGTGAAATGGGAACCAACCCAAATACCTTTGGGAAACGAAAATTGGGAATCGAACTGCTACAAATCTTCTATACAAATAAATCAAACTGAAGTGTCTGTTTTTAATATCAAAATACTAGCTTTTTTCTATGCAAATGAAAATATATACGGCACTTAAAATAAAAACATTTTTTTTTTAATTTTTTGTCTGTCTGTCGGTCTGTCTGTTCCGGCTAATCTCCGAAACCGCTGCACCGATTTTGACGGGACTTTTACTGGCAAATAGCTGAGGTTATAAGGTCTAGCATATGCTACATTTATGTTAGAAAAATAATTAGGGTTCCGTGCAAAAAAAAAAAAAAACCTTTGAAATGATGCACGCGAATGAAGGTCGCGGGCAACCGAAAGAAAGAAAACAAAAAAAGTAATTGGCAACAGCTGGTTTTGACATAAAACGTAAACATAACATTAGGCCTGCAATCCAAAAAAGATATGACCCACATTTTGTTAGTTATGTTTAAGTCCCATGTAATAGGGGGCAAGCCTGTTCCCAACAACCGGGCACAAATCCAAACTCCGTGGCTGCTACTGAGAAATTCCTAATGGAAAATCAAATAACACTTTGTGCGACCCAGGAATCGAGGGCAAAGCCCCCCCCCCATTCCCTCCACTTTTCTCAGTATTGCACCTCTTCTCGCCAATTAACGAGAAAGCCATCAAAAATTCAAAAATATCTATTTAAAATACAATTTTATTTAACAAGCTTTTAATTTCAACGATAAAAAACATCAAACATAATTGAACGAGACATGAACAAGATGGAACCCAAGCCATGTTTCATTTTGCAACAACGCCATTTTCCAATTTCGTTATAACACAAGTCATTTCAACAAAATTGTACAACAATGTAAATTGACGTTTTTATCTCTATCTCCTGAAGGAAACGGCTCTAAAAGATAATAAGTCAATTTAAAACCTTGCCGTTTCACCAATAAAAGAGACGTAATGCTGATGAACAGACAAACAGGATGTTGTTTCTGTAATTTAAACTGTGTTTTAATGGCGCACGATAAAGTTAAGGAAGCTGTTTATTTTGTGAGACTAGTCCTGAAAGCGGGTACGCTTGGTATAAGATAATAATATTGAGTTTATGTTTCGCTGTCTTTATTTTTTCTGGTTTAACTTTATTTACTGGTATTTTTGTCTCTTTTTGGAGTTAGCTCTGAACAACGTTTAGCTTTAATCCCAGTGCTTGATTAGATTTTGCTTTAGTAGTAAGATTTGCTCGAATTAAACAGACGAAAAATAAATCTGATAAAACATTAATGTGAAAGTAGTCCTTCGTTTATAAACTGCTGAATAGTTTATTCAATTAATCGGATTAATCGTACTAATCCAGAATTACTTAGTAAGTTTTCATTTGTATTTGTATGTTGGATTTATATTATAATTAACTGTATTTATGTGCTTAAATAAGTAAAATCTGTTTTCCTACTCCTATGTTAAATGTATGCCGTGGCAGCCTTTAATTAAGGCTACACTACAAAATGTAAAAATAATATGAGTAGTTTAACATGTATTTTTGGTGTAAGCTTTGTTAGTTGTTCTTAAATCTATACTAATATTATAAAGCTGAAGAGTTTGTTTGTTTGTTTGTTTGTTTGTTTGAACGCGCTAATCTGAGGATCTACTGGTTCGAATTGAAAAATTCTTTTAGTGTTGAATAGCTTATATATCGAGGAAGGCTATAGGCTACATATCATCACGCTACAATCAATAGGAGCTGAGCATCAATGAAAAATGATGCAAAAACGGGGAAAATTTATCATCTTTGAGATCTTCCGTTGCGTGCGCTGTTTAAACGGTTAAAGTTGCACAAAAATAATGTATGAGCGAATTATTCCTCTTAAAAATGTCTAAAAAAAAGTCCGCGACAGCACATGCCTATCTTTTAAGGTTGACTAACAATAACCATTTTTATGATTTTAAAATTTGGTCAAAAATAGTGCTTTATTTGAAAAGGTATTTTTACCGACATAGTATTAATCCTTATCAAAATAAATATGTTAGTCATCTTTAGCGTTCAATTGCGATCAAAATTGCTCTTTACACCATTCAATTTAGATGAATATCTTAGGAGATATCACAGTTTTAAAATAACTCCGCATCAAAATAATGACCCGCGCGCGCTGCGAGGCGGGCGTTCATGTTGTTGGGAAAACCAATGTGATTAGATTCAATGCACAAATATTGTGCGGAACTTAGAGAAGGTTTTAGTTTTTGTTTCATTGTAATCAGTGCTCTCTATCAAAAGATTTATGAATTTAAAGTGTTCAAGAAGAACTTACCATCATTGTGTAAGATACATGCAACGACATCTATTGCACCAAAATGGTACTAATTAATGAAAATGTGCTCACAAGATAACTTTTAAATCGGTTGACCAGCTACAAAAAAGTTCTGATAGCAAAAAGTATTCTAGATTAGTCTACATGACGCTATATCCCTGTAGAGTGTGTGTTCGATCGCTTTACGATGCCTGGAGAATGATTTTCATCAAAAGTCTGACGATGGAGACGGAAGGCAGTTGCAAGAGGTCCGCAAGAGTTTACAGCAGCTAAATCGTGTTTGGGCTCATTTCATGCACTTTGATAAAAACTTTAAACCTAACTGAGTATGACTTTCATTGAATGTCTAACGATGGAGAAGGAAAGCAGTTGCAAGAGGTCCTTAAGAGTTTACAGCATCTATATCGTGACTGGGCTCATTTCATGCACCTAGATGAGAACTTTAGGCCCAGCTGGAGTATGACTGTCATCGAATGTCTGACGATGGAGACGGAAGGTAGTTGCAAGAGGTCCTCAAGAGTTTACAGCATCTATATCGTGTTTCGACTGATTTCATGCACCTTGATGAGAACTCTATCATCAAAGATCTGACGATGGAGACGGAAGGCAGTTGCAAGAGGTCCGCAACAGTTTACAGCAGTTTTATCGTGTCTCGGCTCATTTCAAGAACTTTGATGAGAACTTTCGTTCTAGCTGGTATATGATTGTCATCGAGTGTCTAAAGATTAAGACGTAAGGCTGACGAGGGTCGCGGGCCTGTGGACGGTGAGTAATGGGCTAGCTCGCCATCCGTCCGTCTTATGGCGACAGGCCGTGGTGACAGCGCGTTCGTGTTCCACACGCGCCTCAAAGAGATGTCAGCAAACGGGAAGGGATCCGAGAGGAGCGAGGCCTGCCAGGGTTGCGGGACTGTTCGAAAGAGATACCGAGGCCCTGGAACGCAAAGGGCAAAAGAAGAAACGTGTATGGATTTTAGTCAGTACAAGTCTGACACTCCCTTCCGCTCCGTCCAGAGTGGGAGGGGTCATTTGATGATTATCCATCGGTAATGGTATATAATAGGGATTTACTCCTTTTGAGAGCTTCCGTTGTGCGTGAACGATTAAAGTTACGCAATTATCATGTATGTCGGAATTGTCCCTCTTAAAAGCTCTAAAAAAATATCCGCAATGGCCATATGTCTAACTTTTAAGGTTGACGCACACTCTCTCTAACCTCTCTTTCTTTTATTTACGCACGCACGCAGACGAAGTTGCGCGGGTCAGCTAGTAAATAAATAAATGGACAACTTTTTTGTGGGGACCACCCTGTATATTATGCAGTTAAAGCTAGAGAACTTTTCTTTTAGGACGATTCACCATTTCTTAAAAGACTTTAGATATCAAAATATCTAATAGTGGGATGAGCCTTGCATCTCTGAACAACCACGTAAAAACCTTTGGCGCAGATAGTGTGGCGGACCTATCATACAAGCCGAAAAGCGCGGCTTGACTTACAATCAAACTCAACAAATAAAAATAAAAAACATTCTTTAGGTTTCTTTAGGGGTTTCGGCCGGTGCTAACGCTTTCTCTTTCACACCCGCTGGCTTGCATCTGGCTTTTGACCTCTCACTTTCTCCTGGCAAATTTTTAATACATCTGTAGTTACTGATTTTGAGATATTGTACTGAATTTATTGTGGTACTTGGGCTTTGCCTCCCTTTCAATGAAAGAGAGCGGGCCAGATACCCACCTCATTGTCCAGCAAAACCTATCCTTACTAACATCTCCTAAATAATTCCTCCAAGGCATGTAAGCCAATTTAAAACTTCCCCAATTACGAAGAAGGCATTCGTTTCCCAAGTAATAGTGTAGAAACTAAAACAAGTTAGTATATATTTACTCAAAAACTTCGCCCGTAATTTGTTTCCCTAATAAAATATTCGCCTGAAATAAAAGAAAGAATTCAACAGTTACAGTTCTGTATTTATTTAAAACTTGCTCTTTTACTGCTAGTTTTATGCTCGTTGTATTATACCCGTTTTAAATGTAAATGTGAGATAAGGGTCCCATCGTGGAGGGTCTAAGGTTTCTTTGGAGGGGAAACATAGCCTCTTATCTACGTACGAGAATATTGTATTGAAAGTATATGTAAGAATTCTCGATTTTCAATAAGTGAAGCAAAAGATAGATTCGATACGATTTGTAATATTATTATAAATGTACCGACTAGTTGGGAAAACCGACTTTCCGGCCATATTTGTAGTCGGCGAATATTCGGTGACTGGTCAGCAAAAAGCGACTAGTCGGCTGTAGGGATTGAAATTATATTATAACCTTTATTCTTCATAACTTTTACTTTATAAAGCAAAAGCAAGGAAATAAGCTTTTCAATTTGGTATAAAATATAGAAATTCTTCATTAGGTAGTCCATAATTGAACTTAAATCCAGAGAAATATAATTTTAATATTTAATAGAAAAATAGATTAAGAATTTCTATGACCACACGGCGGGTGCGAGCAAGAGCATTTCGTAATGTACTCAATGCGAGTGGCTCACCTGCACATGAAACACCACGGACATTGCCGATGCGTCTTGAAATCCACAGACAGAAATCGGCCGATTAGTCGGCCTTTTTTATAACCGACTAGTCGGCCAGTCGGCTACTCGGCCATATTCGGTTTATCTTTAAATAATATGCGTTAGCATACAGTCTTTCTAAGTTAAATGATACGCCTTTTTCACACTCACCTATCGCAATTGTAATCTTCTGCAATCGTCTAACAGTCGAAACACTTAGTTTTAGTAGCTATTGTTAGTGTCTCCAGAGTGCAATTTATTTAAACACTAAAAAACTTTCGTAATAAAACTGGCAATGCACTTCATGCATTTTACTACGAGCTCAACTTACAACTAAACTGGTGTTATTTTGCTAGTCTCCTCGCATTCTGTATGTCGTGAACTAAATCTCCAAAGTTCGCCAGCTTACGAAGAACTCAAATTAAATATAAAATCTAAAGTCCCTCGCCGCCACTACAAGTTTGTGCATAAAAATAACAAACAGCGCACCTTTTTCAGAGAAACGTAATAAAAGTACCTTTTGTTGTGAAGTGTTCCGTTGATATTTAAAATGCAGTCGGATAAACAGATAATCGGATAAATGAAAATTTCGTACAAAAATCTTTGGTCTTATCCCATTTTTTTTTGGGGTCGGCGTAACAATGTCTTGTTCTTCCATATTTCTCAATTACTCGTCATCTCAACAGTCACCTTCTTTCATGCCCTATCATTCTTCACACAGTCCGTCCATCGTTTCTTTGGTCTCCACATTCATACTCCAAACTTTCCTCGCGACGTTTTCCAGATTCCTCTGCATCACATGCCCTAACAAGACCACCGATATCCACACAACTTTTGAGTCTCTAACGCGGCGCCACGTTCAGACTTCCTCTTTTGTTACTAAAGGGTTCAAATAACTGCCGACATCTTTGAAGTCCTAATTAAAATCACCCTAGACTAACTTGCACATCTATTGAGCCCTACTAATCTAACATAACAATCTAAAATAACACTCACATTTCGACAATTATGTTTAAGTCCCTTATAATAGGGGGCGAGCACAAATCCAGACTTCGTAGCTGCTGCTAAGAAATGCCTAATGGAAAACCCAAGAAAACTTTGCCTGACCGAATCGAATCGAAGACCCCATGCTCAGCATTTGAGCTTGCGGCCGCTATGCCAACGAGAAGAACACTAAAGAAGTTCACTGATTGACGTCGGATGCTGAACAGCCTAAATGCTTACGCCTTCATAGACTAACCGTACTGAAAGCGAACAAACAGTCTTCCGCCATTATTTTCTATGAGCTGTCGAACCAGTGGGGGTGCGTCGTAAACCGAAGTTTAAATTAACGCCAGCTCTGCGTAGGTTTTGTTTGATATGTTTCACTTTTTATTAGTACTGAAGTTTAAAGTAATCGTCCGTTGTGTGGGCGTGTATTAAAAGAAGTGCTAACATAGGTAGGGAGTTTGAGTGGAAAATCGTGACGGAATTCCACTTATCACGGTACAACAACCGTTCTTTTCGCTCAAATTTTGATACTTTCCGAATGTTTTTATTTGCTACGAAGGAATGGAATTACCTGACAAAAAACTCACGAGTTGTACCTAAGTCTTCTTTTTTTCAGGTATATCGTACTTTTCTGATGAGTTGGGCTCAGCATGTGGCCACGTTAATATTTGTCGTATAAACGCCGGTAGACCAATACGATAACAAATGGCTGTCAGCGTTCGGCTTCCATTATTTCCAATTGATTTCAATCATCAAAGGTATTCCGTAGTTCTTAAGCATCATAGTTCATAAGTATCGCGCAAAACCAAAGACGTGGCGTATTTGGTTTCGATTGTAACGGCTTTTTTAGAGGCTTTTACCGCGAGAGAACTTTAGCTGCGGTGGCCACCTGCCCGAAATCATGTTTAAACATAACCATAACATAAATGGCATAAAATTAAACAAAGCCAATAGGCTCGTCCAATATTACATGGAATTTAAACATATCTGGCGAAATGTGGGTGTACTATTAGGTCCACATCTGCCTAACGCTTCGGGGATTTTTTTTTTTTTTTTTTTTTTTTTTTTTTTTAAATGAGTAAAACTACCGCAGACATGGTGGTCCGCGCCCTTTTTTGAAAGATTAATTGTTTGCATTTTGTTTTATAACTAAGGATGACATTCGTGCTCCTACATCGGACACGTTACATTATTCTAGAACTTAAATGTAATAACTTAAAATCTACGTGAGTCCATCTCTTTTTTTTTTTTTTTTTTTTATTATTTTTATTAACATGCTCATGCAATTTTTTTTTTTTTTTTTTTCAGGCTTACCTTTTTTGTTTAAATTAATTTACGACTAATTAAATCTAAAGTTTCTTAACTAAGCTTCTAATCTAAGGTTACGCAATATTATTTTTGAGGACAGAGGTCTGATAACTGCATGGCAAAGTGAGCCGACCAGCTCCAACCAACGGCATCCGTTCACGGACATGACCCGCACATCCGCGCCGCTTAGCTCAACCATTTTTTAGGGAACTTAACGACCGGATGCGCAGCGCCACCATCAGCAAAGCTTTTACGTGAGTATGACAGACTCACTCTGCCATGCAGTTGTACATAAACTATTTTTGTTAATTGAGAGTTGTTAGGGATTGGGTTCTTTTGGCGTTGGGTTTTGGGGTTAGGATGGGTTTTTTTTTTTTTTTTTTTTATTAATTTCGTCGTCTGACCAGGGACTTCGCTAGCCTGAGCAAAGCTTCCACAACGACTGCGTCTCGATGCTGCATGGCCGTCTTCAAGTTGTACTCGACGACCGTTTTAGTTGGCGCATCCATCGCTCTCTTTGCAAAGCGGCCGGTGGCGTCATCGGCGTCGTCGGTGTAATAGACGCAGCTGACTGTATGTCTCGACACCGCCACTACCGCGTGGGAGATGCTGTCGTGGATTTGGAGTCTTCTGGACTTGGTGTTGATGATAATTACGCTGTCGAAGGTCAGACCCTGAGCCTCGTGGATGGTTAGCGTGCGCGACCCTTCGCCGGACCCGTATCCCTGGCTCATGAGAGAGGCTTTCTCCTCTTGCGTATGAACCAGAAATAGGGTGTTTTGGGCGGTGCTCGGTATTTGCGCTCCTGTGTAACCTTTGACGCTCAGTGAGTGGACCCGCGACAGCGACGACTTGGAGGAGTATATACCGGAGTATATCTCGCTCAACGCAAATGCCACATCCATCGGATTGCGGTGTGTGCAAAGCAGCTCCTGGGTGATGCCAGCCACCAGGTTTGGACGGGTATACCTTAACTTGAAAAGATTCTCTCTGTCCAGAAATGGTAGCTGGTTTACGTCTCCGATGAGGACAACCTCGGTTGCTCCTGACAACTTTACTGCCATAACTATGGCCCCAAAATGGTTCATAAGAGCCTCGTCTACCGTTAGGCGGTAGCATTTCTCTTCTTTCTTGAACCCGTTGACTAAGATTGAGGCCATAGTGCGCACCTTTGTCTTTACTCGGTCTCCCAAGCGGTGCGCAAGCTTCTCTCTGAGGTCTTTGGCAGCTTCGGTCGTCGTGGTGGCTACAACGTCTTTCTCCCCATCGAAGTGTTTCACCACCCAGGTTGTCTTGCCGCAACCCGGAACTCCGTTTACCCACCTGATATTGGGTACCGTCCAACTTCCCTGCGATGCTGTGTTGTCCAGGATCCCCGAAATGGACTGTGCCATTTCAAGGATCTTATCGTCCAGCATGATCTTGGTACATTTGGCGGTAACCACTATCGGGTCGTCATTTGGTGTTCGGAATTTTATTTTGCCCACGCGTTCCGTTTCCTCCTCGTCTAGGGCTACAAAACCGTTCTTCGCGCTGTAGGCTGCCATGTACGACCCCGTCATTTCCCCTTTGATGACTTGGGATTTGACGTTGTCGTACACCGCTGCCTCTGCCTCCTCGAGTAGTACCTTTAGCAGTCCTTCTGTGTTCCTTTGGAAGGTCTGCAGGATCTTCCTGCAAGTCATGAGATTGACCTCTCTGGTCGCCCTCACGATTGTTACGTACTCGAGGAAAGCGCTCTTCACGTGGTCTGTGGTGCCCGAGTTAACTGCGAGGACAGGCGGGCTGACTTGCCCCTTGTCGGCTCTCGTTGGTGTAGGCTTTCGTTGTGTCGGTTCTGCTGGCGTTTTCCTGAAGAACCTCTCCACAGCTGCTTCCTGTTTTTCAGCTGGTGACGCGCGGCTGGTGCTTGGGAGCAGTGCTTTGAGGAAAGTGCCGAAAGCTTTCAGGCGACTCCTCGACCTAGCTTGCTCCTCAGGGCTGGTGGTGGCACTCTGCTCCTTTGCAGCTTTTTCGGCGGCTGCCTTCTGCTGAGCCCTCTCTGATCCGCTTTGTGTGATCGGGCTAGATGTGGAGCTCGTCGCGATGGCTGTTGGGTCTCTGGGGGCTTTAAGGAAACTTAGAGTTTCCCCTCTGTCCTCATAGACTACTACCTCATGTTGTTCCGAGGCTTTTAAGCAGCCGAAGCGATCTGCGACGTCTCCTCTCTCTCCTCCGATCTCCATCGCGTCAACACTTATTACGCGGGCTGTGACTGGCGCTTGTTCTCCGGCCTCCCTGATCTTTTGAAGCAATGAGCTTGCCTGAGCAAATGAAGTCTCCTCCCGCCACTCGAGTAGTGCAATCGTCTTTCCTTTTAATCGCACTAGACGGCATCGGTGAGTGGCTACTTCCACTTGAGGCAGTGCGGCGTACTTGCTGCCTTTCATGCTCGCTTTGGTGGTGCTTCCGTTGATCAAGGCGGCAAGGCCTGGTGAAATTGGGATACGGGCTGCAGCTCGGCTTGAGCCTATGCAAAAGCTTATGCCCAGCTTTTCTGTATCTCTGTTCATGAACAGAGCGACAGGTCGCAGTCTGACGCCTGGGACTCCGTCGCCTGCACATGCCAGGAATTCCGTGATGGGCATGGCGCTGGGGGCTGGTGGTAGGCTAGCTTCTGCTACTACTGCTGCTGCCGCTGGTGCTTGCTGTTCGTTGGTTCTTGCGTGTGTACCTTGTGTTGTGGTGAGTGGTGTGTGTGTTCTGTTTTGTGTTGTTGTTGTCGTGGTTGTTGTCTGTATTGTTGTTGTCCGTGTTGTTGTTGTGGTCGGGATTGTTCGTCTAGATGGTAGTCGGCTTCGACTTTGTGAGGTCGCGTCCGTTTTGTTAGCCTCTGCTGCGACTTTGGCGACTTTGCTCGCGAATGCCAAGAACGGTTTTCTGGTGGCCGGTCTCTCCATGATGGTGTGGAGTGTGGACTGGCTCAGCTGCTCCATTCTGTCCTGACTGAATCTGGGACATTCGCTTCGGGGATTACATGCGTGATAATATGTTAAGTTGTAAAGTCAATTTCATGAATATTAAAATCATTTTCCTGTGTTTTGTTCAATTTAAATTTCTCCGCCTCTAACGAAACACCCTTTACTTGGCATGATATAGATGGATAGTAGGATTTAAACATAGTCATAATAATTATGTAGTTACTAACTCTGAAATCACAACACTAATTAAAGTTCTCTAGTTTCACTAGTTTGTATTCGACAAGGTTTACAAATTTTGACAACCCATCTACATCAGTCGAGCTCATTCCATTGTTTGGCAAGCTAAACCTCTAGGTATCAAGTATGTATGTTGGTGTGTGAGACAAATATAGGTTCCCGCGAAGGACGCTATTTTAAGCGGAAAGCTAGGGATCAAATGAATCATTCATCAAGCCTGGTGACCGTGATTTTCTAGGCTCAATTTTCGGGGTCAATGTTGAGTATGGTACCTATATAACATTCTGCTGGGAATCTAGTGAGAGTTATTCGCGTACTCTATACAAGATATAGGTAGTCGTCAACGCAAAAATTGTTACCACGTATTCAGCACTTAATTTCAAACCTCCCAACATACACCGTGACTTTTACAGAAGTCCCGTAGTTGCTTGAATTTTTTTAGCTCAATATTCTAGAACTTTATTTATAAGAATATTATTTGTTTTAATTTATTGTCCTTGTTACGTACCTGTATCTATTTGAGAAAGAGTGTAATAGGGAACGCATAGTTAAGTATTTAACAAAAACCTACGATACCACTGGACGGAAGGGAAAAAAATACCCACGGCATTACCAGTAGTGCGGCTTAGTAGTGTGGTGGGGAAGGAGTGGTCCGGTGGACATAAAATACCTCTAGGCGCGATTTTTTTTTACCATTAATTAAGAATAGGTACAAACAAAATAATCAATGCATTCAAATTATGGAACATCCTGTTAATAATTTTTACGTGTCAAACGGTAGAACATACCTACGCAGCGCACAAGTCGAGTAGACCATCGCTCGCAACAGGGTGTTTTATATATGATAATGAATAAAAAAAATATTTTTAAATGATTAAAATCTCATTATTACTTATTTTAATTTTATGAATGTTTAGTAGTCATTGGATACATGAAGTGGGCTGCCGTTGTAAGACGACTAAAAAGTCGCGGTGTATACATTTTTCATGGGTTATTTTTTTTAAATACTGCTTTTTCCTACAACACTACCTACGCGGTCAAAATGTTTGGAACAATAATTTTTTTTAAGTAACTAACAAAAAAAAATCGGGGGCTGTAGAATCATGATAAATGTCAGTTGGCCCGTCGATGTCCCATTACAACATAACTTTTCAAGTACGAATATCATTGGCTGGACAGTTTAGTGCAGCGACCGTTGTACACTATGTATAGCTTCACTATGTTGATTAATTCATGCCAATAACATATAATGTCGTACCATGAAGAAGAAAAAACACATTGGATACTTTTTATCCCATAAGTACGAACCAGTGAGACAATTACCGAACTCCACCCGGGCGAAGACGCGAGCATATCCTAGTTGAACAATGGCTTTGAAAGAAAAAGTCCTTACCTTATGACACAGCACATCGATGTCTAGTTCGTTGGCGACATCTTTGATGAGGTCCATAAACAGATCTGCCTCATCCAGCTGCTTCTGTGCCGAGCTGCTTGGTGACCTGGATCGCTGGAACAAAGAAATTGGACGTTGAAGAACATTTTGCAGGAGCGCTTTTATTATATTACTAGTGACCCCGGCGGTTGGTAGACATTATCATCGTAGATGTCGTTGTCAGCGCTATCTATCATGCTGTTGAGACGCATTAAGTCCAGCTGTGGACTACGCTAGGCTGAATTAATTGTTTATTGATGTAGAATATGTAGGTTCATATTTACAGTTTTTATCACTATCCTCTTGTACTTTTTCTAGGGCTTGTTTTTATTGTAGAATATTTTATGAATCAGTTGATTTTAGTGGTTTTAGTGGTATTGATTGGAGCTGGTTTGCAAACCCTTGATTAAGAAAAGTGAGTAATGTAGAAACACCTTTTCAATTCAGAATTTGTGTTCTCAATTTGTGATTGACCAAAAGAATACACAAAAGTATACAGGGTGTAACAGGACCTTTCACGAAACCGTCAACCAAGCATTCTGTACATCAAACTAAGTAACTCTATGCAAAAAATATTGCTGGGAAACGAATTATTTTTGTAGCGTGAAAAATCACGTTTTACGGTAGGACTCAATTTAACGCACTCAAAACATTGTGCTGATGGATGGATTGAATAGTACAGGGGTCGTGGAGGTGTTTAAAGTAAAAGTCTTACATTAAAAACATGTATTTTAAAAAAAAACTTGTGAAAAAGTTGAAACTTTGACCCCCAATATCTCCGTAACTAGAAAGTTCCCAAAGAAGGAAGGGTCAAAAAAAATATCGCAATGACGAGGAGAACAAGTGCCTTTTGGCTTCGATAAGGGTCTTGCTACAGCCTTATACAATTGATTTATTTCATAAAAGACTTAGTAGATAAAGTGCATGTAGACGGTAAAGCCTTGTGCGTATTACAACAGCTTTCTACAAGAGTAGAGGATGCAGCATCGCTTGAGTACGGAAGTATAGGGAACGTTTTCTTAGTGCAAGAAATATACAAGCCAGTTTCCAATCTCCGTGATGAGCATAATCTACTGAATAATAAGCACCTAGTTGTTGCAGGAAAATAAGCAGTTTCACATGGAAATATTACAGAGAAGATGTTTGTAAAAAACCGTGATTCATTATCTTAACCTTAAAGTATATTCTATCCATCTAAGATCAAAGTTTTATTAAATATAAAAGTGGGTTTATTATACCATACACGGTGCTCACTGGTAGTGCTGTTTTTTTCTATTTCAGTTTAAAGCGAAGGATCTTTGTAACCCCGCCCACATGGATACTTTTGTGAAAATAAAATGAAATTGCTATTTTGGTATGCTTAGTTACTTTTCTGTGATAATTTGTATTCCTTAAATATACAGTAATTATATCTATATTAGAACCTGCGTATTCCAAGCCGTATATATTATTTAATACATCAATTGGCAGTGCCGTTCTTGTTTCCCATCCATGAAATAATGGAAAATCAAGCGGTGTTACTTAAATCATCGATTGATTTAACAGTAGCGGCAACTTATGTGTTAACCCTTTATTAAAACTTTCAATAATACATTCACAAACATAACCAAAAACTTTTGCCATGAATTCAGTAAAATGATTCGTCGATCTTTTCAGTACATAGATGATTTGCTGATCGGTCGTGATCCCCCTGATGTGAAGTCATATTTTGTCGTAAGAGGCCCACATTCACTCATCGCTGGACACAAAACTCCTCGACGCTTTCAAAATGCCAAGGATAGGCATGAGGAAACATCGTCCAACAAAAAATATTCTAAACCCATTCAAATTCTTCGCGAGATTAAAATAAATCCTTACATGGTATATTAGATTTTCAGACCTACCATGGAATGTTATCCATCCCAACTTTATAACCGCAGTAATAAACCATTACTTTAAAATGTACAGAGGTGCATAACCCGTGGTCCCTGGCAGGTTGCCAACCCACAGCTGCACCTAAGTGTACCTGAGGTCGCTACTTCTGATATTAGGTGTTCTATTTTAGTGAGTAGTTTAAGGAAATTGGAAAATGCAGTGTAGCTGGTATACGGAGATATTGAAATGTTGGCGTCGGCTTTTGGTTTAGCCAGATGTGGATATAAATGTTTTGGTGTTGTGGATTATAAATAATAAACTATCTAATCTGGGGTGCTGCGTTTGTCTAATAGTCGCAAGCATGCCTGCTGCAGTCGCAAGCATGCCTGCTGCAGTTGTAAGCAAGATTCATCAGCAAGTTTCCCAAGTCAAGAAAAGAGTTCTATACAGGGTGAACGGGACATGGACGCGCAAACGGCTGCCACGTGTTCAGTAAAAAAAATCTATATCGATTTCGGAATGATGTACTGAATACGTGGTAATTGTTTTTGCGTCGATGTCCTGTCCATCCTGTATAAATAAATATAAATAAATAAATACTTTACTGCAATAAAAACAGGGTACAGGTTAGAGTACCTGTATTTCAGGAGCCAGTGAATTCTTTCATTTAGGCAACAATTGGGCATGCTTCATGCAGCAAAAGGTTACAAAATAAAATTACTTAAAATTAAGTTTAATAATTATCATTAAAAATAGAATTATTAAAAATTACTAAAAGCAAGTTACATACTTATTAAATCAAAAACAAAAGGTTATGTGTATAAGGTTTTAACATCAGTAATTTCTCAGAAGTCAGGGTTTGTACCCTTTTGTTTGATGGCATAGGCTCGTCCTCTGATATATCCCCGTTCACTAAAGGTACACCTCTGCGTAACCTTTCGGAATAAATAAGCGCGATGTTATATCAAGAGCGTATCAAGTTGTCAATAATACTTTAATTACAAAACTTTCTGTTACTATGCTAGAAGAAACTATTAGTTTATAACATAAACAAATAGTTTTATAACCGTTGTATCCTTAAAAGAGCTAAGGAATCATTGAGCTGAAAAACTTTGGTCCAACAAAAACGACAATTCTGTCTCTATCTTAATATCATCTATTTCGGTTTCGCAACTGTACTATATTATCTTTTTAACGTGGTCCATTCAACCAGTATGAAGGTTGAATAAAATATTATAATACGTATTTTTACGAATACACAAAAGGGCAACTAGATAGGTACTTTAATAATATCAATATTAAATAAAGGTGTATCTATATACTGAGGGATCTGACTAAAAGGTTCGCTTTGATTATTTTTTCAGATTAAAAAAAAATACACGTTGGATAAAACTAAAGAGCCGCAGGTACCTAACCGAGCAAAAATGGACTTAAAGTGAACAGAAATCGAAACGCTTTTCTAAATGAATGATTCCTTTCAGATATATTTTTAACGAGAACGAAGTCTTTTTGAGATTGTAATTGATTTATTATTGCCAAAGTTCTTTTAGAAATAATTGGACGTAGTTCTGTCACAATGAGCCAACCCACAATCTCATGTCAGTTAAATAGGTATGTCAAACTAATCCAACATTCTAAATGTGGAAAATATACCTATGCAGTAAAATCCGTCTCATATACATCTAAAACGTGTGCTTAGAACAGATTTACAATTACTTCCAAAAATGGGAGAAATTTTGACGTGGGTTCGCACTTTTTGGCAGAATGGCTCAATTCACCAGTGGCCGCCATTACTGAAGTTGATAATAATCTTGAGAAATATCTGTGGATATCCATTGTTAAGTATTAAGTTTATCCCTCGTAATGAGAGCGGGACTTTGTGTCTTATTTCAAAGTTACAATTTACGGAGCTGAAGTTTTTGACACTTGCGTAATATTCAAGTTTGATGAACTTTTGTCGCAGGTCAAGTTTTGTAAAGGAGATTTGTGAGGAGATGAAGCTGTTCGATTGTGTGATCAGTTAAAAAGACTTTTGTATTTATTTGAAAATTATTGATCTTGCCTAAAGCGGGGAACTTTGCTATGACGTACAAGTATAATGTTCGAAATTCGCACACAACCGGCATGCCTCAAATGCTGTGTAGCTAAATCATCATCTGCCCAGCCTTTTCCCAACTTTGTTAGGGTCGGCTTCCAGTCTAACCGGATGCAGCTGAATACCAGTATTTTACAAGGAGCGATTGCCTATCTGCCCTCCACAACCCAGTTAGTACTGGCTATTACGATACCCCTTGACTGGTTGTCAGACTTTTTTGGGTAACTGACTACCTTAAACGACTGTCAAAGATATACAGATGACAGCCGGGACCAACGGCTTAACGTGCTTTCCAAGGCACGGACGAAATTCAGTATGTAATGGGCGGTCAACCATCCAGAGACCAACCTAGGCAAGCACGGCTTAACTTAAAGATCAATCCGAGCGGCTGATATTATTTTGCCACGAGCTCCTCCTCTTCCCGTATAGCTAAATATGAAAAAAAAAATACCTTTTCTTGTATTTTCAAAACCATGAAAAAAAAGTCGCGATGGAAAGCTAGTTTTAAATAAAATGCCACTAAATATACACGCAAACAGTAAGTCTATCAAGAACTGTACAAAGTGGGATATTTGGGATATTGCTACCTCGCAATCACCAAACCAATTTAGCTACTGGAGCTGGGGTGACCAGGATGGATTTCATTTTTAAGGACACCGTCGCAAATATGGTTTACAAGGTAAAAATAAAAATGGTCGTGTATTTTTAGATTCTGAAGTTCTAAAAATTCACCGTAAGGGTTCTTTCCTCCTGTTTTGGTCCGGAACTGTTTACTTAATAAATGATAACAGTAATTTTAACTTATTTTCTCTTAAATATGCTTGCGATAAGTAAGAGTCAATGATGATGTGAGTGTGCCATGATTACCTACCATATAACTTTTCAGCCGCCAGTGCTACTTTTAGACTTCCTCTTACATACCTACTTATTTCTTATTCGATGCATTCGGGTTAAACACTCAAATAATGTATTATTCCACCTAAAATCGTTATTTAAATAAATAAATATCGCTAGACATTACATACAGCGCCATCTAGGTGCCACACTAAGCAACGAGGTTTTTTTTTTTTTTTTCCCGATGGGAAATCATCAAATAACCCCTCCCGCTCTGGGCTGAGCAGGAGGGAGTGTCAGACTTCTACTGACTAAAACCCATCCATGTTCCTTCCTTTGCCCTTTGTGTTCCAGGGCCGCGGTATCTCTTTCGAACAGTCCCGCAACCCTGCGTCGGCCCTAACGGACCCCTTCCTGTTTGCTGACTCTCTTTGAGGCGCGCGTGGAACACGAACGCGCCGTCGACACGGCCTGTCGTCATAAGACGGACGGACGGCGAGCTAGCCCATAGCTCACCGTCCACAGGCCCGCGTCTACGGTGGCCGGGGGCCACCACGTGGCCCCCGACGCCCGGTGCGTCTCCCGCGGCGGCTGGGACGTGAGGTTCTCTCCCTCTCACGTCCT
Organism: Eugnorisma glareosa; assembly: GCA_947578425.1. Taxonomy (NCBI): domain Eukaryota; kingdom Metazoa; phylum Arthropoda; class Insecta; order Lepidoptera; family Noctuidae; genus Eugnorisma; species Eugnorisma glareosa. The sequence continues at coordinate 17,815,903 of OX387979.1, forward strand.
GCCACCTCCTTCGCTAGCATGACTGCTTCGCAGAAGGAGGTGACGGCGTCCCATTCCGTCTCGCTCCGGACCATGGATTGAACCAGGGCCGGACGCGAGAGGTCGCCGCCGCCGATCGCCGCTACGAGGACACGGCGTTGCTCCGCCCAAGCGGAGCAGACCTGCACAGTGTGCTCCACCGTGTCCTCCGGTCGATCCTCGCAGTGGTGACACCCGGGCGTTTCCTCCCGCCCGATTAGGTGCAGGAACCTCCCGAAACAACCATGTCCGGTGAGGACCTGCGTCAGGCGGAAGGTGAGGGCTCCGTGGCGCCTCTCTAGCCACTCCTCAAAGAGGGGACTTACCGCCACTATAGTGGCGTGCCCTGCACGGGGTTGCGACAGTCGCTATCTCCATGTCGCCATGAGATCACGCCGGAAGTCTGTCCGCTGAGCGACAATTTGCCGCGGCAGCGGAGTTTCCCCCCGGCGTAGTGCCTCCACGCGAAGCAACGAGGCTTGTGTCGTGGACACCAGATAGTTGATATTACTACATAGATACTTTTTGTTTGTAAATACATAATTATTATACATATAAACATCCATGACTCGGAAACAAATGTCCATGCTCATCACACAAACATTTGCTCCTACCGGGATTCGAACCCGAATTTAAACGACAAACATTGTAATGTTCAAATTAAAACTGGCTCGTCCAATAAAAAACCAGATATCTGGTCAGTCTATCCGAATCGCAATCTGCAGCAGTGCTGACGAAATTGCATTTCACTTGAAATTGATGGCGAGTCCAATTAATTGAATTCCTAGACTGTCTATATTTTATATCGGTAATCTTTGGTTATTTTAGAGATTGGATCTATTTAAGTAATTGGCAATTTGTTTGGTAGGATCAGGTATTAAATTGACACGTGAAAATTAATTTGGTTAGTTGCTGCACATAGTACCTAATTAGGTAATTGTTTGTTTGTCGTTTCAATATTTTCTGTGAAAACTAAAATAGAAAATAAAAAAATGTTAAAATACTACCTTGTCTTTGTTTAATTAAAATATTATAAAACCCTGGGACTAGGATTAAGAATTTAGGAAAACTTCATTTTGGTGGTTTAATGGGTGTTCTCAATGGTTACCTTAATAAGAATCATGATAATACTTTTTCACATTTTTCCATTACTTTTTAATCTCTGCAACGACGGTAGCTGTAACTATACATGGTTTGGGCCAAATAAAATCATAACATTCAGATTGCGCAAATCTGATTACTATCCGACTCTATTATGACAAGCACGTACTATCCGAAATTTCTTGGAAAAATGTAATTCAATCTGTTGTGGGATTCATTTGGATGGTCGGGACGTCCGATGCTAACTGTGAATATTATGTGCTCTGTATGCTAAAATGGAGGTTAGAGGAATACTTTTGGACGTTGAACGTGAGTTTTCTTAGTGAATTAGGTTTTTAATTAGGGGATTTCCCTATAAATGGTTAATTACGGTGTTTTGGTTACATCAAGATAGTCTGGCCAATTATTGGTCTGAAAGTTTTTCTTTTTATTTATTTCTATTATTATATTTTCTTTTTATCTATTTTCTATATACATTTAATATATTAGTAAATATTCTTATCTTTATTTTAAAATACTATTCGAAGCATCCATCAGCACACCGTTTTGAGAGATTTTCCCAGCAACAATGTTTGCGTAGGGTTACTTAGTTTGATGTACATAATGCTTGATTGACAGCTTTTTGATGGGTCGGTTTACACCCTGTATAGGCATTCGGTGATCTTTTGGTACCGGGTATGCCGAGCATACTGATCCCGCACCTCTGACGCACCGACAAGTCAGGAAAGGGAATTCCAAACCTGTAGCAGTAAAAATGCAAACAACATTCCGTAATTGCAACGCGTTTTCGAACACCTGCAAGTATCAAAGGACCTATATTTTAGCACACAGCTCCAATGCAAAAAGCAAATAAAAGAGAAAGTATAAACATTCCCTTTGCTTTTAAAAGTAGGAAAACACATTTCAATAACAACCTTTTATACCTGAAGCCTGAAAAAGCAACCTTTGTAGTAATACAAAAGGTGGCCCTACGGGTGCTCCGGTATTAAAGAAAATAGCAATTTATTGTTAATTCTATAACAAAGCACGAGAGCACGTTTTGGAATGGACATTATTTTTAATGTTATTTTAATTTTGTAATTAAGATGGCTGTAATTACCGACATTATCTTCAGTGTTGTACTAAATGGATAACATTTTATAGGGTAAAGCGTAGCATTTAATTTACAACCCACAGCTTCTACAAGACTTATTGATGTAACTAAATCATTATTTTTATTTAATTAAAATATAAGTATTAGGGATGCAACGATACGTCTATTACGATACCGATACGATCACGAAGGCATCGTAACAGCGAATACGATAACGAATGCGTTAACGAATACATTACGATTATTATTATTTTTTTGCAGAGACAAACATTGGTAGGTGTAGGTACCTATGAATAAACTACAAGGATATATAAAATATATCAAAATACTATACATATATATCAAAAAATACATACATGTGTAAATAGACATTTACACAAATAAACTAAAATAAAAAGACAAACAATGGAGAAAACATTAACGTTGTGACGAAACTGCCAGCTTTTTCCGAATGTACTCGCGACCTTTAATTTTAAAAGATAGACGATTGGTTGCCATCCTGATTTCCTGGGGAAGAGCATTCCACAGAGAAATAGACTGAACGAAGAATGATCGATGAATGAAGTCAGTGCGGTGAGAGGGACATTGCAGAACTCGGTTATGCGATGAGCGCAGACTCCTGTCATGGTTGGCACAAATGTATTGAAAGTGGGGAGCAAGGTAACTAGGGGAAGAGGGAGAAACAAGAAAAGAAAACAAGGTGGTTAGCGCCCTTTGCTCCCTACGCTGACGTATAGGCAACCACTTAAGAAGAGACCGGTGCTCAGAGACATTTATAGAGATAGAGATTTTTTTTTTTTTTTAGAGATTTTTAGACTGAAAACTGTCGCTCACGAATGAATCTGCAGCTTTTTCATGCGGGATTGTCATTTATTTTATCTGTGGTACTCAAGCCCCTAAAATGAATAGAACAATAACACTAAATAGGTAGCACAAATAAAATGCCGCTTATTCATCCGTAACAGGAATGTATGCAGAGCCATCCCAGATCGCTCGTAGCTGTCCGATCTGAATCCGGAATCCGAATACTCCCGATATCAGGATTCCGGGCCGGATCGCGCCGGGACACATTTTTGTGTGTCCAACGGATATTTGTCGAGTCTCGCGCGATGGTTGGCCATGTGATTTCTATGTTGACGGAGTTTTGTAGGGTTATCATTATCAATAAAAGTAAATATCTATACCAAAAAGTGTTGTGCAGTCTTTTTCAGTCATCCACTTGTATGCAGATAGGTAAGCACGTTTTTTTTTTTTTTTAGAAATACTTTACCCATCTCTAGGAATTTCTCCTGTATCATGCATGAGTGCAATTACAAACATTTAAACTCATACACACAAACAGCCAGTCCCGGAACAACTACCTGTAGGCCGTACAAATAATTGTTCCGTGCGTGGATCGAACCCGCAATACGCAGCGGAGCAGCCAATCGCTCAGCCACTGCGCCAACCATGCCGTCGAACATTGCTCGAAATACTCGACTTGGGAATCGAACCCAAGACCTGATGCTCAGGAGTCGCGCTTGCAAACACTAGACCGATGAGTGAGTTAAGAGGCTTTTTTTCGAACGGATACATCGTGCATTTTGTCATCCGACTGTGTCGAATAATGCCGAACCGAACATTAGGTAGCAACCCTGACTAAAATAAATCTCTTCAGAATAATTTTTAATTTGAATTCCTTACTTTTACTGGGAACATAAACAAGTTCGAGGAAAAAACTGTTAGTATATAAAATTTATTTCTGTTTTCCTATATATTTCCTCGTGATATCAAAGAAAAGCTAGAGAAAGATTTTCCTCAAAGGACTTAGTAGCGTTTAAGTGATAGTGAGTAATGGCTGCTAAAACGAGGTTAACGTGAACTTACTTGATGTTTGGTAAACGAAGAAGAATTTGTAAAAAAATTAAAGGAAAAGACAAATAAGAGGTGATTGAAATTAAGAAATTGGAATTTGTCGATAAAATGTATTGACGCCTCGTTGAACTGCGTCTTTGGTCTGTCGATTCATGTGCGAGCACGAGGCCCTGGGTTCGATTCCGAGATCGGGCAAATAGTTATTGGGTTTTTTCTATCAGGAATTCCTCAGCAGCACCACGGAGGCTAAATTTGTGAACGGTTGATGGCAATAAGCTCAATTTATAGGCTTTCTAAAACGGCAGACTTAAAAGCAAATTCTTACCCAAATCAAATCGCCATTAACCTGTCAATTTTAATAAAGCTGAGACATATCATATTAGAATTGACGGCAGGGATCTTCCGATTTAATCTCTATGGAGCCCAGGTCAAGTTGACGACATTCAATTGTAAGGAAATTGACGTTAATATAATTTATTTGACTGTTGTTCTGTAGATAAATTATTTGTTTGATGTTGTTTTCAAAAGTTTCCCTTGCCTCTGAAACACATTAAGCAGTTAGCTCCGGCTGGCATTCCTTCATTATAGTAAAATATGAAGGAATGCCAGCCGGAGCTACTTTGTATTTTTGAACCTTAAAATGAAGCTTGGAAAGAGCCTTCACTGCTAGGGGCCTCAAGTAACTAGCAATCGCTTTCAAAGCCCTGCAATGTTCAACAGGATTTATGTAGCACATTAAAACACTTTTTCGACATCAACATCGTTATTAGCGAGAACATGTCATCCTGTTAATGCTCGCACCGCGGGATGATTTACGTAAATACGATGTTGAAATCAATGAGTAAGTAATATAAGCTATGGCGAGGTAAAGCATCCTTACCTAACCCATTCGGTCCACCAGCTGAAACATGACTTGCCATGGCTGACCTGGAAGTCTTTAAATAAACTTCGGACCCAGTTTGGTCGCAGCAAGGAAAACCTGCTCAGGTAGAGACTCATTAATGACTCTGCCCTGGAGTGTTAATGTGGTGCTGTACCACAAACGATGGAGCACTTAATATCGTCTAGTGCATGTCCTGTTGTTTGTTTAGTACAAGATGCTACTGAAGTTGCCAAAGTAGTGGCTCAGTTCTGGGCCACTTTCAGAAGAGTAGATACTCGAATACCCACGTCATCACAAATTCATCATCATTTAATCAGAACTATTTAAAAACATTAAACAAAATATCATGTCTACACCTGCTATCTCCCTTACATCTCCATCGCCGGCGTATCGCCACAGCTGCGGCAAAGTTGTTTGATAACGACCTATGTAATTATACCGCGTTCATTAGTAGACGCTCGTCAACTGGTCTTTGGGAACAACTGCCGTTCTGTAGCAGGGACTTGGGTTATGTTGTCACGTTCACGTTTAATTCTTATTTTATTCAGCATACCATCACGGTATTACATCCTTGAAGGGTTAGGCAGGGTGTTCGCTTGTTTTTTAGTAAGTATAAGAAATTTGGAGTTATTCCCGTTTTGTCACTGTTCCAATTGGTCACCAATATTTTTTTTAATACAAGATGTCCTGATTTGTCATGGAGGGTTATGATGACTGACTCTTAGATACTAAAAAAGCGACTACATTTCTTATAGGAACAGTATGAAGGTACTACTAAAATGAATCGGAATTCCGGGAGACACAAGTAGTGCTTCCTATTACGAATAGCACACCCATATTTCGCAGCTATATTTAACTCCCACGTTATAAGGGACAAGCTTATTGCCATTTATTGCTATGTATCTTCTAAGTTTCTGCCAATTAGATATTGACATTAACTAGCGACAAATACAAACTCCATTTCTAACGGAAAAACCCAATCTTCTTAATCTAATCTGAATAAATTACGAAATTTAGATTTTCAAAATGTATTCGTTAAAGTGCAAGGTTTAGATATCGCTTCAACAGGTATATTTTCTTCTGTAGAAAACATTGCGCAAAAAGTGAGTTTATTCATTTTATCAACCATTTAATCCATTATAACGTATTACGCCATAATTGTTGCGTATTTATACTGTCAAAGCTGAACCGTTTGTCGGTTTTGTTTGACACACACGGAAAAACTGACGACAATACCTACAGGAACATTCAACAGAAAAGAACGATATGACACACAGAAATGTTGCAAATAGAGTGTCCATTTGCAAAATTCTACTAAAAGTTTGCGTAAAGCCGTTCACAAAAAATGACGCAACTTATTTCAATACCCCAAAAACTACCTACACGAATACAAAATCACGTATCCAATATGGAAAAACAGCATAAAATCCGTCAGTTTCCCTCAGGGGGCTACAAGAAACAATATAGGAAGGTAATCGAAAATGTAACTCCCTGCGTACGCTGTAAAACAGTAGAAGCCATAAAATTTGTATCGACTACGTGACGTCATAGTGTTCACTACACTGCCATCGTAAGCCAGAAAGCGGTAACTGAACAAATGTATGTTTTGAGAAAATATGGATTATTCTCACATATCCATATTTTCTCTCTTTGATAGATGATTTATCTTCTTTGATAGATGGAATAAGAAATAAGTAACTGAAAATCGTGAGGAAAAAATACAGTCTGCATGTTTATTATTTATTTTATTTTATTATTTTCGGAAATCATACAGCTAGGCTGACACAATAGTTTCGATATTAACAACAATATGGCCAATTACAGGTTTTCACAAATAGCTATACAATAATTAAACTGGTAAGGATATGTTTTTTATGGTCAAAAGAGTAGCGAAGGACCAAATAAGCGCTGCATGGACAGCGTGAAAGGCAATATGGGGTTGATAACCAAGATGACAAGTTAAAGAGAAGCATGGAAGCGAACCGTACTGCGATCGCCAACACGCCTGCCAAGCGTGGCGAATATGGCAAAACCCCCCTTTTAGGAGAGTCCGAAGTCCAGCAGTGGACGTCTTTCGGCTAAAATGATGGAAGGAGACATCTTGCTTCGACCTTGAATAAATTAGGATAAAGGCAGGAATTACGAGATTTCTCTCACAAAAATGAGATTAGCACAATTTTCCTTACCAGTTTATATGCTTCAATAAAGATCCAGTTATTTTGATAAGTACATCTGATGCGAAGTGTTTCAAGACTAGATTAAAAAAAAACGAAATTTTCGATTTTTCTGGGATACCGCTTTTTGGCTTCCGAAGGACGAGGCACTACTTGTTCACTATTGCTACAAATTGTTGACACGATGCTGTGATGGGATGGATCGAACGCTATTTGTCGAATAGTTTGCACGAGTTCTGATTGAGTGATTGGTTGGTATTGGTTTCAGGGGAGTGAATTCATTGAGTGATATCTGTATTTAATACTGTTACCTACCGTTTGAACTTAAACTTGAACTTAACTTATATTAAAAGTAGTAAGGTACTCAAGGTGGGCTAAACAAAATGCGCGTCAACTGTTTTTTTTCATGGAATCTAAGTTATACAAATTGTCTTGACTAGAGATAGAGCGTTATATTAATATTCAGACTTGGAATTTTCTAGGTTTTTATATCTATTAAGTATTAGGTTTCAAAGAGCTTTGAGTTGTTCAGTTACGCGCAAAAAGATGGCGCACAGTGTTCCATGCCCGTTTTTATTGGAAGACGTTGGTCGTGAGACTAGCCGCACTTAGAGATGCACAAAGCACGTGTATTTCCCATGCCTTCGACTCATGATAGTGGTAAGAACCACAGTCGGGGGTTAGGGCATTAAGTGTAGATTTCTCCACAGAAGACAGATTCAAAGAGCTTGTCGTAGAAAGACTCAAGTTGGGCAACAAAAGAATACAATATTATTAAAATTCGAGCATTAAAATTCGGCCGAGGCCCACCTACCTTACCTACCACTTCATACCATAACGAAACCCTTAGGTAATTATGGATATAGGTAATACATGCCGCCAATCCACATTTACCTTATGCATATATGTAATGCTCCGTCGAAGCACGTCCAAAGTCAGAACAGCTCTCCCGGTATATTTCTGGTCACGTCTCGAATATTCATTTTTGACAATATCCCAATAAATATGCTTGCGAGCTTCTGACTCAGATTGGAATATTTATTGTCCTGAGGTCAGTAGGCTTTCTGGTTTTTTCGAGGATTTCTTTCTTTTATGAAAGTACCTAGATTTACCTACCTTTCTTTTTTATTTGTAACATTCGCATTTGCAATTATTTGCATTTTGACTTCAATATTCATTACATTTTTCAAACATTTCATCATCATTCACATCATCGTCGTCATCATTTTTCTCATCATTCTCATCTTTTAGGTTTCAATAGAAAACTATATTGTGCAATAGTATATTATATTGTGTGTAGTGATCAACAAGCTAATCGTGTCTTCCTGTTGTTGTTTCTTGGGGTGGGGAGGAGATCGCATCAGTGTTCGGGTATGGGGGGAGGGAATTCACATTTCTAATAACACAGGCTTTACATTAGTCTGGAAAAAGACTGTACGCGCCTGCTTATAGTTTTAGAGCAATGCATCATGTACGTGTTTTGCGTCTACAGAAATATTTTTTCTTTTTTGGTGGATGGTTGGCTAGAAAATTTTGTACTCATCATTTCGGCTTCGCAACGGAAAATTCTAAATTAATCGATATTATACATGTTTCAAGTTATCTACGAGTTTTTCTTAAAGAAATTCCAATACTATGCGTAAATGTTGCTTTTTATTCAATTTCAGGCTGTCTCACAGCTAGGCTTTTTTATCAATTGAATCTGAATAAATGAAAGTAAATGAATCGCCATATTCAATATTATAATCATTATAATCATAAATCTTTATTTTTCTCGACATCAAAAGTGACAGACACTTATTAGGTATAGACAGCTAGCACGAAACATATTATCAAAGAGAAGAAGACCCGGAACGTATCGAAAACCGGTTACTTTGACTCAAACCACCTATTTGCGGCTGTCAAATTTGTTAACGTACCCGTCTGTGGTCCCGGCTACCCAATTACTATCAAACGTGGTTTCCGAGTGCTGACGGAAGGTTATTTTGGAAGAAAATTCTATCAGAAGCTCTTGGTTATTTCATTGGCGACTGTTGCAATTTTTGAAGGGTGTGATATAATATCTAAAGTTACACTGTCACTTACGGGATATCTTCCGTGATCATGAAGAGCTACGTACCATTGTAGCAGAGCCCCCAAAATTTTTATTATTTGTTGTTAAAGCGGCAACAAAAATACACATTACGGTTCATGAGATACAGCCCGCTGACATACAGACGGACGGAAGGACGGATGGACAGCTGAAGCTTAGTAGTAGGGTCCCGTTGGTTACCCTTCGGGTACGGAACTCTTACAACGTTCACAAACATTGTGATTAATCAACAAACAGAATTTTTATTTAATTTGTGTTTCGTTTCGTTTGTTATTATTTCAATAATACTCGTATTAACAGAACCAAAAAAAAACCCTGCTGGGACTGAATTCGTTTAAACAAATTGAAGAAAATAATTGTTTTTATACTTTCAAAGCCACCAAGCAAGAAATATACCTACACAGGGCAAAATACAAAAATATAAAGACAGTACGCAACTTTTGCAGTTAAAAAAATAAACATGCTCCGTTTCAAGATTCTCAAAAAAATCGCCCCCTATGTGGATTTATTATAGAAACTAACCTAAGTTTGCCTTATCCTTCGCTGATATAAAGGCATGATGTTTTGTAAACAAAAACTCATCAGCATGAAACACAAGCAGATGATCCCACGATAAACATAGACTCGCCCAGCTTCCGCATTAGTGCGACAAATCCAAGCGACATGCGACATGACACTGATCGCTTTCGTAGCGCTTTGCTATCAACCCTGGTGGAGAAAGAGTATCATTTTGTTGAAATCCAGTGTCAGGCATTTTGCTGAACTGTGCCCTTTTGGAGCAGACGTGAGATACACAATGCTATTTTGCTTGTTTAGATTTATATTTTTTATTATTCTTTTATTGATTTTTGTTTTATATCGTGTGCACTTATGGTATGTGCCAAATAAATGTATTTTCTTTCTTGTTTTTATTAGTAGAAAACTTGTCCATTGTGTTGTTAGATTTATTCTTCAAAATAGATTTATTTTGAGCTTGAAATTATAATCTCAGGCTCTCAATGAAACTCATTTAAGCTCAAGTATACAAGGTGCAAACGAACCCTCCACGAAACCGCCAACCAAGCATTTTGTACATTAAACGAAGTAACTCTACGCATAAAATACTGCTGGGTAACGGCATTTTTTGGGGTAAAAAATGACAGCATACGGCAGGATTCAAAGTAACGCACTCAAAATATTCTGCGGATGGATGGTTTGAATAGATCAGGGGACGTGGAAGTACTTAAAGTAATATAATAAGTTAATAACATTTAAAACTTGTATTTTATAAAAACGTGTATAAGTTGCAACATAATTGACCTCCAATGTCTCCGGTGTCCGGTGTCTCAGGTGTGGTCCAGAACAAAAAAAGCATCGCAATGACGCGCAGGGAGAACAAGTGCCTCACGGCTTCGTGAAAGGTCCTTTTGCACCCATTACAGGTTGGCAGACAACCCAACCTATACTTAGGTACCTACTCAAGACAGAAATCTCACGACCGATCATCATCGGCCTAGCCTTTTCCCAACTATTTTGGCGACCGCTTCCAGTCTAACCAGACGCAGCTAAATACCAGTATTTTACCCCTTGGTAAGACTGGTTGTCATACTTTCGGGCCACTGACTACCTGTAACGACTGTCAAAGATCTACAAATGATAGCCGAGACCAAAGGCTTAACGTATTTTCCGAGGCACGGAGGAAACTCGGTACGTAATGGGCGGTCACCCATCCACGGACCAACCTAGGCAAGCGCGGCTTAACCTTAAGATCGACCCAAGCGGCTGTTATTATTTAGCTCAAATAATCTCACGACCAATTAAGATAGGCAATTCTCAAAATTAAATCCAACATAGGAAACAGGATAGGAAACCAAGATTTGTTGCCTAGATGCACATAAACCATCGCATCGAAGCATCGAACAAACTTCCCGAATTGGAACAAATCCGTGTCCCGACACAGCGACACGGCGACACGGCGACACGACTTCCATCCCTCCGACGCGACGTTATCGATTCGACTGCTGGATTTTATGTTCCACTAGATTTGCACGCTTCACGGAACACCTTGTACGCGGCGAAGCCTTAGATTGGCAGCCGAAGCACCGCTAGTCGGTGGGATATATTGGGTCGTTTTGGATTTAGGATTATATTATGTCTGTAGTATTCAGACTAGTTTTCCTGAAGTCTAAGCCAGTCATGTTAGAATTAGAAAGTATATTATATCAATACGATTAAAAGTGCCTTTCGATGAAGCGATGAAAAAAAATACGATTTGGACATAACATAATATCAAGCCTGTAATACCTGAAGGGTTATGCAGAGGTGTACCTATAGTACACCCACATTTCGCCAGTTGCCCATGTAATAGGGGCGAGCCTATTGCCATCAACCAGGCAAACATCCAGACTCTGTGGGTGCTACTGAGAAAGTCGTGATGCAAAAACCCTATAGCACTTTACTTGATTAGGGAATTGAACCACGGACTTCATGTTGAGTAGGCGCACTTGCGACCACTGGACTATTGAAGCAGTCGAAATTAAATTTTCAAAGTGAATTTCTGAAATCAGATAAATTTACATCGGTAACTCTAGAAAGCAATCCGAAGTTACAAATTTAAAATTAGTTCTCCTTCTTTAACTCTAAATTTTTCCAAAAACAAAATGTGAGAATACCTCGTCACGTGGGAAAAAAATTTGGCCAGCCAGCATGTTGAGATCCAGCAAGGGCCAGATAGCAGTGACTAGAAATGAGAACAATAATTTGACAATGACAGCGCTTTTTTACTGCACCAGTATAACTGGTTTTCGTAGTGTCAGTATTGCCCGTTTATGCAATTGACTGTACCTATGGTTTCAGTTACTTTCTTCTTTTGCACGGGATGGCAGCTAAAATTTGAATTTTGCCCCCGCTTCCTCAGCCTAGATCGTTCTATCCCGCTCGCACCATGAAGATTATTTTAGGGTAAACTACACTTTATAGGGAACGATAACAAATACCCATCATCTGCCTAGCCCTTTCCCAATTATGCCTCTGGTCGGCTTTCAGTCTGACCGGATGCAGCTGAATACCAGTATTTTACATGCGAGCGACTGTCTATCTGACCTTCACAACCCAGTTAATACTGAGAAGCCTCTCGGTAAGACTAGTTGTCAGACTTTTGGCCAACTGACTACCTGTAATAAAATTATATAACACTGCGTTATTAATTGGATTCAGTGAACCGGGACCACTAAGTGCAGTGAATGTACGGTCTATATTGTACACAACTATTACTAGGTGCACGCTTCATGCAAATTGTGCTTGACAATAGATATGAACTCCTTGGAAGGTTAGACAGGTGATGATTCTGCCCTTTTTCTTCTTAGCGTGTGGATGACAATTTAAATTGCGTCCACCCTAAATTTGGGAAATCGATGAGTTTGGCACTTTCAGTAGCGTCCATCAGCTCCTGTGATGTGCAAACAACCGAACAGACAGGACACGATATCAAGTGTCCCATCGTTGGTGGGTCACCACCACATTTACACTGCCCTGAAGGGTGGATTGTACTAGAGCTATATCAATTCAATCCTAAGAATATTTCTTAGTGGTTTTCTAAATATTTCATACTCATCAAAATCAAGTCTATAAACTCTATAGGCTTGTTTTTGATGAATGTCTATAGACAAAATAAAATTAATTGAACAGGTTCAAAAACAGTGAAATTCATTAACTAGGACACGGGAATAATTTTCCGGCCATTGAAATACATTCACAAAATCGGCTTCCGTACAAAGTACTTATTTCATTTTGTTAATATTGTAAAGAGCTTTGCAATAATTTCCACTCAAAATGTTTTCCTCATTTTGCACAAATTAATGTCGAAATTACCTTTTTAGCAATCTATTTACTTTATATGTAGCGCTATTAACCGGCAGCTTTTAAGCTGGGTATTTATTCTTTCATTTTGTTGGTCTTCAGAAAGTGCAGGTGCGTGGTACTAGCAACCGTGCGCACGTGTTTGACAAAGCAAAAGGAATAATGGATGTAAAAGTACCCATAACGAAGGCGAAAGGTATTTGTTCTCTCCATCGATGTGATCATTTTTTTTTTGTTCTGGACAATACCTGGGAACCTTCTAGTTACGGAGATATTTTTATTTTATTTTTTTAATACAACTTTTCAATGTTACAACTTAACTTTAAACACCTCTACGGCCCCCGTACTATTCAAAGCATCCATCAGCACAATGTTTGAGTGCGTTACCTTTTGCGTTACCAATGTAACGCACCCTTCACAAAGTAAAACAATAAAAAAAAATATCAATAATAATATCAGCAATATTTTTTGCGTGGAGTTATTTTAGTTAGATGTTCAGAATGCTTGGTTGAAGACTTCGTGAGGGGTCCATTTACACCTTGTAGTTTCTACCAAACCTTGGAAAAAAGGAGTGTGTGTGTGTGTGTGTGTGTGATGTATCTTTAAGTAAATATACATGTTACGGTTTAATTACAAATGTAAAAGGATAAATCCAGTTTTAAAAACTCCCCACAGTCAACACTGAACAACTTGGTATGCAATTAATTATTAAAACAACGTTTAACAACGTCCTGCACTAATTAGAAGCTGGCAGCTAAGGGCTCGGGCACACAAGTGGTTGCAATTTGTAATGCTGACCGCTAAAGTCTTGACACACGAGCGGTTTCAACGTTAGCAACGTTCACTGTTGCATGAATCTTGTGCTCGTGTGCACACGAAGGGACACTTAAACTAAATGCTACATATTTTTGCACTGTACAATTGAATAGTGAGCTGTTATTAAGACAAGTCATTTAGTGTCAGTAGAAAATCGGTCAAGTGCGAGTCGGGCTCGTGCACAAAAGATTACCATAAACAATATTTCTATGGTTCATTCATAATTATGTCAATTTACACTCAACCAAAGCAAGCCAAATTAAAAAAAGCAAAACCAAATTTGTTTTGCGTAGTATGTTAAGAAACAAAAAAGTTACTGCTGCCGATTCACAAAAGAGACCCATATCTCAAAAACTAGATATCAAATCTTATTAAAACCATTTTTTTTCTAGAGTTCTTTTAAGTTCCACAAACTCGAGAATCGGGTTCCAACTGCAAATCGAAGTCAAGACCGCATACTCAGCAGTTGCACTTGGAACCGCTTGACCAACGAGGCAGTCCAATAATGATATGTGCTGATGTCGTTTTCAGCGCGTATAGTTTTTGAAGCACCCAGAGTAAAAAGTCATCGTTCAGAAAAGAGAGGATCCACTGATCAGACTGGTGTTGTGTCTGGTATACTGCCCGACAAAATTTTAGGATTGCTGATAAATTATGTTAATCGCGCGGCAAACTAATATCACGATGTAGGATATCGTCGTTCAAGTTCTAACACCATGTAAGTCAAACATATCAACTTTACAGGAGACTGAAAAAACTGCATATATACACGGTGTAACATGACCCTTAACGAAGCCGTCAACCAAGCATTATGTACATTAAACTAGGTAACTTTACGCAAAAATTACTGCTGGGAAACGACTTTTTGTTTGGGATGAAAAATCACGTTTTACGTTAGGACTCAATGTAACTCACGCAAAACATTTTATTATTTGCCTTCACTTCAAATTAGATAGAGACGTTGCTGGTTTCTGAATGGATGAAACAATGCGTCTTCCAATTCTCTAGCAACGGAATCAAAAATGAAAATGTCAAAACCGTCAAAAATTTACTTACGTGTTGTTAGAACTTCAACTACGCTAAATAAGTTTAGGTTGTACATGATTATGTGGCGATATACATGATGTAACAGAATAAGCCCAATACCTATCAGGCCATGAAACTGGCAACTTTCCCAAAGGAACTTGGGACGAAAAGAAATGCGTCAGCCGATGCGATACTTTGTAAAATATGCATGCTTAAAACGCCAATGCGGTAACCACCGAGCAGTAATGAGTGTACAATTAATGGTTGAAAACTTTTAATAACGCTGTTTTTTTTTTAATTAAGCTGTAGGTAACTTGAAGGTAACTTCAGTACAAATACTTCATCATCATCATTCTCCTGCCCTAATCCTAATTCATTTGGGGTCGGCGCAGCATTTATTCTTCTTCAGTACTTCTCTATTACTCGTCATCTCATCAGACACCTCCTTTCTTGCCATATCATCCTTCACACAGTCCATCCACCGTTTCTTAAATACAAATACCTCAGTTTCCAGATTATTTATATTTTTGTAAAAAAGCGTACTTATATAGATATTTAATTTACTGACATACATTTTTGGAGTTGAGGTTCTTATTACGAAAGAGGCATTTTTTAACATTCATCCCCTGAAGGGTGCAAATAGGAGAAGTTTGTAAGGAAATTTATAATTATTGTGGAAAATCCCTTCCGGAACAATAGCATGTCTCCAACAAATACATAAAGATACTACAAATGGTCACAATAGCTATTCGATAAAACAATTGACTTACATTAACGAAACAAAAGGTTTTGGCAGCGAAGCGCTCATTACTGGCTAATATTGCGTAATAGGCACTATTGGCCGTAGGGTGTTGAAGCTAATTTGGGATCTTTTGGGGCAACTTGTCTAATTAAGGTAGGATTTTTGTTGAATTAACGATAGACGATACTATTGCAATGACCCTAATCGATGTTCGGTTAGGGTCATTGTTAGAAGGTATATCCTAAGAGCTTCCGCTGAGTGTAATGTTTTTAGGGTTCCGTACTACTACTAAGCCTCCGCTGTCCGTCCGTCCATCTGTCTGTCAAAAGGCTATATCTCATGATGCGTAATACGTAGACAGTTGAAAATTTTCACATGTTGTGTATTTCTGTTGCCGCTGTAACAGCAAATAATAAAAATTAAAGAGAGCTCTCCTACTACGATCGTACGGAAACCTTTATGCACGAGTCTGACTCGCACTTTGCCGGTTTCGTTTATAAGAACTGGGGTATTACTATGACGTCTTATAGCAGGAGTAATTCCCGTGTGGGAAAGAGACAGAGCAAGACAGGCCGTCTAAGACGGCATGGTAGGCCTCCTGAGCTGAAACTGAACTTAGTCCATGGTTTTAGCAATTAAGAAACTCGTGGGATGATTATTTGTTACCCGTCAAGGGGCGGAAATAATTATCACTCAAAATAAACCGCTAACCCTCTGAGAAAATGCACCAATTTGGTGAATCAAAAAAAGTCATCGATAACAGTGAGGAAAACGATGTACGATGATACATAACACCCCTCTTATCAACCAGTCAAATATAAATTCCCAACAAATCTTAATAACACACGTACGAGAAATACATTTCCACGCCTCTTGAGGGGAAGAATGGGGGTGAAGAATGATGACAACCGCACATTGTTAGCATCTTATTGTACTGTTCCTGACTCCCCGAGGAAATCTCAAATAAATTTAAAGTACCTAGCGAACAAAAGTGTGAAGACACGGGGGAAATAGAGATGTTTATGGGGGTGAAATTTTGTGTCGATTGTGCGTGCACCTTAGGTAAATTCATGGCCAATATTTCTACCCAAACTTTTGTGAGCGGTGAAGCGGATCTCACGTCGCATTGGTTTTATGTAATCCGTTGATGCCTAAGAGTGCCACACGATGCGTTAACGGTGTGGTGCGGCGCCGGAGCGGTGCCGCAACGTCATCCTATATACATACAAATCACTATGCCACGCGTTGGGCCACCGTGCGGCGTCGCACCCGAGGCGCGCCGCGCTTGTGACCTGCGAGACGAGGCGGGGAGGAGTAATGCGCGTAGGCACCTGAGTGCATCGTGCCACCACCGCAGTATTGTATCGAACGCCGCACCGCACTAAACAGCGTTCTACTGCGGTGCCGCACCGCCCTTGTGGCACCCTATAGCTCGAATTAATTGCGGTGCGGTGTCGCATCTTGTGGCCTCGCTCTAACACACGCGCGTACACCGCCAGACCGCGAGGACCGGCGGTGCACGGAGTCGTGTGAAAATTACCAGATGCGTGATCAAGTTTCCATGTTCCTGTATATTTACTGTAGCGAGTATAAGTATCTATATCTATCTATCTATACATATAATAAAATCGTAAAAATCCAAATGGATGTTCCGACTTGGCGCGAAAACTACTGCACAGATCCTGTTCAAATTTTGCACAAATGTTCCTTATAGGCTTCTTCAAATGTTGGGTATATATTATCACGCTACTTGCTTAAGGGGGTAAGCAATATTGCATTATGTCAGTATTCTTCAATTGTTTGACGTTTCAGCCATGACGTGCATGAGAGCAGCTATTTTAAACTTTCGTCAACGGTTTAAACAGCCTGGCGGGTTCATGATCACTCTGTAAACTATCGGTCACATATGTTCGAACCCCAGTATGGTTTTCACTTTTTGTGGCTAGAATTTTTTTTTGGGTTCTTTGAGGTTTCAATTTTTTTTTGTATTGACATTGTTTGTATTTTTCTATTTTTTTCTCTTCAAATATTTCTCCGAAAATTAACAGAAAAGTATAAAAGAAGCAGACATGCTGCGCCGACCCCAAAGAAATTGGGATAAGAGCAGGAGAATGATGTTGATGATGATGATTTTTTCTCCGAAAAGGGAAAAAAATCATCATCATAGTGTAGGGAACAGAAGTCTGATTAGTTCACAAGTTAAGTTCCTTAATTTATTTTGGAATTTTATTGATTTTTGTTGCTATCATTTTGAAGTATTTTGAATGTGAACTATAAATTCTATATTATATATTCGTATACTATAAACAAATAAGTAGTTTCTTCAAAAAAAAACCTGGATGATGAGAAGACCTGCTATTGTGTTTTTAGTAGGGAATGCAGACCCGGTTCCGTTTTAAAGAACCGGGATTTTTGGGAACTGCTGGTCCAAGAACCGGGATTCCCGGTACTTTCAATACTTTCGGTACTTAAGTAAGCCTTTCTAAGATAGTAGAGTTGAAAGTGCTGAAACTGAGAAAAAAAGAATTTTTATTTTGAATTTTAGCCCGTATATTATCACGCGGCCTACTTAAGGGGGTCAAACTCTGTTAATTTTTAACTTTAATTCTTCGACGCATCTTTTTGTTAATAATATAAACCGTACGCTATTAGTCCTAGATTTTTGAAATTTTCGGGTAAACGCTGTGAGCGCAGATTCAGGTTAAATAATATTTCCTATTACGAATGGATGTCCCCTCGTCGAAATATATAGAAAATTGATGGCCTTCTGTTAATAGTTTCTGGATTTTACCGATCAGCTGTTGTTTTCTTTTATCTGCTTGATTTATTACAATATTTTGTATGGAATGTAAAGGAACACACATGCTACTAATAAGTATGCTTGTTTGCTACTAGGTAGCATGCTCATTGCTCTTGGTGTCTGTAAAATGTTCATGCTCTTTTCGTATAGACATACTACTTGAATGCTAAGTAGAAGAAAGAAGAAGAAAAAAAGGGGATGAAGTGTTACTAACACATTTATAAGTTTCTACACTTTTCTTACACTATTTGTATTTTATCATAATATGTATGTTAGTATGGTATACAGGGTGTAACAGGATCCTTCACGAAGCCGTCAACCAAGCATTATGTAAATCAAACTAAAAGTAACTTTACGCAAAAATTATTGCTGGGAAACGACTTTTTTTTTGCGGTCATAAATCACGTTTTCCCGTAAATCTCTATGTAACGCACTTAAATCACTGTGCTGATGGATACATTGAATAGTACGGGGAGGTGTTTTCAGTAAAAACCTTACATTAAAAACTTGTATTAAAAAGAAGCCTTGTGAAAATGTTGGAACTTTGACCCCCAATATCTCCGTAACTAGAAGGTTCCCAGGTATGGTCTAAAAGAAAGAAATGATCGCAATGACGGGGAGGGCAAGTACCTTTCGGCTTCGTTAAGGGTCTTGTTACACCCTTTATAATAATATCTATGGGACAAAGTAGCCTGAAAATAAATGGATGGTGTTGTTGTAAGTAGCATGCTCTTGTACAACTAGGCAGCATATTGTGTAGCACGCTTTAAGCGGTCGGGCTCTAAGCAATAAAATTAAAAATACATATTATACGGACGAAGTATTTTGTCCCGAAAGTACCGAAAGAACCGGGACTTGGTTAAGAAAATCCCGGTTCCCAAAAGGACGAAAATTTCCGGGATTTCCCGGTAATTTCGGTTCTGGGATTTCCCGGGACTATACACTAGTTTTTAGCGATAGGTTAGCAAGATGTGCCGCAAGCGCTCATAAATGCGAAAGTAACTGTGTTTGTTTGTCAAGTAACCTTTTCACGATAAAAAAAAAATACTAATTTAGTTTCACTATTGAATGTAAAACAATACAACTATTACTGGTGGTGCTACGGAACCCTTTGTGCGTGTGAGTACGACTCGCACTTGGCCGCCTTTTTTTCTTATGTTTTATACATTATTTAGTTGCTAATTAATGAAATAGGCTGATTAAAATGCAGGGTGTAACAAGACCCGTAACGAAGTAGTCAACAAAGCAATTTGTACATCAAACTAAGTAACTTTACGCAAAAGATATTGCTGGGAGACCACTTTTTTTTTTGGGGGTGAAAAATAACACGTTTTACGATAGGACTCAATGTAACGTACTCAAAACATTATGCTGATGGATGGATTGAATATTACGGGGTCGTGGAGGTGTTTAGAGTAAAAATCTTACATTATGAACAAGTTTTTTTTTTAACTTGTGAAAAAGTTGGAACTTTGATCCCCAATGTCTCCCTAACTAGAAGGTTCCCAAGTATGGTCTAGAAAAAAAAAAATACCGCAATGGCGGTGCGTTTCAGCTTCGTAAGGGTCTTGGTACCCCCTTTATGCTTGTAATTAACAGAGAGAAGAGAAAGATGAACAGCCAATTCACTAGACAGTTGTTTGGCCGCATTGTCCAAGATATGTCAATATTCTATTGGTATGTCAATATTTTATCGACATAGACATCAAACAAGATCCCATCCCTAAACAAGGAATACTTCATTAAAAGCACAGTACACACTCGTGTTCCTACATTTTCTACAAAGAAACGAGAAGAAAGCGTCAGTCTCTAATGAATTCCTAATGGCCGCACGATAGCACCCCCCTTCACCTCCGCTCACTCCCCTTCATCATTTAGGAGATAATGGCGAAGAAATTGTTTCCGCAAGATGTAGTCGGATATTATGGTAATGTGGCGCGGATTACATTTAGATTAGAATGTAATTATTATGGTTTTGTCATGGATTACTATCGTATGAAGTGATGATAGGCCGAAGACAGAGTGAGTTTATTTATTTATGAATAAGAGAACCAACAGGTAGATCAAATGAATAACAATTGTCTATGCAACACAGAGCCGTTCACCGCACAGAGACAGGTTCTCACGAGTAAAAACAGGAAAACGTAGTAGAAATCTTAGGATCACTCACAAGCACGATAAAAAATAAAATAAAAGGAATAAAAAAAGTTACAATAAGTACTGCGAGTATATACACTCTGACACTAGGTTAGTTTAAAAAAGTTAGCATTGAGCCGAGTGCGTGCAGAATAGGTTTTACGCTGCAGCTGACCATGAGGTCTTCGGTTCGGGTCAGAGCCCATTCGTCCCCTAAAATTCTTCCCCCAGCATAAAAGTTGTAGATTCGGCCCCTATATAGGTGCCCATTGGTCTCCTGGTACCAATTAATATTTTAATAAAAAAAAATATTTTTAAGGTACCCATTCGTCCCCTCTAATATATATACAATATAAGTTAAAGATTCGGCACCTATTTAGGTGCCTATTGGTCCCCTGAGATAAAATTAGCTATATTTTACATAAGAAACGGTTAACATAGTACACTTGTGAACAGTTTATTAACGGAATTAATTTAATAAATCATAACAGATCATTGAAAAAAGAGCTATGATGAATGATAATCCGTCATGATAATAATATAACCTGTCGATAGGCTTACGATATAAAATTGTCTCACTACAAATGGCTTGTTAAAAAAAACGGGTTACAAATAATAGATAAGGTATTTAAAATTGGTAAGTACTCTCCAGATGTGCGCGGGGTGTGGAATGCCGAAGCGGGAGGGGTAACCTTAGCCAGAGTATCTGCGCGCGAGCAAATAACAAAGGCGTAGCCCAAAACAATAGACGCTCTCGATGAAAGGACTTGCACCTGATTGGCTAACACCAGTACTAGACAACTTCGGCGTATTTATACCAGGAATGTGTTACTACATTTAGTTTACTTATAGTGGCAAATCCAAACGTATGTAGTTGGTAATTCAACAAAAAAATAAGAAGTGATTATTTACTGTTGATATGTGTTTATCTATTCTCTATTTTTTTTTGCATATTTTATATTTAATGTTGATTTATATGGTCAATCAAGGCTGATTTTTGTAAAAGAGTTGTATTTTGTTAGTTTCTAGGACATTGTGATTTTGTGTGTTAATCTTATTTGAAATAAACATGATATCTACCGAATTACTATATTTTTTATTTTAGCCTTTTCTGCGCGACTGTACCAGGACTACCAAGCTGCAGTATACACATATACATGTACTTATATTAGAAGAATGAATAAAAATAAATATTCTTCAGGGGACGAATGGGCTCCTCAAAAGTTCCAGGGGACGAGTGGGCACAGGGTGCGAATCTTAGGGGACGAATGGGCTCGGACCCTTCGGTTCGATCCTCGGTTCAGGCTGTGTTAGGTATTAGGATTTTCCGCTAGGAATTTCTCAGTGGCAGCCCAGAGTTTTGCCCAGTTGATGGCAATACGCTCGCTTCCTATAACATGGGGTTTGAGATAAACTAGCGAAATGTGGGTGTCTATTAAATACTCCTCTTCTTAAAAACTTTTTTGATGATGTTATATTTTTTGTTACTTAGAGCATTTACTCATTCAGAGAGAGTATGAACAAGAATTGAAGACTAAACTTGCACAAGACATGTTTGTGATTTCTGACCATTTCCTTTGTCCGAGTTTTCTCATCATGTTCTCCTTAAACCTTTGGCCAGTTAAGTCGATACCAAAAGTGAATAAGTCATAATGTCACTTCCCAGGTTTCGGAATCTCTCGTTTTGAAAACTTAGTTGTCTAGTTGTCTGAACGAATCCGTAAGACACACATCAGCATCTCATACTTTTAAACAGAATTTCACATCGCAATAAGTAAAAGAGTCTTCTTCTGCTTCGTCGTATCGATGATTTCCCTTTTTTTATTAAATTAGATTTGACCAGAACCCGGCCACCTCGACGGCGTTGGTGGTAGCTTCGGACAGTTGCCTCAAAGTGCACGTAGAACCACACACAATGCAGGACAGTTGAGCCATAGTTTTCGTTGAGGCACCGCAGTCATACATGGCTCCATCGGAATAACTCCACCGGACCAGAATGTATCTGTTGTACTAAAAGAGTGATGGATATGAATGGTGATCTGAGGAGGGGAAGAGGAAGGCCAAATAAAAGTTGGATTAATTGTGTGAGGAATGATAATGGAAGAGAAAGGAGTAAATGATGCCGTGGCGTCTGACAGGGGTGAATGGAAGAAGGAAACGTGTTGCGCCAACCCCAATAGAATGGGTCAAGGGCAGATAGATAATGATTTGCTTTACCACTAGTTGTTTTGGTAAAGATCATTGTGAAACATCATTGTTCATCATCATTGTGAGAAACGTGGTTTCCAATGGGATTTAGTAGGTATCCACTTGTCGTTTTCAGTGTCAATAATATCCGAATAATAAAATACTTAACGTTAATATCTCACCTTCATTTTCTTGACACATCTTCACAAAACACGTTGAGAAAATGATTCCGAAATAACTCAATGAAAGGCCGCTTTCAAATTGAAATGGCTCGTAGCTAAAAAGCCGGCTTTCAAAGAGATGATTGTACAGAATACGGGTAATAGCAACCCTTTTGTGCAGTAACGAAGTTTATTTCGTGTTGAATAGCTTTTGATCGTTGATCTGAACGAGCACATGGTGCTGGGAGAAGTTATTGTGGATTGTGGAGATGGGGTGGCTTTGTGATTGTGAAAAACTAATTTGGGGAAGGTTACGTTTTTAATATTGTTAAGTGGGTTCTCTTTGGTAGTTTTCATTTAATCTCTGTATCTCTGTTTGAAGGTGTCATAAATTGTTTAAAATATGCATTGTGGATCTAGCACGTCTGCGCGTAATACCAACCTACGTAAATTCGGGCGAATTTAAAAAAAATCGTTTCGCACGCAATTCTTTGTTGGTTGCAACCTTCTCTATACATAATTAGTGGTATTAATCATGCGTTTCTCTATAACCTAAACTTCTATAGTTTAGATTAATATTTTTGATTTTATCTTTTTTTTTATATTTCCGCCACGTGTTCGTGCTATGGTCTCAGTTATCATCGTAGTAGTGAGATATTTTTTATGAGACAAATCATCGATATACATTCAGTGAAACTTCAGCGTCGTCCAATACTAATACAAAAATCAACAACCGTTTTTTGCCTGAAATCAACATAAATGTAGTAACACATACACACACAAATCACAACATTTGACAAACCTTAAAAACATGCAAATAACGTGATACAAAGCAATATTCACGTAACGCTCAGTTCAAGTGCGTAACTATATTATTTCCACGAAATAAACGACAGTACAACCGACAATATTAAGTGTAGAAGAACAACTGCTTACGATAGTCACATAAGAATGGTGTAGTAGCCGGCAGTAAATATATGTGTAGTAAATATATGTAAATAACGCAGGTATGAGTGGCAGAGTGAACGTTCTATAAAGTCGAACTTCTTACAAAGTTCAAATTGATATATTTAGGGACCTGTGACGTTATGATTGGTTTTACAAAATTGAGGCAGTGGCCTCAATTTTGTCTGTTGTATGTTTGTATGCATCATCATTATCACTCATTGATGAACCCTTTAGGAATACTTTGTTAATTGAAAATTAAAAATTGTCTAATGTCTAAATGATAATAAATAAAATGATAATTAATGTCTACTTACATAAACATAATATATTTTGATACATATTTATAGTATTTTGATATTTATAGTATTTTATATATCCTTGTAGTTTATTTTAGTATAAAAAGTAAAATTTGCAGATATACAGCTACACCTACCACGGTTTGTCTCTGCATCCCCCAAAAGTTGACTGGTAGAAAATGCCTATGGCATTAAGTCCGCCTCTGTACTTGGTGCTTGAAGTTTTAAATAAATAAATATTTAAACATCTATTTTATATCTATACATAAAAATAAATACATTTGAAATGTCTGTTTGTAATATCAAAATATTTCAGCTTTTTACTGAATGCAAATGAAAATATATAGGGCACTTATACCTAAATAACAAAAACGCATTTTTTCAATTTTTATAGGTCTGTCTGTCTATTTGTTCCGACTTATCTTCGAAACGGCTGGACCGACTTTGACCGGACTTTTACTTTGACAAAATCCGTTTCAAAAAGAAAATAAATGATTTCACGCGATGAAGGTCGCGGGCAACAGCTAGTATAAATAAATAAATAAGACCGGGTAATCAGCCCGCTCTCCAACTACTACCTGTTATCCTGCTGCGCATATCATCGCTCCACCTTATTTCCTTATTTAATTCGGTTTCACAACCTTCGGATAGAAATCGTAGTTACGAAATCCTATTACTTTTAACTTTTTGTTTTTTTGACCGGTTGATGACGATATGCTCGCCACTATTACATGGAACTGTGGGTGAACTATTAGGTACACCTCTGCCTAACAGTTCGGGGATTACAGGCGTGATGGCTTTATAGTTTTGTTTGTTTTTATACGAACATTAATTTCCATGTGGACAAGGCGGTAAATACGAGGGCTAACTGCTTATGGTACACCAAGCGTATATTTATGTGGCTATACACTTATACAGTCTATCCTGCGTTACCTTACCACCTCCCCTCTTCTTCCGTAAACCTGGGAACAAGTAATGCAGAATACTGAGTGTACTACATAATATTTCGTGGTCCTTCTGCCTATTTTACAGGTAGCCACTACTTAGGCACTCCCTAAATGTATTTAAATCTAACCTTCAGAATTCAAATGGGGTTTTTAAGAGAGGCTGTCAATACATTTTGTTGGAAGTCTAGACTGGGAGCCAACTGAGATTTCAATTACGTAATGTGATAGTAAAAGCATTATTTTTCTAACTTTATTTCATTACACTGCTTTTTTTGGACAAATTTTATCATTTCTAGAAATAGTTTTCCAGGAGCTATTTTTGATATTTGGTAGAAAACAAGATGGAAGGAGGAAAGTTGGTTTTACGCATTTGACATTCTCTTTAAACCCTTAGTTCTATTACGTCAATGCTATATTAATATCTGGTAATTAATTTAAAAAAAAAACAGTTAGGTGGAAGTATACCTATAGTGAGCCCACATTTTGGCAGTTATTTTTAAGTCAAATGAAACAGAAGCGAGCAATTTCGATCTAGAAGTAACTTAGTGATCTAAAGAAAATCACGCTTTGTACGCTCAAAATAACTTAAACGATACCTTTAAAGCATCAGAATATTTGACATTTCATTTCAGAACTAAAACAAGTTTTAAGAAACAAACTCGAGACATCTTGTACTTGTCAACATCACTGCCTCCTTGCCTATAAAAACCGCAGGTTGATGGAAATTTTGATAAATTAGCATTTGTAAGCTGCAAAGTGTGCCCCTTTGTATCGTTACCTGTCTGTCTGTTTATATCAGTTCATCTAGAAAGTCACTCGGCAGCTTTTCAAGGAGATTATTTTGAAAGCTTTCCGGAATTTTCACGGCAAAGAAAAATCTTTTACGATTTTTTTAGAAGCTTGGAAAATGTTTCCAAGCGGAGGTTTGGTTTCCATGAAAATATTTTTACAATTTTGGATATTTTCAGTGAAGTTTCGTTTAGTCGTGATGATTCTCTTTTTCTAGCACAACTGAACAGTAAATATTACGTAAACGGTGGAGATGGCTATATTTCTAGTTTAGCGGATTAGCAGTGAATGTTTTGAATGGTAAATCAGGGCAAAACAAGAATCCATCAGACTCTAAATTCTTAGAACAGATAAGAATAGAATACTCCTTAAGTACACAGTATGGACAATAGATGTCTATGTATCTAGTCTACATACACACGGGCAGTGATAACGATAAAAACGATCTATTAAAAACACTTTTACTCCCAAAGGACAGAGGTATTTTTACTAGCCATAGCGTGTCGAGGCCTGTCGTCTTCTTAGCGTGTCGATGACAATTTAAATCGAGTCAGCCAAAAATATAGCGACGAGTTTGGCACTCCTGTGATGTGCAAGTAGTAGGACAGGCAGTACACGATATCAAGTACGTGTATCCCATCGTTTGTGGGTCAATACCACATTTACACTCCAGGGCAGATTCATCAATGAATCTCCACCTGAACAGCTTTTCCTGGCTTCGGCCAACCTGTTCAAAGACTTCAGACGACCAGGGGTGTTACTATGACGTCTTAAAGCAGAAGTAATTCCAGTCTGGGAAAGAGATGGCGCTAGACGACCTGTATAGCTCTGTCTCTTACCCGCACAGGAATTACTCCTGCTATAAGACGTCATTGTAACTCCCAGGTCAGCCAGGGCAACTCGTGTCCAGGTGGGAGATTTTCTGCGTAATAAAATTCAACCTTCAAAGTTCTATCACACAGAAACAGTAAATAGGATCTAGGAAAGAAAATTCAAAGCGAGAAAACGATGATTAATTTCTTATTTCTCACTTATTAATAAAGTTGGAGCTTTTCCCCGCTTCGCAACATATAAATTGAAGAATTTTGAATATTCATTTAGTTACCAAAAGCTATTTAAAGACGGAGGGAACAATGTTACCAAGTTTTGTTTATTTGCAAAGTTGCCACCAGAAAATAAGAGAAATATTCTGTTTTGAATATGCTGATTGGCTATGTTGCCATTGCAAAAATATAGCCAACTTACGTTCCTGAATAGGTATTTGATTTAAACTTATAAATCATTTTCATTGATTTTGCAAAGCGACATGAAAATGTCAATGTCCTTCATAATAGTGGCTTACAAAAGTGGATGTACTTAAAAGCTTACCTACGTTAATGATAGTATTAAACATAATACTGTTAAGACACGTATCCGCACAATACGAATAAAATTACTCGACTAATTAGTGTCCCAGCCGTTCGACGACACGCCGTAATCGCGCGTCGCATCGCATCCGGTTCCAGTCGCCTATTTTTAACCCCCGACGCAAAAAGAGGGGTGTTATAAGTTTGACGGCTATGTGTGCGTGTTTGTCTGTCTCTGGCACCGTAGCTCTAAAACGAGTGAACCGATTTGGATGTAGTTTTTTTTTTAAGGTAGTTTCTTGGCTATGGTTTTAGATATGTTTTATCACAATCGGTGCAGCCATTTAGTAAATATGGCGGATGAAAAATCGAATATTTTCAAATATACCCAAGTGGGATATCAAATGAAAGCGCATGATGTGTATATTACAATTAGACATGTTTTTATCAAAATCGGTGCAGCCAATTACTAGTGGTAGGGTTTTTTTAAGCGAATTTTATTCTTATTCTTACTCATAAAAGCCTCCGCTGGATGAGGCAAGACTAGTACAGGACAGACCGATGTGGTGACGCTAAGGAGAAATCTACGTCCAGCAGTGAACGACTTGATGCGGCTGATATGATGATGATGATTCAGAAAGGATTTTCCCACGCAGGATGCGTTGAAGGTTTATTCCACTTTGTTCACCTGGGTGATATCACCCGGGTGAACAAAGTAGATTTGTTGGTGTCCTCATTTCACCTAAATACAAAAGCGAAAGTACCTTGTGAATGATGTCATTTGTAGATAGAGTTACCAAGGGGTATTACCCAGTAGCTAACTGGGTTGTGGCGGTCAGATAGACAGTCGCTCCATGTAAAATACTAGTATCCAGCTACTGGTTTTCATCCGAAAGCCGACCAAAATATAGTTGGGAAAAAATTAGGCAGATGATGACGGAGACAAACTTTCCGCGCGTGATAAAAAAAAAACCAGCCAAGTACAAGTCGGACTCGCGCACGAAGGGATCCGTTCCGTACAAAAACAAAAAAAACAATTACACATAAACTGTCACTTACGGGATATCTTCCGTGATTGTCTATTATTTTGAGCTCCCGATATTTCGACGCTGTTGCAAGCGCCATGATCGCGGATGACTGGAGAATGCGGGTGGATGGAAAATAAATTGTTAAGAGCAGACAAATCTGTCTACCCTCTTTCTTTGTCTTTTGCTACGCGCACTACTGGAACTCATCACTAAGTCACGGCAAACACCACTACTACCAAGGCCAACCAACCAACCACCTTGGCTTTGTTACCAAGGCTGACAAGAGAAGCAATTGAAATAAGAAAATATAAAAATTTAAATCGAGAGGATGGCTTCAAATTGTCCAGTACGTGGAATCCAGTTTTGAGTAGGCTCAAAAGTAGCAGCATCTTAATAAAGACTCCAAAAAGCCTTGTGATACTGTGAGTGTGTTTTACCGTGACTTAGTGATGACTTCCAGTAGTGCGCGTAGCAAAAGACAAAGAAAGAGAGTAGACAGATTTGTCTGCTCTTGACAATTTATTTTTCATCCACCCGCATTCTCCAGTCAACCCGCGATCATGGCGCTTGCAACTGCGTCGAAATATCGGGAGCTCAAAATAATAGACGGAAGATATCCCGTAAGTGACAGTTTATGTGTAAGTGTAAACCGTGAAAGGTTAAAACAGTGTTTAAAAAAAAACACGTTCGGGAGTTCCAATTAAACATTTATTTTATTCTGTATTTAGTAAAAATTTTTATAGCGGCAACAGAAATACATCATCTGCGAAAATTTCAACTGTCTAGCTATCACGGTTCATGAGATACAGCCCGCCGACAGACAGTTACAGGGGGGCAGCCGCAGGGTCCTGTTTTTACCCCTTGGGTACTGAACCCTCATAAGTGACGATCACCTCTATCGTATGTTGTTATGTCAACAACGTCACATCATTGACAAGTGGAGATAAGTGCAGGATTCGATTCGATTTAACGTGACTATCTTATCAGATAATTATTAATGTTTTACCGCGCCAAGCGTTGTATATTTACCATACTGTGTGTTCATGATCTGCGAATGAAACAATATGGGAAAGAGTAAATTAGAGACCAATAATCTCAATACTCCTTGGTATAGTGGTCGTAATTGCGACTGATGAGGTTCTGGGTTCGATTCCCGGGTCGGGCAAATTGTTTTTGGATTTCCATCGGAAAATTTCTCAGTAGCAGCCATGGAGTCTGGATTTGTGGCCGGTTAATGGCAATAGGGTCGCCCCTTATTACATGGGGAATTATAGTATAACTGACCGATGGAAGGGGCTCGTAACTAATGAAGACTGGGAGCACAGGTCGTTTCGATCCGGTCAAGCTATGTTCTCCGAGGTTAGTCCGTGGATGGATGATCAGCCATTTCATACCAACCAAAACTGCTTTTTACATATAGTGACAAAAAAGCAGGAACATTCATCTTCCATTTTCACATAGTAAAGAATAATATGTACCAGGAATACATCATATACTATGTAGTCGTTGGTTCCGGCTGTCTTTTGTAGAATTTTGCGAGTTATTGCAGGTAATCAGAAGCCAGACAGTCTGACAACCAGTCTTACCTCCTTGGTTTCATGTTACCCAGAAACTGAATTGAGGAGATTGGGTAGGCAGTCGCTCCATTCTAAACTCTGATATTCAGCTTAGCAAGTTAGATTCGAAACTGACTCCAACATATTATCTAGGAAAAGGCTAGGCGGATGATGATACACTGAATGATCGTTAGGATAGCTCGAAAGTTCGAAAGCAATGACATTTTCATGACTGGACGCTCCGTTTCACACAAACGCGCCCCATCCATCCACGTTACGCTCAGTTTGAATCGAGGCTATCAAATAGAAAAAGACCGTCCAATACACAGCAGAAATGTTTTCCCAATTTAGGAACAAAGCTTTTGTTGGTGCTGCTTTTGATGGTGATAATGAGTCAAAAACTTGATGAAGTTAACGAATCTTCACTTCACTACATAGAATAAAACAAAGTCGCTTCTCGCTGTCTGTCCGTATGTATGCTTAGATCTTTAAAACTACGCAACGGATTATGATGCGATTATTTTAATAGATAGAATGATTCAAGAGGAAGATTTATATGTATGTCGGAGACGGTCATTGGTACGGGCTTAAAATGAATCACAAGCACGCGGTGGTGACATCACGCGATCTACTTACAAATCTACCCACACCACAGCGTCACTTGTCACAGAGCCCAGATGGTAAACTCTGAGCGAGGACGACAGTCAGTCAGTGTCTGATCGCGGCCGAGTTAAGACCTCTTGGAACTGTACCCGATTCATTGTGCACCGTGTTATTGTGCTAAATTGTAATCTCAAGTAATTCGTTAGTGTTGCTAGAAACAGTGTATCACTCAGTGTATTTTCATAGTTTTTTTTGGTTTTATCAGTACCAGGGGGTTACTATGACGTCTTAAAGCAGGAGTAATTCCAGTGTGGGAAAGAGACAGAGCTATACAGGTCGTCTAGCACTATCTCTTTCCCACACTGAAATTACTCCTGCTTTAATAGGTCATGGTAGGCCATCTGTTTAAAAAAAAAACGTAAAATAAATGTTTCAGGTAAATATTTTATGAATAAGATTATTTTACACACAGACTATTGCAGTTACTAAACACAATAATAGCATTTCATAGTTTGCCAATTTCCTCAAAGACACCACGACATCTGGACCATTCGAAACAAACACTGTTTAAAGCTTTCACGGTATACAACTAAACTTGTCACTTACGGGATATCTTCCGTGATTGTTTATTATTTTGAGCTCCCGATATTTCGACGCTATTGCAAGCGCCATGACACAATCGCAAACACAACAATCACGGAACATATTCCGTCATTTGAAACAATCTGCCCATCATCCATTACCACACCTAATGGAAATTCAATTACTCAGGTACAAATACACCCTCCTGATAGGCTAACTGCGGTTCTATCAAACCGACAGTAATTTCCTAACGAGTCCGTACATAGGGAATCATTAACAGATCCCTTGATTACATTTGTTGTCCTGATTGAAATTAGGATCCGAGGCTTACCATGATTAGATCTAAACCCAATGTAATGAATATAAAGGTCAGTTTTAGTTGCTACCAATGACTATTTAGTACTATCATTTGTATCTTGCTTATCACCTTTGTTGGAGTATAAAGTTTTAACACCGTTTTTTAAGTATTTTTATTTTATTTTTTTATTTTAATAAATAGGAACAACAAACAGCTACACTATGGAATATTACAACACGATATCATAAATAACTTAAATAATCATGTAGCCCACAGCGCTGTTCACAGATTACTATTAATAACTAAACTTAAATTGCTAGGAGATAAACTGTTCCTGCATGACAGTTTATACATACATTTATACATACAGTTTATACATACATACGTTTATACATATATTTATCATCAATAGGCATAAGTCTTGATTGCTTCTCTTTTTGTATTTATAATGTCATATGCCTATTGATGATAAATAACTAAATTAGATGGCTAAGAATATAAATTAATCATTAATCAAATTATATTTTTTTGGGTTCCGTATCCCGTTCCTCGTAGAAGATGGCGGGACCAACGATCAGTGGTCTACATTAGCCCTAGCCTTGGATAGCACAACTGGAAGTCACGGAAAGAGGCCTTGGCCCAGCAGTGGGATGACGCAGGCTAACAGAATCAGTATCCCATTCCTGTCCGTACGTCCGTCGGTCTGTCACAGGGCTGTATATTCTAAACTATACAAAAGGTCGATTTTTTGGTTTCGTAAAGTAAAAAACCAGCCATCTGCGAGCCGGACTAGCGCACGTCGTGTTCCGTACCATTATCTAAAAAAACACGTATTTTTATTTTATTCTGTTTTTAGTATTTTTTTGTTATAGCGGCAACAGAAGTATAATCATCTGTGAAAATTGCAACTGTCTAGCTACGCGGACAGCGGACAGTGGAGTCTTAGTAATAGGTTCCGGTTTTTACCCCTTGGTTACGGAACCCTAAAAATTTGGTGTCAAGACCGATGTTTTACTTAAAAGCCTATTGTTTCAAGCTTGAGCTTATAGAACTCAAAGTTGTATTCTGGATCGAGTTAAAGAATTATTTCTAATAGCGCATCACACATCATGTTGTAAACACTCTAATATGGTTTTGGTCCATGGCTTGTGCCCATCTGTCAGTTACTCAGGCAAATGGATAAATAGAATCACTTATGGTTTACCTTTCCATCGTAAATGAGATGAGAATTAAGATCAATATTTTACACGGAATTAAAACAACACACCTCGTCACTTAGAATTCGAAAACTCCTCGAAGCCGTATCAAACAAGCGAATCAAATTAATAATATCGAGTAGTTTTAGCGGCACGCAAAGTAAACACGTCCGCGGTGGAAACTTTGTTTGGCAAACTGAAATGGTTAGCCGAAAGGGCTCGCGGGTATTGGTCAGATCGATGTACTGGGTTAACCACTTTGTTGGATGGATGATCGCTCTTTTTGGGGTAAAGTTCGTCGTTGATTCGAACTGAAAATAATTACATGGTATCCTATCTCGGCAGATACAAACAGAAGAGAGCATCGCCATCTTCCTGCCCTTAAGTGCGTTTGTCCCACGTTACTTTGGGTCGACGCTTTTTTTATGTGAAAGGATAGGTATGCTTCCCGTTTGGTCCCATAAAAATCGGTTATTTTTTTTTTTTCTTCATTACGTATTTTTTTCTTCTTGGGCTTAAATTGACGACATTATGGTTCGTTAATAACTTCTAGTCACAATTTAAAAAATTGTTTCGTGAAAAGAATTTGTGTGTTATACTACAACTAAAAAGAAAGTCTAAAAAAACTTGATTGTCGGAGGCCGATGGCAAAAAATTCAATGACACAAACAAAGTCACGGTTAGACGGAAAGTTATTTTAGACTTCTTTAGTGTCTTTTTGGAAGTCGGTCCTTTTTCGCAAATTTTTTTTTTCTTCCATTCTCTTATCCTTATTTTATTTCATTTGATCCTTTTTTATAGCCATTTCTCACACATCCATCCATCGGTTCCTTGGTCTTTCTCTCCATCCATTAACGTTTATTAATCATCACTCTTTTAGTCACATGCGATTCGTCCCTCCTCGTCACATGTCCATACAAAGGAAGTCGACTCCCTATCAACTTTTCTGTAACTGGCTCAACTTTATAACTTCCTCAATCAAGTGAAGATAATATAGCCTTAAAATGTTCCCTCTGCTGGGATGCAGAACGTTTCTCAACTTTTAAGGAATTTATGAACTTTAGGACAAATGGGAAAGTTGCATGACATGAAAATTAAATTTTACATTTTTATTTAAGCTATTGACATATTTTGTAATTTAATTAATTTGTAAGTTGAGATTTAGACAATAGACTGTAAAATTTGATAATGTAGACAATTCTTGATTTTGTACTTTTTTTTTTTGACATTGGAATTTAATTAATCTTGTTTAAATTAGAATCATTGTTAATGTCGCAAAATTTGCATGCCATGCCATGCCATGAATTTAGTAGGCGGAATATGAAGATCTATTGTGAATGTGTTATAAAATCTGTAAAAAACCATATTTCAGGCAAATAAATGAATCTATCTATCTCTCCAAGAAGGGTGGAATGGGGTGTTTATCACCAGTGTGGATTTTTGGGTGTCCCTTGTCTTCGATTTTTATTCCTAGCACTTGCTGGTTTAACCTCAGAGATGACCGGCAGCACACCCGTCACGTGCTGCCGTGCATACTTGCACAACGAGGCTCAGGGATGTGCCTTAGCAGACGTTGCACAGCGGAGGCTCCGTCAACAGGTCTTTTAAGAGGAAACGGTGCTTCCTTTTATGTGCGGATGGTGACCACCGGGGTGGTTTTAGTAAAAAATCCCACACTCTCCGGTTTTATCGCCAAAGACCGGTCGCCTTTTGAAGCCTTCAAGAAAATGATTTATCGGTTTGCTCATTGCACCATGTTTTCTATCACTGTTTTAAGAGCAATGGTAATGACATTAATTACATAGCAACGTTTAACTTGGAATTAATTATTTTAGTTAGGTCGCATTAGGTAAAGGGTGGCGACATATATTATTCTGTACCAACAACACTACGTACTGCTAGGGTCCCAATACTACATCGGTACCTTAGTTAGTTTCTGATAATAGGTATGTCATTTACATAACTTTTAACTACATTAATGACATAATTATCCTACCTACATTCCATTGACGTAGATTACCCGTGTATGTACTTACTTATTCCATGAATAGAAATATGTATAGGAATTTACGCACGAATAGAAGCCTATTAATTATGTAAATGTTCTGCGTATTTCAATTTCAAATTGTTTTTCTAACATTGTTAAATAGTGAAGTGGTTTTAGGGTTCCGTAGCCAAATGGCAAAAAACGGAACCATTATAGATTCGCCATGTCTGTCTGTCTGTCCGTGTATGTCACAGCCACTTTATTCCGAAACTATTAAGACTACACAGTTGAAACTTAGTAGGTAGATGTATTCTGTGAACCGCTTTACGATTTTTATACAAATATAAAAAAAAAATATATTGAGATTATTCCCCATACATGGAACTGAAACTAAACTAAACCTATACGTGCGGAATGTCTATATGAACTCTAGATAGATCTTTAAAAATGACATTGAGGTCCCTCAAACAATTTTTTCTCAAAGGTCAATCTTTTGAAAGATACGAGACTTCCAAAGTGGTAAAATGTGTGTCTGTTCTAAAGTAAGAGGAGGAAAATTCTGAAAAAATGTAGGATTGTAGAACGTCAATAAAACTTTCAACCAAAATTGG
Organism: Eugnorisma glareosa; assembly: GCA_947578425.1. Classification (NCBI taxonomy): domain Eukaryota; kingdom Metazoa; phylum Arthropoda; class Insecta; order Lepidoptera; family Noctuidae; genus Eugnorisma; species Eugnorisma glareosa. Next base: position 17,851,010 of record OX387979.1, read on the forward strand.
TTTGAATAAGATTGGATGTTTAGTTTTTGACATATGAGACTTTTTCATCAAACTACAGCAGTAACTTTGCTTTTCATTAACATAGTATGAAAAACAAATTTAGTTTTGCTGTTGAATGTAAAACAATACAACATATGAATGAGCCTTCAAATTATTTTTATTATATTTTTTGGTGCTACGGAACCCTGTGTGCGTGTGAGTACTCGCACTTGGCCGCCTTTTTTAGCTGTAAAAGTGAGTTAATAAAACTAAGTAGGTATTGTGTATTGCAATATTTACAATACAATACATTGCAAAACATCAGGCCAGTTTTTCCAAAGGGTTAAGCAGAGGTGTACCTTTCCATGTAATAAGCGTATTGCGTATCGAAGGAATTGGGGGAGGCCTTTGCCCAGCACTGGGATAGTACAGACTAGTACAGTAATTGGTAAACCCAATATCATGTTTTCCAACTTGGGAATGGAACCCTCACAGGACCTCCAGCTCAGCAGAAGCAATCACTAAAAAAAATGCTTAAAACCCTTTAGACCCTAACTATAGTAACTTCTTCTATCACAAGAAACGGGATATTTACAATGTTTCCTGTTTGTTTTGATTTCCCGATATTTTATCCATGATCAACATTTCAACAGCGCCGAAATATCGGGAACACAAAACAAATCGTAAACATGGTAAATATCGCGTTTCTACTGTTCATGATAATGTTAGTGACCATGACAGTTTAAAAACTTATATAGTAGCTTCTAATTCTTTTCAATATAAATAAGCTAGTCTCGGTCTCCAAAAAACTGCCACATCAACTTCGACCCACCTCGACGCCGCATGACAGGCGCTACAAAGTGGACAAAACACTCGAAATGCTTTTACCATATTATCTTTATCGAGGGCGAGCTTCACAACGTGATTGATATTGATGCCCTTCGCTACCTGACTCTGTACCACCACAGTACCTAGAACTACGGGAAAATATTTTGTAGACAGCTAACCCACAAACGATAATAATAAAATAATATAATAATTTTATATTTTTAAATGTTTTTATATTGTTTTTGTAAGAAATATTTAAAAATGTAAATAATTTGTATAAAAGTTAAATAAAGGAAATAAAATGAAATTTTTATTTTTTTATTTTTAACGAAAGTATAATTTATTAATTAAAATAACCTAAAGTAAATAACCTAGCAACAAACTTAAAAAATGGCGTCAAAAATCTCCTCCTCAACGCTGTCAACTGGTAATGTACCCAAGAGACTGGCGGCGTTGCCACGTTGTATGGCAACGCTAAGCCTTTGGCCAAGGTAAAAGCCAGCCCTTGGGTCACGGGAAGTGTCAACTAAACGTTTCGAAATATCCTTGAAAAGGCTGTGAGCGCTCGGACCCCACGGTCCTAGAGTTTCAACCCCAAACGGCTCGAAAATATAGTTACCAATGAGGTTACTATATTTACGCCGCTTGAGGTTCTCTGCAGCCGCAGCGGCAGCCCCAGCAAAGCACGATGAGCTAGGAAGATGGGATGGCGCAAGAGTATCGACACATGTTGCGTCCCACACTAAAGGCCTACCCATCTTCCATGGAAACAAAGACATCCCGTCCGGTCTCTTGCCATCGTCGCGTGCCAAGCCATTGGGTTCTAATATAGCTGGAACGCCGACGGTAAAATAAAAACGTTTATTTCAATTACAATAGGCATTTCGATACATATTATTGGAGATCAACTTTTAAGCAAGAAATTGCTTGTATTAGGAGACTCCGCTCTTCCACTTGTCATTTTTAAGCAATTGAAATGTAGACAATTATAAAAACCGCTCAGCAGGTTAATGAGCGTAATGTAGAAAAGGGCCAGATCGCGCGTGTACGTGTGGTATGTGTGTCATGAGTGAGTGTGTGAGTGAGGGAGTGAGTGTGCAAGTGAGTGAGTGAGTGTGCAAGTGAGTGTGAGTGTGAAAGTGAGGTTTGTGGTGTTTGAGATAATGAGCTAATGAGCAAATCTTAGTTCACTCTTTCCAATTAATATACTGTCTGTTTGTTTATTAGTCACGCTTTCTAGGCAAAGCGTAGGTCCAGACAGATATAGGTTGTCGTTTGTCGGTTTGCCCTGCGACAATGTCTTGGGATCGAAAGAAACTAGATAAGTCTTCATTCGCTAACCTTGCGCACAACAACCCAAATGTAACTTGGTTAATTAATGTAATGATGATTTTATTTTCAAGTCGGGATAAGAGCAACATTAAAATTTATCTCAAATAGACTGTGTTCCGTCATATCATCCGACGTTTCTGTTTTTATTGGCTCCTAAAGCGAAGCGTTATGCTAAATAGCCTATATCTTCCTCAAAATTTGGGCTATCAAATACACAAAAAAAATCTGGAAATCTCTTCAACTTCATTATAGTAATTAGTATAAATAGAGGAGTATTTTGGTACTTCATTTCAAACTATGGCAACAAGTAACCAAATCACTGGTGGCCAGAATGAAAAGTCAGGCAGCTGTTGCCTGGAGCAAAAAAAAAAACAAAATTTGGCATTTTCAATTAGTCTGTGGTCTCGGGCAATATTATGTTACTTATTGCAATAGTACGAATTGGATACTAATTATCCAATCTACATTATCTAAGCGCCAGGGTGGCCCGCTCAATTCAAAGTTTCTTACGCTTTTTGCAAATTGCAGGTCAATGTCATCGATTCCGTGAAATAATTTTCAACCATAACGTAGCGAAGCCGCGGGTAGGCTAGTCTCCCATTGACTCACTATTATAAATGCTAAAGTTTGGATGTTTGTTAGTCAATCACGCCAGAACGGCTGAAAGGATCTGGATAAAATTTGGCACAGAGATAGAAGTCCGGAATAGCACATAGGCTATTTTTTCTTCTTTATCGCACATACACATCAAAATTTCCACGCGCACGAAATCGCGCTAGCGCTCTAGCTAACAGCTAGTAAGCTATACCTAATCTTGTTAGAGATAGATTTCAATTCAGTTGAATCTAAGCCCATTTTGATCTTCAGTCTTTGACGTTTCGTCTCTGACAGCTCGCCGCCATCTTGGATCAAGGTATACTGGCTATTGTTTATATGGTAATGGAGGGATGAAAGTGTGACGTCGATAAAATAAATTTAAATATCGTTATGCATGAGTGGTGGAGCAGGTAATCACGTACTTAAGTACCGTATCTGATTTTCGGATGGAATGTGAATAGGGCTGGAAGGTACCCGACCGTAGATATCGCATCGTGTTTAGGTAAAAGTTTGTCTTTAGGTTTAGTCGAACCGACCGGACTGAATACTGGACTGGCTGCGGACACCAGATTTTGGCAGATACTTTAACACATAACCTAACGTTTGTAATTCCCGAACGGTTGGGCACAGGCGTACCTAATAGTACACCCACACTTCGTCAGTTATGTGTTTAAGACCTCATGCTCAGCAGTTTGTGCTTGCAACCACTAGACCAGCGAGGCGGTCTCTCATTGGTCTCTCAGCGTCATCGCAGTTACTTTTGATAGTCTTTTTTCAAAGGTAAAGTCAAACAACCATTTATTTCATTAGAAGACACTTTTGAACGTCAAAACTTTGAACAGAAATAGAATTGATTCTAGTTGCATATTCGCAAGGGTAATTTCATATGGAAAGATAGAAAAAAGACTCTATCGTTACTCATAGAACTAATACCGGGTATTAAATATTAGATTAACTTACCTGGCGAAGGAAAACGGCGGTATCGTCACATCGCCATTCTAGCACAAACGCCAAAGCACTCTTTTGTAATCGTTGAATTAAGTTTAGAGGCATTGTTACTATGATATACTACTTTTTACATTAAACAAGAAATATCTATTATTTATCCATTAGAAACGTAAAAAAAGATTGTGTAACTTATTATTTTATTCTTCCAAAAGCTACTCTTGGGAGCCGGCATTATAGTCTTTGTTTACATTCCCTTTTCCCCGTTCACTTATTCACTCCATCATCTTATATTTTTGTTTTCACTTATGCCTTTTTCATAAAAGAGATGGTTTCTTAACACTTTCATAATAGAATATACGACACATTTTTTATTCACCGTTTTATTTTTGGCCACTCGAATAATTTCGAGCTCAAACAGAGCTCATCACACGACAAAGTCACAATTCAAACTGACATAATTAATATCAAGCAAATGCATTTTTATTGTTATCATTTTCCGCAAAGAAGTACCTACTTACCAAAATGTCGTTCATCTAACTGTATACATACAAATGTCCGAAGTATGACCGCACGGTATAGTATAGTAACGTTACATCATTTATTACACTCGTCAAGTATGGTTGGAGCATACCATTGTTTTTCCAATTACTCTTTGTTCTTAAAAGAACATAGTCTAATGCGCGGAACTTCCAACAATGGTTTAGTGGCGATTTTGATGAAATACATCTTCATTATCATATTGATTTTCGAGTACAAGTACACCCTCTGGTTCTCTGGAATATTGTCATGCTTTCTCTTACTGAGGGTGTGACTAAGGTGGCATACATACATGTGCTTGCATACACATACCAGTTCTCCGGTCGGTATAGGTACCAAAGTACAGTAGTTACAGGTACTCGACATGTATAAAAAGTATACAATGGTTTTTTTCAGAAAAAAGAAACGAATCGTTCGAAACAACAGAATAATTTGATTCTGTGAACAATTTCAGAATAATAAGTCTCTTATAAAGATAATAAGAATATTTAATGTAGCAAAGTAATCAAATGGAATATTAATAAAACGGTGAACAACTTTAATGTCAAAGGAACTCAAAGTAAAATATGAAAAGAAAATTATTTCAATCTCATTCTAGGAATGTTGAATGTTTGTGGAACCAGATATAAATTCCATACTAGAGAGAAATGGAAGAAAACCATTTAATGTAACTAATCACTTATCAAGGAAAAGAGAATGCCAAGGGGAAGAAAGTAGTTTGAATTTGAATTGCATTCTCAGATTTAATATCTTGGAAGATGCAATAGCTGGGTACAGCTTAAAGAAAATGAATGTTGTTGTTAACAATTTAAATAAATTTTAAGAATCAGCAAATAGAAAACCCATTAATTAAATGCCATGGAATTACAAATCAAACTGAAATTAAATAATTATCCAACTTGAAAAGGGTTTTTCTGTTAACGAATTACTTCAAAACATTTTCCTCAATGACCTAACCTTATAAATATTTCCGTCTGCCCAAAACCGATCTGCTAAACACCGATATTAAAAACACATTAATTACAAATTCAATCATGACGAACATTAGCACATCATATACGTCATATAACATTAAAAATAAAATTATCACTAACCTTAACTGGAGACGATGATAACCATAGCTGGAAGAGATCTGATGTCACCGATGTACTTCTTGCCTCGTGGTGCGGCCTTGGAGATAGAGGACCAGACGATGTTAAACTATGAAGCCTCGTCACTTCATCCGTTGTCGCACACTCCCGTATATACCTATCCAAAACCCTCGGCTTTCCTTCCAATAATTTCTTCAACTCTAGCAACTCCTCGTCAGTACAATCATCAGGTGAGGATCTGTCTATGACCTCTTTGAATTCTTCTGCACAGTGCATTATCAGTTCATTAGTAGCTAACACGTCGTATACCACCTTATTGCCTAAGTCCTTGGGACTGCCGTCTACGTTAAAATAATCGTTATCACATTGAGTAGCATTTAACTCGGCACAACCATTCTGTTCAGTGATCTCCACGATGGTGATTGGTGGGTTTTCTTTCAACATATTGTTATTTTCTATTATTTCTGGGTTCTTAATTTCGTCGGGTAATTCGTAAACTAGTCTCATTAGTTCGTGGGAATGTTTTTGTTTTTGATCAACAACACTTTTGTCCTTTTTCGTTTCTGGTATCGCGAAGTTGGCGCACTCATCTGTCTTTTTGGCGTCTTTTTTGGCGACGACATCGATAGGTTCCTCGGATGTCATGGCAGTTTAATGTTGAGACACTTTCGTTTCGTTTCTCACTTCGGGCATGTCCGTCATTTCTCGGCTATGTTCGATTTCCTGAAACAAACAGCACAAATGAGGGTCGGGTCCAACTAGACTAGACAAATAGTCGGTATTGTTTCAAGTTGTTTGTGGATACGAAGTTCCGTTGGCTGTTCTGTCCGCTTAGACTGTTAACAAAATACAGAGAATAATAAACTTTATTTTGCTTTCAGTTAGAAATGTAAATTAAATACATTTTTGTTCTAATTAATGTTTTCATTAAAAGATACTTTGGTCTGAAATCCCTTGAATTAATATCATAATTCACGGCCAAGTCTTAAGGTAATAAAAATTATGAACTGGATTCTGGAGACCATTCAAATATAAACTGAAACATACAGTCGTACATCCTGCCTCCATAAATACATTCCTTGCCAAAGACAACATGCGTGTATGACGTTAATAATAAAGACTATTATCCTAAAGCAACAAACACATAAATTTAACGGCACATACACACGCGAGTACGGAATGCATCAGAAAAAAGTGTTCAATTAAACCAATATGTGGTCTATTACTATATTTTTCCTTCCATTCGCTAAACTATAAATTGTAGCGCGTTTATGGCCGTCATTTACACTGACAATTGTTTGAATAATATTAGAAGCCATTGCTGGCAAAGTGCAATAGAGTTTCAGAAGGTTAAAACTATGGGGTCAAGATCTTTAAGCACGTTTTAGCACGCACTTTGGTGGATAAGCGTTATTCTTGTCACTGTCAAACAACAAACGGAAAAAATACTTAATTGTTCCCGCTCGTGACAAGTAACGTTTATAAATCTATACTAATATTATAAAGACGTCAAAGTTTGTAAGTTTGTATGTTTGTGTGTAGGGGGTAATCTCTGGATCTTCAAACCGAATTTGAAAATTCTTTCACTAATAGGAAGCTACATTATCCCCGAGTGCTATAGGCTATATCTACAACGTGCCCGTGGAATAATTTCCGACCAAAACGCGAGCGAAGCCGCGGGCAACAGCTAGTTTTGACATAACTCCTTTGTTCTGTTCAAAAGTTTAGAGAGTTCATCGTAATGGACCTTATCAAGCAAGTTTTTACTCTTTTTAGCTGCTGTGGTATCTCACATGGGACTTCCTCTATCAAATGAAAATACCAGTAATAACGGAGAAATTGGTGAACATGATGAAAATGAAAAAAAAATTGCTGGTGGAATACACAACCTTCTCCTATTTTAGAAGTCAGTTAAAAGCTACGGAGCGTGGGCTTCTAATTTCGATTACCAGGTCAGCAGAATCAGAATATAAATATGGAACAGTACGGAAATACGTAGTTTCCGTACTGTTCTAACGGTCGAATCGGCACACTCACACAAACGCGCGCATCTACGAGACCCCGAAGCGGACATCAAAGTGCGCTCAGTCGTGACTGTCGCGTCAAGACGAGTAGTCGCGAAGTAAGTTTTTCTACGGTTTTTTTTTTTAAATTGCACGTACGTATTGTGTAGCCTATGGGTGTTTAAACACTGCTTTATCAAAACCGGAGCTTTCGTTTTTTAAACTCCCTGCTGATTTAGAACGGTAAGAATGATTTATTGTTTTATTCGTTATCGAATTAAAAGTCCGTGTGATCGATCATTATAAATTTGTGAATTTATTTGTAAATCCAACATGGCGGCTGCTACAAATTTATCATCATGGGTATTGTTTTCGTGGTTTTCGAGGGTGTTGAAGCCGATAGTGCTGTCAAAATGTCAATCCAATATGGCGGCTGCAAAAAATGTCAACTTTTTCGTCATGGGTGTCGTTTTCATGGTTTTCGAGGGTGGTGAAGTCGATAGTGCTGTCAAAATGTAAATCCAAGATGGCTGCTGCAAAAAATGTCAAGTTTTTCGTCATGGGTGTTTGTTTTCAATGTCAAATGTCAATCCAAAATGGCGGCTTATTATTAATACAGCAAAGATACTAACCGAAGCTTACTAGTTGTACCACCAGATGATTTTGTTCAATATGTCGAATAAATGCATGAAATTTTTCGTTACTGCTTTAAAAGAAAACACATTAACTTCAAAATATCTACATTAATTTACGAAGAATTAGAAAATATAGGTTTTATAGTACCCTGTCCTTGTTTCCCAATGGTTTATTTAAATAAACTCTTTAATAGAATGAGAATTTATTACACCATAAAATATAATAATAAAGCATTTCGAACGTGTCGTAGCAGACGTAAGTATTTTTCAGTTACTAATTTGTAAGTATGGAGAATAAAGGTATTATTTTTAATGTTATGGTTTTTTAATTACTGTCACATGCATTTTCGGGTTGTAACGCGGTACGGTGTGCAGCCGCTGGGTTAACCAGGCATCGGCGCCGCACATGCGCCCTGTTATACCATTCTCTAAGTCGTCGTCGACGAGGTACAGTTTGACTTTTAATAGATTTTCAACTCCCTAGAGCATAAAGTTGAAAATCTATTAAAGACCAACTGTAGTTTCAACGGAGGAGCGCACGAAACGTTTTCGCCTTTCCGCGGCTCACGCGATCACGCCAAAACATGTAAAAGGTTACGCCATATTGACAAAGCCGAGTGTAATTTAAATACTTCTACAAGTTATTGTGTATTAATAATAAACTGTTCCGTGTTGTAAACTACTTCAACTCGATTGTTTGATCAATACACTACACAATATTTTCATAAATAAACTTCAATTTCAAAAACTTTATGAGTGACAACCCTAATGCTCCAATGGAGCGTAGGTAATTATTTTGACAACTAGGCCTAGTTTCCGTACTGTTCCATATTTATACTGTGGCAGAATGTTATTAAGTTTGTCCATCAGTAAACTGATCATGATTTGTTCTCTAATACCAAGAAAATACCGGGTAAAATGTTTTAAACATCTTTGAACTATCCTTTTTAGAATATAGGTGTAGTACACCCACATAAAGCTAAAAGTAATATTCGGGCCCTCCGCCCCTTATTTAATTTTTCCCGTGAGTAAGAGACATAATTCCACGCACCCCATTTCGGGTTGGGCATGCAGTTACCATAATATGAGAAGACGATGGATAGGTCTCGTTATGAGGTAACTATGGGAGTTTTATTCAAATTCTAAAGGGTTTAGGCGAGGATAATGTTGTGGAGTGCATTAGTGGGATTTTATTCGGGTGATAACGTAAAGGAAATGTGGTAAATATTTCAGTAAAAGTAAGCACAGGCGCTTTTTTAAAGCAACGTTTTTGCGCCGGATTTTCGACTTTCTACGTTGAGTTGAGAATTGGAAATCCAAAACAGCTCATCCCAGCGCGTTTTTAAAGCGCATTGTTAAATTTTGAACGGTCGCCGCAAGGCCGACCACTAAAAATTTACTGTGCGGTATAAACATTTCGCGTTGTGTATAAAAGCGTCTGTGCGAACTTGGGCAGGATCTTCTTTAGGGCTCGCCACAGAAGTAAACTCAAGTGCCTAAACATGCCTACATCTATCTATACTAATAATATTATAAAGAGGTAAAGTTTGTGAGTTTGTGAGATTGTAGGGGGCAATCTCTGGATCTACTGAACCGATTTTGGAAATTCTTTCACTAATAGGAAGCTACATTATCCCCGAGTGTCATAGGCTATATTATAACGTGCCCGTGGGATAATTTCCGGCCAAAACGCGAGCAAAGCCGCAGGTAACAGCTAGTAATAAATAAGTATATAGACCAATAACAAAGTCCGTAAACAAAGCTAGGCTGCCTAAATTCTTCAAACAAGGACAATCTATTCTACTTAATTACTTTGCACACTCAATTCCCTGAACACGCGTATAGGCCCATTTTGTGTCAGGTTTTAGGCTTCACAGTCACGCACGGACCCAACGCATCGTAATTTATCGATCATGGTTTTAAACCACAATGGGGATCGTGGTGGTTAAAAAATAACAGCCACATGGAGCGATCGAAGGTTAATCAACTCTTGACGAGTTCGATCGGAGGATGGGTGACTATCCGTTCCAAGCCGAGCACCATACGTGTTTCAGAAAGTACGTAAAGCTGTTATTCATGGCCATTTCTTAATCTTTGACAGTCGTTACGGGTATAAGAAGACGGAAGACAAAAAGTCTGACAACCGTTCAGAATTTCGGGCAGATAGACAGTTGCTCCATGTGCAATACCGGAATTTAGCTGCCCCTTCAGACTGTTTGTGACGGTTTTAAACTGTGGGTCAGTTTGAAACCACAAATCGTTCAATGAATGAGGTTAGATGAGGTTGTTCCAAGAAAAAAAAACAAAAGAGAAAACTTTCAGTTTTCGGTATATTTGCTGCCAAATTCTGAGTACGATTATAGGTGCAGCTGATTACCAGTATTTTACATGGAGCGACTGCCGTTCTGACCTCCACAACTCAGTTAGTACTGGGTAATACGATACCCCTTGTTAAGACTGGTTGTCAGACGTTCGGGCTACTGACTACCAAGATTTACAAATGACAGCCACGAGCTCCTCAGTACGATTATAGGTAGGTACATGTCTTTAGGTCATTCTACTGGAATACCGGATCTCTGTACTAAAAGGCTTCATGTAATACAATACCCCGTCTGGCGCGCCCATCAGTATGGTGACACTGCTGACACTCCTGGAGCGGTAGTACATTAGTGTCTTCTATTGTGTTAGTGTGCGTTATGGTATATGATGTTTTGAAGTATTTTATATGTTAAGGTTTATTGTTTTTATTAGTTTAACATAAAGGTAAAACATAATTTAAATTGTGTTATAACTTTATAAGAGTATCAACGAAGATCCGTTTAGCGTATCCTGGATAGGGCACTCCATATGTGTATTGTTGCAATATTACAGCTTATGTACAAAGGCGAGGTTAACCAAGAATTGGGGTTTCTAATAGCAAACCAGTGCGGCATTGACGTTTACAACAGAAGATAACTAGATAAAGTGCACAAACAGTACCTACTGTATTTTCTTGCAAATAAACATTTTTGATTTGATTTTATTTTATTTACATTTATAAACATAAACTAATGTGTGTAGCTTTCAACAACTCGAAAGTAATCTGGCCATCTTTTGAACATGGTAGAAGCTACTCTTCACAAGAGAGTCTATCAAAATAATCCAGTCATACTTACATTGATTTCAGTAATAGAAACAGTTTTAAAAACATCGAATTTTCAAATTCAATGACGATCCAATGATTCAATACAAACACAACTCAATCACCATTATTGTTCACAAAGTCGGTGATCGTGTTTGTGTTTGTAATCAGTAATAACAGTACATCTCCTAAACGCCATTCACCTCAAATTGAATGCGGTAATAATATGTCAATTAAATTAATGGTGTCATCATAATTGACAATAAAATTAATCTTAGTAATATCCCTTAGTAGCGTGCGTTGTGTAATCAACTGACAGACTGGTATACCTAATATAATGTATTACCTAATATAATTGATGTAGAAAAACCGACCTTAATACTAATATTAACATGATTTAGGAAAAACGAAAATTTTATCAGCCTAGGGTTATTTAGGAACAGTCACATGTGGTGGTGCCTGACTCATTGGTCTAGTGGTCGCAAGCGCGACTGCTGAGCTTGAGGACCTGGGTTCGATTCCCGAGTCGAGCAAAGTGTTATTGAGTTTTTCCATCAGGAATTTCTCAGTAGCAGGCACGGAGTCTGGATTTGTGCCTGCTTGATGGCAATAGGTTCGCCCCCCATTACATGAGACTGAAATATAACCGGCGATGTATGGTTGTTATTAGCATTATAGCGATCCCACAGCTGGGACGCAGGCCCGCTCTCAGTGCGTGGCAGTGGGCCACAATCCAGGGGCAGTGCTGGCAGATGGAAGATCGGGTCCGGTCCGGTGGGGTCTCTGAATTTTTGGTTCTAGGAGATGGTGGTTCCATCATGATGTTTCCTTTCACCGTTTTGAGGGCAGTAGTAATGAAAAAAATTGGGGATAGTCCTTAAATCACTCAAAATGTCCATGTAATTTTATTAACGGCAATTGTTAACGATCTTTGACTATTTACCAGCCGTTGTTTCCCTAATCAGATTTATTTATTGGATTAGTTCTACAACCTGTAATTAAATAAACGTTAGCATTAACTCAATATTTACAAGCTGCGTGTTACGTAACCAGTAATTAATTTCCATCACACATTCAATTTTAATTGGAAACAGAACCTCAACAGCGATGAGCTCATTTAATGAAGCATTTAACCAAAACGCATTATATCTTAATTTGTCAAACAGTTTCGGTCATTACAACGTCATCGGGCAATAAGACTGGCCAGTTATACATGCTGAGAATATTAAGTGCCCTCTTAGTGTTAAATAGACGAGTAATGGATTACTCCTATAATAATATGCAAGCCTGGTACCTTATTGAAAGTTATGAGGGTGTTAAAGATCATCCTAATGAGGGGCGATACCTAGTTTGTTCATCCGGTGCATTTTGGGCTATCAGAAGTCCTACTTAGACTGACGGAGCAGAGCGGATGAAAAAAACGTGTTGCGCCGACCCCAAGTAACATGGTACAAGGGCAGGAAGCTGAAGATGAGACCTCCTACTTAGCTTGGCCTTCCATCTTGCTTGATTGGCTAGGGTTTCCACTACTAGTGTAAGGTGCTCAGCATCGAAATGAGAGTGGACGAAAATATTGCTATCAGGGGTAGAACTTGAAAATTCAAACGGTGTGACAATCAATCAGATAATGACAGTAAAAAAATAATAACGGGTGTCCTGTCACAGTGAGGCAGGGTCGCGGTATGTCAAGAAGGAGATGGCGGGACAAATTGGGTATAGCTTCCGTCAGAATTGGAACTGGGATTTTGTAAGCGTTTCCAGGCCCCTCATCCTTAAGTTTTCCTAGAACCAGACGATAAGACATAATCTGATCTCATCGTCGTCGTCCTGCCCTTGACCCATGACACTTGGGGTCGGCGCAACAGGTTTTTTTCTTTCATTCTGTCGCTATCATTTACTCCTTTTTCTTTACAATCCATCCATCATTTCCTTGGTCTTCCTCTCCCTCTCCAGCCATCAACACTCATATTCATCACTCTTTGAATCACATGCGTCAATCAAGGCAATTATAACCAATACAATTGGTGTACTATATACAAGCAACCTAATTATTTATTCAGAAGCAACAGATCGTTTAACCAGAACGGCGCCTATTATGTCATTTTTTCCTTCAATTATGCGAATAATTTCTAGTACTACGGTTTTTATGATCTAATCATAGTGAAATCATACATATTTAGCTGTCATGCCCCGAGTTTGAGACGTGCCGGCTGCTAGTTTTCATATATCGGGTCTTGAAGATGCTCCGTCTCCTTTTTTTTTTCGTGTGGTAAGTGTCTAACCCGGTGTCAGAGATTTTATGCCACGCATGGGCCTCTGACTCGGCTTTACATGCCGTCGAGAAATATCTCTCAGATATGTTAGTTTCCTCATGATGTTTTCCTTCACCGAAGGAAGTGATCGTACAATACGCACATGAATCAAAAAAATCAGAAGTGTGTGTCTTGGATTCGAACTTGAAACCTATGACTTGGCAGTCCGACGGTCACACCACTAGGCTATAACTGCCTAGAAAATGCTTTCCGAAACTGAATCTCTTATTCAAATCTCATGGTTCATGTTTTCTGGTTTTTAATGACAAACTGGCCTTTTGTTCATGGCGATAGTACATGAAGGTTGTATGGATCCATAAAAACACGTTGTATATAACAGAACCGCACGTACTACACGCTACCGTAAACAGCTTTTTGTACATTAAAATAAAAATGAAGATGAACAAGAAGATGGCGGGACACCTTGGATGATTTTCTCGTTAAATGGCGAGAAGAGGCGCTACATCGGGAAACGTGGAAGGAACTGGGGGGAGGCCTTTGCTCAGGACAGTGCAGGCTAACAAAAAAAAACGTTTCGCAGCAAATAGTTTTGCCCAAAGTTACACGGTTCACTCGAGTAAATGTTCATTTTTGCTGCATTCCACGTTATATTGTGGTCAGACTATTATATAACTTCGCGTAAAATATGACGAAGAAAGACAAAAATGACGAAAACTCGAAGTTTATGATTTCGGCTTTATTTTCACTTAGTATGGAATGCGTAAATGACGGCTGTATGATGGATCTTTTCACACCCTATATTTTACCATGTTTTCCATCCCTCAGCCTACATTCCACCTTGTTTGTTCCTCCAGCGATGAATAGTAACCGCCTCTTTAACCAAAAGATCACTAATGCCTGTTATTTACACTAAAGAGTCATTTGATGTCGCTGGGTGTCATTTGTCATCGCAATTGTAGGTCGTTGCGCAAACCGGGTAGTCTGTACTAATATTAAAAAGTGGTAAAGGAGATGTTTGATTTTGGGCCACCACTATGTACACTACATAGATAAATATAAAGAAAAATATGGGAGTTTCATAAAAATACTAAAACAATAATTTGAAGAAGGGTACAGTGGTACAAAAATGATCATTTGAAAAGTTTTTTAATAAGATAACCCTATTTTTAGGGCAGCCATGACAGTTGTGTTTGACATAAAGTTTGACAACTTTGTCAGTTTTTAGAAGTGACGTTTTTGAGACTTTTCTTGCTTTGAGTTTGGATTGGATGTGTTTCGGAGTTTTTAGTGATTGTTTCTGTTTTTTGACTGATTTGTTTCCTGTTGATAATGAAAAATTGTAAGTGCTTAATTGAACTTCGCAGCTGAGACTGTATAATAGTTAACTACTTTAACAATAACCTGCAGTTGTCAGGTACTGCACAGCTCACTCCTCTCCCATGAATTATCGAAGTCCAGAGTATATTGATAGGCACTAAAAAATGATAAACAAAATAACGATCAAGCCTTCGTTTCTTGCTCCTCTTGACACCGAAATAACAATCTCTAACTGCTCGAATAGGTGATAGAAGATGTGCTGCAGCAGTCGAGTAGAATAACCTGGTGTTATTTAATCGAAACCGAAACCCAAGATTTTCGAAATTCGTATTGTTGTTTTTTTTATAGCAGGTATTACGATACACGTCAATCAAATGTCATTGTCAAAATGACATTTTTCGCATGCTGCTGATCCACCATGTTTAATTTTATGATGTGTTGCTCTCCTTGGCAAGTTAATTTGAGTGTTTTTTGAAAATAAGTGAAATTAAAGAAAATTAACAATAAAAACGCTTACTGTAATACATATCGATATTTACATGTACACAGCATACATAGTGCTGGCCCAGGCTCCATACATTTCTGGAACATCTTCTTTGTTTGTAATTTTGTATGTAGGGGTAATCTCCGGATCTGCTGAACCCATTTTGAAAATTCTTTCACTAATAGGAAGCTACACTATCCCCGAGTGCTACAGGCTATATTTACAAGGTGCCCTTGGAATAATTTCCGACCAAAACGCGAGCAAAGTCGCGGGCAACAGCTAGTTTTGAATAAAGATGCGTTGTTAATTTGAGGGTAGTGCGAAATTAGATTACAATGGGCCGTGTTATTGTGAGTGTGGGTTTAGTAGAAGTGTGTTAACATAATATAACAACTCTCTTGTTATCTCCGAAAGGTTAGCGGTGAAGCTTGTTCACCCACGTTCCAAATTTGAAATTTGGGTGTAGAAGTGTGTTCTAGATTAATTATCATTAAGTCGTAGGTCCCGGCTGTCATTTGTAAATCTTTGACAGTCGTTAGAGGTAGTCAGTGGGCCGAAAGTCTTACTATCAGGCTTGTCTTATGGAGGTCAGATAGGCAGGTGCTCCATGTAGAATACTGGTATTCCGCTGCATTTGTTTATAGTGGAAGTCGGCCGAACGTCAAAATATTGGTTTTGGGTGAAATAATCTCGTTATAACCAAAACAATACATGTTTGTTTAAACAAATTAAAGCACGAAATTGCCTCTCATTTCCATTTCCGCTGGGAAATTATAATTTACAAATATCTACCCACCTAGTTGTGTAAACTATATCCCGTATGACTGTTTGTGTTTAGTAATTTCGTTGATTTCGCTTGAACGTGCAATATTCTGTTGCGAGAAATAGCTTAAACTGATACCTTGGTGCTTTTGAATTGAAATTGAGTAGCAAGTTTTATTCTTTCACGCATTTTTTTTTTTTTTTTTTTATATAAAAATAAACAAAACATACTTAAATTTAATAATATATCTATTGAATCCAATAAAGTAAATATCGATCAGTTTGTCAAAAAGCCTAACTTAACCCTAGATTCCTTTGATGAGGTTTCTAATGTGAGTTTATCCGCTGCTAACCAAAATAATATGCTTCAGGCTTTCATGAATGGGCCATTCGTAATAGGCATACACATGATACACACAAAGATTAATTTGCTTGTCACTAATAACCAATCAAGCTTTGAATACAAAAATTAATAAGTAATTAGTTCATCATAATAATTATTTTGCATACTCGTAATAAATCCCCGCAAATAGTTTCACAAATACACCACTCGCAAATAACTACACTGAACAAGGAATTAATTCATTAAGAGCGGCCAACCCGTCATACTTTTCATAAAAACACTCGTACGTGATTATGCAGTTGTTATACGTCTATCTTTGATTCGTTTGAACTTATAGGTATTTTGTGCACTATATCTAGGTTTCTATGGTAGCAAAAAATAAAAAATTGTAGAATCAAATTCAGAATAAGCCTCCAAAAATTACTGTTTTACACAAATGTTAACTGAACTTTGGCCGTTCATAATGTACTCATAAACTGTAAAAGTAAAGAAAACATCTAGATAGAAACCTTGCACATGTAATGGAGATTCTTAATGACAAATATTTATTTCACACACTTGTAAGAGTTATTCAAAAACACGTATTTCCTGGAACAAGTTTAAGAAATTTTCAAATATTATTTTTCATTCAATGTCATCGCGCTAGGCGGTATGAGTTGCGCGGGAGACGAGATGTACGAGGTCGGGGCGGGGTAAGACGGGGAAATTGAAAGAAAAACGTCGCTGTGGCTCTGGACGAAACAACAAGCTTTTCGACCATGCTCGCGTTGACGATAGACGGGCCGGGAAGGGCCCTCTTAACTAGCTATTGCCAGCGGCTTTGTCTGCGTAATGTTTGGTTATCTGGTGATTGAGTATCAAACATCCATCCATCCAAACTTACGCATGTATAATATTAGTGTAGTTATTGTGGAAGCTCATAAAAGCAGAATTCTGATTAAACAATAACATGTAGGTACCATAGAATAAGTGATAACAGCGGCGCCAATAATTTATCAAACCCTTGTAGATAACTATATGGGTTTGATTAATTATTGGCGCTACTTAAGAGGCTTATGATATAAATTAGCCGAGTTTTTTTACCCTTTCTCGAAAATACCACTGAACGGATTTGGATGAAATTTGGCACACAGATAGTTTATAACCTGGATTAACACATAGGATACGTTTTATTCCGGTAGTAGAATCCCGGGAGACAATTACAGAGTTACGCGCGGGCGAAGCTTCGGGCATGAGTTAGTATCTGATATAACTATGTACATACACACTACATACACTACACACACGCACTGCACTGCGCGCTGCTTTGTTTGTACTACATAGTATAAACAAAGTTGCTTCCCGCTGTCTGTCCCTATGTATGCTTAGATCTTTAAAACTACGCAACGGATTTTGATGCGGTTTTTTTTTATAAAGTGATTCAAGAGGAAGGTTTATATAAAGGTTCAAATTGATTATAATTACATATTTATATTTGTTTATTCGTTGTACACTTTATTTTTTATTTAAATTTATATTCGTATCTGACCGTGGCATCACTCTCGGCCCTATCAGAATACCAGCGCTGTGACTTTTTTTTTAAAGTTACAGTACCATGCTGAGATAGGGCCTTTTGACCTCGCACAGGACCTATTTCACTTGTTTTTTTTTTTCTTTTAATAATGTTCACTTTTTATTAATTTTATTTTAATGTTATGTCAACCATTTTTTTTATTGCCCTGTGTGAGTCTAATAAATACTTTTTCTTTATTTCTTTCTATATGTATTACATTGCACGCGTGCGAAGCCGGGGCGGGTCGCTAGTAATTATTATATATGAAAGTGTTTCAATGTTCTGTGTAGGGAATGTAACTACTTTAAAAAAAAGATTAGGTTTGTTCTCTATAGTCACGTCTAGTCTTACACTCATCATCACTCTATGATGAGTGTAAGCACATTCTTCAACTTCTAAGATTAAATTTTAGTCCAAATAAACAGGAGAATGAATCAAACCATGACAATATTTTAAATTAAAGTCTCGCTGTTAGATCTTTTAAAGCTAGTTTGCCTACAATACGTGGAGAATCCTAGTACATCTATACTAATATTATAAAGAGGTAAAATTTGTTTGTGAGTTTGTATGTAGGGGGTAATCTGTACTGAACCGATTTTGAAAATTCTTTCACCAATAGGGGGCTAAATTATCCCCATATAGCCTATGGGCTATATTTACAACGTGCCCGTGGGATAATTTCAACAACAATAGCAACAGCTAGTCTAAAATAAATCAAATCAAATCAAAATCAAATCAAAAACGTTTATTTGTGAGAATATGGTACAAATAGATATTGTTATATTGGTTCCAGCATATCCTGCCATAATATGCCGTACAAATATTTTTATACAGACACTAACTTTAAATATTAACCTATTAATTTATCAAATATACAGAATAAAGTGTGAAAGATATATTATTATAGATTGAGATTGTATTGTAGAAATAATTATAATTAATAATGACTATGTAGTTTGTCATGGGGTGGACTAAAGACTATTTTTATTTTAGTGTATTGGTCACGAACGACTTATCCTCTAAGTATTCTTGAACACTGTAATAGTTTTTTTCTAATAACATTCTGTGCAATACTCTTTTGAACACTGGCAATGGCAAATCTTGAATGTTATTTGGCAAATGGTTATATATAATAATTGCCATGCAGTAGGTATTTCTTTTAAATAGCATTAATTTTATTTGAGGTAATTTCAATTTGTCTTTGTGTAGAGTTCAACTATTTATTTTGGGACTGCTTTTTTCAAATAAATGATAGTTTTTTTTTACAAAAATGCTTAGTTCAAAAATATAAAGACATGGTAAAGACAGTATTTTCAGCTTTTGAAATAATGGTTTACAGCTATCTAAAAAGTGGGCTCCACACATTGCCCGGATGCATTTTTTTTTGTCCTTTAAAAACTCTTTGCACGTCTACTGAGTTTCCCCAAATTATAAGGCCATATCTGAGTACAGATGCTACATAAGCGTGGTAAGCAACCATTGCGGTATTTAGATTAACCGTTTGTCTTATTCTTCTCAAAACATACACAAAGCGATCTATTTTTTTGAGTATATTTTGTATGTGTGGTTTCCAACAGCAATTTAAATATAATAAAGAAACATATTATAATCATCTGCCTAGCCTTTTCCCAACTATGTTAGGGTCGGCTTCCAGTCTAACCTGATGCAGCTGAATACCAGTATTTTACATGGAGCGACTGCCTATTGCCTATCTGACCTCCACAACCCAGTTAGTGCTGGGTAATACGACACCCCTTGGTAAGACTGGTTGTCAGACTTTTTGGGCCACTGACTACCTGTAACGACTGTCAAAGATCTACAGATGACAGCCGGGACCAAGGATCGGGGAGGCACGGAAGAAACTCGGTATGTAGTGGGTGGTCACTCATCCACAGACCAACCTAGGCAAGCGCGGCTTAACCTAAGAGATCGACCCGAGCGGCTGTTGTTATATTGAGGAAAAAACATCACGCCTGTAATTCCCGAAGGGTTAGGCAGAGATGTACCTATTAGCACACCCATATTTCACCAGTTATATTTAAGTCACATGTAATAGGGGACGAACCTATTGCTATCAAGCGGGCATAGATCCAGACTCCGTGTGTTCTACTGAGAGATTTCTGATGGAAAATCCCAACACCACTTTGCCCGACTCGGGAATCGAACCCAGGACCTCATCCCCAGCAGTCGCGCTTGCGACCGCTCGACCAACGAGGCAGTTAGACAAAGATGAAGCATGAATATGATATTTGGGCATCTAGAAGACTCCATACACACATTATGGGCATTGTACGATGCGGTATCCGTCTCACTTTCCCCATTAGCCGTTGTGCTGAGATTGCGTAACGGCCACACAATTGCTTCATTGCCTTGTATGGGTCTCGCATACCATATACACGACGTGATTTCCGACTGGTAACCTTTTTGTGAAACTCTCTAAGCAAAACGACTCAAAATAAAAACATTTTTGCGAAAAAAACATTAAAAAAAGTGGAAAATAACTTTACTTTCGGAAGTCGGTACCAAAAATGTCACTGATTTCACCATTTTCAGTTGTATCTCAACAAATCCTTGTCAAGTATCAATTTTACGCTATAAATAGAAGTTATTAGCACATCATACACATAGACGAAGAAGACAAAATGCATATTATAGTCACAGAGGATAACTCATAGTATCGAAGCAAAGTTAATAAAATTTATACGAGACCACCGCGCGAGATTCCTTTACCAAGGACCTGGAGGTGAAGGACGTATTAACATTTAGTCTGTTGTACCCACTCTCCTTCTCATGGAGAGGAGACTTCGGACCTAACAGATTAGTGTGTAAGAACGGTGCATTATCTGAAAAAACAATAGTAAAACCTTTTTTACCCGACTACGGCTAAGACAAAAGGAAGAGTTCTGGTTTTAGCATTCTATTTACGCATGATCATTACGAGAATTCCACATTGCTCACTGAGACGATTTCTAACTTACTAGCTTTTACCCGCAGCGTCTCCCACGTGGAATTCAGTAACTGTCCCACGGGTACTATCGGGATAAAAGTATTCTATACAAGGTGAAAGGGCCAATGGAAATAAATTGCCGATGACAAATTTCTATGTAGCGGGGCTCAGAATAATGTACTGAATTCGTTCTAAACGTTTTAGCGTCGGTGTCTCTTTCTGTGTGCCAAATTTCATCTTAATCTGTTCAGTCGCTTTTGCGTGAAAAAATAAAAAATATCCACCCAACTTCACAAAGTGTCGTTATCGTGTTATCCCAAAAGCAGGTTCTTGAAAAGAAACTTTGAACTACAAGCAAGACTGCCCTCAAAACTAATCAATATATACAAAATAGGTTAGTAGAACCTCCCAGGTTGCTAACCTATCACGGCCTTACACAACAGTATCATATTCCCCACACGATGCTCGCACGTGTAGCTCAAGTGTTAAATAATACTGGCTTCGAATACTAACGAGCACTTCCGAATTCTGCGCGCCTGGTAGCTCTTGTGATGTAATGTTCGGTGCTGTGAGTTTTACCCTTGTACGTGAACTGTGGTGAATACTTCTACAGAATTATGAGGCCCGGGTAACTTAAAGAAAATGTGTGAATGATGACTGATGATAACTAATAACCGCTATACAATACAATGAGCACTTCCGAATTGTGCGCGCCTGGTGCCTGGCGCCTGGCTGCTCAGGTGTACCCTACCTTTGTATAACGTACATAATAATAGTCCTCCTGATCGTTTTCGGTCACGGCGGCCAATCTCAACGTCGGCGCGAGAGATATTAATATAGTGCACAAGTGTGTGCGCTGACACAGGTGCACTCTCTGTTCCTTTACTCTCATAGTCCGATGGGACGGCAATCCGACACGACCGGAGAGAGATCAGGCGCAGGAAAATACAGTAATACAGCAGGGTAATACAGTTTTAGTTTTCATCAAAATCGGGCTCGAGACTCCTTTGAGCATTTTTCGATATTCCTCACAGTTTCGGATTTGGCCATCCACGCCCACTTGAAAATTCACCCTGTATTTTTATCGTTGAGGAGTTCTCTCGCGAGGAAACAATATTGACTGCAGGATCAAGTCAAAAATTTTGCACACGCCTTTGGTTCTAGTAACAATAAGATTTTATGATGTTTATCATAAAATCTTATTGTTACTAGAACCAAAGGCGTGTGCAAAATTTCAGCTCAACACAAGCAGAATTTGCTCAACACAAAAATAATATTTCATCTCATACATTAATGATGAAGTAAGTATGCTATTGCCCTCTTGACATAATATTGTATTACTTGACCACAAGAAGGCTGAGGTCGCCAATTCCTTGTATGTCACATACTTTACAGTTAGTTACTTGACTCACCAATACGTCTACATAATACCTAATACCTCTGAAACTGAGACCGCACTTAGTTGTGACTAACTTACTAATTGCTAGTAAATAAGCGTAATTCACATATCAATTAATTAATATCGACTGCCTCGTTCACCTAGTGATGAAAAGCGCGACTGCTGAGCATGAAGTCCTGGGTTCGATTCAAATAACACTGCCCGACCTGGGGCAGTGTTATTGGGTTTTTGTTATTGGTAGCAGCCAGTGCCCGAGTGTCCGAGGCTATTGTCAGCAAGCAGCAAGACGGAGGGTTTTCAGTAATCTCGTCAGTCAATTTTTTCAATTTAATCATTCAAAACCACGACCAATGTCATTCATTCATTTGAATAAATATGCATTTACAAATCCGCAAAATTTCTAGTATTAGTTTACCGGCTTTTATATCCTCGGTCCACGGCACTGAGAAATTAATGAGGAATATCCTGGCTTCCACACTGATTGATTTTGATGTGCCGTGCTTCTCCGAGGCTATCAATGCCTGGAAACTCGCTTGCCCAAATTCTGAAGAACCCGACCATCCATTTTCCCAGAGACGGTGGGACGAGCCGCTCTGCAGAGTAGTTCAGAACAATTTACTGAACACGTCTGCTACTACTGCTGAGCGCGCTCGTCTGCTGGCTGTGGGTGAGTGGGAGTCGGGTCTTTGGCTTCACGCACTACCGTCGTCGAACACAGGTACGTTGCTCGACGACACTACTTTCCGCCTCGCTGCTTCTCTGCGCCTAGGTGCCGCATTATGTTCTCCTCATCGCTGTCACTGTGATGAAGTTGTCAACAGCCTCGGACATCACGGCCTTTCATGCAGCCGAAGTGCGGGCCGTTTTGCACGGCACGCGAATTTAAATGACATCATCCGACGAGCTCTTGTCACCGTCGGCGTTCCAGCTGTATTAGAACCCAATGGCTTGGCACGCGACGATGGCAAGAGACCGGACGGGATGTCTTTGTTTCCATGGAAGATGGGTAGGCCTTTAGTGTGGGACGCAACATGTGTCGATACTCTTGCGCCATCCCATCTTCCTAGCTCATCGTGCTGTGCTGGGGCTGCCGCTGCGGCTGCAGAGAACCTCAAGCGGCGTAAATATAGTAACCTCATTGGTAACTATATTTTCGAGCCGTTTGGGGTTGAAACTCTAGGACCGTGGGGTCCGAGCGCTCACAGCCTTTTCAAGGATATTTCTAAGCGTTTAGTTGACACTTCCCGTGACCCAAGGGCTGGCTTTTACCTTGGCCAAAGGCTTAGCGTTGCCATACAACGTGGCAACGCCGCCAGTCTCTTGGGTACATTACCAGTTGACAGCGTTGAGGAGGAGTTTTTTGACGCCATTTTTTAAGTTTGTTGCTAGGTTATTTACTTTAGGTTATTTTAATTAATAAATGTAATATTTAAAAGTGAAAAAAAAAAAAAGAAAAAAAAAATATATATACGTTCATTAATGGGTAAATCGAGAGTAAATTTATGAAAAGACTTAAACTTTTAACATGCTCATTCTATTTCTACAACTTTATTTTGAGTTCTAATTCATAACTTAAGTATATAACTTTATTTCCTCTGACCGTTGAAAAATTCTTAGCAAATTCATATAAATCATACTGGAAATGCATAGACTTGAGACAGGCGCACGAATAAACAGCGAGTGTTCACCATAGATTTCCTCTCAAAATCTGAGGAACACAGAATGACTGGGACCTTATTGATTAGAATAACCAACAGAGGTGAAGTAATATTATCATCAGGAGTATTTTACATCGAACTGGCATTTTCCTTTTATTCACAACAATTACTTTGGGGAGATCAGATTAAAATTACGTTGTTTTTTGTCTTTATTCACATAAAGTGCCAAAAGTACTTACCTTAGTTTGTATACTCGTATGTCAGACAAAACGAGAACGTCTTAAAACGCTAAAAACAGAACTTAGATGAAATAATCATCCTCAACTTTGTAAGTTTTTTGTAAGCAAATTTAGAGACGAATATAATCAAGGTAAATAAAAAATAACCCTACTACGACATACCTCAAGTCATATCAAAAGAAAATCAACTAAGTAGTCAAGCAGCATGAAATGGATTAATTTTTTGCATCAAAGGATAGCTATCCTACCTTTTACCCACATCTTCCTTGATAAGCACCCTACGCCTATTGTTATCCTCCAGATAAGCCGTACTGGACCCAAACTAACGACACGTCAATTAGAACCCGTCTTAGAGATCCCTAACAGGATAGAAAAACCCTTTGAAAACAGATTTAGAAGCTAAACCAATTTGGTTACCTACGGCGAGCAATTTACTAAAGGAAGGTAATTCCTTTTTTCTCGTTTAGACGTTCATATTTTATGTGATGGGAAAACGTTGAGCTCGCCTGGAAATAAGTACTTCTATTATGTTTAATATTTTTCATGTTAGAAGCTATTACTGAAGTTGATGAGTATACTCGTGAGTCATGAGTAATCGTGGGACGAAAATACTGCTCTCTAAGACTTATTTTGCAAAAAAAATAAGTAATAGTTATTTCGGTTTCATATATTCATAATATTCTTTTTTTTTTCAATTGCCTTGTATATCCCACTGCTAGGCAAAAGCCATTAATAAAAATAATAAATAAAAATATTTTTTAGTTAAATTCAGAACGAAAATATTATTCTAAAGAACATTATGAAAGTGCTAAATGAGCAGTTTATTGAAACATGTCTTTTCAATTTTTGCTGATATATTTATGTAAGTGACAATGTTAATGGATTTTTATACCACAATAGATTGCTCAAATAAAGCTAAAATTTAAGAATAAGATTACCTCTGAGCACTAACCAGCACAAATAGAAAATCAAAGGAATAAATCGCAACTCAGACAAAGATAACAAAAACAGGATGAAGGTGGACAGAAGAAAGTGCGGGGGGCGGGGGCAAAGGAAACTGACGTCACTTAGATACCTAAATCAGGTGAAAAACACATTAAAGAAAGGATAATGTGACAGGTATTTTGTGTGAAGACGCCATGTTGCTGTGAGGTCGGGTCCGGTCGATTTTCTTTTGTTTATCTAAAAAAAAATACTTTATCTTTTTTTTGACATAGTTATACGGCCACATAGGAACTACACTAGATCTCTGGCGTCACAGAAATCCTTCATTGCGAAAGTAAAGTTTATTTATCAGGTTTCACTGCTGATAGAGAAGAACGAAGTCTTCTTGAAATATATGCTTCGAGATTTTGATTTTTTTTTAAGAAAAACGTTGCTCCACACTAGGAATTTCTCCTGTATCGTGGGTGCGTTTACAAACATTTAAATTCACATACACAAACAGCCAGATCCGGAACAACTACCTGTAGGCCAAACAAATATTTGTTCCGTGAGGGATTCGAACCCGCGACACGCAACGCAGCAACCAATCGCTCAGCCACTGCGCTAACCGTGCCGTCGTTTTTCCAATTCTATATTACATTTTTTCATTCGGGATCGTATCACCGGAATAAAAACTATCCGATGTGTAAAACAGGTTATAAAGTATCTGTTTGTCTAATTTCGACCAAATCCGTTCAGGAGTTTTTACGTGAAAGAGTCCCAAACATCCTCACAAGCTTTCGCAGAACAATCATCCTTCACACTTCCTTTCTAATCACAATTAATAGAAATCAAGCCGTTTTTCTTTTATTATTTACTCCCAAGAAAGATAAATATCTCATTTGATAAAGGAAATCATAACAGGAAGGCCTATAAATAGACTAATTCTGTGGGGTATGGTACAAACAATGTAATATTGTTGTTGTTACTTTAGGTTCAGGTAACGTAATTATGGAACGAACTGAGCTTCATTCGGTAAGGGAGCCTTTAATTATAGCAATGAGAACATTAATTCTGCTCTTTAGGAATTCGGGGTAAAATCAACAATGGAGAACTAATCTCTTCTTACACGGGATCAAAAGGTATCTAATGATTCCTAAATCATCATCATCTTCATTTTACAAATAAGAGTCTATTAATTAGAACAATCATCATTTCACACAAAGACGACCACTAGTGAAGACAAGCTAACCCCAAGCATCGCTAATAATATTTGCAAATACAGTGCAATCTCCACGGCGTTGTGTGAGCAATGGAGTCGTTTGTAAGGAAATAGCATCTTCCATTAACTACAGATTGCGTGCTGCCGCACTGATGGTCTTAGTGGCGACTAACTACTTAATACTGGCGATAATAAGAGATGAAGTAGTATTATATTCTGGTCTAATGTTGGGTCCACTGCTGGATATACCTCCAGTGTCACAGTCAGAAGTGGTCCTCACCATGATGTATTTTGGCTGAAGTGGTAATAATGACGATTTGGTGACGTTCTGAAGATTACAGACAGAGAAATCTAGATCAAGAGTTTCTTAAGATTAAAGGGGGGTTGCCCTGCTGTGAGAAACACAAAATTGGACCTGTACAGCAACTGAATCCTGCATCGCGTTTAAAGCACCATCACTGCCCAATCTCAAAAAGGATAGTCCAGATATTACAGTATTCTCCTGATCTTATAGTAAGTCATTAAATATCCTCATGTAGTAGTGACACTCATATTACCGCACATGAGTATGTCCAAGATACCCTGGCTGGACAGACCTGTCAAACGTTATATGTGACGCAATGGAAAGAGGCTCTAATAAGAAGTCACCTAGCGCCTCTTTAGACCCGGAGTCGATCAAAGCGGAGTCGAACGGAGTGGAAAGGAGGCGTGCTAGATTCGACCAATCACATGAGAGTCGAGAGACTCTATGTAGATTTCAACCACTGTGATTGGTCGGTTTCCGCAGGTCTCTCTGATCCGCTCCGTATCAGCTTTGGTGGCGTCCAGGATTTACACTAACCTGGCTGGCTAAAATTGTTACCATGCAAACTAGAGAAGAATAACTCGATGGCGTTCATCTATGTATTAACGGCATTAAACAATACTAATTACCCATCACGGAAGCCCTACAAGGAAACGTGCCTCATTAACACCAGATCGCGTGCCTCACAGATAGACTTGAGTGTCTCTTGATTGCCTCATTGCCACTTCAGTTAACAATGGTGAAGTACAGACTGTCGCGGTCTTATATAATATTGCGCTCAAGGGATGCACGATACTTGCATTTCAATCGATAACGTGGATCGATTCGGATTGTAAATATACGGAACGTAGAACGAACGAATGGCTTCGAAGCAATTCTCCAAATATTGATGAGTAAATGATAGCGAGATGGTTGATAGGGGAGAATGTAAGAAATAAACTTGTTGAGCCTACTCTAAATACTGTGGGACAAAGACAAGAAGATGGTGATGATTCTATCGTCCTCTGGGGTGCACGATTTCTTGCATTGCTATTGGTACTTGTAAAAGTACCTATCGTATCTCTTGGCGTCTAGGAAACATTCCCGGAATTCTTTTGTACTCCTGTTCTCTTTTAGTATTCTTTTCAATTGTCTAATCATGCAATTTATGACACTTAAGTACGATACGGTCAATTTGTCCCGATACCAGTTAGCACTTTTGTATATATCCAAGCATTGTACCATATTCGTTTGTATCGATAAAAACATCGGAGTATCGCATCATGTTGTACCGATACTACATATAAGTTATCGGTTCGTACATCACTATTGCTCAGATAATGGGTGATAAATGACGAGTAGCTGTCAATATTGTTTATGGTGTAATATTGTTTTGTTGTAGTTGGCGAATTAAGGTTTTAATAGTTTTTGTTCAAGAATCGACATTTTATGGGCGGGGCGTAGTTTGTCTTTGCTTCTGTGTTTAAGCAACGATGGTATAATTAATGAGTGATGTTTCGGAAATGGACAAATAAAAATGACGTCGTTATTTTACTTTACTTTCCCAAAAAAAACTCTTTGTAGATAACTAATGCCCATTTTCAGTTCAATCTTAATTTATGCCCAAATAAAAGCATTTTGTTGGTTTCAACGTGCGGCTAAGCGTTAAGATTACATAATCCAACAGTATACTGGGATGACCTAGAACCGAAAATTTGAAGACCAACCCGAGCAGGGCCTGTATGGCTGATAATAGGCTGATTATGCTCGATAATATAACTAACAAGAACCGATACTTGAAATAATATCTTACCACTATTATAATGTTACTAAGATTAGGTATAAATGCGAAAGGTTGTAAGGATGGATGGAGGATGTTACTATTTCACGAAAAAACTACTAAACAAATTTTGATGAAATCTGGCACGCAGATAGTTTATAACCTGTGTACATAGGATACATTTAACCGGGTAAATCATTATCTTCCTGCTTTCGTACAACGTTACTTATGGGGCCGATACAACACGTTTTTACCCGACTGCGCCAGAAGGAGGGTTATGTTTTTCGAGAGTATGTATGTATGTATAATTGTTTGGCACGCTCTGTGGCCTGAACGGCTCGATGGATTTTAGCTTGAGCGTTGTCGTTAGATTCGTATTTACTGTGAGAGTGACACTGGGTATATCAAAATAAAAATTATTCAATAATAAAACAAAAAAAAAGGTGATTTAAAAAATTAAATAACCCGACTGCGTAAAAACATAAAATAAAATAAAAAGCATAGAACATAGCGACTTAACACTCGGGACCCATTAACATATAGAGACCGGCTTAAATCGTCCCAATAATGGGTCCCGACTGTTTAAGTCGCTATGTTCTACGTTTTTTTTTTGTACGCAGTCGGGTTTTTTATTTTTTTAAATTACCGTTTTTTTCTGCTATTCTCACCTGTCAACCGTCACGCAATCATATACTCCTTTTTCTTTAATATCATTCCCCACACCATCCATCCATCGGTTTCTTTTGTTTTCGTCCCTCTCCCAATCCGTCAACATTTATATTCATCACTCTTTTAGTTACACGCGATTCGCCCCTCCTCATCACATGTCCAATTATCCTTAGCCAAGACAGTCGATACCCTTTCAGATTTTCTGGAACTGGCGTAACTTTCACTCATTTCTGACTTTATCCACCATCCATTCAATAATAATTTACACTAAAAATCGCTGGCGGAAGAGAGTTTACAATAATTCTTTTAACTTAATCCAACCATAACTTTATATTAATACTAGGTAAGCATACTTACAGGTATGACAGAAAAACCACAGATATAGATATGTCTATATCTGTGAGAAATACCTACTTACCCACTATGTATGTGCAATCTAACTCCCACTAAGCTTAGTAAACATTAACGCTAGGAATAGGTTTGTCAATACTGCTACCGAGATACATTCACATGAAAGCCTTGGTTTTATAGAAATGGAAATGTAGGCGCCATTTCCATTTCTATGAAGCCATAATCCACATACAGTGAATTCGGTTTACAGAAGCATACAGGAGCAGGCGGCGTCGCAGGCGGCGTTGCACGCCCCGCGTCTCTGTAAATAACATCGCAGATTATAACTATGTTTGTGTTTGCGCATGTGATAACTCCGGCCGCTGCACACGTGCCGCCTCTCCGAAGACGAAAAAAACGCGCAACGCGCCGCGTCTCCGTAAATGAGCCCTAAGGATGAAATCACTTTTGGCTGCACGGATCAGTGTTTTCGAGTATCCCATTCCGTCACATAAGGGCGTCAATTGGCGAAGCGAGAAGTCCGGCCGCAAGCATCCGCGTTCATTCGCATCGGAAGCACTTTAACGTGCGGTTGGACCTCTCACTTTAGTGAGTTGCAATTCCGAGTGACAGAAATGAGCAAGAAAATGTTGATCTGTGCGTGTAAATGTGATTTCACCATAGTTGCGGTACATACTTTCTACCACAGAAAAATCCCTAAGCCATTGCCAGAAATGTTTAAAAAAAAAAAAACTTAAAATTAGCGCTATGAATTTTATTGTCAAAACTAAAGGCAATTGTTTTATTTTTAATTCAGTGTTGAAATGGTTTTGGAACAACAAGATGGCGTCAGCCAAACAACAATTGTATAAATGTTTACCAACGATTATAAAGTTCATAATTGCTTCGCCTTTTCCTGTCCAGTCTTGCTTCCAGTCTTAACTGGATGCTGCTGAATACCAGTATTTTATTTGAAGCGACTGCCTGTCTGACTCTCAAAACCCAGTTGCTGAGTAATTGGTAAGCCTTGTTGGCAGATTTTCTACTTCTAACGATCAAAGATATAGAAATGACATTACTTACATTTTCTTTCAACTACGTAGTAATGTTATCATTAATCACTACAAAACCGATCACAAAGGACGACTTTTTTGCTTAGAACCAAAACAGTGCAGAAATGTTATATGAAATCTCATTGTTGCACAGTTTTTCATTAATGCACTGTTTTTATTTTTTATTTAGATATTAATTTACCACAGAGATTTACTGTCTCCCATTAAGTATACTAAAAAATGCATGCATTTGATCAAAAAGATACTGAATAAAATCGACTTGGTGAAAAAAAAATACAAATGGCGCGCATTTTGTACCATAAATTTTAAAACTTTGATACTTCGTATTTAGCAAGAAAAGTTTTAAAATATGGAAATAGACAGCGATATCGATATGAATTCAACTCCAGAAAGTATAAAGACAGCTGCAAATTAAATTGTTAATGACCTTTTGCCACAAAAGTCGCGAGATACTTTGTTCTCATTGACTTGAGTTTTTATTTTGATTAGGTATAGTTTATCACGGTAGGTAGATTGGTAGTTGAAAGAAAAGAAGGTTACGCACCTTACTAAAGTGAGTAATTAATGCACTCGTGTTGATTTAGTGCCCTCGCCTGCGCTCGGGCACCAACATAACACTCATGCATTAATAACTCACTTTGCGCCCGATGCAACAATCTACTATTTCATTACCGTGCTTTCTGAGTTACGGAAGAAACTAGGTATTTAGTGGATGGTCACTCATCCACGAACCGACCTCAGCAAGAATTATTTTTTGGTTAATTGAAATCTCAACGTGGTTTGTTCTTAATGATAAATAAATGAAAAAAAAAATATATCTGACCGATTTTCTATTAAAAACTGTTAGAAATCAATTTTCGTAAAATAACCTACGGAAAAAAGACATTAATTTGTTGTTGGAAAAGTGAACTCTTGTTATGATTTATTTCAATGACCAAACAATGCTCTACACGTGTCAGCACCTCTTAAAATATGTAGGTAGATTCCCAACAAGTGAGGTCCGCTTTTAAAATTAATGCGTTTTTAAGTACGTACGGCTCCTCTAGAATTTCATACCATGAAAGCTCTATTTTAATCACACAGACTTTCATAAAACGCTGCGTGCGTGCAAAGAATATAAAATATTCAACGAATAAGATTGCTTGAAAGTTTTAAATAATTATATTTAAAATTTAAATAAGTTCTCCTGCCCGTTTTCGGTCACGGCGGCCAATCTAAGCGGTGATTAGCCATAAGCGCGGGAGATATTATAGTGCAGAAGTGTATGCGCTTACACAGGCGCACTCTCCGTTACTTTACTCTCATAGTCCGATGGGACGGCCATCCGACACGACCGGAGAGAGATCAGGCGCAGGACCAACGGCTTAACGTGCTCTCCGAGGCACGGGGGTATCATACCGCCAATTTCCTACTCGTGCGAAGAAAACAAGAAACGCGCACCCGGGTCGCTTGACGCAAGTCGGGTCTTGACCTAGGCGTAAAGCAGTACCTAGTTAGGCTGAGTCGAGACCAGTGAACGCGAAAAATGGTTTCTATACATTTCCGTTAAGTACCCATTTCAAGTTGATGTTATTAGATAATACAAAAACCGGCCAAGTGCGAGGCGGACTCGCGCACGAAGGGTCCCGTACATACATCTAAAAAAAAATACACCTTTTTTGTAAATTTTTTTTTCTTTTTTTAGGATTTTTTGTTTTAGCGCCAACAGAAATATGTCTGTGAAAATTTCAACTGTCTAGCTATCACGGTTCATGAGATACAGCCTGGTGACAGACAGCCAGACAGATGGACAGTGGAGTCTTAGTAATAGGGTCGCGTTTTTACCCCTTAGGTATGAAACCCTAAAAAAGTATATAAAAGGCTGGATAAACTTGAACAGCCAGTTTCTGGGACAAAAATCAAGCTACAAAATTGTTAAGCTCGTCTAAACTGGTGTGGTTGATGGTTGACTGAATTACCAACAGCCTAGCGCATCACTTGCCTTTTTTTTTGGAGCGGTAGTCATCAAATAACTCCTCCCGCTTTGGGCGGAGCAAGAGGGAGTGTCAGACTTTTACTAACTAAACCCATCCATGTTCCTTCATCGCCCTTTGTGTTCCGGGGCCACGGTATCTCTTTCGAACAGTCCCGCAGCCCCGGACGCATCACTTGCATGTAATTTTGACTGATCGATAATTTTCAGATTTACATTTGTTGTTTTTTATACAACGTGTACCAGAAACGTGTGGCTATATTTCAGGGTGTGATGTAGACCGTTAATCTAAACAACTTTCTCTGGGACCACCTTCGAAACTGCAAAAAAATGAACATTAGCTGTCCAGTACAAAACTTCAATACCTACTCGACCCAAAGGCATGGGACAACTGATTTTTTTTCGAGATACCCTGATCATCATGATTGTGTTTGATTTTTGTATCCAAGCATGTTCATTGTTATAATAATTATAACAAGCAATATTCAAGCATATTTATCCTTGAATATTGCTTGTTCCTAAACATAAAATCCAAACAACTCTAATACCAAAATTCAAACATAAGACAACCCTAACTTTCAAGTATACATGTACCTTTTGAGTACAAGTATACTTGTATGTACGGTAAGTCATAAGGAAATGTTCGCACGAGTAAACTTCGAGAATTAAGTACTTTTACTTGACATGGGAGGGCTTCAGCGATGTTTTTGAAGTTACCAAGAAATTGCCATGTTCGGGAACTCGACAAAATCATTAATTATGGTAATTTGACTTGCCTTTGAAGGGTTCAGGAATTCGTGGCTAATTAGCTGTTGAATCAGAGATTTTGAGAAGAGAAATTGAGATCTGTCTTTAGATAGTTGATTTATATGTGGAAACATAATGTGATTTGAAGAAGGCTTTAAGCTGTTGGTCCTGATTCTTATATTTTGAATGACTAAGACCTTTAAATGCACATACAGGTTGTAACAAGACCCTTAACGACGCCGTCAACCAAGCATTATGTACACAAACTAAGTAACTTTACGCAAAAATTATTGTTGAGAAACGACTTTTTTTGGGGTGTAAAATCACGTTTTACAGTAGGACTCAATGTAACGCACTCAAAACATTTTTACATTAAAAATCTTACGTTGAAAAGATGTATTAATAAAAAAAAAACTTGTGAATTTTTTATAATTTTGCCCACCAATATCTCCGTAACTAAAAGGTTCCCAGATACGGTCTAGAACAAAAAAATGATCGCAATGATGGGAAAAATAAGTACCTTTCGGCTTCGACAAGACCCTTAAGGTCTTGTCGAAGCTTGGTCTTGGCGAATACTGATTTTTGGATTGGCGAACACTCGGCACTCAGCAGTCAGACTGGCAGAATGAAAGTCCAGCAACACGCCCAACAACACAAATAAAGTAATCTCATTTGTTAGAAAATGATATGCGATCTATGCTGTCACTTCACAGTCTAATGTTTATGTTGGTTAGTTCACTGGGTCCTAACAATATAATATTTAGCTTTCTCGATTATAACAAGTCGTTTCTATGTAAGTACGTAGTAGGCCTTATCCGACCTTGAGACAATACTCATTAGACTTAATCTTAACCTATCTGTCCTTTAATTATTAACCCTAAACCAATAACCCCCTTACTTTCATTACAGTAATACCTCTATTAGGACTGCGTAGTGTCTTGGTCAAGTGGTGTTGTGCCCATGAGGTCCTAGATTGGATTCCCGGGTAGGGCAAAAAGTTACGTGTTTGGTCATTAGAGAAACAAAATATTTATGAAGAAAAATATTACTGTAAAAGTAAAACGGTCGTTTGAGATGAAAATGTAATTGAATTTTAAGATGATTTGGGAAGTAATTTAGCAAGGTTAATGTAGGGAAAATAATTTTGTTCTAGAGCTTTACAAGTGTTTTTTTTTAAATGTTTTATCCTATAGTATAAAAGGCAAAAATGTATAATTGTGACGTGAGAATCATATTAACAGTCTACTCTTTCTGAAGTTCTAACATACAATGTACAAGTAAGTGTGGTCATATTAAAGGCTGGGAGTCTGACGTCAGAGTCTTCTGCCTAGCCTTTTCCTGAACTATGTTGGGGTCGGCTTCCAGTCTAAACGGATGCAGCTGATTACCAGTATTTTACATGAACGACTGCCTATCTGACCTCCACAACCCAGTTAGTACTGGTTAATACGATACCCCTTGTAAGACTGGTTTTCGAATTTCAGGCCACCGACTGTCAAAGATTCTTATTCTTATTCTTTATTGCACACAAAATATAAAAGTAGGACACACAAAATTACAGTATATAACTTATGTACAACGGCGAGCTTAACCCAGAATTGGGTTTTCTTACAGCAAACCTTACGTTTGATTGTGAGATTTGCGAATGAGGATAAACCTATGTGCACAAACGAACATTTTAAAACTTAAATTTACTTATTTTTACTAAACTAATACATAAAATATAATAAACGTAAATTATATATACAACATGTAACAAAAAGGGTATAATCATATGGAATACTGTGGTACGGACCATCAAACTGAACAACTTTCTCTATGGGACCACCATCGAAATCGTAAAAAAATAATCAGCTGTCCTATACAAAATTTCAATACCTACTTGACCCAAATGTATGGGACAGCTGATTATTTTTTTATGATTTCGATGGTGGTCCCATAGAGAAAGTTGTTCAGTTTGATGGTCCGTACCACAGTATTCCATATGATTATACCCTTTCTGTTACACGCTGTATATATGTATGTAGGAACGGAATGTTATGATAGATAAGTGGAATGAAACGTAAAGATGAATGACAGACGTGAAGCATGTTGAATGAAAGAGATGTAAGTATGAAATAGTCTAGGAGTGCAAGAGAAAGCAAGTGAATGTTGAAAAGGTGAAAGGAAGGAGACTGGAACACGGGGAGAAAGACGAAGGACGTTAGCTACAAAGACGTGTAAAATAAAAATTCAAGTTTATTACTAAAATCAGTGCTTTTATTTGGCCTACATCGAACAAATCCCACGTATATATAGATAGATACACAAAATACTATATATATACTATTATCCTGTTGACAGGAAATGTTCTCTTATTCCTTTCTTGAACACATCTAACGAAGGGCTATCCCGCAAGGAGTGTGGAAGCGAATTCCAAAGGCGCACAGCCCGAACAGTAAAGGAACCATCATACTGACTTGAGGAGTGAGGAGGGAAACGAAGGAGAAGAGATGATGATGAGCGACAGGGTTTCCCTCTAGGAACCTGATACTCGAAGCGATCCCGAAGATCCGAAGGAGCTTTAAGATTATGGAGAACAGAAAAGAGAAAAGAGAGAGTGTGTGAGTCTCGACGCTACCGAATAGGTAGCCACTTCAGCCGCCTCCGAAATCTACAAAAAAAATCTACAAAATGACAACTGGGACGTGCTTTCCGAGGAAAATTGGTATGTAATATCTGCGTCTGAGTTTGCAAGTAAAATTCAAAACGTAAGTTAAAATGTCTCAAAATACATCAATATTTACATATACTTGTTACCATCGGGCAACATTCTTCCTAAATAACAACGATACTTGGCGCCAGAAATGACTAACACGTACATGGTTTTTGCTAAAATTTATTTCCTCAAACAACATCTAAAACGTGCTTCTTCGTAAATATAAGGTGCACGACCTTTTGTTTTGCTAATTGGACACCTTAAATAGTAGACATTTTGCAAGTTACATTAGGTGACCACCGTTTTCCTCAAACGCGTGTGGTCAATGCGTCAGACGGGGCATGAGTTACGGGAACTACGTTACAGTTAGTCATTGCATACCTTTTCAAGTTTATGTTAGCCTGGTAGCTTTAGGTGTTTCCTGGGTTAAGAAGTACAAAGGATTTGCTAAAAGGAAATGCGGTAGGTATTTGAAGAAACTATCGCTGTTGCTCAACGAGTGCTATTTCAACATTGGTGCGATAAACAACTACAGATCCGACAAGTAAAAAGTCATAATTCGAGGTTTGGCCCTCGACTATTTCCTCCTCCAATATTCGACCAATTTCATGAACTGAACAAGAAGGATATTTTATAAACTGAATAAGAAGGATATACATAATAATATATGTATCCCAATGTTTTTCTTTTTTCATGAATAGTTGTAAAAAATTTACACTAGGCCTCTGTTGACAGTGGTCCAAATAGACAATTTTGAGCATTTTGTAAAGGTTCTAGTACTAATACAGATTATGTATCATCAATAATGTAAACACAACGACATAGAAGAGGTTGATATTTATTTAACTGTAAAAATCGTAGCTTTAAAGTCATAAGGCAGAAAGAAAACAGGCGAGAGCGTTTGTATGGAGAAAAGACCACCCGCATTTCCTCTTAATATGTGACGTAGGGTGTCATGACTACACCAATATGTGTGTATGTAGAAACCATCTTAAAGTAAATCTTTCTGGGCTTGTCGCATACTACATGAAGTCGTCCACGTTCTTTTCCTCCATTGTCACCTGTCAACCGTCACACCTGTTTAAAAGGAAATGACGGAAAACATAAAGGAAATTGTGTTCTGGTTCCAAATTATCAGCATTTTCTGTTTTTAGACCAAAATCTAGTAATCCAATCTTTGGTTTTGGTAGTTTGTTTCAACTGACATATTTCTCGAAAACATGGGAAATGTTCAAACTAGTACAGACTCTACGGACAACTACGACCGCCAGACAAAAGGGGAAAAAATATCTCAGCTACCATATTAATTGGACTTAGACGCACTAGTGCATAAAAATATTAGCAGACAGCAGAGCGGTTTCCTGGACGTTATAAGAACACAATTGCAGTTACGTCAGTTACATACCTACGAGGCAGGGGGGAGGGTAATAATGCAGAAATTATTATAATATAACAAAGGCCCAACAATTTAGGATGAACAATCGAGTCATGAGTCGCTTTGTTTGGTAATGTAGGGAACTATGCGGCTGCAACGCTTACTCATAGAATATAGCTCTTGTTTTATGAATGCCTGGTACTTCATTTTCCGGGTAAAGAAATGTATTGGTTAGTTGAATAAACCATATTTGTCATAGTTTACATTGTTCTTGCTGAAGGTTAAAATGTATTTTATGAACTTACTAATGCAATTAAGTTTGTGACAGGAATAATAATAATATTATAGTCCTCTTGACCGTTTGGGGTCATGGCGTGTGTATTGTAACAGAGGTAGGTGAACTCGCTCTTCCTTCACACTCAGAGTCCGGTGGAAAGGTGATCGGATTCGATACGACCGGAGAGATCAGGTGCAGGACCAACGGCTTAACGTGCTTTCCGAAGTACGACGCCACCGATATTCAAACAGCTTCTTGTAACAGAAACACTGTGCCTATGTAGTAACATGGAAAACAAAAAAGACAAAAACTAAAAGTGAGTTAGCAAACTATCACTTTCAATTTGTGTCCCAAATTCCCAATTCATAACTCGGTACCCACGGAAACAAGGACGGTTTTCTTTTGTTTCAAGTGACTGACACAAATCACTCACTTGTGAGTGATAAAAATGTTGCGAAGTACTTGACACTATCACGGGTATCCTGACTTGCAACAAAATGTCTCAATCTTCTGACACTTGGCGACAAAATTTCGTAAATCTTATAAATTCAACATTAGTCTAAGTTTGATTTTGTTGTTTTAGCCTCAAAACTACGTTCGTGTATTTCCTCTTCAGCACGTAAAATACATGCAATACAAGTAACGTATCAATTTGAAATTTTCTAAAGTTGTTTTCATTTTCAAAAGATATCCAACTCAATTCCCACACGTCTCCACAAATAAGTTTACAGAGTTGTCTTCGCCTTTAAGTCAAGGTTTTATCCAATTTGCCAACTAACTGATCTGAGATATACGAGTACTAGGGTATTATAGCGGTGCAGCATCTGGGGGCTATCGATTCAATTACCGCGCTCTCTGCATATTCAATGGAATTAGATGCATGCGACTAGCGCTTTAGTGGGTTTTTTGATTTAGTTCGTTCGCTGGTTTATGCTTGCCTGGTAGCTTTTAAGTCGTTTACAGGAAGAAAATGTTGGTTTTATTTTTTCAGCTTATTATTAGTTAGTTATAAAGGGTGTAACAAGACCCTTAACGAAACCGAATGACACCAGTTCTCCGTCATTGCGATCATGTTTTTGTTCTAGACTCTAGAAACATACCTGGGAACCTTCTAGTTACGAAGATATTGGGGGTCAAAGATATAACTTTTTCACAAGCATTTTTTTTAATTCATGTTTTTAATGTAAAATTTTTACTATAAACACCAACACGCTATAAACGCTTACAACATTGGTTGCGTTACATTGCGTTTGAGTTTTGAGTGCGCTACCGTAAAACGCGATTTTTCACCCCAAAAAAAAAAGATGTTTCCCAGCAATTTTTTTTGCGTAAAGTTACTAAGTTTGATGTAAGTACATAATGCTTGGTTGATGGCTTCGTGAAGGGTCTGTATACACCCTGTATGTGAACTTATGGGCTAATGTAACTCAGATACTTTTATATGAAGAACGAATATAATAAAAGTTGGGCATATGTTTTCCATACAAACATACCCCACAACATTTATTCATTGGAATACTTAGAGCGTACTCAGCTCTAATCGGCTCAAAATATTATACTTATTAGATATATAACAAGTAAAATGTTGACAATCTTGCGGGCGATTGACGAAAATGTACTTTTTTTTTACCCTCGCTTCTGTCCATTTTATCATCACTGACTGGGAAAGCAGTAAGGATTCGCTAATGTACGTAAAGTACGTAACATAGAACCTGTGTGTCATCATCATCAATTGAACTTAGGCCTCGCCAAGTGTCGCCACATTAACCGGTCACGTGCGTCTGGATCCCCGCAACCTTCACCAGGTCATCGGTCCATATCTGTGTGTATCAAAAAATGTGTGCGAATTCCATAAAAAATCAGAACAACATGAAAACCGAAGCTCAACAACGTAAAACACCCACCATTCCATTCAACGGCTTTCAAAAAAACCGTTCTCCCATTTTTATATCATTACAATGAAAGTTAAATTTTACACACAATTCCAGATAACCACATCCGTTGAACGCCACGTATCACGGTACAACCACACCCAGATTTTAATTAAGTCCGTGTGAGGTAATTTAAAACTTAAATGACGTTATTCGCCTCCAAATTAACTGGGTTTTCATTTCAAACCTTTGCGTGTATTTTAGTGAAATTTTCATAAGAGGATCACGCGCTGGGATGCGGTTACATGGGTTCGGTATTAATAGCTTATTTCTAAGTACTGTTGCTTATTTATTACGTGTTCAGACAGTGCAAATAGGGTAAGAAACAATTATCATTTGTGAGTATGTTATTTAGCTTATCGAAACAGGGAGGAGCTCGTAGCTAAACAATAACAGCCGCTCAAGCTAAGCCGCGCTTGCCTAGGTTGGTCCGTGGATTGGTGACCACCCTTTACATACCGAGATTCCTCTGTGCCTCGGGAATCACCTTAAGCTGTTGGTCCCAGCTGCCATTTGTAGATCTTTGACAGTCGTTACAGGTAGTTAGTGACCCGGAAGTCTGACAACCAGTCTTACCAAGGGGCATTGTATCTCCCAGAACTAAATGGGTTGTGCAGGTCAGTTAGGCCGTCACTCCATGAAAAATACTGGTATTCAGCTGCATGCGGTTAGACTGGAAGCAAGCCCCCACGAAAAAGGCTAGGCAGATGATGATATCGAAACAGTGTAGGTAGGTACTTTCGTTACGTAAGAAAAATAGATTTGAAAACAGCAATGTTATACTTTATTAAATAGTACCTTTAATGTTCTTGTCGTTTATCTTCAGGGTTATAAATCGTAGCAGTTACCTACACTGCGATACTTTTAGCCGTTCTCGCTGAAACGTTGGGAAATCTGCCAAGATAGAGAGAAAAGCCGGTATCCCAGCAAAGTACGGCTACTTTTAAAAGGTACGGAAGTTGGAGAATTAATAATTAAGTCGCTACCAGTACAAACAATATAATACATTTCTCTTTTGACGAATTTTCTGTTTAGAAAAGTAAATTCTATTAGCCTATTGCCGTGAACTGGTCAGTCTCCGGTGGCCAGACTCCGGTTGTACTAACTATGTAAAAAATTATTGGAAGTTATACTAGACCCGTTTTATATTATATACATTTTTTTTTTCTTTTTATGTTTTGTTTGGCTGACAATTCAAATACAATTAACTAAGTGACGTCATTCTAAATCCAATATTGGACTAGTTTTTTTATGCATTTCCTTAATGTGGATATCAAATGAAGGGGTATACGAAAAATACAATGAAGTCACTCTAAAGCGTTTTTAACTATAATATTTTATTTACTTTTATTACTTGGCCACGATCTACACGCTCAGGACTGTTGCGGCAGCGACCGCAGATATAACAAATGAAGCGATTCACTGCAACATGACTTGAATCCGACGACTACGGTTCTCTCGCCAAGGATACAAGTGAAGCACGGGCGTGTCGTATCGCCTGAAATTGTGATCTTTATATCGCCAAACCCGCGTTGATTAAACCCATTCCCAACACTCAAGTCACGCTGCCGAACAAAACATTAATATCCATTCAAAAAAGATACATAAAAAGTAATCAACAGCAAAAAAAAATATTCATGTTATTGAAAAAGTTTTCATCAAATATTATTTCAAGCCTGAAAACTTTTCCGATACGAATAATTGTGAGTGCATTATTTATTGAGTGGTATCTAATAAAAACTTACCGAACAAGGCTTCCGTGGAACTCTTAAATTGGTATCATACAGTACTAAATCTTTTGCGCTCCAATGGCGCCGCCAGAAGGACGCTTTAGGTAATCATCATTTTCCAACTTCGTTAGGGACGGTTTCCAGCTGAATATCAGTATTTTAGGTACATGGAGTGACTGCTTATCTGACCTCCACAACACAGATAGTATTGGGTAGTACGATAGCCCTTGGTAAGACTGGTTCTCAGACTTTCAGCCTCTGAGTACCTGTAACGACCGTCAAAGATCTACAAATGACAGGGACCAACGGCTTAACGTGCTAATAAGTACGCTGTTGGTAATCATTTTTTAAATTAGTTTTGAAATTTTACGTAGCAAAGAAATAAGATGGCAGCGATTTATTTCATCCATTAGATCAAGATTCATGTATCGTCAAGTACCTTTAGTTTAATGAGTTCATTTAGTTCAGGTGCCGTTGGTAAACAAAGGCACATGCATTTATTTACCTGTTTTGGAAATTTATTGAAAAAGCGTTGATGGCTGCATTAGGTCTGATTTTAGCCATGCGCCACAATTTCCTTGTACTGCTATAGTAAGGATTTTGTTGAATCATATATGTAACGAGGTTAGTGTAACTCGAATGTCATTCACTTTGTGGTTTCTCGTAAGCTTTGCAGTTCATTTTCAGTTTAAAGGCCCGTTTTACAGTATGCACCATTGAACTGCGCCATGAATGGTGCAGAGAAGACTAATTAGTTTCGTTTGCACCATTAATGGCATTGATAGTATGGTCTCATCTGCACCATTGAGAATGGTAGTATACAAGTATTTTTTAAAGGAAATACTCAGTACCGTTACCCCCTTATTGAAGTAGCATTTCACGTATATTGTGGTATGTATCCTTATATTAATTGTATAATACTTCCAACATAAAGCTTAACCTTATTCATTTCATTTATTTCATAAACAATTTTTACATTGTATCGAAACTCACTAAAAACTAACACAACACGGCATAAAAGGTTTATAGTTCAAAAACAAAATAATATCTAATAATACAATTAAAATTCGGTACATTAGCAAAGAAAATAAATATTTATAAAAAATAATCATTACAAAAATAATCTAAAAATAATAATAATATAGATAATGTCAAAAAATGGTTAATTATCATGAATGTTATCTAGAAATTCACGTCACTGAGAAACTCATCAAGTGTATAATAGCATTTTTCTTTCAGAAATGACTTCAGCTGGTGTTTAAACTGATTTATATTATAAATTGACTTTAATTCTACAGGTAGTTTATTAAATAGTTTAATTGATTGATAGCATGCAGCATGACTGACTACTTTCAAATGCGGTTGTATGCTACATTGTTAGTCCTTACGTCTTGTAGCTTCTCGCTTAATTCTGTCCTCAATTAGTGTCTCATAA